>QQOI01000019.1:0-1448530 GCA_009729435.1 Phytophthora fragariae | reverse complement strand
GGGCCGAAACGCGTATGGCACGCGCTCAATAGGAAGTCACTTTACTACATGCAACTACGCCTTCCAACACATAATAGGCGACCCGGAGCGTTGCTCCGGGAGGGTACACAGGTCGACGTGACGAAATTGAAGTGAAGTATATTTCGAGTAAGGCTTAGCTTAGGTTGAACTAAAGGAAAAATAAAATCGTAGATCCTGATTTGTGTTTTGAGGGACGCCAACTGCCGCAGACATTTCACGGATGGCGACAGGCAGGTTTGGGCATCTTCAGCTAACTGTAAGCTTGATTAACCCCAACAATTTTTGTCCTTGAATCTAGGACAAAAATTCCGGAGAAAACCCAAAGGCCGACCTCGCGTCGGATATTTATGCATTTGGAATGACTCTGCTGGAGGCCCTCTCGGAGGAATTGCCTTGGGGATTCATAGCTGACGACGAGGTTCGCGAGCGAGTATTGGCAGGTGAGATGCCCTCTCCTCCGGTCGGAGTGGAAGAGAACGTTTGGTCCCTTGTTGAGGCCATGTGCGATCCTGATCAGGCTGCGAGACCTGATGTGAATACGGTCGTTGAGGAACTGCAGGCGTTAGCTGTCTTGCTCGATCCTTGGCGTGGATTCCTTGTCGACGTCACACGCGCTCAATAGGAAGTCACTTTACTACATGCAACTACGCCTTCCAACAGGTTATGAGCCCAAGATAACGCGCGCGGCAGCTGACGAAGATCCAGTGGAGACGACGTGTGACGTCGACAAGGAATCCACGCCAAGGATCGAGCAAGACAAGGCACCGAAAGCCCAGGAAAGCGGCTCGTGCGTGACGTCGGAGATGCTCGAGGGGAACGGCGGGATGGTTGATTGGCTCGCGAAAGGATCCTCAAGTCGACTCCTGGATCGGCGCAAGCGCGCGCAACTCTGCGGAAGTGTGAAGGGAGTGTGTGGTGACAGTGATGGCCTGGCGAGGTCAGGATGGGTCATGGGAGATGCAGCTTCAGGGGGAGCTGGCGACGCAGCTTCAGGGGGAGCTAGCGACGCAGCTTCAAGGGGTGCTAGCGATGCAGCTTCAGGGGGAGCTGGTGACGCTCAAGGCGAAGGAGACGATGGTCGTGTTCAAGACGCTCAAGGTGGTGCGAGGGCGGTGAGTCCGCGGAAGCATACACTAGACGACGGTGGTAAGGTGCTGCGCTGGGGCGCGCGCACGGATACAAAACTCATGTCGTCGAGGGGGAGTGTTGGAAGTGGTGTAGCCACTTGGAGTTGCGACTCCAGAGTTGTGTACAGGAACACAGATTAGGAATGTTCTAGAAGGTAGCCAAGGTAGCGGTAGCTGGCACTCGAGAAGATCTCTCACTTCTCTATCGGAAAGCCACTGACGAGGCCCCGGCGGGGGCCGAAACGCGTATGGCACGCGCTCAATAGGCAGTCACTTTACTACATGCAACTACGCCTTCCAACATTATGATCCAGACAATTCGACTCGTTTAACCAACACGCAGCTTACCGCTTCTTCAGCGATGATCGCCGCCACCATTGAAGCCAGTACGCTGGTGTCCCAGTCGCCCATATCGAGGATCAGAGTGCCGTTCACCTCACCACGACTTGAGCCGTCTGAGGGCTGGTTGGCTCCATGGAAAAGCTGCTCATTGATCATGCACTCGTCGGTATACGCAGTCCCTGCCGCTGTCCGAGGATCCCCAACCAGAAGGGAGTCAAGAAACCCACAGTAATTAAAATCCATAGTAAGTATATACACTCACAGACACGTTTAGGGCCACACTTGGTATCGAGGATACGTGAGCCCGATCTGCATGAAGGGGCGAACGAGGCGACCGCTGGAGTCGCGCTCTTGGCTCGAGACGCTCAGATCCGTCTCCATGGATTTCACCCACGTCGAATCGAGACAAGAGCCCAGGAACCGGTTGGGTCCTGGAGGATACGCTCCTGCCGCGACATCAGCACTGTGTAAAAGCACCAACATCACGACTGACAGCAGTGACCACGTCATCTTCGCAACTCGATATGCGAAAGGGTGGAATCGTCCGTTGGAAACGCAAATGCTATTATTGCTGCACAACCAAAAATACGGCTCCTGTCACCGGGGCTTGGTAGCAAAAGCTTTTTCTTCTGAACTACTATTAGTCATTCGCTGTAGTACGACGATGTAAACTAGTACCGGTAGCTATAATAGTAGCTCTAGAACAGAACAGAGCGTCTGAATTGGGGCAAAGCCCCTATGTCGTGAAATGATCAATCATCTCCCCTATATATCCGTGGTTTCAGTCCTGTAAGAGCATCTCCAACGGTAGGGCAAATTACAAAAGTGATAGGGCAAAGTGAATAGCCGATTAGCAACAAAAACGGGACAAAAATACGTGAAATAGCTTTCAATAGTTCGATTTCCCCAACGGTATGGCAAAATTGCGTAGTGAAAGCGGTAGGTTACCGTACTATGACCGATGCAGAGGCGTCTACCGGTAGCTAGTCGCGGCATGTACAACTGCTGCAGTAGTGGCCTGTACGACCTTCACATCGATAGCGAGGTCGCGGGGGATGTAAATACGTTTTGGAGCTTGATCTAGCTCGCCCATAGTATAGACTATAGAAATGGCCAAGCGCCCCACCACGAGCTTGAGCCCCCCATACACCAAATCATTGCGTGTGCAAGTTATATTTGAGTTCTATAGTTCTGTAGGGGTAAGCAACCCGGTTTCGGGTCGATACAGACGCCGTAGGCGTCCGCAGCAACATAATTGCATTTTGCACTACGTAGTCGGTCTGTAGTGAATAGAGGGTGTCTATTCACTACGGATCTGTCGTAGTGCGCAATCACTTTTCAGATGCTCCTTCACTGTTACTTTTTTGTGTCCCTTTCACTACACCGTTGGAGATCAATTTTTTTGCACTTGCGTAATTTTGGTCATTTCTGCGTATTTTGCACTACCGTTGGAGATGCTCTAAGAGCATCTCCAACGGTAGTTCAGAAGGGTACATGAAGTAGTAAATCAGACGTAAGAAGTATGATGTTCGTTATATTATAGGGAGCGATTTTTGCGCAAAAAATCTCCGTTTAGAAACCATCGATATCGAATTACTGATATTTGAAACAGGGACCCCAAAAGTGTAACACTGCTGAGGAAGCGAAGGTAAATTGAGAACTGACATTGCTAGTTAGGCTACAGCACTTCTCTCTTGTAGCTACGTTTGCTTAACTAATGACAAAACTCGGTCCTTAGCGATGATTGGTCAAAATGACAATTGACGTGTACCTTTGTGATACCAATTGACAAATGTCGTGTTTGTCAAAATGACGAATAATGTATCGTACTAATACGTCACATGACCTCCTATTGAGAAAAGGCTTACCCTTTCAAAGTGGGGCAATTGGGGGCAATGTGGCCAGTGGCCTTGCAACGGTGGCAGGTCGCCGTTTTTTTTCCAACCAGCTACATGCTGGGGACCAGCCGTAAGACTGTGGTCGAAGCGGAGAGCCAGCTGGATAGTCTCATCCAGAGACGTCGGATGGTGCTCGCGCAGATGTTTCCCCGTTTCCATGCGTAATCCTTGCTGGAAATAAAATCGCAGCTCGAGCGGCGAGATGGGCAACTGGCATTGAACCAGGATATTCCGGAACGCGCCGATGTAGTCGTGCAGCGAGTGCGTTTGCGTCAGCTTGCAGAGCTGCTCGCGGAGAGCATACTCATGATCGGGGGTCAGGAATCGATTGCGAAGGGCGTTCTTGAAGGTAGGCCACGTGCAGACGACTCCCGATCGGTCACAATCTGCCACGAACTGGTAAACCAATTCATTGGCGTCCGCGCCAGATGGCAGGAAATCATGGTGACGAACCCAGGTGACTCCTCCCCCATCAGAGGATGGTAGTCAGCATAGTACTGTTCGATGGTGAAAAACCATAGGTCCAGGTCCTCGTTCATCCCTCCGTGATACTTGGGCGGCTCGGCTTTTCGGGCGGCTGGAGGCTTGGAGACGAGGGTTTCAAAACGAGCATTTTGAGCAGCTATTTGCTCACTTAAGCGCTCTTGAAACTGGACTTGTTGCTGCGCAACGAAGGCGAGCATCTCGCCGAACGTCGGGGGGGTTGGCGAGCTTGATTGGTCCATGGCGATACAGGACTTGACGCGATGGTCTGGGACTTGACGCGATGGTCTGGGACTTGACGCGAAGGTCTTAGACAGCACGACGGCTGGACAGTCGACAAGTGCTACTATGTAACACTGCTGAGGAAGCGAAGGTAAATTGAGAACTGACATTGCTAGTTAGGCTACAGCACTACTCTCTTGTGGCTACCTTTGCTTAACTAATGATAAAGCTCGGTCCTTAGCGATGATTGGTCAACATGACAATTGACGTGTACCTTTGTGATACCAATTGACAAATGTCGTGTTTGTCAAAATGACGGATAGTGTATCGTTACACTAATACGTCACAAAAAGTCGCACGATCGAGTGACCCGTAGCGAGCGTGCCCTACGCCGGGTGAAAGGCGATATCAGTTAGGAGGATATATAAGCGTCTCGTTCTTCACCTTGCCGCGGTGGCACTTGAACGCGTATCTACGCTCCGTCCCCAGGTCAGTACGTGCAATAATCCCTTGCCCAAATAACCCGTTCAACGCCATGGGAAAATATGACTTGGCGAGAAGATTTATTGGCTTCAAGACCCTTAAAACCTTGTTTTCTTTCTGCCTTCGCCAGTGGTGACATTGACCTGGCCGTTTCAGCATTCCACAACCTAGAAGCCCATGTGTATCTAGGGTGTCATCGGAGTGTACCAACTGCGCTTCTAGCTTCACTCTTGCGAATCCTGGGTAGTGCCAGGCTGACACTTCACGAATTACGTTGAGCGGCCTTGACGCTAAGAGTCACGGCTCCGGCTGCCACAACAAGGCCGAGCACAACCAAGAGAGCCACAAACGCTTTTGGTACAGGCCTGTCGTCCTCCACCGAATGCACGATACTCTGCGTGTATTGCGTCCAATCCACCCTGTTCGACGGACGGTTCGCTGCCTGCGCTGCGCCCACCATCATGGCAACCTGAGCACCCTCCCCCCTCTCCTCACCCCCAACCTCTCGACTCGCGCGGAGACGCTTGACTATCTTGTTCAAAGCGACACGCTTGCTGTTGTTGCTGTCGGTGGTATCTTCGGCGCTGGCGAAGCCCATGGCGCTATTAGCGACGAAAGTAACCACGATCAGGGCCAGGATGACGTGAAGACGCATTGTTCAGTGCGATTGAGATTCTTGAATGGAATACTGTAGAGTCCCTATGTTCAACTTGGACAGTCCAAGCCGGGCCATTCCTTCCCAGGCCGTTTGCATGGATAGACCATTTTTGTTTGGGCCAAACTAGATGAAAACACAACAGTAATATAATACATGAAAATACAGTATTGTGAAACCCGTCAAATCGATCGCTTCAAGTTCACTTGTCGGCTTTCACAATATAATTCTCTGGATTTTATATCCAGAGTCCATCCCAGGAGGTCAATGGGGGGCTAATCCTTGCATAATGCATATCATCCATAATCCAATAATATTTGGGCGTGAAATATAATAGTTACAACCTCCGTTAAATACTAACCTCTATCGTAAAAATATTACGATTGTATGTTGACCCATCCGCTGAACATTAACCCTTTCGCGAGACTCTTGTCTTAATTATACTATACAAGCCTAAGTAATTTTCTTCTAAAAGGGCGCAGGATGCGCCCTTAAGGGAAATCACGGTACTCGTTTTGCATGGCTCTTGTAACAAAGTACCTGCAGTGATTTGCGGATGCACACGATCATATGCATCCTACTTAATTTTTGTATAATTTGATGATTACTGATTGTACTGTTTATTACTTGTTATAAAAGATGGTGCATTCACGGTTGAACTTGTGTAAAAGGGCACAGGATGCGCCCTTGTAGGCGGTGTTTTCACACCGTGTTTTGCAAACGCTCTATATGGGCGATAAATGTGCCCTTCTACCGCGAAAGGGTTAAAACAAACTACCCATGATAAATAGTATTCGGTAAAAAGAAATAATCACTGTCGCATTCAATATTATCTAGCTGTATCATCGTGATAAATGATTGATCTGGACTTCACTCGGGCAACATTGCACTCGCGGATTATTCCGCAATATCAGGAGCACGAACCATGGCGAACCCAGCTCGACTGACCTTGCATGGCTTCGCACTGCTGCTCTCGTTATCCTCGTCAAATTCCTCCTCACAGGTTTCGTGGTGGCCTTCGCGCTTGCAGTTGAAGTCAAACTTGGCTCCACCGCAGTTCGTCTTTGTATTTGGACGTAGGTACATCGGCGATAGCAGCAGCGTAGCACGCCGCTCGGGGTCCTGGATCCGCAGTAAGCTTAATGTCAGTTCACGAGAATCAGGGTCTTCTCCTCTCCGAATGTACCCAAAGCATAATCCAAACCTAATTCAGGTTCTACGTTGTGCCGACAGAAAAGTTTGCACAGATTCTGGAACTGTTCAAGGTGCGACGGCAGAAGCTTGAGCGATCCCCGATACCGCACAAACTCAGCGTGAGGAAGAATAAGGGATCCCAAGCGGTATTCCGGATCACATTGTCCATAGTCGCGAAACATGCACGCGTCTGGCGAGGCTGGTGCTGTGGGGCGGTTCGACTGCGTTCCAAGAACGCGTGTTCTTGATGGGATCCTTCGTAATGAGTCCGTTACGGACAAGGGCCTAGCTAATTATGAGCCATAATCGCCAGGAACTAAGACGCATGGAGGAAAACAAGCGGATGTTATGCTAGACACCGACATGGGTACATTAGTAGTACTAATAGTAGTTATATTAGTAGTGATACTACTATCGTCAAAGCCGATTTACTATAGTAGTAGTATTGATATTGGTGAAGAGTCGAATAGTAGTAGTAGTATCTCTACTAAGCCATAATTCATACTACTACCAAACCCTTGAGAGACCTCGTGCGCTCGCAGCGCGCAACTATTTGTTTGAATCCAGAGCTGTTCCGTGCGAAGTCGCGGCTTTGTATATTATATGCATATTATGCAGCACTACACATGTCATTGGATTACATGTATGAACAGTGAGCAGAACTGAGGTCGCCTTTCATTGGTGAAGCGCGTTATCCCTGCACATCTTGAACTGCATCATGCTTCGTCAATATTCAATCACGAATGCGCTGCCAGACATGTCATCATTAACGATGTCGTTCAAGCGCCTTTAATGCAACGCCACGACAGAGGTCATAAAAGTACTTTCGTGGCATTGTATTTGTAGCTAGTTCCCAGACCACTACGCCAATTCCATTGCACGTCGGCTGATTCAGCAGCCAGAAAGAGTAGTGCGTCCACCTAGGTAGCCCGGGGACGTAGCGAGAGAGATCCAAGTGCGAGGCAGACACGTCAACACTACCAGACAGCTACTGGCCGTCGGACCAGACGTCCTTCGGATAGGAACGGTGGGGAGGACACATTATCGGCGACCGTCACCCCCGGATAGGGTCTTTGGGCTGTGTCCCGCAGGTAATCCGTATTTCTCTATCTACTCCGAGTTCATGAGCTCAAGCCTGAGTGCGGCGAGCGAATTCCCTCGCCCTTGCGACCATGACAGGCTTCGCACTTCCTGCCAACACCTCTGTGGTCTCTAGCCACAGTCCCCACCACCCTACTGTGTTACGCCCTCATCATGCACCGATCATCCTAATCTCTGCCTCACCTTGGCTTTTCTGGAACCCGCGTACGGCGCCACTCTCTTGCTGTATTTAGTCTTAACTGCTCACCAACCGGGAACAATCTTAACTGAGGGTCGAGCGGCCAGCCGCACGCTTGTTGCCCCCCTACCCACGAAGCCTCTTGTCCTCTACCTACGAGAGGTCCCTTCCTAACCTATCTGCTCTCGCTGCCTCTCAGCCGCACGCCACTCGCTTTGTCGTCGCCTCTCCTCTCTGCATACTACTTGTCCTGCGCTCTTCTCCGTGTCCACCCTCCTGCGATCTTTTGCATGGCTGACGTCTGGCCTTGAAGTTGTAGGATACCGCCCGTAGCCGGTGCCTCCAGTCCACTGGCTCACTTCCACCACCATCCACTGCCGCTGCCACACTCCGCGCCCCGACTGGCTGATCGCCCTCTTTGTCACTCGTTCGTCAGGTCGATGACGACTCGAGTGCGCGGCTGCCGCCGTCTGTCAGCCACGTGATAGGCCACACTACTACGCGCCATCCCCGGCCCTAAGATCGCCCTCGATCATGCCGGCGTCGTCGAGCTCCTCGAAATCTTCGTGCTACAGCCAACGCCGTGCTGTCGGCTGCCCTTGCTGTTCTGCGTACTCGACTTCGTGCTCGAGCACGTATCGTCCGGCACGGTTCCGCACCCGCGGTCGTGCTCTCTCGATGATGTGGCCGGCCGTCGCCACCTGCAAGAGTGCCGGCATTGGTTCTGGCCGCCTTGGTCGTCCTCGTCCCCGTAGCATCTCGACCTCTGCACCACCGACCTCACTGCTTCCTGCGCCAGCTTGGCCAACTCCTGGTCGCACTGCATCTCCTGGTCCGTCGTCGCTGCGGACTCTTGCACCTCGACCCCCGTCGTCTCGCCCTTCTTGTCCAGCATCGTCACCGCCGTGAGCCCCATTATCAGCGTCTGCACCAGCCGCATGCGCTGCTGCGGACGCCTGCTCGTTAAGATGAGCTTGCCGCCGGGCAGCTCTCTCTTCGCGTGCCGCATCTCCTTGCCGTCGCTTCGCCAGACGCTGCTGTTGAGCAGCTGCTTCTTCAACTGCGACGCCGGCGCTTGCCTTGCGCTTCCGCCGCTGGCCTCGTACTTCTAACTGCGGTCGTGCAGCAGCATCGCTTGTTGCTCTAGCGGCCTCTCGCCGACGCCCTGTTGCTATTCTTGGTCGTTGCTGCGCTCCAGGAACTCCGTCACTGCCATTGTCGCCGGTGCGAACGGTTCCGGTTGCCGTTACGCCGCCTCCTTCCGCGTCTCTTCGCACGCTTCGGCCATCTGAGCCGACACGATCACTGGCCATCCGTGCCGCTGGCGCTCTCGCCGCTTCTGACCCGCCGTCCTTACCACCGCTCGCTCTGTGCGTGCTCTCGCTGTTGGTGGACGTCACCACGTTCTGGTCCGGGGCACGCGCCACGCCCGTCCCTGCGTTCACTCCTGGCGCCGCGCTGCGCTGCTCGTATCGCTGCAGTGCCTCGCTGCCTTCGTTGTCGTCGCCGGCGCCGCCCTCAGCGTCTTCGTCGACGCTCCTTTCTTCCACCAGCTCCCTCAGTATCGTCTCGGCGACGCTGCCCAGCGAGTCGCTCGGGCACGCGCTCGTCAACAGGAAGCTGCAATGCACCACGAGGTACTCTCCTGTTGTCGAACCCCGCATCCTGCGTGATCTTCGCCGTTGTCGAACCCCGCATCCTGCGTGATCTTCGCCGGCCCCACCCACTGGTGGGCGAGCTTCATGATGCCTTTGCCCTTTGGAGGCTTCAGCACCCATACCGAGTCCCCAATGCTGAAGGTCGTGTCGCGCCGGACACGCCTGTTGTAGTAGCGTTCTCGCCGTAGCTGGTCCTTCGCCAGCGCTGCCCGTGCAGCCCTCGTCGCCCGTGCCATGCCAGTCACCAGTGCACGGTGATACTCTGCGAAGTCACCGACATGCGTGACCCCGCTCTGCCTTAGTAGATCGTTCGGCGCACGCAACTTGCGCCTCATCATCAGTTCGTTCGGGCTGAAGCCTGTACCGCTGTGCTTCGCTCGGTTGTACGCGTACGACGCCCACGTCAACCATCGATCCCAGTCGTCTTGTGCGGCCGACACGTAGAGAGACACCATATCTTTCCACGTGCGGTGGAACCGCTCCACTAACCCCAACAACGCCGGTCTGTACGGCACTGGAGTGAGTTGCTTCGCCTGCAGCACTTCCACTAACCTTTATCACCCATTGAGCCCACGGGTGGGCTTTGGAGCCCACGCGTGGGCTGACTTAAAAAAGTTGTCACGACCGTTGTATTTGATAAATATGGGATTTCATAGTATATACACGTAGCCGAGATAGAGAGCTACTCAGCGCCTTTTCCCCGGGTTCAAACGAGGTAGTCCTCTTGAAGAAATGACACCATAGATATTGTAATTAACAAAAAATTAAATTATGGCGATTTGACCCGATATTGCAAGCACACGTTGATCCTACGGCAACCAATGCGTGCCTCTACCTTTTTAGAGATGAAAGAAAACATAACGTGTTAACTGGTGGTTCTTGAGGGAGTAAATATTTGCCGTTATAGCTGATTGTTAGCCATCAAGTGTTTAGTAGCTTACGTGGTGACATGTTAAGGTAACAGCTTGCTCGAATCGCTTTTTCGTGCAAGGGAAATACTAAGAATGCATGATAGTGGTAAGCCAGCAATGCTAGCACCAAGTTAGTGGCTAAAAGCTCGATACTGCGTCGTGAGACCTCCTGTATACTCCCAACTTGGAAGTCCCAACAACTTCAACATGGATAACATTAGCTGTTGTCAGCGTGGGTGTTGAGCTTCACTTGATGAAGCTCAAACGACACACACACCACGAAGGTTGCATCCCCTTGCTTTTCTGCATCAGATCATTTGGTAGAGCTTACCGTATCGGCCTCAAAATTATTAGGTATACTATAGAGTATTGTTCACCTTCTGGTCTAATAATCACTCTAATAAATATTTTGTGGGGTCTCGAGGCGTATGGTAGACATCACGTACCCCAACACTGCACTTAGAACCTATCTAGAGACCATTGCAGGCCTTTGCCATTCAAAAACATGGTATTGACCGACATTGTGATTGATCCCACGCGTGGGCTTAAGTCCGATCCCACGCGTGGGATTTCCACCTGGGTAATAAAAACTAACGCATCAATCACTTTGCCATTCAACTCGGGAGCGCCGTCCATGGCGAGCGTCCGAATACGAACACCAACTTTTCGGCGATGAAGTTCGCCACGTCCTTCGCTGTGTGGTTCGGCACGGCCGCCACCACCGAGTACCGTGTAGCGTAGTCCACAGCCGCGATGACGTAGCGGTTGCCTCCGCTTGTCAATTGCAGTGGCCCTGCCACATCGAGGGCCAACCTGTCACCTGGGGCACCCGTCCTGACTTCGCAACGGCGGGATGATTTGTCTCGCCTTGGCCTTCCTCGAGCCACAATCCCTACATGCCTGCACCCACCGTCGTACGTGGTCGTTCATGTCCGGCCACCAGTAGGTAGCGGCAATCCTAGCGTATGTCTGAGGAGTCCTCAGATGGCTGGAGTAGACGGAGTCGTGGCTTTCCCGCAACGCGCTTGCCCACAACGCCGGCGGCAACACCACGCGCTTGCTGCCGTCCTGCAGCACGATGTACACGATCTCGTTCTCGACCACTACGGCCTTCGAGCCGTGCTTGCCCTTCCTTCGCAGATTCTTTACCACCCTATCGCTGGTCTGCTCCTGGCAGATGGTCTCGTCCGTCAGCTGCCCTTCACCGCCCGCCGGCGGCGCCTCTTCTTCTCTTCCTATCACTGCTCGTACTGGCGCTCTAGATAGGGCATCCACAACGACATTACTGGCCCCAGGCCGATACACGACCTCGAAGTTGTATTCTTGTAGCTGTAGTGACCACCGATGCAGCCGGCCGGTCAGGTCCTTCGACGTCATTAACCACTTCAGTGCTGCATGGTCCGTCACCAGCTCGAACTTACGTCCATAGAGATAGGGTCTGAAAAGTTTCACTGCCCAAACAGCAGCAGCACATTCCAAGTCCGTAATGCTGTACTTGGCCACTGTGGGAGAGTTGATCTTAATGCGTAGGCCACGGGCTGTTCGCCCTGCCCTTGATCCTGTGTGGGCAGCTCCCAACCCCACCTTCGAAGCGTCATTCACCAACTTAAAAGGGCGTGAGAAGTCTGGGTAGACGAGCAATGGTCGGCTGGTGAGCGCCTCCTTCAGACACTCAATAGCCTGTTGCTGCGGCTCTGACCACCTCCACACGACTCCCTTCCTGAGTAGTTTAGTCATTGGTGCCCCCTTCCTCGCGAAGTCCGGCACGAACCTCCGGTAATAGCTGGCCCTGTGCACGAAGCGCTTCAGCTCCGTCACACCCGTAGGAACAGGAAACTCTTGCACACTATGTACAAAACTAGGCATCGGGCGTACGCCATCAGCGTCCAGCTCGTGCCCCAAATAGCCGAGTCTCTCGGTTGCGAAAGAACACTTACTCGCCTTGAGCGAGAACCCCGCGTTCGCCAGTCTCTCCATCACAGCTGCTAGCTCAACGACATGCCGCTCCATGCCGCCCTTCGAAAACAATATCACATCGTCTAAGTACACGAGGCGGCTCTGCCACGTGAGCCCTCGTAACGTTGCGTTCATCATGCGCTGGAACGTCTCAGGCGCATTTGCTAAGCCAAAATGCATCCGTATAAAGCGGAACAGCCCTTGCCGCGTCACGAACCCCGTCTTATCGCGATCAGCAGCTGCCACAGGCGCCTGCCAGTAGCCTGCGTGTAGGTCTAGGCTCGTAAACCGACATGCTCCATGTAGGTTGTCTAGAGTCTCATCAATACGAGGTAATAGATACACATCATTTTTCGTAATTGCATTGAGCAACCGATAGTCAATGCAGAACCTGACTGACCCGACCTTCTTCTTCACCAATACGACAGGGAAGCCCCATACCCCACTGCTCGGCTCGATCACTCCATCGTTCAGCATCGAGGCTACCTGCTCATCGATGACCTTCTGCTCTTCGAGTGCATGGCGCCGAGGGCGCACCTTGATTGGCGCCTCATTGCCTGTGTGGATCTTGTGCTCCACATCCAACGTCGTCATCGGAGGGCACCCCGTCCTCGGCTCTAACAGGGTAGGGTAGTTGCGCAGCAGCTTCAACAGGAGCTCTTTGTCGTCCGCGCTCATCTCGCCCAACTGCAGCTCTGCCTCGTTACTCAGGGGTTCCGCGTTCGTACACCATCCGTCGAGCCACTACCTGACCTTGTCACGACCGAACTCGCCCGTCATCTCCAACACCGTCATGTCCTGCGCAGTCGGTGCCCACATGCCGAGCACGGGAGCTTGGACATGCGCCCCACTAAGTTCAGAATCGGCACCACCACTTTGCCGCCGCGAACCGTCGTGAGCGTCGGAGCAAGCAACAGGTGCGGCTCTACGCGTCGGGCGGGGGTGAAGATACCCACGGTGCCTTCCGGCGCTGCCACTGCAAGCTCCACGTTCCGACATGTCTGCGTCTGCACCTTGGCTCGCCTCACCAGCCGAACCTTCGCCAACTTGTCGTTCGTGCCGCCGTTCTTGGTGCACTGGAACGGCACCACCTTCATCGTCTCCGCTTCGTACCACTTCATCTCGCACGCATTATAGTCGATCTTGACGCCTTTCGCCAACATCCAGTCTCCCCCGAGAAGAAACTCCGTCGCAGCGCCTTCCACGATCAGCGCATCGACGACCATGTGCTGTTCGTACTGCGTACGAAACCGAAACCTCCAGACTCGGAGCACATTCGACACGGCGCCCGTGAATCCTTCGACGTAGTCTACTGGAGGCAGCACGTCTTGCCGCTCGCCCAACGCCTGCCATTCTTCACCCGGCCAACACGCACTTGCCTCTGCTTGGCTCCGACTTGCCCCATGTACGGGTGTGCGTATACGCAGCCGCTGTGGTACGCATACTGCCTACCACTGCGTCGCCGTCCACCGCGCCCTTGCAGCACTTCCGTTGCGCTTGGCAGCATAAAGCCGATTGCCTCTGTTTTGCTACGGCTCAACACACGCGGTGCAGCGGTGCTAAACCGTCTGTGCACTTCTTCGAACACGTAGTACGCCTGTTTCGGGTACGGGTACGCCGTCACCAGCGTGTCCAACTCGCGTCGTTCCATGGCCAGCGCCTTCCGAAGCCGTTTCTCATACCTCCGCCTTGTCCTCGATCGACGTAGCTCCACCTTGTCCATCGCCGCTGCGGCGCCCTTGCCGCCGATGTCCAGGCCCGTAGCCGCCATCTCTAGCTGCTGAGCCACTTTCTCGCGCACCGCATCCTCGTTCACGGTGTCCTCACCCGTCACCTTCTCGCACTGCCCGACTTCGTTCTCCGCGAGGGCAACACAGCCTTCTTTCGCAGGCTGCACTCGTGCCTCCGCCTGGCTCAGTGACTGCGCCGCTTGCGTGCTCCAGTCGAGAGCCTCGCGAAGCTTCTTGTCCTCCCCCGTCGGGTCCATTTTGAACCCGACCACCGCTCCTTCGCCGTGATTCGCGTTACCTCGTGGTGCCGCGTCAGCTACGCCCGCCGACGCCGTTTCCTACACGACACCGCCTTCTACTGCATCATGTGCCTGCCGTCCGCGCTCAACACGTCGTTCACGGCGGGCCTTATCTCGCTCCTGCCGCTTCTGGCGTCTCTGCTGCCAGCGCTCCGCCTCTCGTCCGCTACTGGGCCTTGGTCTTCAATATGTTGGCTACTCCTTTGTCACGGCGCTCCTGCTCGTCTTGGAGTGCCGCCTGCAGCGCCTCCGGCGAATCGTCCATGCTACGCCTGCCGTCGCCCGCCTCGTCACCGCCGTACAACCTCATCACGGGCTGCAGTTGGCCCAACACATTCGCGTCCAGCTCCTCCTGGGTCGGGGCACCACCTGTAGCGGGGCTACATATTCGGCTAACCTCACCTTAGTGCAACACGCACTAAGTGGATACATTCAGGTGGGCCACATTGCAGTGTGGTCACCATTCATATTAGGAAGCAGTCCTATTGGTCAGAAAGCAGGGTCTTTCTGCCAGTAATACTCAAGCATTAGGTCAGAGTTTCTGCCAACCACTCGTTGGCAGAACCTCTCTTTATAGATATCAGTTTTAGGAGGAAAGCCACAGTTAACATTCAATTCAGTTCTCATTTTACCGCAAAAGCTACTATTTGTACCTTTATTTAGATCTAATTATACTTGTGGATACAAGTATCCACAACAACTAACAGAATACGACGTGTTTTGTCGGTCTGCTGTGTGTCCGTTCTCTACCTTGCAGCCTCGACCTGCCCTGCCGCATATCATAGTTAGAGCCCGGCCTCCCATTTCGCACCCACGCTACCGCATCACACCATCCTCCGGACTAGATTTTATTATACAAATATTACAAAAATAGCTGCGTGACAAGAATGCAGACCAGCCTTGATGTAGTGTGCAAAACCGGAACGCTGCCGAGCGAAGCGACGGCGGCCCCCATTGGACAAAAAGCTGCCGAGCGCAGCGAAGGCGGCCCCGTCGCCGAAGGCGACCTACCCTGTCGATATAGCGGGACCGTAGGGCCCGCCCTCCCGCAATTAAATACCATAACACGGTGAGTAGTGCAGCGACGCCGTAAGGCGAGCGGAACGGGGGCGTTATATTACCCCACCGCGTAGCGGTGGCGCTTGGCCTAATATTAACACTAATTGTAATATTAATACCCCCGCCCGCGGAGCGGGCGGCGCTCAGTTAACATTCAATTCAGTTCTCATTTTACCGCAAAAGCTACTAGTACTTAATCTAAGTTAAATACACCTTATGCTTCCTCATACACGTGCGCTCACGTGTAAGCTAAAGTATTGGGCTAAGTAAGCCCATTACACCTGGTAGCACTTTGTAGTCCGTCCAACGACCGACTAGTTACGTATCGTATGAAATTCGATACGGGGGCTGAGGACCTGCCTGTGGACGCGAGTATGTCCACTGGTAACCCAAACACGAGTGCAACGCATGTTGCACGCGAAGACTGTCTCCATCTGGCGGATCCAGAGTGGGAGGCGCTCCAACGACCGTCGACGGTCATTGGAGAAGCGGCCGTAGCGACGATGCTACGCACGCTATCGCCGACAGAGCAACACGGTGTTGCTGTAGGCTTCATCATGAAGGAACAGCGCGAGACCGCTGCTTGCGCTACGGTGTCGACTCCGTCCACACCGCGCGTGGAGTCGTTGAAACTCCACGTGAACAGCTACGTAGGAAGAGAGGGCGAGCCTCTCCTCCGATGGCTTGTCGAAGTTGACACTGCCATTACGGGTCGACGATACGTCGACCCGTTGTCGAAGGTTGCGTTCGCCATGTCATGCCTTGGCGGGCGAGCAAGGAGTTGAGCGTACGGACGCCGACTCACTGACCCTACGTGCATTAGCACGTACGAGGTGTTCAAGGAGGAGCTCAGACAAGCGTTTGAGCCCCCGCAGAATGAGTTCAGATCAAGGGCTGAGTTCCTCGACCTGCAACAGGGCAAGCATGACGTGCATGCTTACGCTCAAAGGGCGCGGTACTTGGTCTCGAACATCGTGACCAACCCGATAGACGAGGCGACAAAGGTCGTCACGTTCATGAAGGGCCTGAAAGATGGGCCTGTGAAGACCTATCTCTTCCGAGAGTACCCAAGTACTCTCGAGTCTGCGATTACACTTGCCATGCAAGAAGAGTTTAGCCTGCGACAGGCTAAACTCCATGTGAACGTCCCGCGGCCGATGCCGCGACCGACGGTGAAGCCGACGGGAGGTCCCGAACCAATGGACCTCTCGAGTGCGACGGCTGCTGGGTCTCAGCAGCGTCGTGGACCAACGAATGTCCGCTGTTTCCGGTGTGGAAACAACGGCCACTACGCCCGTGAATGCACAGCACCTGTGCAGGCGGCCAAGGGCCGGCGTGACGATACCGGGTATCGCCACGGGCAATAACAAAACTAGAACAACCAGCAGGCGTGGGGCGCCCTGCTGGTGATGCAGTCGAGCGTGTCGATATCGGACACGCCGTATTGAAGACTGCTGCCCCCAGTGAGAGTCACTCTCACTGTAAGGGATGACAGGCCGAACCTTGTCATCCTGAAGGTTAACTCGAAGAGAGATAAGTCTCTTCGTGTGTTGGTGGATTGTGGTGCGTCGAACAACTTTGTTCGACTGCAGAGCCTAGCGAGGCTTGACTTCGAGGAGGTAGTAATGCCTCGAAGTCTATTGGAAGTAAGACTAGCAACGGGTGTCGTTGTTAGAACCGAGAAGCGTGTCGTACGCGTACGCTTCTCGTATCGAGAGAAGAAGTTCGTGGACGAGCTTATCGTACTTGACTTAGACGATAAGTTCGACATGGTGTTGGGCATGCCGTGGCTTGCACGGCATGATCCGGTGATCGACTGGACGAAGCGCGCGATCGTGCACTTCGGGAGTAGCGGCGCGACAGTGAGCGATGGCCCTGTCGGCGCAGCACGTGCACCTCGCGGTGCACGCGACCCACCAGGAGAGGTCGCGCGACGCGCGGCTGTCTCCGGTCACCCCACGCGGACACCGACGACTGAGAGAGTCGTCGAGAGAAAATGTGAGTCGAATCAGAAGACTCAGATTCGATCGGATTCGAGAGGTTCTCGAATCGTCAAGAGTGACGCGGTCGTGTCGACTATTAGTGTCGACACACAAGTTCAACAAGAGGAGCCAGTCACTAATAAGGACAGTGACTCGGGCGCGTCAGCTCAGGGAGCTGATGCGATTGGCCCAAACGTCGAAAGACGCTCCGTCATCAGGCGTCGAGGTAAAGAAAGCGCACCGGCTCTGGGAGCCGACGCTGCAGGCAGTGCGGACGGTTGCAAACGTCCCGCACCGGAAATGCTTGCTTGCGTGCTTGCGTGCTCGCGTGCAGCCGGGCTGCACGACGAAGCGTTACGCGACCAAGCAGGGCTTGATTGCGTGCGCCCGCGGGAAGAACCCGCCGGCGACAACAAGAAACGCATTGCGTGCTCACGCGCAGCCGGGCTGCACGAAGAAGCGATGCGCGATCAAGCCGGGCTTGATTGCGTGCGCCCGCGGGTTGAACCCGCCGGCGATCAAAAGGAAGATCTGTCCGCGACCGGGCCCGGACAAAACAAGACGCGCGGAACTGGGTTCCGCACAAGAAGCGAACGGCGCAAGCGAGCGAAGCTGCGCAAGTCTCGGTCAGGGACCGAGGCGCTACTCGCAGTGTCTGCCGGACAGACACAGGAACTGGAGACGACCGTCGAGACACTGAGTGTCTTGACGCGCACGAATACTGGTCTCCAGTATAAGAAGATGAAGTTGGAGAACCCTCCGACGCTAGCGTCGGAGTTGACTTCGCTTCCAGTCACGAGCTGGAGGCGCTTCGCCCGCGACCTGCACGATGGACGCATCGAGCAGATTTGCATCCTCTCGGATGACGAGAGGATGAAGTGTGAAGCGGAAGAGTTGAAACAGCTCGTCGCTGAGGACGTCGACGCCCTCAGCGCCAAGTCGAAGAAGGAACGCTTCGACGAGCAGAGCTGGGACTCGCTGAAGTCGAGCCCCTTCTACGAGGTCTTGCGTGAGTACAGAGACGTACTCCCGAACGATATCCCTGCGGAGTTGCCGCAGGACAAGGGTGTTCAGCACGAGATTGATCTCGTGCCGGGAACAAAGTATTGCGTGACGCGGCAGTGGCCACTGCCGCGGGAATAAGTGAAGGCGATCGACGACTTCTTCGAAAGTCCTCGCAAGGCTGAGCAAGTGTGGGAATCGAAGTCCCCGCACAGCGCGCCTACGTTCTGTGTCAAGAAGGCACAGGGCGGGTGGCGCATCGTTCATGCTTATAACAAGCTGAACGACGCAACGGTACCGGCCCAGACGCCGATACCGCGAAAAGATGTGATCATCGATTCGATGGCTTTGAGCACTATCTTTAGTGCTCTGGATCTGAGAGACGGATTCTATCAGATCCTCATGCGTGAGAGCGATATACCTCTCACGGCGGTGAGCACTCCGAGCGGTATGCTCTGGGAGTGGCTTGTGATGCCGCATGGACTAAAGAATGCCCCTGCAACGTTCAACAGGTGCGTCACGGAGTTGTTGCGCTCGGTGCGCGACTTCGCACCGAGCTATTTCGACGATGTGTTCATCCACAGCCGGGCCGTGGACGGGAAGTCGGAAGTGGAGATGCACAAGGAACATCTCCGCAGGTTGTTTGCGCTCATGCGCAAACACAAGCTCTACGCGAACCTGAAGAAGTGTATATTCGGGGATAGCGAGATACCCGTCCTTGGGTGTCTCGTAGGGAAGGACGGCGTACGCCCTGACCCGGGAAAGGTCAGAGTGATCAATGAATGGCCTACGCCTTCCAATGTGAAGGAACTGAGGCAGTTCCTTGGACTCGCTACGTACTTATGCAAGTACGTGAGCAACTACGCGGGCAAGATTCGCCCGCTGTCGCAGCTCCTAAAGAAGGACGCTGCATGGGTTTGGACTGCTGATTGTCAGCAGGCCTTTGATGCAGTCAAGCAGGGCTTGACTGAGGCGCCGATCTTGGCGGTGGCCGACCAAGATCGCCCATTCCACGTCGTGTGTGACGCGTCCGATTTCGCAATCGGATGCGTTCTAATGCAACACGATCACGAGGGACGTGATCGCGTGGTCTACTATCAGTCGCGTCAGCTGAAGCCAGCTGAGCGCAACTACCCGGTACATGACAAGGAACTCCTTGCCATGAAGTATGCACTCGCGAAGTTTCGAGTGTATCTACTTGGGAGTAGACCATTTGTGGTCTACACCGACCACGCATCATTGCGTACGGCGACCAAGTCGCCGCACATCTCACAAAGAATGGCGAGATGGCTCTCATTCTTTGTGGAGTACAACTTCCAGGTTGAGTACAAACCTGGAAGGTTGAATGTTGTGGCCGACGCGTTGTCGCGTCGACCTGATTACGCGGTGCACAAAGCCGACGCCAATGCAATTGGCGTCGTCCGGACGTCTACTCCCTCGTCGTCTTTGTTAGACGACGTGCGGTCCGCATACACGAAGGATGCGGATGCGAAGCAGTTGTTGGACTACTTCGCTGCGCCTTCTGACAAGTCTCGTCAGAAGCTGGCGAAACATCTCCGTGCACGTTTACACCGCTATCGTGTACACAATGGTCTGCTGCTTTACAGCGCAGTCGACGACAATGCTGATCGCATTGTCGTGCCGGACGATCATGAGCTGAAGCTCAGGATCACTTACGAGTATCACGATGCCCCTACGTCGGGACATCAGGGTCGTACTTGCTTCTCACGCGTGACTTCTATTGGAGCCACCAGTACAAGTGGGTACGCAAGTACGTTCGTGCTTGCGAGGTTTGCCAGCGCGTGAAGCCTGCGCCCTTCTCGCAGGCTCCACTTCAGTCACTACCGCCTCCGTCAGAGTGTTGGCAGTCCATCTCAATGGACTTTGTGTTTGGTCTTCCGCCTGACAACAAGCGGAGGACTGGTATTGTGGTCTTTGTTGACCGATTCAGCAAGATGGTACATCTTGCTGCAGTACCAGCCGAATTGCCAGCCAAGCAGACGGCACGTCTGTTTGTTGACATGGTGTTTAGACACCATGGCATGCCGATCGACATCGTGTCTGACCGTGATCCGCGCTTCACAGCGCGTTTCTGGCAAGAAGTGTTTGAACTTCTTGGCACGCAGCTGTCCATGTCGACTGCGGATCATCCGCAGACCGACGGACACACTGAGCGCGTCAACCGGGTCTTGGTTGACGCTCTGAAGAGCTACGCTCACTCGTTCCAATACTGGAGCGACTGCTTGCCGATGGCAGAGTTTGCCATTAACAACTCGGTGCATGTCTCGACAGGACACCCACCGTTTTACGTGAACGCCATGAGGCATCCACGCGTACCGAGCGTACTCGGTGCGGTAGCTCCTTCTTTAAGTGGGGGGGTATCCGGTTTCAACCAAACCGAATGAACACGCTGATACGAGCAACATATCAGCAGTAGTCCAATCGACGAGAGCGCAATGTCTACGCCGGGCGTAGACACTCTCAACAACAACAACCACACACAGGCCGGGCCTGTAGTGAACAAGAACAACGGGTTGAACAAGGAGTTCAACTCGAAGGCAATGGACTTTGTCCAGCGCCGCCAAGCCGTAATGCGGTTTGTGCAAGATGCTATTGCAGCTTCTGTCGATCGACAGAAGTTGAATGCTGACAACAATGGCAGAGGAAACACAAATGAATTCAAAGTGTGTTCATTAGTGCTGTTAGCTACACAGAACCTAGCTAAACATGCAATTTCCGACTTCGGAGCAAGCAAGCTTGCCCCGCGCTTCATCGGGCCATTCACCGTGTTGGCGAAGCATGGCAACGCGTACACGCTAGACATACCGTCCAGCATGCGCCTCCACCCAACCTTTTACGTTGGGCGGCTGAAGCCTTACTCGCAACACGACTCACCTACTCCCGGTGACTCGGCGCGACCCTCGTCTCGAGCGCGTGGACACGTTGACCCAAACGCGCAACGATCGACCCTAGGTCGACCTGGATATTCGAAGCGGTCTGCCCAGCCTGACCGATTCGGGCCTTCAAGAGCTTCAGCTCCTGCCGTATCTCGGCGAGCTCAGCCGTCTGGATGCGCTCCATCGCCTCCAAACGATCCCAGACCTCGGCCGGCGACGGTCCGTGGCGTCTTCCCGCCGCCACCGCCCCCGTTGCGAGATGCACGCGGGGAAACTAGCTGGATTGTCCAGCGAATCGTTGATCATCAGATCCGGACCCAAGGTCCGGTTCATTTTCGTATTCGTTGGTTAGGATAGTCTCCTGACCACGATACGTGGGAGCCGCGGAACGTCCTGATGAGCGACGTTCCGGAAATGGTGATGGAGTACGAATCCCGCCACCAGCAGCTCCGCCGAAGGGCGTAAAACTTGAGCGAGAGCTGTAGTCGCCTACAGCCCTCGGCTGAGTGTTGCGCTCACCCTCAGCACTCTCAGACGACAACTGCGTGATTAACTTCTCACGCAGTGTCTTCAACTCTACAGGCACACTAATACCAGTGTACCCGTTAAGGTCCCGTTCGGACAGCCGCACTGCCCCAGCTTGGCAGCGCTCGCACGCAACGCCAGACGGCACTGCGCACGGAATCCCCGCCTCGACTGCACCATCGTGCAGCCGCAAGATCTTGGGCCGCTTCGAGTAGCGCTCATAGCGCTCACCCGCAGAGCGGACCCGCTCGCGATAGCCTGAGGGATTTTTGTTGAAGTTCTCGACGAACATCCCCCAGCTTTGACAGAGTGCCTCCCACTCTGTCACCTTACTCTTACGGGAATGCTTCTTGTTCCCGTAGAATCGGAGCTCGTGGAAGAGCCCGATGTAATAATCACGTCTTTGATCCGTCGCCTGATCAAAGTCGAGCTCCTTGGTGACATCGTCATCAACGATGGCGCTGCAGGAGTACAACGCGTACGGGCTGGCCGGCGTGGTACTGCCGTGGCGAGATTGGATCTCGCTCGGAGACGGCATCCACGGGTCGCGTACCGGCTTGGTGCGCGACGTCACAGCAGCAGACGGAGTGGAGTCGTCGTCGCCTCCACCCCGCGGAGTAGACAGAGCCCCGGCATCAGCGAGCAGCCTATCGCTGCCGCTGCGCGAGCGCTTTGAGCTCGAAGCCTCCGAGTCGTCCTCGCGGAGACGACGCATCCTCACGCTTGCTTCATTGCGCCCTGAGGACGAGGAGCCTTGCTCCTCCTCGCCCTCCTCCATGTCGAGATCCTCCATGCCATCAAAGAGGGTCTCGTTGGCATAGGTCGGCTTGCTCCGCGCCCTCTCGTGGCACTCCCCAACCGAGATGGTACGCTTGGGGGAGCTTGACGTCGTCACCGTGGAAGTGACGACGGACGCCGAAGAGGCTGAAGATGTGGCAGTCGTCGCTGTGTTAGCGACGACCGCGTCGCTTGCTGCAGGTGCAGCAAGCTCGTCGGCGTGGCAGAAGTCTGCGTCGTTGGCGTGCTCATTTCGAAATGAGCACGAAGTTCTCTCCGAAGAAGGCTTTGGATTGATGTGTCGAGACCGGCACATCAAGTCCTAACGGGGGGATGGTGTAGCGGGGCTACACATTCGGCTAACCTCACCTGAGTGCAACACGCACTAAGTGGATACATTCAGGTGGGCCACATTGCAGTGTGGTCACCATTCATATTAGGAAGCAGTCCTATTGGTCAGAAAGCAGGGTCTTTCTGCCAGTAATACTCAAGCATTAGGTCAGAGTTTCTGCCAACCACTCGTTGGCAGAACCTCTCTTTATAGATATCAGTTTTAGGAGGAAAGCCACAGTTAACATTCAATTCAGTTCTCATTTTACCGCAAAAGCTACTATTTGTACCTTTATTTAGATCTAATTATACTTGTGGATACAAGTATACTTAATCTAAGTTAAATACACCTTACGCTTCCTCATACACGTGCGCTCACGTGTAAGCTAAAGTATTGGGCTAAGTAAGCCCATTACACCACCCTTCCTCACTCCGAGGGCCTCCAGCACCGCGTGCGTGTCGATCACGACGCGTCTGTCGTTCCCCTTCCCTACCGTCGCTGTCAGTGCGGACATGGACTCCGTCACGTCCGTATCCGCCGTCTCCGCGGCTACGCGCTCCGTTGCCACTACAGCGCGCCTTCCTTCGAACTCCGCAGTGGCAGGAATGGCTGGGGCTTGCCACGTCCCGCCATCCCCAGACTGCTGCCGCCTCTCCATCTTATCCTCGTCGCGGAGAGCCACTCGCAGGCGCCATCCCCACGTTCCGATACTCCGTCTTGGTCGGCATTGGTCCGACCACGCGCAGTCGTCGCGCAGTGCCATCCCCACTTCTGAGCCCCTCATCATGGTCGTCTGAGGAGGTCGCCTGCACGGCCCGCGAGGCGCCGTCCTCAGCCCTCACCCGTGCGTGCCGTTCCGTCGTGTCACCCGCCACTGTCTTCTTCCTTCGTCGCCTCCGCTGCCTGCCGCTTCCTGGAGTGTTCTCACGCCGCTCCTGGCCGCAACCAGCCGCCATCTTCACTGTTTTACCCGAATCAGAGTGAGCGAGCAGTAAGGCCGGGACCCTTACGCTCGCTGATCGTTTCCCTCGTCCTCGCCGTTGTTCTCCGTCGGGTTCTGTGTCGACGCTTCGAAGTCAGTCTTCTTCAGCAGGCAGTCACGGGCGAAGTGCCCACCTTTGCCGCAGAAGAAGCAATCCGTGCCCGCACGAGGTACGAACGGCTGTCTCGGTTGCCGCTGCGCCATATAGCGTTCGTGATTCTGCATACGTCCTTCGCGCGTGTCTAGCACGGGGTTGTGGAAGCCGCCCCCTGGCCCGTTCGTGCTGTTACCATACCGCCCTTCGACCTTGAACGTTTTGGCAGGGCGTTTAGCGGCAGCTGCTGTGTTCACCGCCTGCCGTTTGCCACGTGTGCGTTTGCCACGTGTTCCACCGTACTGCTCTCGCCCGCCACTCGTTTGAAAATTTGAACCACTGGTCTGTCCGGCGGGAATACCGGTAGTACCAGCAGGTACCAGTTTGAAGCCAGGAGGGATCGCCTTCCACCACTCAGGTGAACCGGTTTTCCCCGCTCCTACCGACGTCCTTCGGTATCGTACCGCGGTGGTCTCTCCGCAGTGCCCCACATGGGGTCGTAACCGGACACCGCAGTCCCGAAGTTGCCCGCAAGTCCTGACTGTTCCTGATCTCCGCTCTTCCTCGCCGTTGCCGCCAAGGGCCCGCGGCCCCGCAGCGCTTCCTGCTCGTCCCACCGAGCCATTGCCGACTCCAGTCCGACGCCATACCCCTCGCCGTAGTCGCCTACGTGGGGCACCGCCAAGTTCACCACTTCATCCAGTGTCTGGGGCCTGTGGCCACGAACATGCGGGGCGCCCTCCACGCTGTTCATGCCCTTCAGGAAGGCGTTGACGAGCCAGTCCTCGCTGATGTCGCCGCGCGTTCAACAGGTCCACCACCTCGGGGTTGGTGCGCTGGGCCATGTACTTCGCCCGAAGTATGGCCGCCAGCGTGTTGATGTTCTCGTCCGCCTCGGCGACGGACTCCATGACAGTCGCGAACCACCGCTGAGCATCGCTCTTGAAGTGCGCAGCTACCTCGTGGTAGAGCTGCTTGTCGTTCCAGATGACGCCCATCGTCGCTGCCTGGAGCCGTACCTCCGCGCGCACAGTCTTCAGCCACATCGTCTCGGGCACCGAGTCGTCCAGCCCTTGAACTTTGTCAGCTTCAACGACTTCACCTTCTCGCGGACCACGATGGGTCGCGCCGGCGCGCTGTCCAGCGCCCAGCTACTCGCCACCGTGCGCCCGGCGTCCACCAGTGTCGGCGTGCGTCCCTGTCCCGCGCCACCAGTGTTCGTCTTGCCTGCGCCAGCTCGAGCAGCGTCACCGCCACCACGAACCGCGCCCGTGTCGTCCCCGCGCTGGCCACTGCTGCTGCCTCCGTCGTGACCACTTCTCTCGCGTACTTGGTCTTGTCCACGGCCACCACTGCTGGCCACCGTGTCACCGCCTCCGGTTCCTGTCGTCGTTGTCGTGCCGCCAGTGCCCTGTTCACCCGTGCTCGGGCCGCTGTTGCCTGGACCGCCAGCACTCGTTCAGCCAGAACCCGTGCCCATCGGCGTGTTCCCTGTCGACGGCCGGATCTCTTCCGTGTCCAGCGTAACGACGCCGCCGTCGTCCGTTTCCAATGTCATGGTCGCTTGTCTCTTCGCTGCTTCCGCTGCCTCACGTGTCGCTCGCTCTTGTGAAGCGGCGCGGCGCTCCGCGCGGTCGCTACGTGCCGTAGTAATCTCACTCCGCTTTCACTGTGATAAATACAGATCCACTTTGGTTAGCTCTCATCCGTTCTCATCCATTCTCACTCTTTCTCTCAGCCCTCGGCTGCTGGGTTGCCCGTGTACACCAAGCCCGCACGAACTACCCCGCGTAGCCATGCCCGAAAGGCCCCTGTATGACCACCATGTAGCTAGTTCCCAAACCACCACGCCAATTCCATTGCACGTCGGCTGATTCAGCAGCCAGAGAGAGTAGTGCGGCCACCTAGGTAGCCCGGTGACGTAGCGAGAGAGATCCAAGTGCGAGGCAGACACGTCAACACTACCAGACAGCTACTGGCCGTCGGACCAGACGTCCTTCGGATAGGAACGGTGGGGAGGACACATTATCGTCGACCGTCACCCCCGGATAGGGTCTTTAGGCTGTGTCGCGCAGGTAATCCGTATTTCTCTATCTACTCCGAGTTCATGAGCTCAAGCCTGAGTGCGGCGAGCGAATTCCCTCGCCCTTGCGACCATGACAGGCTTCGCACTTCCTGCCAAGACCTCTGTGGTCTCTAGCCACAGTCCCCACCACCCTACTGTGTTACGCCCTCATCATGCACCGATCATCCTAATCTCTGCCTCACCTTAGCTTTTCTGGAACCCGCGTACGGCGCCACTCTCTTGCTGTATTTAGTCTTAACTGCTCACCAACCGGGAACAATCTTAACTGAGGGTCGAGCGGCCAGCCGCACGCTTGTTGCCCCCCTACCCACGAAGCCTCTTGTCCTCTACCTACGAGAGGTCCCTTCCTAACCTATCTGCTCTCGCTGCCTCTCAGCCGCACGCCACTCGCTCTGTCGTCGCCTCTCCTCTCTGCATACTACTTGTCCTGCGCTCTTCTCCGTGTCCACCCTCCTGCGATCTTTTGCATGGCTGACGTCTGGCCTTGAAGTTGTAGGATACCGCCCGTAGCCGGTGCCTCCAGTCCACTGGCTCACTTCCACCACCATCCACTGCCGCTGCCACACTCCGCGCCCCGACTGGCTGATCGTCCGCTTTGTCACTCGTTCGTCAGGTCGATGACGACTCGAGTGCGCGGCTGCCGCCGTTTGTCAGCCACGTGACAGGCCACACTACTACATATTGAGGTGCTCTAGTGCCGGTAGTTGAAGGCGAACTACATGTACAGGGTTGGGCTGGTAGCGCCGCTCTTCCCGCACAGAGCAGATCACACAGATTGATTGGATCCGTACAGCAAAAAAAAACAATTTAACGCACTTTCGGATTGCACCGATCCTAGGATGCTAGAGGATACAGCAGTACAGTACGTACTGTTAGTACATATGTACTCTACTTCTGGACAGTATTGCACCGATGGTTATACAGTATGGCAGTGTAATCGTATAATGAATTGAAGTTTATTAGCTCGATCATCCCTCTGCTTGTGGTATGCAATAAACAACACAATGCAACGTAAGGTTTTCAATGGTGCCGATCCGCATGCATTTCCAATCGTGGTCGATTGAATGCTGAAGCTGATACCGCAGACACAATTCTGATAGCAGTGCAGCATCTTGCATTCATCTTTCACCTAGTGTGTGTGTGTTATGTACATGTATTCAGGGCGAAACAAACATATTTTCTCGGAGAATGGCCAGGGTATGATTACGCTCATTTACATGTATTGTGAAAACCGACAAAGATCAATTAAGCTGATAAGGAGGGGTAGAAAACATATAAAAAGGGTACAGAAAAAACTAAATCGTAGGATTGACGATAGAACATCCATATGCAAATCTCGGTCAAATGCTAATGAACGCTCTGCTCCCTGGGCTTATTAAATAGCCGCAGAGGTGCAGCAGCCAGAACTACGAGTTCAAGGAGCTGCTACTCGTGCAAATGTAGCATCGCGCATAATATACGAAGAGATAAGTGTTGCATGTGCTCATTAGTATTTATATATGCTACAGTTTCGAGTTTGCAGCCAACGTTGATCTGGGACGCCGTTTATATATACAAGCTGCCCTCAGAATGCCCAGCTGATACTGGGCAATCGGAGCCATTTGCGTACAAATCGATGCCAATCCGCGATATATGAACAGGGATGGGGGCGCCAAATCGGAGTGGCATCCTGTTTATATATATCAAAACATGGGTTCATCCGCTTAATAAGCGCTTAAAGCGATCGATTTGCAAAAAATAGGACATAATCGTCGGTTTTCACAATAGTGTGATCATGTACTTATTAAGGTTTTAAATAATTTATCCTGGGATAGCGGTAACCCCGGAGGGAGTGCTGTGGCCAGCCCAACACACATTAATTAGGCGGTCGCCCGGTAACTGAAGCCAGTAAAACTGAAGCCGGTAGCCGGTATTCAAGTTTTATGACGACTAATATGCTGCTTAGATAGCCGACATAAGTACGCGTAGCCCACCCTCCCTGGATACATGTTGTGTTTGGGACTATAGTATATTATTACTAGAGGGCTGGGCTGGTAGCGCCGATCTTATAAATACACGTTTACGTGAAATTGCGCATCTCCTGCGCCTGCTTCGCAGCCGCAGTATCTGCACGCGACATATCCATAGTAATTTAATGCACATGATGCCATTCAGGATGCTGCGGGTATCATGCTGCCGAGTTATAGAATTCCTCGCACCGACTAGCGCAAAACTGGCGGACTCCTGATTGGATACCTTACGCTCTAGCTTCACTGTCTCGCCTAAATTGAATTAACGATGTCTTTCGGTTAGTATATTTGTTAGTTTGCCAGCTACCTGTGCACGGGGCAGATGGTGCGGCTGCGAAGCAGGCGCACCAGATGCCCCTCTCGGTCGAAGGCAAGTGAACCCGACTCACATGTGCTCTGCATCTATGGTAGACCATCACTGCCTAAAAATGATTCTCATTTTTGAAAAGGCCACCGCTCCTTCAGTCACCACTAAATACAGTACAAATTCACCGTACCAGTGCCTTGTATTTCACTTCAATCAAAGTTCTTTAGCTATCCCAGCCTACGCAAAGCTCTCGTTATATTGTGCCTTTCACCGATTTAGGCGCGTGGACAGTTAATTCATGCGGAATTAGACGTATAAAAGGGCGGCCCACCTCTATTTAATGTGCACTTCCCCTAACACCGCGATAGGCTTTAATCGACGAGAAATATGGCGGATAAACACAGAATGGAGGGTGGCCAACCGCCAATCGCTCTGTGTTCCTCTAACTCGGGCTGGATTAGCATATTTCGCCTCAATTCATCGACATCTGACAGCCCATAATTAGCAATGGTATTAGCTAACCCGATGCATAATTTAATTAAGATTGAGGTAGGTTTAGAATTATGCCAGAATTATCATGGCAGAATTAGTGGAAGGCACAATATTAGTACATGCAGGTTCATGACGACTGCACAACGTCCCTGGGGTAGCTAGCTGGTCATCACGAGCTCTACGTCTCCACTTTCAGTAACTCTTTATCAGGACTCATTTTACCTCCTGCTCGACAACCGCCTCCTCTCCCAAGTCTTTCAAATAATCGTCCAAGATCAAGCATGCGTTTGACCTACGTCCTGTTCGCCGCTATGGCAATTCTTCTATCTAGCTCCAAAGTTAGTGCGACCTAGTCAGGCGGTACTCAGGCCAAGCTGTCTACTATGACGCCGACTGACGCTGCGGTCCCAGCCCGAGCTGTCGATGCCAGCAAGGGCAAAAGGTTTTTGCGATCCCCCCACGATGAAGACGAAGAAGATGAAGAAGAAAGAGCAAACCCTGCACTGTTGGACAGGAGTGATCTCGCCGCATGGGATGCCAAGTGGACTAGGCGGGCCATTAAATGGGTCCGTAAGGGGCACAACTCGTCCACTCTGCATAATATGTTGGGTGGTTTAGGTATGGGCAAGAAAAACGCGAGGAAGAACTACCTGTTTGTGCAGGAGTGGACGCCTACCAAAACTAGCTTAAAAGTGCCTTAAAGTGTATCTCTAAATTTGTCTCTAAATATAAATTGTGTAGAGGTCGCTATATGTGAATGGTCGGTCTGATATGCGGTCCAGTTGCTATAAAAGGGTGGTCTATACTAAATTCAAGTGTAAATTTATGCAGTTGCACAATGAACGGGCTGTGTGACCTCTCGTTTACGTAGACGTAAAAATCGTCTGAGTAAATATAAGTTTTCTTAAATATATTTATGCGAGCGCTTACGATGTTTTTGGTAGGCGTCCAGTGGCGTGCGCAGCTTCGTGCGCAGCTTCCCCGGCCGTAATTGGCGCAGACAGTATCCAGGGCTTGAAACATACTTTATAAAGATACGACCTAAGGGCCGTTCTTAAATTCCCGCTCCCGATCTCCCGGGAGAAAAAAAACTATACACCTCTGTCAATCTACTTCACTTCAGTATGCATTTTTAAAGCTCTCGTTCTACATAACTAAGCTGGTTTAGAATAAAAAATGCATACCCCAATAGCTCGTATGCAAAGAAATCAGATGAACTTCACTAGGCGTGAGTTCATGCAGAAATGAAAAAGCTATGCTTGATCTCCCAGCTCCCGGCGACGCGAAAATGGTTTGGGAGCGGGAAAATTTGCTTCCGAAGCAAATCCTTGTTTGCACCCTCTAAACCAATGAAAGCTGCCTATTTTGCTCCCGGGAGCGCTCCCGGGAACTTAAGAACGCGCCTAAGCTTTCCCCCTTTATCTTATGATATGCCTACTACTTCAGTACTAATACTACTACAGTACTATATTATACTCTATTGAGTTACAAACAATATCGCATTCTGTACTTAAATATGAATATATGCCATCGATAGCGTTTTACTACAGTGGTTACAGCCATTACGGTTGTAGTCTGAGTGAGACTAATAGGCACTGTCTAGCAGCTCTTGCGCGTTGAGTGAGTACTTGAACGAAGTGAAGGAGCGGGCGAACGCTTGTGCAGTTGCGAGTGAAACTCAAAGTGACATTAGTTTAGCTACGTGCCGTGCACGAGGAGGAAAGCTTCCAGCCTAAAAAACCCTTTCACTCGTCACCCAGATAGTTGGCTGCCATCCACAAAGGATGGCGAGACCCAATCAATGTAGGTGGGCAAGTGGATTCCCAGTAGTACTGGGACCTGACCAGACGTGAGTCACTAGGAGAGATAGATAAGCTCATACTTTCCCCGACTCACGCATACTGGTCCCGCTGAAGCTTAGCCCCAGCCACGTCCTCAACCCCATCAACTCTCGCAGCAAAGCAACCTGTGACGAAGTGCGCTCAGATTCTGTAGCGGACGCCGTAAATCGATTGGCTTTGTTCCCCTCTTAGCCTTAAAGGAGATCTGTCAGCAGCTGACCTCGACGAGTGGTTGCTTCTACGGTGATTAGCTCGGAGCACGTACCCAAGACGCCAGTCAGCACGTGGAGTCTCAGCTCTTAGCCCAAAGCTACTACGGTGCCCACGCGAGTCGTCTTGACTACGTCGTGCTGGTATTTGGAGCTGAGTACGCATTAGCTCAGCTGTTCTGAATGGGCCCCTCTGGATGACGCTGATTGCAATGGAGTCTGAGCGACAACGCCTTGAAGCCGCTGAGTCTGGACGTCTGTGGGCTACGTGTGACTGAGCTTACCATGAGTCAGTGGATACTTGCTGATCTCAATAGCGGTGAGTCCGATCTTACTTACTCTCGGTCCGAAGCAGTTGAGCGATCCTGATGTGCTGGAAGTCTGTGAGTCACGTATAGCTGAGCTCGCCCGGCTTCGATGCCTGTTCGCTGAGCTCAGAAGTGGTGATGCCGATGGTATCTGCGCTCAGCTTGAGGTGCCCAGGTCGAGGATGGCCGAGCTTCAGCAACATCAGCAGTGGTTCACGGAGCTCAGAAATCATGGTCTTGAAGATGGTGAGTCTCAGCGGAGAAGTGTCTGGCTTAATCACGATGGAGTTCAGCTGTCGCAGAGGTGTGCACACGAGCTCAGCAAGTCACCTTGACGTTTCAACGAGCAGCTCGGATGCTCAGCGGAGTGATTGCTAAGCTCATGGTGGTTCAGAAGTTCCCCAGGTTCAAAATGGCCCCGCTTTGGAGGACACTCTGAGACCAAGCAAATCTCAGAGATGATTCGCTGAATCTCAGGAGGCTCAGTGTAGTGGAGTTGGACACTTGGGGACACTTCACATTCCGGTCCAGTGGAGGCTCAGAGGCTCAGATTGACATGGGCGATGAGGCGTTGGGAACAGTCGCTGCGAAGAGGCGGTCATCAAATGATTGCTGATCACAAATCAGGTTCGACATACGGCTGAACCCAGATGACGCACTGTCGCATCCCCGTGACGCACACCTCTCAGCCAATCACAGACCTGGAAAGTGGCGTAATCAGCGGTTGGGCGACATGTGATCAGGAGCTTACTGACCACCACGCGCGACTTTAACGCGACCCGTCCAATCACCAAGCCGGTCTCAGGTGGAAGTGCTGCGCGCCGCTGGTTTGCGAGCCACTATCACTTTGAAGCTCCGTTCGACACAAGCCTGCAGGCCGCGCGCAAGACGATCTTTCAACCGCTCACCATATAATATTTCTGTATTTGTTTGGGTGCGCTCCGAAGGAAGCCGAGCGCCCCCCCCCCTTGATAGGTCTTTGTTTGCATGTGTATAGTATTAATCAGAATCGATTTTGCCCCGAAGCCCGTATGCGTTAAGTGAGTTCCTGCGGGAGAGGGTGTCTAAGGAGAGACTCAACCAAAACTCAAGCCCCATATAGGCCTTGTGGGTGTACCTCGGTGTGAAGGGGTACTCATTTGGCTATTTCATTTCATTACACGTCGACAGGTCGAACTAGGCGGCTGCACTCAGTGTGCATTTCATATTTTCGGGTAGAAGGTGATCTACTCTGAGGTTTCGGCAGAGCCGCATCTGGGATAGTGATTCTCAGTGTTGTTGGGAGGATTTCGTGTGGCGCTGAGCCTGGGATAGTGGTTCCCCGCTCGGCCGTGTCGTCTACGTCAAGACGTGGTGCGCGGAAGTCTCAGGGCGCAGAGGCGAGAACCCTGGATCAAGACAGGCTCATCCCGAGCCAATTCTCGGAGCCACCCTAGGTCGGGGGGGGGCAGTGTACACGGCGCTCAGCCTGAGTGCCGCCTGGAGGAAGAGGAGAAGCAAGGGAGACTGGGTCTGCAGTCTCGGAAGAAGCAGACAAGTGTGTGTGGAGTCGTGTCTACATAAAGAAAACCCCGGGGCAAATCGGGTCAAGACACGTGCGAGCGGAGGCCTGTTGAGCGGGGAGTCGGCTTCGTTTGGTGGACATCCAAGGACGACTGGACAAGGAACAAGTGGTCGTGGTTGGCTGACGTCTGGGCCCAAAGCGTAGCCCCAGCAATAACCGTCAAGGGGATCGCAAGGGAGGCGCACACGCCACGTCAAGCCAAGAGTCCAAGTTCGGAGGTGTCGGCCGAGGCTTCGCCGAGTCCAGCTGAGGTTATTCAGCTGAGACTCTAAGACTCTGAGCCCCCCTGAGCTTAGGCTCAAGGTTTGCTGGTTCAAGTTTAGCTCAAGGTATATTCTGGACACTGGGAAGTTGCCCGCACCTCACCACAAAACCGCTGCGGTCCGAGCGCTTTCGTGAACATATCCGCGATGTTCTCGGACGAAGGCACGTACTCCAGCGTTAACTCCTTGGCCTCCACAAGTTCTTCAATCTTGTGACCGAGTTTGGCATAACGCGTGACACCCTCGTAGTTCCCCACAGTCTGGCACACCTTGAGTGCGCTTTGGTTGTCAATGAACAGCTTTGGGACCTCGACAGTCATCCCAATTTCTTCAAGCAGTTCCTTCGCCCGCAGCAGATTCTCCACGCAGGTGCTGGCAGCGACGAGTTCCGACTTGCATGTGCCGTCCGTCACTGCGTTCTGCGTCTTGCTCTTGAAGCCGGAACTCTAATTGTTCAACTTGAGCACATGCCCCGAGATTGACCTGCTCGTATCCGGGCAGTTCGCGTGATCTGCGTCGCTGTATGCATAGAGCTGTAACTTGCCATCCTGCAGTGCACTCGGTCGCCGATACGCCAACCCCTACGTCCGTGTCCCCGCCAAGTACTGCAGCACACGCTTCGCACTAGTGAAGTTCTCCTTCGTGTACGCTCCAGCGTGGCGTCCGAGACAGCGAACCGCGTTGACGATATCCGGCCGGGTGCAGCTGACCAGGTACTGCAGCTTTCCAACCAGCTGTCTGTATGGCAACACCGGGTCGTTGACCTTGCTCTTGGCCTTCTCCAGACGCAGCATCTTCTCATTGTGCATTTGAGGCGAGTTCGCTGTGCTCGTGTTGCTCATGCCAAACTCATCCAAGAGCCGGTCGATGTATGCAGATTAAAAAAGGCACAACGTTCTTCCGGGCTCGTAGTAGATTTCCATAGCGAGCAGGTGCTTAACTCGTCCCAGGTCCTTCATCACAATTGTTTTGCCGCAACTCCTCGATCACGCTGTCGATGTCGTGAGGTTTGCCAATAACCCTCATGTCGTCAACGTAGACCGTCACTAGGACAATACGCCCATCGATGTACCTCACATAGAGGCCGACATCAAACGCACAGCGACGAAACCCGATCTCCACCAAGTGAGAATGCAGCGTCTGATACCAGATGCGTGCAGCCTGCTTGAGACCGTAGAGGAGTAGACAGACTCGACCCGTGCCGTCATCGAAGCCCTTCGGCTGCTCCATGTAGATCGTCACGCCTGTTAGCAGGCTGTTCAGGAAGGCCGTCTCGACGTCGATGTGCCTCGCGTCCAGCCACAACAGCAGTGCAATCAGCAGAACCAACAACATCGTGACAATCCGCACCACCGGCGAATACGTATCCCAGTACTCAACTCCAAACCGCTGTTTGAATCCGTGGATAACGACCCTTGCCTTGTACCGCAAGATGTTGCCGTTCTCGTCTCGCTTAATGCGAAGCACCCACTTTGTAGTGAGCACTTTCACCCGTTTACAGCTCGACGACTTCGGCCTGTCAACAAGTTTCCACGTTCCATGCTTCTGTAAAGACTCATACTCAGCCTTCAATGCCGCTTGCCATTCAGCCCGTTGAGGCGACCGCAAAGCTTCTTCCACCGTCTCAGGTGCCCCAGTCAACTGCTCTTCCAGCATCAACTGGAAGAGCACCAGCAGCAACTGGGGGAACTGGAGGAAGGCGGCAGACGCGGAGACAGCGAATGCAGAACGCGGGCCCTCCTCGGCGGTCGACACGAACTCGACGACCAAATGTCAGGCTGAATGGATACGCGGGCCCTCCTCGGCGGTCGACACGAACTCGACGACCAAATGTCAGGCTGAATGGATACGCGGGCCCTCCTCGGCGGTCGACACGAACTCGACGACCAAATGTCAGGCTGAATGGATACCAGTCCATTCAGCCTGACATTTGGTCGTCGAGTTCGTGTCGACCGCCGAGGAGGGCCCGCGTTCTGCATTCGCTGTCTCCGCGTCTGCCGCCTTCCTCCAGTTCCCCCAGTTGCTGCTGGTGCCGGAGCTCCTTGTCCGGTGTTTACTGCAGATGGATCCGCATTGGCTGATGCCGCGGCCGTGGTTCCTCCAGTTGCACTACTTGCCGTTGATCCAGTGGCTGCTGTTGCTTGCCTTGACGTTGCCGCAGGGGGCGTCTCTAGGTTTCCTGCAGAGTCAGAATCTGATTCATCGCTGCCACTAGACGACGATTCTCCCCCCGAACCCGGCGCGCCGTCAGCGTCAGCACCAGCCATCTCAGCACCAGCCACAGACAGCGAACTTGTCACTGTTTCCTCGGATCCAGACCTTACTCTTTTCTTCTGCCACATACTCCACCGGTAATGGAATCTTATCTCCTCCGATTTTCCCCATCAACAGCTCCGAAATATACTTCTGGCTTACTGTGATGACCTCGCGAAACTTCACATCACGCGCCTCAACAATCTGCCCAGTTCGCAAATGAAGCAAACGATATACAGTTGTCGAGCGAGCGAACCCCAGCAGCAAAGCTGGTTCTGCCTTGGGACACAACTTGTGCTTCCGCTTTGCTTTTGCAACGAACACAAAGCCCACTGAACCACAAACACGAATCTTCGCCACGTTCGGCACCGTCCCCAGTAGCTTCTCCGACGGAGTCTTGCCTTTCAGTGCCCTGGTCGGACTCATGTTGTCGATGTCCACGATGTACTGCAGCACTTCAGGCCACAGCCTGTTCGGCAAGTCCGTGGCGTACATTGCCGCCCGCATCTTGTTCACCAAGACGCCGTTCAACTTCTCCACCAGGGCGTTCTCCTCCGGTGTGTACGGGTGGGTCGGAACAAACCTGATTCCACGCGCCTCCATGAACAACTTCAGCTCAGTATTCACAAATTCTCCACCGCCATCACTTGTAAAGGACTTGATCCGATGTCCAGCCGCAAGCAACTCCGTCGCTAACTTGATCGTGTTTGCGTTGGCATCACCCTTGCTCTTCAACGGGAAGCACAACTTGTAGCGCGAACCCTCGTCATGTATAAGCTGGAAGTAGCGCATGCGACCGAGCCCCGGCAGAAACTTGACCATGTCGCACGTGTCTGATGTGAGGCGCTCGTAGTTGATCTTGGTGCGCTTTTCCGCCGCACTCGCCTTGTACGACATCCTCTTGCGCTTGGCTGACATGCAACTCAAGCACGTGAACTTCTTCTTGAACAACGCAGCCGGGATCTCCATACCCGCCCCCGTTCTGTTGTCCACCATATGCTTTATTGCAGCCACGTGAAGGTGGCCCAGGCACTCATGCCACCGCTTCAGCGCGTTCTCATCCGCATTGACAGTCATCATCGCCATTCCGGTGTCCAAGACATTCACCTCCACCGTCTTCAGCCAATAGTGCTTGCCTCGCTTCACAAACTCCTGACGCTCATGCGCACTCGGTTATTCCAGGAAGATTCTCCGCGGCGACGCCCGACTGGGGCTGCTCGACATCTCCCAACCGTTGTCCTCCATGACGCCCAAGCTAATCAAGTTCACCGAACCGTGCGGCGAGTACTCCACGTTCGAGAGCTCCAACTTCACCAACTCATCACTGTTCTGGTTCTTCGTGTATATCACCACCTGACCACTCATGACGGAACACGCTACTGAGACCGGACAGTCCTGTGTCAATCCGGGTTTTATTTTGTGCGGGTCCGGTGCACTAATAGAGCCAGCTAGCGGCTGCATTTCTTCAACAGGACGACAGGATAAATTCCGGGAGCGGTGAAAACTATTTTCAACGGTGTGGTCCACATGATCTTCGATTTTCAAATTTTGTAAAGTTGAGAACGAGTGGCATTCGTCGTTCGGCCCCCTGTGAAGAAGGCGGGAATTGCTGCGAGGGTTGCAGCAGCTTGTTGGGCGCCTGGGACCGGACGTGATGGTGCGTGACCCCCCCCCCTCCCGCTGCTTAAGCGCGTCGGTAAGGCCCGCTTTAATCTAACTGGCTGTGTGTGTGATGCCCATTTGCGAAACAGCCAGACCTCCCCCCCGTACCCCGGCGGCTACAAGAAGGACGTGCCGCCGAGACTTCTGGCGCAGTCGACTATTCCTGACGCGGAACGGCTGATTGCGGACCGTGCTGCAAGCGAAAAACGCCGGGCGGAGAACAAGGCGCGCCACAGCACCATTATTGCTCGTCGCCGACAGCGTGTGGAAGACATACGGTCGGGGAAGTTCCTGCCAACCCTTCCACCCGCTATTCAAGCGCCTTTAGACGCCTTGCGTGCAGAGCGCCTTGCTATTGCAAGAAACGAGGCGGTAGACTTGCACCTGGCGGTATTGGGCCGGACCATGCGAACCCGGTCAGCGGATGCGAAGGCAACTGCAGCTGACAGTGCGCTGAGTGAGGTGCTGGCGCAGCTGGATGAAGAGGACGAAGAAGTCGAGCCGTCTGCCAGTGATTCGGATTACGAGGACCAAGACGATGATATTGATCAAGCTGGCGACGACGTAGGGCATGCGTCGGCTGAAGAAAGTGACGAAGGCGCGGGGAATGACACGGCCGAAGGCACCCTCAGCAGCGACAAGGACGAAGGGAGCGACCAAGACGAAGAGGGCGATGATGGAAGCAGCGATGACTGCGAAACTGCTTCGGTTGTCTCACAGAAACGACACCGGAACGGATACCAGAAGTCGAAACGGAAAACCGCGAGGACAGCCACGACGAAATCCCCTCGTGGCGAACGTGATGACGAAGATGGAGCATTTCTGGAAGGGTTCTCGTGTCGATGGTCGTCGTGGGATGCCTTTCATGGCGCTTTCGAAGACTTCCAGGCGGCGACGTATCAGCAATTTGCCAGCAGGACGAGCACGTCAGTCGCCAGCCGGAACAAGCAAATGATCAATTCCGTGGCGCGTGAAGCCAAGGCTAGTGGTGATACTCGAGAAGTGGTTGAGAGACGCAAGGGAACGCGGTACATCCCAGAGGAGTGGAAGAAGTACTGTATGACGCTTCGGTGCACGCACGGCCCCCAATCTGCTCGCGGAACTGGACAACGCAAGCATCGCGTGGTGAGGGCAACCATGTGCACGGCCAAAGTCAACGCCCGGGTCGTTCCTGGTACGTTGCGTTGAAAGCATCTGGACATCACAACCACCCTGTCACGAAGCACCAGTGGTTTAAGTACGCTGAGAACCGCAAAATCACGGACGAAGGGCCCACGCGTGAAGCCGAGGAGATGCACAAGGCAGGTGCCCATACCAAAGGAATCCTTGCATACCTGCGCGAACGGTCCGGTGAGTTTTGTATGCTTCCGGTGTGGTTTTTGTGAGTTTCCGGTGTACTAATGTATGCATTGTGTTTATTTTTAGGCAAGCTCGTGGCTCTCCGTGACGTTCACAACATGATTCAAAGTTTCAAAAGAGAGCAGAGGGCTGGATTAACGGATGCAGAGCGGGCACTTGCAATTTTGGACGAATTCTGCGCGGAGAGTACCGGTAACGTGGCAGAGATCATGGTCGACGCTGAATCCAAGGTCGCTCGCGTCATCACGTTTCAAAGCGCACGCATGAAGGCTTGTTTCGCGCGTTTCCGGAGGTGGTATTGGTCGATGCGACACACGACACCAACGCTAATCGGTACAAGCTCTTCAGTTTCGCTGTTCACGACGTGTTCGGAAAGGTATGTATACGTGTGCATCCATCGATATATTAAACAGTGTTCTCACAAACCTATCAGGGCCAATACGTGTTTCATTGCTTGATAGAGAGTGAGGAGAAGCCGAACCTGCGTCTGGCCGTCAAGTGCTTCCAGAAGCACAACCCTGCGTGGACGAAGATTCGCGTGCTAGTCACGGATAAAGCGATGCACGAGAAAGCTGTGCTGCTTGAAGGTTTCCCCGAAGCCCGTCAGCTGCTGTGCCAATGGCATGTAATTACCTGGTTGAAGAAGCAGGCCACTCGTTTGGCACCGGCACAGAAGAAGCAGGTGAAAGGCCTCATGAAGGCTCTCGTTTACTCAAGGTCTTCCGACGAGTACCTGGATGCGAAGGAGGCTCTGCTCCATACGCTAGGTGGAGACGTCGAGCACCCAATGTACAAGTTTTTTTTTAGCAACTGGGATAACATGCAAGACGAGTGGGTTTCCTTCAAAAGGGGCAACATCCCTCATCTGGGCAACAACACAAACAACAGGTTGGAATGCAAGTCGGGGAAAATCAAGCAAGTCGTGGAGCCTCACTTTACGCTGGATGAGACCATTTCGACATTGATTACACTACAGCGGATTGCGGAAGATGAGTACGTTGCTCAGTATCACGAGGTTGGCAGTCGTCCTGATCTGGGCGAAGATCCAGAGCTTGCAGCGCTCGGAATGCAGATCAACGAGTACACGTTTCGCATGGTGTCGGAGCAGCATGCATTTGCCGTCGGCCCCAGAGCTGACTATGAGATTGATCTCAGCAATCCTGGTAAAGCGATGCTTTCACGTCCAGGCACCCAGAGCTCGCATGTGGTTGATACGGCGGTACGATTCCAATTGTTTGTTGTCATATGTGCAGTTCCGGTGCATTTCTGGTGTGATTTCGGTTCTGTTTACTAATATTATTTGTGCGTGTATGTGGCTTTTGTATTGCAGACTTCCACCTGCAACTGCATCTTCATGGAGACATGCCTTTTGCCGTGCAGACACGTCATGCATTTTCGGCTCAAGTGCAACTACCAATACCTCCGCTACGGACATTTTCAACTCGGTGGATTGTACATGCACCCCAGAACAATATTGACGAAGGTGATGTTGGAGTGGAAGGCTTCAACAAGCGTAGTTGCGCAGCAATTCGCAAGGAGCCTGCGGTGGCAACGACGAACAAGTATGTTCAGACCAAGGCACTATCAGAGAAGATCGTCGACCGGATGGCCTTGCAGTCAACACCCACCTACTCGGTAGCACTGCAATGGATGCAAGAATTCTACGACGCGCTGCAAGGTGGAGACGTGCCGAAATTTGTGATGGAGGTGCCTCCACGCATTGGCTTGGAGGAGCTACCACAAGTATCGTCGGAGGAATCGACGGGGCTGACGCAGATTTCAATTGCTAGCCCGGCCTCGCAAACACCAAGCGCGGCAGCAGCGGAAGGCGACACAGATGACCTGGAGGAGAAGAGTGCGGTGCCTGTGCAAGACGAAAGTGCTGCCGATCATGATGTTCAGGATGAAGATGCACATGAAAGTGGCGCGCCCTCAACAGAAGAAGCTGAACGCCGTCCAACTTCAGCGTCGAGTGATACCGGACCTGCACAGAACAGCACCGAAATGGTACCGGAAAAACCAAGTGAAGGATCGAAGGACGACCCAATTTCATTCTCGCAACCCCCACGCGTAAGAGGGCTTTCAAAGCGTGAGAAGAGACGCATTGCTGGAGACAAGGAGCTCCGAGAGGCGCGCAAACTTGCAGTGAAGATAAGAGATGGCAAGAAAACACGGAAAGTCCGGCTGGATGATGTTGCTGCGCTGTTAGAAGGGGCTTATAGCATGGATGTTGCGAAATCTATGGTGGATGCGCTAGATCTGGAAGATGTTGAAGTCCAAGGAAGTCTCTCTGTGCGGCCATTCAATGTCGGCCAACGCGTGCCCAAGATTACAAAGATTCTGCAGCTGGACAAGATTCACGAAGCGATTACAGCAATTAAAGCCAAGGGGAACCTGAACCTGCTTGCGAACTGGAGTGACTTCGGATACGCTACTCTTGACCAGCTAGAAGCGATGGCCAGGGTGCTCGAGGCACGCAACAGGTTTCGGCTTGCGCAGTTTACGCTGGACTGGATCGACGGGGTGGAATGGCACATAAAGGATGTGGTGCATCCGTTTACGGACGTCTGCGATTATACAAAGGTAAGGCACACATGTATACAGAATGCACACCGAATCATCACCGGACTAATTATATTTGACCCATTCTTTATGTTCTATGTCATTGCAGCAAGAATACATGAAAACTGTCAAAGGGATGTGTCTGGGGGAGGTTCGTATGGGTCCAGAATGGTCTCTAGGATGCTCTTTGGTGGATTTCCGCGAAAACCTGTGGCTGCACACCTCGTCGATTATCTCGGCAATGTTAGCGCTGCAGCAGATGTACGCCAACGTTGGCGTTGTTAACCCAAGCTACCATGACTTCGCGGGACTGAGTGTGAAGAAGAAAACGGCGGCTGGATTCGGAGCGATGGACCCTTCGAACGACCGCATTATTGCGGTCATCTGCCTGGATCATCACTGGGTAGCTTACATGCTGGACAAGCGTACGCAAGTGTGCTACACGTTCGACCCGCTGCAGCTGAAGGCGAATCTTGCAAATGTCAAGTCAAGCGTGCAAAATGTGATCGAGCCTCAGGTAGACATGCAGAACAAGATTACCTACAAGGAGATTGACTGGTGCAAACAGAGAGACAACAGCTCGTGTGGCGTCTGGTGCCTCGTTGTTCTGGAGCTGCTACTTTCTGAAAGCCCGTGGGCCGACAGCCTCTACAAGGTGCAGCCGTATTTACGTATGCGCTACTTGTACAAGGCAATTGCTGTCCAAGAAACCGAGGTGGGTCACGATGAAGATTAGGCGGAATGGTGGCAGTTACTGATTGATGCATGTAACGTCAACTCTAACGAACGATCTTTTGCATTTGGAATTATGATTCTGTTACTGTTCTGTGTCGTACCGAATTCACACCGGATATGAGTAGTCTGGGGTCATAATGGCGATTCTGTGTTGGTTATGTGTTGAACCAGAACGACACCGGATGCAACTCGGACTTCGCGCTGAAAAACGCTAAGTCCACAAGTTCGTATATTTAGAGAAAATGGCGTGAGCAGGCGTCATTTAATTTGAGACCGTAATTTACTTTATATTCCCCCATCCGTGAGATAACCATCTGCTTGAAGTCCGCTCATAACCGGTGCATTTTATACAGTACAGTACATTGCCAGTATATGTCTGCTTACATGTATGTAAATGATAGGGACACTTTCCGGTCTCAGTAACATCAGCCACTCATGACACCACGCGTTACCTGTCCGTCCCAAATCTTGAACGTCGTCTTCGATTGTTTCTGAGTCACGAAAATGTCCCGATTGATACAGACGTGCGTAGAGGTTCCAGTATCTAGCATCCATTCGCAATCATTCTTGCTAAATGTTGTAGGTTGAACCATGCCAATAATGGAGTCTTCCTCACTGCCGCTGCTATCTTCGTCACTGTTGTGGAGAATCTCCATGTGCTCGATGACACCGGGCTCCTCCTTGGTCTTGTTCTTGGACCACGCCTTCTTCTTCACGACCGAGGACTGGTCTGCCTTGACCTTCGCTTGTTTGTTCTTGTACTGGTAGCAGTCTCGCTTCAGGTGCCCTGGCTTCTTGCAGTGATAGCACTTGGGCAAAGACTTGCGTCCGCCTCTGCCACCTTGACCACCGCTACCGCCACCGTTTCCGGCATGTCCGCGGCCGCCACCACCAGTATTGCAGGCGTAATCGCGGCTGCCCCCACCACCGGCATTCATGTTCATCACGACACCACCTCCTTGAGTTCCGTTGACCATTCGGTCACGTTCGTCACGCGAGCGTAGTGCATTGGTCACTTGCTGCGGCGTGGGCGGACTGCCTTGTCGCGTCGGTAGGTCGAACTGTTCCACAAGTTCGCGGTGAGTCATAGCCACGCCGATCAGCAGCAGGCGAGCCATTTAATCGTAGCTAATTGCATGCTCACTTCCGACATTCCTCCACTGCTGCCGCATATGCGCCATCGTGCGCAAGTAGTCCGACATCAACTGGTCATGTTCGTGAGAACTGGTAGAGCTGGCGCCTCGACAGTACTGCATACGAGAAGTCCCTTAGCGTGTAGTCGAACACCAACGTCTTCCACATGTCGTGCGCGGACGACAAGTTACACACCTTCGCAGCGTCCTCCGTCTTCCGCCCACCGCGCAGTCCCCGTAATATCGTGGCCCGCGCTAGACGATTGCGCTTGTCGTAGTCCGCCAGCTCTGCATCCCCCATAGTTGACCGCCCTTCGTCGCCAGTCACGATGTTCCACGCGTTGCGCTCGTCCAGGAAGAGCTCCAGCTCCGCCCTGTACAGCTCGAACGCTCCCTCGAAGAACGGCGCCTTGCTGCTGCCCCGAAGCACTGCTTGCTGCAGCACAGCTCCGTTACCCGCAGCTTGGATGCCTGCAGCTTGGTTCGCACCTCCGGGGCGGTTTCCGGCACTGCCCCCGATATTACCAGAATTCGTACTCATCTTAAATCAGTACTCTTCGCGTTCTGTCTTGGGCTCAGAACCTAGCAGCTCTTGCGCGTTGAGTGAGTACTTGAACGAAGAGAAGGAGAGGGCGAATGCTTGTGCAGTTGCGAGTGAAACTCAAAGTGACATTAGTTTAGCTACGTGCCGTGCACGAGGAGGAAAGCTTCCAGCCTAAAAACCCCTTTCACTCGTCACCCAGATAGTAAGCTGCCATCCACAAAGGATGGCGAGACTCGATCAATGTAGGTGGGCAAGTGGATTCCCAGTAGTACTGGGACCTGACCAGACGTGAGTCACTAGGAGAGATAGATAAGCTCATACCGTCGCCCCGGGAGGGTACGTGGTAATTGTAGGGGAGGTGGATGGCCCCCGGTGCTTTGCATTAAAGCTATCCACAGCCTCGCTGACCGCACTACTGGCGTCGAGCGAGTTGGGCATTAGGTGGCGTTAGTTTACTAATTGACATTAATGTACCTCACTTCTAAAACCTAAAAACCCCGGGAGGGTACGTAGGACGATAACAAAGAAAAATAAGGAGGGAATTGTATACGGTTTATAGGCATCCGAGAGTCTCGGACCGAGACTGGTGAAAGTAGATTAGATTACTTGATAAACTACCATGCATTAAGCAGATAAATAACACACCAGTTCTTCAGAGCAGAACTCGGGAAAAAAATATCTTATATTTTACTGACGGGGTCAACTCGAGTCAATAAATTATTGGGCAATAAAATACTGATCGTCCCCAGTAAACGTTCATATATACTATACTATACGTTCGCTACTCGTTGCCTCTTGTTGCTCTTGATCGCCATCACCACCAGCTCAGCGTCCCAAAGCGAGCGAATATATTCCAGCATGACCAGCGTTTCGAGTGTCGTCGGATGTAGACTTTGGCGACGATCAGTCAACACTAGTCCCGCTTTTGAGAACAAGCGCTCTACATCATTGGACGTCGGTGGAATCTAGCGCAGGTCAATGAACTTAGACTGCTTCCTTCCTTTTACTCGCAGCAGCCTTTCAGCAAAAGAAAGGTTTTCTTCCTCCTCATCGTCATTGCCGGTAAACCAACGACGAAACCGACCGAGAGCTCTTTCTTCAGCGGATGACAACTTGTTCTCCTTCCCCGTGATTACCTTGACGATTCCAGACTCAAAGTCGAGAGCCTTCACAATACTGGATTTAGGAGCCAAATAGTGAGAGGAGGCAGGAAACGGCTTGATAACTCCGTCAAAGAGTTTTCGAGCGTCAGCTAGTGAAGGTGCGATCGTGTGTGTTCCAGGGGCTTCCCTACTTCCACTCTCTTGTAGCTTTTTGCTAACGCTTTCGAGGTCCGCAAGATTTTCACACAAATCTTCGAGATCGGGGATCTCATATGCGGTTGGCAACGCTTTCACGAGGCGCTTGTCAGACCGGTCGATGTGCTCGTATATGTTGAGGAAGGATTGCATCATGAGGAACGTACTACTCCACCGCGTTGCGTTCCGCATCACCGGCATGGCAACCCCAGCTTTACGCAGCTTTGCTCGGTTCTTGACAGTGTTGAGAGGTCCCATCAACGCATTCACCTTCGCTAACAAGCTCTCATGGGGTTCCAGTATACGGTTCACCCCTAGTTGGAGACGGTGACTGGCACACCCGAGCATCGGAATTTTAGCTTTCGTAGCAAATGACGTGTTCACACTCGCGTGGTCACACGTAACGAACACCAGCTGAGATACGTCGATCTTGTAGAGATCCAACACGTTGTCGAACAACTCAATAAATGCGTCCGCACCCATGTCAGTCTTATCCTCAAAGGGTGTGAAACAGCAACACCTTGTCAGGTTTCGACGCGTCGTTGTCAGAAGGAGTCACCCCGATAACCGCGACGTAGTGCGTTTTTCCTTCAGTCCACGCGTCGTACATCTAGCCGATTGGCTCGCAGGACTGTGGAAAATGAATTGCGATTGTCAGATTGCCAAGATTGTCAATCACAATTATTGATTGCTCGGAAACCTTAGTCGCCGCCCTTAAGAAGAACCGCCCCCAGCCCACGAACACCGCCATGAAGAACGCAGAGATCGTCAAGTTCATCTACAAGAACGCCTCATCAACCGAGCGCACATGTCGCCTCTGCAACAAACGCGTTATACAGCCAAAAATTAGCCGGCTACAAGAACCTCAGTATGCACCGTGAAGGACATCATGTTGGCTATGAGGCCGCCGCTGAGGAGTGCGCCAAGAAGAACTGTGCACCGATAAGTAGCAAATTCGTCCACAAGGACGCTGCGGACACCTACGGATGGGCCCAGCTAGTCGCAGTAAAGAACTTCCCGTTTGCGCACGTCAACGACCCTGTTATTCGCGCCGCCATCAGATACAATGAAATGGATCGGGCCACTCTCCTGAAAAGGATGATAGCGCTCGTGGATGCGGTCGACTTCAAGATCGTCCAGGACCTTGCTGGCAAAATTTTTGCCTTAGTTTTCGACGGATTTACTGACTCCGCTGAGCACGCTATTGTATTTTTTGCTGCTACCGAGGACGGGTTGCTATTCTTAGCCTTTTCTCCGTTTACGAACGAAGCCTCCATGACAGCCGCCGAACACATCGACTTTCTGGACATGGTTCATGCTCAATATGGACTTCATGTTGCTGACATGGTCGCCGTGGTGCCAGACAACATGGAGACCAACAAAGTCATTTCCCGCCGTGTTGGCGTGCCTCGTGTAGGCTGCGCGGTCCATCGGTTCAACCTGGCGGTGCGGGAACGCCTCAAACCTTACATGAGCCTTATCAAGAAAGAGAGTGGTCTAATGAAAAAGTTGAAAACTGTGAAACGCATCGCGAAGTTGAAAGAACACGGGTGTGAGTACAAGCCAGTGCCGCTGCATGAATTGCGCTGGAGCGGTTGCTACCGCATGCTGCAATGCTTTTGAGGACTATCGATCGTACCTGCACCTCTTCAGCAACGACTGTGACGTCGAACGAACGCCGCCTGCGGAAAATGAAAATAACGCCGACGATCTTCGCCGCGTTGCATTTGTGGACCTCATCCCATCGGCTAGTGAGCAGAGAAAGATTTTTGCACTACTGGACGAAATGACCGGGTTCGATGTGATTACAACAAAGCTCCAGCGGCAAGACATGACGGTCGCAACCGTTTGTGATATGTTCGGTGGTATCTTAGAATATTATGAAAACATGGAGAAGTACCTCGCTGCGGACGCCAACATTGTTGAGTTGCCAGAGTTTGAACGTGGGCTGGCGAAATTCCAGGCTGGCGTGGAGTCCACCTTGTCACGAACCGAGCGAAAGGCTCTGAATCGTCTCCTCGTCTCTCCTCAAGCTCCACCTCCTGCAACCTCCACACGTGCTGCAACCTGTTCACGATTGACGGCCAGTCAGATGAAGCGGAAGCGGGCGGCCGAGGCGCTTGAAGAGAAGATAAGCAAGAAGGCGCGAAAGCGCAGTGCCCCCGCATCCAAGTTCGTTGACGTCAGCCGGGTCCCTCCGACCTCTGTCGCCGCGGAGCGCCTCTTCTCCACCGTGAAACGTACAGTTGGGTTCTTGCAAAAGAGCATGAGCCACGACACGCTTGAGGTAGTGATGTTCCTAAAACTGAACTGGGACCTAGTGACGCTTGCAGATGTGTCGAAGCCCATCGAGCGGTCGAAGAGTACTGAGTCAGCCGAAGTGTAAGTTGTACCCATAGTTGCAACAATCAACGATTTAGATTGTCATGATTTCAATGATTGATTGTTCTCGTCAAGGCCCTTCCAATCTATATTTCCACAGCTCGGATTGGCTTGCCCAGAAAATGAGTTCTGATGCGGGCCTGGACAGCCGCTTCGACAGCTCCGGCGCGGAGTTTCAATGTCTTCGCATAGATCGGGTCGAGCTTCGTGTACTTGCGAGTGCGCGGCTTCTCGCACGAGTCCAGCCGCAGGTGGTCCATTACAATCCAGTCTAACCACTGGAACGTGGTCATGGCTGTCGCGTCGACTGTCGTCGTAATGAACGAGTCAAGGGACCTTGGCCTTCCCGCTCGGATCTCGTAATCCTAGAGGATCGTAGACTCATGGTCACGACGGAGGTGGTCGACAGCGTTCGTGTAGCCCCGGACGACGAGAGCTTGCGGGTCTTCGAGCACAAACGGCACTTGTAGTGGCCGTTTGGCAGCTTCGCATAGAGGGCTTGGGTCAGTTGCTTTGGTGTCGGGGACATGGTTGAATGGTAAGTGAGCTCCAGGCTACGCGTTGTAGGTTAAAATGACGCGAAACGCGAGTCGCTCACCTCTCGAAGCTTCTAGAGCAAAGGATCAGCATAAACATTCTAGAATACTGATTACTGGGGTCAAACAAATAATTTATTTCAGTAATTTTACTGACTTACTTTTTTATTTTATTTACTGATTCCGAGCCCTGCTTCAGATCATTTCCAGCAGTAAGTTCTAAAACTAGTTTTATGGCAAAAGTAACGCCGTTGAGAATTGAAAGCCGAAGGTCAAGAGCGTCATGCGTTCCGCCAGAATGTCGCTGTCGGGCCTAAGTAGCGGTGCCACGCAGAGCTGCACCAGTCGAAACCCCTTTCCGAACCCGACTAAGCCGCACAGGTCGCCGATGATACTACGAAGAAGAAATTCGCCATCGGTGGGCTCACGTCCTCCGAGCGGAACTGCACCGGTGGCCCATTCCGAAAGCTATTCCGCAACTACGACGACATGGCCTACGTCATGTACAAAGGAAAGAGATGCACGACCGTCGAGGCTCTCTTACTCACGGGGTATCTCTACTACGTAGAGCACGTGCACCAGGCCTCGTCCGTGATGTTACTGCTAGTTGGTCGCTTGCTGCCCAAAATGATGCTGCGGACCATCAACCTGCTGCCGCTGCGCTGGCATGTAGACAGGGAGACGGGAGCGTTAACTCAATTCATGTCCTGCTGTTCATGGCCTGCTGTCGTATCGAGTGTTTTTACTTTACCGGGATCTATGTTTTGGCTCTTCGGCCTAAAATTTAAAATATAACTCGAATTCGAACCTTTCTGACTTGTTTTCACCGTCGGGATCTGAGCTTCATAATCAGGACAAAAATTCCCCATTCCAAGCGGTCAGAAATTTAGTTACGTCGGTGAACTAGAGGGTTGGGCTAGTAGCGCTGGTCGTACATAATCAAATATATTGTATTCTTTTATATCAATGCCGCGGCTTCGCACGGAATATCTCTGGTTTTACAAAACAAACAGTAGCGTGCTGCAAGCGCACGAGGTCTTTCAAGGGTTTGGTAGCAGTAAACATTATGACTTAGTAGTGATACTACTACTACTATTCGACTCTTAGCCAATATCAATAGTACTACTATAGTAGATTGGCTTTGACGATAGTATTATCACTACTATTATAGCTACTATTAGTACTACCAATGTACTCATGCCGGTGTCTAACATCCATGAGCCTTAGTTCCTGGCGATAACAGCCCCACAGCACCAGCCTAGCCAGATGCGTGCATGTTTCGCGACTATGGACAATGTGATCCGGAATATCGCTTGGGGTCCCTTACTCGTCCTCATCCTAAGCTTGTACGAGATCAATCACAGTAGGATCGCTCGAGCACGATATTTGGGATTGAGCAACTGGAAATCGATGTCAGTGTTGAAGAACCTGCCGACGTACAGAAGCCGGTGTTAGCAATAGAAGAAGACGAATAAATACCAACAACGGCAGTGTTAACTTTTGAGAGGTCAACGTCTGGCTTTGTGTAAAGCTCATTACTACATAACTGCTGCACCCGACGGCCGCACACGCAGCAAGGAGACGTCTCCGCTATGCCCCCCCCCAGAATAGTCAATTTTAGCGCACTTCGCGGGTCTGCTGCTTGAGCCACTAATCGAGACATGAGCGAACAGGAGCAAATATGACGTAAGGGCGGTCTATACATACTGTACAGTACATGTACTATTTGAAACTCTATTGGCCAGAGAACCGCCGATTTTGAAGTACTGGCGTGGATGGAGGATTGAGAACAACAGTAGGGCTAATAGCACTATTATTAGGTAGATATCTCGGACTTCGCGAACAAAAGCATCGGTGCGTCGAGTGACACTTGTGGCGGCACAAGCAAAAGATGACGTTGGAACGTGAGGTCGGGACCAGCTTGGAGATGGAATACATGCTTGGTATTGAAGCTTGGTTCCACAGTCAAAGTCATCATCGAGGCGACGACCCCCGGACTCGAACCGGTGAACTCCGGCTCGATGACTTAGTGCTTGGCAAATGAGCTGACTCGACTTCTAGTTGCCGCGGATTCATCGAGTTGAGCAATCTTCGACTCATAGTCTTGCACGACATCGGGAACACCCCGTAGGAGAACAGCACGTGGCTCCCACGTGTTCATCAGGAGTGAACACGAGCCAACGTACTCGGTATCGTCGCGCGGCTGGAACTGCGCGGGATCCTCGAGCAGGTTGGCGGCTCCGGCCCCTCGCAAGAGTTGGATCCTCGTGATCAACGATGCAATCCACAATCCAGCGCGTCTCGCCCGCCGAATCAACAATCGGAGAGGGGGGGCGTCTGGTACCGGCCCGGATCACGCCGCTGGCTGTCGCGTGGGGCGTTCGCTCTACGCTCCAGAGCCGGAGGTGTCGCCGTCGACAGAATAGTGGCAGCATCACACTTCTTGAATCGCCCGACATAGAACGTCGGGTGCAGCCGTAGTGATGTAGAAATATCCAACGTGTAGGCTTCACTGTTAACCTTCATGACTCGGAAAGGTCCAATAAATCGAGGCGCGAGTTTGCTCGCGCCAAGATTAGTCACTGCTGATGAGCGAATGTTGTCGGTCGACAGGAGTACTTGATGTCCTGTCTCAAACGTAGCCATGTTCTTGCGCCCACGCTTGTCAGCATTTTCCTTCGGCTTGTCCACTGCGTCCTGCAGTGCGTCGCGCACAAACGGGCTATCGATTGCCGTTGCAAGACGAGCTCCGAAACGGCGGCGTTATCGACAGGACGCGCCGGAGTCTTCGGCGCGTAGTTGGCAGATCAGCATTGCCTGGGGCGATCAGTGTACGGGCAGTCTGTGCTTCAAGAGGAGACGCCGCGGTGTTCGGCGTCGCGAGGGCCTTCTTCGTCTTGGAGCGGGTGACCGAATTCAGTGTCACGGGCTCGTGGGCTGCACTCGTCATGTCGTTCACATCATCTTCATCCCCACCCAGAGTGGAGCCACAAGGCACGGTGGGGTGGCCCACGGCGATGAGGGATGATATGTACCATCTTCGTGAACCGATCCAGGAAGAGCAAAGCGCCCGTTCGACCTTCGCATCGGGCGGGAGCCCCAAGATAAAGTCCATGGAGACTGAGCGCCAGGCCTCAGTAGCAATCGGCAGTGGTCGTAGGGGGGCCTGCAAAGACTTCGACGGCTTCACCCGTTGACAGGTCTCGCAAGTGCGAACCCACTTGCGCACCCACTTATACATGTGGGGTCAGTAGAAGTCGCGTGACACATCTTCTCGCGGGCCAAGTGCGCGCCCATAGGGCTGTCATGGAACTCGTGGGTGATCCGAGCTCGTAGGCCGTCGTCGTTGGGCACGACGACTGGAGGAGCGTCAAACTGGTCGATGTTCTAGCACAAAAGATTACTGTCAAGGTGGTAACAGCTGATCTGGTTTCGCGTGTTGCGCGACAGAGCCCCCAGTGTCTCGTCACTGGGAGAGCGGGGGTACGCCAAAATGCCGGCGTTGACCGCGTCGTCTTCGTACGCCGCAACGATCTCGTCGTGCAGATCCATCTCCGGGGACACGTTCGTCAGGTTGATGCCTGACGCGATGCACACATCACAATGGTCGTCATCTTCATCTTCGTCGTCAATCACTTGACGAGGATCGTAAGTAGGTCGCCGAGACAGCGCGTCGGCGAGGATGTTGTTCTTGCCCGGCTTGTAGTGTACGACGAAGTTGTATTCGGCAAGGAACGACAATCAGCAAGCCATGCGCTGGGACAGATGTGGCGACTTCATCGCTGTCCTCAGTGATGCGTGATCTGTGTACACGGCGAACGTCGGCTCGCCTAGCAGATACACTCTGAACTTGATCAGAGCGTACCCCATCGCAAGGAGCTCTATGTCATGGACGGAGTAATTGCGCTCCGCCGGCTTCATCTGTCGTGACTGGTAGCTCGCGACCTGCTTACGACCGTCATCGTCGAACTGCATGAGTGCACACCCGATAACGAAATCGCAAGCGTCACTCGCCACGTGGAAGGGCTTCAAGTCGTCTGGAAGCATCAGGATTGGTACTGCCGCCAAGCTCTTTTGTCACCGAGTCGAACGCGGCTTGGTGCTCAGGGCGCCACGACCACGTGGCGTCGTTCTTCAGCAAAGACGACAGGGGCTGGATCAGTCCAGCGTAGTCCTTCGTGTACTTGTGCAGGTAGTTCGTTAGACCCAGCCACTGACGGAGCTTAGTGGGACTTGTAGGCATAGGCCATGAACAAATCGACGAAAGCTTCTTTGGGTTAGCGCGTACTCCATTCTTGCTCACCTAACAACCAAGCACCGGAATCTCCGGCGCGCAAAAGACGCGCTTTTTGAGGTTGGCTTGCATCGTGTTCTCTCTCATCACTTGAAAGACTTGCCTCAAGTGCTGCACATGGACTTCGACTGCGCTGAGATCTCCTTCAGTGCGACTGTGGACGAAGATGTCATCGAAGTAATTCGGTGCGAAGTCACGGACCGACCGAAGCACATGGGACACCATGCGATTGAACGTCGCAGGCGCATACTTCAGGTCTTAGGGCATGACGAGCCACTCACAGAGCATGCCGCTGGGAGTGCTGACGGTCGTTAGAGGAATGTCGCTCTCTCGCATCAGAATCTGATAGAAGCCATCGGTCAGGTCGGTGGCGCTATAGATGACGATACCCGACATGGAGTCCAGTACCATGTCCTTGCGGGCAGGCCTCCCCAAACATGGGCAACTTGGTCATATTCCCATATTGACCATATTCTAGGTTTCAAACAGTCCATACGCAAAAGCATGATAGAACGACCTGGTGGTTTCATGGTGCTACATTTGCCGCTGGCTAGTGGTTTGAAAAGGCTCCAAAACGGACGCCAACACGCCGACGCGATGGTTGTACTTGGAATAGATTATATCCGTCGTTACATAACATCCCTAGGCTCCCACGAGGTCGCTTGCCAAGAGGCCAATCACCTGCTCAGTTAGCACTCTCCCCTGGCCACCACAGATCACCCCGCTGCTACATGTATCCCGACCGCCGTTGTCTTCAATGCCGCCGAAGCGCCCTCCCAAGTCACCGATCAACCTTGAGCCTCCAAAGCAAAACTCAAAGAAAACGCTTCGTCCATACCAACCTCAGCATGCAATGCGTTATGGTCTGGTGCCGACCTCTTGGGGCGCTAATGGGGTCGTCACGTCAGTATAATGCCGATTCTGCGACGTTTTCAAGCGCGAAGAAAGAAAACCAACTACCACCAACGCCAAACCCCGAAAGAAGACGGTCAATGTGAAGTATTTCAAGAAATTTCAACCTACATGCTACAAACAGCATCTCGAGCTCGCGCATTCTGCCAAATGGGCTGCCTATGACCTTCTCAGGACCACCCAGGAAAAAGAAGCATTTTTCAGATCTTCGCTGGTTGTGCCTGTTTACCAGTCGCTTCATGCCCACTTCGACATTTCGCATGATGCTTTGGTTGTCCACGTGAAGCCATCGATTGTGGATACCATTATCGGCGATCTACTTTTTCACCCTGATAGTATTAGGGAGGTAACACATTCTCGAGCATTGAGTCTATTTCATCGAGCATTGGCTAGTGATGGGGGAGTGGTTGAATACACAGCCACGATCACAAATCAGAAGCGCTTTTGCCTTTTGGTGGGTCTTGTCGAGAGGAACTTCATTTTGAATGGCTGCGGATATTGACCAATTCGTGCGAGATGAAACGGGTCTCTCGGTGTATACAGGCAGTACCGACACAATGGTGTCAAACAGTGTTCGAGTATTATGTGCAGCTTCCCTCCAGTTCATTAGCTTGGCGCTCGATGCTGCCAAGGGATTTTCAATTGCATTGGACACGTCGACTTTACATGGAAAGTCGTATCTGGACCTTCGTGCTCGATTTACTATCAAGGGAATGCTCTACAATTTTCATTTGATGGCAGTTCCATTGTACGAAGAGCACACGGGTGAACGAATGTTCGAGACAATGTCCACCTTTCTCGACGCGTTGGCACCGGCATGGAGGCAGCTACTAGTAGGGGTATCAACCGATGGAGAAAGCTCGATGACAGGTCGCATTCGTGGTGTAGCGACTCGACTCGAAGCAGCGGTACCCGCTAAGAAACTGATTCGTGTGTGGTGTGCACTTCAGCAGCTGGATCTAGTTATGCAGCGACTGCACAAAGCTTCTCTTGATGAAGAATTTTTGTCCACTCTGACCTTTATGACCGGACATCTACGGCGGCAACCTCTGCTGGTTGCGCAAATGGGCTCCACTTGTCCTCTTGTGGCTGACACACGATGGGTTTCCATGGAAGGCTTTTGTTCCTGGATAGTTGATAATATCGTGGTGCTGCAAGAGTACTACGCGACCAAATTACCGTGGCCGTCATCTATTCCCTCGATAAGCTGGTGGATATTTGTTTTTGCCGTTCAAGTGCTCACCGCCGAGGCAAACCTAGATTTTGTGAAACTTCAAGGCAAATTGACGTTGCTCTCGCAACAGCGTGCTGCATTGGCAAGTTTGGTTACGACTTACGCGCGGTTGAGGGGGATGGAGGGATCGCTGAAGATGCCCTGAAAAGTGTCGATGAGTCTCGTTCCGAAGTTTGTGGTGCTTATGTACTGAGTCACGACTGTGTGCGCAAGTTTCTATCTGAATTAGATCCATGGCTAGCTGAAACACTGGATTATTTGACTGAAGAGGACTCTAGGGCACTATTTTCCGCAGTGGCGGTCATGTTTGTTCAAGCAGCAGACGGTATCGGCCGAATAGTAGCGGAGCGTTCATCAGATAACAAGTCCGCCCGCTACTTACCTCTGGTGTTGCCTCATCGCCTGGTTAATATGGACGTGCAAGCATTTCACCACTTATTGGGTGAGCATAGACAGCGTCTTCGCTATCGACTGTCAGACGTTGAAGTACACAAAATCGGCCAACAGATTTCTCTACTTCGGCGTGCTTATGCTCGTGATGAGATATTGCGCGAGGCGCTGGACGCATTTGAAGACGAAACCACGTCTTTTGAGGATGGATGGAAGCCGATCGGTGAGCAATTTAACCTGCTCAAACAGTTCTGCGGTGATCTCGCTTCAACCTTCCCAAATACGGCGACGGTAGAGAGCGATTTCTCGATTCTTTGATGGGAGAAGGACGAGCACCGCAGAAGTATTACTGACTTTTCTCTGGAAGGGGTGATGCACACGAAGCAGTTCAAACCCCTGCAAGAGCTGGCCGACAGGATGCAGGAGTAGTTTGTCCGTCTCAATGCATTTATACTGACTTATGTACTTTATGTCCATGTTACCATATCTTAACTCTGAGAGTGCCCATGTTCAGCTTCTATATGGGCAAACTCGGCCCTCCCATATTTATGGAGGCCTGCTTGCGGGGGATCGGGGTCTGCGCCGGGATGGTGGTGTCGTTCAGCTTGTTGAAGGCGTGGACGATGGTGGTCTTGTTCACGCAGAAGGTCGGGCTCGAGTGTGGCAAGATACTCTCGCGGACGTGGCCGGCTTGCCGGCGACCCTCGAAGAAGTCGTCAATGGCCTTAGCCTGGTCGCGCGGCAGTGGCCACTGCCGCGTCAGGCAGTACTTCGAGCCAGGCGCGAAGTCGATCTCGTGGCGCACGCCGCGATCTGCTGGCAGCTCTGCAGGGATCTTGTCGGGGAAGGCGTCGGCAAACTCACGAGCCGTCTTGTAGATCGGGTTGCCCGACGCCTTCAGTGCTCCCAAGACTGCGCAGCAAAGCGCTCTTCGCGCGCTGACTTTGATTCAGCGCCCATGGTCGCGACGACGTGTCAGCCGAGTCGACTGAGTTGATCGCATGGGACACCGAGTCACCATCGGTGATCAAGCACACTTGCTCAATGTCTCCAGCCTTAAGATCTCGGAGGAACTTCTTCCAGGATAGACCTAGGAGACTCGTGATGGACTTCGCGTCGCGAGGCGGACTCGTGCCCTCGATGACACGATTACGGTTCGGGGCGCCGTCCACATACTCGACCGTGCCGACCGACTCAGTCGGGGTTGGGGCAGGTCCACTGGGGCACGGCGAGGCTTCAATCGCCTCCGTGATCGACTGGACATCCTCGTGCGTCTCGAGCTCCTGCTCGAGACTGATGTGTCGCTATCGCAGGACGAGGCTTCACCCTCCTCTAGGCGCGAGATCTCGTTCTTGACCGCAGCATCGTCATGCGGGAGCTCCTGCTCGACCGCCACCTTCTCATACGGGATCTCATACGGGAGCCTCTGCTTTACCGTCTCATTCTTCATCCGCGGGTGCCACGGATGCTATACCGCTCGCTTCTCACTCGCGCACCCACGCGCGGGCTCTTCATATTCGTCACCAGTCAGCTGCACTGCGCAAGTCGTGCAGAGAGGGCCATCGCTCCCTCTGCGCACAACTTGCGTCGTGGACGCCCCGTTCACGACTGTGACATGGGGCCAATCTCGTAGCGCAACCAAGAGATGCGTGAAGACTTCGGTCACGTCGAAGTCTTCGCGCCGCGTAACCGACCGAGCCAATCAGCCGATCTGGGGTTAGTAACGAGCTAATTAGCCGATCCGGGGCTAGTACCGAGCCAACCATGGGGTGCCCAGGATACAGTCGAACGCATAATTCATCTCTAAGACGATGAAGTTGTCGTTGCTCTGGAAACCATCAAATGTGCACGGCAACGACATCTCTCGCGGTGTCACACGGCGAGATTTCTCATCCGCAAGCTTGACAACCACATCACCAGGAAGGTCACGCACCGGAATACCCGCGGGGAGTATCGACAGGCGCGAAGCTCGGAAGAAGTTGTTCGTCGCGCCTGAGTCCAGGAGCGTGCGGAGAGGTCGCCACTGGCAGTGTTGTTATTAAAGTGTGCGTGAAGCACGGGGGGCTAGAACGTCGCTCAGCCACCGACGGGGGAGGCTCCGTTTCAACCAGTAGGGCGCCCCGCCCCTACTTATCCCGGCCGTTTTTTGTTGTTGTTCGGCGAGGGTTTCTCGTCGAACGCAGCATGCTCCATGTGCGCGATGACAAGGGCCGGCGCGCGCCACACTGCCGCGCAATGTCCTGACTACCGGTATCGGAAGCAGATCATCGGACGAGCTTCAATAACACCTTGTCCTCGCCCCGAGGACGGTCACTGCTGACGCTACGACGCCTCGACGGCGTCGATCTCCACGAGCTCGGGTCCCGACGATGGAACGTTCGCAGGCATCTGCCTCGCGTACGACGACGCCACCACGTAGTCCTCGCGTAGCGCGAGGGCAAAAGCTTCTTCTAGAGTAGAGGGCTCAGCTCGCATGAAACGATACCGCGTCATGCCTTCGCGCATGACAAACACAAAGACATGGACTTGAGACGCCATGTCGATCGGCTTCGTGACGATAGTCAAAGCGTGGTGGGGAGTCTTCTGGACGTAGTCGCGCATGGACATCTTGTCTTGCTTGAGAGCGAAGAATGTCGCTCGAACGCGCGACTCATCTTGAGGGGGCTCGAAGGCGAGGTGCAGGCCACTCTGGAGCGCCTCCAGAGTTGAGAAAGCGTGTTGGTCGGCGACGAGCTTGCCGAGGGTCCATTCTTTGGCCTTGCCGGAAAGACGGGACAGCAAGAAGTTCACCTTCGCTGACGGCGCCTCGATCAACCTCGAGACGATCGCGATGTCAATCTCCCTGAACCAGCGATTCAGAGGGATACGATCTGGGCCAGTCCCAGAGTATGAAGACGTCTCCATCTTCACGGCGTTGTTCATGGAAGTGTGCGAGGGAGTTGACACTCGCCGCTTTGCTTCGGCGAGTACGCGATCCATAAACTCTTGGATGGCTAGGCGCTGTTGGTCGGACGTCGCTGAGCTCAGCAGCGACGTGACGACAACTTCTCCGGACACCACCGCAAGGCGGTAGAGTGCCTGCCACTTGATGGACGTCAGATGGAGGAAGGTTGCGTGTTCCAGCGTCATGGCTGGAGGACCGGCAGGCTGGTCTTCACTCATCTCGAACTTGGCCCTGGGAAGGTCTATAAAGTGCTACGAGGTGTAACGGGCCTAGTGAATACCCGTCACTAGCTTACACGTAGCGGTGAGGAAGCGTCCAGTTCACAGAAATACTGAGACCAAGTATTTAGTCCGAAGTAAAATTTACCCTGTTTTATTATTGGAACCAGGGCGGGGGCCCGTGGTCTAATGTGAACAACTCAAATGCAGGTCGGTACCTGATTTGTAATGGGCTTACTTAGCCCAATACTTTAGCTTACACGTGAGCGCACATGTATGAGGAAGCGTAGGTGTATTTAACTTAGATTAAGTATACTTGTATCCACAAGTATAGCTAAACCTAAATAAAGATACAATTAGTAGCTTTTGCGGTAAAATGAGAACAGAATTGAATTTTAACTGTGGCTTTCATCCTAAAACTGATATCTATAAAGAGAGGTTCTGCCAACGAGTGGTTGGCAGAAACTCTGACCTAATGCATGACTCTTATTGGTAGAAATACCCTGCTTTCTGACCAATAGGACTGCTTCCTAATACGAATGGTGACCACACTGCGATGTGGCCCACCTGAATGTATCCATTAGTGCATGTTGCACTAACGCGAAGGTTAGCGGAATGTGTAGCCCCGCTACACAATCCCCCCGTTAGGACTTGATGTGCCGGTCTCGACACATCAATCCAAAGGCTTCTTCGGAGAGAACTTCGTGCTCATTTCGAAATGAGCTCGCCAACGACGCAGACCTCCGACGCGCCTGCTGCATCTGCAGCGGCGGACACTATCTACGGCATCCGACGTCAATTCAACTGTGACGACGTCAAGCTACCCAAGCGTACGATCTCGGTTGGGGAGTATCACATAACGCGTGACAAATTTGTCTATGCCCGCGATACTCTTTTCGACGGCATCGATGATGTCGACATGGAGGAGGGCGAGGAAGAGAAGGAATCCTCGTCCTCAGGGCGCGATGAATCAAGCGTGGGGACGCGTCGTCCTCGCGAGGACGACTTGGACGCTTCGAGTTCAAAGCGCTCGCGTAGCGGCAGCGACAGGCCGCTCGCTGATGCTGGAGCGCTGTCCACTCCGCGGGGTGGAGATGATGACGACTCCACTCCGTCCGCGGCTGTGACGACGCCCACTACTCCGGTGCGCGACCCGTAGATGTCGTCTCCGAGCGAGATCCAATCACGCTACGGCAATACCTCGCCGCTCGGGCCGTACGCGCTGTACTCCGGCAGCGCCATCATCGATGATGATGTCACTAAGGAGCTCGACTTTGATCCGGCGACGGATCAAAGACGTGATCATTATATCGGGCTCTTCCACGAGCTCCGATTCTATGGGAATATGAAGCATTCCCGTAAGAGTAAGGTGACTGAGTGGGAGACACTCTGTCAAAGCTGGGGCGCGTTCGTTGATAACTTCAACCGAGACCCGGCTGGTTACCGCGAGCGAGCGCTACTCGAAGCGGCCCTTGATTTTGCGGCTGCACGATGGTGCAGTCGAGGCGGGAATTCCGTGCGCAGTGCCGGCTGGCGTTGCGTGCAAGCGTTGCCGAGCTGGGGCTGTGCGGCTTTCCGAACGGGACCTTAACGGGTACACTGGTATTAGTGTGCCCGTGGATCTGAAGACACTGCGTGAGAAACTAATCACGCAGTTGTCTGCTGATAGTGCTAAGCAGCAGCAGCATTGCCGGATGAGGCAGAGCAGGCTTGGGTCGGCGCAAGATGCCCACAATCATCCCACGTACAACACATAACGTAACTTTATACTGGAACAATTTTCTCACCAGCATCACACAATGTTACTGGGGCAAAAAATCTTCTACCTCTCAAAACAAGAACGACTGAACTAGATGCACCCGTTATCACTCAAGCTTCACACACTCTAAAAAACCAGAATCACAGCAACACCAGAGAGAATTGGAGCGCGCCACCACTACAGCGAACACAACCGATGGTTCCGAGTGCGAAGGAACCAAGAAGCGCAAATGTGAAGGTGGCCCAGTCGCGCCGGGTTCACACAAACGGAAGAAGCGATATGCAGGAGCGCAAGAGCAGAGACGACAGCAACCCAAGGCAAATGCGCCACTACATCGGAATAAACCAAGTCGCGTCTGGTGAAATCCAAGAGATGGAGCATGTGCAGAGTTTGGTGGAGCTACAAGCGGCCACGATTGCAAGTGAACAACCGCTTAGCATTGAACAAGTTGAACAGGTGCGCAGTGCGCTCGCTCGTGAAGATACAAACGCGGTGGTGGGGGGGCGTAAGCGTCAACTTGGTCGCCGAAATAAGAGCGACGACTTCAAACTGAGCGCATACCAGGTGGAACTGATAGCAAATTGATACCGGGTGGAAATACAAACGAACACGAGTGTGGACTACGAGGGTGCATCCACAAACTTTCATTTATTCAATCGAAAAGCCGACAAGTTGAGGGACCATGAAACATATGTGATCGCAATGCTACAGATGGCGCAGGATTAACAACAACAGATTGACGACGGGAATTCAGAAAATTCTAGTGAGGATTGGGTCGATTAGGTGGTGCAGTAAGAATTGGAGCACAATGACAAAATCGACGCATTTTTACAGACCATTCGCGAACTGGATGGCACGAATTTGTGCCTCAAGGCTGGACTACAGCAGACGTCAGACGATTTTGTCCAAGCGTCACTAAATGAGGCGGAAGAAGCAAACACGAGAATAAATGAAGAACTTGCGTCGTGGAAGAAGCAGATGAACGAGTTACAGGCGCAACTCCAGAAGGTGGGGGTTGACAATTTTGAGCTTAAGGGGCAACAACAGCAGCAATCCGACGCAGTTAAATGTCTCGGAAGTAGACTGAAGGAGGTGAGAGCAGATAATTTAAAGCTGGTGCAGAAAATGACATGTGGTGAAAAGGAGCAAAATGCTACATGTAGTATATACAACATGTTAAAGACATTGATAATGCACAGGGCTAGGTTGGGAACTCGCACATAAGCTCAACAATTTTTCAAGGGATAGCCACTTCAAAGTTTCGCAGTGATTGCTAATTGCAAAATCGTGTTAAGAGGCTTTCGTCATTCATTCCCGGCCATTCAAAATAAGGGTTCGTATGCGCGGACTTGGCTAGAAGCGGCGTCGCCGCGCGTGCTAGCACGACGACACTGCAGGGGATGATGAGCACGAGGGGGGTCATAAGGGGGTGGTGATGACGGTCTTAGAGGGGCTAGCGAGGTAGAGAGCGTAGTGGAAGGAGAATCCATAAGTGAGTATGCGGCGGGTAGTGAGTATGGCTAGGGCGTTTTATTGCTGTTGATTAGTTTAGCTAACCTGCTTCAATACATTTCGTTGCAATCAATGATGCATTTACGCATAGCCAGCCAAGTTTGTACGTTCTCTTCCCAGCTTCAATAAACAGGACATTCTAACTAGTGTGATATACACCCTGTGAAAAAGCTTGCTGTAATGGTCGGTATATTTAACTACGTGTGAGTGCGCAACGCTGCAATGATCTGTACGCGGAAGGACTACCGATGATGCGATCTTCCCACAGTACAGAGTTGGGCGTCGTACTTCCGATTGTCAATACAAAATGAAAGTGTAGCTTTTCTATAGCATGTAGTATATACCACATGTGGTAAAACGGCCAGGGGGACAAACACCCCGTGAATGCGGGGGGGGTAATATCAACTATACTAGCAAAATTTCTATTTGGCATGATCAAATACTAAATATGTTTAATACAAAATATTAGTAGCAAGTTTTATCAAGCAATTTCACGTTGGCAAACCGAGTTAAAATTTAGAGTATTCTTAAAGCTCAGGTAAACACTTGTGAGCAATTCGATGTGTTACGGACAGAGCAAACTCCAAAATGAGCTTCCCAAAGGGAGGTGAACAGTTTTTATTTTTAGACATTGGACTACAGTACATCTAATCGCTAAAGCAACTCTCAAATACGGCCGCAGCTTATTGCTCGTGATGCTCGTCATGACGTTTCAGAGTGTTGTACATTTCGCGTAGTCCGTCGTACATCGCATTCAACTGTTCATAGTTCTTGCTAAGTTCTGCGTACGCATCCTCAGCAGCTGGTAGTTCCGACGCCAGCTCGTTCTGTTGATCATGAAGATCGTGGATGTGCGCTGCGTAGAAATGGGCAGTCTCCACGATGATGGCGGGGGGGGCAGGCTAGAGCAACCGAGATCGCACAGTCTAGAAACATCATTTTCGGTTGCTTCGGTGCAACTTTGCTTTCATCGACGAATATACGGAGCGCCGCATCACCAGCTGCTATCACGCAGGTGCGCAACGAAAAAATAACTTCGCCGTACTTAAACGAGCGCAAAGAAAAAAAAAGAAAAAATTCCGATGCTCTGATCCCTCCATTTCAGAATCCCCCTCTTCCGTCGGTCGCCAAGAGTGCAGGTCTCGTCCGCGATGGTACGTCAAGCGCTCGCTGTTCGGCTTACATACCTGGTTGTCTGACATGTATTTCTATACACGCATCCCACTGAAGACGGCCTCCCCCCTTATCCCGGCCACAGCAAGCGGGACAAGTCCCCCCAGTCTCCGGACCCGCCAACAACAAGCGCCAACAACAAGCGGAGGCAAAGCGTGTGAAGATTCGCGTGGACAGTCGACACGCGCGAGAGGAGGTTGCACCGTCGGCAAGGTGTCACGGCGGGAAGAGGCTCACTACATATCAGGAGCGCGTGCTGAGTGAGGCATACGGCGACTATGTCCGGCAAAGACAGAAAGAGAAAGAAGAGAACGAGGCGTGGGAGAGCCGTTTGCTGCGATCGTTGCAGAGCGAAGAGAGAGAGCGCTCGGCTTCTGTCACGAGCGAGGAACTGAAGCAGGTGCTGGGTCAAGTGGACTCTGTTAATGGCAGCAAACAGGCGCATGGAGCTGCCAAGGCATCCGAACCCGCACATCAAGATCAAGATGATGACGTCCGTCAACGTGCACCGAAGATACACCAATCTTTGGCCGAAACACCAAAGGTGGACCGAGCAGCAACGTCGACTCACACCGTCCAGACGTCTGGCGACACTGCGCTTGCCGAGGCGCTGAACCAGCTTGACGAAGAAGATGAGCTTGCGTCGAATGGAGATACAGATGATCTGGATTACGTGGACGAGGAGGAGAACGTGGATGAGGAGGAGAAGACGTCCGACGTGGAGAGTGAACATGACGACTCGTTCGAAGATGCGGTATGTATCAAACGCAAACCAAAGATTCACCGAACACAGCCCAAGAAATCTACGGACGCGCTGAGCAGAGCGCCAGACACTTCCGAAGTGGAGGCACCAGCGGCAGGAAGCTTTTTGGAGGGCTTTCCGATATTCTGGCCGTCGTGGAAAGCATTTGACGATGTCTTCGCTGACTTCCAGCAGCAGACCTTCCAGTTGTTTTCGTATCGTACGAGCACATCGATTAAGGCTCGCAACAAAGCCATTCATGAGGAGCAAAAGAAAGCGAAGAAGCCGGCGAAGAAGATGAAGGGGAAACGCCCGTCGAAGCATCGACGGACAGGTGGAACGCTTCTTCCTGAAGCGTGGAAATGTACAGCCGAACGCTCTTGTGTACGCACGCCATGCCGTTTACGGGGAAGGGAACCGGGCAACGTAAGCACACAACTGTTCGATCGACGGGGTGTTCTGCACGTGTGAACGTCCGTGTGTGCTTGCGGCCTGGCGGCAAAGGATTTTACTTTGTTGTGAAAGCCTCTGGAACCCACGACCACGCTCTGTCGGAACACCAGTGGTATAATTATGCCGAGAACCGTCGCATCGAAGATCCACGGCTGCGGGAAGACGTTGCCGTGATGTCCAAGGCTGGAGCGAAACCGAAGGGGATCCTTTCGTATGTTCGCGCGAAGACAGGTGTGTCGTGGTGTTTTGGTGGTGAATTGGTGCATTTATGGTGACACTGAACTCTGTTATTATTTTACAGGCAAACGCACAGCCCTAAAGGACATCCACAACATGATTCATGGAGCAAAAAAGACCTTCCGCGGCGGTCGATCCGATGCTGAGCGCGCTATTGCGGTGCTGGATGAATTTATCGAGAGCGCGCCTGGAAACACGGCCGAGTTCATCGTCGACAGCGAGAGCGATGTCGTTCGTGTGGTGACATTTCAGACGGCGAGGCAGAAACGTCTGTTTGCTGCTTTTCCCGAGGTGGTGCTAGTGGACTCGACGCATGACACCAACGTGAACAGGTACAAGCTCTTCAGCTTTGCAGTGCATGATGTCTTTGGCCGGGTAAGTTTTAGCTCACAATGTATATACCAAAAATAAACCAAATGTACCAAAACCTTACTGATTGTGTGTGATATTATTCTGTAGGGTCAATACGTTCAACACGCGCTCGTACAGACGGAGGAGAATCCTAATCTAGCGCTGGTGGTGGCAGTGCTCAAGAGAAACAATCCAGAGTGAGCTAACATCCGAGTTGTCATGACGGACAAAGCCCTGCATGAGAAAGACGTGCTGCACGAGGCCTGGCCGAATGCAACACAGTTGCTATGTCGGTGGCATGATGAAACGTGGCTAAAGCGGCAGTGCGCTCGCTTGGGTGGCTTGGATCAAGAGGGGACAAATCGCCTGAAAGTGATCATGAAAGGTCTTGTGAACGCGGAGTCCCAGCAAGAATACGATGATGGGAAGGTCGCGTTGTTGGAGACTCTAGACAACGACAAGGAAAACCACTTGTACATGAGTTTTATGCAGCACTGGGACACTACTATGGACGAGTGGGTCATGTTCAAGCGCGACGGGGTGCCCCATTTGAAGAACAACACGAACAATCGGCTTGAGCCGAAGTGGGGGCGCGTGAAGGAAGTCGTAGATGGCAACTTTACGATTGATGAATTGGTGGCCATACTGATTACGCTCCAAGAGTACGCAGAGGAGCGCTATCTGGCGGAATTTCATCGTGTTGGCAGTCGACCGCCCATGGCCGAAGACCCTGAGCTGACTGGATTAGCTCTGCAGCTCAGCGACTACGCTTTCCGAATGGTAGCAGAGCAGCACAAATTGGCCATTGGTCCGACGGCGAGCTATGATATTGAAGTGGACGGTGTGAAGACAACTCTGACGAATCCAGGTACGGGGAAAACGCACGAAGTCGATGCAAGGGTACGCTTTCTGTATATTTTTGGGGTTCCCTTAGGGCACTCCACAAAAAGTCAAGGGCACACTATATACTATTCGTAGTATGAATAATGTATCGTGAGCTGGAGACCGTGTCGACGTTTCCCATGAGCCGATTCGGGTCGACAATACAGTAGAAGGTGACGTCCTCGCAGCTCGGAGGCGAGATGTACTCGTCCCAGACTGTGAGGTTGGGCTCGTGGATGGCCGACTTTATGTAAAAGTAAGCCAAGCAGTTGTGTAAGCCCCATTGTTCTACCCAACAGAACCTCTCACTTCTCAGTTTCGCCCCTCGCACAATGCTCTACCACGTCTTCACGTCGCCCATGCGGCCGGGTTAAGGACGTGAGTCGGCACTTGATGTCCGCGTGCTTTGTGGCGTTGGAGCTCCCGGCACACTATTCGTTTACTATACTTAGTATACTATTATAGTGTGCCCTTGACTTTTCGTCGGGTGCCCTTACGGATCCCCATATTTTTTGTATTTCGGTGTAAATTGGGTTTATGAAACTTACAACACTTTGCTGTTGCAGCTCTCCTCTTGTGACTGTATCTTCAGACAGACGTGCTTGCTTCCGTGTTGGCACGTTATGTACGTCCGAAGCAAAACCAACTACGAGACTGTGATTCCCCCGATGCGCACATTTTCGTCGAGATGGATTGTTCAAAGTCCGGCGAACAACATTGACACAGGTGCAGTCACCCCTGGAGGTCTCAACCGTGTTAACTGCCCGGCCATTCGAGCGCTTCCCCCTGTTGACAGAGATACCAAGTACAGTCGCTGCAAGCTTCTCACTGAAAAGATTACGGATGTGATGTCACTCCAGCCGTCGACTACATACCGGCTGGCAATGACCTGGCTGGAAGACTTTCACGTCGCGCTTCACACCGGCAAGCTGGATGAGTTCACAGGGCACCGAGGAGCTGATGCTCGTAACACCTTCCACAATCTATCGCAGATCTCAGTCCCCGACAGCGTGACGCTGTCGCAGCTCTCCTTTGCCGATCAAGGCGAGTGCCCACTGCTTGAAGACAAACAACCTGTTCCTGAGATGGACAAGTCGGATAGTCAAGAGAAGGCCGCGGGACCAGCGCCAGCAACTTCAACTATCACGTCGCCTATTGTGGCAACGGAAGGAGCTGCCGCTGAAAGTAAAGCAACCGATGCTACAGACTCAGCACCAGGTTCTGCGAGTGCTCCGGTTGTATTTGCCTCGCCTCCCAGGCGCAGAGGATTGTCTCGTCATGCAGCGAAGAAGGAGGAGTCGAGGAAGGAGATGAAAGCGGCGAAACGCATCATAGCCAGCATTCGAGAGGGAAGAAAGACTCGCTCTATTAAGCTTTCTCACATGGAGATTCTCAACGGCCCCTACTCTAGAAGAACTACGATGCCTCTGGTTGAGAGGTTGGGGCTACCACCGTTTGAAATCACGGGCGTGTTGGCCGTAGTCAAATACAGCGTCGGTCAGGCCGTTCCTGTCATCAAGGTGATCCCTCAGGCGGAGCGTCTCCGGCACGCCATACAGGCTATCGACGAAACAAACAATCACGCCTTGCTCGCGAGGTGGGATGACTACGGTTACGCAACATACGACCAGTTGAAGCTGATGGAAAAGGTGGTGGTGGCGAAAAACAACTTTGCGCTCGTGCAGGCGACTGTCGACTGGATTGAGACGGTCGAGTTTCAAGTGGAGGATATTGTGGAATCGCTCAAGGACACTCTGGACATCACAAAGGTAAACGTGCATGTTACCAAAACTACACCGAAAGTTAACACAACTTGTACAGAACTAACAATACTTCATGTATGACTAGGTCGACTACAAAGCTGCTGTTGAGGTTCTGAATCTGGGCGAGTGGTTCTTCGGACGGCATCCACTCCACGGCTGCGAGTTCCTCGATTTTCGCGAGAATCTGTGGCTACACTCTGGTTCCATCATCGGGGCGCTGTTTGTGCTACGTGAAACCTACGAGGACGTTAGAATCATCAACCCCCGGTTCCTGGACTTTGACACGATGGAGCAAAGGTCTCGTATCGCGCGGTCTTATGGAGCAGCGGATCCTGGTGTGAAGCGTGTGATTAGCGTCGTCAACCTCCAACACCACTGGGGGGTGTCTTCGTGGACCAGCGCCGGAAACGATGCTACCTCTTCGACCCTATGCAACTGAAAAGCAACATTTCCACGCTCAAAGATGCTGTTCGGAGCATCGTGGAACCGATGCTGGACATGACGGACCAGCTGCAGATTGAGACGATCAATGGGTGCGAGCAAAAAGACAGCACGTCGTGCGGTCTGTGGTGTTTAGTGGTGATGGAGATACTGCTGTTTGGAGCTATACCTGAACATTGGAGCAGCTACTGGGACGATTCCCTCTACAATGCCGTCGGCTACTTGCGCATGCGGTACATGTTCAAGATACTCAAGCTTCACAATTACGTTGGTGTTGCCGAAGCCGCAGGAGGTGAGGATAAGTAGGAGAGTTAACCGCAGCTGGTAAGCCACCAACAGACCGACTTTCGTTTTTCGTACACATTTTGTTTCGGTAATATTTTGGTACGAAACCAAAAGTTCACACACTGCATAGGACTTAGAGTTTTTTTGCGCGTGCGCGGACCAAGTCAAGTCAGCTCTAAATTTAGAGCAAAAATTGTGTCTTATACTTCACATACTCAAGCGCTATATTATTTTCGAAAGCTCGTAGCGCGCATGCTTCAGGGTGCGATTTGATTTGTTGTTTTGAATGCTCACTATAAAGATGAAGCCGTATAGCATACCCATCAACATAACTTACCCGCTTCTCGTATTCTATTTGAGTGACCATTTTCTGTAGCTACCAGAAAAGAGGACATTATCCATCATCTTGAGGATTTGCTCCCCAGTTTTGCCGTTCCATTTTCTGTTGCTCTAGCACGACCCGATGGCGGGGTGGTCCTGTGAGGCCTTCGCAGCTATTTTTGTGCTCTTATGATCGCGATAAGCCTCCTGAGCAACGGTTGGTGTCATGCAGGTCTTCCCCGAGCGGAGGTTTACAACCATGTTGCGGGTAGATTAGGAAATGAAAAAAGGTACGCTTTATGGCAAGCTGTCATTAAAGTAACGATGCAGCGGAAGGGGTATGCATATCTATAGCATGTTTCACCAAATAACACAAATAATCGGCTGAGAAACTCACTAATACGTATTGTATCATATTGCACTATCAGTTTCCAAACTTAATAGAGTCCATCCAAAGTTGTAGTTTCCGTTTTGTTTGCGTCCACCACCTCGCAGTCGATGCTTTCATACTGATGTTCTCTGGATTTTATATCCAGAGTTTCTCCATAGATGGCACTCGAGCCTAAAAAAACTCTTACTCTTTATATATACGGAGATAGTTAATCTATTTCCTGCGTAACGTCTGTTCTGTAGTCTTTAAAAATATTAGAGTATTCGATCTACCTGTTATATCATTAGTGCTTTGATGAAATCCCGCTCTGCAGGGTGGGATTCCTCCCTTAATTTATGTTGGGCGCTTCTTGGGTAGAAATGATTACACCAATATTCAGTAGGACCTGTGCAGAGGAGGTGCCATAATCGATAGCCGGTGCACAACGAAATAACCCAGATGAATGTTGCTTGTGGTCTTGACATCCACCCAATGAACCCATGAATGTTACCCGAAGCCGAGTGGGTAAAATTAAGTTGGTTCTCTTATGCGAAACAAATACATGGGTTAAATTGCAAAGTGAAAAAACATATGGTTTAAATGTAAGTGTCCAACTTTCATTATTACCGCTGCGCCAGTAGTTGTGCACGTCCAGTTGCTGTTTGTGCACTCTCTAGGCGAAACGGCCTGCTAGCAGATCGAGTACAAGTACTTAAAATCAAAAGTAAGCTGGGATTAGAAACTGTTAGAAAAACTGCAGAAAATCAAACCATACACATGTCGTTGTTTGGCACTGGCTCACACTTCGGGATTCAGCTCACTCCATTGAGGCCACGTCAGTACTTACGCTTTTGGGGGCTTGATGGGAGATTTCCGTACGGCTTGAACTTTTCTTCGGGTTCCGGTTCAGCCTTTTGCTTCTTACCGTTCTTGACATTCGAGGTTGGCTTCCGTTTCGGCTCTGTTTTGCGCTTGGGCACCACGCGACGTCTGAGTTCTGTCAGTTTCTTCTTGAGCTCATCTAAAGTTACATTCTCGTGTGGGCTATCCAACCCGGAACTTGAGTCGTCTGAGAATGCTGGGTAAACCGGCGGATTGATTCTGGCCATACGTGAGAATGTAGCTGCTCGTGATTGCGAGGCAGAACTTGGAGGCGCTCTTGCCTATTCGTCCGCTTCAAGCACCTCGTACGACGCATCAGATTCCGACGGAGCGTAGCTGTGCAGTGACGAATTCGTTGTAGGTCTGGACTTGCGGTTTTGACGCTTGGAAGCGTTATCTATCACAATATCGGCAGGCTTCGAGATTGTTGGCGAGTCGGTAGACCGCCATAGTGGTCGCCACCATCTGGAGGACGGCCGTCCGCGATGTACGGGTGTACCGATGAGTCGTTTTCAACTACGGTGACGCCTGAAGTGTTTCCTTGAGCCACTTGACCACGATAGACGCGAAGGCCAGTGACACTTTCCGCCACGATTTCGGATCCGATGGGGATGGATTCAGGGTCAACTCGATCAAGTCGACGATTGGGGTTATCCCACACAGATAGTCGAAAGGTGGTTGGACTCTCGCCGCGATACTTCATGGCGAGGATCTTGTTTATCTCATCCGCGCCGATGGGGTGGTGGTTTTTCGCCGCAAGCCACAGGTTCCAGCCCCTGTGAAACTTCTCCTTGTCGATCAGCAGCATGTCCACACCGACGGGAGAAATCTTTCCGGCAGAGTCAGACTGGGCGGCCTTGTCATTGAGGAACTTGACTGCTTCTTCCGGGGATGTGAACATTTGCTCAGTCTCCCGACGCGCTATGAAGTCTGCATATTGGCGCTCCAGTTCTTGCTTGGCCAGTGCTTTCGCTGAAAGCATCGTGGTGTGTGACGGATAAAGGAAATAGCTAAATGAAGGATGCACCACGGGCATTTGGGGCTTCTGGGCGGGCGTCGAATTCTCGTTGATCAGCAACCCGTTCCATCTTACTATTGAATGATTTTGGAATTGAGTTTGCCCGTCTAGATATTGTTTTGAGTTACTGATACATGTGTTGCCTAATTGCGTGATCCACTATGTGTGGTACTGGTTGGTGTTCGCGCACGTGCTCGAGCGCCGCCTGGTGGTGATTTCCTACAGCTCCAAGATCGCGTGCGATTTACTGATTACATATTCCCCACTATTTTCATCGGCTACACCAAGCTATCAGAACAACATACGACCCACAAACATCAACGAGTTACGCCACAAGTAGATGGAGCTCGCATCACCAGCGAACCATCACATCTAATATGGATGGCCAAATTCTCGTATCTGGGTTTACAGTCCGGTGGGCGCAGTTGAATATTCCGGAGCTTAGGTATCGTGTTTACCAATACAGCTAATATCTTCTGAAAATAGCAGATTTGCTTTGAAGGGACAAGTCAATTATTGCTCGCACATCTTGCACCTCGTCAACGGCATAGCCCACTCACACAGCTAATAACTTCTGAAAAAACAGACTTGCTGTGAAGGGACAAGTCAATTATTGCTCGCACATCTTGCACCTCGTCATAACGGCATAGTCCACTCTCTCTGTAACTACTGCAGCCATTGGCAGGGCAAAAGCCAAAACGTATCCATTAAATGGATATGTTCAAATTTTGACGTTTGCAGCTGGTGCAATCACTGCTTGGCATTATAAACACAAGTAAAAACTATACATGCCTGCTAGATCCGGCTACACCCTACCATCGACAAGAAGTTTTGGGTGGCAGTCAAATTTAGAACTCGCAACGCCTAGTAATGTATCAGGGAGGGTGTGGATGGGTGGCTGGCTGTCCATTGCTTCTCGGGTGGAATCAAGACGTTTTTTCTCCCGTTGCACGTCATGATAAATAGACGGAGCGGTAGAAATATGTTACAGTATATCAGTGAATGAAGGAACTGCATCGCGCCACTCTTCATTTTGCCGTAAATGGTCGGCATCACTATACCCACCATATTGGCCTGGCCATCCCAAGTCGGCCATGTCCGTGAAAACTTCTATACTGGTAACGAAGCGCCCCCTATGTTCCCTGTCATCGCTTGTGAGAAGTGCTTCTGTCGTGATGGAACATGTGTCGATGATGATGGAGCCTCCACCTGTCACAACTATCACTCTCGTGTAGTGTGCCAAGATCGCATCTGTCAAAATGGTGTCGGGTGCGGCAATCGGTTTGTACCGATATTTTCGTTTGACTTGATTCAAACTCGCGTTGGATTTGGGGTAGCTGCGCGTCGTCCGATTCCTGCCAACGTATTTCTTGTGGAGTTTGTTGGTGAGCTTATATACGACGATCAAGTCGCTCAACGCCCGTCATATAACCTCAACTACATGATGGCGCTTCCTGTGCTGCCAACAACTGGCAGATGCGTATTGATCGACCCTACTTTGCTCGGCAATGAGTCCCGTTTCGTAAACCACTCGTGCACGCCGAACTGTGAGTACAGGGTGTGTCACTGCGGGAAACAAGTTCGTGTGGGTCTATTTAGTACGGAACCTGTGCGCGCCGGAGCAGAACTAACTGTCAACTATCGGCCTGATGGTGGTTCAATCTCGTTCGTTTGCAGGTGCGACTCATGTGAGGTAGCCAACGAGACAGCAGATGTGTAGAGGTAGTCAAATAAACCCCGCACAAGAAATCCAAAATGAAATCAGAACAACGCAATTATTATGTTTCCATGGGTCATAATTGGGAATATTTGAGTTTGCTTCGGCCACCATACTTTCCTGAGCTGTCGAACGCTACTACGAACCGAGTCCCATTCTTTGAAAATACGATCTCCACGCTTTACAGGCTGCCTAACGCTACCAGATCAAAAAATGGCTGAATCGAAGCGCCACGCCCCCACAGCTCCCACCCTTAATACTACCTAACGCACAAACGCACTTGGCGAACTTGATCAATACCATTGATGCTGCAAGTCTCACGCTTGCATGCAATTGCTTGTATACTTCACTTTTACTTGAAGCTTTTAGGAATGACCCACGCTTCTTGCCGAAGTGCCGAACTCAGGCCAAGACGATCTAACGCTGCAATAGAAGCCAACCGGAACGCGCAAAGAGTTGCGTATGCTAATCGCACCAATGAAGAGCGGTTAAAACGTATCCTTTCACGACGTAGGAATCACGCTTCTATCAACATCGACCGTGCAGCAATGGAGATATACAATGCCGATGAACACCCAACAGTTGCCGATGCTGATATCGTGAATGAACGAACTGCTTTAGAAGAAATCACTGATACAATTGACTCGTTTCTCGAAAGCCGCCAGTCGGTTTATGATTCTATTTACAAGCTCTGCACCTCCAGGCTCTCGAACGCTTCAATGAGCGAAAAGGTGTGTTGCGTGTGTGACGCACTGCACACAGTGTCTCACATGGTTGGAAAAAGACATCGCTAGGTGCCCGTCGTTCCTTGCTGGAATGGTATCACGACTGGTTGTCCCACATGGACTTCCAAGAACGCTGGTGAAATACTATGATTGTTCGGATATTTCCTCCAAGTTCAATGGTATAATGCTATCGAGGAGTGGCTGCATCACACGCAATGGCAAGATAATTATTCAGGTGTGTAGCAGTTGCGATAAATCACTTTCAAGGAGTAGTTCTCAAAGTCCTCCGAAGTTCGCAATCGCAAACGGCCTTTACATGGGAGTGCTACCGAGCAGATTCAATGATACTTCAATGACGGAGCATGCCATGGTTAACCTATCACAGCCTACCAAGTTCTTGACTGTTATTCGAGGTGGGAGGCATTCTGCCCTACGGTCCCATAGCTATTTTTTAGAGCTGACCCTGCTACGCCTGCACAGTTGCTTCCTCGAGACGTTATTGGAACAGGTTTGATTGCTGTCAGAATGGTTGGATCAATGACTCCTGAGCAGAAAGTTGCCACATCGACGAAGTATCAGGTCCGTGTTAGCCGTTTGAAGGACTTGCTTGCTTGGTATTCAAAGCGCAACCACTTCTACAAGGCGCTGGTTCAAGCGCCATGCTGGGATACATATTGTGTGCCGACTAGGGTTGTCGCCGATGAAACAACAGAAGATAGCATATCGACGACCGCACATGCCGACCTGCTTGATCAAAGCACGTGGAGGTTTAATGCGGGTGCCCCACCACATACAGATATTACAATGGATACAATGGATGATGATGAGCTGTATGAAACTACTGCATCTGCTATCGTGACTGACTTCGTCGGTGAAGATCATATAACTGCAGCGCGATCGGTGTTGGAACGGAACGATGTTGTCGTGTACCGTTCCACTGCTATTTTATCCGACTTTGATCCTGCATTTTGGTCGTATGCCTTCTGTGAATTGTTTCCTTTCGGTCGCGGAGGCTTTGATGAGCCGCGAAAAGTCAAAATAAGCTTAGGCAAGTATCTACGCCACTGCTTAAGACTTTCATCTCGCCGCCATGCACGGCATCCGTCTTTTACACTCGTCGGATTTGATGTACTCGCCCGTAAAAAAGCCATGAAAGCAATATACATACGCACTCGGATTGCCCCCAATCGTATCGCTAGTGCAGGTCCGAGAAGCCTTGTTGGCCCAAGTAAATTATCAAGAACAGCGTCTGCGAGCTATTCAAAGTAATTTACCAGTCCCCCGTCCACCTCCAAATGATACGCACTTGAATGATTTGGAAGCTGGAATATCAACCGGGATGAGAGCATTCTGGGGCTCCAACCAAGAACGAAGCAGTGCTCGAGCAGATCTGTTCTCTATGCAGCTCGAGTTTGGTCAGCCATCCATCTTTTTTACGATATCACCTAGCACTTCGACTGCATTTCGAATCGGAAATCTGGGGGGAGAACTCAATGACGCTGAGCTCCAGCAACTGCAAGCGTGTCTCGACGGCTCACTGGAGATGTCAAAAGCAAAATTAGGCTCCATTGCGACTTCCAACCCTTTTGTTTGTGCCAAGTACGTCAAATATGCTCCATAAGTGCTGATTAAAGCTGTTCTAATTGTCTTTGTATACTTTTTCTGCTCGTAGATACTTCGACAGGCTTATGAATATTCTATTCTGTGATGTCTTTGGTTGGAACTTGGAGAAAGGATGTTCACGTCATATCGGCGGTGTGTTCGGCCGCACGAAAGCATTTTATGGGGCTACTGAAGCACAAAGTTCGACGGGTTCCTTGCACGCTCATATACTAGTGTGGGTTGAAGGGTTTCCAAATCGCGTGTCGACATACTACGCACTGGTGGAGAATAACATATTCCGGCAGAAAATGGTTGATTATATCGATGGTATCGCATCGGCTAGTGTTCCTGGGTCCTCGAGAAAGTGTCCTCGGTGTAAGACGGATAATTTATCTCGGGCTCCGTTCGACCAAAGTGCGTTTCGGAAACCAAAACGAAACATTATGCGTCCTGTTACCAGCATTTGCACGTATTGTAATGCAGAATACGGCTCCAGTGAGCTCATTCAAGAAAGATTGAAGATAGCTGAAGCGGATATTCCATCAGGATGTCCACGTCTCGACGAAAATACAGTATTTTCGCACCTTGCAGGTTGTTGTCCCCTTCCACAGCCAACCTACGACGTAAATGAAGTGGATGAGCGGGCTATTCTGACAGCAAAGTCCTTGCTAATGTACCAGCACCACCTGTGGTCGCACACCAAATCTTGCTTTAAGGTGACAAAGAGAACACCAGACGGATCGACATGTCGAATGTTTTTTCCAAAGGAATCATGTCCGAAGACACACTGGACGTCGGAAAACCGTGTCGAAATGAGACGGGAGCCTGGCAACGAGTACATTAATGCGTACGTTCCGCTGATCAACTCGATTTTTAAAACAAACCACGACATAAAATTTCTGGCGTCTGGAGAAGGTGATGAAGTACTATTTCGTATTTAGTTCATACATTCTTGCTAACTAATTGGATCGTTGTGTCTGACTAGGCCCAGAGAAATCATTTTATATCATGAAGTACACCGCAAAACCCCAACTGAACCTGGAGAACCCGTTGGCATTACACTTAGCAGCATTTGACAAAGCCAAGTCGAAGCAAGCGAATGCTCCTGATGATCCCATCGCCGCCGGAAGAAAATGCATTCAGTCGATGTGTTGCTCACTATCTAATCCACACGAAGTTTCAGCACCTCTCGCTGGTCTGTATATTCTTCGAGGTTCGCCGTTCTACAGCTCGCACGAATTCGTAAAGTTGTATCTAAAGGCAGTGATCGACACTGTTTTTGAAGATGCTGCTATGGCAGTGATGCTGCAACAAAACCGATGGGGTGCAACGTTCAGTACGAAAAGCATTTTTCTTGATTACATGGAGCGTCCGATGGAGCTGGAGTCTGTTTGTTCGATGGACTTTGCAGCTGAATGGACTAGTGAGAGAAACTTAACGGGGCACCGTTTTAGTAGGCAGCATGCACAGTTTAAATCGCATAGCGTCCACCAAAGAGTAAAACGGAGGGTGGTCACCGTAATCAACGAGCGTTTGCCGGACTCAAGAGATTCACTGACGGGGGACAGATTGACGGCTTTTCGTCGAGTGATCAGTATTTTATTTCGCCCTTTTCGGCGAGATGAAGACTTTGGACAGCGTTCGGGTACATTTTTCACCGATTTTGAAGTCTGGTGGGCATCGGAGTTGTCAATTACAGCTCAAAAGTATGTTGCGTTCAACAATGACTATTACAGCTCACGTGAGATGTCCCGTGAGAATAAATCTGACGTCGATACAGCCCGCTTCGCTAGCTACCCCTTTGACGGATATGATGTGTCAGATAACATGGATGGCATGTGTGATGATCGCCAAAGGGATCTCTATGGTGATACTGATATTGACGGTGATGATGATGAATTTACTGATGGTGATGCATTCGTTCCTAGGGTGCTTTCCGTTCAACACATCGACGTTTTGCCGAAATGCAAGGATGCATTAACGCTAGCAGCTTTATCAGCATCTAACTCTGCTGATATGGTACCTCCAATTGGATCAATATCAATGGAAAATCTAGACCGACAAATAGCAGAGGCCGAAGACCGGCGCTTGACGGGAAATGTTATTCGCACCGAGGATCCTGCAGTGGGGGCACAATTTCCTACACTTGAAACCCGCTTGCGGTTGGTGACGAGTGCGTTATCGGATGTGGAGTGGATCGACGCAGCTGAACACACAGGCGAACCCCCACCACTGCATGCTTGTCCATCACTGCTTGACATTTCTCGATCATTTTCCTTGAATGAAAAACAGCACAAGGCGCTAGTAAAGTTTGGATCCAACCTACTTGAATCATTCACTCTAGATGCGAATTCTGATCAGCAGCTTGTAGGCTTTCTTGGAGGTAAACCCGGCGCTGGAAAAGCCAAGTCATACACGCGCTTCAAATGCTGGCTCAGATGTGGGGAAACCCCGGTGCAGTTGCTACAGGAGCTTACCAAGGAATAGCTGCTCAAAACGCAGATGGGCAAACCATCCATAAGTTGTTTGGTTGGCGGGTTAATAGTGACCAAAGCAAGTGGAAGCCCACAAATGATCTGATTGAGAGATTTCACAGGGTCAAACTCTTGATCATTGACGAAATATCGACGTGTGATGTCAACATACTTGGTAGAATTGACACATCGCTTCGGGTAATTCTCAAACGGCCGTTGCTACGGTTTGGAGGATTAAACGTTCTGCTTGTTGGTGACTGGCTTCAGCAACTACCCGTTGCTGGGCAGCCAGCTTATCTTCCGATACCTCGTTATACAATTTCGACTACAGCCAATGAAACGAGGGATTCAGCGGCGTATTTGGATCGTTTTCACGGTACTGATGCTTATCAGCACGTCAACGCTGTCGTAATGCTGAGCGAAAACATGAGGCACAAGTCGGACCCTGTGTGGCGCGATATATTAGATCGCTGGAGAGTTGGTGAATATTTGCAGGCAGACGTTGATCTGATCAATGATATCTGCTACAAGCGAAATTGGAGAGCCGACCACGCGTCGACAAGCGCATTTTGTCCTATCATCGTCACCTCAAATGCTCTTAGATCGGAGTTTAACTCAAGTTCTTTACGAGCTTTCTGCCCCAACACGTGTCGACCGCTTCATGAGTTCCACGCTGACGTCTCACGTCAACGCTTTCCGCTAACTAAAACTCAGCGCCGGTCATTACAGTCACTACGTGATGACAAGACGAATGGAATTCCAATTGTCCTCAGTCTTGCGATCGGCTCTCCCGTGCAGTGCTAAAAAAACACATCTGAGCTACTTAAACTTTCAAACGGAAGCATAGGCTTTGTTGTTGGTTTTGTTGGTGATCCGAACGAATCTATTCACGTGGTCACGAATAATGGTATCCAGCATCACGTTCACACCCGACCACCACAAGTTGTATATGTCCAACTTATTGGATACGAAGATCGAATATTTCTCTCCGGTCTCCCCCCCCCGGCGTTGCGCCTGTGAGAATTCGGTGTGATAGCAGTGTCCAGATCCAAATGCCTGCTCGGACCTTTGTTGTTTCCGTCAAGCAAGTTCCGCTCATACCAGCGTTTGCATTGACCAGTGAAAAATGTCAAGGATTGACCGTGGAGAAAATGATATTAGGGCCATTACGTCATCCCACACGACATGCACCCCAACGATCATCGTTCTACGTTGCAGTGACAAGAGTGAAAACACTACAGCAGTTGTACCTAATGGAACCGCTCTCCTTACAATTTCTACAATACTTCAAGCCTCGTCCGGATGCTCTACAAGAAAGCCGTCGACTTGATGCGCTCGACTCGGCCGGCTAAAAACAATATAAGTAGTCAAGGTAAACAAAATAGTCTGTAGCCAACAAAAATCCAGAGCTTCTCCGTGTAAACACGGCGTTAGTATCTATTCAAATGGGTTTGGTTGATATATATAATACTAAGCGGTGTTGCCCTCAAGAGTGTATACATCTTTTGGTCCTCTTTGCTAGTCGTGGGAGATGGGTAGTGCGATTGCGCGCGCTCACGATAATGCCCCGGACGTACCCAGCTCCTTGATGCTAGCATAAATACATGTACGTACGCAGGTACGTACGCGAATACGTACGTTCATATGCATAACCACCGTGGCAGCATGACTCGAATATCAAGTAGTACCGGAGCCATCACTGACAGAGGCGAATCACGTGTCAATGGCGTGAGAATAGATATTGTGTGCGCGATGCCTCTTGCACTAACACATCCACGGTCAACAGGTCAGCAGGTATGGCTGCATCGCGGATTTCACCTGTATCTGCACCAAGAACACAACGCCATCGTATGCTTGGACTCCGTAGACGTCTCTCTCCTCCTCTCTTCATCTAGTGGCACTCAGGCGTAATGTTGTTAGCTTTATGAACGATTTCCTAACGTAATGCAGCTCCGTAACTGATTATGTCACACAGCTTATCCCATTTTGTTAAAAATGCAATTGAATGTCGTCCAGATGTACTGATATGTCATCCAATCTAAAGGTTTAGAGCGCGTGACACACTCACAGGCATCTAATTTATTATTAGATATGCTACGTCTCGGCGAAGTATGTGGTTTGTGCGGGAGGTTGCCATGACGTTCAGCTCCTTCTTTATTCGAATCAAGTACAATAATTTCTCGATGTTGCTGCTGTCGTTCTTGTTGTCGTATTTGGTGTCGTTGTTGTTCTCTGGGTTTTTACTCCAGAGTACTTACGAGAACGCAACTCGACGTAAAAAACTATAATTCTCAATACTTAAATGCTAAGAATAAATACGTTGTGTTGAGAACTCTAGCAAAAATCATCTTTACAATATTATGCACCTGTTATCTCAGAACCGTTCCTGTTATACTTTTTTTGAAAAGGGCGTACATCCCTTCGAACTAGCATCGTCTAGGCTAGAATTGTAAATCCTTGTATTATATCCTTGATACAATGCTTACGGAAGAACCTGTAAGATAATATAGCCGGACCACAATGAAAAAAACTGGTGAATGTTGACCCTGTTCGACACGAGCAAGATCAACCCCCCTCACTGAATGTTGCGCGAAGAGTCCTGGGTAAAACAAAACGCGGCGGGTAGAATTAAAAAAAACTACTGTGTTTTACGGTGCTTGTGTGGGTTATAGAGCAGATGCTGCGGCTGCAAAGCTGGCGGGGCAGATGTGGAGGAAACTAACCTCGTCCAACAACTATTACAGCTATAACGGTCTACCGGTACTCACATTGTACGAGATTTTTGGTTCGTCAATAAAATCCAGAGCTTCCCTGTGTGGAGGACTGTGTTAGTTGTCGCTATTTGTTCTTGATCGTGCTTATGTCGTTGTTGCGGTGGTGCTGCGAAATGTGATGGCTCTCTACTCTGCAAAAATACATAATGTATCATACATGGTCCTGGTGATGCCCAGTATCCACTGCCATTTGCGGTACTGATGGGGTCTAGCGGCATCCGTACGTGGCGCCGAGCGCCCGCGACGTACATGCGTCTCAACACTACTGCAGGTACGTTCATGGTCATGGCCTGCTCCTATGAGAAAGGGCCGGAGAGGTAGCGGTCCCTGCCGAACTGAAGCTTCGCCTTGATCCGAGTGAGATCGTAGGGCGTGTCACCGTAGTTGCCGTCCGTCACCATACGCTCAAGCGCCGTGAAGAAGGAGCCCTCACTCATGTTATGTTGTGGAGAAATTCGTGAAGCACGAAAATTGTGCAGTTCTAAGTCACACCAATGTATTATGATTTGTGGTGGTGCATTCATCGTTATACTTGAGCAAAAGAGCTCTGAATACGTTCTTCTAGGTGGTGCTTCGCATATAGTTTTGTAAACACCCTAAAAGGGCGAAAGTTGTACCCTTCGCCCGCGAAAGGGTTAATAGTTGAAAGTCACTCCAATGTAATACTCTTTTAGCATATAAGCTAATAACATATGCTTTAGACTCGTGCTCGGGGTCTGATGCAATAGAATAAGTGGGATCGTCCTCGGGCGCCTCACTCTTCTCCCTCTTTTCGTCATTGCACTATGATCGACAGGGAGGGAGCTCTCGGCCAAGTAGTATCCAGCCATCTGTGATACCCTCTTGTACTTGCAAAATATATCAATATAATACTTTGAAAAGGTTTTAGCTACATTCTCCCTTTTGTTGACAAACAGGCAGACGCCTAATGCACAGCGTGCGGTGGTCCACTCAACACTCCCACTAACTGCTAGAGGACAGCATCAGATTGCGTACTTTCAGCTTCTCTCTTAGTTTTAACATTTTGATTGTAGGAAATGTCTTTGTGAGAATATCGGCTGTAATCTCAGTTGTCGTACAGTAGTATGTCATCTTTAGACGACCCAATTCCACTAGGTTCCTTGTGAATAGATACCTTATCTCAATGTGTTTATTGGGAACCACGATTCTTCATAATGCTGATGGCTGCGTTGCTATCACACCATACCTGCACTGGTATATTTTGTTGAAACCCCATCTCGCCCAGAAGTTGCCACAACCACCCCCTCTTTGGCACCTCCGCTAAGTACAGTGGCTTATGCTTCTGCAATCGAGAGCAATGCACCTCCCTGTTTGCTACTGTATCATGACACACTAGTACCGGCCATTTCGGTCACGTACTCTGATATGGATTTACGTTCGTTTGGTTGACACGCGAAGCTCGCGTCTGTGTACACTTCGTAGGATACGTATCTCGTCTTCCCATCGCACAAAAACCCTCAACGGAGTAGACGTGGCGAATCCGGGAAAATAATCCCTTCAAAAGATCAGCATGATTCGAAAAATAGTGGTACCTGTCGGGATAGATGAGAACAAACTGTTTTTCGACCCAAGCACGTACAATGTCGTGCCAGACCCCCGCTGCATTTCCCCGATGCTGCCCAATTATCAGCAGAGCGGGTTTCCGGTTGCGAATAATCGCACCGTGGTGCTTGTCCTTTCTCTTGAGCTCTGACTTGGTGTTCAGAAAACGTAGCTGGTTTTGCTGCCTCTACAGCGCTTTCTGCCAGACATCAATGGTGTATGCACCATACCATGGTCCTCTGGGGGTCGAACTCGACTCAAGAGGGGCAAAATGTCCCGCATTGCTGCAGGCGTCAAACGTCCCGCCGCTGAAGGGTGTTGTTCACCGAGAACAGCCCATACATCGAGTACTTGTCAATAAGCGCCTCCTGATTCTGGCACATTGCAGATGTGCGCAAACTGGCTGGTATCTGTACACACGATAACCAAAGAAAGTGCAAGATGTTCGCAATTTGTCAAAATAACAATATCAACAAGACCCGGGTATTAGAAGCAGTAAAACCTCAGGCATTTTAAAAAATGTGAAGACGATTCACATCCGAATGGAACATATCCACACGGAAGCTAGCCCAGGCGGTAGCGTCAGGCGCGCATTGTACAGAAGTCCCGAACACCATAGAGCTATTTCCGCTTGGAAATACCCCGTTTAGTCAAAGTGCGAAGAGAAACAAGAAAGTGAACATTTGAGAAGCTTGGATGGTCTGTGTATGAACTCCTGGAGCAGACTCGCACAACATACACTAATGCTAATACTAAAACACACCACAGCTCTTTGAAAACTGAGCAGCAGTATAACCTACGAGTTCTATCACCGCAAAAGCTCGTCGTCGCTGCCTAAAATAATAAGGTAACCAAGGAAGCAAACTAGAACTTGTGTCTCATCAGGTAAATCAACTGAACCAGCTGCATCGATAGACGCTACACTATTCGCAGTGCTGGATACCGGGTATTGTGGCTTAACGGCGGACGCTTTAGCCGTCACGTTTGTCAGCGCACCTGGGAGTCTCGCGCGGGGTTGCTTAAGGGTAGTTTCGACAAGGAGCTCGATTTGGTGGGTCGCTGGTAAGAGGCGTCTCTCAACTCGGATAACAGAACCGTGGCGAGTGGTACCAAGGACTTCAACAAGTTTTGCAAGGAAGATGAATTCGGTAAGGACACCATCGCAGCCGACATGACCGGACTCTGTCTCTTCAATGCGTTCAAGAGAGCGTCTGAGCTTGCAGATCGGCCGGACATTGTATCCCAGCGCGATATCGACAGGTTTGTGGCGGATGAGAAGGTTTTGGGAATGGATAGGCTTCATGGGCCTCGTGGAAGGTGCTCAGGGTATTCCCACGTCGCCTTCGAGATGCTGGACGGGATTTCATCTTCACGGCCACGGAGAAAGACAATTTTGCCATTGGTGGTCGTCGTGGGGGCCGCGGGTTGTCCAAGATTGATTTTTCGACGGAGTTTACTTGGTTGTGGCGTATAATCACGAATTCGCCGGACACGCCATCGTTCTCATCGTCGCGGGCAAGACACGGGTGGTTTACGAGAACGGCGACAGATAGCCAGTCCCATCGGCAACCTGGATTAATTCCGTTGGTTTTGTTCGTCCGCTAATAATATTCATGAGTACGTAGATGATCGGAGTCGTTTGGATTTTCACGGGTTTGTCATAACGATAATGAACTCTTCCCAGTAATGTTGTTTTAAGTGCATGGTATATAGTAGCATGTGCCTGTAAGAATTCGATACTAGTCCATGCGAACTTCAGTGAAAAACAACGTTGTCTGCAGACAAAAATCATAAACTCAGTGGGAAAAATAAAAGAACGCATTTGTATATATGCCCGCTTCATACATTAGTGATTTACTCGTTCACTCTACGAAATGACCTGGTGCAGCTGCTAAGAATTTCATCCTGAGCTTTGTCCTTAGTTTTCGAAACTGATGCTTGTAAAATGTCTTTGTAAATATATCGGCCACCATGTATTTAGTGTTGCAATAGACGACGTCGAACTTGTGTCGCTCTACCTTCTCCTGCACAAAACAGTATCGTACATGTATGTGCTTCGACCGTCCATGCAATTCAGGATTGCAGTAGACCTTAATGCAGCTCTGGTTGTCTTCGTGAATAATGCTGGGCTGTGTGAAGAAAAACCCAGTTCTTGAAGAAGGAGTTTGAGGAATACCATATTCTGCATGCAGCGGCATAAAGCAATGTATTATGCTTGTTGTGAGGACCACATTGTGGTGTTTGCATGAGAGCCATGACGTTGGACTGTTACCAAGCGAAGTCAAATATCCACCAGAAGGAAAGGCTGTCGCTACAGTATAACAGTGATTGTGTCGGAAAGGATTTTTTTACGCAAAATATCCTGTCCGTCTCATACAAGCCTGACTCAGAGACTCATTTTGCAATGGCGTCCGGCCCCAACAAACCAGCACTCCCAGCCCGGGGCTACCACGTGCTCTACCTAAGACTGATTCCCCATGTGCTCGACGCTCTTCTTCGCGAGGCCCAAACACGCGACTTCAAGCCGGTTTTCCAGGAAGTCGGCGGTGAAATGGACGACCAATTCCGGGCCCAGTCTCGTGTCATGCCACGTGAGTCATCGCCAGCACTCAACGAGTTCCCTTCGCGCCGTCGCGATTACCTTGAACCCTCAGTGGAAACCGGGCGTGTTCGCCTACCTGCGGTCTCTTCCTGGTGGGGCGGAACAGGATGCTTACCAGAATTACACACCGAGTGTTATCCATGGAGCCGCGACAACCCGTGCTGAGCGTGTCCCTGCAAGCATGCGGCTGACCCTGCAGCCTGGAACAAGCCTGCGAAGTGCACGATGAGTGCTTTGAGGTCCGAGACGACTCTAAGGCGCGAGAGGTCTCTATTCCTCTGGGTTTTGCCATCATCTTTCGTGGGGACCTCATCCACAATGGGATGCCGTACTCGACTGTCAACTATCGCCTTCACTGCTACTTAACGTACGCAAAGATGAAGTGGAAGCCCGATATCGTCTCAAGTGTCCTGCCACGAACTTACGTCTACAAATTTTGCGGTCTCAAGATGGTCAAGCTCACCGTGAAGGACTCACATCAGTTTTATTTAGAAAACCCCAAGGGGGCGGAAAACAAGTTGAAGCGCAAGAATGAAAATCTTCCGGATGATCCTCGTGTGTGCTGCGTATGTGGTAAGTCGTTCACGAAGCCGAGCTCGTACCGCACCCACATTTCGCGTCCTCACACCAAGTTGAACAACAAGGTTTAGCCAGACTCGAACGAATGAACAGATAAACATGGTTGGACGCCTTGTAAACTCTAACTCGTTTTATGACCGCCGTTGAAGTTGAAGTTGTTATCAGAAAAGTGTATTTAATGTATTTGGCATTGAAAACGAAAGTATGAACAGAAAAACCCTTGCAAACACTTGTGCTTTGGGTAAAATCCTAACCGACGGGGAGTGTATCCAATGTAGGAAGTTCTCATTCAAACTGTATTGCATAGTCTGCAGGGTGACACTTTAGTACTTGGTAGTGCATAGGTGTAGAGCTCGCGTCATAAAACTATAATGGTTGATCCCACTGAACACTGACATGTAGCTATTGGTTTGCACCGTGTCGAGCCTTTGTTCTCTGCCTCGGAGACAGATTGCAATTCGAAACGACAAGCTATGCATCCAGACGCAGCTCCCGACGGCCAATATCGAACGTCTTCAGCTCTTACACGGATCCTGGAGAACGTTGAGGCTCTCCGAGGCCAACGTGTGGGTCGCTTGAGTGCTGCTTCCTCTTCTCCTGGTGTCGACCCCGTGAGTGACCGCGGTGGCATGGACACACGTGATGACGATTCAAGTACAACGACTTCAAGTGCTGACAGTCCGGACGACCAAATACTGGCGGCTCTTACGTGGACTATTGCTATTGTCGAGACTCTCCGGTCCCGTGGCGCGACTTGTGTCGGTTCCGTGACATTCCTTGCTGGTGACGATGCGCACAATGTTGGTGATGGTATATCGGAAAGTTATGGCGTCGATTTTGAATTTCAAGACGTGGGTGACAGTGACCGCGATGTCGATCGTGGTTCTTCACAGGGTGATGAAACAGTTGAACTATCGATGGTTGCCTGGGTGGGCGAGCAAATTCATGAAGTATGTGGTGAGCGGGTTGTTCTCCTTCGACTGGGACTAGCAATGGGCGGCTATTTCGGAAGAGGAGTTCGAAGTTCTCCGAAGAAAATATTTTTTTGAAATTCCTTGCAACTACTGCTATTCTTTCGGTGGATTGACGACCCGGGTGGATGATTTGATTCGCTTTTCACCTACTGGTCAATGGCTCCATCTCAAAGGTGATCCAGCCGACTATGAAAACAAACGGGCTTTCAAAAATGGATTTACAACTGTGGCTGTAAAAGATAGAGTATATGGCTTCAGAAAATTAACTGCAATACACTCCAAAACGACGTCGTGGTTTTGGGGGCTTCCGGGTGAAAACCACGACGTCGTTTTGGAGTGTATTGCAGTTAATTTTCCAGTGGAGAGTTACGAACTGATGGTAGGTGAACAAATCGTTCTCAACAATTTCTCGGATACCGATGTCCGTGCACGATGGCATGCAAACAATGTCCAGTTTGAGTCGTTCAGGACACCACGATCAAACCTAGTGGAGCTTTTTATCACCGATGCAGACCAAGTTTATGGATATTACGAAGACGCTATAACTGTACTATCGCAACGCTACAACGTGGCATCTCTCAACGAGCAGGAGAGTGGTGAAATTCTGCAAGTACTCGAGTATAGAATTGGGGCGGAGATAAAACGAAGAAAGCATGCACCGGAACGACTTCAGCACGAAACCTACGACCAGCGCATGCAAGATGATCATGAGGGCGTACTTGCGTCGATCATGCGGATTCCAGACGAAGATCATCGCAATGCTTCACTGTATATTGCCGCTCAAGATTACGAGCGAAAGTTGAGACAAGAGTTAAGGGCTAGAGACGCCGTCGTGCAAGTCTCATTGAAGCTCGAGATACCCAAACCAGTGGTGGCGAGTAGCAAGATCAGACCGGGACGGAAGAAGAGATTAAAAAATAACGCTACATCGGAATTGATTTTTTTTTTTTAAAAATCATCAACCTGAGTTTCATAAAGCATGCGCATTAATGGTCCTAATTCTTTGCTTCGACCGTCTTGTAGTGGAAACGCATCAATTTTTCTCACTCTTCGCCTCGAGGGAGTCGCGTCGTGGTTTATTGGTTGTCGGCCACTCCAGTGCATCTGACGGTAACAAGACCGCGCCATGTGAAGATGTTTTGAGCGACCTAGAGCTAGACGTGGACGGGGAAATCGAGAAGGAGCTGGTCGAGCGCCGCCCCTCGCGAGCTGTGGAGCTGCATCTGCAGCAGGTGCATCCGCATCAGACTAACGCTGCAGCCCAAACAAGACCAACGCCGACCGGGAAGAGTACGCTTCATTCTTGTATAGATATGAAACCGAACCTAGCGTGTTTCCATCGTGATATGTGTGATTAAATAGACAATCGAATGGGAGTGCATGCAGCTTAGGTGAAATCGACGTAGTTAGGATTGTTTCAAACCCAAACGACACTAATAACAAGCGCCAACACTCCCAATCACCTAGTACTGAAAATATACTGAAGTTAAAGTATATCGTCGCCAGTTGCCGCAATTATGGCGGCGGCGGAAAGTTGTGCTCTATTATACGGATTGCGCATTGTGATCCGTTCACATGATGGCACTTCTACTTCTGCATCGAGTGAAACATGGCCCGCTACTTCCTGACAAAGCTCCAGAAGGAAGAGCTCTTCCAAATCCGCAGGGCGAACCCGGACTGGTCAACTACTCTCGATCTTGGCTGGGCAATCACCAACTTCAAAAAGCATTCCAGTGAAAAATTCATCGCGAAACCCTGACCGAGATGATGAGCGCGTCGCACGGCGTTGAGGACCAACAACAGAACAAACACCAACAGTCCGACTCGGTGACCGCAGTGACGGAGGAGCACGAGATTCTCGGTCTGGAACTTGCGAACGCGCTCGCCTCTAAGGACGCCGAGGTGAAAGCAGCTGCAGACGAGCCAACTTGGCCGTTACCATGCATCAAATGTACGACATATTTGAGCGCCGGATGGAAGCGAAGTTCGCATAGATGAAGCGTGGCTTGTTTTCTGACGTCATGGCCGAGGTAAACGCTACGATAGAGGCCCGGTTGGTGAAAGTGGTGCAAACTACGATCCAGGATAAATGTGATGATGGTTCTTTGAAGCGTGGGATGGCCGATGACATCGAAAAGTCCGTCATCTCTCAGGTCGATGACCAGGTGAACTCTTCGATGGTGAAGATTGTGCGCCGTAAAGTAAAGGAAGAGATGACCAAGCGCGACCTGGCGGCTGACATCGTGGGCCGCGTCCAGGTCAAGATGGAGTCTCGGCTAGACGAGATGGTAGGATCCAATATAAAGGAGAAGTATGCAGCGGACGACATCGTGGGTTGCGTTCAGCTCAAGGTGGAATCTCGGTTGGACGAGATTATTGGTGTCAAGATAAAGGAAAAGTATGCTGCAGACGACATCCTGCTACGCAAGATATTGGACGACACCAAATTGGTCAAGAATCAGGTGCTCAGAAGCTCAAGCAGCAAAAAGAAGCGGACCGTTTCGTGTGTGGAATCCCGAGCGACAAAGCCTCAGAAGAAACCATACCGAGCTGACGGGAATCCTACATGTGGCGGCAAACCGGAAGCTGGGGGTTCTCTCGCAGAAGAAGTAGCGGAAGTGACGAAGGCAAGTAGGAAGGCAAGCCTTGTCCGTCTCACAGCCCATACAAATCTCCGCATGTAAGCGATAGCCTTTCCGGACCGAGCGTCTCGTGTCGAGGCAATTCGCATAGTCTGAGTCCTGTAAGCTGTCAGACTGTCAGCTCAATTTTCTGGTATGATGTTCGGCGAACCGCCCAGCATCAGACCGTAGTTTTTGGTGTATGATCATTAGTTATCAGCTATTGTGGAGTGTTACGGTACAATGTACTGTACAATGTACCGTAACAACAAGGCGAACTTCAACAAGCATCATCAGGTTGGACGAGATTACTCCCGGCTGAAGCACATCATCACTGTTGCGGTTAGCCTCGTCTTCTAGTGCCTTAAAGCGCGTAAACCGCAAAATCCTCTTCCTTTCCGCTGAACTTCAGCGATGCAATGATGTATCTTAAAAGCACAGTATTTATTTCCTCCAGTGCACCTTAAGTTAAGTATTTCCTCCAGTGCACCTTAAGTTAAGGTCCTTAACCCTTCGAATAGTGAAATATAGCAATAGCAAAAAGTTGCAATATCTAATGCCAAATAATATTTGCTATATTATAGCAATAGTAATGGCTACAGCACAGCACTTGGAATGGCTACCCTAATTTGCGCCAATCCGCTGTCTCCCCTCCTAAATCCGATTGCCAATTCACGCAGCGATATTGACACTAATACCACAAAATGGCGACGGATCTGAGTGCGAGCGCCATCGGGGGCGTCGCGGGCGGCGGCGACTCGGCCGTGGGGGCGTCCGGCGGCCCGGAGAACGCGTACGAGAAGCTGTCGCGCGAGGTCCACCAGATGCAGATCACGGGCGCCATCCACACGGACTGGCTGGAGAACCCCAAGGGCTTCCTGCTCAAGCCCGACTTCAAGCGCAAGGCGCAGCACGTGGGGGCGGGCGGCAAGAAGCTCAACAGCTCGCGGCTGCTGCGGCTGCACCTGCCCGGCAACTCGTACCGTGTGCGCTGGTTCGTGCTGGACGGCATGATCCTGCGCTACTTCAAGACGAGCACGGAGGAGCAGGAGCTGGGCGCCATCCACCTCACGTCCGTCAACGCCGTGCTGCCCTCGAGCGTGGCCGACGCGCCGGAGCACGCGCTGGATTTGGTAAAAAAATGTGTTTTCTTATTGTTATTTTTAGTTATTTTTTAGGTATTGTTTTATTTTATTTTTATTATTATGTTTTTTTAGGTGTGTGCGGATCGGATTTATACGGTGGCGGGTAATGACCGGGAGGATATGGTGCGCTGGGCGACGGTGTTGACGTTGGTGGTAAGGAGGTGGAGGGTTCTGGATGGGGAAGTTGTTGTTTTTTTTGCTGATTTTTATTTTGTATTTTGTAGTTGCGCGGTGAGTACAAGCCCAAGTTGATGTTGCGATCGGAGTCGTCGATTATTCGGGGCAGCTCGGTGATCCCGCGGCCGAGTGCGGTGGCTAGGAAGACGGCGATGACGCAGGCGTCCAGGTTCACGGACGCAAATGGGATGAGGATGACGGGCACGCTGACGGGCGGGATCGGGGATGGAGACTCCAAGAGCCAGGGGGACGACGACGTCAAGGAGAAGATTATCACCGTCACGTTCGATCAGCCTGGTCCGTTGAACTTGATGCTGAGAGGAACCGTGGACGACGAAGTGATGGTGTGTGGGTTTCAGAACGGGTTGGGGCCTGGCGGGGAGCTCGGACCGGCGGAGGCCTCCGGGGTGATTCGGGTGGGAGACCTGCTCATTTCGATCAACAACCACTACTTCACCAATATTGAGTTCCAGCAGGCTGTCGACTTGATCCACGCTGCTGGACGCCCGCTTACGCTTCGATTCTCCCGGGTGGACTTTCACACGGCGCCGCCGTCAGATACCACGCGTGTTGCGGAAGGCTGGGTACTCTCCAAGGAGCCATCGGCTCACAGGTACCGCGTGCGTATGTTGCAGCTGCATGGTGACAAACTAAAGCTCTACAAGCCAAGCATGCAGGGGGGAAGAGTAGACGAGCCGTGTCTGGTTATTCGAATGGAACAAGTCACAGATATTCGACCTACAAACGACACGCGCGAGGTCGTGACAGCGTTTACGCAGTGCCACCCGAAGCAGTGGGGTGTCACGCTTGAAGGATCGCAGAGCATTTTCACGTTCTATACGAAAAACCGCGAGGATATGGTGCAGTGGGTGGATTTGCTCAAAAATTCGCCATTGTTTTCGCCGAAAGCCACGAGGCTTTCGATTCCGGTGCATCCGGTGGCTGTTGTGGAGTTTGATCCCATTCTGGAGCCCACGGTGGTGCTCCAAGATGAGGTTGGCAAGCTGGGTGACCTGCTGCCAACGTTTTCATGCCACTACTTCCTTTTGCTGGAAGATGGCAAGATGATGTACTACGTTAGCGCGGATTCAGCTGCTACTCGCATGCGTCCAATTGGCACGCTGCGCTGCGACAATATCGTCAGCATTGTGCCCAGTCAGGTGACGGATGATACGGCAGCGGGGGACGATTCGAGCTCGGAAACATCATCTACTGCTGGAGTCACAGAGGAGATGATGCCGTGGCGTCTTGAATTGGGAATTCTGGTGCAAGGATCAGCGCAAAAGTACCGTCGCCCGTTCATCATGTGCTTTGCCACGCAGGAAAAGATGATGAAGTGGGGAATTGCTATCGGTAAGGAGGCCAAGCGACTCACAGGGCAGGAATACGATCTGTCGTCTATCAGCCGCCGCGCGTCCCGCAGCAATAGCCAAACATACGCACCGCGTCATTCCGAGACACCTATGACGCGACCGACAATTTCTCGCCTCATATCAAACCCGTCCAAGTACATCGATCCCAACGTCCAGGAATCGTCTCGCTTGTTCCGAAGCCTCAAGGATGTGATAGCAAAGACAGCCACGCGCGGCTGGTTCTTCGTGAAGAAACCACGAAGTGGGGGTATGGGGGCATATCACCCGCGATTCCTCGTTCTTATCGACAACCAGCTGATGTTTTTCAAGTACGAGGTGCTCGAGGAGGAAAGCTTGCACTCATATGCGAGTATGCTGGATCTTCGCAACATTAAGGATGTCCGAGAAGCCGATTCCGGTTTCCAGGAGAACCTAGACTTCACGATTCAGCTCACCACAGCTGATGACATCATCTGGATGGTATGATATTTTTCTTGTTGTCTGTCGAGTGTGCCTGGTATACTAACATTGTATCTTTATACTTACTCTGATAGCTGGTAGCGGAAAGCTACGAGCAGAAAGAAGCGTGGCTGTCGGCGTTGATTTGGCTATCTGATTATTACTACCGACCTGGTGACAATGATGATGATATTACTCCGGCGATTACAGACGCGAAGCGGATTGCGCTGAACACTGCAGGTATCATGATGTCTATCCCCGAGTCGGAGGGATCAAGCAGCATCACTAGCCAGGACATTGATCCGAAGGAGGCCGAGCGTCTAGCTGCTGCGGGCATCGCAAAGGAGCGGCTATCTACAACAGGTCTAGGTGCACTTCTTACGGATGATTTTACGGGAATTGGCGGCGAAATTCAGATCGCTGGGAAAAAGGTGTTTGCGGCAATCTCCAGTGGTGTATTCCGTTACTACGCTTCGCAGAGCGATTACGAGAGTGAATGGGGCGATGCCATTGATGCTATCTCTCTCAAGGAGATCGAGGAGGTGCACTCGGATGGTCTGGATTTGGGCAGCTTCGTGGTGAAAGTTAAGGGTGAAAAGGAGGTGCGATTGGTTGCAGAAAGCGCAAAGCTGGCCAAGCGTTGGATGCTGGTCATGTGTTGCTACGGCGACCTGATCCTCAAGAAAGCACCCCACGCTGACTACTGGGCAAGCACTCAGCCTAAGGAGGCGTGGATCTGGAAGCTTGACCGTTTATACCAGGTATTCCGTCGTCGGTACTTCTCCCTGCGCAACCGCCAGCTCATCTTCTACACAGAGCAGGGTGGTCGTATGCTTGGTATGATTTCACTGCCGTGCATTTTCCACCTGCAAATGTCCAAGGTGTGGACTCGCAGCAAAGATGAGGCCGACTTTTACCAGCTCGAAGTCAGTTTTGCAGTCCCGACGGCTGCTGAAGAGAGCTCGCGCACCGACCAAATTGGTGACTTCTACGCCTTTCTGTTAGCTTTCGACACGGAGGAGCAGCTCAAGGAATGGGCTCACGCTATTTACGACTGCTGCACCAACTCGATGTCGTTGAAGGGTAATGCGACGCTGTCTCCTCTTGGTGAAATTCAGGTGCTTCCGAAGGAATTGCTCAAGACGTCCACTTTCGATCACAGCGACGATGTGTTCTTCAAGACGGCCGGGTTGCCGATCGGACCAACGGTGCCGTCAAAGAGGCCCGTTCCCGACGCAGCAGTATCCACTAGTGAATTTAGCTCCAGCGGATGGCTTTACTACCGCACGTCCAAGGAGGAGCGCATTCGGCTGCGCTACTTCATGCAGTGGGGATACGAGCTTTCGATTTTCAAGCATGAAGTACTCGCGGACGAGGCGGCTGCTATTCGTTACGGTGTCATCGACTGCCGCGCACTAGTGGACGTGCGCTTCGCGTACATCAACTCACCGGAAAATGCTGTTGAACTCATTTTGGGATCCGAAACTAGTGTGATTATCATCCCGCGGACGGACCAAGAAGCGGTCATGTGGCGCAATTCCCTGCTAGATGTGAAGCGTGCCTATGGTCAGTTGGAATCTGGCAAGAACAAGGAAGATACGTTTGGCACGGGTGTATTCATCAGCCGTGGCAGCACATTCTCCACGCACAAGGACAACGAAGAGCTGTTGCGTCTGCAAATCGAGTCGACCGTCATCTATTCATCGAACCTTCAGGATTGGGACGGCCGCAAGTGGATTCCGAAGTATTTCGTGTTGACGAGCTCGCGTGTACTCATGATGTCTCTAGCGCTGCACATGTACGACGAGGAACCCGACATCCTGGGCTCTTTTGCCACCAAGGACATCGTGGAGGTCCGAGCGTGCAATGAAAAGGAGGAAGCGGAGACCGGGAACTGCAAGTCTGCTTGCGTCATTACGCTACGATCACCGCCTAGCAGCGCGGGCGACGCGATTCAGGCAGTTCCCGACCGCATGATCGTCAGGTGTGACTCCATCGGTAAGACCACGCTCATGCCTTATTGCTGGCTTTTGGGGAGGTACCTGTTTCGCTGAACTTGTTTGTGTCTGTACCATGCCAGATCACTGCTTGGAGTGGATGCGATTGCTGTGCAGCAGCAACGGAAAACTGGAGCTCAAGAAGAACGCAGCCACTGGCTACTGGGGCAGTGTGAACCGCATCGCGTCGCTCTCTCGCCACCAGAGTTTCCTCGCTACGGCGCCTCTGTCTGCGGCCATCGCCGCCGCCAACTCAGGTTCCACTTCGTCTGCGCAGGGAGGCGAGCGCACGCGGAGAATGACTCGACAGGATGCTGCGCGAAAGTACGTTGGTCTTGTAAACTCATCTTCTGGTCTGTCAGTGGTTTTAACATTGTTGTTGCCATTCATCAATCTGCAGGCGTACGTCAGAGCTTATCATGAACCGCAAGAGCATGATGGGATACCCGTAATCACGCAGCAGGCGGGTTATTACATGTAGGATCTGTTTCATCACACGTGACTTCCAGCACAGCGCAACACATTCATTTGACGCTGGCACTGGCTAAACCTTTATGAACTGCTATTGGTTCTAGAAATCAGCGCATTCTGCTGATGGATCCGCTGACTCGTCGTTGCCGGCTGCTAGGCAAGAAACACCGGCGATTCTGACGGATAAACTCGGGGAACGGGTGCTGAGCCCATCCTGTCAAGTGGAGACCTTCGTCCGCTGTTGTCTTGTGCAGTATTTGAAGATGGAGGGGCCATCGGATGCCGATTACGACGATAGGCTTGTAGTCGAAACCAACACCGCTGCTACCCCAGGATGCCCAACTCCTGCCCTTTGAGCTGCTGAGATTCTCGTGGTGAGCGTGGCGAATCTGCCTTGACTGGGTCCCTCACGCAACGGCTTTGCCAGCTGGTGGTAAATTACTGTAGTACCACCAGGCTACATACCGGTACCGACATGTATTTGGCTTGTAGGTGGATACATGTACTCATCAGTTTAGCGAGATGCACCGTTCACGCAGCTGTAGCAGGGCGTGGGCGCCGACTTAGTGCGCGTTGGTACATGTAGCCCCGTGAGCTTGCCAAGTCATGATGGGCAGACGTCTCCACCGAGATAATCTGCAAATAATCCAGCGCCGCATCGAATGATGCGCGTACCATTTGCAAGTGGCACTGCAGCATTCTCGGCAATGTACAGTAGCGACATGTTGCCCGCGAGCATGCAAGGAGGAGGCGTGTACATCAATCATGGCGGTAGGATGCACATGGTCGTCACGAAAGACGGTCGCGTCTTACACGTGGTCGATGGGGATGCAACTAAGCAACTGCAGTCCGAAGCAGAACGTTGAGGCGGGACATCGCACTTCAAATTGACTGCGGGCAGTACAAGTGTGCCTTTTCACTTGGCGCGCTGAGGTGCGCACCCACCAACGTCTGGGCGCAGGCCTCCGGCTCTCGACTGCATGAGAATCTCCGTTTTAACTGTGCATGCAACTTATAATATCAACGCGAGCGAGAAGAACTCGACCGCACGCGATATGCGAGTCACTTCAACGTGGTGGCCAGCTGTTTTTTCTGGCACCACCATAGCGTACCCACCTTGCATCAACTTAAGCGAGAGAAAGATACGTCTAAACTGACTTCCCAGTATACAAAGTGCTGTCATAGAGCCCACCTTACACCATCTATGAAGTCAAAAAGCCACCATCGTTCCTCGACAAAGTTTACGAAGAAGGACCCAAAATCCACAGTGAGCAAGCAAAGCGACCACGCCGACAACCGTTGAAAGGCAACAAACCGCAAGGAGGATCCCTCCTTGCGTCAAGGTGAAGGCACCGTCGGACCCATTTTTTTCATGACGGGCTCTTTAGTCAACTCGCTCACTTAGCAATTTGACACCACGTCGGACACGCACACACAACCAACACGCCAAGTCTCAGTCGATGGCCATTTCCGACCAAGTGCGCAGCCAACTGTTCCAGTCGGCGCCGTCGCCCAGTCCAGTGGGCGCCCAGCCGCAGGCCATCCGCATCCCGACAACACGAGGCGGCAGCACGCGCGGCGGCCTCGTGCCGAGATCCCCGGGCGCGGGCCGCGGGCTCTGGACGCCCGAGCAGCATCTGCGCTTCCTCGGGGCGCTCGACCAGTTCCCGTCGGGCCCGTGGAAGTGCATCGCTGAGTACGTGGGCGACAAGACGGCGCGTCAGGCCATGACCCACGGCCAGAAGTACCGCCAGAAGATCGCGCGCCGTCGCCGCGGCCTCAAGAAGATCGTGCGCGACCTCCAGTTCGCGGCGGTGGACACACAGGACGTCGATGCCAACGCCAACGCGCGGCTGAGCATCGAATCGAACCCGATGGACCTGACGGACGGAGACTTTACGGCCTTTGTTGCCAGTCTCGACTTGGCCGAGGAGCTCCAGCACGAGCTCGTCAGCAGCAACGAGTCACCGCTGGTCGTGGCTGCTCAGAGTGAGGAGCTGCCCAGCTTCTCGCTCGATGAACTGGAGGTCGACGTACTGGCGTCTACCGCCAGCGACTGCGCGCTGCCGGCGACCACAACGCAGCAGGACGTGCACCACTGGGTGGTCATGGACCGCGCCGACGCGTCCTCGGACGAGTTCTCGCTCGCGCTAGCCGAGGCCTTCCACGCCGGCAGCGCGGCTGACGACTACGCGTCTGTGAGGACACTGCTGCTACCGGAGCAGTTGGTGGGCGAGTACTGCCAGGAGCAGATGGGCCTCGAGTCGCTGGGCGCCGACCCGGCGCTCGAGGGCCTCGACAGTCTCGAGTTTGACGGATTCGAGCTGCGGTAGCGACGAGCGCAAGCCCCCAGCAGCCACGGGAGGCAAGTGACGTACTTGGCAACGTATTTATATGGACACAGGATCAAAAGCGATAGACCCCTCAACAAAAATGCACGTTCGTTCGCAGCCAGCGAGTGAGAAAAGAGAAAAGTGTCATCTCGACTCGGAAGGCGAAGAATCTTTGTGCGTGAATGTAAGCTTACATGTAGCCATTTCCATGTTGAGACGTCGGAACAAAATGAGACGCATGGGGATGAGTCTCATCATGAGGAGCCTTCACCGTGAACAGGGTTTGGTTGCTGTAGTGAGAATTCTGGCTTAGTAGTGATATTGTGAGTTCTACACCGAACTGGCCGGGCGATTGGTTGTGTGGATGCTGGCCTGCTCGGGCCATTGGGCTAACAACTTGGGAATTGTATGTGGGCGATTCAGCGAACCGCTTGGGATGTCTAAATTTAGCTGGAATTCACAATACTACTACTACTGCAGAAACCGCCCTCACTTCCGTTTCCACTATCCTCGCATATCCTTCCCAAACCGATCATCACAGATCCAATCGTTTCAACGAGTAGAGTGATGGTCACAAGGTTGAAGGGGGGGGGCAACACGCTCAAGGTGGTGCAGCCGACGCTGACCAACTCCACGAAGACCAGCACCAACATGAACACGTCGCTACTCGCTGTCGAGTCATCGCCGAGCGACGCGCTCACGCCCGGTGTTATGGGTGGCCTCAAGCCACTATATAATCGACGAAGCCACTGGCTTGGCCTCCTCCTTGAGATGAAGATGATCGCCAAGCAAAAAGTCAGCAATTGAGTGCGAGCACGTGGTGACTACATTACCGAAGAACGACCGCTAAAGCAAGCTGGAATGCATATCTACCCGCTATGGCGTGCGTTAGGAATACAGCGTGTGATTAATTGCTAAAAAGAATGCCTATTACTGAAACTAATAGGATTAAAGCGACGCAACAATTACTGCAAGCCAGTGGTGCTACCACTTGAAGTTCGTACAGAATGCGGGCGAATCCCTGCGCGAGGCGGCGCCCTCCAGGCGTCGTACCTGATCATCCGCTGCTTCGTGTCCATCTTCACGTCGGTGCCGTCGGTGCTGCCATGCTTGCACACGGGTCCGAGCGCAACATGGTGCCCGCGGCTCTGGTCATCCTCGGTATGATCTCGGTCCTGCTGTTGCTGCTGCTCGTGGTCCGCCTCTGGGACCACCTCCGCGAGAGTCGCCAAGTCCCTCGCTTTGGGTGTTACTGGTCGAAAACCTGTGGATTTTAATGCCCCGGAAAAGAAGATTGAAATACGGATACCGGAAGTGGGGGCGGTTTCTGTACCCGACTCTGAGCCAATAGCACTACTACTACTATAGTAGATCGGGTTTGTCGATTGTAGTATCACTACTAATATCACTACTATTAGCACTACTAATGTACCCATGTCGGCTTGGACATAACTTTCGCTTGTTTTCCTCGATGCGCCGTAGTTCCTGGCGATTGTGACGCATAATTTGCTGTCATTGCGCTTGCTCGTTGTCAGTCCTTGCCCGTAGCGAAATCATCACGAATGATCCTATCGAGAACACGCGTTCTTGGAAAGCAGTCCCACCCTAGCCAGACGCGTGCAAGCTTTGCGACCGTGGACAATGTGACCCGAAATACCGCTTGGGGTCCCTTTTTCTTCCATATCCTTAGTTTGCGCGAGATCAATCACTGTAGCGTTGCTCAAGCGCGAAATTCCGGGTGTGCTGCTTGGTGTGAGCCCCTGGGAACCGCTGCCAGTATTGAAGAAACTGCTGACATAGGAGCGGCTACAAAACAGGCAAGTAGACAGCGTCAGTAAAAGATGAAAGACCCGTAAATACCAACGACTGAAGTGTTACCTTTTTGAGAGGTCGACGTCTTGCTTCGTGCGAAGCTAGTTACTGCACAAGTGATGCACCCGACGGCCGCACACGCAGCAAGGACGCGTCCCCGCTAAGCCCCCATGGTAGTCAATCCTAGCGCGCGTCATGGGTCTGCTGCTGCTTGAGCTGGAAATCGAGAAATGAGCGAACATGAGCGAATTTGATGTGAGGGGGAGACCAGAGAACCACCGATTTTCGCGCCTTTTGAAGATCTGATGTGGGTTGAAGTTTGGGAATTATAGTAGTGCTAATAGCACTACTACTGCCATTTTTTCTCGCTACTATTCAAGTAGCACTACTATTGGACCCAAGCGCCAGTGCTATAGCATAGTACTACTATTAGTAGTGATATTATCACTACTATCGCTACTATTATGAGGTCTACTACCAATCCCTGACCGTGAAGTTTACGGTGTTTGGCTCCTCTGCCCAAGCCCGCTCGAGTTTAGCAGGGGTGCCAAAATTGAGGCAGCAACAGCGATCGAGCTGCCGGTTACGCTGCACACCGGGAGTCGCAAGCCACTTCGTAACGATATGGCGTGTCGACTTGCTTGTGGTTTGATTGATTCGCGCGTGCTTTCACGACTGTACCACGGAGGCATGTTAACGACAATAGCATGCATAGCACACCCACGACTCGCGGTCGTTGGCACGTTTGCATGCACGCACCAACGCTCACGCGGCCGAGAGCACCGCACCTTCTCCACGCCGTGCGCCATCCAGACGAGCACGTCGCGCTTGAGTGAGAACGTGGTGCGTCTCGAGCGAGCGCAGCTATCTATCTGCTTCGTCGACATGGCTTCATGCCGGTAATGCCAGACATGCAGGTCGTCCACGACGCCGTCAAAGCGGACCAGCCGCTGCACGACTCGGTGGGTTTGACTGCCGAGTCTCCGCCGACGCAGCCCGAGCCCACAAGAGCGTAATATGGATAGTATTGAAAACTCTCGAGCTGCTAGTTCTGGTCAAGCTGCGAGCCCACGAGCTCGCCACGTACGCTCTCTGCGATCGGTCATCAAAGACAAGGGCCACGTGATACCATCGACCTAGTATCTACAGTACTATACACATGTACTATAAAGTACATATCTACAGGTACAGGTATTAATACTTGCAAGACCTGACAGTGGAAGTCTGGCCAGCGACCGCCGTCCTCCCGACACTTGTATAATAGAATAGCTCTGCAGGCCGAGCAAGACATCGCCCTGGAAAACGCCCTGCTCTAGCGGAGATAGGCTAAATAAACCATGCGTGCCAGCCTGGCACGCTGGACTCCAGCGTGACGAGCGAGCAGACCAAAAAGTGTTTATGTGGACCAGAACACGGGGGCGAAACTCTGTGCAGCGATCGGCTTTCAGGCTCCTTGGGCTGGAGAGTGGCTTCGTACACAGTAATTAAAAGGGCCTGTTTCGGGGTGACAGTTGCACAGTGTATCCCATAACCCTTGCATATGGCAGAGAACAAAAACAACGACCATCACTCGTGGTCGTCGGATTTTGAGTGGCTCTCCATTCTCCCTTTTTCCATTCGAGGTCCAGACCCTCCCCGAAGCACCCGCGGCCAGCGCGCGAATCCGAGGCCTAGGCTGGCTGTAGCAAAAGCAAGACCGTCGACGAGATCACAGGCACAACGCGTCCAGAGCGCTATACGGTCACCGAGGACATGCGCAGCGCAGAGAGCGAACCGTACGCATCGTCAACCAGCAACTGGGGCCAAGCCGACAGTGATAGCGATACGGGATCCGAGAGCCCTCCACCTGCGAGACAGAGAAACAAGCTTCGACGCTCGAAGAGGCGGGTCGGTCGTAGCCCCCGAGGGCGGCAGGAATCCAAGAAAAGGACGGGGGCATCACAGACGCGCCCCAAACGACCGCGGAGGCATGCAGTGTCGTCAGCCGCGTCCTCTTCGCGTTCGTCCGAGTCGGATGAGGAAGCAGACTCGGCTTCATCTCCACAGCGCCAGATTGTCCCCCTCGACGATCTGGCTCACGCACCCGCACTTGATCTAAAGGTCTTCGACGGCTGGGCGGAATTGGATGTGTACTTGCGCAATTACAGCAAGCGAACATTGCAGGATTGCGAAACATATTTAAGTTGTGTCACAGTCTAGGACTGTGTATGTGTATCGAACTCGCGTACACTGACGTATCTAATTAATACTCTTCGTTGTTTCTCGGTTGTTTTCCATTCGCACAACTACTCCAGTGTAGACAAGGAATGCCAAAATCCTGAAGAGTGTGGTCAGTTTTAACGCTTTGACGACGACAACTACAACTGCGGTGTCTTTGTGATTTTGTTTTTCCGAGTTGGTTTGTTGCCAGGTGCAGCCCACAGGAACGGAAGGAGATACGACGTTGGCGATGCAGTTCTTCAGATACAGATTCCTTCGCCACATCCTTAAATCAATGTCAGCAACCCTTTTTCTAATTGAAAGTACGTTTTTGAGTTTGTTGGTTCTTAATATCCTTTCGCAAAGTCTCTGTGGAAATCGAGACGCGTAATACTGTCCGAGATGTGTAGTGCAGTCCGAGCACTTAGAGCAAGTTTACGAGTTTGGCGCGGGTGCACCGACCATCACTCGTCAACACTATATACCTGCACGATCTACGCAAAATTGCTCTGTCTTTGGGAAGGCTTCTGACTCGCAGATGGCTGGGGTATCCAGCACATGGTGAGACTATCCACCAGACGAGACGGAATACTGTGTATGACTGTGCACGACTGTGCCCACCGTACACAGTCTGACACCTCAGACTGTGTACGAAGCCTCTGTCCCTTGGGCTGTCCACCAAATCGACGAGCGCGCATCGTCATTTGAACCAGTTGGCGGTGATCCGGATCACCACCCGTGATCAGTTCTCAAAAATTATACCAGTAAAATTATCGGTTTTTAAGGTTTGCCTTCTTGCTGAAGAACCAGAGGATGGATGGCTGCTTGCCAAGCACTCCTACCCAAGCAGTGCTTGGGTGCGAGTTGAGGCTTCTTCGACTTGGGCCGCCCTACTTTATTTTTCGGTTCTGTTGTCGTGTCGATTTGGGCCAGTTGAGCTACATCGTCGTCACCAGCCAGAGCGATGGCCTATAGTGATGGCTTTGATTTCGATGCTAGATAATCCTGGTTGGAGAAGCTCCATGACGGCGCCCTCAGACTGCTGCCACTTACGACCGTTCCTCCGTGTGTCACACGAAATCCAATCGCGTCGTATATTCTCTACTATCTTGAGCCTGAGGGCTTCCAACACTCGCACGCGCGCCGCTTGTTTTCGCCCAGGGACGCGATTTCGACGCCGGGTCGCCATCGTGGATCGAGAGCCGCCTCCTCGACGCGATAGCGCCATCGTGTTTGGCTCTCTGTCCTCTGTCCTTCTCTTTGCGTTGCATTGCGGAGCACGGATGTCAAGATAGACACACTCCATCAAGCACTACAGCAAAATTAATTAATTCGAAAAAACCGAAAACGTTTTGCGGTGATCCGGATCACCGCCAACTGTTTCATTTGCTGTCGGCGCTTCGCGTTCAGCGATCGCACAATGAGTTAATCTATTGGGTCTAATAGACCCCTAAACCAGTTACCCATAACTAAATCGAAGCTTGGTCTATTTCTTAAGTTTGGTATCAAATTAAGTAGAAAACTTAGTGGATGATTTGTTACCTATCTAATAATCAAAAATTGAGCTGCTGACTTGAGCATCGAGATATTGATTTTAGACGAAGTCTTGCTTTCTGAAACTTAGTAACTCGTCTACACGTGGTGGAATATAGCAGTATACTAGTCGTAGCTCATTTTGCAGGCCTACACTCCCGATCACAATGTTTCTCTAAAATATTAACGCAGTGCAAACGAGTGGCAGCGACAGCAGCGAAGCCATCCGCTTGCGCCGCGGAAGCCGTCGCCGTCGGGCCAACAGCGTCGTGTCCAGACGCACGTTGCGCCGCCTCCGCCGCCTCTTTAATCTCAGCGTCGTCTCGGAGTACGTCCCGCCGATTCCTCGAAACGATGCAGAGGACAGCACGCATGCTTTTCACCGCGTAAATGTTTTAGAGAAACTTTGTGGACTGGAAGGGCATTGGCGATTTGTTACGAGTCTACATCAACTACATTAAAGAGCAAATTGATCAGTTACAAGGTTAACTATTATCGGAGTCACGGTCTAATCCTTAACGCCGCTGATCGTTATAAATGTGGTGTATGTCCAGTTCACTTGTCATATATCTGTAAGTTAGTCATACAGTTAGGGTTTACATCTCTCAAAAAATCGAGCTATCATTTCGTGATTGAACGCCTTTTTGGTTTTGTGACCTATTAAGTAGATTGAAGTAAGTACATGTAGGCGACTCGCAAGTCTACTATTGGTTGTTGCAGCACAGAGTCCGACATTAAATGTCGCTAAATTTTAGCGAAATGCCAAAACCAACAGCTTGCAACACCACCCTTGTTGAATGCAGAATGCATTACTAAGTACTTATCAAACATCTAGCTATTTGCTTTGGTATATATGCAGGGCAGCTACGCCTGTTGTTTGAACACGTGTTGGTTCGGTTGACTTTGCCAGCTTTTCGTGGTTAAAAATTCCCCATGTTAGGCGATCATCTCTACTTCTTCCTACCAAATTTCAGCGCAGTTTAGACAGGCGATGCTGGAGGTTGCTGGTTAGCTACAAATACAGACTTCTGCTTCAATAAAGAACACCTGATATATATACAACTCAAAAGGTTAATGCCTTTTGAGAGGTCGAAATACATAGTGACTTTTTTTACCGAAACACAATCCCACAGGATATTATTTGCTTGGTGTTCTTTATTAAAGCAGAAGACTGTACTCTGCATTTGTCGACAATCGTAAAGCGCTCAGCCGAGTACAGTCGTACCCCTCAATATGCGCAGGGGAGTTCCAAGGCGATTTAACAGGAAACCAATCACATATATCAGTTGTACCTCTGAATTTCCCAATCTAGTCGATCAGATACGACAGGGTATTTGAAGGTATAGGTGCGCATATTGAGGGGTACGACTGTACTTCAGCACCGCGACGAAATAATACTTCGTTATTATTATTTGTACGGAATGACAAATATTATTTGTACGGAATGATATATTAGTCGAGCGCAGTGCACGAACACGCCGGTAGGTACCCCTGATGCTAATGTCGTCCTCAACATGGGGAAACGTGGAGATGCCATGCTGTACAGTGGACCAGTGGACCCCCGCGCTGTACGGCCAACGTCGCTCTTTTCGCACTGGAAGTCAACCCGACTCGTTAGGCCGATGGCAGTGTGAGAGCTCAGCGTTTTGCTACCCAACAAAAGCAGACTACATGTACAGCGTGAGATCGAGACGGGTAATACTTAAAACCTCCATACATTGATCGATATTGGATGTCGTAGGATATTGCAGAACGGTTTAGCAGACCTGTGATTAGCGAAACCCTTGGTAACTCGGATTTATCAGATGTCTCGTTCTCACGCTCTACTCTGTAATCTACTTACAACTATGGCATAATTTCCTCCACCTGGGACAGTCGAGACCGTGACGAGCCGCAGGAGGTCGAGGAGCAACCAACACTTCGTAGTGCAGCGTCTTAAACCACAGCGCAGTCATCGCTGTCAGCCGCCCAAAGCAAGTTGTGGCGCCGACTCGGCACCACAACTTGTCTTGGCACTGAGAGACTTGCGGCCAAGGAGGATTTGCTCAAAATTGTACCAAGCAGGCGGCTGTTTCCCGAGAAATGGATTGCCGCAGTTAAATCCGGTCTATCATAGACTCTATGATCATGTCATGCAACCGATGAACAGCATACATGTGCAGCAGCATCGCGAAAGCGGGCCTTCGCTTGTCAAATATTTGGGTACGGTACACATGTTACGGAGGCCCAAGTTTTTTTCCCCCTAACTTGAGGGATCTTGGACACACCAACATCGGCATTGCTGAATATTTTGTGAATCACTTTTTAAGGGTCCATCTACGCGAGCCAGCTCCTGTCCGAACTGTAGAAGTTGATGTAAGTTGCCGATGTTAACCCTTTCACTACCAAACAAAACAGCACGAATTAGAGGTCCGCTGCGGACCTCTAACACGATAGTGCTTTACACCTACTGGCTAAAAGTCGCTCAAAAAAGATTGTGAGTCAAACAGGGACGAGACATAAATATTTTAGAGGTCCGCTGCGGTCCTCTAGCAGAGCATGGTCAAAATGTTGGCAAATGATTAGGATACATCATATGGGTTTCACTATGTATACCCTTTGGGACCACTGCGGTCCTACAATTCGCGTCTGGTAGTGAAAGGGTTAAACAACTGTATAATACTACATGTATGCAATGGGAAGGCTGAGATCGGGAAACGAGCTGGAAAAGTGCCGTGCTCAACAAACCACTTCCAGTGTATGGTTTGTCGAGCACGGCAGCGTAAACAACGCCACCAGCCGAGGTCGCACGTGGTTTCCGCGACGTGCATGAGTGGCCCCATCTGGAGATGAATACAGTACATGTACCCCTTTCGCGCGCGGTTGACTCATGGAATTTCGAAATTCGCCGAAAAGTTAAGCCAAAACTTCAGTGGATACTTTCGACGGACGTTTCTCGAATAAGATATTTGCAAAAGGTATCAAACAGCAAACGTTAATTAACAACATAACTTGAGCTGTAGGAAACCGTAACAACATAACTTGAGCTGTAGGAAACCGTTAAAGCTTTGGGCTGCTGAATAAGCCGTCGAAAAGCGCGAGACGGGATCGGCAAAAAGACAGTTTTGGCCGTATATCTCTCAATACTTGTCGCTGCTGCGTCCGAGTCGGACCTCGACCGGCGTGCTGTTGGTGGAGCCTCCACCGCTCTCTCGCGGGCGGCCTGATAATCGTGCCCGCCTGCCAAGCCGCCGTTTGTCCGTGGGCGCGTGAGATGCTCGGAAGCACGGCTGACTACTGTCTCTGTTGCGGCGGGCGGACGGTCTGACGTGTTCGGGCACCGATAACGCTACGTGGCCCCTGACCGCCGGCGCGCGCGGGCCGGCTTTCTCGTGTCGATGCAGCTGAATGCCCCGCGCTCTAGGGCAGCATCGAGTGTCGAGTGTCGAGTCGGTTTGACCGAGATTCCTACCGCTCGCCCGGCAAAAAAATTCCTTTGCAAACGCTTGTAGTGTGTCGAGGCCGCCACGTAGTACGTAGCAAATCTCGCTTCATATTCTGCGCGCGCGGCCGTATTATGGGAAAATGACCAAATCGGTATGAAATTGCAAATTAAATGCCAAATCGGTATATTTTGTGACTGGATCGGTATGAAGTGAGCAGATGGGTTTTTTTAATTTTGTAAGTGTGTTTCACAAAAAATAATGCCCAAACCGGTATGTACGAAATATGATTAATGAGTGTTGTGCATCCAATACTCAAGCCTTTCCTTATCGTACCCCCACCGCAACAACAATACCACCACCACCAACGAAGACAGCACGCGGTGGTGGTAATGGTGATGGTGGTAGTGAGTTACTCCAAAGAGCCTTCATGTATTTTGTACGACGGTCAGTGCGATAATAGTAGGTTACTACAAAATACAGCATTCGTCTCTCGATATTAGCTACGTGTACCGAGACGATGGGTGGCAGTCTGTGCGAGTCCGTCATCGCTGACGCTGAGCGAGAGTGTGCATTTATTGACCCGCACAGATAGCTTACAGTGTCGCCGTATTTGCAACGCTGGAAAGCCGTGGAAAGCTGAACAATGTTTCGTAGTACTTTAATGAAGTGACCACATAGTAATACATGTTCGCCCAGTCATTCACGGTGACATTGCACTTACCGATAGACCAAGAAATCAGCAGGATGCAGTGACCAAACCACCACTTCTAATAGCAAAGCGTGTGCGTCCACGAACAAAGCGGACTAGGAGCAACGCAGAGGAGGTAGATAGGACCATGTACCGATGTGGAGGTTGCAAGCAAGTTGGTGTACTTCTAAAAGACGCAGAGCTGATTTGACGAGAGATTCGTTAGTGACTCGATCGGTATGCGAACTTTCATGACAACACATGTTCACAATCACGGGGTAGGGATAGACGCTGCATACCGATTTGGCATTTAATTTGCAATTTCATACCGATTTGGTCATTTTCCCGCCGTATTATTGTACGCCGCATGAAGCGCCGCAACGGCGGTGCTTAGCGAGCGCGCGCGTTGATTCCCTTGCAGGCGGGAGGGCGTCAGGCAAGCATTCTCGCCCTATCGACCAGACCAGAGATGAATCCATGGACGTTCAGGCATCAGTTCCGCGTGCAATCCAATGTCACGTGCTGGTATGTAGCTGTATCAGCGTGTTGGCAAAACTCTGCATGGTATTAACAGTTGCTGATCGTGGCGTGTCCGCATCCCCCGCGCGCATCCCCCGCGCGCTCTAGCGAAATATCTCGCTGCTATGGATATCCTCGCGGTGAGGGCTTCCCCCAGGCGCTCGAGCCGGACGATCTCGAAATTTTGGTCCAAGTTGTACACGTACGAATGCAACGCCGACACTGCATTCCACGCCAGCAAGCGGTTGTCGAGTTCGCTTTAATCGATTTTCACCGGTCTCTATCCGCGAAAGCCAGCGCCTCGATCCGTCGACCGAAAAATTGGACACCGAGAGCAATTTCAAAAAAAAAGGTGATGAGCGCTCCGTCTCTTGGGGACTGCTTATTTGCCAGTCATAGAATACAGTACGGTATCGGTAGATACGCTCGACCAGCACAGCACCAACAACACTTGTGTATCGTTTTAGCACCACCTCATTGCACGAATAACTCGCCACCGCACAGATACGACACCAACGCGGCCAGCAGCGGCAATCGTTTTCGCTAGTGGCAGTCAAGCCATCCATTCAGTCATAGTATCAGACGGTCGCAGTGTCTTCCAGGTGGACACCCCAAGCAGCAAGCAGGTCGTTCGTTGCAATGATCTCGCCCAAAGTCATGAGCGAGCTGCACCAGGCCAAGCTCGTGCCCACGCAGTTCACGGTGCCCAAGCCGGGTGAGCACGCGTGGTCTCCGGCCGAGCAACGCCGCTTCTGGGAGGCCATCCAGCGCTTCCCGCAGGGCCCGTGGACGGCCATCGCCGCCTACGTGGGCTCCAAGTCCACGCGCCAAGCCATGACGCACGCGCAGAAGCTGCGCCAGAAGCTCAGTCGCTGGAAGCGCCGCGTACGCAGCGACTCCGTCAGCTCTGCGGGCTCCAACTCGAGCGCGTCGGCGACCGTGACGACGCCTGTGGATGCGAGCGATGGCATCCAGTCACCGCCCATGTCGCCGACGGAATACGGCGAGATGGCCAAGCTCAGCATCATGGACCACATCCGGGAGGAGGAGGACGACGAGAAGAAGAGCTTGGGCGAGGACGACTGCGAACCGATGGACATCAAGCCCGAGTTCAAGGACGAGGTGCAGCAGTTCAGAGACCACGACCAGGTGCACGACGCCCACGACGACCGCTACCTCGAGCACTTGCTGACGGACATTGAGCCCGTGCTCGAGCACGTCGCGCACTTCACGAACGGCGGACACGCCGAAGAGATGACACGGCCAGTATCAACGACCGACTACGGCAGTGAACAGGCAGTCTACTTCACGCACAACGTCGACATGGCCGCGTCCGAGCACAAGTCGATGGAGCTGTCGTGGAATCAGCACCATCCAGACCCGGCGTATTACGCCCAACACCAGCAACAGATACACCCCCATCATGGCCATCAGCAGCACTACGGTTCGATGCACCACTATACGCCAACGGAGGGTGACGAGCACCGCATCCAGCACCACCAGCCCAACTACCACCACCATTTATAAGGCGGCCTTGTCTTCCTATCGCCTAGAGTCTCGCGATGCAGACCGGAGTGAAGCTGAATTAGTTAATAGTTAGTAGTAATCAAGTGAGTGAACGTCCCAGCTCGACGTGCATTGCCTTCGAGCTAAGCAACACGTTGCTCGCTTTTGACGCACCGACCCGGTCGTCTGGCGCCGGAGGCACCGGCGCCAGACGTCCGCGATGCCAAGAGATACTGTCTCAAGTGAACCCATATTGTACGCACAAAGCCGAGCAGATGGTGATCAAGACATACGCGCACACGATCCGTATTTCCAGCTGCCGAGGGCAGTTGAGTTAACATGTCAACCGCCTACCTGTCCTACTTCTCAAAGTGTCCGTCGAAGCCGACGAAGCCCGCCATGAGGAAGACGTGGAAGAAGGACTTCTTCTCTATCCGAGAGCACCAGTTCCAGGCGCTCGTGAGGCGGCCGTCGATGCACGAGCCGGCGTCGAAGAAGTTGTCCGCGCCGCTGCCGTCGAAGCCGTGCTTGAAGAAGTCGCACAGGATCCGCTTCTGCAGCGTCTCGGCGCCGCCGAAGCTGTCTTCGATGTAGGCGCGCGTGTTGCGCTGCGCCGCGAGCGCCGGGATGTCGTGCACCGTGTTGACGATGGGGCTCAGGATACGCGAGATCTGCGTGTACTTGTCGATGAACATGAGCGCGTTCGGCACGTTGTGGTCGCCGAGATGCACCACCGAGGAGCCCACCCAGCGAGGACGCAGCTTCTGCGTCTTGTGCAGGATCGAGTGCACCAGGTGTGACGTCTCGGGCGCGTGCTGCATGCGGTTGAGGCCCTGGCCCGTGTCACGAAGGCGGTACACGCTGCCGCCCAGCAGGTCCTCCTCGATGACCCACCACAGCCGCAGCATCGACGTCGTCATATTCTGCCACAGCAGCAGCGACTGCAACACGTATTCATACTGGCTGGCGTGGCTATGACTGAGTCGCGCGCCGTTCTTGCCCGCACGAATGTCGAGGCTGAAGCCTGGCTCGGCCTTCTCCGGCGTAAAGTATTTCTCCAAGTAGTCGATCATGCGCGTGATAGGCGAGCGGTTCGACGCCAGGTAGTTCTGGCTGTCGGAGATGGAGGCGAGGCACAGTCGGATCTCCTCCTCCGACAGCGACGCCGACGAGTAGTCGCGCACCAGCTCCTCAACAGCCTGCTGCTTGTTGGCCGTAAAGCGCCGCAGAGCCTCCGGGTCGGCGAGCAGGTCCAAATCCATAGCCGCCACGGACGTCGCGGCCTCACAGCGCGTATCCCGCAGCATGTCCAGCGCATGGCGCTCCTCCAGCAGCGACGCCACCGTCTTGATGGGCGCCACGCACGAGAAGCCCAGGTAGCTCCTGATCTCGCGCAGATTGGCGTCCTGCAGCAAGTAGATCATCTTGCCGTAGTTGTTGCGCATGCGCTCCGGGTTCATGATCTTGTAGCGGCGGCCGATCTCGAAGACCTGGCGGAAGAAGCTCTCGTTGTCCTTGAACTGCTTGTCCTGCACGAGGCGCCGGCCCTGGCGGAAGTCGTTGGCCACCATGAGGCCGGACAGCACGCCGAACATCTCGTTCAGCTCGTGGACCACGCGCTTCACGGGCGAGCGGTAGCTCAGCACGTCCACCTTGTCCGTGTACTCGCTCACGTTGAGCGCGGCGTCCAGCAGGTTGAACAGCGCGCGCTCGTCCTCGTCCAGCCGCAGCGGAACGAACGCCGCCGCCTTCATAAGCGCCGAGGGCGCCTCCTCGATCTCGCGCATCAGCTCGTCGTCCTCCTCCTCCGCCTCCGAGTCGCTCGTAACGGGCGCGTCCGGTGTCTGCGCGGGCTTCACGGGGGACGGCGGCGCCTCCGTGGGCGGAGAAGGAGCAGGAGCAGGCGCTTCATCTGTCTGGTCTTCAGTGGGCGCTGCTGCTGACTGTGGCTTGGCTGGAGGAGGTGGAGGAGGTGCAGAGCTGCCATCGACGACGCCGGGCAGCTGCGTCTTCGTGTGGCGCAGGCGTGAGCCCGCGTGGTGCTGCGCCGCGTAGCAAAGCGGGCAATAGACGTCCTCGCAGTCCTCACACTTTACGGCGGCCGCCGTGTCTTCGCACTCCACGCACATGAGCAGCGGCGCCATGGTCACCACTTCACTTCACTTTGGCAGTGGTTTCGTGGTGTTGGTTAGGCTCACATAAAAACCTGTCGAAACCGGTATGATCGATACGTACCGGTTTGAGCGGGATGGTAGGATTCGTACTTAGTGCGCTGAAAGGGGGGAAGCCCCCAAGGACGCGGGACTGTCTGTATAAGCAGGAAGAAGCAGCCGCAGCCAGCGACCCAGCGACCGACCGACTACTGTAACAAACAGCCTAGTGCGCGCCGGCGACCGCACCCGAGACCGAGAGAGACCTCCCCCCGCACACCGTCCACTGCCCCCTCAGACACAATGGGTAAGTGCCTGCGTGCATGCGCCTTGCGAGCTCTTCCCAAGGGGCCGCGCTGCTCCCCCCCTTTTGAGCGAGTGACGCAATTGGTTATCAACAAGGGAGTTCTTAACGCGTTATGTTAACTGCGCAGAGGACGAAGTGTACCCGATGACGCTGCTGACCGAGGAGCTCAAGAGCGACGAGGTGGAGACGCGCATCAAGGCCATGCGGCGGCTGCGCACCGTGGCGCAGGCGCTGGGTCCGGAGCGCACGCGCTCGGACCTGCTGCCGTTCCTGCGCGGTAGGTGGTTATATAACTATATAACGTTAAGAGGTGTTATTGCCCGGTTACTAACACAAAATATATGAGCAGAAGCCACCGAGGACGAGGACGAGGTGCTCGTGGCGCTGGCCGAGGAGCTCGGCGGCTTCGTGGACCTCGTGGGCGGCGCCGAGCACGCGGCCGCGCTGGTGGAGCCGCTCGAGGTGCTCGCCGGCGTGGAGGAGACGGTGGTGCGCGACCGCGCCGTCGAGTCCCTGCAGAAGGTGGCAGCCGTGGTGCCCACCGTGGGCGACATCATGGTGCCGCTGGCCAAGCGCCTGGCCGAGGGCGACTGGTTCACGTCGCGCGTGTCCGTGTGCTCGCTCTTCGCGGCCATCTACGGGAAGCTCGTGGACGCCGGACGCAAGAAGGAGATGCGCGAGTACGTGGCGTGGCGTGGACAAGCTCTGGGAGTTCTTTGTTGCTGATTGGTTGCTTGCTGTGTGCTTGCTCTGAACGTGTGTGCAGCTTCTACCAGCTCATGTGCAACGACGACACGCCCATGGTGCGCCGCGCGGCTGCTGCCAACATCGGCAAGTTCGCGGCCACGATGGAGAAGGAGCACGTGGCTGCCATGATCCTGCCGCTCTTCCGCGCGCTCTCGGCGGACGACCAGGACAGCGTGCGGCTGCTGGCGATTGAGAACTCGGCGGCCATCGCCGAGCTGCTCTCGCAGGACGAGAACTCGATGCACGTGCTCCCGATCGTGCGCTCGTCGGTCGAGGACCGCTCGTGGCGCGTGCGCTTCAGCATCGCCAAGGACTTTTTCCCGCTGTCCCGCGCCATGGGCACGCAGATCACCGAGTCGGAACTGCTGGGCTGCTTCAGCAACCTGCTGCAGGTACGGGAGCGACGGATTTTTATATGCAGGCGAACACAGCGCGAGTGTGCGAATGGTGGAACAGGTGGCTGACGACGGTATTAATGCTGTACAGGACGCGGAGGCCGAGGTGCGTGCTGCCGCGGCCAAGAACTTGTCGGGCTACATCTCCATTATCAAGAGCGAGCTGTTTTCGAGCGAGATCCTGCCGCTGCTGTCGGCTCTGTCCCAGGATACGGCTCCCAACGTTCGCAGTACGTTCTGGAATTGTTTTGTTATGCGTTTGGCTGGTGGAACATTGACTAACCCTGTGTCACTGCAGCTGCTGTTTCCATTGCATGCATGGAGCTATCGCCCAAGCTGGGTGAGGCCACGTCCAAGTCGACGCTGGCGCCTCTGCTCCTGCTCTTCTTGCGCGACGAGGTTGTCGACGTCCGGCTTAACATTCTGAAGCGTATGGAACTTCTCGCTCAGTGGATGGCATCCTTCGAGTCGGTGCTTCTGCCGGCTATCGCCGACCTGGCCCGCGACCTGCAGTGGCGTGTGCGTGAGGCCGTGATCCTTTCGATCCCCGCCCTCGCCGGCAGCCTCGGCGGCCAGTATTTCCAGGAGCACCTGCTTGAGATTTACGTTAGCGCCTTCACGGACATGGTGGGCGAGGTTCGCCTGAGCGCCACGAAGATCCTGCCGCAGCTACTAGAGTCTCTGGGCAGCGACTACATCCTTCAGAACGTGATGCCGCGCCTGAACCAGATCTTCGACAAGTCCGTGATCTACCAGGAGCGCGTGAACGTGCTGCACGCGCTGAAGCAGATGGCTGTGGAGAAGGTGTCGAGCGACCTGTTGACCCTAATGACGACGCTGGCGATCCGCGGCGCCCACGATAAGATCCCCAACGTTAGATTCGTGGCCTCCATGACCTTAGAGCAGCTGTGTAAATTCGCCGATGCTTCCGTGGTCTCGGCTCAAGTCCGGTACGTCCAGCAGCAGTTGCCGGTTCAAGTTGATCACGTGAAACTGACCTTGTTGCGTTCTGTACAGACCCTGCCTGACGGAGCTGGTGAACGATTCCGACATGGACGTCAAGTATTACTCGAGTATCGCGCTGGATGCGGTCCAGGGCTAGACAAGTGTAGGAACGCGCTCTTTCGTGAGGATTCGCGGAGGTGTCGTCCCTCCTCTTAATTCCTTTCTGGCTTCATCTCGTGCGTTGGGCTCCTCGAGGAGCGGCCCTCCCGTCTCCGGGACTTGTTTCTCTCTGCTGTTCACGTTCTTGCTCTAAAATTTAGGTTGGGTTGGGCACCTATCGGCAAACGACAGGCAACAAGACATCCAAAGTGACTCCCCACAGACAATGTAAACGAAACGCTGGTAGTCGGTCGACGTGTGCTTTTTACTTCGCGTTGCGTCGGTTAATCTATCGATTGGCAGCCGTCTGTCCGCATCCTAAAATCTACAAGTCTCTTCCTCTTCTCTATACGCGAGGCAGGATGATGGCCTCGAGGAAGTACTGGTGCCAGCGTGCGTCGTCCGTGATCTCCGGGTGGAAGGCGGTGACGAGGATGTTGTCCTTGCGCGCAGCGATGATGACGTCCACGGGGTCGGAGCCGTCGGCGGGCTTGGCGTTGGCCACGCGCGAGAGCACCTCGATCTGCTCGCCCACCGAGATGATGGCGGGCGCGCGGATGAAGACAGCGTTGTAGGGCTCAGCATCGAAGCCCGGCGGGCCCAACACGAGCATCTCGAAGCTGCGCACCTGCGCGCCGAAGAAGTTGCGCGAGACCTCGACGTCCAGGCCGCCGATGAGCGTCTGGCCGCCCTCCTCGGCGTGCTTGGCCTGCTGGCTCAGCATGATCATGCCGGCGCACGTGCCCCAGATGGGGCGGCCGGCGGCCACCCACTGCTTGAGCGGCTCCACCAGCCCCCAGCGCACCGCCACCTTGCCGATCGTCGTGCTCTCGCCGCCGGGCAGCACCAGCGCGTCCACGTTCTGGAGCTGCTCGGGGAGGCGGATGGCCACGGCCGTCACGACCACGGGCTGGCCGGACGCGGAGGTGGCGCGCAGGCCCTCGAGCATGGCCATGTGCTCCTCAAAGGCGCCCTGCAGCGCCAGGACGCCGACAGTCAGTGTGCGGGTCTCGGTCATGGTAGGTGGACTGTGTGTGTTGTGCTTGGGGAGGAGGCTGCAACTTGAGTTGTGTCGTCACCGGCGTCCGGCAGCTGGTCCCACTGGCCCACAATCCGGCCCACTTCAGCTGGAGCGACATTCGGACGACAGTGGAGTATGTTGCTCGAATGGCTTCAATGTGAACTTTGGATTGATTGCCTTGTCCTTTGACAGGGTTAAAACAATGAAAAATAACTAAAAAGAAGCGCGCCGGCTAACAAACACTAAATCGTCCTTCTACCAGCGATCACTTCTCCCACGTGCATACGTACTGATCGATCGTCGCCATTTGGTTGCCGTACTGCCTCTTTTGAATGTACTCCCTCCACGCCCTCAAGACGCGAGCCCAGTCTGCTGGGTGCCCGTCTTTCATCTTCACGGTTGTGGTGCTGGCATTTGGTTCCGATGGAAGAACCTCCGAAGCCTCCGCATTGGTCCTTGCTACAACATCAGCCTTTTCTTCCACAAGCTCACCTCCGCTCACTTCGTCGTTCAGCTCAGCTTCCAGCTTCTCAATCGTTGCCAAGCCGTAGTATTCCAGGAGTTCGGCAGTGCGCTTCCCGATACCATCGATACTGTGGACACTGGCGGTGCCTGTTGTGGGTATACCAACAATCTCCTGGCGCCGAAAAGTTTGCAAAAGTTTTTTCGGAACGACAAACACAAGAGTTACAAGCTCCAAGTGAGAAAGAAGTCCGAGCTTTTCCAGCACGTTCATGACCCCCGAAGCTTTGACCGGATGTGTCTCTGCCACAGTCATTTGGAACAAGAGGAGACGCTTATCCGTGCTGTTACACCATTGCGCGATATCAGCTTTCGTCACCTTTCGAGACATCTCCATCTTTGGCAAATAGAAAGAGTCGACCGATGCCCAGTTCTTCGCCTTTGGCTTGTGATACGGCCCGCATTTGGCCAACGAAGGAGACAATCTTTCTGCGTCGAATACGTCAATCTGCTCTCTCTTTACAATGCAAAATTGCACCCACACCTTATCATACGCTTCTTCGTGTTCAACGACCGGCAACGTCAATCCATGAAGAGTATTCCCTTGGCGAAGCTTCTCGTGCGCATCGACCTCAAAGATCCAACCACGAAGCGATGCAGCTCCTTCCCAACTTGAAATTAAGTTTCGCAGATCCTCTCTCTGCTCGTACGATTTGGTCAGCATTCTCTCCTGCAATTTCTGCTCGACAAAATCCGACGCGAGTTGTCTCCCTGTGAAGGCTCTGTTGGCCTTCGGCGCATAATGCACAAGATAGTGAGACGTCTCGTATTCCAGGAGGAGTTTTCGAAGCTCGTTCGGGTCAAAAATTGCGTTCATCTGCTTCGTTAAATCGAGCTCAGCTTTTTTGGAGATGACTGGGTCGAGACATAAGCACTCACGTGCGATGCCACCAAACTTCTCGAATCGCTCTTTGATGAGGTCGTCACTAATAGGGTAGTTGAGCAACGTAGCAGCTTCTTGCAGTTCGTCCAGTGTCCATAGCGGCATATAATAGTCGCAATAGAATTTTCTGGAGACTTTGTGCCATCGTTTGTTCGGGTTCGTAAAGACCACGGATTGCCGACGAGAAATGTCTGGGGGTCCGTCGCACAAAAACAGCACACGCTTGTCCGTCACTCCCTCCTCTTCTGTTTCTTTCCACTACACCGCCTCCAGTGAAGCCTCCTGCAGTAACTGGCGGCTTGCTTGATCAGATCCGTTGTAAACAGGTTCCTCCCCAACCGCAGCAACAGTGAGCTTCTTGACTTGGTTTTGCTCAAACGCCACTGCAATGATCCACGTGTTCGGGTGCTCCTGTCGGTAGCGTTCAAAGAAGTAGGCGTAGAAGACCGATTTACCAATGCCTACAGTACCACAACAATGACATCAACAACGTTTCCAAGTTAGAAACCTCGATTAATACTAGAGAAACCCGTAATAAGTTATGTATACTATTTCTCACCTGGTGTCCCGCTCACAGTTACGCAGTCTTCACCAACTCCATCGGGCCCCTCAACAGCACTCGACTCCAGTTCCTTCGTGACTATCTGGTAGTACTCGTCATAACACTCTCGTTCGTAATAGAACTTTCCGCCTCGGTATGGTACCGCGAACGCCAACAGCGGAAACTGCCGTATCTTGGCTCGCTCTGCCTCAGTCGGGATCAGGACTCTAGCTTTCGGGGTTTCGTTTACAGTGCTCTCCACAGCGATCACTTGTGGGGATTCTGAATCATGATCTACCAGTCGTTGTTTCTTAGGCGGTTCGACCTGCGGCACCGCGATGGAAAACGAGCGCTTACTCATCTTTTCACGATGCAGCAAATGCTTCTCTGGAAACTAGGGCTTCGCGAAGGCTGGGATAGGATTTTTGAATTACGACGTTAGATAGACTACATGTAGCAATTACATGGTTATCTATCGGAGCACAAACCTAGATAACAACAACAACACAGTCAGGCTCGCGCATGCTCTACCTCTTGAGTCGTTGGTAAATTGTAGACTGAGCTTTATTCACAGCTGCTGAAGCTGGCTTAATCAAGTGTCTTCAATCTAGCCTCAAAACTTCTTTCAGTCACTCAAATCTTCGCTCTTTGTCATCTTCTTCTAAATGGCAGGAGCCTTTATATCCTAACTTGCTTCCGTTGGCAGAACACGCACACCCACACACTTTCTCACCTACAAAGTCTTTTTCTTTTTAGTGCTGACCACGGGCATCTCCTGCGCCTGCTTCGCAGCCGCAGCATCTGCCCGGGAATGAACCTAATATAGGGAGTGAGAAAGGCTGGACACACCGCCGGCAGGTCGCTCATGTTCCCACCTCGCCCCTTTGATATTTATTAGCCATCGATAGTGTACCGGTACCTAACTGCCCACGCAATTAATCCTTTTGGGGACCCCCCTTTCCCTCCGGTAGTGTACCGGTATATCGGTACCTAACTGCCCACGCAACTAGAGGATTGGGCTGGTAGCGCGTTCTTTTGATACTACGCTTTTAAACGCAAACATTAGAGTGGTTTAGCAGCCCCTCGAACAAACGTGTAGAAAGCAAAGACAAGCGCCGATCGGTAGAGTCGCGCGAAAGTCATTCGTTGGTTCTCCGCAGCAACGTGTGGCTCGTGGCCTACACGTTGCAACTTAGCACACAGAGACATGTATACTTATCCGGCATATATCCGTAGCGTACACTTCTCTATACGCGGAGGCTAAACCAGTGGCCATAGCTCACAGTCGAAGCCACCAAGAACCAAGATGGAAGGTCTCGCCGAGCATCGCATGCCTGCTACAGCCCACTCTGCACCAAGTACAGCTTCGACCCAGGAGCCGACTACGCCCACCCATCTTCCAAGCCCGCCAGCTACCACCCCAAGTAGCACCACGAGGAAGAGGAAGCCGCAGATACGCTTCTCGGCCGAGATGGGCACGGTCCTCCTGCAAGAGGTTCTCGCTCACAACCCGTTCGAGGCCGGACGCGGGTCGAAGACCGCGGCATGGGCCCAGATCGCTGACGCTGTCGGCTTCGGCGTCGATGCTCGTCGCCGGCTTTAAGAGCAAGATAGCGGCAAGCGAGAAGGCCTCAGGGGTGGTAGAAAGCCACACTGAGATGGACGATCTGCTCGCGAACGTTGCCGAGCTCGCCGCTGAAGAGGAAGAGCGCAAGGCCGAGAAGACGGCGGAGAAGGAGGCCAAGGAACGCGACAACGAGCGTGCCGACGGCATGCGCGACGAAGCGATGAAGGGAATGAAGAAGCGCAAGACCAAGGGTGATATTCTTCCTGCGCTTATTGAGCACGTTAGGGAGCGCGACGAGTTCAACAGGGAGATTGCTATCCGCACAGTCGCCAACGAGGAAAACCGTTTGGCGCTGGAGCGCGAGCGCCTGGAGTTGGAGAAAAAGGAACGAGCTGCATTTATTCAGCTGTTAGGATCCTTGACTACGAAGCTTCTGGTGCCGCAGTAGACGCAAACGCGATGTAGTCTTCTAGGCTTGGTGGTCTAACTCCAAAAAATCGACTGATCTGATTTGGGTTGACGCAGTTCCTGAAATTGGTCAGCAATGCTGCAACGAGATAGTACTTTCCGACTGGCGATAGAAGTAGCTTCGATGAAACCTTCATGTCAATGAAAGGCCACAGGCGTGTAATTCCACCAAAGCCCCACTCCACCGCCACACGTACAGTACTCATTGCAGCATTGAACCGCTCTTGTTGTCTTGTGAGGCGAGACCCTTTGTATCCGACCTGAAGCGTCGTCCGGTTTGGATACGCAGGGTCGCCATACAGGCAGTAGGTATCCGAATGTACAGACGATAAGCGCTCCAGTACATGGCTCTCGCGGAGTAGATATACATCGTGACGTCTACCAGCAACAGGACCAAAGAAGTCAATAAAAAGACCGTCTGGGGCCATGACTCCCTGGTACTTCAGCGCGTGTTTGCGCTTATGCCCATTGTAGCACTGCCGCTGGTCACGCATCGGGCGCGCAATACCACGCACCGTGCCATATATGAATCCTATGCATCGCCCAATAGGACTGCCCTTTGTAGCGACAGCGTCAGCGTACTCAGTGCACCTGCGCGTGCTTAGGATTCCACACTCCAATGCCAACAGACAACCGAACCTGCTATAGAGCAAGTCGATCATGAAGCGAAATATCATGCACAATGCAGGGCGAGAGCGCCCAAAATGGACGCACAGATCGCCATACCTACCCGGATACGCTAGCCGCCTCAATACAACGCACAGTGCCTCCATGCCCGTGACCGAGACTCGGGATGGCAGCTTGTATACCGCCTCCAATCCCAAAGCATCGTGCAGGCGGACGACGTCGCACTTCCAGAAACGGAAGCTGAAGCGACAATCACCGTCCCCGAGCGCGTTGAAGTTGAAAGCTCCACTGAGAGAGAGAGAGCTGGGCGCGGGTCAGGAACACGGGAGACGAGGCAGAACGCCTCCTCAATGGAGACGAGACCGAGGAGCGCCGCAGCGTACGCTGCCTCCTCGTCCTCCTCCATTGGTAGGCTGTGCAAATGCTGTACTGAAGGGTGCTCGTCCAGTGGCGGCGGAAGCTACAGCGATGAGTGGCTCTCAAGCGCCATGTATACTTCTCGATTTCTACACGTTTGTTGCTGCTAAACGACTGGAAATTAGTCTCGGGGCACGAACAGCTCAAAGCTAGGGGTAGGGGTTAATGGTGTCTACACGTTGCTTTGCTAAACCACTCTATTGCTAACTTTAACAGATACCAACAGTTGGGTAGTAATAGCAGGAGTAATATTAGTAGTACTACTCCACTACTACTTGAGCTGCAGTGGTCACCTTCGGATAAGCACCCACCGTACTTAATCTCTGTGGGGAAAATGTCACGCACGTTAAATAATCTCAGCGCTTGTCGTATACCGTACTTCGTAGTAAATTAATTACGAACTTCTGAAATTGAAAAACTAGGGCTCCGCGAAGGCTGGGATCGGAGCATTGAATCGAGATACTAGCAGTTATTTGGAGGAAGAATGGCGAGCATCTACTGCGCCTGCTTCGCAGCCGCAGCATCTGCCCGCCATTCTTCCTCCCGCCTGCGATCCTTCTCAATTGCGATCCCATCATTCAGTCCAAACGCATCGATTTGCAGACCATGACAGACCATTAGACACTACCGAACCGATAGTACCGGTATACCGGATCGGACAACGCGCTCACTCCACGCAATAATCCTGTGAGGGCTGGGCTTATCAGCACTACGTTGCTTTCCTATCCCAGTATAATCACTCTATAAAAAAATATGAGCTTCATTATCGGGCTTACTACGTAAGGATCACACTTAACTTTATCGCCTTCCTGGCAATCTTTCATGGCACAATCCATGCTTCATTTGTTTTGCTTTGGCGCGTTTTCGAATATGGTGGTCTTTCCAAATGAGTTCCTAACTCAAACTAGAATTGCAAGATGAGAACCGAGTTTGCTGCCCTTCAAAAGTATTACTTGAAGAGTACTATAGCACAGAGCTGGTGATAGCATAATATCACTAATATTGAATACCGCTCTAAATGGTAGTAGTAGTACTACTATCCAAAACATCAGGTAGTAGTATTGACGCGGTGTACTATTTCAGAAAGTACTACTATCCAAAACATCAGGTAGTAGTATTGACGCGGTGTACTATTTCAGAAAGTACTACACCCCTGCCCACGAGGTTTCTCAGGAACTGTCCGTAGGGGGTTCCCGGAATTCTGAGCCAGAAAGGTCAAATATCAATCAAAGCACTATCAATCAATCTAGCAAGCAGGCTTGGCCACCACCGCTGCCACCAGTCTAGCTTTTTCGGTCGCCGCAGCAGCCCCCCCCGTACCCACGGTTCAATCTCGGCTGCTGTGGTGCCGAAACAGCTAGACTCACGGCTCAGCGATCATCTACGGCGCCCGCTACTTCGAACAAGGTCGGCTTGAGGCATCTATACCGGGCAAGACTCACGGTTCGCGACTGCACGCGATCGTCTTCGCCGCCCGCAACTTCGAACAAGGTCGGCTTGATGCTATCGCTGGAATCTATACTGGGCACGGCACCACGTACATTTTGAACCTTACGCCGTGCGCAAGGTACAGCACCAGCGTGTTTTCGTCTCTAGCAGTAAATGTATTTAATTAATCTCTCCGCTAGAATATACATGTAGTGCGCCATTATTAAGTCTAAATCACGTCGCACCTCTAACGCCATGGGCTCGGTGAACCTCGTGTGACCCACATTTCGCCACGCAAGACACCAAAGGGCTGCATTTACACCCGAATATTTAACGGACCGTTAATAACCGTATTTAACAGCTATCAATCTCTCTCCGAACTCTTCAATCTTATATCTGCGTAGCCTTGACAACAAATAACCTACTCAATTAGATATCAAAACGTGTTTTTATAAGATATCACTCTTGATAATTGTATTGATCCACTTAGTTACGCGTTTGTGGTCCACATATTCGAATTAATCCCCTAAGGGCTGTCCGTACAACGTACCCGTTGCACTACCAGGATTAATCCTTTTTGGGGACCACCTTTGCCTCCGGTAGTGTATCGGTATATCGGTACTAAACTGCCCACGCAATTAATCCTTTTGGGGGCCCCCTTAACCACCGGTAGCGCACCGGTATATCAGTTACGTCCCATGGAATTAATCCTTGTTGGGCTGGGCTATACTTTTCGTTCCTATCCCAGGATAAACACTCGTTTTAATTAAACCTCAATTCGTGAATATCTAGAACTGATTGATAGAAAATCACAATACATCAAATGTTGTAAAATAAATTCGTAAAAATGCTTGCTTTCCACCAAATCACAAATCACAAATGATGGACTATATATAGGTCCTTGAAGTGACCAGGTCATATCCACAAGAGACTCTTCACGACAACCATGCCGCAATGGTTGCTTCTACCTCTGTTCTACCTGTTCTCCATTGCTTCTACCACCACTTCTAATATCGACCCAAGTCGCAGTGCCGTTGTCGCTCTTCTCCCACGTCACCTCGTCGCGTTCTACCCGCTGCTCTCGGACTCACTGGACTACGCACCTGACGGCTGCGCCAACGGCTACAGTCAAGACGCCCTCTCTACACGTCGTTCTACCACTGGTTCTACCTCTACCAGCAATGTAGCCATCACACAAAACCTCGGACTCCGACTGGAGCAAGGAACGGGTCTGGATCTTCCGCTCAGCATCAACAGCTGCAACTTCCGTCAACTCACAATTGGTGGCTGGGTCCAGACAGGCGAAGCCATGGCCGTCACTCAAGGGTACGAGACACAAAGACCAGATCATTTGGTATTTGCGTCTAAATTTGTGTGCTTGTGATATGGTTTGTGATTTTTTGTGCTTTTAGGTGTTTGTTGTCGCAGAATGGCTCGAGTGTTGGGAGATCGGTGTGTGTTGATCGAGGGACGTGGGTGGTTGGAGGGCGAGAGGTTCGTGGGGTGGAAGTGAATTTGGACCAGTGGTCGTTCGTCGCTGCGGTTTTTGATGACAGTTTGACCAAATTTTACGTCGATGGGGAGATGGTGGAGGTCGATATTGTGGTGAAGAGTGTTGCTAGCCAACTGCTGGTAGTCGGAGCTGGAGAGAACCAACCGTTGAGTGGGTTCTCAGGTCACCTCAAGTCCGTATTTGTGTTCGATGTTGCGTTGTCCGAGACGGAGTTGGACTATTTGATAACAACAAGAGATGTGGCCCCAAAGGAACCGGGAGATTTGGTCCCGGTATCAGCTCCGGCCGTTGATTTAGTACCAAAGTCAGAACCGATCCCCCATTTCTACTTGAAAGACCGACTAGACAATCTTGTCAATGCGAGGCAAGTGATAGACCCTGATGGGGACGAGTACAATGCGGCGTTGCCGACTATCGATGATACGGAACTTTTGTCCGTGAAGTTGGTGTACGCTAACGACATTGTAGCCGATAGCAGTAAAACTGTGGCGAACGTGTCTACTACGCCGTTCAAATTGTGGTCCGTTGAGCCGCTACTTCGAGAGGTTCATATCGGATCCAAGGTGACTGTGCAAGGTTCATCAAAGTTTGACAGCCACCTATCAATGTGTCGGATAAATGGGGATGTAGTTTTTGCTCCCGAAAAGGTCACGGCAAACTCAATAACGTGCCTAATTCCGGATGTTCGTATCCAACGAACCACGATGGAGTTCTTCATATCACAAAACGGCATCGACTTTGTATCAGTCGGATTGTTCATACTTCGCAATCGGCCGCAGGTATTTCGGTTATCGCCCGCGCAAGTTCTGCGGTCTATAAAACCACAAGTTATCGACATTTTCGGCATGGATTTTGTGAATTTGACGACTTTAAGCTGCTCGCTCGGTGGAATACCATCTCATGCTGTGTTCCTGTCGTCATCGAGGATACAATGCGTGGTTGAACCTATGCGTTATGGCCAAACGTTAGAATCAGTCGCAGTGCATGTTTCAATCAACGGCGTCGACTACTCAGAGGACTCATCGGATTTGGGATTCATTAACCTGCCTGCTTTTAGTGGGCTGTCACCTGACAATGGGCCTGTTAATGGTGGAACGACAGTGACGCTTTCCGGTCAGGGCTTCCGTGAAGATACACGCTACGCTATTCTCTACCAGCCAAATATGCTGAAGGATGTTACGTTTGTGAGCGAAAAATTACTTTCGTGGACAACTTCTCCGGTAAATGCCACTGGGAGTACGGATCTGAAGTTGGCAGTCGAAGGGATTTTATTCCCTGAAGTTCCAAGCCACCACTTTGCATTCACCGTGATGCTACAACCCACGTCGGTATTTCCACGACTTTTACCTATTCATTCGGAAACGGTTCTGACGATTTCCGGGACAGGTTTTGGTCATTTTGATGGTCTTCGCTGCGCTTTCGTGAGAATTGGAGCCGACAGCAACAAAGCAAATGTCGAAAAAAGGATAACTTCGGCGATTTTTGTAGCAGAGTCAATCATTCAGTGTTCAACACCGCGTTTTGATAACGTAGGGACGTATGGCGTTGTGGTGTCAAATAATGCGCAGGATTATTCCCAACAACTCGACTCTGTGACTATTACAGTTCATGGCGAGATTGTTCTGGAAAGTGCATCAGTATTATCGGGGCCAGCAACCGGAGAAACTGTCGTGAATATCACGGGGAAGAATTTCGTGACTTCATCCGATGTGGCATGCAAATTTGGCACAAATCGAGCTCGAGGTTCGTTTGTATCGGACAAAATCATTCAATGCGTTAGCCCTGCTTGGACCCCAACGACTGTCACTGCTGGCATCGCACGTGTTCCAATTACCATCGCGCTGAACGGGTTGGACTTTTCCAACTCAAGCCTGCCATTTCAGTACTATGCCCCACCTGTCATACGCTCGATCTCACCGTCAATGGCGCCGGTAAATGCATCACTGTCCCTCTCTTTGTATGGGAATTATCTCGTCTCGTATGGAGGCGTTGTATGCCGCATTGGCCAGACGCTTGAAGTTCCTGGTACAGTGATCAATGGTGGGCGAGGCGTTGAATGTCATGCCGCTACTACCAACTTGACCGCAGGATTGGTGGATGTAAGTGTTTCTCTCAACTCCGGGTACGACTTCTCTCGTAGCCAAGTCAGACTGTTCGTTCATAACCCGATCTCAATAACCGGCGTTGAAGGACCTTACGTGGTAAAGAACGTCGATTCCAGGATTACAGTCCGCGGACAAGGCTTCCTAAAAAGTAGTCACGTTATATGCGCCTTTGGCCAAGAGACAACGAGCGGAGCTGTCATTACCTCAGAGGTGGTGGCATGCGCTGTACCTACAACACTTCTCGCTAATCAGGACTATGAACTACGAGTTAGTTTGAACAACGGTACGCACTTTTCTCGCGAATCGGCGCTTGTGTACGTGTACGATTTGCCTACTTTCAGGAACATCACAGCAGTATCAAAAGACAAGAAGACAGTTCTCCAAGTAACTGGCAGTGGATTCGTGATCAATGGAAGCGCTGCTCTTATGATCGACTGTGTTTTCGGCTCGTATGGCTCCGTGGCCGCACGAGTGGAAAACGTATCGAGTCTGGTTTGTGTTGTTCCAGATATCGAATTGACTGATAGCACTGCGAAGAACGTTTCTCTTGATTTTCTGGTGGAGGCGTCATTTATCAAAACGCATTTGAACTTTTCGTACGAACCTAAATCAACCCCCATGCCTTTGGATCCTGATGACGTTCCGGGGAGAGCAGGCCCCACGTTTCAGTGCGATTGCTCTGATTATCAACTATTGACTTGTGAACCAGACACCGACCCTGTGGTGGTACCAAAAGCCCCAAGTCTTCAGCCCGAAATCGGTGACATATCACCGACGTATGTGGAGCTGGGAGCACACTTGAACATCTCAGTACGTGGTCAGAACTTCGAGAAAAACTCTACGTTTTGCCATTTCAGTTGTCTCTCCGACGCTGTTCCTGCTACAGTATTGTCAAGCGCATTCGCCTTGTGCCCCTTTAATGGCTCAGCCGCTGAACCAGGAATGATCGCCGTGTCATTGAGCTCAAATCGTGTGCGCCCCAATATCTCCACCGTCTCATTTGTGCATTTGGCCGCGCCTACCATCACATCGATTTACCCTCGACGTGGTCGATTAGAGGGAGATACCAAAATTCTCGTAACGGGTACAGGCTTCGTCGACCTCGAGCCGTTGTACTGTCATTTCGACGGCCTACCTAAAGTGTTTGCAGCAAGACTTACTGACACGATGCTCCACTGCTTCACCCCTCCTAGCCACACTGGACGAGTATCAAAGCTTCACGTTTCGATTAGCTCGAGTATTTTTTCTGCTGACACTGCCAAGTATTTGTATCAAGATATGCCTCAGTTGGTGACTATTTTTCCGCCGTACGGGTCTGTGGAGGGTGGGACAACGGTAACTCTGACAGGACGGTGGTTGAATGCATCAGAAGATGAGGTATTGTGTACTTTCGGCTCTTCATTTGCCAATACTGTCGTGTTGAACTCGACGACTGTCGCCGTGAAGACGCCTGCCAGTGTAGTGGGGACTGGAGACGTGGTTGTAGAGTGCACGTTGAATGGAGACGCCATCACACGGGGTGAGCTATCCTACCACTACCTCCTGACCCCCCATGCGTCTCGTGTTACACCTCAAATCGGCTTAGCAACTGCAAACACGACCGTTCTGGTAGATGGAAGCGACTTCAGTACGACGTACCCGATGATGTGTCGGTTTGGCAACGTGAGCAGTAGCGCTACTGTGACATCCTCATCACAATTGCAATGTGTAGCGCCTCCTCAAAGTCCAGGCATTGTGAATGTCAGCGTTGGCTTGGAAGACATCCCCGTTAAAACCTCGTGCATCGGATTCGAGTACATCGGTACGGAATATTTACATGTCCTAGTGATACGATCTTCATCTAACTTTTATCGTTTTGATTCGCAGAGGAGCCGCGTCTTCATCAAGTGATTCCACCACTTGGACCTGAGATGGGGTCAACGAGACTGCTACTCGTCGGAGACGACTTTAACTCCCGAGTGGAGATGCGTTGCACCTTCAGCCGTGGAGATGGTTCTTCACCCGTTACAACTACAGCCTTTTGGGCGAGTAAACAGGGGCTGGTTTGCTTCACTCCACCATTTAGTCCTGGAGTAGCTTACGTTCAAGTTGCAGTGGGTAACACCCTCTCAAGTAGCAAGCTGAAATTCAACTTTACAGGTACGTTCGAGTATGACAAAATACTGCTGCTATGTTCTCGAGAGTTCTAATTGATGCGGTTGTATCTGTGTGTAGTGGAGCCACGAGTGTTGTATATCTCCCCTCAACGTTCGTCTGGAGCTGGGAATGTTATCGTGGCGATTACAGGCGTTGGGTTTGTGGATTCGGACCTCCTTCGATGCAATTTGGGGGCTGCAACTGTGCGTCCCGTGCGATTTGAGAGTGAATCTCGATTAATCTGTGAATTCCCTCGGCGATTGCAGTCTGGAATCGTCCCGGTTCGAGTGACAAACAACAACCAGGACTACACCTCTGACCCAGTGGCATTCGTGTTTTACCCTCCGGTTGTCGTGGATTATGCAACGCCCCTGTTTGGGCTGGTTGACGAGCCCACTACTCGGATTGAAGTGGCAGGGCATAGTTTTCACGAAAATATGGATCTGACCTGTGGATTTAGTGGTGGGGATAGCAGGCAAAGTTTCGCAAAGGCGACTTTCGTGAGCATTTCGATGGTGGTGTGCACATTACCGACACCGTTGGGACTCTACTCACGCAATTCTTCGGCATCTCTCATGACTACTCTACAAGTTCGAGAAGTGACTCAGCAAAAACCACTTTTTGAAGCTCCTTTCCAGTACATTCCGAGGCCAATTCCTCTCGGTATATTCCCAAAGCTGGTGCTTTCAGCAGGTGGACAGACGTTGACAATACAAGGAGCAAATTTAGCGTCGGGACTTGATATCGTCTGCCGGTTCGAGTCGTACCCTTACGACCAGGTGCCGTTCACGCTTCTGAATACCACACACGGGTCTTGCAGGACGCTTGAACGACCACCAGGCCCAGTAGAAGTGCGATTATGTCTACGGGACCAGCCTCAATGCAGTCACGACTCGCTCACCCTCTCGTACGTCCGAACCCCAACTGTCCGAGAACTGGTACCAAATTCCCAGTCTGGAGCTGCTTCCATCACATTGATCGGCAAATATTTCTACAATGCGCAGATGGATTGTGAGTTCGATGGGATCAAAACGACAGCAACTTTTGTGAATCAATCGGCTGTGGAATGTCCCTCTTCAAGTCTGGCGCTAGACAAATGTAGCAAGTTTCTGTTCTACGTAGATGGCGTTGGCGTGTTGGGCAACCCCTTGGAGTACTGCACGCAGATTGGTCCAATGGTGAATTTGATTCGCCCAGCCACAGGTCCTGAGAGTGGAGGAACTCGTGTTTTAGTCAGTGGGGGCCCTTTCGTCGCGGATTTTGGGTACGTTTGCCAGTTTGGGAAAGCGACTTCACCGGCTGAGTACCTATCGACCTCGCAACTATTTTGTGTATCGCCTGCAAGTCGAGCATTATCTGTACCATTTTCAGTTCTCGGGCAGTATTTGTCGTCCATCCGCCTGACATTCACGTACCAACCTGCCCCCGTTGCGACAGGAATTGAACCAAACCGCGGCTCTGAGCTTGGACAGTACGAGGCGATTATCAGCGGCTCAAATTTCATTCGTGGGGCGGGATTGAGGTGCCAATTCGGTGTCTCGGATGTCGTAGCAGCAAAGTGGTTGTCGGATACATCGATTTCGTGTCCTGTGCCGCCTCATAGTCCCGGTTGGGTGGATGTGCAGGTGACTAACAACCTTCAGGACTATTCCGTCGAACGCGTGAGGTTTGAATACGTCGTGAGTCCTGTCGTCCTTGGGTTTGAACCTACCAAAGTTTACGCACAGGACGATGAGAGGATCATTCTACACGGCCGCGACTTCCGCAACTCGAGCGACGTCTACTGTATGATTGGGAATGAGCTGACAGAGACCACGTTCCTGTCGAGTAGCAAGTTGAGGTGTGGCTCAGCCACGTTAGTCGAGAGTTCCGTCGTGATCGGCGTGATCGATCTCTCCTTGTCAATGGTCGGTGTGTTCGCAGACGAGAGGCTCTCAGTTCTGGACGATGGTGTTTGGTCACTCTGCCCTCGCGTAACTTCTGCCCGTGGTGAGACCCCAGTGGTTCTTTCTCGACTTTCGGATGCGTCTTTAGAGTTTGAAGCGATCTACGGGCGATTTTGTACTCGGAACCGAAGCATTTGCTCGGATTTGACACGTACAGAATATCTACAAAAGAACAAGTTCCGCTGGTTGCCTCCGCGTTGGACGGGTGCAGAAATGTCGGGGGTGGTGGAGATTTTTAGGATGAAAGACGTCTCGAGGCCTCCTGCTTCGCCTATCGCAACATTCCCGTACCGATACTACCGTGAAGTCGTGCTCACTAGCTTAACGCCTTCAATCGGAGCTGTAACTGGGGGGACTGTCGTCACCCTGTCGGGTCTGTACTTCCAGGACGGACACAATCTCAGTTGTGTCGTGAATGGAGCCACGTTTGTACCCGCGCAATTCATAACTGATACCATGATCAGCTGTACGATGCCTCCGCTAGTGTCCGGGCCTCGAGCCATTGGCGTTTTCGTGTCATTCAATGGATTGGAGATCAGTGAGGCTTCGCTGGCTTTCACGTATGTTGAGGAGCCATCGGTTGTCAGCATATTCCCCACCGGTGGACCAGTTACTGGTACAACCGTCGTGAGCGTTGCAGGCGCGCACTTCGTAAGTACGTCGAAAAGTGTTTGCAGATTTGGAGACCGCACAGTACCGGCGATGGTTGTCAGCTCGACTGAAGTGAGTTGCCTTGTGCAGCCAGCGACTTGGGCGTCAATTGGAAGAGTCCGCTTTCAATTCTCATCCAACGGACAAGAATTCTCCCAGGAATCAATTTCTTACCTCTTTTTCAAGAACCCGTCACTGATTGAGATCCATCCACGCGTCGGGAGCGTTAACGGAGGGACGAAACTAGCGCTAACATGGGAAAACACGATCCCCAACGACTACATCGGCAACGTGTCGTGTAAAATTGGTCCCACCGCTGGGGAGGTTCTAGTGGCAACTGGAACAACGCTCAGCGTCGTCGTACCCGCGTACGAATTTGAGGGGCCCGTGACGACGCAAATCTCGATAAATGGGCAAAACTACGTTGAAGGACCACCGTTCTGGTACTTGTTCGAGCCCCGGATCGACTCGATTTATCCCAATTCCAGCAGTGAAGCAGCTAGTACGTGGGTTCAGGTCTCTGGGGTGGGATTTCCTCGACTCCCCTCACTGTTATGTCGCTTCGGAGACTCTGACAAAGTGGCGGAGTCTCCTGCTGAGTGGGTGTCGGAGAAGCTGCTAATCTGCCGTGCGCCACTTCATCGTCCTGGTATCGTCGACTTTACCTTTACAATGAACGTAGTTGACACAATTGACCCCAAGCTGAAGTTCACTTTCACGCCAAAGACGTCAATCCGAGACTTCTTCCCATTATCTGGTCCAACAATTGGCGGCACAGTCCTCACGATTCCTGCGGATACCGAAGTGCAGCAGTGCCGACGAGTGTACTGCATTATGGGCCACTTCAAAGCGATCGGCTCAATTGACCCAAAAAGCCCCGAGCTAAAGTGCTTAGTCCCACCACAAGATCAGCCGGGGCAAGTTTCTGTGTCTGTAGAATGCGACGCTCGAGTCCTTGTCGAGTTTCAAACCCCGTTCCACTACTACGATGCGCCAGTGATCGCAGACATCGAGCCTCGATCAATGTCGATCGGACTGGGTGGAGCCATTTCAGTTCGAGGTCAAAACTTCTGCGAAGGCACCACGTACTGCCGATTCGACTCCGACATCGTGACGGTTGCTGTGCCTGTTAGTTCATCGGTGATTCGATGTCCGACGCCGTCTTTTGCGTTCCACCCAGCGTTTTCCTACGTAAATCTCGAGGTTTCCTCGAACGGAGTCGACTATACGACGAGTGGAAGCAAACTACAGCTCACACCTCCGCTCGAAGTGGTTGATATAACACCAAGAGATGGGATCATCGACCAAGAACTCGAAGTTTATATCACGCTGTCTGCTCGAGTAGTAGAACCCGACGACCTCGTAACTTGTCGGGCTGGTGAGGTGTCTGTAGTACCAGCTTTCATGGTATCACGCTCGTCCATCGTGTGTAAACTTCCCGCGGTCTCATCTCCAGGAAAGTTGGTGGTGGCTGTGTCCAGCAATGGAGTTGACTATGTCGGCGGTGGCACTAGCACGACGATATCCTATCATCCAGCGCCTCAAGAGGCTCCGGTAAGTCACAGCGGAGATAGTGGAGGGCACATCGAGACCCAACGAGACCTTGAGGCTGTCAAAGAGATTAGAGTGCTAAGTGTTGAGCCGAAGTTTGGGCCTGTACGAGGCGGCTCCATTGTGATCATGGAGATCGATCGCGTGACGGACTATGACGATGACCTTATGTGTGTGTTTGGAGGGGAAACAATTGAAGCAGCCAAAACGAAGGATGGGGTCGTAGCTTGTAAGACTCCACCGGCAAATATCCCAGGGAGTGTGTTGGTTGGCGTATCGTATCGAGACCAGGAGAGGATTTCTAGCGGTGATTTGGGCTTCACTTACAATCTGGATGAGATGATCACTTCAGTCTCCCCTAAAACGCTGGTCGCGTCGAAACAGGGTACGAACTTCAAGCTGCACGGTTTAAATTTTTACCACCCGGACGAGGCTTCCACTGCTTTATGCCGAGTTGGGACTGTCCTGACCCGTGCGACGATTATTTCGTCAACTGAAGTTGTGTGCTCCGTGGTCACGCTTGGGCCCGGGGAGTATCCGGTCGCCGTTGCTTGTGATGGTGTCAACTTTGTGTCCTCTGCTGAGCTAGTGACGGTCATTCGTCCAATGTGGATCACAGCGATACAGCCGTCAGTAGTTGCTGTCTCTGGAGGGATGGAGATCGAGGTGAAAGGCGCTGCGTTCTCAGTAGATAGTCCGGTCAATTGCAGCTTTGGTCGAGGGAGGTTCCTTGTTGCAGCCAACGTGGTTTCGTCTACAATGCTCCGATGCACAACCCCTGCCGTCGGTGAGCACAGCCTCACGCTACCGGTATCAATATCGCTGGAGGAATCGTCGAGCAACGAATTATTGCTGTCGTTTGAGGCTCCGATCGTGTTTATAGCAGCACTCCCTAGCTTCGGGTTTAGTAACGGGGGAACGACTGTACGAATTGATGTCTCTCGTGCTCCTACTGCTGCCAACATGTTGTGTCTGTTTGGTGACACGCACGTGAGAGCTAAACGCTTGAGCTCGACACAAATTTCGTGTAAAGTGCCTCCACACCAGCCGGGAGAAGTTCGTCTGGCCGTACAAGGAGACGCCGCCCTCGACGTTGCAGGGTTGACACTGCCCTTCACCTTTCTGCCGGACATTTCGATCGAGAAGGTGTCCCCAAGTCGAGGTACCGCTGCTGGGGGGTCTGAAGTCGCATTGACGCTGTCTCAACCTGTAGATCTGTTGCTGCGGAGTTTGATAATGTGTCGGTTTGGGGCCATTTCGACCCCAGTGGTGTCAGTTGTCGAAGCTCAAGTCACGTGTATTTCTCCTCCTGGAAGACAGAACGAGCAGGTTGTCGTGGCGATTGCTGTGAATGGAGAAGACGTGAGTGTGAATACCCTCGGGTTCAAGTATTTCGCTAGTCAAGAGTTGGTCTCAATTGAGCCACGTACTGCTTCCGTAGATGCCGGCAATGTGACGCTGCGAGTGCTGCTGGAAAATGCCGAATTCGGAGACGGACTCGCGTACCAGTGTGGATTCGAAAGTGCAACGGGGGTGATGGTCTTCTCGAGTGCAGATGTGCTGATAACGGGGGAGTTGGAGTGCAGCGTCGTCTCACCCTTTCCTGGTCTTCCCGGACAAGTTTTCGTCTCGGTTTGGCAGAATGGAGAGAGATATTCGTCCAACACGCGATCGTTTGGGTTTGTTTTGGCTTCTACAATTGAGAAGGCACCTCCGAGCATATCACTAGAGTCCGAGGGAACTGGTATTCGCCCATATACTGCAAGGTTTGATGAAATTTATCCTGCGTCAGGTGCTGCATCGGGTGGAACACGAGTGCTGGTGCTTGGGCTGGTTGACGAAAATCTTGCGTACAGCTGTTTATTCGACGGTGAGCCCGTTCCGGCGGTGCCACTGAATTCGTCGACGCTGTCCTGTATCGCACCTGCTTCGACTGCACCACGCCGAGTTCAGGTGCAGATTTTGCTTTTTGGCACCACCGTTGAGACGGATTTTCCGCTGTGGTTCACCTACTACGACGATCCGTCCATTGAGTCAGTCTTCCCCTTGACAGCAAAAACCGTCGGTGGCGAAGAAATTCTGCTCTCAGGCAAGAACTTTCTCCCAACCAGTACACTACGGTGCCAATTCGGAGATTCGGGTGGAATTCCGGCTGTCTTCGTCTCGCCGACGACGATTTTGTGCGTCGCACCACCTCGTACCGCTGCGGGTTATGTTGCTGTTGAGGTTTCGTTGAATGGGGTCGACTACACGAGCAGCCGCCAATCCTTGTACTACTTCGACTACGTTGACGTGCTAGCGGTGGCCCCACAACGAGTTTCAACTGCCGGTGGGACCGAACTGCACCTCACGTTGGCTGCTGAGTCTTCGCATGTGAATGCCTCGATCGACTGCGTATTCGTCCGTCCTGCAAGCACAGTGCGACGCCCAGCGTACCTTGTAACAAGTACAGACGTCATGTGCTACTCGCCTGTGTGGACGCCAGGACAAGCGGCCGTGGGGATTCTGGTGAACAGCAAGCAGCAATTCATGGCCGACACCCCCTTGGATTTCGTCGCTGAGCCGTCGATAGACTTCATTGAGCCCGACCACGGTCCTACCACCGGTGGAACATTGGTCACAGTCTTTGGAGAAGCTCTCGCCGACACAAGTATCGTGAGTCTTTTTGATGGGATTCAAGTGATTCCAAGGACCATTACCGACCGTCAAGTTACGTGCATAGTGCCAGCTCAAACGAGCAACTCATCGACTGTAGACGTGCGAGTTGAAATCGGCCCCAGCATTTCCTCAAACGCAGTTGAGTTCACGTACGAAGCGCCGATCCAAGTGTCTAATGTGTCTATCCGGAAGCTCCCAGAGGATGGAGGGAGCGTGGTGACGGTCACAGGCGCAAACTTCCTCAATACAACGGAGCTTTGCTGCAGTCTCGGCGCGCAGTTACCGCCAGTTCAAGCTGAATTCGTTAATTCCACACTGGTAAAATGTCCAATTGGTCCCGTTCGACTCGCTCAAATGAACGTTGGAGTGAGCAATAATGGCTACGACTTTGTCTTCTTTGGAGAGCCCGTGGTGTATGTAGCAAGTCCTCACATCACGGCGATTTATCCCACGACCGGACCCGTGGAAGGCGGCACCCCCGTCCAACTTACACTGGCGAATACGGACTCGCTGAAAGACGAAAATATGAAAATGTTCTGCTCGTTTGGTGACCAAGATACAACCGCGCTGATGACAGACGATAATGTGGTGACCTGCACTTCCCCAGGCGTGGCACAACCCTCCACTGTGATCGTGTCGCTTTACTGGAGATCGTCCGACCTGGAGGACCGATTTGACGCCGAGAAGCAAATTGCTACTGCGTTTTACTACTCCGTCTTCCCGGAATTGACTGATGTTTCGCCTCCGAGTGGGTCGGTGGCTGAGGGGACAGTGGTGACGCTCTCCGGCTCCGGATTTCGTGATGGTCTGAGTGTGCGGTTTGGTATCGGGCCTAAAGCGAGAGAAGTTGCTGCGATGTTCGTCTCCGAATCGATTGTCATGGCGGATGTTCCGGAAGAATTGGAAGACGGGGTCACCAGCATCGCAGTCACTGCGAATGAGGTCGACTACAGTAACAGTCTGACGTTTTACATCCGTCCACGACCAGTGCTGCACTCCGTGTACCCACCGGAGGTGAGCGTTGTCAGTAGTGAACAGAAAATCACTCTCTCGATCTATGGCACGAGCTTCACCGAGACCGCGAGGGAGACTATGAAGTGTCGAATTGGCGATGACGGGTCCGTGATCCGAGTCCAATGGATCTCAGCAACGCAAATCGCATGCCCTGCGCCGTATCTGGACGCCGGATTGTACAGCGTTTACGTGGCTCTCAACGGGGAGAACTTTGTGAACGATGGGCTCAAGGTTTTCTACCGAGAGACGTTCCTTGTCTGCAATATCGCCCCAACTTTCGGCGTTTTGGGAGGAAATACTCGCGTGCAAGTTTACGGGTCAAACATTCACGGAGGAACGAACGAGTCGGACTTGGTCTGCGTATTCGGTACCAGGCCTTCCCCTCTCCAGGTGGTTAACGCGAGTCTCGCTGAGTGCGTGGCTCCAAGCCAACCCAAAGTCGGATCTGTACCATTTTCTGTTGCTCGACTTGCAGATGTCAATCCGCAGTACAAGGCCCGAGGAGGACTTACGTATTTCTACCACAGATCGCCAGTCCTTTCCAAGATTCTACCCGCCATGATCAGGGCCTCCCACGCTTCTCCACTTCGAATCATCGGCGCCAACTTCCTCGACTCTGTGTTGCTTTCTTGCTTGATAGGAGGCGTCTCCGTCCCTGGGAGATACGTCTCCTCAAATGCTGTGGAATGTCTGCTAGCTGAAATGACAAGTGGTGCGTGGCTTCCGGACAGGATGCTGGGCGTGGAGGTCTCCAACAATGGTCAGGACTTTTCCAATAGCGAGCTGCAAATTCTGGTCCAGGCGCCGATAAAGCTGCTGCGAATGGAGCCGACACAGGGAATCATCCGGCAATCTCATGCTGTCAAAATATTTGGAGAGCACTTGTCTTCCCTGTACCAAAACTTGAAATGCCACGTTGGAGAAACTCAACTTGTGCTTGCTACGAATCTGGGCGATGGGTGGCTTGAGTGTGTGTTACCAGCTTCGCCCTTTACAACCACCACCCAGATTTCCGTTTCGATCGACGGTGTCGACTATACAGCGGACTCGCTGAGCTTTACGTACGAGGACACCCCCGTCGTGTACTCGATTTCCCCCCAGAATGGGTCTTTTGAAGGAGGGACACTGGTTAACGTGCATGGGGAGGGATTCGGACTGCCAGGACCTCTCTATTGCGCCTTTGGGTCATCAATTGTACGGGCGGAAGTGCAGTCATCTCTCGTGGCAAAGTGCACGTCGCCTCCGTATTCTCCACACTTGGATCAAGTGGTAAGCGTGGCCGTCGGGAGGCTCGAGGCGTTGGCAGCTCTAGAATCGCTGGTATATTTCTCGTACGTGGAGATGATACCTGAAATCTCGTCAGCTAGCCCACAAGTGGAAGAATATGTGGAGACATGGCCAGAAGAAGCTGCTTCTCCGTGCAGTGTTTACGGGTCAAATGCTGCGGTACCCCTCGTCAAGTCTGTAAACCCAACGTCGGGGTCCGTTTTAGGAGGTACAAACGTCACGTTAAACGGCCAGAACTTTGTCGCTGGCCCACGAATCGTCTGCGTCTTCGGAGGTGAAGAATCTGTCGCGACATTTGTTAACGATTCTTTAGTTTGGTGCCTCGTACCGCCTCAAGAACAACCCACGACACTTTACGTCCGACTGAAAGTGTTCGATCCGGAAACGCCTGGGCGCGACTGTGTCTCGGAGTCCCTGACGGTGTATGAGTATCAACGGCAGCTCGAGTTTACTTCAATGTTCCCCACAAAGGGACCGTGCACCGGAGGGACGGAGCTCAAACTTACTATGGCAAACGTGGTCGACTCACCCGGACTGTCCTGCGCGTTCACCATCGCGCTGCCGAGTCAACCGCAACTGCTCCGAGTAAATGTCCAAGCTCAGTACCACAATGATGACTTCTTGAGCTGCATCACTCCTTCACTTGCCCTTGCGCTGCCTTCATCAGGTGACAAATGGTACGAAAACGCCACGGGAGTAGCGCAAGTGGAGGTTTCGAACAACGGAGTGGACTTTGCTGCGACTGGGAAGAACTTCACCTTCACACCTCTAGTGGTGCCAGCGCTACAGGTAACCACGGTCGACCTTGAAAGCCCTTCAGATGACGCCGAAACCGAGGAAGATGATGATCTCGATGCTGCGAATGAGTCCGTCGACGTCTCGTGGGATGATCAGGACGACTCCAACACAACTAGCGTTGTTGTTTACCCCAGCACCCCAGGGCCCATTGTGTATTCACTCGAACCGAATCATGGCCCTTTGGAAGGCGGCACAGAGGTCGTTGTCACTGGCATCAACTTCCAGAACTCGAGTAGATTACGTTGTAAGTTCGGGGAGCGCGTCACCGCAGCAGCGATGTTCCTGAGCTCGACTCAGTTCACGTGCGTGTCTCCAAGTGGACTGACTGAAGGCGATGTCTTCGTGGAAGTTGCAAACTGGGGGCTGATCGGTACAATGGACGAGTTGATGTTCTCGAATAGCAAGATACTTTTCACGTACGACGGCGACTTGCAGATCGACTCGGTCTTCCCGTCTCTAGGACCGACAACAGGGAATTTCTCGGTTCGACTTACGGGTGGGAAGTTCCGAAAGACGGACGCGGTTCGCTGTAAATTCGCCGAGATTGTGGTCGTAGCTACCTGGGTAAGTTTCGATGAGATTCTGTGCATGGCGCCGCCCCACTCCCCTGGAGTTTTCACGCTTGAGGTGACTCGGAACGCCCAAGACTACACGGACACGCGTGTACCGTTCCTTTACTACGCGGAGCAAGGCGTCCGCTCCATTTCTCCCACATTTGGTCCAGCGTATGCCGCCGGCACACGCATTGACGTCGACGGGGTGGCATTCGTGAACTCGTCGCTGCTGTCGTGTCGATTTGGGTACGTCGTGACGCCTGGAGAGTATCTGAATCCGACCCAAATGCGCTGCACGACTCCACCACTGCCTCAACACAGCGGTGGGCTGATAGCAGCTCCGCTGCCGGAGTACTGGAATCAATGGGCGGACCCGAACGTCGGCAGCGTGTATCTGTTCCCAGACGCGCACTACTATCCGCAGTATTTCACCCACTTGGTGTCCGTGGAGGTGTCGAACAACCAGCAGGATTTCTCGCTCAGCGGCATCAACTTCCTCTACTACCAAGACGAGACTGTCGAGGCGATCGCCCCGACTCGAGCTTACGACAGCGCCGAACCCCTCGCGGTCTTCGCGTATGGACGCAACTTCATCAACACGACGTCACTATCCTGTCGTCTAGGGCTGCAGACGTTCTCAGCGACCTTCGTGACTTCAAAGTTGTTGCTGTGTGAGGTAGCCCACCCGATGCCGTACGACGACACTCGACGCAGCTCGAACAAATTCCACGAGCTGAGCCAACCGAGACACGCGCTCTTCGAGGTGTCGAACAACGGCAAGGACTTCACAACCAGCCACGTCGTGTTCGAGTTCCTTGGCGCATGTCCGACCGGATACTTCTGTCCAAAGCAGCTCCAAGGCTCGAACGGGAAAATTCCGTGTCCGCGCGGCACATTCTGCCCTGGAGTAGCCAATACGGCGTTCACGCTGTGTCCGCGAGGAACGTACCAGCCGAAAACTGCTCAACCTGCGTGTCTTCGGTGTCCTATCGGCTATCACTGTCCTCACACAGGAATGCACGTGCCTCGACTGTGTCCGGCAGGATACGTGTGCGATGTTACAGGCATCGAAGAAGCTGACCAGCCCTGTCCTGAAGGACACTATTGTCTTGAAGGCACAGCGACGACCGGAACCACGTGCACGCCGACGTCAAGCCACACGGGGATGCTCGTCGCCTCTCCATCCGCCGCTGAGAAGCCCACCACATTGCGTCGCCAGCGTGGCAAAGACCCTCTTGCCAGTGTTCAGGCGCGGAAGAGCGGATGCTGGCGCAACGAGACGGACGATTTCGGGCTTCAATTGAGTGCTCGCCCCTCACGCTTCTGGATGGAGCTCCGACAACTTCCTCTCGCGCCAGGCTCGTCGTTCGGGGCTCCGTTGCGTGGTCGATTCTGCCTGGACGATTCGTGCGTGCAGCTCGCAGACGCAGACAATGTCCGCGTGGAAGACGCGTCCTTCGACTACGCGTCAACGGATTTCGCGCTACGACGTCCCGTTGCGTGTCCTCCAGGAACCTACTGCCACCCTGGAACTGCTGCCAGCGACTCGCTCATGAAGAACTTCACGACCGCGCAGCCGTGTTTCGAGTCCATGTATTGTCCTGAGGGCAGCTCCAACCCGCGCGGATTCGGTGAGTGTGCTCCGGGTTTCTACTGTCCGTTCGGGACACGAATTCCGTGTCCTGCAGGCTCGTACTGTCCTCAAAGCGGTCACATTTCACCGTTGCCGTGCCCTCCGGGGACTTTCAACGCGATGGTGGCGCAGTCGAATTGCACGTCGTGCCCCGTTGGCTTCATCTGTCCAGGATATGGTCGCGTCATGCCGGCGCTGTGTCCTCCGGGCTACGTGTGCAGCAAAACTTCTCTCGCTTCGCCCAACAGTTTGTGTCCGAGGGGTTTCTACTGTCCCGAAGGCACAGCGACGTCCGATGGCTTCCGGAACGACACGCGCGTGAGGCCGTACCCGTGTCGACCTGGCACCTACTGCCTCAAGGGCGTTGTAGCCGACGAAGTTCGCGTTGGGGACTACCGCTACCCTCAGAACTGCACTGCGGGCTTCTACTGCGAGTTGGGGTCGTATTCGCCCAAGGGCTCAGGTCTCTGCCCTCCGGGCTTCATGTGCCCCAGCGGGACGGCGGCACCGATTCCTACCTCGAAGGGAACATTCGCTCAGCTGGAGGGGACTGTGTCTGCAGCTGAGTGCGCTCCGGGATACTACGCACCTACGATCGAGTCGACCGAGTGCGTGCCTTGTCCGCCAGGCACAAGTTGTGAAAACGACGGCACTGCCGTCGCTAGTATCTGTCCGCCTGGTTCGTATCGAGGAAGCTTGACGGCTGACGGTCTCGCGTGTCTCGCTTGTCCGCAAGGCACCTGGTCGAAGAACTGGGAGCTACGGGGAGTCGAAGAGTGCCTCGAGTGTGCGCCTGGAACTGTGTGCCCCATCGACGGCATCTCGAATCCGTGCACAGTCGACGATCTGCCGTTCGTATACACGCCAGTGAGTGTCGATTTGACCGTGGCGCAGTGTCTCGAGCGAGGGTCGAACTACTTCTTCGGCGTGTTACTCGAGCCTTGGATCGATGAATTGGGCCAGGGCGCCCATGTCCTCCCTGATCGCGAAAACGGACGCTGCTACGAGAACTCGCAGCCTCGAGGGTCGGAGCTCTACCAACGCTTTGCCGATTTCCACGGACCGCTGTACGAGATCAGCACAGGAACTGGCGTCCCTCATCAAGGCTATGGCGATGACGCGCAGTATCCCGCCCCAAACATGTTCGCGCGGGGCTCGTTGGCTATCGACATACCTGTCTCGAGAGCGTACGACGTTGCGCGCAACTGCACTCCAGGCTTCTTCTACCAGAAGCAATGGTACCCGGGCACTTGTGAGGCGGACATCTTCTGCTCGGCGTCGGTGTGGTCCAAGGCCACATCGGCGGATAAGTTGGTGGCGCAGGCGCAGTCGTGTCCTGAAGGTTACGTGTGCGATTCCTCGACGACTGCAGACTCGGAGTTCTCGCATCTGTGTCCGGCGGGGTATGTCTGCGGTGCTGGCACGACACCCGACCTGACGCTTGATTCACCACGAGGACAGCTCCACGAGCTCTGTCCTGCTGGAAAATACTGCGCGGCGGGTACGGCCGAGTCTCAGAAAGAGCGCTACGTGTGTCCTGTGGGCTACTTCTGCCCCACTGGCACGGCGAATCCTCTGTTGGGTGAAGTCGCGAACGATGCGCTGCGTCGAAGACTCTCGGGCGAGGACAGCAACCCGTTCCTGCACTTGAACTACACGAAATACGTCGGCGAAGGAGACATTCGCATCGTGTCTGCGCACGACATGCGCTGCTTCGACGGCGTGGACGACGACCTGGTGGAAATCTTCCGTCTGCGGCCGAATCCGAGCGACCAAAGCAAAACCATCGTGGTGAATCGAGCGGAAGAACGCAACCGCTTGTGCGCGCGCGACCACAAGTGGCGGACGGTGGAGCTTGCGCTTCGACGAAATGAGTGCGACTGCGTGGCTCAAACCAAAGTCGTGCGCCGCGTCTTCCAGCTCTGGAAGTGCACGGTGACCCCTTCAACTGCGAAGGCAACAGTCTACGATCGCAAGCGCTTTGGCTGGGCGGAAGTTCACAATTCGGCCACTCAGTGTTCATTTCCAGGAACGCATGGCTCGAAGACCGTCAACTTGGCACCGCTGGTAGCTGACGGCGGAAGCGGGGTGAGTTTCCAGACGGGGTGGACGGAGACCACGGCAGTACACTCGTATGCAGAGCTGTACTCGTTGGTAGAAGCCAAGTATGCAGCTCAAGTCGTTCCCGTCGACCCCTACGTGTACGATTTGCACCACGCGATGGAGCTTGTCGAGACTTTTGGTGGGGAAACTCCTGACTACGCGGGCTTTGTCGCTGGCTCGAGCGAAGACAGTGATGAAGACTTGATCAGACTCGATGCGTGTTCCTGCTCGCAGATGCTCAAGTGTCCGAACGGCACCACCTCGGTCGCTGGGTCGGACAACATCTACGACTGCGTCAAGACTGGCGATGAGGTGCTAGAGCGGGTCAGTCCCATACCGTTGACAAGCGATCGCCTCGTCAATGGCTCCGATTTTCAGGATCTAACAGGTATCTCCGGCTACGGACTGGGAAGCATCGTGCTGGAACCTTACGAAGTGGCTGTCATCACCATCAACACCACGCAGCTGGAGAGGAATCTCACGTACGGCGCTCACTACCAGATCTCCGTGTATCAAGACTGCAAGCCGTGTCCGCCACAGTACAAGTGCGACCTGACCAACGACCCTCCTGACTGCACGTATCCAGACGATGATAACTCGACGGCGACGCGGTTGTACGAGAAATGCATGGAGACGTACGATGGAGACGCGTTCGTATGCAACAACATGCCCTTCTTCTGTGAGAGACGAACGCTCCCGCTTGCTGAAGTATCAAGAAGCGCGGCCGATAGTGGAAGCAACGAGACAACCAACATCGCAGGTTGTTGCTCGTGCGAGCGGCAGCAAATGCCGTACTACTTCGAGGACGCCGCCGTGACGGACAGAGGCTTCCCGGACAATAAACACGGCTACCTCCAGTTCAGTATCGCCGCACTCGAAGAAACAGAGGTGACTGTAACTGTGGAGCTGGTCCATGGGCTTTACGTGCGTGATTTCGCTGAAGGATTCACGCAAAACCGCTTCGACTTGACCGTGTTCACTCCTGGACGTGCTGACTACTCGCCGGCGATGCCATCGACCAACACGTTTCTGGCTTTCCTGCGAGAAGCCGACATGGAGGGGATCATGCTGCCGCTTAATCTGCCAGAGCAGAATGTGAGGGTGGCTGGGACACTCACGTACACGCAGCAGGTTGCAACAACGCTCCTGATCAACCGCATGTCGGACATTTTCGTCGGTGACCCGCAGCTTCCAAGCAAGCGTGGGTTCATCCGAAACTCCGAGCAAAACAGCGTCGGTGCGCTCGTCTCGGTGACGGACACCAACTCAAGTACTAATGGCAGTACTGAAGCTGACGCCGTGGTGGTCCCACCGACGGATTACTTTGGGCTGTACTCGGTACCGGATCCTCTGGAAAACATGCTGCGCTCGGACTCTTGGTGGGCGCAGGAGCTTAACGGGTTTGAGTTCCTCGCGCTCCCGTACTTGCCCTTCTTCTCCTCGTGCCGTGGCTTCGACTCGAACATTTTCCTCTTCAAAATGCTCGAGACCCATCCAGATTGCACGTTTGTGGGCTACGACCAAACCGTCGAGGTCGATCAATATCCGTGGAGGAAGAAGCTCACGCCGAACGCCGACAGGTGTTTGATTGAGTACACGGCGGAAATGGCAGCGTCGACTTCACTGATCTCATCCATCTCGTCGGCGGCATCTTCATTGACGAGTACCAGCAGCTCTACGTCTTCCACTGCCACGACTGTCGAGACCTTCACGCGCGGCGTGAGTCTGTCGTGTCTCTATGAGGAAAACCTCGAAGGCGGGGCCGAGAAGCTGCGCTGGTACGAGGCACCGACAGGAACAGTGTTGTTCTACATCACACGGGACCCAGCAGCAGCGGATTCCTTCGTCGCTGAGGGAGACGTGACGACAACAGGAACCGGGTGGGGGCGTTCTGGCACGTTCCAGAACTACTTGGACACCGACGCGCTCATTCCAGTCAAAGGTAAGTTTCGGTTGTGACCAACAACAAAAGCTTGGTACTAAACGTGTTTGTGTTTGTGGTAGTTGGAGACGCTGGACAAGTGCTGGCAGTGCCGCAGGAGGTGTACCTCAATCTGAGTTACTACCAAGTCACCCCTGGCCAGAAGCAAGTCGTGCAGGCTTTTGTCAACTTTGGCAAGTTGTGCGCCGTGACTCGATCTGCTGATTTGCTCGGAACTTTGGCCAAGAAGGACATTTATCCGTGTGCTATCAGCAAGGCGACAAACCAGTTGGCGTCGAAAGAGTACACGCTTCAGGTTTCCTGGGAACCGCTTAACTGGTTCGAACTCATGAACCTCTTCCAGTTCACTGTGGACGTGTATCTGGGATTCTTCACGCTCGTCGCCATGGCCAGTATGATGCTTGGGGTACGTGTTTCCTCATTTTGCTAGCACTTGTTGAAGGCCATGCTGTGCTGACGTTTGCCTCGTTGCTGGTAGTTTGTTATCTGGGTCATCAATCGCCTGTTCACCAAGATGAAGCGGCCGCCAAAGTTCCGCATGAAGCTTCTTCTCAAGAACATCGCGTCATCTCCTCCCATCGGCATTTTCATGGCCTCCGTTCCAATATATGCAGCCTGCCTGCTCATTTACACTTGGTGGCACGTCTTGGCTTCGACGGACCCACTCAATACGCCAAGTGCAGCGTCATTCGAGGCAACTGCTGGAGACTGGCTGGACCAGATCTCGCTGGACAAGACACGGGTGCAGAACTACAAACGCGGTCGCGTAGGCTTGAGCTTGAATATCATCGGCATCTACCTGCTTCTTCTTGGATCCAAGTTGCTCGTGCCGGAGCCGCTGGACGCCAAACCCGAAGACAATGCGTACAAGGAGATGTCGATCACGACGCCCTCGGACCCGTTCTCAGTCGAAGCGGACAAAAATGAAGAAGACGAGGAGGAGAACGAGTACTGGGACCCACGCGCCTGGAAGCGAGCCAACTTTCTGCTCACGACTGTGTGCTTCATGGCCCCCATGCTGGTCTTCTGGGAGTTCTCGTACTCTCCGTCGTTCACAGCGAACATCTACGGCTACCTCGTCCTCTTCAAGCTTCTGCGAATCGCGATGGAGTTTGTGCTGGAGCATTTCCTGCACGAGAAGCTGCTGGTGATGCCGTTTGCGGTAGTTTTATCGGCCTCGGAGAGCATGATGGCCATGGGGTCCGCAGACTTCATCGGCTTCACGCTGTTTTACTTCGTCAACTTGACTCTGGTGATGATCGAGCACCTCTACACGGCGCCGCTGCTTCGTCGTATGCGCGCGTTGTGGCCCAAATGGCGTCTCTCGCTTCGCCGCAGACTGAAAAAGCGACGACGACGCACTCGAGAGCAGAAAGCTGAGGAGGAAGCCGAGTGGGCACGCGTATGCGAGAAAATTGACAACCAAGCAGCAGGCGTGGAGGCTGTGCTCGAAGGCGTAGCCGGGTATAGCGTCGTGTTCACTGAGCTCTTCATCGCGCCGATTCTTCTTGCGTTCCAGTCCTTCTTCAGCAACGATACGCAGATGCCAGCTCTGTACGGCGTCCGACAAACCGATTTGCTGTACTACGCGCTGTTTGCAGTCTTCATCATCCCGAGCAACTTTGTTCTGGGTGCTCTTCAGCTCAACACGATGGAGCTTGCTCACGGGTGGAAGTTGTACGAGTACTCGGCGTACCAAAGACACCGCTTCTCGACGCGAGATACTCGATGGCCGCTGGGATACACTACCGCTGATGAAAGTATCCACCCGAGCTGTCAGAGTTTGGATCTGCTCTGCTTCTCGTCGCAGCTCTACTTTTTGTTAATAGTGTACTCGGCGGGCATCCTCTTGAGCATGCTGGGGCTGTCCGTGTGTCTGCGTGCCAGCTACAGCTTCTTCGGAGATCCGATCACGCTGCTGATCATCGGAGTCGTGTACTTCATGATGCGAGCGCTCGAGATCATCTGCATCCGCATTGGCAACAAGTTGAAAGTCTGGAAGCCGCGCAAACTCGCGGACGGGACGCTGGATGAAGACCTCGCAGCGAAGCTTGCTCTGGGCGCTGGACGACAACTGGAGCTGGAACGAGAGCGCTTGGAGCTGCAGGCGCTCAACTCGGAGCGCTTCCGCCACCGATTCCTGGAGCGCAATCGGCCGTGGGTGCTGCAGCACCTGGCCGAACTCTTCACGCCGCGTACATTGCAGTCGACCGACGGACCTGCAGGCGATGGCCGCCCCAACGCCGAGTACATTCGAGACCTGTACCACGAGCTGGTGAACATGGGCGAAGGCCGGCGTCTGAAGGGCGATCGGTCTGACATCTCCTCGGACGGTGAAGACGACCTGGAGAAAATGCGTCGAGCCTGGTCCAATGTGCCTGTGGAAGGCGCGTCCCGTGATCTCGCGCTGTACTGGTTGGCTCGAGCTCGAAAGCGTCGGACCTTCGCCAAGCTTGTAGCCGGTATCGTAGCTGCGAATCGCCAAAGTGAGTGCGTGGTTTGTGGCAAACGCGAGGACGGCGGATACACTCTTCATGTGGACCTGGCAGCGGAGGAAGGCGCGAAGGAGCACGATCCTCGAGCTCTGGACCGACTCATCGACGGGTTCGAGAGTGAGCTTGGAGCGCAGGAAATGGACAGCGATCTGTGGAAAGCCTACTTCCGGAAGCACGCAGCCTACGCCACGCTCTGCAACGTGTGCTTGACCGCCAGACAACAGGCCTTGGGCAGCCAGGGCAAGAAAATTGCCGCCGGCATGCGGAAGCTGCGCGCGGATGAGTTCTCCAGCGACGAAGGCAGCGACGAAGACGGAGGTGACGTCCCGTTCGCCCCCATCGTCGTCGCACGTGGGTCCACTGAAGGTCGCGTGCTCACCAAGTGGTTGCTCGCAGCCAGGAAGCGGTTGGGTGGGGCCTTCCCTCGACCTGAAGCGCAGGAAGAGATGGAGCGATACGCTCGCAAACTCAAACGGTCTCGTCGGCGAGCTGGCAAGAAGGACCACGTCGACTCGGACGATGAAGGCAGAGACCCGTCGAAACATTGGCGGCTGGAGTTGAACGAAGCAGCACGCGCCCTGGCGATTCGCTGGGTGTGGGAAGCTCGGGACCTTCGAGACGCTGCGGCCCGCAACGCCGCTGCAGAACTGCGAGACAAACTGCAGGCACTCAACGATCAGATCGTGGAGGCCGACGACTGGTTCTTCGGGCGGGAGCTGCGTGAAGCTGGTCTTGCGCTGCGTGACGATGGAGCACAGCTGGCCGAGGAGCAAACTCGTGTCGACGAGGATCTAGCTCAAAAGGTCCGAGCGACCGAGCGCGACGTGGAGGCCTTCGTCGAGGAGAAGCGCTCCACCAATTCGGCGGAGGAGAGAGCCTTTGCCGAGCTCATCGCGAAGGAGCGTGAGGACACCAAAGCTCGAGTGGCGCGCGAACTCGAACTGCTTGAGGCCTACAAACAGAAGGAAACAGAGTTCGCTGCCGCACAACGTCAAGCGCGCGAAGCCGGGGAATTGGTTCCTGCTTTGGTCGCTGAGCACCGCACGTACCTAGCCAAGATGGCTGAAGACAGACGTGCCGAGCTCGAAACGCTGGAGGAATCTGCACACACCAAAACCCAGCAGAAAGAAGACGCCTTCGCACGAAAACTTGCGCTGGCTGAAGCTGCGGTGGCGAGTCGACGGGCACTTGCTCAGCATCGCATACTTGCTCTGCGCAAGGAAGCTCGCGGCGTTGTCCGAGCTCGGGAGTCCGCGTGGCAGTCGAAGGCACGATCCTGGATAGACCGAGCTTCTCGCAAGGTGCAGGTGAAGCAGCAAGAAGATGCCGAAGCTCAGCTCAATGACAAGCGTCGCCGCAAGCGCGTGCTGCTTGCCACGTGAGCTAAGGGATTTATATAATACGAGTACGTTTTGTTGCAACGGACTACGCTCCCAGTTCGATTAGTTCTTGGACTTGGCGAGTCGCGCGACGGAGCTAGAGCCCGAGCGTGGCAACCAGATCTTGATCGAGCAATCAGCTGAGGCCGAGGCCAAAATGGGCTCCGTCGGGTGGAAATCGACGCAGTACACCCGATCATTGTGGGCGTCAATCTTCTGCACAAGGGGTTGTGTTTGCTTGCCGGGGCCATTACCCTTGCTTCCTGCATTCGCATCCGCAGCGTGCTTGGACGGCGTCACCTCATGCAGATATATGTGCCGGTCAGCACTTCCAGTAGCGAGTAGCAGTGTCTCGCGCGATGAGTCCATCGAGCTGCGCTCGCCGCTTGGGTCAGCAAAATCCTCTCCGTCACCGTCTGTAAGCTTACGGCGCGAGCCAGAGCCAGAACCACCACCCAGACCGCCCCCAAGCCGTCCTCGAGGCGGAAGCGCCAACTTGTACTTGTAGCCGTCTCCACGGAAGAATGAACTCTTGATTGGCCAGTTCTTGTTCTTATAGCCCGTAACGGAGCAAACCAGCTGGAGCTGGTCGTTATCACCGCTGTCGCTGCTTCCACCAGGACCACGCCTCGTGCTACGTGAGCTGATGAGCTTCGAGCGTCGGTCATACACCCGCAGGACGTTGTCGTAGCTGTTGACACCAAGGAAGCGGCCGTCGTCTCCACCGTCACTGGCGGGGGATGCATGCACGTGCGAGATCGCGTGTCTGGCAGGGTCATTCAGCACTGACAGCTCCTCGAGACACGTATCCATGCGAACGTCCCAGGTCTTCAGCATCCCCTTCATACCAGCAAAACACACAATGTCAATCAATGCATCACTCTCAAAGCCAAAACATACATAAGCTAGTGCTGCAGACAACAACGGACCTTACTGTCGCCCGTGATAACCGTCATGCCGTCGTGCGCGACGTGCAGCGCATTCACCATGGCGTCGTTCGTCCACGTGCGACACACGTCCGAGCGCGCGTCCGCCATGTGCAAGCAGCATTTGCTGGAGCCCAGGAAGAACTGGTTGTTGTCTAGCCAAGAAAATAAAATAAACAATTAAACATCGACCACAACACCCCTCCAAAGCCACGACCCCCTCCTCCTACCGGCCATGTTGAAGGCCACGCACTGCACGAGTCCGTCCACCTCCTTGCTCGTGATGAGCTGGCTCTTGTCCACGTCCCAGAGCTTCACCGTGTGGTCGTAGCTGCCCGACAAAAGCGTGGCGCTGTCCTCGGCCCAGCTCACGTCGATCACGAGCTGCGCGTGCCTGGCCAGCGCCGCCAGCTGCGGCTGGTTGAACTTGGTGGTCACGTCCCAGAGCATCACCTTGCAGTCGAAGCTGCCGGACGCCAACAGCCGCCCGCACGGCGAGAACTTGGCCGTGTACACGGCGCCGCCGTGCGCGCGCAGCGTCGACTTGTGCACGAGCACGCGGGCGTCTCCGTCCCCGTCGGTGTCGTACAGGTCCCCCTTGGTGCCCAGCAGCGCGCCGGAGCCGCCATGCGCGCGGCGGAACGACGACTCGGCGGCGGCCTCGGCGCTGGCAGCGGGGGCGGCCAGCAGGTCCGCGATGGCGAAGGGCTCGGCGGCAGCGGGGCGCGTCGTCGAGGCCGGTGCGTGCGCCGAGTCCAGTCTGCGAATGACGAGGAGTGATGGTCAGTTCGGCAACTTCAACTTGACCTCCTCTGATAGTTGATATCTCGCATAGTTGATAGCTAGATAATGCGAATTGAGAGGTAGCAGGTATGCCGTACTTGAGGGTCAGCTCGTACACGGAGCGCTTGAGGTCGTGGTTTTCGCGGTCCAGCTTCTCCACGCTCGTCTTGAGCGCCTTGTTCTCCTTCATGAGCAGCTGCACGAGGAGGGTCGGTTAGATGGTGGCGAGGAGGGCGAGGAGGGGTGGAACGCACCTCATACTGCGCGCGCAGGTGCGCCTCGGACGCCATCGTTGTTGTTTCAGTGATCAAAAGAGGCAAATAGGAAAAGTGATTTGATGTAGCAATATCGGATTGGTCGGGTAAACTGGTTAGGCGGGCCCTGACTAACGAGTGATGGTTTTGCGACTTTTGTAGTTGAAGAAAGCATTGTTTCTCAATTAATTAAGCTGACCAGAGAAGTATTTGCTGAAGGATGAGTAAGCGCTCGTCTTCCATTGCGGCACCGCAGGTCGAACCGCCTAAGAAACAAAGACTGGTAGATCGTGAATCGGAAGCCCAACAAGTGATCGCTGCGGAGAGCACGGTAGACGAAACCCCGAAGGCAAAAGTTCTGATCCCGACTGAGGCAGAGCGTGCCAAGATACGGAAGTTTCCGCTGTTGGCGTTCACGGCACCATACGAAGGCGGCGAATTCTATTACGAACGAGAGTGTTATGACGAGTACTACCACCTAGTCTCGAAGGAACTGGTTTCGGGTGCTACTAAGGGGCCCGATGGACTTGTTGGTCGAGACTGCGTAACTGTGAGCGGGACACCAGGTGAGAAATAGTATACATAACTTATTACGGGTTTCTCTAGTATTTCTCTAGTACTAATTGAGGTTTCTAACTTGGAAGCGTTGTTGTTGTCATTGTTGTGGTACTGTAGGCATTGGTAAATCGGTCTTCTACGCCTACTTCTTTGTAGTAGTAGGCGTAGAAGACCGATTTACCAATGCCTACAGTACCACAACAATGACAACACGTGGATCATTGCAGTGGCGTTCCAGCAAAACCAAGTCAACAAGCTCTCTGTTGCTGCGGTTGGGAAGGAGCCTGTTTACTACGGATCTGATCAAGCAAGCCGCCAGTTACTGCAGGAGGCTTCACTGGAGGCGGTGCAGTGGAAAGAAACAGAAGAGGAGGGAGTGACGGACAAGCGTTTGCTGTTTTTGTGCGACGGATCCCCGGACATGACTCGTCGGCAATGCGTGGTCTTTACGGACCCGAACAAACGATGGCGCAAAGTCTCCAGAAAATTGTATTGCGACTATTATATGCCGCTATGGACGCTGGACGAACTGCAAGAAGCTGCTACGCTGCTCAACTACCCTATTAGTGACGACCTCATCAAAGCGCGATTCGAGAAGTTTGGTGGCGTCGCACGTGAGTGCTTATCTCTCGACCCAGTCGTCTCCAAAAAAGCTGAACGCGACTTAACGAAGCAGATGAACGCAATTTTTGACCCGAACGTGCTTCGAAAACTCCTCCTGGAACACGAGACGTCTCACTATCTTCTGCATTATGTGCCGGAGGCCGACAGGGCCTTCACAGTACCACAACTCGCGTCGGAATTTGTTGAAGAGAAATTGCAGGAGAGAATGCTGACCAAATCGTACGAGCAGAGAGAGGATCTGCGAAACTTAATTGAAAGTTGGGAAGGAGCTTAGGCTGGATATTTAAGGTCGATGCGCATGAGAAACTTCGCCAAGGGAAAACTCTTCATGGATTGACGTTGCCGGTCGTTGAGCACGAAGATCAAGTGTGGATGCAGTTTCACATTGAAACGAGCGAGGAGATTGACGTATTCGACGCAGAGAGGTTGTCTCCTTCGTTGGCAAAATGCGGGCCTTACCACAAGCCAAAGGCGAAGAACTGGGCATCGATCGACTCTTTCTATTTGCCAAAGATGGAGACGTCTCGAAAGGTGAAGACAGCTGATATCGTTCAACGGTGTAACAGTACGGATAAGCGTCTCTTCTTGTTCCAAATGACTGTGACAGCGATACATCCGGTCCAAGCTGCGGGGGTCTTGAACGTGCTGAAAAAGCTCGGACTTCTTTCTCACTTGGAGCTTGGAGCTCTTGTGTTTGTCGTTCCGAAAAAACTTTTGCAAACTTTTCGGCGCCAGGAGGTTGTTGGCATACCCACAACAGGGACCACTAGTGTCCGTAGTATCAATGGCATCGGAGAGCGTACTGCCGAACTCCTGGAATACTACGGCTTGGCAACGATTGAGAAGCTGGAAGCTGAGCTGAACGACGAAGTGAGCGGAGGTGAGCTTGTGGAAGAAAAGGCTGATGTTGTAGCAAGGACCAATGCGGAGGCTTCGGAGGTTCTTCCATCGGAACCAAATGCCAGCACCACAACCGTGAAGATGAAAGACGGGCACCCAGCAGACTGGGCTCGCGTCTTGAGGGCGTGGGGGGAGTACATTCAAAAGAGGCAGTATGGCAGCCAAGTGGCGACGATCGCTCAGTACGTGTGCACGTGGGAAAAGTGATCGTTGGTGGAAGGAGACGGTAGTTTTAAGGTTAACGGTTGGCAGCCTATGATTTAGTTTTTGTTAGCCTGTGCGCTTCTTTTAATTTTTCAATTAAGAGGAGGCAGTTCGGACTCAAAAATAGTTTCGTGGCCTGTATCCACATATTTTGCGAACTTCAAGCGAAAAGATGCTGATCGAGACACAAGGGGCTATCGACGTCTCCAGTGGGTTGCCAGCGTCTTCATCAACATCCGAGCGCGTGATTGTGATTGGGACGCTCGTGTGCGTCCTGGCGGCTCTGCTGCGCCGAAGCTTCGTGCTTTTGCCAGGGGTCGACCGTTCGTCCAGGAGATCCTCGAGCCTAACGGAGCCCCTGGTGCCCGCACGACTCAAAGCCGACGCCGAGCTGTACCAACTGCTCGAGAGACACAAAAATGCTCAAAATGCGTTGCGGTGCCAGTCACTCGATGCATTCCGAGGACTCACTTTGTGTCTCATGGTGTTTGTCAACTACGGAGGTACCAACATTTGCATCAGTAAAGTGATAATCGGTACTTCGATTTTAATAGTTTTTTGTTTGCAGGTGGTGGCTTTGCTGTCTTCACGCACAGCGTCTGGGACGGTCTGACAGTCGCCGACCTGGTGTTCCCTTGGTACTGTGGATACTACAACATTTTTTTTATTTTTTTTCTGACAGTGTATTTTTTATTTTTTTCAGGTTTGCGTGGATCCTCGGGTTCAGCGTCTTCTTGTCCTCTTGCTCTCGTCGCGATGAATCGACCGTGCAAACATTCGTGGGGATCGGTCAACGAACAGCAAAACTCTTCGTGTTGGGTTTGTTCATCAATAATGGAGACAGTTGGAGTGACTGGAGAATTCCCGGAGTGCTGCAGGCGCTTAGTGCCGCGTATATGGTCGTTGCTGTTGCTGACTGGGGGTTATCCCGGCGTTCTGGTCGAAGTTACAAGCAGCAGCACGTCTCCAAGTTCGTGGGCTGGCATGTCGTGTTCGGCGTGATTCCACTGGTCCTGATCAATCTGCTGCTGACTTTCAAGCTGCCCGTTCCTGGCTGTCCGACGGGGTACATTGGACCAGGGGGTCTGGCAGACGATGGTGCGTACCAAAATTGCACGGGCGGCGCTCATCTGTACGTGGACTCGCTGGTGTTTGGACAGCATCATCTTTTTCAGACACCAACGTGCCAAAAGCGCTACCAAACTGGCCCGTACGACCCGGAGGGGCTGCTGAACTGGCTGATGGTGGCTACTGCTGCTTACATTGGGTACTTGCAAGGTGCTCTGTTCATGATAATCCAAGAGTTATCAGATAGACCAACGATCGAAGTGCGAAGGCGCCAAATCCGACACCTCGTGGTCTGTGGAAGCAGCTTCGTCTTGCTCAGCGCTGGGAGCGGAGGGCTCTGGGTCTTCCCCAGCGGGCCCTGGATTCCACTCAACAAGAACTTGTGGTCGCTATCGTACGTGCTGCTAAGTTCAGGCTTGTCTGCATGGCTACTCGCGCTGTTCGTGAAGCTCATTGATAGTGCAGCGAGTTTGAAGTGGCCTGGTGTGGCATGCGTCGCAGTCGGGAGAAACTCCATCGCGATTTACGTCATGGTACTGCGTTTTTTCTTCTTCTCTTGTGGGTTGGGAGTTTGGGAGTGTTAATTGGGTCCTTGCGTTCCGTACAGCACGAAGTGTGTCAACACTTTGCCCCCTTTGCGCCGAAACCAGTGGAAGGTGGAGAAGAAATCCCCCGTTTGGAGTTCTTGCTGTACAATCTCGTCGGCGTCGTCACGTACGCAATTTTGTGCTGGTTCTAGGTGGCGCAGTTAATCGTTTTACTGATCATTCTGCTGCTCGCAGGTGGGTTGTGGTAGCGCAATGGATGGATCGTAACGAGATCTACATCAAGATATAAGGAAGCTCCAAGAGTAACACAAGTCTACGTGTTATGATCCTAATCTGTGCATTGTTTACATTCGTAATGTTTTGTTTGTTTACTTACAGGACAGCGACAAAGAGTCCTGTCGACGAGCTGTCGATGATACTGGTTTCACCTATCGACATGGTCACAAAGCGAACTTGCGACCTGCTGGACCCGTATTTCTCGATCCAAGAGTCTATCGCAGCATCATCATTGGATTCCATCGACGGCATGGCGTAGTCGACCACCCCATCCACAACGTAACTCGACGTATCCACGTCGCTTGTGACCGCAAGGTCATCGGCGTCTTGGCACAGAGTCCAGAGCCAGCGGTCGCCCCAGAAGTCAACGACTCCGTCGTCTGCGAAGCTGAACCCGTCCAGTTCGTCCTCACTCTCACTGCTGGTCCACTCATCCTCGTCGTCCTCGTCTTCATCGTCGCACATCTCGGAGCCGGAGCTGTCGGTCACGTCTTCATTGCTGCAAGACAACCAGCACTTGGTGGAGCAGGGTGCGAACAGGTCTTGGGCCCAGATCTCGGACGTCGGGTCCTCCCGCGTTGGCTCGGCGCTCCGTCGCAACGCCCGGTCCAGCAGCTCGAAAGTGCTCCACGGGAGCCCCACGACCGTCCGGAAGGTGCGCGCGAGGAGCGCCATCGCCACTGTCGCGTTTTCGATCGTTCTCTTGAGTTTACTCGTTCCTGCACTTGAGACTGCGCCTTGAGCGCTGGAATTCTGAAGTGCCGCCAGCTAATGGCGCTCCATCGTGTCGTGTTCGGCCCGCGCAGCAGAATTTTGTGAAGAAAAACGGTTTGACGCGACACCCGCGGCAGAGTCTCCTCTGCCTCAACCACTTCAACATGCACGCGCTCAAGATGGCTACAGTACAGTCTTTATTAGCGAGCGTTAGCATGAAATTTTTGAGGGGCGCGTCGACGTCCTGCTGCGCTGGACAATTACGTCCAGCTCTCTCTGCCGTGTGGACAGATTCGAAGATCCGTCCTTGACGAAAGATTACAATCGTCACTTGGTCTCGGCGTGAAAATATGCGCCGGATCACACCTGGTCTGGCACTCAGGTCCACACCGTCGTTGCTATTGTCCAGCGGGCCGGCTTATAGTGCATTTGAACGGTCGGCATACTTGCTGGGTACTGCTATCCTTCTCGTTCACAGCAGTGAGTTCTGGCTACAGAGTTGACGCGTTCACGTTACAGCACGGGGATGTAGAACCCAGCGAGGTGCGGAGGCAGCGCGCGGAGTTCCTGGGACTCGTCGTCCGAGTTGAGTTCGGGCACTGTCGCGACGTAGGTGAAGTCGGATCTGCTGGACCCGTAGCGGTCGACCCAAGAATCAACGACGCCGTCCGCCCCAAAGTCGATGGACGGCATGGCGTACATCGTGGGGCGTCGGTGGTGGTCGTCGCCGCGTTCAAGACTTGAACGCGGCGACGACCACCACCGACTTGAATCAAGTGCGAATTCGTCCAAGTCGGCGCAGCGTTGGTTGATCGTCTCGTACTTGTCCTCGTAGCTTCGGGCGCTGTTTGTGGAGCTTGGGGGTGTCCAGATCCACCGCTCGCCTTGGTAATTGCACGACGAAATGTCCTCCGCGTCTTCGTCGTCCGAGTAGCCGTCGAGACTCACTTCGTCGCTGCTCCAATCTGCACCCTCGTCGCTGGAGAACACGCCGGAGCTGCAGCTGTCCGTGAGCTCGTCCTCCATGCAGGCCAAGACCGTCGAGATGGAGACGCCTTTCGTTGCAGTGAAGACGTCGTCGGCCCACTTGGGGCCTTTCGGTTCAGGCGGGACGCTCCACAGCAGAGTCTGCTCCATGTGCTTCAAGACGCTCCAGGGCATCGTCGTCACAGTGTCCACCACCGACCTGATTGCCAACGTGGCGGCCGGGAGAACCATCGCGCCGTGAAGTTCCTGTGCCTACTACTTGGTCGAGTGTTGCTCTGCTTGCGGGGTGGGGTGAAGGGACTGAGACCGAGCAGAAACCGCAGGCGGAGGGCGTGCGATCGGCGGAGCGTCCCCGGATTTCCAAGTCGGACGTCAACTGCTGCTCCCTTTTCACCTGGAAACGCCCGCCCTTCTACGCGGTCGCGTCGCAGCTTGGTGCACAAAGGCCGTTTGTCTCCGAGGTCAACAAATCCCGTGTGCTCCCGATGCGAGCCAAGAAAATGACTGGAACAGCTGCGCGGGTTGAGCGAGTTAATTAAGGCGCCAAGTGGCCAAGGCGTGTGTCAACGTGGCGGCTCAGTCGAAGGTGACGGATGACCCGGTTTCTTATCTTCCGTGACGAGCTGCACCTCACTTGCCGTGGAGACGCTCCGTCAGACCGGAAAGCTCTGCATCTCTTCAAGATTGACTGGGTAATGGATCCCTTCAGAACTGAAGCACAGTACAGTAGCCGTTGCCGGTACGCTGCTTCAACGTTGTGTATCTCTGAAGCGATCTCTGAAGTTGCACCGTTACTTGCACCAACTTTCTGGGCGGACAGCGCGATCCGAATGCCATTGTACCGGTGTTGCAATTGCCTTCCACTTCACTTCGTCACTGGTGTCGCGTTGGTGAGGCTTGCCGAGGCTCCACGCCTTCACCACACGACGCTCTAAGCTGCATGATGCAACAGTAAGTTTACCATTGAAATGCTACGCTTGAATTTCTGTGAGTTACTGAGTATTGTTTCTTCCTCTTTCTGGTACCTAAGCGATAAGACCCCGTGCCTACGGACAAAGCTGCACGGTCCGCTTGGAGGTTGGCGCACTCTACGAGAGCCTTGAATACACCATTGGCGTTGCTTCTTACAGCCAGACCTCGTCTGTGCGGTCGGTGATACTCGAGTCGTTCGAGTCGCGAATGGAGGACGACATGGAGTCGCTGCCCATTCGGTATCGCCACGGGTGGATCATATCCTCGCGAGTGATCGAGCTGTCGTGGAAACTGTACTTGAGCGCTTCGTCCAGCGCATCTTCGTCGGCTGTGAGTCGGCCCGCCTCGGACGGAGCCAGGGTCTTGCTAGTTCTGGTCACGGGCGACTGGCGGTCCTCACTGAAGAAGAACATCTCCCAGCACTCTTGGCAGAAGAGCTCACGCTGACCGCCAGCAACATCCAGCTCGGCGAGCTCGCCGGTGGCACCACATCTGTAGCAGTGCTGGCCCTCCGTGTTACGTCCTAGCTGAGAGTCGCCCAGCGGGATTGCAGTGGAGCCGAGCGCTATGGTAGAGTGACGCTCAAACTGCAACTCCATCTGTAGACTCTGGAGGATTTCCTGGATCTCGTCAATCATGCTCTTCTTGACGAGAACCACGAGGGCCGGCTTGTCCTTAATAACCTCGCGAACATCGGGGATACGACGGAATAATTCGTTCACTAGAGGATTGCTCAGCGCACCATCCTCGAACTCCTCCGCTTCCTCTTCGTGCTCGCCATGCTCCTCGTTCTCCTCGTGTTCCTCATAAGCCTGGTGAGCCTGATGTTCCTTGTGCTCCTCGTGTTCTTTATGGGTTTCGGTCTCACCAGCCTCCTCTTCTTGCACCTGGTCCAGCTTGAAGCCCAACGACGTGTTCATAGCGTCTTTTTCGTGTACATGCTTCTTCTCGTTGTCCTCCTCCTCGTCATCGTCGTCGACAAACTCCTCGTGCTCTTCGTCGTCGTGAGCGCCGTCCTTGAGTGGGAGGTCCAGCAGGTCATCGAGGGATGCCACGCTCGCTGCCAGATCGCGTTCATTCGAGCTGTCGACGCTAGCAACATCGTCGTCGTCATGCTGCCCATGCTCTTCCACATTCTCGTTCTCTTGTGCGTGATCAGGCTGCTCGTCCTCCTCCTCTATCAATTCAACAACATTCGGGGGCTCCTCCTCGTTCTTGTCCTCGTCCTCCTCTTCTATCAATTCAACCACCTTCGGGAGCTCCTCCTCGTTCTTGTCTTCGTCCTCCTCCTCTATCAATTCAATCACCTTCGGAAGCTCCTCGTTCTTGTTCTCGTCCACAACTGGGCCCACAGCGTCCTGCGCTTCACTATCAGCCACCTTCAGTTCGGTAATCTTGGCCTCCTCCTTTATCACGTCGCTGATCACCTCGACAACGGCGTCTTTAGCAGCCTCGGTAGGCACTTCCTGCTTCTCTTGGTGCTCCTCTGTTTTGTCCGTCTCATCGCCATCCGTTGAAGGAACCGGTGCTGCGGTGCTGTTCACACTCGAAGTAGCGTGCTGCTCCTCCACACTGCTGCCATCCTTCACGACAAAATCCTTTAGCGAGATGAAATCCTCAGCAGGAGCCGCAGACAGCGACGGAGTCGTCATACTCGGGGTAGCGTCACTGCTCACCGAGGACGACGGTCCCACCGAGGAAAGTGGCGGGGTTACAACAGGCGGGTGAATCGAGATATCCTTCTGCATCTTTGCAAAGCTCTCGTCCAGGTTGTGACCGAACACGCCGCTCTTCTTGAAGTCTACGCCGTAGTCAATGCCACTGACCGCCTCAGCCTTGTGTCCATTTCCATGTTCCCCCACGTCTCCCTCCTTCTGAATCGAATTGTGGCTCGAAGCCATGGTGTCGTCCTGCAAGATGGTGTACGACAGGTACTTCGCGTGCGTCTTTCGTCCCAGCGGGTTACCGGGCGTACGGGGCAGCTTCGGGTCCTTCGACGCAGGTTCGTCGTCCGAGCTTCCCTCCTTGGCCAGGCACGCCTTGGCGTAGATGAACATGAGCTTTGCTTGCACCGTTCCTTCCTTGATATCGAGCAACGGCATTCCTCCGAACTCGCACTCCTCCATGGGTTTTCCCGTAGCGCGCGCGACGACGTCGGCTGCTTCCTCGAAACTCATGTGCGACGTGTTGCTGACTTGACTATCGTGCGAAGCCAAACGCGGTCGCACAGCTGTAGAGGGGATCACAACCGGGGGCGGTGGTGCGGGCTTGCTTTCCAGTTGAGCGTGCTGCTGGTGCCGGAGGTCGTCACGCGGGGTCGAACCCGAGCGAGATCGCGAAGTCGGCAACTGCTGCTGACTGTAGCGGTTGGTCTCGTCGTGCGACGAATGCTGCGGCCGACGGTGCGGGATAATGTGCGCGTCGATCCTCAGATCAAACTGCGGCTCCGCGTCCAAGTGCTCGCGGCGGAAATCTCCATCCACGCCGTCGTCGCCGCGCGCAAAGGCGCCCGTCGAGTTGCTCGAGTAGCGTCGCTCCTTCACTTCAATATTGGCAGCAGCGAGCTGGTACTGCGGCTCGTACTCCTCGATCGGCTGCTGCTCGAAGTGCGTGGCGCTGTCTCGCGAGTAGCGTCGTCCTTCACCCGCCGGCTCTAGTTCGTACTCCCTGTCGTCCGAGTAGCGTCGCTGCTGGTCCACGCTGTTGTTTCGGCGCGGCGGGCGCGGCGCGGGCTCGTACTCGGGCTGGGCCGTGGGCATCGTGGGTCTCCTCGGCCGCTCGTCGTCGTCCGCGAGGTGCGGCTGCAGCGCGGCCGCCGGGTTCTCGATGCGGTTGGAGGACGCGTGGAAGCGCAGCACCGCGGGCTTCTCCACGACGTGCAGCCACCTGAGCACCTTCTCGACGCCGAGCGCCTTGGTCTTCTCTCCGTTGATGGCGATGAGCACGTCGTTGACGCACACGCGGTCCATGCCGCGGCCCTGACCCCTGCTGGCGCTGATGAAGTCCACGCACGGCACGTTCACCTTGGAGTTGTACGCGCGGAACGAGATGCCGAGCGAGCCGCGCTCCCACACGACGCTGAACTGCTTGCGCAGGCGGCGCTCCTCGGCCTCAGCCTTAGCGCCGCTCTTGCTCTTGTGCTTGCTCCTGCTGCTCTTCTTCTTGTCCGACGCGTCGCTCTCGACGCTCAAGTTGTGCGCGCTCGGGTTGCGCTTCTGCTCGATGAGCGCGTGGCCGCTGTCCACGTCGGAGCGGCCGCGCGCGCGGCTCTGCTGTTGCTGCTGCTGGGCCGAGCTGCTGGTGCGCGCGCGCGCACGGGCCGCGGGCTCCTCGGCGATGGCCTGCGAGACGCCGCGCTGCAGCACGGGCACCTGCAGCGGCGAGCGGAAGTGCAGCACCATGGGCAGCCGCTCCTTGAAGAGCAGGCGCACGACCTTCTCGTAGCCCAGCCGCGTCGTCTTCTTGCCGTTGACGCTGATGAGCAGGTCGCCCTCGCGCACGCCCGCGAGCTTGAGCACCGAGGGCTGCGGCAGCAGCTGCGCCACGACCGGCGGCATGTCGGCGCCCAGGTCGGGCCGCAGCACGACGCCCAGCGGGCCGGCGTTCCAGTTGATGAGGTAGTCCTGCATGCTGTCGGCGGGGCGGGGGCTACTAGGGCCGCTGCTGCTACTGCGATTGCTGCTGCGGGCCGCAGGCGCCGCCATGCACTTGAACAGTAGTGGACTTTGCTGCGGAATGCGGCCAGGGAGGAGCCCCGCGACGCGCGATGCCGATGCCGACGAACAGCTGGGTGTGTACTGCACATCATCCACTGGGTTCATGGGTGGCCCCGCTGTGGCCCCAAGTGGCGAGTGCGAGCGACTGCTGTGAGAGTGTTGGCAACACTGTTGCCGGTTGGCTGCAGTGCAGCAGTTGCAGCCGACAATTTGAGGCTGGTAGGGTATTCTACTGCTACATGTAAGTGTAAAGCAGCTAAGCCGCTGGCTTGACGATGAGTGGACCGTTGCAGTGGGTCTTTTAGCGCCGACTGCAGTGGGCAGAGCTCGTGCGGGAGTCGGTAGCAGACAGGTGGGTCCACGTTGTGTGTGTGTCCGGACGATCGGACTGCCGCCAACCAAGTGGACAACGGATTCGCCAGTGGAATCTCGATGGCTTCGTTATCAGGCTGCAGCGACAGCATTCGTCTCGAACGAAATTCTCCGGTGAGCATTACCGCATAACACATATCATAAAGCACGTATATATCATAGAGCACACTTTTTAACAGCCAATCAAACTTCGACTGCGTTGCTATCTGGTGAGCAAAAACAACGCGTTGACTACTGATCTATACACATTCTAATATATTTGGTGTTTGTACCTTATATGTTTCTTACAATCAGTCGAGCTCCCAGTGTACCAAGGGTGTGCTCTATGATATGTGTTATGCGGTAGGTACACCGCGGGCTGGCGCAATGCGAGCCGGCCGGCTGGCGAACTGTGCCCCCTTGGCAGCGGACGGCGCCACCGAATTGAGAGCCGCGCGCGTCATGTGAGCCCGACGCTCGGGAGACTCGCAAGTCCGTGTGTAATGCGGTGCCCGGTCCGCCCATCGCAAATCGTGCTGCCAGCACAGAGATAAGCGCTCGGAGCTTGCACGGCAGAGATAAGCGCTCAGTGCTGTGCTCTCCGTCAAATGGAAGGCAACTTGGGCATGGTCACTTCAACGTCGTCAACCAATCAAAAACGCCGGAGAAGTTGGCTCACCATGCTTGGAAGGATCATCTTCGCACATGCACGTGAGGTGGAAGTCGTGTTGTGAGCAAGATGGCAGGCTATCAGCTCGAGTGCATCCGTGCGCAGCTTTTCGTGCACAAGAGACCATTCCAGACTCAGTGTGGTGGGGGCACCACGCATTTTACCGCGGAAGGTTCCATGCAAGTACTGGAGGTCGGACGGACGAAGGCATCCACGCGCTTATCCCCTGATCCCCGATGGTGTCTTAAAAAATCGAAGTGCAGCAAGGTCGTGGTGGACTTCGCTCCCCAAATCACTGGGGACGAGCAACTCACGAGCTACATACTCGATTATGCGTGCACGGGCAAGAAGCCAAAACTTCCTTAGAATGTCATTCGATAGCTCCACCATACGCTTGATGCCTTGTTTATGTTAAGAGAAGCAACGTGGCGTACACTTGCCCTGGTACCTGTGGTCAACTCAATACCGACAGCCGAATGACATCAAAACAGCGACCAAAGGAGATCTCCGTTACGAGTCGTAACTTACGACAACCCTCGCTGGCTGGAATATCCACTCGGCATGCGGCTACCTTGACCAAACCGATGTTTGTAAGCTCCTATTCGTTGCGGAAATTCGCCAGTCTCAACAATACCAGCACAACCGTTCACTTCTGCAAATCCAACCCGTTAATGACCCCCTTCACCATGCCATCATCCAGGTTCGTATACCAATGCTTGCATTCGCACATTAAAAGCGGCATGCCACGTGAGCTCCGCATATTTGCATGCACTAGGCGTCCAGTGGACGCCTTCCAAAAACAGCATAGGCGCCCGCATAAATATATTTAAGACAACTTATATTTACTCAGACGGCAAACTCGTCTGAGTAAACGAGGGGTCGCTTCACCCTGTCATTGTGCAACTGCATACATTTTGACTTAATTTCAGTATCAACAACCCTAATGTAGCAACTGGATCGCATATCAGGTCGACCTTTCACATATATCGACCTCTACACAATTTACATTTAGAGACGAACTTAGAGAAACACTTTAAGCCGGTCTTATGCTATTTTTGGCAGGCGTCCACTGTACACGGTAATATCTCGGGTGCGAACAAGAAGCCCGAAGTTGCAGCCGTCTCCGCGAGTTGCAACATTGGGTGGAGACAAAAATGATTTTTTGTATCGGACAACTTGGTTACGGTACCGGTACTGTAGTCACGTACATGCATTCCATGCATTCCACCCAAAATATCTGGCGAATTTTCCCCAAGAGCTCACTGCGATGCAGGAAACTGTTGCAGAATTTCATTTCTAGCAGCTCGATACGCTTCGACATCCAAAGGAACAGGTTGATATATAGGTCTTGTCGCCCAAGCGTTCATGATGAATCGAGCACAAGAAACGTACTCCGGTCGAGAAAAGCTGAACTCCGTTGAATAGCAAAACTCACACAAGCTCCATTACCAGCATCCTGTGCTTGAGAGAGCCCTCCCCACAAATATATCTTGGGCGATCTCACACCGTCGATGTGGCTGCCTGGTGTTGGCTGAGCGTTTCGCCCACTAAGATGGTTCTTCTGGTGTTGTCTGTCGCTCATGAGAGTGACATCCAGACGGGGTTTCGCTATTTTGAGACGCCCGCAGTATACACTCACACATGCGTGATAACACCACAACGCCACCATGAATGAGGCTGAACTTCCGCCAGAGATCGACATAGATCTCTATCAATCCGGTGCTCACGTTGACCTTCTTGAAGTTGCTGCGTTTCACCTGATCGTGTAGTCTCGTACTTAGCCCAGTGCTCCACATTGATCGCTTACCTCACTTACAATCCTTCTGCCCTAATGTCCTAATCAATTCAATACACCATATTCCCTTCTCCAATTGGGTGAAGACACAACATCGCTTCGTGATTGGCCGAAATCCCTCCCGTGAATGCATCCGTTTTCTTCAACGCCGCATTTATCAAGCGACCTCTTGCGAAGTGAGACCTTCTCGTCCCTCCTCCCTCGCCATGCTCCGCCGCCTCCGCCCCGACGCCCGCGCGCTGGCCTGCGCGTCGCACCTACTGCAAACTACGCGCGTATCAGCGGCGCCCACGTCGCGTGTCTTCTCGCTGCGGGCCGCGCAGCGGCCGCCTCTGGATCCGCGCGGCCTGCACGTCCGCGGGCTCATCACTGGCCCGCCGGGCCACTCCAAGAAGCCCGCGGGCGACGCGCTCTGCTGTCCTCAGTGCGGCGCCGCGCTGGTGCTCGCCGAGTCGCTCGCGCAGGCCGGGGACAAGGCGCCCGCGGCCGACACCAAGGCTGTCCCCGTCGAGTTCAAGAAGGGGGACGTGGTCAAGTGCGCGGCCTGCAACTTGCACTTCGCGCTCAAGGCGCAGCCCGCGCCCGCGCAGCCCAGTCCGGCCTTCCGCAACGCCGCGGCCGCCGCGGCGCTCAGCTCGCTCAGCTCGTCGCTGGCGCCGGGCGTGCAGACCACGCGCGGCTCGAGTCTGGGCGGGCCGACATACAGCGGGAACTACCCGTCGCCCACGCGCCGCATGACGGCGGACGGCGAGTACGACAAGCTGGCCAACGAGGCGCTCTTCGGAGCGGACGCCACCGTCTCCAAGGAGCGCGTGCTCACGCCGCGCGAGATCTACGAAGGACTCAACGAGTACGTCATCGGCCAGGACAAGGTCAAGAAGACGCTGGCCGTGGGCGTGCACAACCACTACAAGCGGCTGCACGCGCTGGAGCTGCTGCAGGCCCGCAAGGACGCCGAGGCCGCCTGCGCCAAGCAGCAGCACGCGCGCGCCGGCGGCGTCACCCGCCAGCACGTGGATCTGGACGACTCGCGGCTGTCCAGCATTGGCCGCCGGCTGCTGCTGGAGGAGATCTACCCAGGCGCGGAGAAGAAGGAGGCAGGGCTGGGACAGGAGGCCAAGCAGCATGCAGCTGAAGGTACCGGCGAGGCGCCGGAGGCCAGCGCCGCGGCGTCGACGCACGCTCATGCGACGAGGTTGCAGCACCACTCGCTGGGGGATAAGCTGCAGTATCTCGAGGGGGTGGAGCTGGACAAGACCAACGTCATGCTGGTGGGCCCCACGGGCTCGGGCAAGACGCTGCTGGCCAAGACGCTGGCGCGACTGGCGAAAGTGCCGATTGTGATCGCAGACGCGACGTGCCTGACCCAGGCGGGATACGTGGGCGAAGATGTGGAGTCGGTGCTGTTCAAGTTGTACCAGGCGGCCAACTACAACCTGGAGGCCACTCAGCGTGGCATTGTGTACATTGATGAGATCGACAAGATCACGCGGAAGAGTGAGAACGTGAGTATCACGCGCGACGTGTCGGGTGAGGGGGTCCAGCAAGCGCTGCTGAAGATCCTCGAAGGGAGCATGGTCAACGTGCCCGAAAAGGGCGGACGCAAGAACCCGCGCGGCGAGTACATTACCATCGACACGACCAACATCCTGTTCATTTGTGGCGGGGCGTTCGCTGGACTGGAGAAGCAGGTCACGCGCCGGACGTCGCAGTCATCGATCGGATTCGGGGCCCAGATGCCCAACATGCGGCTCAAGGACAGTGATCAGATCGGCCAGCTACTTTCTCAAGCTGAGCCGGAAGACCTCGTATCTTACGGTCTCATTCCGGAGTTCATCGGCCGCTTCCCGATGCTGGTCAGTACCACAGGCCTGTCGAAGGATGAGCTCGTACAGGTTCTTACTGAACCTAGGAACAGCCTCGTCCGGCAGTACAAGGCGCTCTTCGCGCTGAGTGACGTGGAGTTCCATGCGACAGAAGGCGCACTTGAAGCTGTGGCCGAGTCGGCGCTGAGCAAGAACACCGGCGCTCGAGGATTGCGCTCCATCTTTGAGCGCGCGCTCATGGAGACCATGTTTGATTTGCCCGACATGAACGACGTGCGTGCCGTTTACGTGGATGAAGAAGCCATTCTCGGCCGCAAGCGACCCGTGCTCATTCGTGGCGACATGACGCTGGATGAGTATCTGAAAAACCTCGAGGATGACAGCGATAAGCGGGAAGAGGCTGTCTAATCGACTTCCAAGTCCAGTCTGGATTCCTGGATTATCCAGGAGCACCCGTTCTCACCATTCCCTTGCACCCGTGCAGTTCGCTGACTGAAGGCACCAAGCTGGGAAGATGCAAGGCAGCGGTGGTCATCCCGTCTGTGTTTTATGAAAGGTATTTTATCACGAACTCAAAAGCATATCGACCGAGCCCGAGAAACAACAGCAGAAAAAAACCAAACAAACAATATATTGAATCGCAAAAGCGAACTAGCTAAAGGTATCCAAGTGGGAGAAGTATCAAGAGGAAGTACAGGTTTAGTGACACCAGAGCGAGGTACGTGCATGCATATTCGTCTTCAAGAGCTAAATATGGGCACTCAGAAAAACTTCTTGTTGCATCGCATGCTGCTGTGGATGATGCTGGCAGGGAAAGAAAAGTGAAACCACATCCCGAGACTGTCGACACCCAGGAGCTCTCGGTCACAGTTGCTCCAGGAAACACTTGCGTAGCGTTGGGAAAACAAAATGGTGGTCGGATCGATGCCGCCGCCGACGGCACCTGAAGACAAGGACGAACTCCGAATCGAAGCACGGCGCCAGCGTGAGATTGAGCGCACCAAGAAGCTCGGGCCTGGTCGTCTTCGGAACATTGGGGTGCGTTCGTTTGGCTTCCGTCTGTGTTTGAGATAATGTCGGAAGTTCACTGTAGCTGTTATTGTAAGTAGGCGGACATCGCAGGGGTCAAGAACCAAATCGAGGAGCACCAGCGCCAGGACGTAGCCGATCGTGAAGCGAAGCGCGCGAGCGAAGAAGAAGATGCTGCGATTCGACGCTACTTGCTTCAAGTTGAGTCCGAAGATGCTCTCGCAAAGCGCCGTGAGCTGCTGACACTGCGCAACGACTGGGACCAGCAATCTGCCGAAGTACGGCAGGGCCGTGCTCGATACGCCGCTACTCGCGCCGTGGGCATCGACCCTGATAGCTGTGCGCCAGGAGCTGCACAGAAGTTTGAGGGTGAGGATGCTGCTCGCCTGGAACGTATTCGGCTGCAGGCAATGCAAATGAAGCAGTGGTCGATCCAGAAGATGGCCGAAGAGGCCCAACGCAATGCTAACGAGAGCGAAGGGCTGGCCGCATACATGGCGCAGTTGTTTGAGATTGAAAGGCTGATGGACGAGTTGCACCAGGGTAATGAGCGTGAACGAGCAGCGGCATCAGCGGAGATTAGTCGATTCAACCAGCGTCTGTTAGCTCAACAACGCCAGGACGAGAGTGATCGCCGCCGGCATGAACAGGAGGAGAATGCTAGCGAGATCCAACTCACACTGCAGAGCAATCTTGTGAGTGAGAACCCACTGCAAGCTGCTCTGCCTGGAATGCCGTTCGATTGGCGGGTGCGCGTAGACCACTGGAAAGGGTTCTCGGGCGAGCAAACCAAGTATTATCTCCGTCGAAATGATGAGATACTGGATGAAAAATCTCGTCGCAAGCAGCAAGAGCGCGAGCAAGCAGAAGAGGACGCCAGGAACCAGCGGGAACTTCAGCGCACACTCGCGCGTGAAGAGTACATTGCTCAACAACGGCGGTCGCAAATGGAAATGGATGTGCGCGTCACTCGTGAGCAGCAGGCCCAGCAAGCAGCAGACCGCGAGAAAGCAAATGCCGATCGAGCACGCGGCAAGATCGAGCCCGGCTTCTTCCAGAACTTTGGTCGATCCTATCGTTGAAGAGACCTCCCAACCAGAGTCGATGATAGCCTATTGATTCATGAAAGCACACAGCCAGATCAAATGAAGTTAGTGTATGAATTCCCTGCATCCACATACTCCATCAACGTTTTTCTTGCTTCGTAGTTTTACATGGATCATGGACACAGCGTGATCGTTTTTGCGAGAAGCCGATGAAGTACTGCAGTGGCGTCTTCGAGCTCCGTGCCGGACAAAATATTCGCCGCCGTCTCGTCATTCTCTATCGACGAGAGGGAGGACTCAATTTCTCGGCACAGGGCGACAAAGTGAGTGAGCTTGTGACGTTTCTGGGGCAAGCTCTTCGAGTCATCCGCGGGTCGCTTGTTTGATGCTGCAGATGCATCTTCACTGCTTTCCTCCGTTTCCGCGTACAACCCAGCAGGTTCATCGGGGAATCGATCTCGAAAGATGCGATAACTTGCACTTCGAGCCCGCTGGAGAGCTTGAAGCGTGCTCGCTTGAGCTGTTTCCAATGCATTGGCAACCTGTTCTGGGGATAACTTCCGCAACAACGCAGTCTCCCTGAAAGCCTGTTTGAGATCTCCCGCAAGTAGGGCTTTCAGTGGTGCCCCTGGTAGGTCTGCAATGTTTGAGTGAGCCAGCAGCTCATACAGCGCATCCAGACACACCGAGAGCAACAAGTTCAAGCGCGTGTTCGGATGGTGTGGATTGCGAGTTGCACCAAACAGCTTTTGGAACAGAGCAAGAAGCAGTTGCCACACGACAGCCATATCGCCTTCAGCAACTTGCATGTCAAACAATGATGTTCCCACGAACCGCGCCGTGATAAGAAGAGTATCGCGTATACCACCGAACTGCGCGGAATTGTCAATGATCGCGAGCAGATCCTTCATCACTTGCACGCATTGATTGTTTTTGTTGGACTTGAGCACGGCTCCAAGCTTCGAGAGAAGATACAGGGATGTTTCAACGGCTCGTCCAATGCATCGAGATTTAGCCTGTTCGAGCTTCACGACGCTGCTGGAGCATTTTGATGCTGGTTGGATGTTTCCGACTGACTGAGAGCCTCCAACTTGTTTGCTCTGTTGTGCCAGTTGGGATAATGCCTCGGTAGACATCCGAACCAAAATGATCGAAAGCTCCGCGATATCGTCCTGACGCGGTTCGTTGTCGTCAAAGACACCCCTCAACAGTAAAAGACACATGTCAAGCACCCGCAGCATGCCAAGAATGTTTTCGCGCTTGGCAGAAGCGACTTTTCCTTCAGCTGCCAAAAGCTCGAGAACCGTACCGCAGCACTCGAAGCACATGGGGAGATATTTGGCGATCCACTCGTCCTTCATAGGTCCGTCGTACTCTTTCAGGAAACGAACCCCGGCCAACTTTTCAAGCAGATGCAATTGTGATGCCACGCGCAAATTGAATTGGTGGCCAGGGCCTTCGCTACTGATCACATCGATAACGGCAGTCACTTGGTCCATGCACACGTCCTTTAGTGCTACAGGCATATCTGGGTAGACGAAAGCAACCAACTGCAGAATTTCTTTTTCAACTCCATCCGACAGCACCAAAGCCTTGTCAGAATCGTCCTCCCATTGCGTGACATCAAGAAGCATCTGAAGAGCTTGCATGGCAAGGGCCTCATCCCAACAAAAGCACAAGAGCTCCCGCCAGACTTCCCAGCACAATGTACGCTGCACCCAGTCGGGATAAAGTGTTTGCTTGAGAAGCGAGAGCTGCATCTCCACAACACTTTCAAAGCTGAGAAAGTATCCCAGAATCGCGTCTGTAAACAGCTCCGTGCCTTCGATAGAGCGGGAAATCGAGTCGCCAAGGGCGCACTCCCGGTACCGTGCAAATAGCTGGGATACCTCTACAGCTCTGTTTCCATCATCGTACGGTATCTCAACATCAGTGCTGCTGAGTGAGCCGTTCCCAGTCGCCCCTGCAAACGTTGTAAGCACCAGCAGATGACCCCAGCGAATCGAGTTCTCAGTGTCGATATTGGCGGCATCCGACGGCTGCCGCTGTCCTACAGCTCGAACCATGTCACCAGTTGGATACCATAGTAAAGTGCGAACAGTATCTATACCTTGATCGGTTAGTGCACCATCCGCATTACCCACCAAATTGTCAGTGATGTCCATGGCCTGATTAAGCATAGCACGGAGCTCTTGCCCTGCTTTCGATGTCGCTGGCGCCTGGCTGTGTCGGACAGCGTAAATCAAACTGGAAGCGACATTTACAACTGCCAGGATGCAATTCTCCAGCTCACACTCCAACCTGCTCGCGAATGCTGCTGTCAAACGCTGAAACGCCCTCCAGTACAGCTTCAAAAACTTCAGATCCGGCGCTCCATTGTTCTGGGCATCTAGAGCACGCAGCAGTTGACCAATACTCTGCTCCACGGATGATACCGCCGCAGCCAGCAGCTCCTCAACATTAAAATTCTGCGGCTCTTGCTTCACAGCTTTGTCTCCGTCTATATTCTCACCCACCTCGACAGACACCGCAGCAGCAGACGCAGCACCTGCCAGCGTTGGACCGAAAGTTGTCGCCAGCTTTGCCAAATTCTACACCATCACACACACAACACCAGCCATTAGCCGCGCTTATCACTCCACCACTTAAAACAGCACGTGGCCAACCTTCCAGACGAACGTCGCAGTCTTCAAGTCCGGCGTAGCGTCATCACCCCCTCCACCTTGTTCCGTAGCTGCAGCAGCAACACCGCGAGCTCCACCACATAGTTCCTCCTTCTTCCAGTATGGTCTTCTACCTCTAGATCCATTGGTGCTGCGTTCTTGAGTACTAGAGTCAGCACTTGGTCTCCCCACTTGATCCATCTTCGTACGTCTCCACCGTCGCCCAGACGCCCCGTAGCGACCTCAAAATATTGCTGCAATATCTCCAGAATCTCGTGATTCACTTCCACTGTCTTCTGCGTTGCCCAGAGCAGCAGCGCGTCCAGCAGCTCTAAATGCACATCGGACGGTGGTGAATCTTCGCTTATTTCCGAAATTAACGTCTGCGTCGCGGCGGTCCAGCGCTCTCCCTCCGTCGTCAGGAACGCCACCACGTCGCTCACAACTGCTGGGACGTCTTGAGCGTTTGCTAGATCCGGTAGCGCAGCGCGTAGCTCCGCAGCGACGGCGACAGCGTCGCTACAATCAGCGAGGCGACGAACCACTTCCGTCATTATTGGGAAGTCGAAAAATGACAATAAAGGATAAGACCTTGGTGGCCACCAAATGGCTACATATATATTTCTTCGCGGTGGGCAACCTGCGGTACGTGCATTGGAGGGGTGATCGTTGCTATGGTCGAGCAGCTCTCAACCGCATGGCGTTGTTAAGAAGACGCTGTAAATGAACGCCGGCGCGGGTCTTGCTGCTGGTGCCAGTCGCCGGCACGGACCTCCAAGCCGGAGCAGGCCTCAATGCCGGAGCAGGGCTCAATGCCGGCGCGGGTATCACTGCCGGTGTCGGCCTCAACGCGGGAGGCGGCTTGAACATTGGTGGGAGCGACAAGAATAATGGTGGATATGCGCTGAACAAGGCCCCCACGCAAGCAGTGCAGTCAACTGCGAAAAGCCGTAGCTACTACCGTCACCTGCGCGGATAAGCGCATCGATCCGCTCGATGCGTTTGAAGACATGCAATACCGGATCGAAGGACCGGTCTCTCCGTGCGCCAAGAGCACTCCACTCGGACGAACTCCGAGACATTTGTTAGCACTGGTGAAGCCTGGGTAGGCGCCAGTATTGTTGTTGTGTGTGTAGTGCGTATTGCTGCAATACCAAATAATCGATGTTTTCCCGTCTTTCATCATGCTTTCCCATCTTTCATCAGAGCTCCACGTGGCTTTGACATTCGCCTTTGTTGCTCGTTTCAGAGGTCAGTGGAAGCTGTAGATTTTCTTCGCAGCATGTGCCGCAGGTTCATTCACCCGCGTTGGAAGTATGAATGCGCACGGATCGCTACGCAACCAAGTGGTCGCGAAAGTGCTGTGGCTTTTTGCGACTGTAGTCGCGCTTCAAATCTTCGACCACCGAAAGATTCACGAAGTTGAAGAGGATAGAAATAGAACGTTTCTATTCTCAAATAGAAACGATACCATCGCCTCGTCACATTTGCACTCCTGCGTGGCGACCAACCAGCAGCAATCAAAGCTCCATAGAGCAAGAGAGCACACATTCACAGACTGAAGCGCTTACCAAAGCTTTTGTGCGTCGGTGGTTACTCTGAGCCGCTGCGCATCTGCCACCATCTCGTTCCGCTGTTGATTGTCACCTCAGTTGATTATTGGCGACCCTTTCTGGCAACGTGGACGCGCGAAATATGCCTGCCACTTTGTAAACAGGTGTCTGAGTGAAGAGGCAGCCCTGATAACGGAGGCGAATGCACACACCTGCTCTGTATGTTGCTATACAATAGCTAGCATGTGACGCTGGAAGCTAGATGGGTACATCGCAGCTGGGCACACATGCGCCAGAGGGACATGACCCTTTGCCGTTCGCCGACACAGCGGCGTGTGGCGCCCGCCCCCTTCTTCGTCAGTCGACCACTCGATGACCACCATGCCCCCGCCGGTCATTTTACTCTATCGGCTGCTGAAGGCCACCCCAACGTTCACGCTAGCTATCACGCGGCAGCAGGACTGTCAACCAACCGGCCAGCTTGCCTGCCGCCAAAGATGGTATTTTGCTGCTTGTCATGCAAAAGAGGCCGCAGCTACCGGTACATGGCACCTGGTTCACTCTCACGGCGGGTGAAGAACCGCTCATTCTCCAATTTCGGCCAACTTGATCAAGCAACGACAGAGGCCGGCAACCAAATTCTACCAGGAGCAACAAGATGATGATCGGCAAGATCGGCGCGTTGTGTGTAGCGGCGGCGGCTTTCGCAATCAGCGCGGTGGACGCGACACCGGAAGCGGTGCAGACACTCGCGCGGGACTACGACGATTATCAAAAGTACAACACCTACGGCAATGGTTACGCGGGAGCTGCTCGGGCCGGTCTCAATGCAGGCGCGGGTCTCACTGCTGGTGCCACGCTCAACGCGGGAGCTGGCTTGAACGCCGTAGCTGGATTCCAAACCGGAGCTGGGCTCAATGCCGGTGCCGGTCTAATTGCCGGAGCGGGTCTCAACGCTCGTGCCGGCCTCAACGCAGGAGCTGGTCTCAACGCAGGCGCGGGTCTTTCTGCTGGTGCCGGGCTCAACGCCGGAGCCGGCTTGATCGCCGGCGCGGGCCTCCAAGCCGGAGCTGGGCTCAACGCTCGTGCCGGTCTAATTGCCGGAGCGGGTCTCAACGTTCGTGCCGGGCTCAACGCAGGAGGTGGTCTCAACCCAGGCGCGGGTCTCACAGCGGGTGCCGGGCTCAACGCCGGAGCCGGCTTGATCGCCGGCGCGGGCCTCCAAGCCGGAGCTGGGCTCAACGCTCGTGCCGGTCTAATTGCCGGAGCGGGTCTCAACGCTCGTGCCGGCCTCAACGCAGGAGCTGGTCTCAACGCAGGCGCGGGTCTTTCTGCTGGTGCCGGGCTCAACGCCGGAGCCGGCTTGATCGCCGGCGCGGGCCTCCAAGCCGGAGCTGGGCTCAACGCTCGTGCCGGTCTAATTGCCGGAGCGGGTCTCAACGTTCGTGCCGGCCTCAACGCAGGAGCTGGTCTCAACCCAGGCGCGGGTCTCACAGCGGGTGCCGGGCTCAACGCCGGAGCCGGCTTGATCGCCGGCGCGGGCCTCCAAGCCGGAGCTGGGCTCAACGCTCGTGCCGGTCTAATTGCCGGAGCGGGTCTCAACGCTCGTGCCGGCCTCAACGCAGGAGCTGGTCTCAACGCAGGCGCGGGTCTCACAGCGGGTGCCGGGCTCAACGCCGGAGCCGGCTTGATCGCCGGCGCGGGCCTCCAAGCCGGAGCTGGGCTCAACGCTCGTGCCGGTCTAATTGCCGGAGCGGGTCTCAACGCTCGTGCCGGCCTCAACGCAGGAGCTGGTCTCAACCCAGGCGCGGGTCTCACAGCGGGTGCCAGGCTCAACGCCGGAGTCGGCTTGATCGCCGGCGCGGGCCTCCAAGCCGGAGCTGGGCTCAATGCCGGTGCCGGTATAATTGCCGGAGCCGGTCTCAACGCTCGTACCGGCCTCAACGCAGGAGCTGGTCTCAACGCAGGCGCGGGTCTTTCTGCTGGTGCCGGGCTCACCGCTGGAGCCGGCTTGAACGCCGGCGCGGGCCTCCAAGTCGGAGCTGGGCTCAATGCCGGTGCCGGTCTAATTGCCGGAGCCGGTCTCAACGCTCGTGCCGGCTTCAACGCAGGAGCTGGTCTCAACCCAGGCGCGGGTCTCACAGCGGGTGCCGGGCTCACCGCTGGAGCCGGCTTGAACGCCGGCGCGGGCCTCCAAGTCGGAGCTGGGCTCAATGCCGGTGCCGGTCTAATTCCCGGAGCCGGTCTCAACGCTCGTGCCGGCTTCAACGCAGGAGGTGGTCACAACGCAGGCGCGGATCTCATAGCGGGTGCCGGCCTCAACATCGGACCTGGTTTGAACGCCGGAGCTAGGCTCAATGCTGTAGCTGGTCTCAACGCAGGCGCGGGTCTTTCTGCTGGTGCCAGGCTCAACGCCGGAGCCGGCTTGATCGCCGGCGCGGGCCTCCAAGCCGGAGCTGGGCTCAACGCTCGTGCCGGCTTCAACGCAGGAGGTGGTCTCAACGCAGGCGCGGATCTCACTGCCGGTGTCGGCCTCAACGCGGGAGGCGGCTTGAACATTGGTGGGAGCGACAAGAATAATGGTGGATATGCGCTGAACAAGGCCCCCACGCAAGCAGTGCAGTCAACTGCGAAAAGCCGTAGCTACTACCGTCACCTGCGCGGATAAGCGCATCGATCCGCTCGATGCGTTCGAAGACATGCAATACCGGATCGAAGGACCGGTCTCTCTGTGCGCCAAGAGCGCTCCACTCGGACGAACTCCGAGACATTTGTTTGCACTGGTGAAGCCTGGGTAGGCGCCAGTATTGTTGTTGTGTATAGTGCGTATTGCTGCAATACCAAATAATGGATGTTTTCCCGTCTTTCATCAGAGCTCCAAGTGGTTTTGACATTCGCCTTTGTTGCTCGTTTCAGAGGTCAGTGGAAGCTGTAGATTTCCTTCGCAGCATTTGCCGCAGGTTCGATGCAGCGCAGTCACCCGCGCTGGAAGTACGCATGTGAACGTATCGCTACGCAACCAAGTGGTCGCGAAAGTGCTGTAGTTTTTGGCGACCGTGGTCGCGCTTCGAATCTTCGACCACCGAAAGATTCACGAAGTTGAAGTGGATAGAATAGAAATAGAACGTTTCTATTCTCAAATAGAAACGATACCGCCGCCTCGTCACATTTGCACTCCGACAACCAGCAGCAGTCAAAGCTCCATAGAGCAAGCGAGCACACATTCACAGACTAAAGCGCTTACCAAAGTTGCCAAAGCTTTTGGCGTCGGTGGTTACTCTGAGCCGCTGCGCATCTGCCACCATCTCGTTCCGCTGTTGATTGTCACCTCAATTGATTATTCGCGACCCCCTCTGGCAGCGATACACCACTTTGTAATCAGGTGTCTGAGTGAAGTGGCAGCCCTGACAACGGAGGCGAATGCACACACCTGCTCTGCACGTTGCTATACAATAGCTAGCATGTGACGCTGGAAGCTAGATGGGTACATCGCAGCTGGGCACACATGCGCCAGAGGGACATGACCCTTTGCCGTTCGCCGACACAGCGGCGTGTGGCGCCCGCCCCCTTCTTCGTCAGTCGACCACTCGATGACCACCATGCCCCCGCCGGTCATTTTACTCTATCGGCTGCTGAAGGCCACCCCAACGTTCACGCTAGCTATCACGCGGCAGCAGGACTGTCAACCAACCGGCCAGCTTGCCTGCCGCCAAAGATGGTATTTTGCTGCTTGTCATGCAAAAGAGGCCGCAGCTACCGGTACATGGCACCTGGTTCACTCTCACGGCGGGTGAAGAACCGCTCATTCTCCAATTTCGGCCAACTTGATCAAGCAACGACAGAGACCGGCAACCAAATTCTACCAGGAGCAACAAGATGATGATCGGCAAGATCGGCGCGTTGTGTGTAGCGGCGGCGGCTTTCGCAATCAGCGCGGTGGACGCGACACCGGAAGCGGTGCAGACACTCGCGCGGGACTACGACGATTATCAAAAGTACAACACCTACGGCAATGGTTACGCGGGAGCTGCTCGGGCCGGTCTCAATGCAGGCGCGGGTCTCACTGCTGGTGCCACGCTCAACGCGGGAGCTGGCTTGAACGCCGTAGCTGGATTCCAAACCGGAGCTGGGCTCAACGCTCGTGCCGGTCTAATTGCCGGAGCGGGTCTCAACGCTCGTGCCGGCCTCAACGCAGGAGCTGGTCTCAACGCAGGCGCGGGTCTCACAGCGGGTGCCGGGCTCAACGCCGGAGCCGGCTTGATCGCCGGCGCGGGCCTCCAAGCCGGAGCTGGGCTCAACGCTCGTGCCGGTCTAATTGCCGGAGCGGGTCTCAACGCTCGTGCCGGCCTCAACGCAGGAGCTGGTCTCAACGCAGGCGCGGGTCTCACAGCGGGTGCCGGGCTCAACGCCGGAGCCGGCTTGATCGCCGGCGCGGGCCTCCAAGCCGGAGCTGGGCTCAATGCCGGTGCCGGTCTAATTGCCGGAGCGGGTCTCAACGCTCGTACCGGCCTCAACGCAGGAACTGGTCTCAACGCAGGCGCGGGTCTTTCTGCTGGTGCCGGGCTCAACGCCGGAGCCGGCTTGATCGCCGGCGCGGGCCTCCAAGCCGGAGCTGGGCTCAATGCCGGTGCCGGTCTAATTGCCGGAGCCGGTCTCAACGCTCGTACCGGCCTCAACGCAGGAGCTGGTCTCAACGCAGGCGCGGGTCTTTCTGCTGGTGCCGGGCTCAACGCCGGAGCCGGCTTGATCGCCGGCGCGGGCCTCCAAGCCGGAGCTGGGCTCAACGCTCGTGCCGGTCTAATTGCCGGAGCGGGTCTCAACGCTCGTGCCGGCCTCAACCCAGGCGCGGGTCTCAACCCAGGCGCGGGTCTCACAGCGGGTGCCGGGCTCACCGCTGGAGCCGGCTTGAACGCCGGCGCGGGCCTCCAAGTCGGAGCTGGGCTCAATGCCGGTGCCGGTCTAATTCCCGGAGCCGGTCTCAACGCTCGTGCCGGCTTCAACGCAGGAGGTGGTCACAACGCAGGCGCGGATCTCATAGCGGGTGCCGGCCTCAACATCGGACCTGGTTTGAACGCCGGAGCTAGGCTCAATGCTGTAGCTGGTCTCAACGCAGGCGCGGGTCTTTCTGCTGGTGCCGGGCTCAACGCCGGAGCCGGCTTGATCGCCGGCGCGGGCCTCCAAGCCGGAGCTGGGCTCAACGCTCGTGCCGGTCTAATTGCCGGAGCGGGTCTCAACGCTCGTGCCGGCCTCAACCCAGGCGCGGGTCTCACAGCGGGTGCCAGGCTCAACGCCGGAGCCGGCTTGATCGCCGGCGCGGGCCTCCAAGCCGGAGCTGGGCTCAATGCCGGTGCCGGAATAATTGCCGGAGCCGGTCTCAACGCTCGTGCCGGCCTCAACGCAGGAGCTGGTCTCAACGCAGGCGCGGGTCTTTCTGCTGGTGCCGGGCTCAACGCCGGAGCCGGCTTGATCGCCGGCGCGGGCCTCCAAGCCGGAGCTGGGCTCAACGCTCGTGCCGGTCTAATTGCCGGAGCGGGTCTCAACGCTCGTGCCGGCCTCAACGCAGGAGCTGGTCTCAACGCAGGCGCGGGTCTTTCTGCTGGTGCCGGGCTCAACGCCGGAGCCGGCTTGATCGCCGGCGCGGGCCTCCAAGCCGGAGCTGGGCTCAACGCTCGTGCCGGTCTAATTGCCGGAGCCGGTCTCAACGCTCGTGTCGGCCTCAATGCTGGAGCTGGTCTCAACCCAGGCGCGGGTCTCACAGCGGGTGCCAGGCTCAACGCCGGAGCCGGCTTGATCGCCGGCGCGGGCCTCCAAGCCGGAGCTGGCTCAATGCCGGTGCCGGTCTAATTGCCGGAGCCGGTCTCAACGCTCGTACCGGCCTCAACGCAGGAACTGGTCTCAACGCAGGCGCGGGTCTTTCTGCTGGTGCCGGGCTCAACGCCGGAGCCGGCTTGATCGCCGGCGCGGGCCTCCAAGCCGGAGCTGGGCTCAATGCTGGTGCCGGTATAATTGCCGGAGCCGGTCTCAACGCTCGTACCGGCCTCAACGCAGGAGCTGGTCTCAACGCAGGCGCGGGTCTCACAGCGGGTGCCAGGCTCAACGCCGGAGTCGGCTTGATCGCCGGCGCGGGCCTCCAAGCCGGAGCTGGGCTCAATGCCGGTGCCGGTCTAATTGCCGGAGCGGGTCTCAACGCTCGTACCGGCCTCAATGCAGGAACTGGTCTCAACGCAGGCGCGGGTCTTTCTGCTGGTGCCGGGCTCAACGCCGGAGCCGGCTTGATCGCCGGCGCGGGCCTCCAAGCCGGAGCTGGGCTCAATGCCGGTGCCGGTCTAATTGCCGGAGCCGGTCTCAACGCTCGTACCGGCCTCAACGCAGGAGCTGGTCTCAACGCAGGCGCGGGTCTTTCTGCTGGTGCCGGGCTCAACGCCGGAGCCGGCTTGATCGCCGGCGCGGGCCTCCAAGCCGGAGCTGGGCTCAACGCTCGTGCCGGTCTAATTGCCGGAGCGGGTCTCAACGCTCGTGCCGGCCTCAACCCAGGCGCGGGTCTCAACCCAGGCGCGGGTCTCACAGCGGGTGCCGGGCTCACCGCTGGAGCCGGCTTGAACGCCGGCGCGGGCCTCCAAGTCGGAGCTGGGCTCAATGCCGGTGCCGGTCTAATTCCCGGAGCCGGTCTCAACGCTCGTACCGGCCTCAACGCAGGAGCTGGTCTCAACGCAGGCGCGGGTCTTTCTGCTGTTGCCGGGCTCAACGCCGGAGCCGGCTTGATCGCCGGCGCGGGCCTCCAAGCCGGAGCTGGGCTCAACGCTCGTGCCGGTCTAATTGCCGGAGCGGGTCTCAACGCTCGTGCCGGCCTCAACGCAGGAGCTGGTCTCAACGCAGGCGCGGGTCTTTCTGCTGGTGCCGGGCTCACCGCTGGAGCCGGCTTGAACGCCGGCGCGGGCCTCCAAGTCGGAGCTGGGCTCAATGCCGGTGCCGGTCTAATTGCCGGAGCCGGTCTCAACGCTCGTGCCGGCTTCAACGCAGGAGGTGGTCACAACGCAGGCGCGGATCTCATAGCGGGTGCCGGCCTCAACATCGGACCTGGTTTGAACGCCGGAGCTAGGCTCAATGCTGTAGCTGGTCTCAACGCAGGCGCGGGTCTCACAGCGGGTGCCGGGCTCAACGCCGGAGCCGGCTTGATCGCCGGCGCGGGCCTCCAAGCCGGAGCTGGGCTCAACGCTCGTGCCGGTCTAATTGCCGGAGCGGGTCTCAACGCTCGTGCCGGCCTCAACGCAGGAGCTGGTCTCAACGCAGGCGCGGGTCTTTCTGCTGGTGCCGGGCTCACCGCTGGAGCCGGCTTGAACGCCGGCGCGGGCCTCCAAGTCGGAGCTGGGCTCAATGCCGGTGCCGGTCTAATTGCCGGAGCCGGTCTCAACGCTCGTGCCGGCTTCAACGCAGGAGGTGGTCACAACGCAGGCGCGGATCTCATAGCGGGTGCCGGCCTCAACATCGGACCTGGTTTGATCGCCGGCGCGGGCCTCCAAGCCGGAGCTGGGCTCAATGCCGGTGCCGGTCTAATTGCCGGAGCCGGTCTCAACGCTCGTGCCGGCTTCAACGCAGGAGGTGGTCACAACGCAGGCGCGGATCTCATAGCGGGTGCCGGCCTCAACATCGGACCTGGTTTGAACGCCGGAGCTAGGCTCAATGCTGTAGCTGGTCTCAACGCAGGCGCGGGTCTTTCTGCTGGTGCTAGGCTCAACGCCGGAGCCGGCTTGATCGCCGGAGCTGGGCTCAACGCCCGTACCGGCTTCAACGCAGGAGGTGGTCTCAACGCAGGCGCGGGTCTCACAGCGGGTGCCAGGCTCAACGCCGGAGCCGGCTTGATCGCCGGCGCGGGCCTCCATGCCGGAGCTGGGCTCAATGCCGGTGCCGGTATAATTGCCGGAGCCGGTCTCAACGCTCGTACCGGCCTCAACGCAGGAGCTGGTCTCAACGCAGGCGCGGGTCTTTCTGCTGGTGCCGGGCTCAACGCCGGAGCCGGCTTGATCGCCGGCGCGGGCCTCCAAGCCGGAGCTGGGCTCAACGCTCGTGCCGGTCTAATTGCCGGAGCGGGTCTCAACGCTCGTGCCGGCCTCAACGCAGGAGCTGGTCTCAACGCAGGCGCGGGTCTCACAGCGGGTGCCGGGCTCAACGCCGGAGCCGGCTTGATCGCCGGCGCGGGCCTCTAAGCCGGAGCTGGGCTCAACGCTCGTGCCGGTCTAATTGCCGGAGCGGGTCTCAACGCTCGTGCCGGCCTCAACGCAGGAGCTGGTCTCAACGCAGGCGCGGGTCTTTCTGCTGGTGCCGGGCTCAACGCCGGAGCCGGCTTGATCGCCGGCGCGGGCCTCCAAGCCGGAGCTGGGCTCAATGCCGGTGCCGGTCTAATTGCCGGAGCCGGTCTCAACGCTCGTACCGGCCTCAACGCAGGAACTGGTCTCAACGCAGGCGCGGGTCTTTCTGCTGGTGCCGGGCTCAACGCCGGAGCCGGCTTGATCGCCGGCGCGGGCCTCCAAGCCGGAGCTGGGCTCAATGCCGGTGCCGGTATAATTGCCGGAGCCGGTCTCAACGCTCGTACCGGCCTCAACGCAGGAGCTGGTCTCAACGCAGGCGCGGGTCTTTCTGCTGGTGCCGGGCTCACCGCTGGAGCTGGCTTGAACGCCGGCGCGGGCCTCCAAGTCGGAGCTGGGCTCAATGCCGGTGCCGGTCTAATTGCCGGAGCCGGTCTCAACGCTCGTGCCGGCTTCAACGCAGGAGGTGGTCACAACGCAGGCGCGGATCTCATAGCGGGTGCCGGCCTCAACATCGGACCTGGTTTGATCGCCGGCGCGGGCCTCCAAGCCGGAGCTGGGCTCAATGCCGGTGCCGGTATAATTGCCGGAGCCGGTCTCAACGCTCGTACCGGCCTCAACGCAGGAGCTGGTCTCAACGCAGGCGCGGGTCTTTCTGCTGGTGCCGGGCTCAACGCCGGAGCCGGCTTGATCGCCGGCGCGGGCCTCCAAGCCGGAGCTGGGCTCAACGCTCGTGCCGGTCTAATTGCCGGAGCGGGTCTCAACGCTCGTGCCGGCCTCAACGCAGGAGCTGGTCTCAACCCAGGCGCGGGTCTCACAGCGGGTGCCAGGCTCAACGCCGGAGCCGGCTTGATCGCCGGCGCGGGCCTCCAAGCCGGAGCTGGGCTCAATGCCGGTGCCGGTATAATTGCCGGAGCCGGTCTCAACGCTCGTACCGGCCTCAACGCAGGAGCTGGTCTCAACGCAGGCGCGGGTCTTTCTGCTGGTGCCGGGCTCACCGCTGGAGCCGGCTTGAACGCCGGCGCGGGCCTCCAAGTCGGAGCTGGGCTCAATGCCGGTGCCGGTCTAATTGCCGGAGCCGGTCTCAACGCTCGTGCCGGCTTCAACGCAGGAGGTGGTCACAACGCAGGCGCGGATCTCATAGCGGGTGCCGGCCTCAACATCGGACCTGGTTTGAACGCCGGAGCTAGGCTCAATGCTGTAGCTGGTCTCAACGCAGGCGCGGGTCTTTCTGCTGGTGCTAGGCTCAACGCCGGAGCCGGCTTGATCGCCGGCGCGGGCCTCCAAGCCGGAGCTGGGCTCAACGCCCGTACCGGCTTCAACGCAGGAGGTGGTCTCAACGCAGGCGCGGGTCTCACAGCGGGTGCCAGGCTCAACGCCGGAGCCGGCTTGATCGCCGGCGCGGGCCTCCATGCCGGAGCTGGGCTCAATGCCGGTGCCGGTATAATTGCCGGAGCCGGTCTCAACGCTCGTACCGGCCTCAACGCAGGAGCTGGTCTCAACGCAGGCGCGGGTCTTTCTGCTGGTGCCGGGCTCAACGCCGGAGCCGGCTTGATCGCCGGCGCGGGCCTCCAAGCCGGAGCTGGGCTCAACGCTCGTGCCGGTCTAATTGCCGGAGCGGGTCTCAACGCTCGTGCCGGCCTCAACGCAGGAGCTGGTCTCAACGCAGGCGCGGGTCTTTCTGCTGGTGCCGGGCTCACCGCTGGAGCCGGCTTGAACGCCGGCGCGGGCCTCCAAGTCGGAGCTGGGCTCAATGCCGGTGCCGGTCTAATTGCCGGAGCCGGTCTCAACGCTCGTGCCGGCTTCAACGCAGGAGGTGGTCACAACGCAGGCGCGGATCTCATAGCGGGTGCCGGCCTCAACATCGGACCTGGTTTGAACGCCGGAGCTAGGCTCAATGCTGTAGCTGGTCTCAACGCAGGCGCGGGTCTTTCTGCTGGTGCTAGGCTCAACGCCGGAGCCGGCTTGATCGCCGGCGCGGGCCTCCAAGCCGGAGCTGGGCTCAACGCTCGTGCCGGTCTAATTGCCGGAGCGGGTCTCAACGCTCGTGCCGGCCTCAACGCAGGAGCTGGTCTCAACGCAGGCGCGGGTCTTTCTGCTGGTGCCGGGCTCACCGCTGGAGCCGGCTTGAACGCCGGCGCGGGCCTCCAAGTCGGAGCTGGGCTCAATGCCGGTGCCGGTCTAATTGCCGGAGCCGGTCTCAACGCTCGTGCCGGCTTCAACGCAGGAGGTGGTCACAACGCAGGCGCGGATCTCATAGCGGGTGCCGGCCTCAACATCGGACCTGGTTTGAACGCCGGAGCTAGGCTCAATGCTGTAGCTGGTCTCAACGCAGGCGCGGGTCTTTCTGCTGGTGCTAGGCTCAACGCCGGAGCCGGCTTGATCGCCGGAGCTGGGCTCAACGCCCGTACCGGCTTCAACGCAGGAGGTGGTCTCAACGCAGGCGCGGGTCTCACAGCGGGTGCCAGGCTCAACGCCGGAGCCGGCTTGATCGCCGGCGCGGGCCTCCATGCCGGAGCTGGGCTCAATGCCGGTGCCGGTATAATTGCCGGAGCCGGTCTCAACGCTCGTACCGGCTTCAACGCAGGAGGTGGTCACAACGCAGGCGCGGATCTCATAGCGGGTGCCGGCCTCAACATCGGCCCTGGTTTGACCGCCGGAGCTAGGCTCAATGCTGTAGCTGGTCTCAACGCAGGCGCAGGTCTTTCTGCTGGTGCTAGGCTCAACGCCGGAGCCGGCTTGATCGCCGGCGCGGGCCTCCAAGCCGGAGCTGGGCTCAACGCCCGTACCGGCTTCAACGCAGGAGGTGGTCTCAACGCAGGCGCGGGTCTCACAGCGGGTGCCAGGCTCAACGCCGGAGCCGGCTTGATCGCCGGCGCGGGCCTCCATGCCGGAGCTGGGCTCAATGCCGGTGCCGGTATAATTGCCGGAGCCGGTCTCAACGCTCGTACCGGCCTCAACGCAGGAGCTGGTCTCAACGCAGGCGCGGGTCTTTCTGCTGTTGCCGGGCTCAACGCCGGAGCCGGCTTGATCGCCGGCGCGGGCCTCCAAGCCGGAGCTGGGCTCAACGCTCGTGCCGGTCTAATTGCCGGAGCGGGTCTCAACGCTCGTGCCGGCCTCAACGCAGGAGCTGGTCTCAACGCAGGCGCGGGTCTCACAGCGGGTGCCGGGCTCAACGCCGGAGCCGGCTTGATCGCCGGCGCGGGCCTCCAAGCCGGAGCTGGGCTCAACGCTCGTGCCGGTCTAATTGCCGGAGCGGGTCTCAACGCTCGTGCCGGCCTCAACGCAGGAGCTGGTCTCAACGCAGGCGCGGGTCTTTCTGCTGGTGCCGGGCTCAACGCCGGAGCCGGCTTGATCGCCGGCGCGGGCCTCCAAGCCGGAGCTGGGCTCAACGCTCGTGCCGGTCTAATTGCCGGAGCGGGTCTCAACGCTCGTGCCGGCCTCAACGCAGGAGCTGGTCTCAACCCAGGCGCGGGTCTCACAGCGGGTGCCAGGCTCAACGCCGGAGCCGGCTTGATCGCCGGCGCGGGCCCCCAAGCCGGAGCTGGGCTCAATGCCGGTGCCGGTATAATTGCCGGAGCCGGTCTCAACGCTCGTGCCGGCCTCAACGCAGGAGCTGCTCTCAACTCAGGCGCGGGTCTTTCTGCTGGTGCCGGGCTCACCGCTGGAGCCGGCTTGAACGCCGGCGCGGGCCTCCAAGTCAGAGCTGGGCTCAATGCCGGTGCCGGTCTAATTGCCGGAGCCGGTCTCAACGCTCGTGCCGGCTTCAACGCAGGAGGTGGTCACAACGCAGGCGCGGATCTCATAGCGGGTGCCGGCCTCAACATCGGACCTGGTTTGAACGCCGGAGCTAGGCTCAATGCTGTAGCTGGTCTCAACGCAGGCGCGGGTCTTTCTGCTGGTGCCAGGCTCAACGCCGGAGCCGGCTTGATCGCCGGCGCGGGCCTCCAAGCCGGAGCTGGGCTCAACGCCCGTGCCGGCTTCAACGCAGGAGGTGGTCTCAACGCAGGCGCGGATCTCACAGCGGGTGTCGGCCTCAACGCGGGAGGCGGCTTGAACATTGGTGGGAGCGACAAGAATAATGGTGGATATGCGCTGAACAAGGCCCCCACGCAAGCAGTGCAGTCAACTGCGAAAAGCCGTAGCTACTACCGTCACCTGCGCGGATAAGCGCATCGATCCGCTCGATGCGTTTGAAGACATGCAATACCGGATCGAAGGACCGGTCTCTCCGTGCCCCAAGAGCACTCCACTCGGACGAACTCCGAGACATTTGTTAGCACTGGTGAAGCCTGGGTAGGCGCCAGTATTGTTGTTGTGTGTGTAGTGCGTATTGCTGCAATACAAAATAATCGATGTTTTCCCGTCTTTCATCATGCTTTCCCATCTTTCATCAGAGCTCCACGTGGCTTTGACATTCGCCTTTGTTGCTCGTTTCAGAGGTCAGTGGAAGCTGTAGATTTTCTTCGCAGCATGTGCCGCAGGTTCATTCACCCGCGTTGGAAGTATGAATGCGCACGGATCGCTACGCAACCAAGTGGTCGCGAAAGTGCTGTGGCTTTTTGCGACTGTAGTCGCGCTTCAAATCTTCGACCACCGAAAGATTCACGAAGTTGAAGAGGATAGAAATAGAACGTTTCTATTCTCAAATAGAAACGATACCATCGCCTCGTCACATTTGCACTCCTGCGTGGCGACCAACCAGCAGCAATCAAAGCTCCATAGAGCAAGAGAGCACACATTCACAGACTGAAGCGCTTACCAAAGCTTTTGTGCGTCGGTGGTTACTCTGAGCCGCTGCGCATCTGCCACCATCTCGTTCCGCTGTTGATTGTCACCTCAGTTGATTATTGGCGACCCTTTCTGGCAACGTGGACGCGCGAAATATGCCTGCCACTTTGTAAACAGGTGTCTGAGTGAAGAGGCAGCCCTGATAACGGAGGCGAATGCACACACCTGCTCTGTATGTTGCTATACAATAGCTAGCATGTGACGCTGGAAGCTAGATGGGTACATCGCAGCTGGGCACACATGCGCCAGAGGACATGACCCTTTGCCGTTCGCCGACACAGCGGCGTGTGGCGCCCGCCCCCTTCTTCGTCAGTCGACCACTCGATGACCACCATGCCCCCGCCGGTCATTTTACTCTATCGGCTGCTGAAGGCCACCCCAACGTTCACGCTAGCTATCACGCGGCAGCAGGACTGTCAACCAACCGGCCAGCTTGCCTGCCGCCAAAGATGGTATTTTGCTGCTTGTCATGCAAAAGAGGCCGCAGCTACCGGTACATGGCACCTGGTTCACTCTCACGGCGGGTGAAGAACCGCTCATTCTCCAATTTCGGCCAACTTGATCAAGCAACGACAGAGGCCGGCAACCAAATTCTACCAGGAGCAACAAGATGATGATCGGCAAGATCGGCGCGTTGTGTGTAGCGGCGGCGGCTTTCGCAATCAGCGCGGTGGACGCGACACCGGAAGCGGTGCAGACACTCGCGCGGGACTACGACGATTATCAAAAATACAACACCTACGGCAATGGTTACGCGGGAGCTGCTCGGGCCGGTCTCAATGCAGGCGCGGGTCTCACTGCTGGTGCCGCGCTCAACGCGGGAGCTGGCTTGAACGCCGTAGCTGGATTCCAAACCGGAGCTGGGCTCAATGCCGGTGCCGGTCTAATTGCCGGAGCGGGTCTCAACGCTCGTGCCGGCCTCAACGCAGGAGCTGGTCTCAACGCAGGCGCGGGTCTTTCTGCTGGTGCCGGGCTCAGCATTGGGGCTGGCTTGAACGCCGGGGCCGGGATCAACGCCGGAGCTGGCTTGATCGGCGGCGCGGGTCTCCAAGCCGGAGCTGGGCTCAATGCCGGTGCCGGTCTAACTGCCGATGCAGGTCTCAACGCTCGGGCTGGTCTCACTGGTGGAGCTGGTCTCAACACAGGCGCGGGTCTCACAGTGGGTGCCGGGCTCAACGCTGGAGCCGGCTTGATCGCCGGCGCGGGTCTCCAAGCCGGAGCTGGGCTCAATGCTGGTGCCGGCCTCAACGCAGGAGTCGGTCTCAACACAGGCGCGGGTCTTTCTGCTGGTGCCGGGCTCAACGCCGGAGCCGGCTTGATCGCCGGCGCGGGTCTCCAAGCCGGAGCTGGGCTCAATGCTCGTGCCGGTCTAATTGCCGGAGCCGGTCTCAACGCTCGTGCCGGCCTCAACGCAGGAGTCGGTCTCAACACAGGCGCGGGTCTTTCTGCTGGTGCCGGGCTCAACGCTGGAGCCGGCTTGATCGCCGGCGCGGGCCTCCAAGCCGGGGCTGGGCTCAACGCTCGTGCCGGCGTCAACGCAGGAGGTGGTCTCAACGCAGGCGCGGATCTCACAGCGGGTGCCGGCATCAACACCGGACCTGGTTTGAACGCCGGAGCTAGGCTCAATGCTGGAGCTGGTCTCAACGCAGGCGCGGGTCTTATTGCGGGTGCCAGGCTCAACGCTCGTGCCGGCCTCAACGCAGGAGTCGGTCTCAACACAGGCGCGGGTCTTTCTGCTGGTGCCGGGCTCAACGCTGGAGCCGGCTTGATCGCCGGCGCGGGCCTCCAAGCCGGAGCTGGGCTCAACGCTCGTGCCGGCGTCAACGCAGGAGGTGGTCTCAACGCAGGCGCGGATCTCACAGCGGGTGCCGGCATCAACACCGGACCTGGTTTGAACGCCGGAGCTAGGCTCAATGCTGGAGCTGGTCTCAACGCAGGCGCGGGTCTTATTGCGGGTGCCAGGCTCAACGCAGGTGCGGGTCTCACAGCGGGTGTCGGCCTCAACGCGGGAGGCGGCTTGAACATTGGTGGGAGCGATAAGAATATTGGTGGATATGCGCTGAACAAGGCCCCCACGCAAGCAGTGCAGTCAACTGCGAAAAGCCGTAGTTACTGTCGCGAACCGTTCCCTTGGGGGGACCGTTCCTGCGCTGTATGGGAGTTGAGGCCAGAGGCTAGTAGGCAAATCAAGATAATACACTCGTACAAGTTACCACAAAATAGAGCAACTTGTTGAGTAAAGGGTAAATTCACGACTGACCAACCTTTCTTCTTGTCTTCCTAGCTCCTTGCGCTTCGCTCCCGCGCTCTCTAGACACTCCTGGATCGCACGTCACGCTTGCTGACCGCTCAGCACATCTTCACTCACCCCGTCCGGCGCTCCGTCAGCGCCCGCTTGTCCGCCCTTGCGCCCTTGTTTCCTGCCATCCGTCCTTGGCCCACGAGCGCCACCAGATCTGACTTGCCCGCGCGATCGGGAAATGACCACGCTTCGCCGCCAAATAGAAACCCACCAACCACGGCGGTAGCCGTCCCATACTGGGACGAAGTCAAATCAGAAGACCGGTCCCACGCCTCGTCGCCCCATACGGGGTTCAGCTTCAAGCAGCTGTTCCCCAGGCGATCCCGAACGAGGACGGTAATTATCCCGACCGGAACGGTACGGACCAATTCCACTCGGGACACTACTACCGTCACCTGCGCGGATAAGCGCATCGATCCGCTCGATGCGTTTGAAGACATGCAATACCGGATGGAAGGACCGGTCTCTCTGTGCGCCAAGAGCGCTCCACTCGGACGAACTCCGAGACATTTGTTTGCACTGGTGAAGCCTGGGTAGGCGCCAGTATTGTTGTTGTGTATAGTGCGTATTGCTGCAATACCAAATAATGGATGTTTTCCCGTCTTTCATCATGCTTTCCCGTCTTTCATCAGAGCTCCAAGTGGTTTTGACATTCGCCTTTGTTGCTCGTTTCAGAGGTCAGTGGAAGCTGTAGATTTCCTTCTCAGTATTTGCCGCAGGTTCGATGCAGCGCAGTCACCCGCGCTGGAAGTACGCATGTGAACGTATCGCTACGCAACCAAGAGGTCGCGAAAGTGCTGTAGTTTTTTGCGACCGTGGTCGCGCTTCGAATCTTCGACCACCGAAAGATTCACGAAGTTGAAGAGGATAGAAGTAGAACGTTTCTATTCTCAAATAGAAACGATACCGCCGCCTCGTCACATTTGCACTCCGACAACCAGCAGCAGCCAAAGCTCCATAGAGCAAGCGAGCACACATTCACAGACTAAAGCGCTTACCAAAGTTGCCAAAGCTTTTGGCGTCGGTGGTTACTCTGAGCCGCTGCGCATCTGCCACCATCTCGTTCCGCTGTTGATTGTCACCTCAATTGATTATTCGCGACCCCCTCTGGCAGCGATACACCACTTTGTAATCAGGTGTCTGAGTGAAGTGGCAGCCCTGACAACGGAGGCGAATGCACACACCTGCTCTGCACGTTGCTATACAATAGCTAGCATGTGACGCTGGAAGCTAGATGGGTACATCGCAGCTGGGCACACATGCGCCAGAGGGACATGACCCTTTGCCGTTCGCCGACACAGCGGCGTGTGGCGCCCGCCCCCTTCTTCGTTAGTCGACCACTCGATGACCACCATGCCCCCCGCCGGTCATTTTACTCTATCGGCTGCTGAAGGCCACCCCAACGCTCACGCTAGCTATCACGCGGCAGCAGGACCGTCAACCAACCGGCCAGCTTGCCTGCCGCCAAAGATGGTGTTTTGCTGCTTGTCATGCAAAAGAGGCCGTAGCTACCGGTACATGGCACCTGGTTCACTCTCACGGCGGGTGAAGAACCGCTCATTCTCCAATTTCGGCCAACTTGATCAAGCAACGACAGAGGCCGGCAACCAAATTCTACCAGGAGCAACAAGATGATGATCGGCAAGATCGGCGCGTTGTGTGTAGCGGCGGCGGCTTTCGCAATCAGCGCGGTGGACGCGACACCGGAAGCGGTGCAGACACTCGCGCGGGACTACGACGATTATCAAAAATACAACACCTACGGCAATGGTTACGCGGGAGCTGCTCGGGCCGGTCTCAACACAGGCGCGGGTCTTTCTGCTGGTGCCGGGCTCAACGCGGGAGCTGGCTTGAACGCCGTAGCTGGATTCCAAACCGGAGCTGGGCTCAATGCTGGTGCCGGTCTCAACGCTCGGGCCGGCCTCAGCGCAGGAGCTGGTCTTAACGCAGGCGCGGGTCTCACAGCGGGTGCCAGGCTCAACGCCGGAGCCGGCTTGATCGCCGGCGCGGGCCTCCAAGCCGGAGCTGGGCTCAACGCTCGTGCCGGCTTCAACGCAGGAGGTGGTCTCAACGCAGGCGCGGATCTCACAGCGGGTGCCGGCCTCAACATCGGACCCGGTTTGAACGCCGGAGCTAGGCTCAATGCTGGAGCTGGTCTCAACGCAGGCGGGGGTCTTATTGCGGGTGCCGGGCTCAACGCAGGTGCGGGTCTCACAGCGGGTGTCGACCTCAACGCGGGAGGCGGCTTGAACATTGGTGGGAGCGACAAGAATAATGGTGGATATGCGCTGAACAAGGCCCCCACGCAAGCAGTGCAGTCAACTGCGAAAAGCCGTAGCTACTTCCGTCACCTGCGCGGATAAGCGCATCGATCCGCTCGATGCGTTTGAAGACATGCAATACCGGATGGAAGGACCGGTCTCTCTGTGCGCCAAGAGTGCTCCACTCGGACGAACTCCGAGACATTTGTTTGCACTGGTGAAGCCTGGGTAGGCGCCAGTATTGTTGTTGTGTATAGTGCGTATTGCTGCAATACCAAATAATGGATGTTTTCCCGTCTTTCATCATGCTTTCCCGTCTTTCATCAGAGCTCCAAGTGGTTTTGACATTCGCCTTTGTTGCTCGTTTCAGAGGTCAGTGGAAGCTGTAGATTTCCTTCGCAGCATTTGCCGCAGGTTCGATGCAGCGCAGCCACCCGCGCTGGAAGTACGCATGTGAACGTATCGCTACGCAACCAAGTGGTCGCGAAAGTGCTGTAGTTTTTTGCGACCGTGGTCGCGCTTCGAATCTTCGACCACCGAAAGATTCACGAAGTTGAAGAGGATAGAATAGAAGTAGAACGTTTCTATTCTCAAATAGAAACGATACCGCCGCCTCGTCACATTTGCACTCCGACAACCAGCAGCAGTCAAAGCTCCATAGAGCAAGCGAGCACACATTCACAGACTAAAGCGCTTACCAAAGTTGCCAAAGCTTTTGGCGTCGGTGGTTACTCTGAGCCGCTGCGCATCTGCCACCATCTCGTTCCGCTGTTGATTGTCACCTCAATTGATTATTCGCGACCCCCTCTGGCAGCGATACACCACTTTGTAATCAGGTGTCTGAGTGAAGTGGCAGCCCTGACAACGGAGGCGAATGCACACACCTGCTCTGCACGTTGCTATACAATAGCTAGCATGTGACGCTGGAAGCTAGATGGGTACATCGCAGCTGGGCACACATGCGCCAGAGGACATGACCCTTTGCCGTTCGCCGACACAGCGGCGTGTGGCGCCCGCCCCCTTCTTCGTTAGTCGACCACTCGATGACCACCATGCCCCCCGCCGGTCATTTTACTCTATCGGCTGCTGAAGGCCACCCCAACGCTCACGCTAGCTATCACGCGGCAGCAGGACCGTCAACCAACCGGCCAGCTTGCCTGCCGCCAAAGATGGTGTTTTGCTGCTTGTCATGCAAAAGAGGCCGTAGCTACCGGTACATGGCACCTGGTTCACTCTCACGGCGGGTGAAGAACCGCTCATTCTCCAATTTCGGCCAACTTGATCAAGCAACGACAGAGGCCGGCAACCAAATTCTACCAGGAGCAACAAGATGATGATCGGCAAGATCGGCGCGTTGTGTGTAGCGGCGGCGGCTTTCGCAATCAGCGCGGTGGACGCGACACCGGAAGCGGTGCAGACACTCGCGCGGGACTACGACGATTATCAAAAGTACAACACCTACGGCAATGGTTACGCGGGAGCTGCTCGGGCCGGTCTCAATGCAGGCGCGGGTCTCACTGCTGGTGCCGCGCTCAACGCGGGAGCTGGCTTGAACGCCGTAGCTGGATTCCAAACCGGAGCTGGGCTCAATGCCGGTGCCGGTCTCAACGCTCGGGCCGGCCTCAGTGCAGGAGCTGGTCTTAACGCAGGCGCGGGTCTCACAGCGGGTGCCAGGCTCAACGCCGGAGCCGGCTTGATCGCCGGCGCGGGCCTCCAAGCCGGAGCTGGGCTCAACGCTCGTGCCGGCTTCAACGCAGGAGGTGGTCTCAACGCAGGCGCGGATCTCACAGCGGGTGCCGGCCTCAACATCGGACCCGGTTTGAACGCCGGAGCTAGGCTCAATGCTGGAGCTGGTCTCAACGCAGGCGGGGGTCTTATTGCGGGTGCCGGGCTCAACGCAGGTGCGGGTCTCACAGCGGGTGTCGACCTCAACGCGGGAGGCGGCTTGAACATTGGTGGGAGCGACAAGAATAATGGTGGATATGCGCTGAACAAGGCCCCCACGCAAGCAGTGCAGTCAACTGCGAAAAGCCGTAGTTACTGTCGCGAACCGTTCCCTTGGGGGGACCGTTCCTGCGCTGTATGGGAGTTGAGGCCAGAGGCTAGTAGGCAAATCAAGATAATACACTCGTACAAGTTACCACAAAATAGAGCAACTTGTTGAGTAAAGGGTAAATTCACGACTGACCAACCTTTCTTCTTGTCTTCCTAGCTCCTTGCGCTTCGCTCCCGCGCTCTCTAGACACTCCTGGGTCGCACGTCACGCTTGCTGACCGCTCAGCACATCTTCACTCACCCCGTCCGGCGCTCCGTCAGCGCCCGCTTGTCCGCCCTTGCGCCCTTGTTTCCTGCCATCCGTCCTTGGCCCACGAGCGCCACCAGATCTGACTTGCCCGCGCGATCGGGAAATGACCACGCTTCGCCGCCAAATAGAAACCCACCAACCACGGCGGTAGCCGTCCCATACTGGGACGAAGTCAAATCAGAAGACCGGTCCCACGCCTCGTCGCCCCATACGGGGTTCAGCTTCAAGCAGCTGTTCCCCAGGCGATCCCGAACGAGGACGGAAATTAACCCGAGCGGAACGGTACTGACCAATTCCACTCGGGACATCCTCCCCGACTGAAACTCGACGTCCTCGTCGAGGGCCCTCGTTCGACTCTCCGACAGCATGCACTTCTTTCCACAGTTCACGCTGACTCGCAAACGCCTCACGAGAAGCCTCTCGTGCAGCTCGAGCAAATTGCAGGGCCTCCACAGCGTCTCGTGGCACCGTGCCGACACCTCCATCTTCTTTCCAGAACGCTAGGGCCAGACGCTTGCTCTGTGCACGGTTCTCCATCGTCTCCTTCAACTGCTCATACAGGTCCCCGATCTTGGCAAGTGGCGACAGTCTCGTGTAAGTGAGCCACCGACACGCACGACTCGCCAAGCCGGTCAGCACCACCACACTGCTCCACAACGCCGGCCACCAACCGATCTCGAATTCCCCTTTAGATGACAAGTCCTTGACCGTTCCTGGCGTAGTAGTTCGCAGCCAGTAGCACGGATGCCACGCCAAACCATCCCAGGCAGACGGTCTCCATCAGATCGTACCCGGAGAGAAGGCTGTAGGTCACCACGTAGCCGGTCGTCAGGATCAACGCCCAGTCCGAGAAGTCCGCTTCCATGCCTTTGTCGGGCGGAATTTCGGGCTTCGGCGCTTCCACTATCTCAGCGGGACGGTCAAGTCTCTCTTCCGACATCGTCTTCACAGTCTCCGTCGCAACACCTTCCTTCATCACAGCTCCAAACACGGCCAGCGCATCAACTCCTAGAATCGAGTCGCAGATCAACTGCTCAGCCACCATCGGCACCTTATCACGCATCGGCGGCCCCTTAATTGCTTCGTCCAGGTCCGGCGTCCGTTCCACCAGGCCTTCCGTCACCAATTCACCGTTCTTGTAGTCTTTCAGCTTCTTGTACACAGTCACTCGGGCTATAGATCTCGCCACGGACGGATCAATCTCTTCATCAGTCGTTCCAGGGGGGAACCGACAGCGCAGCGTCTCTCACACAATCCAGTGGAACGCTTATACTCGCTAGCACATCAGTATCCGTTACTAACGCGGCCTCCTTATTCTTCCGTTCTTGCTGGTTCTCGTCCGCGTTGTTTCTTCTCTTCAACAATCCAAAGTCTTCATACACAACTTCCGCAGCCCCAGGCACGCCTTGCATATCCCCGGGTCCGACGGCTTTGAAGTCTCGGTTAGCTCTCTTCGCCTCCTCGGAACTCTCTAGCGTGCTCTGTAACCATTCCTGCCAACATTCCGGTGACGACATCTCATCCGGAGACGCTTTGTTCGTCCGTTCTAACACTTCCACTGGTCGGATCGAATGCTTCGCCATGTCCTCGAGAGGCAGTTCCTTCTGCGCTTCAGCGTTCTCCTTCACGCGTTTCATGACATCCACTTCATCTAGCGGAAACAGACGGTTTTCCAATTCCTTGTCGTATTCTTCTTTCTCAACTGCAGTCTCTTGGCCCGCTAAAGCCGTTCCTTCCAGTCCGGGAGAGCTCTCTTCCATTGCATCGAGCTCTTCATCCGAGAACAGATGTTGATACTCCTTTAGTCCCTCTTCTTCAGGCGGAATTTCCATACGCTTAACGCCGCTCTGCTCATCCGTTCCGTTCCGGGCAGGCGCCTCATTCGGGGGCTCTCCAGCTTTCTCTTCTGGTACTGCGTCACTCACCACGTGGGCTGGCTCGACCGCGACAACCACCTTGTTCACCGTTTCCTCTCTGACGACTGTTTCCTTCTCCAGCACAACCGACTCCTCCGTTCTTGGTTCGTCTCTTACTTCATTCTTGACAACTTCTTCTTCGACAGCGCCACGCTCAACCGCTTTCTTGGTTTCCGCGCCGGCTCCAACCGCCTTATTCCTACCAACCGTTCTCGCCTTCTTCTTACTCTTTGTCTCTCTCGGCGGCGGCACCGTTTCTTAGGCTGCTTTCGCCGACTTCGACTCCGTTCTTGGTTCGTCACGTACTTCACTCCCGGCTACTTCCTCTTGGACAGCGACACGCTCGACCGCTTTCTTGGTCTCTGCGCCAGCCCCAACCGTCTTACCCTCGCCAACTGTTCTTGCTTTCTTCTTACTCTTTATCTCCCTCGGTGGCGGCACCGTTCCTTTGACTGCCCTCGCCGACTTCGACTCCGTTCTGCTTTCCTTCTCACCCTTCACCACCCCTCGAGGGACGGTAACCTCGGCACGCTTCTCAACTGCTACGCGCCCGCGATCATCATCCGAGCCGTTCTTCTGGCCAGAGGAAGGAGCGGCTCTCCCATCCCCTTCCTCTTGCCGTCTTCAGAGACGAGGTTCGGCTTGGCCCGCTACAGCGTTCTGCTGAGCGTCCAAGGCACGTAGCCTCGCGATCGTAGGACATTGGTTCGTAGAGTGGCTGTTGTCTTCGCAGAAAGCACATTGACGTCTCTCGTTCCCGTAGTAGTCAGCGTTCGAAGGTTGCTCGCACTCAGCCATGGCGTGGCCGAACTGGTTACAACGGCGGCAAGTCATGGACCGTCGACGACAAGTCTCGCGACCGTGTCCAAGGAAGTGACAACGCCCACAGATCGGAGCTCCGTCCTGAGCACGACTGTCCTCTTCCATCCGAATTCCACGGAGCTGTCGACCGTTCCCTTGCTGCTGCGGCGGACTCGGACGCACGGGCGGAGCCGGCGGCGGGATTGCGGCAACAGTAGACGGTGCCTGGTAGGAGTGCTGGCGAGGAGCCTGCAACTGGTTATTCACCTTGTTCCTCCACTCCTTCTCACCCTTCACGAAGGTCCTCACCTCTTGCGCCAGTGCGTTGACTTGATCCAGCACCGGCAGGAGCAGACTAGACTTTTCGGCTTTGGAACCGTTCTTCGTGGGCGTTCCATCGTCGAAATCTTCGTCTTCTTCCGCAGGACGGTACATGTCCTTGGCCATAAGCCACTCACACGCTTCAGGGATAGCACAGGCGGGGCTCGAGTCCAAAATCGCCTGCATGCGGCGGTTATTGAGTCCCCGCCGGAAGAGCTGGTATCTCATTCTCGGGTCCGGGTAATCCAGAGAGTCGCAGAGGTCCGACACGCGATCTCCCCACTCCTCAATGGACTCTCCTCGCGCACGCTTGGTCGAGTGCAACCGTTCCCACAACTCGTCAGCCGTTCGGCTTAGGAAGTGGTTGTGGAAACGGATCTTCAGCGTCTCGAACGTCTTGATGCTCGAGTTGTTCCACCATCGCTCGGCCTCGCTTCCCTTGATCTTCTGGCGGAACACTAGCAGTCGGGAACGGTCAGGGAGACCTCTCGTAGTGTCTTCGAACGCTTCCCAAAAGTCCCTCGCTTTCTCAACCGTAACCCCGGCCGAGTGGAACAGTGGCAACACTTTCACCGCGTTCGATACCGCATGCGTGAGGGCAATCGAAGTCAGAGGCGCGGCCGACTGGGATCGGACCGTTCGAGGCGCCATCCGAGGCGTTCCCGTGGCTCCAACCGCTCCACCCTTAGGCTTAGCACGCGCTACCGGCTTCGTCGACGTAGGGGCCTTAACTGGCGTGGACCCTGATGGTCTAGCAGCAGTCGGTGCCTTCGACGACGGCTTCACGGGCTTCGATACGGGTTCACTCTTCACCGTCACTTGCTTCTGCGAGACGCGCGATGGAACAGTCCGGCTCGGGGCGGACGGAGCAGCCGTTCGTCTGGGTATAGGCCTCCCGCCATACCGTTCTAGCCATCCCTGAGGGGGTCCGTGCAGCCTCGTTGCCGGCGGTCGCAGCGCCCTGGGCGCCGAGGGTCTCCAGTTGAAGGTAGGTTGTTCGACCCTCCTCGTCTCTGGTCCCGTGTACCTCGTGATGAAACCACTCGGCCCCCGATGGTACCGAGGCTCATCGTACGCTTCTCCGTAGCCTTCATACTCCAAAGGTTGACTGTAGCCTCCGCAGTCGCCGTACTGACCGTACCCAGGCCCCGTGTAGTACACTCCACCGTACCCAGAGTACGCAGACGAACCGTACGGAGAACGCTCCTCTCTCGAAGGCTCAGTCTCGTACACTTCTTCAGTCTCGTAGTAGCCCGACTCCTCATAGGGCTCCGTCTCCTCGCCGTGCTCCGTCTTGACCTCTGTCTCTGGCTCGGTCTTGACGCCGGCGTCCTCCTCTTCTTCCTCTCCATCTTCATCTTCTTTCAACTCATCTGCATCTTCTTCTTCCCACAGTTCTTCAAACACGCCCCTAGACCGAGGCTCCAAGCCGTGTCCGGCAGCCGTTCCGCTACCGACGTCCTCCGACTGTTCATCTACAGCTTCTTCTTCAATATCACTTCGTTCTTCTTCTGAGTCTTCCACCTTCAATCCTAGTTCACGCTCAATTCTTCAATTCTTGTATCCTTGTAATCTTCTGACCAACTTGCCCGACGCTTGTTCGTCTTCTTTTCCTTCAGTCCACTGGAGAACGGTCTGGTTCAACACCGTTCCGTCAGTCCGTGCCACACGAACATTCCTCGCCCTGCCCCGACTTGCGCTAGCTCCTAGAGCTGCTGGTCGACGTGTATCTCTTTGACGCTGGGTCCGGACTTGACGCTCGATACTCACGTAACCGACGCTTGAGTTGCAACAGACCTACGACGCTGGCTTCTCCACAGCCAGGAACTGTACCCTGCTTCTCCACCACGTGTCGCGAACCGTTCCCTTGGGGGGACCGTTCCTGCGCTGTATGGGAGTTGAGGCCAGAGGCTAGTAGGCAATCAAGATAATACACTCGTACAAGCTACCACAAAATAGAGCAACTTGTTGAGTAAAGAGTAAATTCACGACTGACCAACCTTTCTTCTTGTCTTCCTAGCTCCTTGCGCTTCGCTCCCGCGCTCTCTAGACACTCCTGGGTCGCACGTCACGCTTGCTGACCGCTCAGCACATCTTCACTCACCCCGTCCGGCGCTCCGTCAGCGCCCGCTTGTCCGCCCTTGCGCCCTTGTTTCCTGCCATCCGTCCTTGGCCCACGAGCGCCTCCAGATCTGACTTGCCCGCGCGATCGGGAAATGACCACGCTTCGCCGCCAAATAGAAACCCACCAACCACGGCGGTAGCCGTCCCATACTGGGACGAAGTCAAATCAGAAGACCGGTCCCACGCCTCGTCGCCCCATACGGGGTTCAGCTTCAAGCAGCTGTTCCCCAGGCGATCCCGAACGAGGACGGTAATTATCCCGACCGGAACGGTACGGACCAATTCCACTCGGGACACTACTACCGTCACCTGCGCGGATAAGCGCATCGATCCGCTCGATGCGTTTGAAGACATGCAATACCGGATGGAAGGACCGGTCTCTCTGTGCGCCAAGAGCGCTCCACTCGGACGAACTCCGAGACATTTGTTTGCACTGGTGAAGCCTGGGTAGGCGCCAGTATTGTTGTTGTGTATAGTGCGTATTGCTGCAATACCAAATAATGGATGTTTTCCCGTCTTTCATCATGCTTTCCCGTCTTTCATCAGAGCTCCAAGTGGTTTTGACATTCGCCTTTGTTGCTCGTTTCAGAGGTCAGTGGAAGCTGTAGATTTCCTTCGCAGCATTTGCCGCAGGTTCGATGCAGCGCAGCCACCCGCGCTGGAAGTACGCATGTGAACGTATCGCTACGCAACCAAGTGGTCGCGAAAGTGCTGTAGTTTTTTGCGACCGTGGTCGCGCTTCGAATCTTCGACCACCGAAAGATTCACGAAGTTGAAGAGGATAGAAGTAGAACGTTTCTATTCTCAAATAGAAACGATACCGCCGCCTCGTCACATTTGCACTCCGACAACCAGCAGCAGTCAAAGCTCCATAGAGCAAGCGAGCACACATTCACAGACTAAAGCGCTTACCAAAGTTGCCAAAGCTTTTGGCGTCGGTGGTTACTCTGAGCCGCTGCGCATCTGCCACCATCTCGTTCCGCTGTTGATTGTCACCTCAATTGATTATTCGCGACCCCCTCTGGCAGCGATACACCACTTTGTAATCAGGTGTCTGAGTGAAGTGGCAGCCCTGACAACGGAGGCGAATGCACACACCTGCTCTGCACGTTGCTATACAATAGCTAGCATGTGACGCTGGAAGCTAGATGGGTACATCGCAGCTGGGCACACATGCGCCAGAGGGACATGACCCTTTGCCGTTCGCCGACACAGCGGCGTGTGGCGCCCGCCCCCTTCTTCGTCAGTCGACCACTCGATGACCACCATGCCCCCCGCCGGTCATTTTACTCTATTGGCTGCTGATGGCCACCCCAACGCTCACGCTAGCTATCACGCGGCAGCAGGACCGTCAACCAACCGGCCAGCTTGCCTGCCGCCAAAGATGGTGTTTTGCTGCTTGTCAGGCAAAAGAGGCCGCAGCTACCGGTACATGGCACCTGGTTCACTCTCACGGCGGGTGAAGAACCGCTCATTCTCCAATTTCGGCCAACTTGATCAAGCAACGACAGAGGCCGGCAACCAAGTTCTACCAGGAGCAACAAGATGATGATCGGCAAGATCGGCGCGTTGTGTGTAGCGGCGGCGGCTTTCGCAATCAGCGTGGTGGACGCGACACCGGAAGCGGTGCAGACACTCGCGCGGGACTACGACGATTATCAAAAGTACAACACCTACGGCAATGGTTTCACGGGAGCTGCTCGGGCCGGTCTCAATGCAGGCGCGGGTCTCACTGCTGGTGCCGCGCTCAACGCGGGAGCTGGCTTGAACGCCGTAGCTGGATTCCAAACCGGAGCTGGGCTCAATGCCGGTGCCGGTCTAATTGCCGGAGCGGGTCTCAACGCTCGTGCCGGCCTCAGCGCAGGAGCTGGTCTTAACGCAGGCGCGGGTCTTTCTGCAGGTGCCGGGCTCAACATTGGGGCTGGCTTGAACGCCGGGGCCGGGATCAACGCCGGAGCTGGCTTGATCGGCGGCGCGGGTCTCCAAGCCGGAGCTGGGCTCAATGCCGGTGCCGGTCTAACTGCCGATGCAGGTCTCAACGCTCGGGCTGGTCTCACTGGTGGAGCTGGTCTCAACACAGGCGCGGGTCTCACAGCGGGTGCCGAGCTCAACGCCGGAGCCGGCTTGATCGCCGGCGCGGGCCTCCAAGCCGGAGCTGGGCTCAATGCCGGTGCCGGTATAATTGCCGGAGCCGGTCTCAACGCTCGTGCCGGCCTCAACGCAGGAGTTGGTCTCAACGCAGGCGCGGGTCTCACAGCGGGTGCCGGGCTCAACGCCGGAGCCGGCTTGATCGCCGGCGCGGGCCTCCAAGCCGGAGCTGGGCTCAATGCCGGTGCCGGTATAATTGCCGGAGCCGGTCTCAACGCTCGTGCCGGCCTCAACGCAGGAGTTGGTCTCAACGCAGGCGCGGGTCTTTCTGCTGGTGCCGGGCTCAACGCCGGAGCCGGCTTGATCGCCGGCGCGGGCCTTCAAGCCGTAGCTGGGCTCAACGCTCGTGCCGGCTTCAACGCAGGAGGTGGTCTCAACGCAGGCGCGGATCTCACAGCGGGTGCCGGCCTCAACGCCGGAGCCGGCTTGATCGCCGGCGCGGGCCTCCAAGCCGGAGCTGGGCTCAACGCTCGTGCCGGCTTCAACGCAGGAGGTGGTCTCAACGCAGGCGCGGATCTCACAGCGGGTGCCGGCCTCAACATCGGACCTGGTTTGAACGCCGGAGCTAGGCTCAATGCTGGAGCTGGTCTCAACGCAGGCGCGGGTCTTATTGCGGGTGCCGGGCTCAACGCAGGTGCGGGTCTCACAGCGGGTGTCGACCTCAACGCGGGAGGCGGCTTGAACATTGGTGGGAGTGACAAGAATAATGGTGGATATGCGCTGAACAAGGCCCCCACGCAAGCAGTGCAGTCAACTGCGAAAAGCCGTAGTTACTGTCGGGAACCGTTCCCTTGGGGGGACCGTTCCTGCGCTGTATGGGAGTTGAGGCCAGAGGCTAGTAGGCAATCAAGATAATACACTCGTACAAGTTACCACAAAATAGAGCAACTTGTTGAGTAAAGGGTAAATTCACGACTGACCAACCTTTCTTCTTGTCTTCCTAGCTCCTTGCGCTTCGCTCCCGCGCGCTCTAGACACTCCTGGGTCGCACGTCACGCTTGCTGACCGCTCAGCACATCTTCACTCACCCCGTCCGGCGCTCCGTCAGCGCCCGCTTGTCCGCCCTTGCGCCCTTGTTTCCTGCCATCCGTCCTTGGCCCACGAGCGCCTCCAGATCTGACTTGCCCGCGCGATCGGGAAATGACCACGCTTCGCCGCCAAATAGAAACCCACCAACCACGGCGGTAGCCGTCCCATACTGGGACGAAGTCAAATCAGAAGACCGGTCCCACGCCTCGTCGCCCCATACGGGGTTCAGCTTCAAGCAGCTGTTCCCCAGGCGATCCCGAACGAGGACGGTAATTATCCCGACCGGAACGGTACGGACCAATTCCACTCGGGACACTACTACCGTCACCTGCGCGGATAAGCGCATCGATCCGCTCGATGCGTTTGAAGACATGCAATACCGGATGGAAGGACCGGTCTCTCTGTGCGCCAAGAGCGCTCCACTCGGACGAACTCCGAGACATTTGTTTGCACTGGTGAAGCCTGGGTAGGCGCCAGTATTGTTGTTGTGTATAGTGCGTATTGCTGCAATACCAAATAATGGATGTTTTCCCGTCTTTCATCATGCTTTCCCGTCTTTCATCAGAGCTCCAAGTGGTTTTGACATTCGCCTTTGTTGCTCGTTTCAGAGGTCAGTGGAAGCTGTAGATTTCCTTCGCAGCATTTGCCGCAGGTTCGATGCAGCGCAGCCACCCGCGCTGGAAGTACGCATGTGAACGTATCGCTACGCAACCAAGTGGTCGCGAAAGTGCTGTAGTTTTTTGCGACCGTGGTCGCGCTTCGAATCTTCGACCACCGAAAGATTCACGACGTTGAAGTGGATAGAATAGAAGTAGAACGTTTCTATTCTCAAATAGAAACGATACCGCCGCCTCGTCACATTTGCACTCCGACAACCAGCAGCAGTCAAAGCTCCATAGAGCAAGCGAGCACACATTCACAGACTAAAGCGCTTACCAAAGTTGCCAAAGCTTTTGGCGTCGGTGGTTACTCTGAGCCGCTGCGCATCTGCCACCATCTCGTTCCGCTGTTGATTGTCACCTCAATTGATTATTCGCGACCCCCTCTGGCAGCGATACACCACTTTGTAATCAGGTGTCTGAGTGAAGTGGCAGCCCTGACAACGGAGGCGAATGCACACACCTGCTCTGCACGTTGCTATACAATAGCTAGCATGTGACGCTGGAAGCTAGATGGGTACATCGCAGCTGGGCACACATGCGCCAGAGGGACATGACCCTTTGCCGTTCGCCGACACAGCGGCGTGTGGCGCCCGCCCCCTTCTTCGTCAGTCGACCACTCGATGACCACCATGCCCCCGCCGGTCATTTTACTCTATTGGCTGCTGATGGCCACCCCAACGCTCACGCTAGCTATCACGCGGCAGCAGGACCGTCAACCAACCGGCCAGCTTGCCTGCCGCCAAAGATGGTGTTTTGCTGCTTGTCATGCAAAAGAGGCCGTAGCTACCGGTACATGGCACCTGGTTCACTCTCACGGCGGGTGAAGAACCGCTCATTCTCCAATTTCGGCCAACTTGATCAAGCAACGACAGAGGCCGGCAACCAAATTCTACCAGGAGCAACAAGATGATGATCGGCAAGATCGGCGCGTTGTGTGTAGCGGCGGCGGCTTTCGCAATCAGCGCGGTGGACGCGACACCGGAAGCGGTGCAGACACTCGCGCGGGACTACGACGATTATCAAAAATACAACACCTACGGCAATGGTTACGCGGGAGCTGCTCGGGCCGGTCTCAACACAGGCGCGGGTCTTTCTGCTGGTGCCGGGCTCACCGCTGGAGCCGGCTTGAACGCCGGCGCGGGTCTCCAAGCCGGAGCTGGGCTCAATGCTGGTGCCGGTCTAATTGCCGGAGCCGGTCTCAACGCTCATGCCGGCCTCAACGCAGGAGTCGGTCTCAACACAGGCGCGGGTCTTTCTGCTGGTGCCGGGCTCAACGCCGGAGCCGGCTTGATCGCCGGCGCGGGTCTCCAACCCGGAGCTGGGCTCAATGCCGGTGCCGGTCTAACTGCCGAAGCAGGTCTCAACGATCGGGCTGGTCTCACTGGTGGAGCTGGTCTCAACACAGGCGCGGGTCTTTCTGCTGGTGCCGGGCTCAACGCTGGAGCCGGCTTGATCGCCGGCGCGGGCCTCCAAGCCGGAGCTGGGCTCAATGCCGGTGCCGGCTTCAACGCAGGAGGTGGTCTCAACGCAGGCGCGGATCGCACAGCGGGTGCCGGCCTCAACACCGGACCTGGTTTGAACGCCGGAGCTAGGCTCAATGCTGGAGCTGGTCTCAACGCAGGCGCGGGTCTTATTGCGGGTGCCGGGCTCAGAATTGGGGCTGGCTTGAACGCCGGGGCCGGGATCAACGCCGGAGCTGGCTTGATCGGCGGCGCGGGTCTCCAAGCCGGTGCCGGTCTAACTGCCGGAGCAGGTCTCAACGCTCGGGCTGGTCTCACTGGAGGAGCTGGTCTCAACGCCGGCACGGGTCTCACAGCGGGTGCCAGGCTCAACGCAGGTGCGGGTCTCACAGCGGGTGTCGGCTTGAACATTGGTGGGAGCAATAAGAATATTGGTGGATATGCGCTGAACAAGGCCCCCACGCAAGCAGTGCAGTCAACTGCGAAAAGCCGTAGTTACTGTCGCGAACCGTTCCCTTGGGGGGACCGTTCCTGCGCTGTATGGGAGTTGAGGCCAGAGGCTAGTAGGCAATCAAGATAATACACTCGTACAAGTTACCACAAAATAGAGCAACTTGTTGAGTAAAGGGTAAATTCACGACTGACCAACCTTTCTTCTTGTCTTCCTAGCTCCTTGCGCTTCGCTCCCGCGCTCTCTAGACACTCCTGGGTCGCACGTCACGCTTGCTGACCGCTCAGCACATCTTCACTCACCCCGTCCGGCGCTCCGTCAGCGCCCGCTTGTCCGCCCTTGCGCCCTTGTTTCCTGCCATCCGTCCTTGGCCCACGAGCGCCTCCAGATCTGACTTGCCCGCGCGATCGGGAAATGACCACGCTTCGCCGCCAAATAGAAACCCACCAACCACGGCGGTAGCCGTCCCATACTGGGACGAAGTCAAATCAGAAGACCGGTCCCACGCCTCGTCGCCCCATACGGGGTTCAGCTTCAAGCAGCTGTTCCCCAGGCGATCCCGAACGAGGACGGTAATTATCCCGACCGGAACGGTACGGACCAATTCCACTCGGGACACTACTACCGTCACCTGCGCGGATAAGCGCATCGATCCGCTCGATGCGTTTGAAGACATGCAATACCGGATGGAAGGACCGGTCTCTCTGTGCGCCAAGAGCGCTCCACTCGGACGAACTCCGAGACATTTGTTTGCACTGGTGAAGCCTGGGTAGGCGCCAGTATTGTTGTTGTGTATAGTGCGTATTGCTGCAATACCAAATAATGGATGTTTTCCCGTCTTTCATCATGTTTTCCCGTCTTTCATCAGAGCTCCAAGTGGTTTTGACATTCGCCTTTGTTGCTCGTTTCAGAGGTCAGTGGAAGCTGTAGATTTCCTTCGCAGCATTTGCCGCAGGTTCGATGCAGCGCAGCCACCCGCGCTGGAAGTACGCATGTGAACGTATCGCTACGCAACCAAGTGGTCGCGAAAGTGCTGTAGTTTTTTGCGACCGTGGTCGCGCTTCGAATCTTCGACCACCGAAAGATTCACGACGTTGAAGTGGATAGAATAGAAGTAGAACGTTTCTATTCTCAAATAGAAACGATACCGCCGCCTCATCACATTTGCACTCCGACAACCAGCAGCAGTCAAAGCTCCATAGAGCAAGCGAGCACACATTCACAGACTAAAGCGCTTACCAAAGTTGCCAAAGCTTTTGGCGTCGGTGGTTACTCTGAGCCGCTGCGCATCTGCCACCATCTCGTTCCGCTGTTGATTGTCACCTCAATTGATTATTCGCGACCCCCTCTGGCAGCGATACACCACTTTGTAATCAGGTGTCTGAGTGAAGTGGCAGCCCTGACAACGGAGGCGAATGCACACACCTGCTCTGCACGTTGCTATACAATAGCTAGCATGTGACGCTGGAAGCTAGATGGGTACATCGCAGCTGGGCACACATGCGCCAGAGGGACATGACCCTTTGCCGTTCGCCGACACAGCGGCGTGTGGCGCCCGCCCCCTTCTTCGTCAGTCGACCACTCGATGACCACCATGCCCCCCGCCGGTCATTTTACTCTATTGGCTGCTGATGGCCACCCCAACGCTCACGCTAGCTATCACGCGGCAGCAGGACCGTCAACCAACCGGCCAGCTTGCCTGCCGCCAAAGATGGTGTTTTGCTGCTTGTCATGCAAAAGAGGCCGTAGCTACCGGTACATGGCACCTGGTTCACTCTCACGGCGGGTGAAGAACCGCTCATTCTCCAATTTCGGCCAACTTGATCAAGCAACGACAGAGGCCGGCAACCAAATTCTACCAGGAGCAACAAGATGATGATCGGCAAGATCGGCGCGTTGTGTGTAGCGGCGGCGGCTTTCGCAATCAGCGCGGTGGACGCGACACCGGAAGCGGTGCAGACACTCGCGCGGGACTACGACGATTATCAAAAATACAACACCTACGGCAATGGTTACGCGGGAGCTGCTCGGGCCGGTCTCAATGCAGGCGCGGGTCTCACTGCTGGTGCCGCGCTCAACGCGGGAGCTGGCTTGAACGCCGTAGCTGGATTCCAAACCGGAGCTGGGCTCAATGCCGGTGCCGGTCTCAACGCTCGGGTCGGCCTCAGCGCAGGAGCTGGTCTTAACGCAGGCGCGGGTCTTTCTGCTGGTGCCGGGCTCAGCATTGGGGCTGGCTTGAACGCCGGGGCCGGGGTCAACGCCGGAGCTGGCTTGATCGGCGGCGCGGGTCTCCAAGCCGGAGCTGGGCTCAATGCCGGTGCCGGTCTAACTGCCGAAGCAGGTCTCAACGATCGGGCTGGTCTCACTGGTGGAGCTGGTCTCAACACAGGCGCGGGTCTTTCTGCTGGTGCCGGGCTCAACGCTGGAGCCGGCTTGATCGCCGGCGCGGGCCTCCAAGCCGGAGCTGGGCTCAATGCCGGTGCCGGCTTCAACGCAGGAGGTGGTCTCAACGCAGGCGCGGATCGCACAGCGGGTGCCGGCCTCAACACCGGACCTGGTTTGAACGCCGGAGCTAGGCTCAATGCTGGAGCTGGTCTCAACGCAGGCGCGGGTCTTATTGCGGGTGCCGGGCTCAGAATTGGGGCTGGCTTGAACGCCGGGGCCGGGATCAACGCCGGAGCTGGCTTGATCGGCGGCGCGGGTCTCCAAGCCGGTGCCGGTCTAACTGCCGGAGCAGGTCTCAACGCTCGGGCTGGTCTCACTGGAGGAGCTGGTCTCAACGCCGGCACGGGTCTCACAGCGGGTGCCAGGCTCAACGCAGGTGCGGGTCTCACAGCGGGTGTCGGCTTGAACATTGGTGGGAGCAATAAGAATATTGGTGGATATGCGCTGAACAAGGCCCCCACGCAAGCAGTGCAGTCAACTGCGAAAAGCCGTAGTTACTGTCGCGAACCGTTCCCTTGGGGGGGCCGTTCCTGCGCTGTATGGGAGTTGAGGCCAGAGGCTAGTAGGCAATCAAGATAATACACTCGTACAAGTTACCACAAAATAGAGCAACTTGTTGAGTAAAGGGTAAATTCACGACTGACCAACCTTTCTTCTTGTCTTCCTAGCTCCTTGCGCTTCGCTCCCGCGCTCTCTAGACACTCCTGGGTCGCACGTCACGCTTGCTGACCGCTCAGCACATCTTCACTCACCCCGTCCGGCGCTCCGTCAGCGCCCGCTTGTCCGCCCTTGCGCCCTTGTTTCCTGCCATCCGTCCTTGGCCCACGAGCGCCTCCAGATCTGGCTTGCCCGCGCGATCGGGAAATGACCACGCTTCGCCGCCAAATAGAAACCCACCAACCACGGCGGTAGCCGTCCCATACTGGGACGAAGTCAAATCAGAAGACCGGTCCCACGCCTCGTCGCCCCATACGGGGTTCAGCTTCAAGCAGCTGTTCCCCAGGCGATCCCGAACGAGGACGGTAATTAACCCGAGCGGAACGGTACGGACCAATTCCACTCGGGACATCCTCCCCGACTGAAACTCGACGTCCTCGTCGAGGGCCCTCGTTCGACTCTCCGACAGCATGCACTTCTTTCCACAGTTCACGCTCACTCGCAAACGACTCACGAGAAGCCTCTCGTGCATCTCGAGCAAATTGCAGGGCCTCCACAGCGTCTCATGGCACCGTGCCAACACCTCCATCTTCTTTCCAGAACGCTAGGGCCAGACGCTTGCTCTGTGCACGGTTCTCCATCGTCTCCTTCAACTGCTCATACAGGTCCCCGATCTTGGCAAGTGGCGACGGTCTCGTGTAAGTGAGCCACCGACACGCACGACTCGACAAGCCGGTCAGCACCACCACACTGCTCCACAACGCCGGCCACCAACCGATCTCGAATTCCCCTTTAGATGACAAGTCCTTGACCGTTCCTGGCGTAGTAGTTCGCAGCCAGTAGCACGGATGCCACGCCAAACCATCCCAGGCAGACGGTCTCCATCAGATCGTACCCGGAGAGAAGGCTGTAGGTCACCACGTAGCCGGTCGTCAGGATCAACGCCCAGTCCGAGAAGTCCGCTTCCATGCCTTTGTCGGGCGGAATTTCGGGCTTCGGCGCTTCCACTATCTCAGCGGGACGGTCAAGTCTCTCTTCCGACATCGTCTTCACGGTCTCCGTCGCAACACCTTCCTTCATCACAGCTCGAAACACGGCCAGCGCATCAACTCCTAGAATCGAGTCGCAGATCAACTGCTCAGCCACCATCGGCACCTTATCACGCATCGGCGGCCCCTTAATTGCTTCGTCCAGGTCCGGCGTCCGTTCCACCAGGCCTTCCGTCACCAATTCACCGTTCTTGTAGTCTTTCAGCTTCTTGTACACAGTCACTCGGGCTATAGATCTCGCCACGGACGGATCAATCTCTTCATCAGTCGTTCCAGGGGGAACCGACAGCGCAGCGTCTCTCACACAATCCAGTGGAACGCTTATACTCGCTAGCACATCAGTATCCGTTACTAACGCGGCCTCCTTATTCTTCCGTTCTTGCTGGTTCTCGTCCGCGTTGTTTCTTCTCTTCAACAATCCAAAGTCTTCATACACAACTTCCGCAGCCCCAGGCACGCCTTGCATATCCCCGGGTCCGACGGCTTTGAAGTCTCGGTTAGCTCTCTTCGCCTCCTCGGAACTCTCTAGCGTGCTCTGTAACCATTCCTGCCAACATTCCGGTGACGACATCTCATCCGGAGACGCTTTGTTCGTCCGTTCTAACACTTCCACTGGTCGGATCAAATGCTTCGCCATGTCCTCGAGAGGCAGTTCCTTCTGCGCTTCAGCGTTCTCCTTCACGCGTTTCATGACATCCACTTCATCTAGCGGAAACAGACGGTTTTCCAATTCCTTGTCGTATTCTTCTTTCTCAACTGCAGTCTCTTGGCCCGCTAAAGCCGTTCCTTCCAGTCCGGGAGAGCTCTCTTCCATTGCATCGAGCTCTTCATCCGAGAACAGATGTTGATACTCCTTTAGTCCCTCTTCTTCAGGCGGAATTTCCATACGCTTAACGCCGCTCGGCTCATCCGTTCCGTTCCGGGCAGGCGCCTCATTCGGGGGCTCTCCAGCTTTCTCTTCTGGTACTGCGTCACTCACCACGTGGGCTGGCTCGACCGCGACAACCACCTTGTTCACCGTTTCCTCTCTGACGACTGTTTCCTTCTCCAGCACAACCGACTCCTCCGTTCTTGGTTCGTCTCTTACTTCATTCTTGACAACTTCTTCTTCGACAGCGCCACGCTCAACCGCTTTCTTGGTTTCCGCGCCGGCTCCAACCGCCTTATTCCTACCAACCGTTCTCGCCTTCTTCTTACTCTTTGTCTCTCTCGGCGGCGGCACCGTTTCTTAGGCTGCTTTCGCCGACTTCGACTCCGTTCTTGGTTCGTCACGTACTTCACTCCCGGCTACTTCCTCTTGGACAGCGACACGCTCGACCGCTTTCTTGGTCTCTGCGCCAGCCCCAACCGTCTTACCCTCGCCAACTGTTCTTGCTTTCTTCTTACTCTTTATCTCCCTCGGTGGCGGCACCGTTCCTTTGACTGCCCTCGCCGACTTCGACTCCGTTCTGCTTTCCTTCTCACCCTTCACCACCCCTCGAGGGACGGTAACCTCGGCACGCTTCTCAACTGCTACGCGCCCGCGATCATCATCCGAGCCGTTCTTCTGGCCAGAGGAAGGAGCGGCTCTCCCATCCCCTTCCTCTTGCCGTCTTCAGAGACGAGGTTCGGCTTGGCCCGCTACAGCGTTCTGCTGAGCGTCCAAGGCACGTAGCCTCGCGATCGTAGGACATTGGTTCGTAGAGTGGCTGTTGTCTTCGCAGAAAGCACATTGACGTCTCTCGTTCCCGTAGTAGTCAGCGTTCGAAGGTTGCTCGCACTCAGCCATGGCGTGGCCGAACTGGTTACAACGGCGGCAAGTCATGGACCGTCGACGACAAGTCTCGCGACCGTGTCCAAGGAAGTGACAACGCCCACAGATCGGAGCTCCGTCCTGAGCACGACTGTCCTCTTCCATCCGAATTCCACGGAGCTGTCGACCGTTCCCTTGCTGCTGCGGCGGACTCGGACGCACGGGCGGAGCCGGCGGCGGGATTGCGGCAACAGTAGACGGTGCCTGGTAGGAGTGCTGGCGAGGAGCCTGCAACTGGTTATTCACCTTGTTCCTCCACTCCTTCTCACCCTTCACGAAGGTCCTCACCTCTTGCGCCAGTGCGTTGACTTGATCCAGCACCGGCAGGAGCAGACTAGACTTTTCGGCTTTGGAACCGTTCTTCGTGGGCGTTCCATCGTCGAAATCTTCGTCTTCTTCCGCAGGACGGTACATGTCCTTGGCCATAAGCCACTCACACGCTTCAGGGATAGCACAGGCGGGGCTCGAGTCCAAAATCGCCTGCATGCGACGGTTATTGAGTCCCCGCCGGAAGAGCTGGTATCTCATTCTCGGGTCCGGGTAATCCAGAGAGTCGCAGAGGTCCGACACGCGATCTCCCCACTCCTCAATGGACTCTCCTCGCGCACGCTTGGTCGAGTGCAACCGTTCCCACAACTCGTCAGCCGTTCGGCTTAGGAAGTGGTTGTGGAAACGGATCTTCAGCGTCTCGAACGTCTTGATGCTCGAGTTGTTCCACCATCGCTCGGCCTCACTTCCCTTGATCTTCTGGCGGAACACTAGCAGTCGGGAACGGTCAGGGAGACCTCTCGTAGTGTCTTCGAACGCTTCCCAAAAGTCCCTCGCTTTCTCAACCGTAACCCCGGCCGAGTGGAACAGTGGCAACAGTTTCACCGCGTTCGATACCGCATGCGTGAGGGCAATCGAAGTCAGAGGCGCGGCCGACTGGGATCGGACCGTTCGAGGCGCCATCCGAGGCGTTCCCGTGGCTCCAACCGCTCCACCCTTAGGCTTAGCACGCGCTACCGGCTTCGTCGACGTAGGGGCCTTAACTGGCGTGGACCCTGATGGTCTAGCAGCAGTCGGTGCCTTCGACGACGGCTTCACGGGCTTCGATACGGGTTCACTCTTCACCGTCACTTGCTTCTGCGAGACGCGCGGTGGAACAGTCCGGCTCGGGGCGGACGGAGCAGCCGTTCGTCTGGGTATAGGCCTCCCGCCATACCGTTCTAGCCATCCCTGAGGGGGTCCGTGCAGCCTCGTTGCCGGCGGTCGCAGCGCCCTGGGCGCCGAGGGTCTCCAGTTGAAGGTAGGTTGTTCGACCCTCCTCGTCTCTGGTCCCGTGTACCTCGTGATGAAACCACTCGGCCCCCGATGGTACCGAGGCTCATCGTACGCTTCTCCGTAGCCTTCATACTCCAAAGGTTGACTGTAGCCTCCGCAGTCGCCGTACTGACCGTACCCAGGCCCCGTGTAGTACACTCCACCGTACCCAGAGTACTCAGACGAACCGTACGGAGAACGCTCCTCTCTCGAAGGCTCAGTCTCGTACACTTCTTCAGTCTCGTAGTAGCCCGACTCCTCATAGGGCTCCGTCTCCTCGCCGTGCTCCGTCTTGACCTCTGTCTCTGGCTCGGTCTTGACGCCGGCGTCCTCCTCTTCTTCCTCTCCATCTTCATCTTCTTTCAACTCATCTGCTTCTTCTTCTTCCCACAGTTCTTCAAACACGCCCCTAGACCGAGGCTCCAAGCCGTGTCCGGCAGCCGTTCCGCTACCGACGTCCTCCGACTGTTCATCTACAGCTTCTTCTTCAATATCACTTCGTTCTTCTTCCGAGTCTTCCATCTTCAATCCTACTTCACGCTCAATTCTTCAATTCTTGTATCCTTGTAATCTTCTGACCAACTTGCCCGACGCTTGTTCGTCTTCTTTTCCTTCAGTCCACTGGAGAACGGTCTGGTTCAACACCGTTCCGTCAGTCCGTGCCACACGAACGTTCCTCGCCCTGCCCCGACTTGCGCTAGCTCCTAGAGCTGCTGGTCGACGTGTATCTCTTTGACGCTGGGTCCGGACTTGACGCTCGATACTCACGTAACCGACGCTTGAGTTGCAACAGACCTCCGACGCTGGCTTCTCCACAGCGAGGAACTGTACCCTGCTTCTCCACCACGTGTCGCGAACCGTTCCCTTGGGGGGGCCGTTCCTGCGCTGTATGGGAGTTGAGGCCAGAGGCTAGTAGGCAATCAAGATAATACACTCGTACAAGTTACCACAAAATAGAGCAACTTGTTGAGTAAAGGGTAAATTCACGACTGACCAACCTTTCTTCTTGTCTTCCTAGCTCCTTGCGCTTCGCTCCCGCGCTCTCTAGACACTCCTGGGTCGCACGTCACGCTTGCTGACCGCTCAGCACATCTTCACTCACCCCGTCCGGCGCTCCGTCAGCGCCCGCTTGTCCGCCCTTGCGCCCTTGTTTCCTGCCATCCGTCCTTGGCCCACGAGCGCCTCCAGATCTGACTTGCCCGCGCGATCGGGAAATGACCACGCTTCGCCGCCAAATAGAAACCCACCAACCACGGCGGTAGCCGTCCCATACTGGGACGAAGTCAAATCAGAAGACCGGTCCCACGCCTCGTCGCCCCATACGGGGTTCAGCTTCAAGCAGCTGTTCCCCAGGCGATCCCGAACGAGGACGGTAATTATCCCGACCGGAACGGTACGGACCAATTCCACTCGGGACACTACTACCGTCACCTGCGCGGATAAGCGCATCGATCCGCTCGATGCGTTTGAAGACATGCAATACCGGATGGAAGGACCGGTCTCTCTGTGCGCCAAGAGCGCTCCACTCGGACGAACTCCGAGACATTTGTTTGCACTGGTGAAGCCTGGGTAGGCGCCAGTATTGTTGTTGTGTATAGTGCGTATTGCTGCAATACCAAATAATGGATGTTTTCCCGTCTTTCATCATGTTTTCCCGTCTTTCATCAGAGCTCCAAGTGGTTTTGACATTCGCCTTTGTTGCTCGTTTCAGAGGTCAGTGGAAGCTGTAGATTTCCTTCGCAGCATTTGCCGCAGGTTCGATGCAGCGCAGTCACCCCGCTGGAAGTACGCATGTGAACGTATCGCTACGCAACCAAGTGGTCGCGAAAGTGCTGTAGTTTTTTGCGACCGAGGTCGCGCTTCAAATCTTCGACCACCGAAAGATTCACGAAGTTGAAGTGGATAGAATAGAAGTAGAACGTTTCTATTCTCAAATAGAAACGATACCGCCGCCTCGTCACATTTGCACTCCGACAACCAGCAGCAGTCAAAGCTCCATAGAGCAAGCGAGCACACATTCACAGACCAAAGCGCTTACCAAAGTTGCCAAAGATGTTGGCGTCGGTGGTTACTCTGAGCCGCTGCGCATCTGCCACCATCTCGTTCCGCTGTTGATTGTCACCTCAATTGATTATTCGCGACCCCCTCTGGCAGCGATACACCACTTTGTAACCAGGTGTCTGAGTGAAGTGGCAGCCCTGACAACGGAGGCGAATGCACACACCTGCTCTGCACGTTGCTATACAATAGCTAGCATGTGACGCTGGAAGCTAGATGGGTACATCGCAGCTGGGCATACATGCGCCAGAGGGACATGACCCTTTGCCGTTCGCCGACACAGCGGCGTGTGGCGCCCGCCCCCTTCTTCGTTAGTCGACCACTCGATGACCACCATGCCCCCGCCGGTCATTTTACTCTATCGGCTGCTGAAGGCCACCCCAACGCTCACGCTAGCTATCACGCGGCAGCAGGACCGTCAACCAACCGGCCAGCTTGCCTGCCGCCAAAGATGGTATTTTGCTGCTTGTCATGCAAAAGAGGCCGTAGCTACCGGTACATGGCACCTGGTTCACTCTCACGGCGGGTGAAGAACCGCTCATTCTCCAATTTCGGCCAACTTGATCAAGCAACGACAGAGGCCGGCAACCAAATTCTACCAGGAGCAACAAGATGATGATCGGCAAGATCGGCGCGTTGTGTGTAGCGGCGGCGGCTTTCGCAATCAGCGCGGTGGACGCGACACCGGAAGCGGTGCAGACACTCGCGCGGGACTACGACGATTATCAAAAGTACAACACCTACGGCAATGGGTACGCGGGAGCTGGTCGGGCCGGTCTCAATGCAGGCGCGGGTCTCACTGCTGGTGCCGCGCTCAACGCGGGAGCTGGCTTGAACGCCGTAGCTGGATTCCAAACCGGAGCTGGGCTCAATGCCGGTGCCGGTCTCAACGCTCGGGCCGGCCTCAGCGCAGGAGCTGGTCTTAACGCAGGCGCGGGTCTTTCTGCTGGTGTCGGGCTCAACATTGGAGCTAGTTTGAACGCCGGAGCTGGGCTCAACGCCGGAGCTGGTCTCAACGCAGGCGCGGGTCTCACAGCGGGTGCCGGGCTCAACATTGGGGCTGGCTTGAACGCCGGGGCCGGGATGAACGCCGGAGCTGGCTTGATCGGCGGCGCGGGTCTCCAAGCCGGAGCTGGGCTCAATGCCGGTGCCGGTCTAACTGCCGAAGCAGGTCTCAACGCTCGGGCTGGTCTCACTGGAGGAGCTGGGCTCAACGCAGGCGCGGGTCTCACAGCGAGTGCCGGGCTCAACATTGGGGCTGGCTTGAACGCCGGGGCCGGGATCAACGCCGGAGCTGGCTTGATCGGCGGCGCGGGTCTCCAAGCCGGAGCTGGGCTCAATGCCGGTGCCGGTCTAACTGCCGAAGCAGGTCTCAACGCTCGGGCTGGTCTCACTGGAGGAGCTGGGCTCAACGCAGGCGCGGGTCTCACAGCGAGTGCCGGGCTCAACGCCGGAGCCGGCTTGATCGCCGGCGCGGGACTCCAAGCCGGAGCTGGGCTCAATGCCGGTGCCGGTCTAATTGCCGGAGCCAGTCTCAACGCTCGTGCCGGCCTCAACGCAGGAGTTGGTTTCAACACAGGCGCGGGTCTTTCTGCTGGTGCCGGGCTCAACGCCGGAGCCGGCTTGATCGCCGGCGCGGGCCTCCAAGCCGGAGCTGGGCTCAATGCCGGTGCCGGTATAATTGCCGGAGCCGGTCTCAACGCTCGTGCCGGCCTCAACGCAGGAGTTGGTCTCAACGCAGGAGTTGGTCTCAACGCAGGCGCGGGTCTTTCTGCTGGTGCCGGGCTCAACGCCGGAGCCGGCTTGATCGCCGGTGCGGGCCTCCAAGCCGGAGCTGGGCTCAACGTCGTGCCGGCTTCAACGCAGGAGCTGGTCTCAACGCAGGCGCGGGTCTCACAGCGGGTGGCGGCTTGATCGTCGGCGCGGGTCTCCAAGCCGGAGCTGGGCTCAATGCCGGTGCCGGTATAATTGCCGGAGCCGGTCTCAACGCTCGTGCCGGCCTCAACGCAGGAGTTGGTCTCAACGCAGGCGCGGGTCTTTCTGCTGGTGTCGGGCTCAACGCCAGCGCCGGCTTGATCGCCGGCGCGGGCCTCCAAGCCGGAGCTGGGCTCAACGCTCGTGCCGGCTTCAACGCAGGAGGTGGTCTCAACGCAGGCGCGGATCTCACAGCGGGTGCCGGCCTCAACATCGGACCTGGTTTGAACGCCGGAGCTAGGCTCAATGCTGGAGCTGGTCTCAACGCAGGCACGGGTCTTATTGCGGGTGCCGGGCTCAACGCAGGTGCGGGTCTCACAGCGGGTGTCGGCCTCAACGCGGGAGGCGGCTTGAACATTGGTGGGAGCGACAAGAATAATGGTGGATATGCGCTGAACAAGGCCCCCACGCAAGCAGTGCAGTCAACTGCGAAAAGCCGTAGCTACTACCGTCACCTGCGCGGATAAGCGCATCGATCCGCTCGATGCGTTTGAAGACATGCAATACCGGATCGAAGGACCGGTCTCTCTGTGCGCCAAGAGTGCTCCACTCGGACGAACTCCGAGACATTTGTTTGCACTGGTGAAGCCTGGGTAGGCGCCAGTATTGTTGTTGTGTATAGTGCGTATTGCTGCAATACCAAATAATGGATGTTTTCCCGTCTTTCATCATGTTTTCCCGTCTTTCATCAGAGCTCCAAGTGGTTTTGACATTCGCCTTTGTTGCTCGTTTCAGAGGTCAGTGGAAGCTGTAGATTTCCTTCGCAGCATTTGCCGCAGGTTCGATGCAGCGCGGTCACCCGCGTTGGAAGTACGCATGTGAATGTATCGCTACGCAACCAAGTGGTCGCGAAAGTGCTGTAATTTTTTGCGACCGTGGTCGCGCTTTGAATCTTCCACCACCGAAAGATTCACGAAGTTGAAGAGGATAGAAATAGAACGTTTCTATTCTCAAATAGAAATAGAATGTTTCTACTGTACTTTATTCTCAAATAGAAACGATACCATCGGCTCGTCACATTTGAGACCACGTCAAACAAAAAGGAGAGTGACTGCTGTCCCCGACTGAAGTATACGCCTTGTTTACTTCTGTCCGGAGGGCATAAACGGTGCGCATAGCGAGCGCAGCGAGCCGAGCCCCGCGCGAAGCGCGGTAGGGTAACACCGAGCGAGCGTAGCGAGCCGATCCCCGCGCGAAGCGCGGTAGGGTTTAGAAGCCCCATGCCAGGGTTTTGGGGGTCTAGTCAGGGGTGTACTAAAAATCTCTTCTTATCCGGACACGTATAGACGGCTATATAAAAGGTGCGAGTCGGTCAGAGTAGAGAGGCTACTGCAACACCCAGTCGGGGACAGCATCACGTGCCAACAAAAAGACGCTACGCCACCATTTGGTTTTTCCGAGAAAAACGCCTTCAAAGATTGGCCAGCAAAATTCGTACTTAATTGTGTTTTCCCTCTGAGGGAGTTTTTCTCAAAGTCTAAATTTAGAGCAGGTCGATACGACCAGCATTGTTTCGCCCCCGAAGGATCATGAGCACCTCAGCCCCCACCGAGAGCTGCACGAACACCACAGAGCCTCATGGTAGCCCGCCCCGCACAGCCGCCATCGCATCCACTGCGTCCGAGCCTCCCTCTGCACCCGGCTCAGCAGTAGAGCACCCGTCCAGCGACAGCGACAATCTTGCTGGAACTTCGGAGTCATCCCGCAGCGTACAGGGAGGGCCGATCCCACCGCCGGCCAACAGCGCCCAAGCAAGCACCGGGACCAGACGACTGCTGGGCTCCCTGCGCGGAGCTCCTGACGACAGTGGGGGTGAATTCTCGGACGACGACAGCGCTTGGGAACCAGTATCCGAGGACGACGCGTCCTCCGTCGAAGCTGACGTCGTTGACGAGGAGGGGGGCTGCGCTTCAAGCGAAGAATCGAGCCTGGACGAAAGCATCATTTCGTGTGACGATGATCTTCGTGCAAGAGTCACAGCTTTGATTCAAGCCGATGCGTGTGATGACCACTGCCTTCGCGGCAAAGTAGTGGATTTGGAGCACTTCCTGATGTCACTAGATCACATGAGCCCGAACGAGAAAAAGCAGAGCGTTCTCACAACTCTTGCGCTGCTGATGAAGACTGACACGGCAGTGCGTCGACGTGGAACCGGAGTTCGCCAGACTTTCACCTACTACTTGCCTTTGGTTGGCCGCGTGTGTCGAGACGTTTGGTGCTCAGTGTACGGTGTGTCAACAGCGACAATTACTCGCTACCGACGGCAGATACAAGCCGGTGCGTTCTCCGTCCAGGCACACAGAGGGAAGATGAATCTGAACGCTAGCAAGATAGACATTCGTTGGCTCGCACAGTGGTTCCGTGGTTTCGCGACAACGCTCGGAGATGTGGTCCCTGTACGCGTGCGCTCTCAAGAGACAATTGACAGTGTAGTGAGGAAGCGATACTCGGCGGAGGATTACACGTTGCTGCCTGCATTTTTCACGTGGGATCAGCTGTACACCGAGATGCAGAACTACGTGGCCGAGAATGAGATGGACGTCCGGATGCCCCAACCATCTACATTTCGAAAACTGCTACAGTCGTGCTGCCCGACTATTCGTATTCGTTCACCCCGGAGCAATGTGTGTGATGTGTGCTCCATTCTCTACTCGCGCATGAAGTCCGGTGTCACCGCAGATCTCACTGAGGAGCTTGGAGTCCACATCGCAGCAGCTAAAACGATGAGGTACGTCGCTTTGGACACAAGCATCATTTCAATTCGGCTATGGATGCTAAGATCATTTTGTTTTATTGTGAACATTTTCTTACAGGAAGGAGTACCAGAATGACCTTGAAGCAGCCTCCGACGAACGCGCTGTTATTGTGATGGACTTCAGCCAGAATCTCACGCTGCCCAGCGTGAGTGCGACGCCTTCCCAATGGTATTTTCTGTCGCTGGTGAACGTGTATCTCTTTGGCATCTACTATGCCAACAAGAACATCCAGTACAATTACGTCTACGAGGAGTCTGTGGCTGGCAAGGGAACGGATGAGGTAAACAGCATGCTTTTCCACTTCATTCAGAAGATCGTAGTTGCCAATGGCCACCAAAAGCTCACTATCTACGCCGACAATTGCGGGGGGCAAAACAAGAACAATTTCGTCGTGAAAATGCTGCTAGGGCTTGCCCAAATGGAGGAACTGGAGACAATCGACTTGAAATTCTTCATAAAGGGTCATACTAAGAACGCAGTAGACCGTGGATTCGGCCACATCCGAAAGAAGTTTGCGCGCGAGGACGTGTGGACGATAGATCAATTGCTCGAGGTAATGAACGCGGCGTCCAGCTCCGCACTGGTGCATGTGCCCAAGGAAAACTCGGTGATGAAGGTGTTCCGGACGGCCGTTCAGGAAGCCTACAAGGACATGAAGAGCGTGCAGAGTTATCAGATCTTCGGAATGGCAACCGACAATCCTGGTGTCGTGTCTTGTAGAGCGGGCCCTGACAGCGAGGTGGCGACGCAAGATTTACGTCGTTCTTTTGATAGCATTCCTACGTCTGACGAAAAAGTGCGGGACCTCTTTGAGAGTCACCTGGATCCGCTGCAACCGCCATTGCCCAATTTTGAGAAGAAGCAGCAAATGTTCAACAAGGTTCGCATGTATGTCCCAGACGAGTTCCGTTCGGATCCAATCTACGACGCGCCGAATGATGAAGAAGAGCAGAAGGCAAACGAAGCCAAGAAGGCGCGCCGTAAGGCTTCAGCAAAAAAAAAGAAGGTGACCACTACTGCAGCCGAAGCCAAAGAAACAGCCTCGGTGCCAGCGGGAGAAGCGGGAGAGCAGGAGAGCGAGGCTGCTGGCCCTAAGCAGGCCAAACAGCCTCGAAAGCGTGCGAGGAAGGAGAAGTAGGCAGCACGAGAATCTCGGCAGTATTTCGGAATGATGCTTCGGTGCTTTTTCAAAAATTTGACATCTCCGATCAAAATATACACCTGGTATTTTGAGATCGTGATACAAACACCAAAATTTGAACATGAAGGAGACCGAATTAGCGTACGGGAATAGGCTCAATCGATTCAGAATAAAAAACTAATCTAGGACAAGCCAGAATATTTTTTTGAAAAAGTTGGTTTTTGAGGGCAATACTTTCTTGGGACGGTACGGTGCTTGGTGAGTTCTCAACTTTTTCTAGATCTGAAGACATCAGAAGAAAGAAGAGGTGCTCCTCTTTTCAATGGTGTGCTTAAATCGCGATTCGTACTTAGGTTCGGAAGCATACTTTCGTTTGACGTGGTCTCATTTGCACTCCAACATGCTGTTAATCAGAGAAACGCATTTGTGCACTTCTAGCTCGGTCCTCAACTTTTTTTTGGCGGGGCTATTCCTGGTCCAGCAGCAGACTGGTCATGACTACATGTTGTTGGGGCGAAGCCCCCTCGATAATCTTGCAACTAAGTCGGCACCGCCTTCCTGGCTCTTAACTCTGGAGGCGAACGTCTCGTGCTCCGCCAATTTCTGCTCAACCATGGCCAGACTCGCATCGGATTTACACACGCTCCCTTTAAAATCTCGATTCGGTATTAAATTTATGAATCATTCTGGTTCTAGAAATCAGCGCTTTCTGCTGATGGATCCGCTGGCTCGTCATTGCCGCCGCTCGGCAAGAAAAAGCTGGAGGCGCGTGAAGACTCCGGAGATTCTGAGGGCGGAGAAACGCGGGGGACGGGTGTGGAGCCCATTCTGCCAAGTTGAGGCGTTCGCCCGCTGTTGTTTTGTGCAGTATCTGATGATGGAGGGGCCACCGGGTGGTGATGACCAGCACCTACGACGATAGGCTTGTAGTCGAGACCCGCATCGCTGCTACCCCATGATGTCCAGCTACTGCCGCGGCGGGCTGCGTGTTTAATCTCCTTGATGTCAGCAGCCGTGAACTGGAGCAACGTCGTAAGCACTGGCACTAGCCGCGCCTGCTGAGAAGAGCCCGGTCGGAACGACATGTACTGCACCACAACGTTTTTGAGGTACTCCATGTTGACACCATCACGGCGCTGGCTCTGCAGCATTGCTGTCAGCTCCTCAGCGTGGCGACGCTTGTCCTCACGCAGCTCCTGCACCTCGCGATGCGCTTCTTCAAGCTGTTGTGATAATGCCTGCATCTGCGCTGCTTGCTCACGCTGCTCAGCCTCTCGTTTAGCTTGCAACTGGGCAAACTCGAGGATCTTGCGGTTGTCGGCACCACCCGATCGAACGTCTTCCTCCAGCTCATTAAGACGAGCGCGCAGTCGTGCGATTTCCTTCTCCTTCTCTAACACCGCTTGCAGCGCGAGCTTTGACTTGTGTTTGCTCTCCGCCTCAAGGCGGTCAAGTTCTCGTTTGAAGTTCTGCTTTTCGTTCTGCACAGCAGCTAGAAGTGCCTGTTTAGCCTCCTCGCGTTCCTGCTGGAAGCTCGCTTCTTGCTTCCTCATATCACCTCGAACGTTCTCCAGGTCTTGCTTAGCTAGGGCTTCACTTTGCTTCATGCGTTGCACATCAGCCTTAGCCGCCTGAACTTGTGCCGCCATTTCCTGTTGCGCAGCTTTGCTGTTTGCCGCGTCCCGCAGTGCGCCCTCAATCAAAGCGACCTGCTCTGCCAGCTTACCAGCCATGCCCATATTCTCAGTCTGCAATCTTGTCGCAAGTGCCATGCGATCAGACAGAGACTTCTTAGTCTCGGACAGATCCACGCTCAGATTGCCCACCTGGAACGTCTGCTCGCTCAAAGATGCCTCGAGCTCCTCCTCGTGCTTCCGCGCAGCCTCCAACTCACGCTCCAATGACTTGCATCGCGCTGAAAGTTCGTCCTTCTCCCGAGAAAGCTCTTTCTTTTCGTTCATTAGTGTACGACGCTCAGTGTGAACACGCTCCAACTCGGCCTCCTTCTCTTGTCGAAGCATTTCAAAGTTTTCATGGTGCTTTTCGCGCATTTCATCAAGCTGCTTCTTTAGTTTTGTGGCTTCTTTCTCGCTCTCGATGAAACGGCGCTCGTTGGCCTCCGCCTTCGTGGCATGCGCCTCCAGACCCTCAGCAGCCATGGCCAGATCTTCACGCATACTGCTCACCTGTTTCTGTAGTTCCATCAGCTCGGACGTCATGGACGTCTGAGACACTGTCATTTTTGTGACTTGCTTCTCCTTTTCGCGCAACTCGGTCTGAAGCCCCTCGGCCTTGGTGTTTGCCGCGTCACTGTCAGTAATCAGATTCTCCAGCTTTGATGTCCAATACACGCGCTCCTCTTCCAGCTGCTTCTCCAATGTCGCCTTAGCTTCACGAGCCTGCTCCTGTTGTTCTTCAAGCTCACGCTTTGCATCAGTCAAAGCTGTGACCTCTTTCTCCGAAGCGGATTGCTTCTGCTCATACTGCGCTACCTGGTCAGCCAATCGACTTGTGTCTTCCTTCAGTGCCTCCACAAGCGATTGAGTAGCTTCGCTTTCGCTATTCGCCTTGGCCAGCTTCTCGTCAGCAGCGTGCAGCTTCTTCTGCAGTGACTGAATCTCGTGTGCGTGCTCCGCTGATTCTAGCTTAACACGCTCAAGTTCTTGCATCAGAGCTGTGTCAGCCGCATCGTCAGATTCCTTTGATGACATCTCCTCGTGTGCTTTTTGAACTTGCTCCTTAAGTAATGCGATTTCTTGCTCCACAGCTTCGGTGTCACTTCCCTTCGCTTCCAGCGTCTGAATCTGCTCTTGAAGGCGTGCATTCTCATTCTTTGCCGCCTCTAACTCCGCTTGCAGGTTCTCAAGTGCCGCCGCCACCTTCACCTCCACATCTTCCTCCGTAACATCACCTGAAGAAGGAGTCGCTGTTTGGAGGGCCTGAATTTGCTCATGAAGTTGCGCATTCTCACTCTTCGCCGCCTCTAACTCCGCTTGCTGGGTCTCTAGTGCCGCCGCCACCTTCACCTCCACATCTTCCTCAGAAGCATCACCTGAAGAAGGAGTCGCTGCTTGGAGGGCCTGAATTTGCTCTTGAAGTTGCGCATTCTCGGTCTTTGCTGCCTCCAGCTCTGCTTGCTGCGCTTCCAACGCCGCAGCCACTTTGTCCACCACTTCTCCCTCCGACAACTGGGACGCGGTTGACGCCACCGCTTCCAGAGTCTGAATCTGCTCTTGAAGACGCGCGTTCTCGCTCTTCGCCGTCTCCAGCTCCGCCTGTTGTGCCTCAAGTGCTTCCGCCAGCTTCTCCTCCCCCTCCGCTGCCGCTGCCTCAGCCTCCACCTGCTGCAGCCGTTCCGCCAGCTCTGCCTTCTCCTGTTCTACCTTCGCCAGCGTCTGCGCCGCCTGCTGCTGCTCCTCCTCCCGCATATGCACCCCCTCATCCAGCTCCTGGGACAGTTCCCGGATCCGCTTCTCCATCTCGCGCTTCATCTCCGCGAGTCTCTGCAGCTCGTCGTCCGCCTCCTTCCTCTCCTCCCACTTGTGCTGCCAGTGCTTCTCCTTCTCCTCCGCCTGCTCCTTCACCTGCTCTAACTCACGTCGAGCCGCCTCCTCCCTCTCCACCAGCTTCTGCTCAAGCTGCTGCGTCTGCTCCGCGCCCTGTCTCAGCTGTTCACGCATGCGCTCGAGCTGCTGCATGGCCTGCTCCAGCTGCGCATCGCCCGGGGGGTTGGCGTCCCCCAGCAGGTCGATCTCCTCGTAGCGCTCCGGCCTCTTGACGTCTGCCACGGGGGACAACTCCAGCAGGTTCACGCTCTGCACCGGCTCCTTCGTCTGCTGTCGGTACTTGTCCGTGAGCGCGACCACGTCGATGGCTCCGGCCGCAGCCGCGGGCGCGTCCTCCTCCTTGTCCTTGGCCTTGAGGCACGCGGCCCCGTCCAGCCCCACCTCTTGCTCCAGGAAGCCGCGCAGGGCCTTGACGTCGGCGTCGCTGGCCGCGGCGGCCGCCAGTTTGCTCTGGTTCTTCTGGTACTGCGCCTTCATGAGCTTGTTCTGCCGCGTGAGCTTCATGCTGAGCGCCAGCAGCTCCTCGTACGTCATGCGGGCGGCGCCTTCCTGAGCGGAGGAGGAGGAGGAGGAGGCGGACGCGTCGCCATTCTCGAGGGACGCGTTCGCAGCGGCGGCCGCGCGTAAGAAGTGCAGACCCTTGGACAGGCCGCCGCGCCCGAGATCGCGCATCTGCTCGAGCTTCTCCTTCTTCTTGAGCATCTTGGCCGGAAGGAGGCGAGGGAGATAATGTGGTGTGGAGGTGACGTGGTGGGGAGCAGTTGCGCTAAGTGCGAATGGCTTCATCTCTCCCGAAGATCGCAGACGGTGACGTGATTGCCATCAACACCGAATAGTTAGTAGTACTTGCTGAAATAGTATACCTCAGTAATACTATCTCTACTAGTAGTACATGTACTACGTAGTACTAACTTGGTGGTACTAGTAGTAGTACTACTAGTAGTATGTCTTCAAATCCGAATCCCCGGTAGCTCCGGTAATACTACTACTAGTACTACCCAGCTTTGGTGAGAACCCTTTCAATACACTGATGCCGCTCTTGAAACTAATACTGTAGTAGGGTGCATTGAGACTGCGAGTGCATGCATGGGAAGAATTCCTTTTAGTATATTGGTGTAACGTTACAAGGGTTTTGTAGTGGCACCTTCGCCGCCAGCCTAAAGTTCACTGGCAGTGTGGCTGACACCGTTCACGGTCGACTGAGCAGGAGTCATCATGCTCATGAAGTCACCGGCAGGAGGGTTGGCCGCCTTGACGGTGGGCAAGCCCAAAGCGCCGTTCAAACCACCGTGTGCACTGTAATCGTAGGCCTGACCTCCGTGGTACGAGACGTCCATACCGTTCACTTCCTTATCCTCTGACACGCGCAGACCCACCGTGTACTTGAGCGCCATGAGGATCAAGAACGTCACCACCGCCGAGTAACCCGCCGCAACGCACTGGGAAATGAGCTGGTGCACGAACTGCATGCCGTTGCCGTAGAAGGCTCCGCCCTCGATCGCAGGGTTGACGTCCGACGTGGCAAACAGCCCCGTGAGCAGACCGCCCATGAAGCCACCGCAGCCGTGGATGCCGAACGAGTCCAGAGTATCATCATAACGCAGGACATTCTTGAGGTGCACAGCACCGAAGCCCGTCGCAGCACCCACGACACCGAAAATGACAGCCGCCCACGGATACACAAAGGCGCAACCCGGCGTAATAGCAACAAGTCCAGCCACTGCGCCGCTGATGGCACCACACGGGTCAAACTTCTTGTGGACAGCGAACTCAAGCGCCGACCACGTCAAAAACCCGGCACACGGAGCCAAATGCGTGTTGATCGCAGCAATGGCAGCGATACCGTCAGCAGCACCCTCCGAACCAGCGTTGAAGCCAAACCAACCGAACCATAGGAGGGTGGCACCAATCATCACCAGCGGCACGTTGTGAGGCTTGACAGCCTCGCCGTGGTTGTAGCGCTTGCCCACCACAATGGCCGCTACGAGAGCTCCAAAACCGCTGGACACGTGAATGACGGTTCCTCCAGCAAAGTCGAGTGACCCCATCTTGCCCTCCCAGCCCATGGCGGTGATCTCCCAGTTCTCGTCGAGTTTGAGCGACCACATCCAGCGAGCTAGTGGGTCGTAGACCAGCGACGTCCAGAGCAGGATGAACAGCAAGTAGCTGCCGAACTTCATACGCCCGACGATGCCGCCACTGATCAACGCTGGAGTGATCATGGCGAACTGCGTCTGGAAGAAGGCGAACAGGATGTGGGGGATACCGCCGCCGTAGGTGCCACTAGCGACTGCACCGACGTTGTTGTAGCCCGCCCAGGCGAAGATGCCATCCGAGCTGAAGCACGCCGAGTACCCAAACGCCCAGAACTGGATCGATACTAGAGCCATGCTCACGAACGACATCATCATCGTGTTGGACGCCATCTCCTCTCCAGCAAGTCCAGCGTAGAAGAAGGCGACACCCGGAGTCATGAGCATCACGAGGGCGCTGGACATGAGCATCCACGCCGTGTTGCCGGAGTCGATGGTGGTGTCATAAGCTCTGCCGGCCTTCTCGCCGCGCGATGAGTAGTTGACGCACTCGTTGGTGGTGGAGTCAAGGTACTGCGAGACATCGCAGGTTACAGCCGAGCCGGTAGAGTCTTGGGCCGAGACGGACAATGCACCTAGTGCAGCGACAGCGGTTGCAACAATGGCTAGTCGAATGAGCGACGGATTATCTGGTCGATAGCCGAACATGCTAGTGTCGAGGAGAGTTGTGGACTTTGAGTCGTGTGTGTGCAGGCCGATGCAAATAGCGAACTGAAGTTAGCAGCGGATTGTTTCGTTTGTTGGCCTATCCCAGAACCTGGCAGATGGCACCCCGTGGGGGATTGGGGGCGGTGCATCGATGGGGTCGGTTCAGGCCGGAAATGGAGGTTTGGAAGACGTGAAACTTATCCGCGATGTAACGAGGCAGAGTGTGGAGAGTGCGAAGTGCGAAAATGCAATGACAAAAGTGACGACACGAGCGACATGGGGTGGATCGGTGTGTGCTGCAATTGAGTGGGCGATTTGGTCTGCGCGCTATTGTTGTATGGGGGCAGGGTCATACCGCCGATCCATGTCAAACCAAAACTGTAATAAGTATATGCAGGCATTCGTACGTGGTAATATCGGCTTGCAACATGGCGCAGTCGTATCTGAGCTCCACTTCGTTGGCCCGCGGGTGTAGTTTCAGCGCTGGGGCTGCCTCTGGATGTACCGGTAAAGACGAAGTCTTGGGCCTCAACTGGTCATGCGGTTTGCTTGCTATCCCTACTAGCGAGTTGCTGGTATCCGATACCAGGTACAGATTAGACTACAGCGACAGCATTGCATCGGGACTCGATTCAGAAGAGCTCAATGCTAGCGTCTAGAAATGTGTTTGTTAATCGAATCCGATCTCGATTAAAATACGTCGGGAGGGTGCGAACAGAGCATTTGTCGGACTGCCGATTCGGCAGTGCCGAAACGCGCGGGGCTGCAAAATGGACTTGCAATTCAATCGATCGAGTCGAGCCGACTGCCACTTGGCTAGGCTCGGAGCCGTCTCGCTTCAACTTGCTGACGTCGCCCGCGACCTTCCGCGATTGGTCCATTTTGACGCGTCAGGGGGATGGACAAAGCGACATGCCCCGACTACAACCTGAGTGTTCTGAAGCCTGGAAGAAAGCGAAGAGGATGTGGGGGATACTGCCGCCGTAGGTGCCGCTTGCAACCGCACCCACATTATGATACCCTGCCCAACCAAAGATGCCATCCGAGCTGAAGCATGCTGAGTACCCAAACGCCCAGAACTGGATCGTCACGACGGCCATGCTCACGAACGACATCATCATCGTGTTGGACGCCATCTCCTCTCCAGCAAGTCCAGCGTAGAAGAAGGCGACACCCGGAGTCATGAGCATCACGAGGGCGCTGGACATGAGCATCCACGCCGTGTTGCCGGAGTCGATGGTGGTGTCATAAGCTCTGCCGGCCTTCTCGCCACGCGAAGAGTAGTTGACACACTCGTTGGTGGAGTCAAGGTACTGCGATACATCGCAGGTTACAGTGAACCGGAAGAGTCTTGGGCCGAGACGGACAAAGCAACGGCTGCACCTGCAAGGAAGGCGAGGCTAAGTGCCGAGCTTTTGGTGATCATGGCTGGGGAGCTCTTTTGAACAGAGAAAACAACCCCGAATAGTGCTGCAGTCGCCGCTGGACAGGTTGGTGGAGAAATGGCAAGTGAGGACTTGGCATGGAAACTTACAGGGTGAATCTCGTGCGTGCTCTCTTGGCAATCGAGTGCTACTCGACACGGTGGGTTTCATGTAGTAGTTGCAGACGCTCTGCTGCAGCGCCCTACATACACTTCAAGCGTACGGAGAAACCCATGCGTACGATAACAGCCAGAGACTAGAGCAGCCAAAACTCTCGCTGGTAGCGCTCACTTCTCGTGGGCGCGTGGACCAAGCTGAAGTGCAGTTCAGCACCACCGACGCGTCAGGCAACGAGGATGTGCAGATCGGGCGGGATAACACAATTCGCCATGATCACTCCAGCGTTGTTGAGCGGTGGAATCGTCGGGCGCATGAAGTTCGGCACATTTGTGCTGTTCGTGTTGCTTTGGACGTCCATGGTGTATGATCCACTCGCTCGCTGGATGTGGGCGCTCAAGCTCGACGAGAACTGGGAGATCACGGCTCTGGGCTGGGAGGGCAAGATGGGGTCACTCGACTTTGCTGGAGGAACCGTCATTCACGTGTCGAGCGGCTTCGGAGCTCTCGTAGCGGCCATTGTGGTCGGCAAGCGCTACAACCACGGCGAGCCTGTCAAGCCACACAACGTGCCGCTTGTGATGATCGGTGCCACCCTCCTATGGTTCGGTTGGTTCGGCTTCAACGCTGGATCGGAGGGTGCCGCCGACGGTATCGCTGCCATTGCCGCGATCAACACGCACTTGGCTCCGTCGTCGGGATTTCTCACCTGGGCAGCTCTGGAGTTTATCTTGTACAAGAAGTTTGACCCCTGCGGCGCTATCAGCGGATCTGTCGCTGGTCTTGTGGCCATCACTCCCGGATGCGCCTTTGTGAAGCCGTGGGCGGCTGTGATCTTCGGTGTCGTCGGGGCTGCGACAGGTTTCGGTGCTGTCCACCTCAAGAACCACCTCCGCTACGACGATACTCTGGACTCGTTCGGCATCCACGACTGCGGTGGCTTCATGGGCGGCCTGCTCACGGGGCTGTTTGCCACGTCCGATGTCAACCCTGCGATTGAGGGCGGGGCCTTCTACGGCAACGGCATGCAGTTCGTGCACCAGCTCATTTCCCAGTGCGTTGCGGCGGGTTACTCGGCGGTGGTGACGTTCTTGATCCTCATGGCGCTCAAGTACACGGTGGGTCTGCGCGTGTCAGAGGATAAGGAAGTGAACGGCATGGACGTCTCGTACCACGGCGGACTCGCGTACGAGCACAGCGCGCACAGCCCGAGCTCGCCCAACTACAAGGCGGCCAACCCGCCCGATAGGGACTTCTCGAGCTTGATGACGCCGGCGGAGTCCGACTCGGCCAGCATGTCCACCGTCAAGGAGCCGATCATGAATGTGTAGGCCGAGCGAAGAGTAGGTTTGTGAGCTGGTATTTTCCGCCGCTCGACCGTGAGGCACAGACTAAACTGATAATCGAGCGGCCCGATCTCGAGATGCATCGGGTGGTGCTGTCCGCTAGCGTTGCGTCCAAACATCGGTACAGTATAGCTGTTGAGCGCTTGACTTGGCAGATATTTAGACCCTTATAGAGGGGGAGATGTTGAAGTGCTTCGGTGCTCGTCACCGGTCTGCGATTGGCTGATGAATGATCAGCCAATCCGAACAAAAATTATGCTACTAATATGTTATTTGGAAAGGGTATTCATTATAACAGTATCAAAACGTGCTTAATATTGCTGTTGTAATAGTCACGTCTTATCTTACCGTACAGGCTATAAGGTATCAGCGGATGTGAGACCGTGGAATGTAGCCATATGATGCGCACGACGTGGCCCAATCGGCGGGATATGGCCCGGTTATGTCTAGATCATCGCGAAACGGCGCACGGCGAGCATCTAACCACCCCAGATCCCCATCGAGAACGCTTCCTTGTCATCGCGCAAACCTGGCCGGACATTTGCTGAAGCTTGTGTTGGCGCTCATGTCCGTATCAGCTTCAGCTCTGGCCTGCTATCAGCACTGCTGGTGGCTTCGCGGGCGTGACGTGCTCAGAGCGCTGCTCTGTTTGAATTGCATCTCCGTCTCTTTTCTGGGGTTCCGCTGCTCTTTCTCTCTCTTCAACATGAGCCAAGGCGGAGCTCTACCTAAAGCCGAAAGCCGCACGGCGCCGGCGATGCCACGCTCACGCAAAGCTCCAGATTCCATCCTAGCCGTACGCCGCCATCCAGTCCAGCGACACACACACCACACTCGTTGTCGAGCAGCAGGCAGCCAGCGGAGCAGCGCTCGACTCGACTCGAACACGACGACGGCCCATCCCTTTTCAACCTCAGCGAAGGGTCCCACTGCCTTCACAAACCTACACTCGTCCCTTCGGGTCCCGTACGTAGCCTTTGCACCTCACTGCACTGCACAACACGCTCGCTCACTTCGGAATTCGCGCTCAAGGTCGCACGACCCCTCCCTCGACTTCCCTCGCCACCTCCGCGCCATGAATTGGACCACGCGCATTGCGCTGTTGGCAGCGCTGACGGCCGGTCTGTCCGCCGCGCAGAGCGGCTCGGGCTCGGGCTCCACCCCCTCGTGCCTCGTGTCGCAGTACCTGGACTCGACCACGAACGCGTGCGTGGACTACAAGAACCAGGGCGTGAAGGCCGGCACGGACTGGGACGCCAAGCTGGACTCGGGCAACACGGCGTGGATGCTGGCGGCCAGCGCGCTGGTGATGATCATGACGCCGGGCGTCGCCTTCTTCTACGCGGGGCTGGCGGGCGAGGACATGGCGTCCAACACGATGATGATGTCGTTCGTGAGCATGGCACTCGTGTCCATCCAGTTCTGGGCCTTCGGGTACTCGGCCGCCTTCGGGTCACACGGGGTCTTCGGCTGGGCGGGCTACAATAACGTGCGCGAGGTGCCCAGCGGCACGTACGGCTCGGGCATCCCGCACATCCTGTTCGCCTTCTTCCAGACGCAGTTCGCCACCATCACGCCGGCTCTGCTGAGCGGCGGCATCGTGGGCCGCATGAAGTTCGGCAGCTATTTGCTCTTCATCCTGCTCTGGACATCGCTGGTGTACGACCCGCTGGCCCATTGGATGTGGTCCTTCAAGCTGGACGACTCGTGGGAGATCACGGCCCTCGGCTGGGAGGGCAAGATGGGCTCACTCGACTTCGCTGGTGGTACGGTGATCCACATCTCCAGTGGCTTTGGGGCCCTCGCTGCTGCTCTGATGGTGGGCAAGAGATACAACCACGGAGACCCCGTCAAGCCGCACAACGTGCCGCTGGTGATGATCGGCGCGACGTTGCTGTGGTTCGGCTGGTTTGGCTTCAACGCCGGCTCGGAGGGCGCCGCGGACGGCATCGCTGCGACCGCCGCCATCAACACGCACTTGGCCCCAAGCGCGGGCTTCTTGACGTGGGTGGGGCTCGAGTTCGCCATGTACAAGAAGTTCGACCCTTGTGGAGCTGCTAGTGGCGCTGTGGCTGGGCTGGTCGCTATCACCCCCGCCTGTGGCTACGTGTACCCGTGGGCCTCGGTCATCTTCGGCGTCGTTGGCGCCATCACGGGCTTCGCGGCTGTGCACATGAAGAACTACTTGCGCTACGACGACACGCTGGACTCGTTCGCCATTCACGGCTGTGCCGGTGTCATGGGCGGCCTGATGACCGGCCTCTTCGCCACGTCCGACGTGAACCCGAACATCGAGGGCGGCGCGTTCTACGGCAACGGCATGCAGTTCGTGCACCAGTTGGTGTCGCAGTGTGTGGCGGCGGGCTACTCGTTCGTGGTGACTATCATCATCCTGTACGTGCTCAAGCTCACCATCGGGCTCCGTGTGGACGAGGAGAAGGAGGTGAACGGCATTGACGTGTCGTACCATGGAGGGCTGGCCTACGACTACAGCGCGCAGGACCACAACGGCCCGGCCGTCAAGGCGGCCAACCCTCCCCCGGGCGACTTTGCCTCCATGATGACACCGACCGTCACGCACGAGAGCGTCCAGAAGGAGCCCATTATGAATGTTTAATCCAAGCCACAGGAGAGACAGACGTCGTCCCTCCCCAGGCTTGAAACTCTCGAGCTTACCATCCATAGTGCTGTTGTTTTAGATTGGGTTAATTGCAATGAGAGGCCTATCCGGATAGTATTGACGTACGGTAAGTTAGCAGGACAAAATATTGTGGGTTCTACTCGAAATTGGATTGGGCGATTGGTCAATCGGCCCGGGCTCCGCCAATCGGCCCGGCCACTTGCGTTGACTATAGTACCTCATTAAGTACGAATCAACTCGTTTTAAGTACGAATTGAGCTTGACATGTGGCACGACGCCATATGTTCTGGGGACGGGCGATTGGGCAAGTAACTTGACTTTTGTATAGAGCGGTTCTCGAGTCGGCTCGGAATCGCGCCGACTCGGCAAATTTGGCCGGAACTCACAATATATGGTGGCTTTCAACGTCCTTGATCGTCGACTTGTTGTCACTTTGAAGACGATGCTTTGAAGCACAGCGCTCAACACGGTTACATTTTATGATTATTTGGTCGACGTTATCCGAAGACGTATCCAGGTACAGTACATGTAGTAGATCTCAAGACTTCTGCCGCGTCATACTACGTAGTAGTAGTAGTAGTAGTAGTAGATCTCAAGACCTCGTTCGGACGGCATACTACATTACAGTGGTTGATAGGTATGTACATGACCCTGCTGCTAAAACTACAACGGCCACATGTATCGTCGGAGTCGTCTCGATGCCCTCTCATCTTCCTCGGACACATGCCGTCAGTTTACCGCCACGTTTACTCTAGCGAGTCGATGGTGTACTGCAAAGCTTTCGCAATCCAAAGGAGCCACAAGCCAGTGCCGCAGCGTGTTGTTAAGTCAGCTCCGCTTTGCGAATTCGTGGCACCGGAATCTGTCCGATCCGCGAACAAATATCTTCCCCATCTCAACGATCGCAACACACTCGGTTCCTGGCACGAACTTCCTGCCCCCCCCAGCTTTTGTTGATGTCGCCTCAATTCGAGATCGGGTGAGTGTCGTCGTCAGTCTCATTTCAAAATTAGCTTTGAAAAGACAAGAACCTACGCGGCTCAAAATCTACGAAAGCATGAACGGGTTTTCCCGGGTCGCGCTATTGGCAGCATCGGCTCTGGTCTTGGTCTCCATCGCTGCAGCCCAGAGTGGCTCCAACTCCGGCGTCAAATGTCTCGATTCGCAGTACTTGGACTCGGTCGTGGGCAAGTGCGTCAACTACAAGAACCAAGGCGAAAAGGCCGAAACGGACTACGGCCAAGCGGTTGACTCGGGAAACACGGCGTGGATGTTGGTCTCCAGTGCCCTGGTGATGGTCATGACGCCCGGTGTCGCCTTCTTCTACGCTGGACTGGCGGGTGAAGAGATGGCGTCCATGATGTCGTTCGTGAGCATGGCGCTCGTGTCCATCCAGTTCTGGGCTTTCGGGTACTCGATAGCTTTCGGATCGAACGGCATGTTTGAGTGGGCCGCGTACGACCACGTGGGGCAGACCCCGAGCGGCACGTACGGCACTGAAATCCCGCACCTCCTGTTCGCCTTCTTCCAGACGCAGTTCGCTATGATCACGCCTGCGTTACTCAGTGGTGGAATCGTGGGGCGAATGAAGTACAATTCATTCCTCATCTTCATCTTGCTCTGGACGACACTGGTGTACGACCCGCTCGCTCACTGGATGTGGTCCCTCAAGCTCGACGAGTCGTGGGCGATCACTGCCATGGGCTGGGAAGGCAAGATGGGCTCGCTCGACTTCGCTGGCGGCACGGTGATCCACATCTCCAGTGGGTTTGGGGCCCTCGCTGCTGCTCTGATGGTGGGGAAGAGATACAACCACACCGAGCCTGTCAAGCCCCACAACGTGCCGCTAGTGATGATCGGTCTCACTTTGTTGTGGTTTGGCTGATTCGGCTTCAACGCTGGCTCGCAGGGTGCCGCTGACGGCATCGCTGCCACTGCTGCTATCAACACGCACTTGGCTTCGTGCGCGGGCTTCCTCACTTGGGTGGGTCTGGAGTTTGGAATGTATAGGAAGTTCGACCCCTGTGGGGCTGCTAGTGGTGCAGTGGCCGGGCTGGTTTGCATTACCCCCGCCTGTGGTTATGTGTACCCGTGGGCGTCGGTCATCTTCGGGGTAGTTGGGGCCCTAACGGGTTTCGCTGCTGTGCAAATGAAAAACCACCTGCGCTATGATGACACGCTGGACTCGTTCGGCATTCACGGCTGCGGAGGGTTCGTCGGGGGACTCATGACTGGTCTCTTTGCTACGTCCGACGTGAACTCGAACATCAAGGGCGGCGCGTTCTACGGCAATGGGGAACAGTTCGTGCACCAGTTGGTATCTCAGTGCGTGGCCGCGGGCTGCTCGTTCGTGGTGACAATGATCATCCTTTACTTGCTCAAGATAACCATTGGACTCCGCGTCGACGAGAACATGGAGGTGAATGGCATCGACGTCACGTACCATGGAGGGCTTGCCTACGACTACAGACCTCAGGATCACATCGGTCCTGCGAAGATAGCCAAACGGCCATCAAGCGAGTTCGCGTTGATGGTTGCGCCGATCGATCCTTTGTAAATACAACGGGGAGGGACTTCCCACCAGAACGAGCGAAATATATATGTACACATGACGACCAGCAACGGTTTGCTGTTCACACCTTTTTTTACAATTTGTCGGCCTAGGTGCACACAGTTTCGAAGGTAAACCAGTACAAACGCTGAGCACACGCAGAGAGGCGACTCTATTGCGGTCTCGACGGAAATTGAGAAGTGAGCATTGTAATGGCGGTAACCATGATTGTCAGGACAGCATAGTGGGGCCCTGATACAGCGTCCCCGGACGAGAGCACTTAAAATGGCTGATTAAGGGGGCAAGTTGAAGTGGAAGTCGCCTAATAGTGGACCCTGACTGTCTGATTCCTGGACTCAGATATTTGCTGGACTCAGATATTTGCACCCATGTTTATCACCACTTTTGCCGGCACCGATGGGCTGGGTGGACGTCTTCCGACGGGGGCGCGCGGCGGTGCCGAAGCACAGCTGGTCCGTGTTCGGGCCCAAGGTGAAGCTACGCAGCGTGCAGCCCGTGGAGATGCTGCGCGTGATCAGGTTCCCGCACTTAAACCTGGTGCAAACTCGTGCGTAAATGCCCGGACTGGTTGCCATAAATTTTATACATGCTAAATGAACTTGGTGTTTGTATGCAGACGTGCAGCCGTCCAAATTCCAGACACAGGTTCGGCACTTTAGACAGTGCTAAAGCAGTGGCCAGAGGAGTCTCTAACTGTTGCTATTGTTTGCTTTGCACTCGTCGCTGGTGCAGTTGATGCGATGGGGGACGGTGCTGGCCGTCACGTCGGCCACGTACCAGTTCCTGACCAACTTGCACACTGTCCCCATCACCGGACGCACGCAGGTCGTGGTGCTCTCTCGCGAGGAGGAATGTGTACGTCCGCAACTACGATTGCAAATAAAAGTTTAAGTGTCATCTAACCGCCCCCTAAACTTGCAACAGGAACTCGGCAACAAAGCTGCTCAGGAGGAATTGGCCGGAGCCAAACTCATCGAAGACGGACCCCAATTGCAACTTTGCCTCGACGTGGCAACGTACGTCGTTCATCCCAATCATCAACCACCCAAGATGTCTCTAACCTCCCACACATGTAATGTATAGCCGACTGGTGTCGGTGTCCGAGCACTTGTTCCCCCGGGAATACGAATGGTGCGTGTGGCTGGTGGACAATCCGTCCTCCGCGAACGCCTGCTGCGCCCCCGGCGGCAAGATCATCGTGCAGACGGGGATCCTGGACCTCATCGACTTTGCGGTGCAGAAGGGAATCTGCCGCAACAAGCATGACGCGCTGGCGGTCGTGATGGCGCACGAGATCGGCCACGCGCTGGCGAGGCACACGGCCGAGTCCATGAGCATGTTGCCGTTGATGTACCTGCAGTTGATCCTCGGCATGGAGAGTCCACTACTCGAGTACATCTTCCAGTTCGGTAAGGCACCTGCACCTGCACCTCTCGTCGTTATGTTGAAGCACTCAAGAGTCGTGTGTCATGTTGCACTTGCAGCCTTGAACTTGCCCTTCAGTCGGTCGCAAGAGGCCGAAGCAGACCACATCGGCATCATGCTGCTCGCCAGCGCGTGCTACGACCCGTCCGAGGCCCCGCGGCTGTGGAAGGCCTTCACCGCCTTCTACGCGGACCCGGAGGCAGGTGAAGGCGCGCTGGACATGGACTTCGACTGGGTTTCGACCCACCCGTCCAACCGCAAGCGCGAGCGCGCGCTGGACGCGCTCGTGGAGGCCGCGCTGGAGCTGCAGCGCCGCAGCAGTTGGTGCGCCTTCCTCCAGCAGAAGGTGCTGGAGCTCGTGGGCGCCAACACGGAGGCCGAACTGCTGCACCACATCCGCGCAGCCATGACGCAGGCCCGGGCCGAGGAGGCACACGCCCCGCGACCCCGCAACACCATCGGTGCCATCCACGAGCTCGAGAGTCAGGAGATGCTCAAGGTCATCCGAGGCGAGGCAGCCCAGCACGAGCAGCAGGCGGCAACAGCAGCAACAGCATAGCAGCGGGGACTTTGACGCTTCGGCATCATGTATGTAGATGAGCTGCCTGTCGACAGAAACACGCAGGTGGGACGCCTCGAGACGAGGCAGTTCTTTTCCCTTGTCCGCTTGGTTGGTGTTACAGGTGCAACCGCAGCTCTCGGCCGCCAAAGCGCTTTGCAGAAGCGCTCGCACGCTAGGAGCAGCAGGTGCCGCTGTTATCGCTGGCTCGCACCGCGAAGAAGTTCTCTGTCGCAGCTTCGCAACGTGTGGTACAGTACAGTAGGCACCTTTCGAAGCCCGTGTTGGTTGTTGGTTGTGGGATAGATACACATAAAAAGAGCATTTCAGGGGCTGATTAGTAATCGCCGGAATCGTATCCAACAGCCCTATCGCAAAATCCGCCAAAACGGCCTCTGTATCCCACAGCGGTGTTGGTTGTGGGAACCTGTCCTAGGCGATATACTCTAGACTTTTATCATCATGACATGCAATCGATCATAGGAGAAGGAGGTGTTTTTGCGAATAACAGATTTTGCAATGCTAACAAAGTTCGCTCTCGCTCACTCCCCGCCATCGGCTCTCTCACAGGCTCAAGACAGGTGTGACAAGGGCACGGGCAGTCTGAGCGAGAGCAATGAGGGCTGGAGCATCGAGGGCCAGTTACCGGCGCAGCCACTAAGCATTGGGGCTTGCGACACGGGAGGCTAAAGATGGCGTTGCCAAGCTGTGTCGCCTCGTTGTTTTCGGCGTTGTTGTGCGCTCAATGATAAAACCTCCGTGGTGTGATATGAATATGCGTGAACAGTCGCTTCCCACAACCAACAACCAATGGAGTTCGAAACAAAAAAGCTGTTGTTCGTGGTTTGTGGGATGTGGGAAAGAGCTATCCCACAACCCACATCCAACCGTCGTCTCGAAAGGTGCCCAGTGTGTATTAGCTAGTGGTGGTTTGGAGTTTCGCGGATTCAGAATTCTCAAAATATTCAGAACATTCTAATCTTTATGAGCGAATCAAAATTGATCAAAATTGCTCAAAACTCCGCTTCACCTGCGTCTGGTGACCAGACTCTGGTCCACCCAGACGGTCTGGGTGCCCGAGCATTTGCCGATGAACATGTACACGCTTAGCACCAGCCTTGGAGGCGAACTTGGATATTCTGAGCAGCCTGCTCTAGCTCAGAGCAGGGAAGCCGAAAATATACTTATGGGAAACATATTTAAATTTAACTAATTATTTACTCGGTAAATCGGGGGACGGCGGCAGAGGCTTGGGGCAGTATTGTAGACGACATGATGAAAACGCTCATCAATGGTGGAGCTCCTCTTCTCCGGGGTAGGCTGTTCCGCTGAGCGTCGGAACTGGCAGCGCGTGAATTCGCAGTCTATACTGTTTTGAGCCAGGGTAGTTTTGGAGTACCCGTCTTGGGCACCAACGTTTTCCTGAAAAGCACCATATAATTTCGTGCAAAACACCAACCAATCTGTAAAAACACCAACTACTCGCGTGCGTTTCACCAACCAATGTATCCCGGAAGAACACCAACTCATTCCGTCAAATCACCCACCTAAGCCTAAACTAAGATCGAGGTTCGGCATCAAGACGCTGCCGGTGCGCACGAACACCGGAGGCTACAGCTACTGGCGCAGCTCCGACCGCTCCGCGGAACCGCGGCCGCATGGCGTGCTGGACGTGGCCAAGCTGTTCAAGAACTTCGACTGGCGCAACGTCGCCAACACCAACAACATGATCATCTCGCGCAACCTGCACATCCCGCACTATTACAGCTCATTCTGGTCCTTCGGTAAGCACATACACACCTTGAAGCTGATCGGATCGTTCCTCCAATGTATCATTCCTCTCTCATTATGTTATTATTATTCTTTTGTTATTGTTTATTGCTCTGCAGTGGCGACTTTGGCGGTGGCGGACCCATCATGATCGCTCAGGAGCGCTACCTTGGCAACAAGCCGTCGATAGAGGTGCTGAGTGGTGGTGCTGTCTCCGTAGGTTATCCTCAACTGCGAAAAGAAGAACAACGGGTGCCATGGCGGCGACCAACTGGAGGCCTACCGCTACATTGAGTAGAATGGCGTGCCCGAAGAGGGTTGCCAGTCGTACGCAAGAGCTGCTGCAGAAGACGTACGAAAAGCACTACGTGTCCGATTACGGCACGACGCTGGGCGAGCAGCAGAAGACGGCTGCGAGTCTGTTGTTGGACGACCTGGACGACAAGCCCATGACCGCCAGCGAGACGTTCGCACTCCAGGTCGCGCACGACGCACTGTCTGGCGCCGCTGGCCAAGGTGGTGCACATGTTCGGCATCAACGAGGGTCTGATGACGACGGTGCACACTGCGACGGCGACGCAGATGACGGTGGACGGTCCGTCGAAGAAGGACTGGCGCGGCGACCGTGGCGCGTGCTTCAACATCATCCCCACCTCGACGAGCGCCGCCAAGGCTGTAAGCAAGGTGATCCCGGACCTGAATGGCAAGCTGACGTGCACGTCGTTCCGTGTGCCGACGGCTGACGTGTCTGTGGTGGACATGACTGCTCGTCTGGTGAACCCCGCTTCGTTCGACGAGCTCCATTCATGGAGAAGATGCGCATACGGCTGTCCTCTCGACAATGTAAGGAGACAATTATTAGCATTGATGAAGTAACAATACTGATTGCGTGTGGTCATGTCTGAACAACTCCTTACAGGTGGAACACCTCATGCAAAGTATCAACTGGACCCAACCGGCGTGCGCATAAATTCAAGTCACCATCATCAAGTCAATAACATGTATAACGAGAGGTAGGTGTTCATTCAAGATGTTGCTGTGCCTAGTTTTTTTCCTGTTTTGAGTCTTGTAAATGTAATAAGTGTTGGATGCAGGTTGTGACTGTATCCGGATGCAGCCACAAGCCCATTTAACGACGATGGCGCTTTGATTGGGCGGAGGACTCCCTCGCGCGTTGCGTTTGGCGCCGTTGACGTGAGCTACGGCGTACCGGTTGGGGGACCAAACTCACCGAAGATCCAATGGCCCGGGGTTCATGCGTCACTGCCTGTCGAGGGCCACCGTCTTCTCCATCGTTGTTACCGGCCACGAGTCCTCCAGAATTTCCAGACGCTGCAATGCCATTGTCTCCAGATTCACTTGTTGTGCTAGCGTCCATGGCTTCAAGGAGAGTGCCCGTGCCAATGCTGCGGAATGGGGACAGCGTTGAGGGTGGGCTTGTGACTGCCGGATCCTGGTTTCCTGAGTTTGGCGTCAACTCAGCGTTGTCAGCTTGATCTTGGCCTTGTGCATCGCCCGTGTCATCGGCCATTCTGTGTGCGTGAGCGGGCACGGCCAGCACTACGTCGAACGCGAGTAAGGTTAGGCACGAATGGACGCCGCATTGGTGCGGCACCAGGAACACGAACGCCTGCCTCGAAGCCCGCCGCTAGTATGTGCAAACACATACCGTGCTTGAAGTTGTACAAGCAACTACACGAGAACGAGACAACATCTACGAGCCAACCCCCATGGGGCATTCTCTCTCTGTGAACGCGGATGTGATTCGAAGATGCAACGCGCTTCAATTTGTCGCGTGTGGCTTGCTCGATTGGCGGGAGAGGAAGATGATCCACACGATACAAAAGCGTACGAAGCTCACCCATGGACGGCAGCCGCACAGGCAGGAGACAGTGATGTGGCTTCAGTAGCGCGTAAGCTTTAAGCAGCCGTGCAGACGCCTCCACCGCCGTCTGGAACCCCCTGTTTGTTGCAATAAATGCTTGCAGAGACGCATTCATCCCTTCTAGCATCTGCAGCGGGATGGCCTTGGGTTTGTTGCTCACGATCTTGTACGTCTTGTGGTACTGTTCAAGCGGGTTGTTTGTTGCAACACAACCTTTTGAAGTCAGGAAAGCCTGCCAGTCGCAGAACTTCCCATCGATCCACGACTTCTTGACGTAGCAGCCCATCTTGAAAGCCGCGCTTCCAGCTGGAAGAGCAGCCCACCTCGCAAGGATCTTGGTCTTCAGGTCTTCAAACTCATCTTCGGGCACGTAGTGTAGATCGTACAGGTCCTCGAAGAATTTGTCGGTCTCCTCGAGACTTACGCTTCTGCTCCGCGCTTGCTTGTACACGTTGGCGGTGACGTGGTACCAACACATGAGCACCCTGGAGGACGGAAGCTCGTTCCTGGACGCCTTGTACTGTGCCTTGTCGGCATCGGTCATGACGAACTCAGGCTGAAAGTGGACATGAAACGTATCCAAAATCGCACGCTGTAGATGGCGGAGGCACCAGCCCACGTCCGCATTCTTGCGTTTGGACGTACAGAAGTAGCCCAGCGGAAAGAATTGACCACATCGGTCTGAGTATCCAATCACAAAGGCTGGGTACTTCTGCTTCACTGTGTTGAACGTGCTGTCAATGTGTACGATGACAGCTACGTCTGGATTTGTCTGCACTTGGACGTAGTCGTACAGCAGCTGATAGCAGGTGAGACCGATACGGTAGGGATCGTCCTCAGTACCGACGCCAACCCTCGAAACCCATCGCCCTTCATCACGAACGGCTTCGCTGAAATAGACAACAGCGCGAGGGGATCTCTCATGTATCCCAACTTCATCATACAATGACGGGTCGATCGCACTCGAGACCTGATGCGTGTCTGCTCCAGGATGGTTGTCACGCCACACTCGCAAGAAGTATTCCACTTGGTTGTAGCTCGGCTCCGGTCCACGAAGCTCCGTGTTGGCAATCTTGTAAGACAGTGTTGACAGTAACTGCAAAGGGGTCAAACTAGGATGTCGTTCCAGCTGGTCTTCGAGCACCACCTTCATCGCTGGTGTGATGCGGGCCCGGAGAGGTGATAGAGCAGAGAGGTCGTCCATCACGTGAGCGCCTTGTTGAAAAACGATTGTCGTGTTGCCATCCTCGCATATGTTCATCTTGTATCGACACCAGCAGTCTTCGCCGTCGGCGGTTGTTCGGCAGCGCTCCGAGCGACACAGCGTTAGGATAGACCTCATGTAGTGTGTGGTGAGTTGCAAGTCGATGTCAGCGTCCGACGGGTCCACCTACGCGAGATGGTCGATGGTACACGGGACCCTGTTGTGCTTGTCGGTAGCATAACGCGGAAGAACAGTACTTAAGTACTCGTCGCGGTCCTCCCGAGCGCGATCCGTCCGCCAAATCAAGCGCCAGTCTTCGAACTCCCCGTCGTCAGCGTCGGACATGACGCCTTCAGCTGCTCAATGGATGGAAAAATCGACAATGAGCCGAAACAGAATCGAACCGCAGGAGAGATAACAAGGCCTGTGTAAGTTGGTCGTACGTGGATGGGCACTGCACGAAGGCCCGGCGGGCTGCAAGCCACCGAATGGGTTAGTGCGACGCTAGTGGCGATCTGAGTACTGTACGACATAATTGGTGGTGCAAACGGTGTTCATTGGTGGAAGTCCGGTAACGCTTGGTGGGTGTTTCGTCCGGAATTATTTGGTGGTTTTCCGTAAACGTTTGGTGCTACGTCCAATATTACTGGTGCCGTGCGCGGATCCTCGTAGTTTTGATCTATTTTGAGCTATTTCGCAATTAATATGGAAGGAGCGAAACGTTTTAAATCATTTCGAAATAGCTTCCAAACCATCACTGGTATTAGCATGTACCGTGCGTCGAGTTGAAGTCGAGCGCGAGCTTCGTCACGTAAGCACGGGCTCGATTGTGATGTGAAGCATGCACCTGCGATGGTACGGTGACCACCTGTGCGTATGGGGATTGCGATCCCCGAGAGACAGAGAAGATCGGTCTCCTCAAGTGACGAGGAAGGCTCAGCTGCCCACCCCACGGTCTACGGATTTGCCTCTGCTGGAGTGACGCGACGCACACTGAAGTTACCACATGGGGAGCTCTTATATTAGTCGTGTCATTTATTGTACGCAACACCAACACCAACTGTCAACTGCTTCAGCTTCAGTTGACGCCGTTGACCTGGACTTCCACCATGCGTCATCAACTTCTCTCGGGGACGGGGAAACAGGCTAAAGCTACACAGCGAAGAGAGAGAGAGAAGGTCGTGCCGTGGTGGAGGAGGTGGGGAATCTACAATCCTGCTCGGGTAGGAGCGGGGTCCTTTCGGGGGAGAAGCTCTGGGGTCCCCAGCTTGGTTGCTTGCTTGCGTTTATATACTGGAATGAGGTGGGAGGGAGGAGCTCGCGTGGAGGAGAATAAGAGGGGGAAAGTGGGGGCTAACACACCGAGTCCATGGCCGCGAACTGCTCCGAGAGCGTGCGGTTGAGCGAGCAGCGCGAGACGGGGTGGTCCAAGTCCACCTCGTCGTGCAGCAGGTCGTCGTTGTTGCCACTGCGGCTGCTGCTGGGGGACAGCTCCTCCTCCATCTCGGGCGTGAGCTCGCAGAAGTACTTGCCGTTGCGCACGTTGAGGAACTCCATGAGGATCTGCACGACGCCGCGGTGCGAGCTGCAGCGCTCGATGAGCTCGGGCTCGGCCTTGCGCAGCTTGGCCAGCACGTCGCTGAGGAAGGCGTCCAGCGCGTCCTCCTCGCCCACGCGCACGGCGCTCGTGGCGCTGCAGGCGGCGGCGCACACCTCGCAGCGGTCGCTCTTGGCGCGGCACATGGCGCCCACGAGGCGGAACATGTCGAGCACGCTCTTGAAGTCCTCCTTGCTCTTGTAGACGGACGTGCTCTTGCCCTTGCACGCCACCTTCACCTCGAACATCTTGGTGCCGCCCAGCGCGTGCGCCTCCAGCACAGTGGCGCTCAGCGTGCAGACTCCGTCCTTCATGGTAGTTTGGTGGGTAGAGCGAGAGGTAGAACGGAGAGAAGGAGTGACAGCGACGCGGACTTTTGCCAAATGCAGTGGTGAAGCTGCTTTCGGCTTAGGCGAAACGAAGGGCGGGGAAGGGCGCTCTCTAAAGCGCCTGGCTATGTGATAGAAGAGCCTCGTCTGTACACGGTCCCAAGCGCCGTGACTAGCGTTCAGTATGCAGCACTTGGTTTCACTATGCCGAGTGGACCGGATACCTGCCGGCTCGTCGTTTATGCGCCGCTGGACTGGCTACCCGCACTGTAAAAGGGAGCACCAGCAAAGCTCCGAGTTTTTTGGCTCGTTGCTTTGCTCGGGTTTATTAGCGTCGCTGCGGGTGTGTGCAAGCAAGCACAAGCACAGCGCTCTCTTTATCGAGTTGAGGCGGCGGAGCAGCGAGATGCGATGCGAATCGCATCATGCGATGCAATGCTCAGACCGCTTGGGCCTACCGCTGACCGCCGTTGTACGTGCGTGGGGGGTTCTCAGCGCGTTGTTCGTCCGCAGAAAGTATCTTTTGAGCTGCTGATTGCCGACAATGACGGCACCAGATTCGAGCCACAGGCAGCCTCAGGCTTGAGCTGCTGCTGGCGCTGGCGCCCTCGCCAGCCTGCGCTGCAGTGCGCGCTTACGAAAAGTATTGCCCCCATCTGTGTGAGGCATCCGGAACGCGGCTGCAGCGGAGCCGCGTTTCCCGAAGGCAGATGATGGACCGGCGGTCGGCACGATGGGCGCTGCCGAGCGTGTTCCGCTGCGGCAAATCGAGGCTGCTTGCACCGTCCAGTGCACTTGGTGATTGTTAACTGCACTACGCGTACAGTCCTGTGGCCGTATGGGGGGAGCTCGTACCTCACGGCTGGCGACTGAAGCTTTGCTACGGATAAGGCGAGCCGCCGATGTTGCAAGGCTTTTACGACGGCCAGGCGCTATTTGGCTGGACAGCGTATATGGCTTGGCTCGTCGTCAACGCCAGCCGCCAGGATCACCAGATTCATGCCATCCGTCCGCGCTGGGCTGTGCGACTAGCGATGATGGACCCCGATCTCAATCCTTCTGCTCGCTGCACCGTCACATTTCATCAGACTTGGTCTTTGGTCTCTGCTAACCGGCAGCCCGATGGCGGCTGGCCCGAATTACATGGCGCCAGCCTGGCACGCGCATGTAGCATTCAAACGAGTCCAATACAGGCGGGAGCTGGTCGATTGCACTAGCGCAAGACTCGTGCAAGCAACTTCGATGTCGCCTTGCTGCTCTTTGCGATCTTTTGCAGGTGCATTGAGCAGGTGGTACGGTACCGGCGGTTTAACTGCATCCTTGCGTTTCAGAGCGCGCACTTCAAGGCGGCATTACCAAGCGGCAATGAGAGGCCGTTGGGTTCGCTTGCTAGCGTCACGTGGCGCGCCGAACTGCCTGAAGTCCGTAAAGTGTTCTTGCCAGAGGCAGCTAAGCTGGTACATGTAGCTTGGCCCAAGCCTTGGGCGATCTTGTACGGCCGCGGCGGACCATATGCCGAGCAGCGAATAATATCCCCAACGCTGTGCTGTTGGCGGCTTCAACGAGGGCTTGAAGCTGAGAAACGGTTTTCTGCCCCTGCAAATATTGACGAGCAGAATGCAGAGGAAGAATAGGGAGGCAGAGGGGGAGTCTGTTGCCTCAAATCCGCCGCCGCGCAGGTGAGGCCCTTTTCATGTCTTGTCCGAGGTGCTGCTCGCTTGTTCCACGGTCGGACAGCCGACAAACCTGCACGGGGAGCCCAACTCCAAACATTTCTCTCATCATTTTGTACTGTGTGCACTGTACCGTATCAACCACGGCGTAGGGACTACATTCCTGTACCTAAGCCGGGGAAGTCGTGCGGTTGCAACAGCGAAGATGAGGGCCCCCGTCACAGGCCCCGTGTGCGTGCGTGTGCAATGCTCCGACCTCGAGATCTGAAGTTGCGGCCTCGTAAGCACGACGGCCTTCGTTTGTTTAACCACGGCGGCCCGTTTGCCTGTCCCATCGTAGGAAAAGCACTCGCACTCGGAGGCAGTTGCTGCAGCTTCGGTGACCATCGGGAATCCAAAAGGTCAGTCGCACCAAGCTTTGCTTCGCGGCGTGACGAGCGCCTCCTCGCTTCGAGCGTGCGAATGCGGAATTGCGCTGCTTGATTGCTACTGGCGAACAACTTCAACGTGGCGCTGCATGCGCCGCTCGTCTTGACGGCCGAGGCAAGTAGGCACCCGCCGAGCTGGTTAACGAAGCACTCGTTGCATGACGGTGGTCGTCAAAATGGTCATGTTTCGAAGTATAATGGACAGCAAAGAGACCCCGAGGAGCTGGTGTGTTGAGGTGACGGAGAAGTGCAAGTGGGTGGGCCAGTTCAAGCATCGAAAGCATTTATTTAGCTGTTTGGGCGGGACTACTGGTACAGTAGATGCTGACTGGGATTGACGGGTTCTTCAAGGTTGGCGCTCCAACGTTGGAAATGCAGTTTGATTGCTTCGTTAGAGGCTGCTCAGATCGATTTCGGCCCCGGCCAAAGGGCCTCATCAGTGAGATTCCAATTCCCCAATGAGCGCTACTAACTCCAGGACCAGGCTCTGCCAGCCAGTCATTCTACGCGACTCCTCGTAAGATCTCTCCTTGAAGTACCATCATGACACCACGCACGTGGCTGCCACTGGTATCGAGCATGACAAAAGGAAGTTGATGCCGCTGGGCAGGCACAACTAGCAACAACGGTGCATAGCTTTCAAAGGGTTACCTTACTGCACCAAACGTTGGAGTCAAAGGCTTCCCAAGCTCGTTATCGATCGGCTATGTCATGCGTATATTATCCACCGGTAGCATCATCGGCGAAAACTAGCATGATGCTCAGCAATTCACGCAACTCGCAAAATGTGAGAGAACTCTACATGTACAAACTGAGGGTGAAACCACCGCACGCTTAGCTGCTTAGGCTGGACCTAGTTTCGCTCCTCACATTCGAACTACGCGACCAAAGCGATGACACCATGAAATGTTCATGCCGATACCCCAATCGCGCTTTTGATTCGCAACGAGCTCTTATAATGTTGCCCGCATAACCTCGCGACCGCGCACCAAGGTGTTAATGACAGCGTGCGTTCACTGGCAGTAGCGAGGACACTTCATCCGTGCAAATACAACGAGGTGTCGGCCACCCTTATGATTCTCAGGTACAGGCTTGGCTTGGTTGCAACATAAAGTGGAATTGGTGTTCAGAATTTCAAAAGATAACTGGGACTTGGTAGTCGCCAAAACTTCAGAACCGGGATAACGTCAAGATACAATGTCGCGGCCGACCCATTGGCAGTTCTGAGGATAGCACTGCATGGGGTTATTTATACAAACAATTAACGCGTCCTTGCATTTTTGAGCACTAAGTTCTCGCGTTCCTGGCAGCCATGAGCGAGGTATCGATCCAGAGGACTAACCTCGCGGCAGGATCCTCTGTCGGTAATGTTACCGTACGAAATACTCCAGTTGGTGGAGGACGTCGCCGTAGTTCTCCTGTATCACTGTTACTTTCCAGGTTTCGCCGCGCAAAGAGAATCGCTCCGGTTAGTGTAGCACCAGCGCGACAAGATGGTTCAAATCGGCCGCCTGATACATCACCAGAACCTCCCCAGCTAACGTTTTTCGAAGCGTTTGGGGTGCTCGGTGTTCCTTTCATGATCGTAGTGATTATCTGCATTGTGTGGACATCGTGGCTGGTATTTCTCACAATGGCACCGAATGAAGCGGCAAACTTGCTCATGAACAGCGGAGACTACGACAACGGCAACTTCTGGCTTATTAATGACCGCGCGCCTCTCGTCAAGTGGACGAGTGCAATTGGACTCGCAGTGGTCGATGCGTGCTACATTGGTGTAGTGCTTAAACTCGTGATGTTCCGACGAGCAGCGATGCAAAATGGCAACGACAATTCACGTGGGTGGAATACGAGACTGCGGGACGCGTTTAAGTGCAGCCCAAAGTTTGATCGCGCCCAAAAACTTTACGCAGATCTCACGGGTTACAACGCGAAATATCGTAAATTCTTCGTACGTTGTGGCTGTTGTTTCGTAACGTGTGCTAGGCTTCCTACTAACGTCTTCTTCGTTAGAATTTATGTCATAAAGTCAGTGATCTAGTCGTGCAGAGTCTCGTCTTGCGTCGCATTCTCAACCAAGGGCTTCCCACTGAAATGACCATGGGATATGCAAGTTTTGTGTGCGTCAATGCTTTATCGGCTAGTATGAATATTCTCACAGCAAGAAATTCGGCGTTTGTAGAGGTCCTTATCGACTCTTGGTACGTCAACCCTTTCAATGTTCTCCTGTGACTGTGAAGTTAGAGCTCAACTTTAACGTCCCGACGTCCAGTTTTGATCTGATAGCTGCTGTTGTGTACCCGATCGCCGTTCTTGGTTATTGCTACAAGAACTTTAATTTCGATCGAGCTGCCTACCTCGTCAACGCTGAAGTGCTCCCAGATGGGAACTTTGAGCGGCTAGCCCGAACGCAGGCTGATCCCGCCGAGGTGGCATTATTCCTCATCAACTTTGACTCGTTACGAATCAGTGGAGCCATGGACTTTGCACTTAGCGTTGGACTAAACCTTTCGTTCTGCTACCGCTCCTTTCGGGTCGTGAACCTCGAGCTAGCTCAAAATGCCAAATTGCACATGAAGCGTCGACGAACAAGTTCAAACGGTCTCAGTATTAAAGCTGTTAGGCCTTGGCAGAGACCCGTACCGCGATGGGTAGCGCTGCCATTTGTGGCATTTAGTGCTTTGATTGTCACTTTTACATACACAGCGGTGTCCAAGTCTCAAGCTGCTTGTGCCGACTACCCAGAATGTGTTGCCTTCTCGCATATTTGGAATACAAACAACCAGTGTCCTTGCATCATGTTAATCGATGGCGATCGCGCTCCACGAACAGCTCAGGAGTGGAATTCGCCTAGAGATGTTACGAAAGAGGTGCGAGCTCTAGCAGCGGCAGGCTTACTGCAGCAGCTGCAGCTAATCAACCGCCAATTGATGTATTGGCCAGAAGAGTTGCGACGCTGTACCGGGCTTCGAACCATGTACGATTTCATATAGTTCCGTTTGTTGATTTTTTTGTGCTCATCTTGTAATGAAATCGGTGCCTCTAGCTCTTTGATCTACACGAGTACAGCGGGGTTCCCGAATTCGGCGAAGGAGTTCAAGCAGCTTGAACTATTGTACGTTCTGTATTTGGTTCAGAGCTGGAAAATGATCTGATTTGCACAACGTTATGTAGGCATGTTGAGGGCAAATACGGCAGCCAGAATCTAGTGACTTTACCTTCGGATCTCTTCGAAGACATGCCGCATCTCAAGTTCTTGCACCTTGGTAATCATCACAACCTCGTCGCTATCCCCCCTTTCGATGGAACACCCAACCTACGGAGCATCACGTTTGCGATCCTATTGTCGCTCACAGAGCTCCCCTCGTTCGACAAGGTCCCAGAACTCGAAACTTTACTTCTCATTCACATTTCCCGGGTAGTGGCTGTACCTGACCTCGCCCCCCTCACCAAGCTTTCTCGCTTTACAGTATTTCGACCCAATCACCTGTGTTGCAATGGATTCATTGGGTCATGCAACCTCCAGGACAGCTTTTGCCAGTACGACCCCGTGTTCAACATTCCCGCCGCTACGTGCCTGGAACCACACAGTCCTCTAGTCGCAACGACAGCCACACAGCGAGTGTTTCAGCTCTTCCAAGTTGTTGTCTGCCAGAAATCCGTCGCTCCTTTTGCAATTGAGGCGCTGTCCGACATGCCATCGCCCAGTCGCATTGCGTCATGCGCAGGAGTTCCCTACCGACAGTGTGAAATCCCAGGGGTGACCTCGATCAATGGTACGGAAGGAATGTGCTACAGCAGTCGGATGCAAGTGATCGCCTGTGTCGGAGGACCTCTGTGTCTTATGCTCGTGTCCGCTGCAAGGATCCTAGTAGAATAAGAAGCTGAAGTAGCTAGTGTATTTATACAATTCATGTAGGATCGATGTGGTCGCTGGGCTTGGCACTGAGAAGAGAACTACCACTTCTGAATCTCCTTCTCCTCTCCAAGCCCCAGCAACCAAGATCCTGGAGCCTTAGGCCCCGCCATCCAGCGTTCCAACCTTCCTACTGTGCCCGTGGCAATGCGTAACAACCGACAGGTTATGAGCCCAAACAGGGTCTCTAGTCGGCTCCAGGGCTCGCGTGGAGAGGACGCTCAGAGTGGTACCAAGAATCGTCAGGATGACAGTTCTGAAGACGAAGATCGTTCAAGTGACTCATCTCCGTCGTCACCTGCGCCCTCGGCAACGTCGCGGAGCGACGGGGCGAGCTCGTCTAGCTCGGACTGCTCTGAGTCCGACTCGAGCTCGTCCAACTCCGACTCGGACTCAGCGAGTCCGGACGAGGGCAAGGGCTCTAAGCGAAAGCGTTCCAGCAAGAAGAAGCGCTCCTCGAAGAAGAAGAAGAGGAGTCGCTCCTCTCGGTTGGACAGCCCCAGTGTGGAAGTCCCCAAGCTGACTGGCGCCGACGACTACGAGCTTTGGCGTACAATGATCGAGTTAAAACTCAAGGTTCAAAAGCTGTGGTCTCTTGTGACCGAGGAAGTGGTGCTCGACAGCTCTTGCAGCTCCGCCAAGAAGCGTCGCTGGAAAGAGCGTTGGCTCAAAGCCCAAGCTGTTATCGCTGGGTCACTTGGCCCCCGATTGGCTGGTCGTTACAGGCGACTGTTGGTGAGCTGCGACCCTGTGGCTCTATTCCAGGAGATCGAGAAAGAGTACAATGCAGGCAGCGCCGCAAAGAACGACATTCTGATCAAGGCCGCAATGTTTGTGCGCAAGCTGGCCAAGGGGGAGCGCGTAGACACCTACATCGACGCGATAATGCAGCTACAAGAGGATCTCGTGACGCTCGGCCATCCGCTTGATGACGCTGAACTTGCTCGACTACTCCTTACCAATGCGCTTGAGGTATTCCCCGACCTCAGCACGGAGCTGGTGGGTGCGAGAATGAAGGCCAGGGAGCTCGAGGTTGGTAAAGTGCGTGGGCGGCTTTTGGCGCGAGAGCAGGAAGAGAATATGCGTGCTCCGGCCGGAGGCGTCGTGGTTCGCAACGCTTCGAATAATTCTGGTTCTCGCAGTGTCCAGTCTGACTCAAATCCAGTATACCAGTTTTCGTCTGGGCACAGCCACAGCAGCAAGAATTTCGATCGCCATGGAGGGGGTCATCGGCAGACTCAGAACCGAGCGCATCAGAGCCGACGCCACTCTGTGAAGGCCGCCATGCAACGCCGGCCGTGCTCCAAGTGCGGTAAAATTGGTCACTGGTATCGCGACTGCTGGCAGAAGACAAGCCAAGATGCAAGCAATCGTCCTCCGAGCAAAGGCGGTCAAGGTTCGTCGGCTCGGGCAGGAGGGCAAAGCGGTAGACGGCACGATGATACGGGGCCGACGGCGCTGATGGCAACCTTCGGCGGTGCGGCCACGAAGTGCGCCTCTGACGTGGTTGAGTGGTGTCTTGACAGTGCGGCAACTGCCAATGTCTGCAACGATCTCTCTCAGTTTGTGCAGATATCAACAATAAGTAACGGCCCCGAAATGCTGTGTGCCAATGGCGGCACGGTAAGCATTAATCGAGTCGGCAGTGTGGAGCTCAGGATCGTGAACGAAGTCACTGGCAGGCAGGAGACGCGCATTCTCTCCGATGTGTACTATGTGCCCGATGCTCCTGCGAACTTACTCTCGCAGGACTACATGCAGACGGAGCTCAACTACTTCGTCAAGATGTCCGCCGATCAATCGGTCTGCTTCCTGACCAAGAAAGGAACAAGTGTCAAGTTCGTCAAAGTCAATCGGTTGTATCGCATTTGGTCGGTGAGAGACCAAGTGCGAGAGCAAGCCGTTGTATACAGCGCTATTGTGACCCCAAAGAAGTCGGTGCCGTTGGCGGTGTGGCACAAGCGTTTTGCACACGCGAGCGCCACGACTATCGTCGACATGGGCAAGCAGAAGGTGGTGAGAGGGCTACAGATCAGCACAAGCGGAGCGGAGGCTGCGTCCACGTGTCTTCCCTGTATGCACGGGAAAAAGGTGCGGATGACATATCCTGAGCGACGACAGCACGCACAACGGCCGCTTCAACGCCTTCAAGTGGACGTCTGCAGTGTGAACGAGCCCGCACTCGATGGGTGTACCTCCTTCTTACTTGTGGTCGATGAGTTCAGCCGATACAAATGGCTCTTCCTGCTAAGGCAGAAGAGTGAAGCGAAGAACCATATTGCGGCACTCGTTAATCGCCTGCACGTCAAATATCGCGAACGGAATTGGCGTGTGGAAGAAATCCACTCGGATCAGGGTGGCGAATTCGACAGCAACGACATTCTTGACTTCTGTGCTGAAGAGGGTATCGTGCTGACGACAACCAATGCGTACACCCCCCAAGAAAACGGTATCGTCGAGCGCGCCAATGGGATCGTGATGCCCAAGGTCCGTGCACTCCTCCACATGACCAACCTACCCGATCTGCTATGGGGTGAAGCTGCTCTTCACGTCGTCTACACGTTGAATGTCACGGCGACCCGAGTGCTCGACGGTCTGACACCCCACGAGAAATTGTCTGGTGATTCGCCTGACGTGTCGTACCTAAGAACGTGGGGGAGTCTCTGCTACTATCACATCGCTAGTGGAGCGCGGTCCAAGAAGAAAAAGCTCTCGTCCAGAATGGGCACTGCGATTTTGGTGGGTTATTCCCCAACGACTCATGGCTATAAGGTTTTAGACCTTGCGCGTGGAGCAGTCTCCACTCATCGCGGAGGCAATTTGATTTTCGCTGAAGACTTTACGGTGGCTCGTGAATACGTGGAGAAACTGCTAGCCACCGCCTACAATCACGGTGACCATGAGCTCCCGCCGAGAGCGCCGCTGGTCCCAATGCAGATGCAGATTGAGGACGTTGTTCGATTGGACTCTGAGCGAGAGAGTGTTCTCGTGCAGCCTGGCCAGTCTGTCGCTGTGGAGCAGCCCCCTGCTGCTATTGCTGCTCCCCAGCCTGTTGGTCCTGTGTCTACTGTGGAGGAAGCACCAAGTGCTAGTGGAGACGTAGACGTGCAGACTGCTCCTGTTGATGGTCTTGCTGACAGCGATACTGTGGCGCGACACCGAGTCTCGCGTTTTGGCAGAAAGCGTATGAGGAACTCGAGACTCAATAATTTTGAGCTCCACTATGTTGCACACAAGCTGGTTAAAGTTTTGCAGTGTGAATTTATCTCGCCAACCCAGTCTCGACTGCATTCAAGAGATGTACCTGTGCCAGCGACGTATAAGCTGGCAATTCGGTCGAAGTTTGCTGCGTACTGGTTGGCCGCTATTGCTGAAGAACTCGAGTCGCTGCGCAAGCATGGTGTGTGGCAGGTTGTAGATCGAAGTGCTGCTGGAAAGTCTGCTGTGATCACGAACACGTGGGTCTTTGGGATCAAGAAGGACGAGAACGGCTTCGTCAAGCGCTTTAAGGCTCGGCTCGTCATACATGGGTTCAAGCAGAAGTTCGGCGACAACTACAACGAGACGTTTGCACCAGTCATCAGGTTCGACACAATTCGTGTCGCGATTTATTTCGCTGTCCAGCGCCGGTGGTCGATTTTCCAGTACGACGTCAAAACAGCCTTCTTGCACGGCAAGCTCACTGAAGAAGTCTTCATGGACTTTCCTCAAGGCAATGGATCGCCTGGAAATAAGGAGATTTGTAAGCTGATTAAGTCCCTGTATGGACTCAAACAGGCTCCCCACGTCTGGAACAAGACGCTGCACCGACACCTAGTTGCACTCGGGTTCACGCGTCTGGAGAGTGATCATGGCCTTTACTCCCTCCTCGAGAAGGGGGAGATTGTCATGCTCCTAACTGTCTATGTGGATGACCTGCTGCTAATGGGCGAGAGTAGTCGGTGTGAAGCTATTGCTCGGAAGCTGGCTGCAACATTTGAGCTCGTGGAGCTCGGCCCCGTCAAGTACCTGCTTGGGGTGGAAGTCAGCATTGATCGTGAGAAGAACACTGTCTTCTTTAGCCAGACAAACTACGTTGAAGAAATCCTGCGACGATTCCATATGCACGACTGTCATGGTGCTGCGACGCCCGAGGCAACCACGATGGAAACTGTGCGACGATTCCATATGCACGACTGTCATGGTGCTGCGACGCCCGAGGCAACCACGATGGAAACTGCTAGTGAAGGCCCAGCGGCGTCTGAGCCGAGTGATCTGCCGTATCGCGAGATTGTCGGAGCCTTCCTGTATCTCGTGTCGGGGTCAAGGCCCGATATTGCACACGTTGTTCGTCGGTTTGGACAGTAAATGGCCTGCTTCGGTGCTGTCCACTACGCGCAAGCTAAACGGGTACTCAGGTATCTGCAAACCACCAAGCATTTTGGTCTCAGTATGGTGACTGGTTCAAACCATGTGGATTTGTTGCGCGTGGAAGCTTATAGCGATGCTGACTATGCCAACGATAAGGAAGACCGCCAGTCCGTGAGTGGGTATGTCACGATGGTAAATGGTAGTGTAGTCTCCTACGGGTCACGGAAGCAAGGGCTCAATGCCCAGAGCACGATGGAGTCCGAGTACATCGCCATGAATGAAGGCGCGCGCGATATTATGTGGCTTCGTGGTCTGTGTGACGAGCTGAGGCGGCGGTATGACACCCCGAAGCTCTGGTGCGACAACACGGCTGCGATTGCGCTGTCCAAGAAACCAGGAAAGCACAACGGCAGCAAACACATAGAGAATCGTTTTCACTACGTGCGAAATCTCGAGGATCGAGAGCTACTTGAAGTGCAGCACTGCAGAACCGACCAAATGACTGCCGATATATTGATGAAGCCGCTCGCACATGTCAAGTTTGAATTCTTCCGCTCTCTGCTTGGCGTCGTTCGCCGCAACGAGCAAGGGAGAGCTGCAGCTGAAATGAAGCAGTCGGATACTGCCTTTGTTGCCTGGATGCGGATTCGTTTGAGTCGTGAGGCAGGTGATGGTTCACCAAAAGCGGCTTCAACGTGCAAGAGCAGGCATTAGCTCACCGCGATGTTACGTGGTTGATACTGTGCTGGCGCAAATGTTCGTGCGCTCCGATGTTTGCAGCGCGATGTTCGTGGTCACTGTTGCTACGATGTTCGTAGCTTGTGACGAATTTGCAGAGCGACAGTATTGCTCGCAGAATCAGCGTGACGCGAGCAAGGGGGAGTGTCGGAGGACCTCTGTGTCTTATGCTCGTGTCCGCTGCAAGGATCCTAGTAGAATAAGAAGCTGAAGTAGCTAGTGTATTTATACAATTCATGTAGGATCGATGTGGTCGCTGGGCTTGGCACTGAGAAGAGAACTACCACTTCTGAATCTCCTTCTCCTCTCCAAGCCCCAGCAACCAAGATCCCGGAGCCTTAGGCCCCGCCATCCAGCGTTCCAACCTTCCTACTGTGCCCGTGGCAATGCGTAACAACCGACAGCCTGCAACGTGGACCCGCTTTTTATCAAAGTTCGTCGTGTGGAGATTGAGCGAGGAGTGGGTCCACCCTGCGATCCTCAAGAGGAAGCTTGGCTAGGATGCAAGTAGAATTCGCTGCTTTGACGTCAAATTCGTAACGCTGAATGCCGACCGGCTCAACGGACTCGAATGTGCCACTATTTGCGCAAACCACTCAATTTCATCGGATCCAAACAGTTGTATACTTAAACCTGGAAGAAACTATACCTCAGAGGATATATACAATGTATTATTCACTAACATCCGCATACAGTACCCGAGGTTATAGATTTTGCAGCGTGTAACAAAACGAGGTGCCTCACTGTACACCCAAAATCGTCGGAAAAGTTCTTGTGGTGTGCGTGGTGTGTCGGGTGGGTGAGTATCTTTGCCAGCCGCCGAGTCAACATCAGCGTCAGTCTGCAATCTGCACCCGATCCACCCACACCCCTTCAACTCACTTAAAATCCCTCGACGATGCCGCGCGTGACGCTCAAGATCGGCCTGTTCGGCTGCGGCACCGTGGGCGGCGGCGTGTTCGACCTGCTGCACAGCCCCGCGCGGCGTCTGCAGTTCCGGTCCGCGGGCGTGGAGGCGCTCGTGTCCAAGATCTGCGTGCAGAACGTGGCGAAAGACCGGCAGCTGCAGCACTTCTCGGCGGCCGAGACGTCGTTCACGAGCAGCTACGCCGACATCCTGGAGGACGCGAGCATCAACTGCGTCGTGGAGCTCATGGGCGGCGTGGACGACGCCAAGGACGTGGTCTTCGGCGCCATCCGCGCGGGCAAGCACGTGATCACGGCCAACAAGGCGCTCGTGGCCAACTTCATGCCCGAGATCGTGCAGCTGCTGGCCCAGCACCCGCACGTGCGCTTCGGCTACGAGGCGGCGGTGGCCGGCGGCATCCCCATCATCCACACGCTGCAGGGCGCGTACGACAGCGACCGCATCACGGAGATCGCCGGCATCATGAACGGCACCACCAACTACATGCTGTCCAAGATGGAGGCGGAGGGCGTGGCCTACGACGCCGTGCTGAAGGAAGCTCAGGATCTGGGCTTCGCGGAGGCCAACCCCAGTGCCGACGTGGACGGCTACGACGTGCAGAGCAAGATCGCCATCCTGGCCAAGCTCGGCTTCGGTGGTGTCGTCAAGCCGGCCGACATCCCAACGGTCGGCATCTCACGCATTTCGGCCGCTGACTTTGAGTACGCCAAGATGATGGACAGCACCATCAAGCTGCTGGGCGTGGCCAAGCTGCTCAAGCCCGCGGACGAGAAGACGGGCGCGCCACAGGAGGTGACGGTCTACGTGTCCCCCGTCGTGGTCAAGCACAGCAACGTGATCGCCAGCATCACGGGCGCCACCAACTTGGTCAACGTGCGCTCGGACAACCTCGACAGCAGCGCGTACGTGGGCCCCGGCGCCGGCCGCTTCCCCACGGCCAACTCGGTCATGAACGACATCATCCAGCTGGCGCGCGGAGACGCCCCGCTCGACCCGTTCAAGGCCTCGGTGCCCGTCACGCTGCAGCCCGACTACGAGGCTCATTTCTACGTGCGCATCACCATCACGGACGGCCTCGGCGTCATCCGCCACGTCGGCCAGCTCGCCGAGGAGAGCGGCGTGTCCATCTACTCGATCCTGCAGGCGCCCATCGTCGACCGCGCCAACGTGCAGTTCGTCGTCACCACCGAGACGTCGCTGCTCTCCAAGGTGCGCGCCATGTGCCAGAAGATCGCCGCGCTGCCCTTCGTGCAGGAGGAGCCGCTGTACCTGCCCATCATGTAAACCGCTGCAAGAGTGCCACCGAGTGTGCACTAAGCGCGACATCACCAATACATGCGTTCCAGCCTGCAGTTAATCCACGACGTTTGATGCCTGTGCTGTCTGTAGAGAAAATCCCCAAGATTAATGCAAGTGCTCATGTTCCAGGTCAAGCTCACAAGGATGTATTGAAGCTGCGCTGCATCAATCATGCTGCGTGTCCATCGTAGCGCATGTTGTCGGGTCCAGTGAAGCAGAAGGCTGGTCGTCCGATCCAGTTCCGCGTGTCAGTTCTCTCGCGGCTGTTGCTTCGGTAGCGAGCACTTCGCGATGACATCCGAGTCGATGCGGTGGCGGCGTACAACAGGAGGGTCTGTGTCGTCGGCACTACTGCCACGCAGTCGATAACGCTCGCGGCGAGCTACTTCGCTCTCAGACCATTCGTCGTCGGGAATATCGGATTGGTAGCTGCTTGAACAGCCTCGCGCGTAGGAGTCCGAGCTGCAGCGGTCGACGCTGCAGTCGGCGCTCGTTGTTGCTGTCTCCATCATCGAAATGCCGCTGCGTTCGACCCATTTGGCTAGCGATTCCCGCACCCACCGCCGCAGTCTTGAAGCGCAGCTCGAATAACGTCATTCCACTGCTCGTACACCGCGCTGTTCGGTGCACGGAACCAAACATGTCGAGATCGCCAGCCGTACTCGATACCGATCATCAATTTTCGAGCGTCTTTGGCCTTCGTCGACAGCATTCGCACTGGGTGCATTCGTCGGTCCAGCGAAATCGCCGTGGAAGAGCTACCTATACAACCGTGACGGCGACGACGACGGACGCACAACACGGCCGAGTATTGCCTGAAACGATCAGGAGACGGCTCTCGTGAACAAATGAGCTGCACATGCACTCGCCGCCTACACAAAAGGCAGCAGTGTCAGTCCTCGTTTGGCTAGCACGATAGGTGTCTTCGGTGGGCACGTACCAAAACACTTCGCAGCTTCGCATCTTCATCTCACTAGCCAACGTCACGAAGGTCGGAGTATCAAGGGTGAAGTCATCCATGTATAGACTGGCCTCGTTGTTTGGGATCGTGGTGATCGATGCATGAGCTCGAGGGTTAATCGGCTGAAGGATGCCACCGATACCGCTTTTTGAATTGGCTGCTCGGTTCGTTTGGCTCGATCCTTCTTGAGCTGACCAATCTCGGTGAGCCCATTGCGTTGACGGAGAAAGCGCTTGCATCGCGATGCAGTATCTCGACACTCGTCCTCCTGCACTTTGTCGCGCAGTTCGAACAGTGTGAGCCGAGATACAAAAGGAAAACCGATCGAAGGAGGTTTCAGCCACGTCGCTACTAAAAGTGTATGCAACCTCGACAAGTATCAAGCGTCGAGTCAACGTCGCCACCACACATCCCAGCTTTGAAACGCCTTCACCGGTCGACATGCTGTCCGCTTTAGACAGCAGAGATCTTCTTGTCTGCACACTCCACGTCTCTCTCTCACCTGCTCAGCCTCGAAGGTCGACATGGCGAACTGTCAGTGAGATGCGGGTGCCCGCTTCGATGTTGTCGATGCTGTGCAGATAACGCGTGTACGCTTCACCCGTGAACAGGAGCAAGCTCCGACGCTCCAACTGGAAGTCAAAGTGCGGAACAACTTCGCTGACCGTTGCCGAACTTGACTCGGCTGTGCTGTCAGTTGACGCTAAAGCTCGATGGGGCTCGAAGGTGACACGACACTCAGCCCCAGTGCTGATAATGGACACAAACGGATAGTAGGCAGGTCCGTCCTCGTGCGGCATGATGCAATCCCCCACACCGTACTCTGCACATATTGCCCAGTTAGCACCAAATCACACTACACTAGCTCCCTTTCCGACCCACCGTTGATCAGAGCGTGGTTGGGTTTCTTCTCTTCACTGAAGATGCCCGCGTCCACGAGCGTCTGGCTGATCTGCATCAGCCATCGAGGCAGCGGCTTGGGGTCGAACGGGGCCTTGACTTCTCCTCCCCACATCTGCAGCCGTCGGTGCTTGAGCCTCACCCAGAGGTCGCTATCGTCCGGGACAGCGTAGACCCGCTCCAGGATCGCCTCCTCCTCGTCCTGCGTGATCCAGTTGGGGATGTAATAGACACCCGGAATGGGGCCTCGGCGGAACTCGTCGATGTCGATCTTGACCCTCTTGGCCCAGACTTTCAGCGTTGCGGCTTGCAACTGCATCGCCTTCTCCTCATCTTCAGTCGATGTCGTCGTGGCTCCTTGTGGCTCAGTCTTTTGGCTCTGAGTTGCCTCACGCGCACGGCGACGCTCCTCGCGCAGCAGCTGACGGAAGTCCATCGTCACAACGTGGGGTGGTGGTGCGTCTTCAAAGATACTGGACCGATTCCCGTGGGCTATTTTCGTACAGATTTCGTGTCTAAAAAATCGTGTACAGACCTCGTACAGCCCGCAGACCACTTGCTGTCTAAATGTATAGATTCGGTACAGATCCGAGGAGCCACTTTCAAGTTGAAGTGACCCTCACCCACGCACGTCAATAGTACTCCCTGGCAAGCCCCACCACTCAGCAGCGATCATGGTGCCTGCAAGCAAGCGCTGCGGGCCCACAGGGCCGCAAGGCTACAGCGATTCCGATACTATGGCGCTGCTAACTATCATCAATGAACCAAGTGGCTCGAACGGGCCCGCCATTTGTTCAATGAGCGTCTTGCGGCAGTCGAGGGGCGTGACATTATCACGGCCTTCGACTGCGTAACTATTATACATTCTGATGCCGGTGTCACCGAGTGGGAAGACTCGCCGCCCCGTCACCCGTGTTCTAGCGGTTGAAATTAGTCAAATACCACAACGTGACTGTGCCAGCTTAAACGCAGCGTCATTTCCTAGCAGGAGACATAAGCAGTCTGATGAGGGCGTATTTACAGGGATCTCGAGTTCCGTGGCAAATCCACCCTCATCGGACTGCTTCTGTCTCGCCGGCACCGCTTGCGGGTGGCCTCCCCCTCGCCAGCATTGCGGTGGCAGCGCTCGTAGACGCGTCGATGAACTCGTCTTCGTCGTCCGCACTATGCTTGCCAGTGTCAGCAGCCCCAGTGAGCAGTCCAGGAGTGAGAGAGCAATATTCACCATTCTAGCCATACCATCTACACATCTAGAAATCTGTCGGAGGGGGGGGTACCCTCCGACAGAAGTGAAATCTGTCGAGTCGACGGCGGACTCGAGTTGTCTAGAAATGGCCTTTTTATGGAATTCTGTACGGAATCTGTACAAAATGTCCGCGACAGATCCTACGGGAATCGGTCCACTTTTGGTGATTGGGCGAAATAAGACTGCAAAAAGTGTAGCCATGTCGGTGCATTCCCATCACCAAGTCTCCATTGAGTTCTTGATGAACTGTATTTTTGCCAGTGTGGAGGAGGCTGTCTAAAAATACAGGGACCTGGTCTGGCTTAGATGTTTTATGAGCATTATTTGCCATGTTCTCGCTCGATGTCGTGCGGTGGCGAAAGAGCCGATCGGAGCAGGAGGCGGCGAGGTTGAAGCGAGCCGAGAAGAACGGAGCTCCTATGTCACGGGCGTCCCAGGAACGACAGGCGAAGCAACTCTACGGGAAGTCAACGTGAGTGAAACGCACATTAAATCGCTTTGTGAAATTCCTTTAGTGACGCATTTTTTGCTTCAGGAAGGACATGCACAACTCGTATCTGGATCGTGTCAGCGACTGGATCAAGGAAGCGCCTGCGCAGGAGTGGGGCAAAGACTACGCCAAGGAGGACTACTCGAAGGCTTATGTGTGCGTTGGCGACTGCTATCTTGACTGTGTACAACCTTCACACTTAGTAATCAATCGGTGGACTTCTGAACTCTTAGGCCTCGTGTACGAAAGAAGGAGCTGGAGCACGGAGGTATCGTCAAGAATGGGTACGTACGACCGACCTGCAGACTGGTGAAGGTGACATAACCCTCACTGTCTTGATTCGACCAGGTCGTACTCCCCTCGCGCGATCTACAAAGGTGGCGGCAAATATGTCTGTCGTCTGGACTCTTCCAGCGGCGAAGTCGAAATGCCGCGCGAGAAGTACGCTGAGCGGATTATCAACTTCGAAAAGACTCGAGAGAAGCACAAGGAGATCCACCCGCCCATGGCGTTCCTGAAAAACAAGCCTCTGTCTTGCGCCAAGTACTTCGTGGAGGATATTATCTGCGCGGACAACAATTCGAGAGGTGAGAGTGACTGCCCTGAAACCTCGAAAAGGAGAACCAGTTGCTACGCCGACTGCCCGCCGTCACCTGAGAAGGTCAATCAGACTGACGAAGCTGACGGAAGCGACGAAGAAGACCACGAGGAACGACGAAGACGCAAGAGTGCCGTGTACGACCGGCTTTACTGGAACGCGCATGGCTCGAGAGCGACAGTGCTCGGTGGCACAGCAACGCCTGAACCTCCAACGACCGCGGAGTATGTTGCTCACCCCAAGTGGCGGCAGCACAGCCTGGAGAAATGGGTCGGTGGCAGGCCATTCACCAGCACAACCTTGTCGAGCAACGCGCACACGGCCTCTCGCTGCAGTATCACAGGCGCGTCGTACTCTCGCACGCTCCTTCTCGATGAGCCGTTCGCGCCCGCCGGCGTCACCAACTCGCCGACCACCCCTCAAGTCCGCGCCTACGTACGACAATCCCTCCTTCTTCTGCTTGAGTCTCCGATGCTTTGCTAACCAACTCGCTTGATCCACCACAGGAACACTCGCGACGCATGAAAATGGCAGCTGAAGCCACGTACAAACCCGTCCAACGACCCGACAAGAAGTACTTCAACTCCATGTGGACGGAGCCTGCAGAAAGCACCAAGTCTCGCAGTACCGTCACCTTCACCCTCAACTCCGACTCACCCACTCGTCGACCCACCACGATGCCGTCACCGTTGCCGTCTCCAAGCCGCAAAGCCAACGCCGGGCGGGAGCTCCTGCATCACATCCGTCAACAGCACCAACCCGCCCCCGAGTCGCCTAAAAAGCAGCACAAAGCTGAGTAAACAAACGTGCGGCCCGAAAGACTGCGTCGTGTATTTTGCACATTGGGTCGTCCTACACACAGCTACACGATGCACGTCCCCCGGGCCCGTCCGAGGGAGCTCGGGCCATCTAGTTGAAGGACAGCAGCTCCACCTCGAAGATGAGCGTGGCCCGGGCCGGGATCACGGGCGGGTAGCCGCGCTCGCCGTACGCGTACTCGTGGGGCAGCGTGAGCTTGGCGACTTGGCCCTTGCTCATCTTGGCCACGCCCTCGTCCCAGCCGCGGATCACCTGGCCGGCGCCCAGCTGGAACTGGAACGGGCGGCCGCGGTCGCGGCTCGAGTCGAACTTGGAGCCGTCCGTGAGCGTGCCCACGTAGTGCACGGACACGGTCTGGCCCGGCTTGGGGAAGTTGACGCCGTCGCTGCAGAGGACAGAGGATCTGTATTAGGCAATGGATGGAGGGGTGTGGATGTGTCACGCGGGGGCGCACCCGGCCTTGATGGTGTCGATCTGGAAGCCCATAGTTTAGCTGCTGGTTGGTGGCTGGTCGAGGGATGCGAGAGTGAGCCATCGGCGGACGTGTAACACCCATACCGTGGGCTATACCCGCACGCTCATTGGCCATATTCGGACCAATGAGCACGCGATCGACTTGGCAATTTATTTAGGGGACACGTGGATTTTAATCGAAAATTTAAAAAAATCCATCGCTTTTTGTTGTTGATATGGAATGTAGCACTCTTTCGAGCACACTGCATTGGAAACTTTCCGCGTTGTACTATCCGGTAAATTGGTTTTGCTAACGTTAGTGGGGAAACGATGACAATAGTTCGGCGGCTGTCCATGAAATCTGGGCGGAGCGACTGTTTTCAGTCGATTGCCAACTCTGCAAAGTGAAAAGGAATCTTACGGTTCATTCATTCAACGTTTCCCACTCTTTTGCCTTCCCGAAGACTTCCCTGAAAACCTTCGACCCAAGTGCACCACCAGCCAATCTTCACTAAGCGTTGTTGCAAATGAGCCCTGCGCGAGCGCCCAGCGACAAACAGATAGATCGAAACGCCTCTCCAACATCGGCACCTGTCATGGCTTCGTAAACTGTCCCGCCCAACTTTGCCGCGAGATCGGCCACCCCCAATTCGCTCACTCGTCCATACCCCACCACAAAGGAGCGCAAACCTTTATATGCATAGCGATGTCGAATAGTTTTCGCTAGTTCCAGCCCCTTATTGCCATCCCCAGGACGCCCATCCGTGAAGAAAATTAGGACGGGCGTATACTTGTCCTCATAAGTCCTCGAGATAATGGCACTCGCTGGCCGCAAGCCTTGCGCGTAGTTCGTCCCACCACCGCGGAATTTGACAGTTCGCGTGACTGCGTTCTCGATTTTGGCGCGCTCGAACGCGATGGCGCCTTTATCTCCGAAGGTCACGACCGAAACCACATCCCGGGTCGCCCCACTCGCAATTCGACTCCTCAGGTACTCGCGAACCCCCTTGAGCAACTGGTTCCAGGGCTCTCCTCGCATCGACCCGGAGCAGTCCAACACAAATACGTGGTGCAAAACACCCGCCGTTGAAGCGTGCGAGCACGAAAAGCGGTGACCACTGATGTACGTAAACCCATTGAGCTCCACGAAAGGTGTCGAGGTGGCAGGAGCATGCCAAGCGGGTAGATCGCAGCCAGACTGCGACTTGCCTCGCTCTTTGTGCTCGCGAGCGACACACATGTACGGACACTTGGCGAACAGAGCCCGCTCCGCTGCAGACGGACACGGGTCTTCCCAGCCAATTTCTTCCCAGTACTTTGCGTGCAAGATTTCATCAACTTCATGGTCCGGGCGCGGCTGAACTCGTTCAGCCCGGCAGTGTCGGCGTTGGTCGAGCTCGCCGTTGTAAGCACAATCTTGGGCGTTCTCCTTGTCGCACTGAAGGTAGTGGACGTGACCCCGTCCTGCTTTCGAGCAGTACAAACTGCACATTTCAGCGATACCCTTTTCTCCTGCTGCGTACTTGCGGTCGTCCCACTCGACTACTTCCTCTTTGGTAATGAAGTGCGTGTTGCCCATGTTTCCATGGGCGGCAGAATGCATCTCGTCGTGACCAACAGGTTTCTCGCAGTAGTACGCACACGCAACACACTTGGCTTCGCACCAGTGAATTGTCTTCATTCCGTTCGGCAGAAGCCTCTCACACGAGTGACCATCTCGCTCGTGTTTCGTTTGCCCGGGCTTCAGTGTAATCGCGCATTTATTGCGAACCCCCACCATCCGCTTCAAGTCGAAGTCAAACTTGTCATACTTCCCCTTAAATCGGCCGGTGCTGACGCGGACAAACTTGCTGCAAATTCCCTCAGACTCGCAAAGTGCGTTGCATGCGTGGGGTGAAGTGCACATGTGTCGTATACTTCCATTGACGCTGCGAGGATACTCGAGAGGGGTCAGTCCATTTTCCAGCGCGTATAGTGCTGCCAAGTCAGGTCGGTCGTGGAAATGGCTGTCAACAGCACAGCGCTTTCTGCAGTCTTGCATCTGACACGCGTAAGTGCAACAAGTGTCCACGCACTTGTGCACCGTGTGCTCCTGCTCGATATTTTGGACGCATTTTCCAGCGCAGTTTGTCGCGTTGCATTCAACCCCGCACGTGTGCTTCTTGACGGAGCATCGGTGGTCTCCATCGTGTCCTGCAAGCGACACACAGATCATTCCGCAGTTGAAAGCATCGACCAAACTGCACAAGGCCCCGCACGTGTGATCGCCTTTTCCGCAGTTGCATTTGCCCTCGTGCCCAGCTTTGCCCGAGCACTGAACCATGGCACTTCCAGGGGTATAGTTGCGGAAGCAGTAGTCACAAAAGCTCCGGCATACGTGATTCATCCCGCAATCATGAGCCAACTCAATCGAATGGCAAGATGGACGCATACACTGAAGTTGGCACTTCTTGCAACGTTGAATGCATCTCGTGAAAAGCGCCTCAAACGGAAGAAGACGCGTTTGCTCGATCTTTTCCCACTCATCCATGAATCGTTCTACGCCCAAGCAATCTTTCACCCAAAGTGCTGCTTTAGCCTTTCGACGGCAAACCAAAAACGACAGCATCGCGCCAAAATTGGTGTAGTCATCGTCGCAAATTCTTTCGAATTCCCCCTTCTCTATCATCTCCAGATATCGCTGAAAAAGCGCCACGAGCGTTAACTGAACTGCCGCATCATCAACATCGTCGTCAGTGCAAACTGAGGGACCAAAATCAATACTCTCGTCCCTAATACCGTCCAAAGATATTTGCCGATTGAGACTCGACCAACTTTCCACAAGGTCTTCATGGTCCCGACCAATTTCTTCAAAGAGCAGCAAGGCAGCATCAGTCTCCTGGCTCAGCACCGACTGCTTCAGATATTGCGGTGGACTTGCATCTTTCGAGTGGAAATCTACAGGAATCAAACACCCAGTGCGAATGACACCTGGCAATTTTCGCAGGAGATCGTTCATCTCTAGTTCTTGCGACGCCTCATTGACTCCAGTCCAATCCAAGATCGAGATTTTCGCAAGAACTAACCGAATGGTGTCGTGGAACGAGTGCCCATTTTTGAACCCTTGTTTTGGCCGCTTCGGATCATTCCTTAATCCCTCAACCAAGTTCCGCGCTTGGAGAAGCGAGTCGTGGTACCCCGTGGATCGAAATGGAGGCGAACAGTTGACTGCCACTTGGCCCGAATACATCTCGGTAACGAAATTCTGGTCGGGGTTAGATGTCAGAAGCTTTTTTATCTTGTGATGAAACTCGGAGATCACGCCTCGACCATCATCCGGGTTAATGTCTTTCACGCTCATGTAAAGCATTCCCTGGAAAAGTCGTTCATCATCCTTCAAGAGGCCGACCCCCTTCTGAAACATGGTGAAAAGCCCATCAAATTCTTTGTCGAGTCGCATGTCCATACGGAAAACCGTGAACATGGATACTGAGGCGTTCAAGAGTGCAAGGAAAACGTCTTCCTGGTCGGTTCGTTCAAAGGATCCCAGACCTTCAAAGTCCAAAACTACAAACATGACGTTTTGCATGATGCGCAGCGTCATCCAAGCGCCAATCGTACATCGGTTTCCTGCGATAGCAAAGGACGACCCCGTGAAGTGATTGAGGAAGTAGCTCTTGCCCGTTGACTGCTTCCCCATGGATGTGATAACCACACACCGACCTTCCCATGCACGCAACACCGGCGATAAGAGACCAAATCGGATGGATTCAGCGATATCCGGCGCCCTCCATGTCTTCAACTCCATCTCAACGCTATCCTGCGGTTGGTCCAGTCCATCCACCAATACTGTCAGTGCGTTCGCCTCTGCACGGCAGATCTGAATCGGCAGAAATGTTATAAGCGCTTGAAGAAACGCATTCAGCGGCTTCACCGTCCTGGTCCCACACAAACAAGCGCGCTGCACGCTCAAGTTTTTCGTCAGATCCAATCCACTCAAATCCTTGTTAAGGGCCATCAGATCGCACATCAGCAACGAGAAAAAATCGTGGCAGTCCTCGCGAGCGGTTCCAGCGTCTGCACCGATCAGACACGTGATGGGGATGTCCACAGGCGTCGTTGCTCCATCGTCTAGCAGACCGATCACTGGGAACTTCTCGAAGACATGGTAAAACGTGTACAACCAGTGCTGCTTGCGCAGACATACGCTGTTTTTCTCTTCAGCTCCTGACGTTTTCGTATCTTCATCCTGCCGAACACGGAAGGACCCACTTCTGACACTTACGAGGATGGAAAACGCAGATATCTGTCGCGCTACCGGGTCCAGTACGAACACCGTATCATCAATGCATTGGACGCTCACTTGCTCGGACAGGAAGTTCTTGGCTAGCGGCAGAATTGGTAGTTGCCGGGAATCATCTCGAGAAATGACCGATAAATCCCCAACAAAAGCTCCATCGCCCATCGGCCTTACTGACACCACCCCAACCGCGAGATTATCAGCGAAGCCCATAAGGCGGCTACGAGAGGCGTTGGTCTCTGAAGATCTGCACTTATAGGCTTCGATGACGGCGGAAGTTTGGTCACTTTGGATGTCTATGGATTGTGATAACCCACTAGAGTCCGTCACATACAGCGAATTATCCAAAAAAAAGATATCGGCGAACGGCATCGCCGTCAGCGTTGAGCACATGCCCAGCTCCACTACTTTCACGCGATCCAAGCTCTTGAACGCATCGTCAAACTTGTAGATCCCCACCGAGTCCTCGGATAGGAACACAAGTAGTCGATTCCGAGCATCATAGTCACACATGGAGGCGTGCTTTCCAAGCGTGTGGACGACGGTCTCTTTTGCCAAAGACGATCGCCGAACGTCACCGTCACCGTCGCGAGGGAATTGTACCAACTTGACGCACATCCGCTCTCCTCCTATAACAATCTGCACTGCAGACCGCACCTTGACAGTAAACATGGCAATGTGCTTTTCGTTGGGGCTCAGCAAATGCTGGCCAAGAACTTCCACCTCAACACGATCATTGTCCGCCTTTGCATTCGTCTTGAGCTTCGCGATCTCATGGAACATCGTGGCGGGTGCTAGCACCTCCCTCGTGCCCTCACAGGAGATCAACCCCTTTCGCGCAGTCGCACTTAGCTTGAGCAACAACGCGTTCTTTGAGAGTAAATCCTTGCGCAGTTTATCGAATTGGTTCTGCACTATCAGTCTCGAGGTTTTGTCCAGATCCGAGTTGGAACGCCTCTTCTCCCACTTCAGTGTTTCGTGGCAGCTCGCCTTAGCAACCGCGAGACTGCTCTCAACTGCCATATACCATTTCGATCGCAGCTTGGACAAAGGTTCAGCTACTATCTTCGAAAATGAGCTCCGCATTTCACCCTTTTCTCCGGCGTGACTAGACCCCCGAATCTTAGCAACGGCTTGAGCAATCGCCTCTTTGCTAGAAGCGGCACACATGTCCACTAACTTGCCCAAATCAACACGTTCGTTCTGTGTGTACAGCTCAAGCAGCGACGCCTGGATATCTTGAAGGCGATCAGGGATGTCCAGCGCCAATTGGGACTTGTGATCAAGCTTCCGGCTTCGCTTAGTAGATCTGACCCACCCAAGAAAAGTGTAGTATCTCTCCAAAGCTTGCGCGTTTGCTGGCAATGTGTCGGTGTGAAGCTCAAAGAGCGCATTCGACGCACCATCCACCAGCACGCGCTGTTGTGCTATTTCACCTTCAATGCGCTGCAAAGTCGTCGCGTGTTTCTCTTGCTGTTGCTTCTTGTGCAGACTGTGCGCATTTTTCATCTTCTCTTCTGGCCACATACCAAACTCCCGAAGAATACCCTCGCAGAGCTTTGGTGATCGCCCAATGGTGCCACTCAAATCGATGCGGTACTGCTGCGACTCGGCCTTCAACCATGCCGCAAAAGACGCCTGTGCGTTTGATGCAAACGACCGTCGGAACGGATCGCTACGGACCGTCGACCCCATCGTTCGTGTCACTGCAATAGCAGGATAGCTCCCTTTCAGCATGCACACACTCGAGGATCCTTCCAAAAGGTCTCCCACATCGACAGAACTCCCTCGCACGCACTCCGTCTTGTCTTTCGTGTCATTCTGCTTCTCGACTCGGAAAAACACCGAGTACACCGACAACTTTTCGTCCTGCTGTCGTTCGTACTCAAACATGGCAGTTTTCAGCTGCACCAAGTCCGACTCCGATGTGCAGCACACGATGTCTGGGGTCAGCACTGTAAGGAATCGCAGCACAAACGCTGGAGAGTCCCGAACCGCTTCCGGCCCAAACAGCTCGTCTTGAATCCACGAAAATACCACAAGTCCAGCAACGTCTTCACCCGCCTCATTACCACCACCTTCGATCTTCTTCACGCAGTAGATCCCTTCCGCTGACTTCGCTAGCGCTGCAATCGCCTCAGCCGAGCACGCATTCATTGCGACCAGAGTCGCTGAAACTTGATCTTGCTTACCGAACACGCCCTTGAGCTTCACACTGCCCGGGTTGACTCCTCCGAACAAGTCATTGCGGAGAAATGGGATGAAGTCCTCGTCGAACTCTCCGGCCTGCAGCATGTCAAAGTCGAAGTCCTTCGGGTTCACAGACGACATCATGCCCAAGCTGCGGCACAACCGCATGACCTCCAGCTCGTCCAGTACTGGCTTGACCACCTCCTCCTCGCACTGCGTTTCACGAAGCAACCGCATCAAACGGAAGAGATTTTCGTGCTTGCTCTTCCGAGGCGAATGAGCGCCATCTTTATTACCAGCGTCCATCTTCGACTGCAAATTCAGTTCTGACAGCTCTTTCAGCCAGAACTAAGGGGTGCTAACGGTTGCATGTTTCGCTGGGTGGGGAACTTGCTCAAGCTCTTCCGACAGTTGGAATCGGTTCTGAGACTTTCTCGTCGCCCCGTCGCCCTGATCATGTTGCTGGGTGCCGATTTGGTTGGAAGCGGAGGATTTTCTCGTCTATCCTCGCAATTTGCAGTAGGACGTGGCAGCAGTAGGAGATGAGGTCGATATAAAGCTGGAGCAGAGCGAAAGTGCCAAGAAGACGGTCGTCTTCCACTTTGTGCGTCCGAGACTTGATCGCACGGGGGGGGGGGTCGAGGCACTGTGCTCAAAATAGTGCTACATTCCACATTCCATAGCCCCATCTTGACCCCCCTGGCCGAGATTGTAAAGTTAGCAAGTGCAACGCGGTCAGATCAATAGCTATGGAGCGTTGACTTGAGCTGTCCGCGAACAATGGACACCGACAACTCGAAACAACAAGGGGGACTACGACTAAATGCGTGCGCTGGGGAATGTCTACTTTGACAGTCCTTATCGGTGTGCTTGTTTTGCCTAATGTATCCTTGTGTTGTTGCGGTAGTACCAATTCCTTGTCTAAACACTCACGGGTGGGGCGAGCGGCTTGGGGACGTCCAGGTCGGTGCGGATGACACGCGGGGAGGTGGCCGTGGTGGTGGTGGGTGCGGCCGTGTTGCCGCCCATGCCGGCCGGGTTCTTCTCGATGTCGTTGTTGATGGCGTTCGGGTCCAGGTTCACGCCCTCCTTGATGACAATGTTGCGGTGACGCACCAGCACAATGGTGAATACAGCCTGCAAGAACGAGTCTACCAGTGAGTGAACAGTTCCAAGGGAGAGCGGCAGAACGAGTGTCACTTACGTAGAGAATGAACATGAAGAAGGAGAAGACGGAGCCAGCCTCGTTCGAGTGGACGTTGGTGTGTTCGTCGCCCTTAGCGCGCTCAATGCGGGCCAAGTACGCGGCTCCCGCGAAGATGATGGAGAGCGAGAACATCTGCAGCGACATCATGAGCACGACGCCAATGAGGAAGCCGACGGCGAGCGGCGTCTGGTGCTTGCGCATGACCATCGTGCCTCCGACCGAGAGCGCGACGATGAGAATCATCGCCCAGACGCCCACAAATCCCAGCGACTTGGAGTCGCTCTCGCCTTCGCCGTCGTTGTTGACAGCGGCCACGATCGCGGCAATCGCGTACATGAAGCCGAACAAAATGGTGCTGAACCAGAGGTACGTGATGAGCATCTTGGGGTTGTTGATGCATTTGCGTGCCTTGCTGCTCGCGTCTTCCATGGCGGTGGGCATCTGAATTGAAGACAACAACGGACGAGGTCAGTGCTGAGAAAACACAGCGAGCTAAGAGCTCGGTGAGTGACGTCGCGTACCTTGCTGGATGCTGGTGAGAAGCTGTGGACTGAGTTGGCCGGTGCAGCTGCTTGAGGCAGAGTTGGAGAATGAGCGCCGTCGGGAAGTTGGCACTCGCAGCCTTTCTTGGTTTCGGCTTTCAGCCGAGGGTGGTGTCGACACTAAAAATACCATGAGCGCAATAGCAGCAGAGCTGCCCGCTGCCACATCGCACTAATGCGATCACGCACAGCTCGAGAGCTATTCCGAGCATAGCATCGCTGTGCCAGACAATGACACGCATGCCTAATGCGAGTCTCGGTGGAGCAGGTGTACCACAAAGTTGTCGCGAAAATAAACTGTACCCATGTACACAATCTTATCTGATTATGGATACAGCCTTTGGATACCTTCACTTCAACTCGTGCGTCATCAGGGCCTTACCCCCCCCCCACCACCACCATGGAAGGTGGGGGGTCCCCTTTTAGCTGAACTCTAGCAATGCGCAGCCATGTTTGTCAAAGCTTAACTTGCCTTGCTGCAGAGCTGGCCTCCGCTTCACCCTGGCAACGACAACTACGAGTACAAGTACAGGTCACCCTGATCCAGGTCCTAAGACGAGGCACAAGTCCAGACTGAGATAACGCCCCCCGCTGGCGGGGTTCTCTGAGGCGCATGTCACCTCTAGGTCGACCTCGTGACGCAGGCAGATTCACTATGGAAGTGCACTGCGTCATGTCGCGTCGTGCACTCGCCACTCCAATCAGAGCGGCGACGTAGGCATCGTTTTGGAGAACCGCGCGCGCGCCGATGAGAAATGCCGGAAGGGATCTGGACAGACATGCGTCCGGTATCGGGCGTTCGCCGCGCCTTCCTCCACGGCGAAGAGTCGGTGATCCATAACCTCCACGCCTGCTGCCGCGCGCTGCCCGCCAACCAAGCCTCACTCCAAGGTGTATCTCGCGCGGCATCGCATCGCCAAGGTTCCCTCCTGGCGCCAGGATTTGGTGAAACTCTATTCTCGTCAAGGCAAAGTGCATGTCACGCTGGCCAAGTTCAGCTTCTGAGCTTCCAAAGGCTCAGCGGCCGTTTCTCGGAAGGAACGTCTGGCCGTAATGGGGTGGAAGGGGCCTGTCGAGCGGACGCTTTTCTTTTGGGTTTTTGCCCGTCACTTTCAAAAGCTGCGCCCTGGACCCAAGCGCGTGAGCACGGGGCGGAAGAAGGCGTCGGAGTGTATATGTTGCGTCGCGTTTGATGCGGAGTCTGCAGCGGATCCTCTCGGAGAGGAGGACGCGGCGCCTCCTGGACGAGATGATCCACAAGTACGCGGACATCCGGCTGTCCGCCAGGACGAAGGGGGAGATGTCGCGGAAGCGACGACACAGTGAAGCGAGTGGCGTGCTCAAGACGACGAACGGCTGTGCATGTAGCGATATGGCTCAACGATATGGAGACCAGGACGAGCACTCGACCTCGTCGAGTTGTCGAACAGAGTCGGAACGGAGCTCGAGATTGTCTTCGAGCGTACTGCTGGACAGCGAGCGTCAGTCTGGAAAGGGTCGCGAACGGCAGCAGGAGCAGCAAGACGAATCTCAGCTCGATCGGTGGCGTATGTCTGAAGCACGCACTGTCTCCGAGTTCGGTTCTGCGTTTTCGTCGACGAGATTGACAAGGCTGCAGGAGGAGGAGGACGTCGAGGATAATGAACAGAGCAACCAGGGTACATCTCGACGAGGATCCGACTCCAGCTCGACGACGACTACAGAGCAGGACACTGAGGAGAACCAAGTGCATTGCTGCAGTTCCTCCGAGTGCGAGAGCTCTTCAATTCTCGTTGAATCTGCCCCTACATCTTCTATCCAATCTCCCGATGAATACCAAGCAGAAGATCAATCCGAGGGGTCGGAATCCCAAACCGATACCCCACCAACGTCGTCAACGGAGACTCTTCCGAGACTACGACCTACACCACCAGAAACCCGCGTGGTGCCCAACTGCTGCGACTTCTTCCCGTCGCCCCACCCGCACTATGCGAAGGAGGTGATCGGCAAAAGTGAGGGGGCCTCGCCTAACTCTCCGTCACCTACGAACGATACGGATACCAACCCAGACACTACAAACCAAGCCGCTGAAGGTGAAACAAGCAGTGCTTCTGAGAACTCGAGAACCCGCAACGAGAGCAGCGATGATTTCGAAATGTGGGACTACATGTGTCCGCACTACGCCCGCCGCAACTACGCCAACGAATGGTTCTAGCGAGAGATAGCAACTCGTGCGTGTAAAGTGAGCTCCTGAGATTTTGCCAGCAATTGCGCTAGGATGCACACATAAAATAAAGTTATTCTGTTCGTGTCCATGTTAGTTACCGGCATACATCGATTCATAAGTTGTGATCAACGATATTTTAACTTATCAAGGAGTATACATGCACTAGTACAGTATACTAAGTACATGCACAATACCGTGAAGACTAACCCGAGGGCGAGTGCCAGTGGCATTCTTTCAGCGCAGAAGCGTGCGCTTAAGTCGTTTTCAACGTCGTGCTGTTGTCATCGTCGGAGCTTTGCGGCTCGATATGTCGATGGCATGTGTCCAAGTTCTTCCCCCTACGATCAGCGAGATGAGCATTCGCCGACAGCGCATGCAAACGGACATCAACGAGTGAGCGGACGAACGCCATTCAGGCTGAATGCTGAATTTCAGCAGGGTGTCGTAAACGAAGCCACCCCAGGCGCAAGCGACTGCCGATTATCTAACAGTGCCAAGGCATCAAACGTAGCGCCACCGTTCGACTACGAGTGCTTATCGACAACTGGGGCGCCCCAGGTTGTCCAGTTTGCCTCGAACAATTAGGAACATGCATGCACAGGTACATGTAAGTCAATGCTGCCTCAGCATTTCTGTGTGTTTTGAGCAGATTTAGCTCGAAACAGCATCCTGGCCAAAACTCGAGTTTTCCGGCCAATTGCCCAGTTTTGTGTACATTTGTAATTATGGACCTCTACTAAGTACGAATGTAGGCTTCACTCCGCTCGCTCCACACTTGCCACCAAATATTGTACAGAATGTACAGTACCAGTGGTACCCGGAACACTGGTACACTGTACCGTATTGCTCGAGCTAGTGGAGCCAATCATGGTGCGCCACGATCGGCGCGTCGATGGATACATATGAGGCGGGCAGGTCACCTCAACATGTTCATTGCCGCCTGGAGTGAAGGCCCTTCACCTCCAGAGCTCGCCTCGACCCATTCTGGTGCGCGGATGCACTTCAGCACTAGCGAAACTCTTGCTCATCACGCACGTTATTCCCGGTTCTTATCCTGGTGTTGTCTTTTAATCGCCCTCCCGCTGCACCGGAACGGCCGCTTGCCGCGATAACCTTAGCAGGACTCTGCGGAGGCCCCCGCTTCAACGTCAGCAAGAACCCAGCTGAGGCCAGCTAGCGAGAAACTTTGCAAACCGTATGTGTGCTTACGCAGCCAACCGCTGCTGGCAACTCGGCATCGGAGATTCGTGCCGGATCGCGTTTGTGCATTCGAGCTGCTCATCGCTTTAGTCTTCCTACAAGTCTCACCGTAATGGTGTCCAGTGTATGGGCCAAGCGTTTGCGTAGAGGGCACACGTCTGTTCCTAGGGGCCGTCGCGGAGGTCTTTAGCACTCGTCCTTCTTTGGCCGCTCACTCTTCAACCTGCAGCGCAAGGCACACCCGGCACCGACTGCAGGCGGACGGATCCTCGACTCGCAATGCTTCGACTCCGCGCTTCACGAACCACGATCATCGTATTGCTAGCCGTCACAGCATTGGTGGCGACTGTGGCGGCGCAGGGCAGTGATTCCAGCTCCACTTGCCTCATCTCGCAGTACCTCGACTCGGTCACGGGTGAGTGCGTCAACTACAAGAACCAGGGCGAGAAGGCCGGCACCGACTACGGCCAGGCCATCGACTCAGGCAACACGGCGTGGATGATGATGGCCAGCGCGCTGGTGATGATCATGACGCCGGGCGTTGCCTTCTTCTACGCTGGACTGGCGGGTGAAGAGATGGCGTCCAACACCATCATGATGTCCTTCGTGAGTATGGCGCTCGTGACCATCCAGTTCTGGGCCTTCGGCTACTCGGCCGCGTTCGGCTCGCACGGGGTCTTCGGCTGGGCCGGGTACAGCCACGTGGGCAAGACGCCGAGCGCCACGTACGGCTCGGGCATCCCGCACATCCTGTACGCCTTCTTCCAGACGCAATTCGCCGCCATCACACCGGCCGAGTTGAGCGGGGGCATCGTGGGCCGCATGAAGTTCGGCACGTATCTCCTCTTCATCTTCCTGTGGACCTCTATCGTTTATGAGCCGCTGGTCTACTGGATCTGGTCGCAGAAGCTGGACGACACGTGGAACATCACGCCCCGGGGCTGGGAGGGCAGCATGGGAGCTCTCGACTTCGGAGGAGGCACCGTCATCCACGTCTCGGGGGGATTCGGAGCGCTTGCTGCTGCTTTGATGGTTGGCAAGCGCTACAACCACGGCGAACCTGTGAAGCCGCACAACGTGCCGCTGGTCATGATCGGGTGCACGTTCCTTTGGTTTGGCTGGTTCGGATTCAACGGCGGATCCGGGGGCGCCGCCGATGGCATTGGCGCCACAGCCGCCATCAACACGCACTTGGCTGCCTCCGCGGGTTTCATGACGTGGGTACTTCTCAAGTACAGCATTTCCCGTAAGCTGGACCCATGCGGTGCGGCTAGTGGAGCTGTGGCTGGCATGGCTACGATCACTCCTGGCTCTGGATACGTTCTTCCATGGGCGTCGCTTATCTTCGGTGTGGTTGGAGCCATGACGGGCTTCTTCGCGGTGAAACTCAAGAATAAGCTGCGCTACGACGATACGCTTGATGTGTTTGCCATTCACGGCTGCGGCGGATTCATGGGTGGCTTGCTGACCGGACTCTTTGCTACGTCAGAGGTGAACCCGAGCATCAAGGGCGGCGCATTCTACGGCCATGGCATGCAGTTTGTCTACCAGCTTGTTGCCAATGCAGTTGCCGCTGGGTACGTATTCTTCGCGACTTTGGCCATTCTGGTGGTGCTCAAGTACACCGTCGGTCTTCGAATCAATGAGGAGAAAGAGGTGAACGGCATCGATATTTCGTACCACGGCGGCCTCGCTTACGACTACAGCCACCACGGTGACTACAGCGAGCACGGACCAAAGACCGTGCAGTTCAAGCCGCCGGAAACGTCTTTCGAGGCTGCGTTCATGAAGTCGGACCCGGCCGAGCAGGTCTAAGCGCAGCACAAGGCTCAGTATTTGTCAACAATACAGTATTAATTTGCACATTACTTGGGCCCTTCAAATGGCGACTAGAATCAAAGGCTGCTTCGGTGCTGCGAACCTAAGCCAAACCAAGCATGGCATCTCGTTTGGTGATGGGGCCTGTAGCACCAACAGGAGTGGTCGCAGTAGTGGGGGTGGTGGCAGCAGGAGTAGCGTCGATTGAAACGCCGTTCACACCGCCATTGAGACTCGCACACCCTTTCACCGCCTGAATTTCGCGTTGCCACCAGCGCCTACTTTGGCGGGCGTGCTGGTGTAGCCGCCCGTGCTCGGTACTACACCGCCGTAGCTACTTGCGGGTCTGCCGTACCAGTACACACCATTGCGCTTGACGGCGTCGTCGTCCGGTGGGCATGTTTCGAGACACTGTTAGCATGGGGGCGTGTGTACTGTCCGTATTAGCGTGTAGTTTGAAGTGTAAGTGTAAACAAAACGTGCTTGATGCAAATACGAGCTCATCGTTTGACCATATTCCCCTATCGTCTTCACGGCTTGCTTGTGTAGGCCACGGATAAATGGACGACTGATGACTGCCGTCATTGTACACGGCGACGCGCGCAGTACTCACGATTACTTAGACAACCGCAGGACAGCACTTCTAGCACATCTAGATTCTAAGATCTAGATATATACGACCACCGAAAGTACCGTCGATGAAGTTGAAGTGACGGAGACCCGTCTCAGATCTGTCTGTACCAATCCGAAAGACCAGTTCTGGCGGCACGTAACCTGATGAACGACAACCGAAAACGAATAGAGGGACCCAGCTCAACGCTTGAGTTGACACGTTGCTTATATACCGAACCTTTCTACACGAGCGTATTTTGTCGGCAGTCACTCCTGCTAACGATTAACTGCATCTGCGTATCCTATTGTATCTCTTGCGTCGCGCTTGCTCTCTGTTGATTACCAGTGCCTCTCTGTAGATTGGTGTCAGGCTGTGACCGTGTCCCTATGCGGAGCCGGGATGGATGTCTTCTCGGCTACAGTACTATTCTGCGCGAATGGCTTTCAGCTGGTTTGCCGATGGTCACTACGCCATCCGGCAGTCGCTACCCACCCGCTGGCGAGTGGCCTGTGCCAGTACTCGTTCGCTTGCGACGTTTACGCTGCGCAGCCTTGTATCAAATGTGTCGATCAGAGCGGTGAGCAGCCGTCCGCCCCGCCAGCCGTGAGGATGTTTGCAGGGCGATAGAGCCTCTATCGTCGAAGGCACAGGTCTACCTGGGGCGCGCTCGCGGCAGGGTGAACAAGGCAAAGATGGTCTCTCATTCTTCAATTTGCAGCATCCCGACCAAAGCGAGTCCACAACACTACCTGCAGGAGCCTGATGATGATCAGCAAGACGATCTGGGCGCTATGTGTGGCGGCGGGTGTGGCGTTCTCCAGCAGCGCCGTGGACGCTTCGACCGAGGTGGCCCAGACTTACGGCCGGCTAAGGCACGGTCGATGACGACGCCGTCAAACATAACAACGGATACGGCCAGTCCGTGAACAACTACGGGCGCCCCAACACTGGCTACAACAAGGTGGACGACGGCGCCGTCAAGCGCTACAACGGATACGGCCAGCCCGTGAACAACTACGGGCGCCCCAACACTGGCTACAACAAGGTGGACGACGATGCCGTTAAGCGCCACAGTGGATACATCCCGCCCGAGAAGAATAATGGCCGCACCAGCACTGGCTACGGCAAGGTGGACGGCGCCGGAAAGCCCAACGGCGTATACGGCAGACCCGCCAGTATCTACGGCGGTGTAGCGCCGAGCACGGGTGGCTACACCAGCACGCCCGCCAATGTAGGCGCTGGTGGCAACGCGAATTCAGGCGCGAACGCGGGTCCCAATGGCGGTATGAATGGCGTTTCAGCCGACGCTACTGCTACTGCTGCTACCACTACCCCCGCTGTTGCTACCAATCCTGCTGCTGCTCCTACGGGCAAGGCTGACGGGGGGAACTCGCAGGGCACGGACCCCACACAGGTGACTCAAACGACCGCGCAGACTGGCGGCTACCGCCGCCGCTTGCGCGCGTAAGTGCGCATGTCGTTTGGCGTTGGGGCCTATCGTGGCACGCGCGACTCGGCCGTGTGGCTGGCCACTCGGCGGGACCGACAATCCTCCACTCGGACGATGTTCCGAGACACTGTTAGCACAGGGACGTGTGTGCTGTCTCTATTAGCGTGTAGTTTGAAGTGTAAGTGTAAACAAAACGTGGTAGCTTGATGCAAATACATGTACGAGCTCACCGTTTGACCATATCATCCATTCGTCTTCAGGTTACTACGCGCAGTTTTTTTTATGTTTTGAAGTGAGGTACATTAATGTCATTTAGAAGTCCTAACGCCACCTGTGCACCTTTCCATGCTAGCTGGTGCTACCTCACACACGACACAGGACTAAGGAACTGCTCACGCCCTGCTTAGCTTCATTGTTGATCGCTGCGAGCTCTCGTCTGCAACCAAGCGCTCCCTTGCCAAGTCTCTCGCCCAGACACTACAGCCGTAAAGAACACTTAATGCCCGAGCTCCCAGAATGCCAGTACTGCATTCCGTGAGTGCTTGGACAGCTTGATGCACTGCATAGGGTGCTGTCCACTACCCTTATCGTCACACCTTGTCCTCGGCGCCCTCGTACAAGGCCGACTTGCTGCGCTCAGCGATCCACTGCGCAACATCCATTTGGATGTGTTCCGTAATGCGCGTCCACTTTGTTCCGTTCGCCCTATTTTTGCAGGCCGTCCATTCGACCGTCTGCTCCGTCTCGTGTGCTAGACTGGGAAAATGACATAACCTGCAGCCTTTCACAAATTCATGACATAACCAGCATCCGCCGCGATTTAACCTCATGGCCCCGCCCCACCTACTTTTCTGTCGTAGGAACGAGGCAGGGATGCAGGTTTTGTCGTAATGATGAAGAATGGGATGCAGCTTTTGACGCGTGATTTCTGTCGTTTAGAAATGACATTAGATTCTGTTGTCGCCGCCACCGTTGCTTCCACCGGCTCAGAAACGGAGAAGGTCGAAACCGCTGGCTTAAAAACGTGCATCAAACGACCTGCAGGTTTTGGCGAGAACAACGGAGGCTGGCTGCAGGTTTCGACACAGAAAGCTACCCCCTCCCCGGCTGCAGGTTATGTCACGCAAATTGCAGGTTTTGTCATGAATTTGTGAAAGGCTGCAGGTTATGTCATTTTCCCGTGCTAGACTAGCAAAGCCCGACGCCGCCCTGTTCTGGTCTCGCTGCTAGAGGGTCCAGCTGACCACTGCCGCTGCATCCGCGGCCCTTCGGCTTTTCCAGTACGTGTCTTTCAAGTGGAATGCCGTTGGCGGCAGCCGGGCGGTGTGTTGCCGCAGTATCTGCGGGTTGTCCCCCACCACATGTGCGGGGCCCCATGCCTGGGAGATGCACATCCGTAATCCACGGAGTAATCCTAGCTGGGTCGCCTTCACCGCTGTCATGTTGCCACCGTCGTAGACAGCACTATGTATGTACTGCGTCGTGTAAGCCCCCGACGTCGTGTGCACCCTAGCAATCACGGTCCCACTACCCCCCCTTGTGGGCGACCCCCTGGCGCTTCCAGCTGCAAAGATCACATAACAGCATCCACGTTGAGGCGGTGCCGCGTGGGGACCAGTCCAGTCCGCCCCCAGTACCATGCATAATTTGGCGCCAAGCCTGGCTAGCAGACCCGGGTCCGCTTGCGATTGTAAGTCCCATACAATGTACTACGCGCAGTGCTGCGCGATTACTTAGACAACTGTCACTTCAACTTCGTCGACATGACAGCACTCCTATTATAGCACATCTAGCTTCTAGATCTAGAGAGTGTACGATTCTAGACTCAGATATTAGACGACTACCGAAAGCACCGTCGATCCTGATGACGAGGTTGAATCCTTTTAAGTTATGGAGGTTTTCGAGCTACGCGCGAAAATAGCTTTTCTGCAGAGGCAGCACAAGTTGAAACTAACGTAGGAGTCCGTCGGGCCACGAGTCGTTAGTTTTAGATTTTCCTGATCGAGCTTAAGCCCTCCTGCTTCGCGCCTCACCTGCGGTAACCACCCCTTCAGCACTCCGGAAGAATGGTTCGTCTTTCGTCTCGCTCCTATCTCCACCTGACCCTGGAAGTGGTCGACGGAGATTTCGACCAGCCGTTCTACGCGAAGGTAACGCGGTTAGACGCAGAATGGGTTTCTTTCCGCAGCCTGCAAGGCGGAGTAGGACGCGTGCCACGTAATGTGGCCGAGGCGCATACGGTCACGGCAAACGAAGTGAACAAGGCGGGGAGAGAGTCCCTGTTGCGACGCGCCGTGTCTGCTAAGATTGCCGATCAAGTCCACTATGGCCAAGTCGTCGCGGTGGAAGATGACAAGATCATGATCGCGTCTGCAGGGCACCGATCCCACGTAGTGGCAGACTCTGTCTCTGCTGTGGCTCCCGTGGTTGCACTTCTTCTGGAGCATGTGCACTTCAACTGCAATGAGTGGAGTACGGACGATTTGGCGTCTCTAGAAGGTTCAATTCTGAACCGCCTTCTGGGAAAAGAAGGAAACATGGGCTCCAAAAATATCGAGGTGGTGCTCGAAGAAATGCTGGACGAGAGCATTCATCCTAGTGGCGATAAGGAGTGTCATTGGCTGGACCCAAAATCTGGCGACGAAGTCAACTTCGTCCTACAACATGCAGTCGACTTTGCATATCATGTCGACGGAGGCGCCAGTCCTGTCCCTTCAAGTATTGGAGAATCCTTCTGTCGTCCACCGGTACCACAACGCCCACATCATAGTGACAACACCGATGGGTCGGTAGCAGCAGCTGACGGGCTTTTCGATCCATTTACCGATGACGATGAAACTCCCCAAGACCACTCGGAACGGGAACGTGGCGGTCAAGGTCGCGTCCATGGACAGCAAGACAGCACTAAACGCGCTCGTGAAGCAGTGGTAACCCCGGCGGAACAGATTGAGTATCGTCAAAAGCGACTTCGAACTGCCGTCGATCATGACGCGCTCATTATGGAAAAGCTCAGCGACGATCCAGACCTCATGCAACATTTTCTTGCCACTCGCCAGCGCTCCGAGGACCGAGCACTAGCGACAAGGGAATCTGCATTGGTCACAGCGCAGCCGCCGCAGCCAATGTCAACACCAGCTCCAGCCAAGAAGGTGGCTTCAGCATCAAAGTTTGATTTTGCCCCTCGTGAAGCCCAGCAGTACGTGCACGAACGCGTGACATCAGCAAGGCACAAAGGTAAGTCCTCTACCGTTTTTGTGAAAAGTCTGGCTCGGTCCCTGCACGTGAAATTCAAGGCGCTACCGGGAGTATGCACTCGTGCATATGATCTGCGGTTCGGCTCAAGTGGACTGTCAATTCGTCACTTTGCCAGATTCCAACAAGCAGATCGAATTGCGTGGTTGGAAGCTGGGGGATCAAATTTTGACAACCTGTCCGCCTCGGCGGAATTCGCTGCAGCTCCACCTGCCACCAGTATCGAAGAAGTGGCTGATGCAGCTAGAGTTTTCCTGACGTATGCCCGAGAGTATTGCTGTGTTGAGCTGGTCCAGTTGGTCGAGTGTATTGTTGAGTTCATCGAGGAAACATTGTCTCAAGTAACCTGGAGCTCAAAGGACCTCTTAGCACTGGTATATTGGGTAAATGACGTCCTAGAGGATTTTCGCAGCGTCGCAGAGGCAAACGAGGACCTCACACAGGTCAAACAGCGGTGCTCCTCCGATGACCGCCTGCTGAGAGACCTGATGTTCGTCAAACTACATCGTCAGGCCACCAACACGGTGCACGCAGCGGCCGCAGCACCTCTCACACGTGATCGTGCAGGAGGTAATCAAGAGACGATCATTAAGCGTGAAGGCAAGCGCAGACTTGGGAAAATACCTCTTGGTGTCCTACAGCAGCTACCTGTGCAAGTTGACCCCGCGTCCGGTCAGTCTCTCAGTCTGTGCATGCGATTTCTTTCGAACATCGGCTGTGAAGTCGAAGGTGACGGTGGGTGTCCTAGCGGGCGCGGACACTTTGTTCCGAAAAAATTGCACCCGCTCGTCAAGAACGAGATCAACAGACGATTCCAGGGGCTGAAGAATGAGCACAAGCAGCTTTGACTCCTCAAGGGCAGATTGACTGCGCGTCTGCCTTGTAATACCTGGATAGCGCAGCAGCGAGATCGCCTGAAGACAAGATCTCGAGTACCGGGCGGCGGGGATCTCGAAAAATGGCCGTCAATGTGAAACAGAGTTTACGGAGTCACTGAGGGTACGATCGACAGGTGTGATCCGATATCGTGTCGAGCATCAGTCTCTGAAGGAAAGCTCATAAGGAACAAAACATTCCAGTCCCAAGTACTTGCCGGCGGCACTGCGAAACCAGTGCTGACAGCAACGGTTCATTTGGGGGGTCCTGGAACAAAAGCAATGAGTGTAGCTGACAGGGTGCTCCGGACCCAAGCACTTGCTGACAGCGCTACTCATCCAGTGCTAAAAGCAACGGTCCGCTTGGGAGGTCCCGGTAGTTGTCAGCCAAGACGTGAGTTCCACGAAGGAAAACGGCAATCGAACAATCGCGGGTGTGGTGGCACCCAGCGACCCAGAGAAGTCACGCTGTCGAAGTCATCAGCGCAGAAAATTCAGCTCGCGTTGGAAGCGGAGCTACTACGGCAAGAGTGTAAGGTGTCGACCTTACACCGTAGCAAAGGGTTCAAGCGAGCAAAATCGACGGACCCATACAGTATCGACAAACTCGCTTGTTCGACTCTCTCAACTTATCCGCGCGCAGAATTTGAGTGTCGAAGAGGCAACACAATTTGTTCGAGGCGAATCCAGTGGTGACCACAGGCCCAACAAGGCCCTGAACCCCGACACACTTCGTCTGGTATTACATGGTTACCCTCATCTCGATCTCCTAATCGCAATAGCTGAACACGGCATCGACGTCCAATGGCGCCAGGGTCCACCTCCGCGGCGACCTCCTTCGAAAAACCACGGATCGTGTCGGCGGTATCTGCGTGCAGTTACAAGGTGCATCCGCGAAGGGCAAGACTCCGGCCAGTATCTGGTGGTAGACGCGGACATTCTGGATCAATGGCCCGAAGTGGTATGCAGTCCACTGGGAGCAGTGGAAAATAAGGATACGGATCCATCGGAAGAAGTCCACACGATTCACGGCTTGTCATATCCGAGGCATGAGTCCGTGAATGATGCGTTTATTGCTGAATCCGTCCCCAAAGTACGCTACGAGTCCGTGACAATTATTGCGAGAAGAATCGAATATCTGGCGAACAACGGTCATGCTGGTCGAATCCGCATTCTCAAGGGGGACGTTAAAGGCGCTTTCCGACATTTGCGAACTCGTGCCGATCAAGTGTTTCGCATGGCAGCTTATGTGAAGGAGCTGGGGATTGTTATAATTGATATGGCTGCTCCATTTGGGTGGTCAGGTTCTCCACCGTGCTACGCCCTCTTCGGCCGAGCGATCTCGTGGCTTTTGGGATCAAACTCACCTGCTTCAGTCTCGGATGCGGTCGACGAGAATCCATTCTTTCCGTATGAGTGGGTTGACGACCACATTTTGGTCGAACCTGACGTTGATGACAGACTACAGCTGGCTGAAGCAACATTGAGGCATGCCATGCTGACTATCCTCGGTCCTCGCTCCATCAACGAGGCTAAATTCTCTCCCTGGGCATCTGAACAGGTGGCACTGGGTCTCAGATGGAATACAGTGCGGCGCACTGTGTCAATTCCCAGCGAGAAGATCAGCAAAGCACGAATTCGAGTGATGAACATGCAAAAGAAGGGCAAGGCCTCCAAGACAGAACTGTATAAGATGCTCGGGTCCCTTCGGCATGTGGCTGTGTGCCTTCGCACAGCGAAGCCGTTTTATCAACGGCTGCAGACTCAATGCAATGCTACCCCTCGCTTTGGCAGCGCTCGCTTGTCCAAAGGTTCAACAAAAGATTTGGTATGGTTTGATCAAATTTTGAGCCATGGATGTCTAGCAGAGCTCCCATTAGCGATGCTTGGAGAGCTACCAGCGCCACATGCCGAACTTTTCATGGACGCCTCAAATATTGGCCTGGCCATACTCGATCCGTCGTCCAACAGCTTCATCCAAGCCAAGTTTGACGAGCAGGAACTGGAGCGGATTGGTCAAGTCGTCGTCGGGAACGATGATTTCACGATCAATGTCAGAGAGCATTTGTGCATTGCGCTGGCATTGTGGTCGTGGGGATCGAAGTGGAATCAGCAAGCAAACGGCAAGCAAGTGCATGTTAAATGCTGGAGCGATAACGTGTCTGCTGTGAGCTGGAGCAACAAACTTAATTCATCGAACGTCCTCAGCCAAGAAATCAACAGGGCCATCGGCCTGGCCGAAGCCTACTTCAATTTACGCGTGTCCGCTGACCACCTACCAGGATCTACGAATATCATGGCCGATGCGGCATCACGAGCCTGGACCGAGCCGTATCTTACGCGGTGGACTAATTTCTAATTGTTGTGGCCACAGACTCCAATCCCGAAGGAATGCAGAAAACTCTACAAGAACTTTCCAGCAACTTCAGTCCCGATCGTTGGCCACGACATCAGCTGCGAAGTATAGCGGTACCTGGAAGCAGTGGTGCCAGTGGTGCGAATGGCTCGGTTTCTCGCAATGGCTCCCCAAAAAACCACAAGAGCACTCATATCAACTCGCTATGTCGTTTGGCGTTGGGGCCTATCGTGGCACGCGCGACTCGGCCGTGTGGCTGGCCACTCGGCGGGACCGACAATCCTCCACTCGGACGATGTTCCGAGACACTGTTAGCACATGGACGTGTGTGCTGTCTCTACTAGCGTGTAGTTTGAAGTGTAAGTGTAAACAAAACATGGTAGCTTGATGCAAATACATGTACGAGCTCACCGTTTGACCATATCATCCATTCGTCTTCAGGTTACTACGCGCAGTTCTGCGCGATTACTTAGACAACTGTCACTTCAACTTCGTCGGCATGACAGCACTCCTATTATAGCACATCTAGCTTCTAGATCTAGAGAGTGTACGATTCTAGACTCAGATATTAGACGACTACCGAAAGCACCGTCGATCCTGATGACGAGGTTGAATCCTTTTAAGTTAGTCAAATCAAACTAATCGTGCCACGAGGACGACAGTCATCAGGCGGCAATTTACAGTACAGTGTATCCGTGTCGTACGCAAGCAAGGACAGGGTGACATGGTCAAACAATGAACTCAGACTTGCATCAAGCTACCCCGTTTCGCTAACACTTACACTAATACAAACAACAACACGCAAATACGGACAGCACGCGCGTCCCGGTGCTAACAGTGTCTCGCAAGATCGTCCGAGTGGGGGGGGGTCGGTCCCACCGAGTGGTCAACCACACAACTGAAGCGCGTGAGGCACAAAACCACCGAAAGACCCCACCGCCAAACGAGATGTGCGCTTACGCGCGCAAGGGGCGGTAACCGCGAGGCTGAGCGGCCGTTTGCGTCACCTGCGTGGGGTCCATGTCTTGCGAGTTCCCCCCGGCGGCCGTGCCCGTGGGAGCTGGAGTAGGAGTAATAGTAGTGTCTGCTGAAACGCCGTTCACACCGCCACCGACACCCGCACCCGCGTTCACGCCAGGGCTCGCGTTGCCACCACCGCCTATGTTGGCGGGAGCCTTGGCGTAGGCACCCGTGCTCGGAGGATAACCTCCAGATGGGATCATAATATGATATTATACGGTACAGATCTGAAAATGATCAGGTTTCATCTGGGGGTTGCACCCCCAGACCCCCGCCTTAAAAAAACTAACTACTGGACAGGGCAACGGGTCCGTTCGCTGGAATGCTCGGCGCTGGGCCCGCCTCCGCAAAAAACGCGCGGCCCTGCTTCGCGGGCACCCCGCGCGGGTTTGCTGTGGCTACGCGCCTCGCAACCGCTCACTTCCGAAGCATACAAATCTTATGCGAAAAACCTGATCCATTTTCAGATCTGTACCCTATATGATCCCAATCAGGTTTTAGCGCTCGGAGCTACACCAGCGTAGCGACCGGTGGTGGCGGGTCTACCGTATACGCCGTTGCGCATGGCAGCGTCGCCTACGTTGCCGTACGCAGTGTTGGGCTGCCCGTAATTGCTCACGGGCTGGTCGTATCCGCTGTTGCGCCTGAGGGCAGCGTCGTCTACCTTGCCGTAACCAGTGTTCGGATGGTCGTAGCTGTTCGCGGGCTGGCTCACAGACTGATGGCTGCTGCTGGGCTTGGCCGCATCATTGTCCACCTTGCCGTAACCACCATTCTGCTTGACAGCATCGTCACTGTCGTTGTCCACCTTGCCGTAGCCACCGCTTTGCTTCACGGCATCGTCACTATCGTTGTCCGGCTTGCTGTAGCCATCATTGCGCTTGACGGCGTCGTTATCCACCTTGCCATAGATATCATTGGGCTTGCCGGCATCGTCACTGTCGTCGTTGTCCGCCTCACCGTATACACATTTGCGCTTGGCGGTATCGTTGTCCACCTTGCCGTAGTCATCATTGCGCTTGGTGGCATCGTCACTGTCATTGTCCACCTTGCCGTAGCCACCATTCCGCTTGACAGCATCTTCACTGTCGTTATCCGCCTTGCCGTAGCCATCATTGGGCTTTGTGGCATCGTCACCGTCGTTGTCCACCTTGCCGTAGACACCATTGCACTTAATTGCATCGTCACTATCATCTTCCTTGCTGTAGCCACCGTTTTGCTTGTCTGCATCGTCACTGTTGTCCGCCCCGCCGGAGCTACCATTGCGCTTGACGGCGTCGTCGTCCACCTTGCCGTAGCCACCACTTTGCTTGACGGCGTCGTCACCGACGCTGCCGTAGGTGTCGGGGGCAAGCCGTCCGTCAGTTCGTTTTAAGCTGAGGTGCATTACAGTCATTTAGAGTTCCTAACGACCTAGAAAATGCCCGACCCTCGGATGCTTACAGATCATCTGAGGGTTTGCTAGCTACTGCTACTGGTGCCAGCAGATGCGTACCAGTTAAGGTGCGCCACGACGAGCGGAGGCCCGGCATCCGTCCTCCTGATCCGGGTGAGTGTCCATCCAGTGATCTACGTCCGCTTGGAGGGGCGCAATGACTGATGTCCAGCGCGAAGGCAGGCTTGCTACTTCTGCAGCAGTTACCTGCGTGCTCTTCTTGGTGTCCATGGCCAGGTCGGCTAATCCGTCCGCCGTCTTGTTGAAATGGCGTAAATGATGAGACCAGGAGGACACCATCAGTCGATCCGCTAGTAATCGGCATTGTGTATACAGTCCTTGTAGGTGCTTGGCTCGAGGCGTTTTCCGCTTCCGTAACTGCGTTAGAATGCGATTGCTGTCACCGACGACGTGTACTCCCAACAGCTTGCACCGAGCAGCATACCGTAGTCCGTTAAGTAGCCCACGGTATTCAGCGATGTTGTTAGTCGTCATCGACGCGTAAGAGACGCTTGCCATCCACACCACCCGGGGCGTGAGCGTCGCCCCACCCAAATGCACAATGACCGTTCCCGCACCGCCTGGCCCAGGATTGCCGCGAGATCCACCGTCGAAGAATAGCAAAGTGCGCTTGTCGCCGACAGTCTGATGGGGGGATATGTGCCGTCTTCGCCGAAGGCGTTGTCAGCGCCAAGTGACAGGCACGTGCAGCCGCAACCAAAGGCGGAGGCGCATTCATGGCCGTGTTGTTGATCCTGATTGTCAGGTAGGCCGCACGAAGCTTGCCATGTAGTACCGCAGCCGCCCGTGTTGCTGTCGCATCTTCTACCGGATCCCGATACAAACATCGCCGTCGCCATATCCCTTGGAGTGTAGTCACTACTCCGAATCGCCAACACTGATCCAAGATAGTGTAGATGTGTGTGCGGATGGAGTCTCGCGTGGCTTCGGTGTCGTGTCCGTGTAACTCGTCCAATAGTGACCACATGCCAATCGGTACGCACTTCAGTTGAAGTCGAAAAGTGGGTGAAAGTCGGTCGGATGAGTCGACAACACCTAGTGCCGTCCACGGCGCATAGAAAACTCTCCATAGACAGGTGGCCCCCGCACATGTCCAAAACGTGTGTGAGGTGTTAACCGCAACCTGCAGGCACTCGGCAATTGGGCACCCTGGCAATCCGCGCGTTGAGTCCCACCATGTGAAGGCTTGAAGCTTAAATCGAAGCAAGACTTGTTCACTCCAACCTGTGGCTCCACTGATCGTCCGAATCGTTTTCCAGGTAACTTTAGCAAGAGCGCTGGCAATCTGCGGATGTTCCAAGCTCCACGCACTGGCCCGTCCTGCAACATTACGCGCACCGTGTCGGCTGGGCCTGGCAAGCACCGCTCGTTTATAGACGTTGCGAGGCTGTTTCCACCGCCTTCGTCCTGTCGTGAGGCACACCATCCTGTTCAGCCGTGGGTGGGGATGTATACTCCGGATGTTAACCTCGTTGGCGGTGAATGCGTTTAGCGCTCTCGTTGCCGCAGTTCTAGAGCAAACCTCCACCGTGTGAATGGGTCCCACCGTTGTGCTTACCACACTGAGTGATACTTTCGTCCCGGTGGCTGGACCCGTCGTAGGAGTCACTGTCAGTGGATGGTCAGCAGGCATAGCCGTGATCCGTAGCTCCGTTGTACAGCTTGGCGGGTACACGAGCTCAGGATAGTGAGCAAGGATGTCCAGAAGGAGTCGACGTACTTCCTGTCCCTCGACCCGCTGCCCCTTGGTTAATCGTAATCGGCCGGGTCGAACGTGGGTCCAGTGGACGATGTCGCTCACGAGACGACCAGGTGCGGTGGTACAGCAGGCGAGCGCTGCATGACCAAGTGAGTCCGGCGCCTTCCACGGGAAAAGGTGGCGAATTTCTGCATAGAGCAGCCACTCAAGACATGGCTGGCCAGTCTGGGTGCGTAGCATTTGACGTGGGGTGGCTGTTTCTCCTCCGGCCAACACCAACAGATCCAAATCACAATGGTCACTATCCCAACGCAGTATATCGGGGAGAGCTTGATCAACTATCTCGTAAAGCTCTCTGACCGCCTCTTCGTGCTTGCTGGTGTATGGTTTTAACCCAGCTCGGTGGACCATGCTGGCGCCTGCTTTCCATAACGTAGCACCATCGCGGAATCCCTGGACAATACGATCGCTTACACTTGGGGTCACGAAGACGGGGGACGCATTAGTAGTAGCAGAGCTGGAGGATAGGATATCTCCAATGATATGGTCGATCAGCGATCCGTTGAGAGCCCATTCGGTGACTGTCGACGCCGCCATCGCCAGAAGTTCTGCTCGCAGATCGGGCACGGCCATCCCTCCGTCCCGCCGGGGCAGAAGGGTAATGTCCGCAGCAATCCATGATTTAACTCCGGAAATTCTCTCCACAAACTGGCCATGTAACACGAAATTCCGTATGCACTTGGAATATTCCTCGACAATTGCAGTGGACGGCCAAGCATGCCGACCGATGAACAACAGCTTAGGAATGATCACTGCCGCCGCAACGACAGCATGTTGATCCACTGGGAGAGCGCGCTGGCTGGCCCGCCGTACTCGAATTTGTAGCTGCTGTCCCGCAGTGTGCCACGAGTGGCTTGCCTCTGAGCGACTTCCTGCTTGTACGCCTAAATAGCGGCATCGTTCATCACGGGGAAGGAGCCGAACAGGCCCCGTCCAGAGTGTGCTGGAGCGGAGTCCGTCTGTGTGCAGCGCAATGGCCACTGTTTTAGAGCAGTTGAGGTGTAGACCTGAAGCCGCACCAAAGTCCGTGATAGTAGCGAGTGCCACTTCCAGCTCCGCCGGGCTCCGCAAATATATCGCCGTATCATCGGCGTACCCTGCGACCCTCAAAGCTGCAGTGGCTGTGCATGTCTTCAGAGTGATCCCCTGATGAACGCCCCCCTTCTCTAATCGCCTGTACAGTGGTTCCAGCGCTAGAATGAAGAGCAGCGGCGCAAGTGGGCGTCCTTGCCGGATGCCACGGGTGACCATCACCGTTCGAGAGCGTGTTCCATTGGCAAGGAAGCGCACGTTTGTCCCAGTGTGGAGCTTTTCGATCACCTGCACAAAGTGACGTGGGTAGCCGTGACGGCGCAGCACTGCGTACAGAAATTGTCGGCCAAGCGAGTCATAGGCCTTGGCAAAGTCCAATAGCAGCGCGAGAGCATCCCGTGCGTCGTCTGAGCATAGAGCCATTCGTTGTGCAGCAGCGAAATAATCTATCGTCGCGTGAATTTGACGACCAGGGACAAACCCCTGCCGAAAGATGCTGATTCTCCGCGCAAGAGTGGTTCGAACCTGAGTCGTAAGTAGTCTTGTCAGGATCTTGTAGTCAGTATTGAGTAGCGCGAGCGGTCTGTAGTTGAGAGGGTCTCCACCGTCGCCACTCTTCTTCAAGCAAAAGATATTTGCCTCCAGGAAGAAATCGGGAAACACTTGTTCAGTATACCAGAGCTTGTATAGCCGCGTAAGTATTGGAACCAGTGCATCTTCGTAAGCCCGGTACCAGTCGTTGCCCAGCTTATCAGGTCCACATGCCTTGCCCATTTTACATTTTCGTAGCGCCATTCTAACTGCGGTTTCCGTGATCATCTCCGCATCAGCCAGCATTGCAGTGTCGTCTCCGGTGTCCTGCTCCATCCAGCGTGTGACGCGCTCGACTGCTGAAGAAGAGGCCGGGACGCCGCGCATGATAGGACTCCATGCGTCGGCGAGGGTGTCTGCCTTGGCCTGGGGTCGGTAACAGCGATGCCGGAGTGGTGACGGAGGGCCGGAATGATGTTGTCCCCAAACTTGCAGGATATCCGCTTGAAGAAGGTTTTTGTTGTCTTCCCTTCTCGCCACGTATGCGATCTAAACAATCGCTGCGATTTTGCCCGAATCCACTCACGTTTCGTTGTTGCGATGCGCTGCGTGAGCCTCACGAGTTTGGCGTGGCAAAGTTGCTGGAGGTCTGGTTGGCTTGTTGAGAGGCGGCTCGGGCGAGCTCCTTGGTACGATCCAGTCTGCGGTACATACGCTTGATCTTCTTACGATACGTCTTCTTCTTGCTCTTCTTCGCTGCCCTTACAGCATTCAGTAGCCCCACCGCGACTCGACGCTTCGTTTGATCCCATAGCTTTGCAGCTTGCAGCGCCGTCGTGAAACCAGACTCTAAGCGATCAGACAACGCCTTTAATTCGCCGAGTACCGTGTCGTCTGCACGAGCACGCGCATAGTTGGGCACCGGGAAGACGCGTTTTTCCTTGTGAAGCCGGATTGGGTTCGAAGGAGATCGCAGGTGGAGTATGACTCCCTGGTGGTCCGATTGTAGCCCAGCCTTGTCCACTTGAGTCGTGGCCATCCAGGGCCGTGCTTGATCGTTGGAATACCACCGATCAAGTCGGCTAGTGGCAGGGACCCGTCCCCTGACAATATACTCATGAGTATGATGTTCGTCATAGAACCTCGTCAAAGCAACACGATCTGTCGGGTCTGGGAGCCGATTGCTGAGACTGTCATGAAGTCCCCATCGCTGAATCAACTTGGACTAGGCCCTTGATGCATGGCAATTGACATACGGTTCGTATGACCGGTCGCGAATCCCATTTTGAGTGCAGTTGAAGTCCCCTCCAACATATAGCTGCGTCCCGGCCGGGATACAAATTGCTGAGAGTACATCGTAGTACTGCTCTCTCAGGGCCTCGTCAGTTGGAGCGTACACATTGAACAGGTACACGTCCTCTCCATCCAGCTTTGCAGAGACCGCCATGAAATGCGGCGACCAGAATTGAACGAACACGGGAGTGATCTCTTGAAATCGGCTCTGGGGGTGGACAAGAAGGCCCCCCCCCCCGGAAGCACTGGTCCCCGCGGACCAAAAAGAGAGGCTGGGGCACTTGTCACCAACCCGGTATCCCCACTGGAGCGCATGTTCTCGAGTTACCTTGGGCCCTTCTGCGAGGGCTATGTGTGTTTCTTGCACAAAGACGACGTCAAATTTCCCATGATCATGTTGGCGCTTGAAAGAGGAGAGCCAGGTTGAGCGATCGTCCACGGTCTGGCCGAACCCCCTCACGTTCTGACTGAGTAGACTGATGACCACTTCGCCTTCCTCGAGTTGGTTGTGCCGGTCGTCCCCACTGTCACTGCTGAGTGACACACCCACCCCCTTTAGGCGGCGGAGACCTTGTCGGCGGTGACGTAGAAACGCCCGGCGAAGTGAGCTATCCCGTTCTCGTTGCCCTTGAACGGGAAAAAAATCCCCAAGCGTGGTTTGCTCCATGCCACGTCGGGGTTGAGCGGCCGGGCCGCCCTTATTTCCTGCGTGCAGCTGAATCGCCCCCGTGGTCCGCGGCGGCTGCTGCGGTTGGAGGTGACTCGAACTGCGTTACGCCAAGCGATAGCCTGGCCGCCGCGCTCCAGTCGCGGTTGTCAGCGATATCTGTGCACAGCCGTTGAATGCTGTTGTACTCGTTGTACCAAAGGGCCATTGCACTAGTCGGTGCTCTGCCCATGGGCGAGGCGGTCCAGTCGGCTACGGCAAAAGGAAGCACATGGAGAATGAACCAATGCTCCAGAGGTATTTCCAGTGGGCGAAGCCGCAATAGCGAAGCATCGACAAGTTCGCTCAGAGCTCCCCATTGGGTTCGGTCACTTGCAATGTCCAATGCTTCCAGAGCTGGCGCGCTCTTGCATCGGTCCAACCAAGCGGAGCAGAGGTCTCGGGCCCGGTCATCGCTATCGTCGTCGGTCCAAATGCGTTCCAGAGTCTGAATTTGGACCAGATAGAGCTCTCGTTCGCCCCATTGGGCCAGTTGCGCGGGCGTGCAGCACTGAGCAGCTATCTCGGGGAAAGGCAGGTAAGCCAGCACATGATGCATAGCGGCGGGGTGTTCGCACATCCAATCTAGCAACGCAAGCCAGGGGCGTTGTCCTTCGGGTGTCTTTGGGATACTGTAGTTGCTGCCCTCATGAGCGATCCACCATGCGAAAGCGCTGTCGTTTTCGCTGTGAAGCCGCTTTGCTAACCGGCTATCGATCGCGTTCATGGAGTCCATGTCTGGGCAGCGCAATAATCGTTCATAGATGTCGCGGTGAACACCGACGTTGGGCCCCGGGCGGGAGCGGCAGACATTCCCTACCGTGTATGGTTCCGGAGCCGCGCTCTCTTGAGACCCGCTCGCGTAGAAATCAACACCCATCTCTTCCAGCAATGCCTGCTCCTCGAGCGCAGCTTCCTCCGTAATCGACTCGGGTTCGTAGCCATCCGACTTGAGGACGGGAAGCCCAACTTTGCGATGGACCGTGTCAAGGCGCTCGCGCGTTGCAGGCCCTCGCTGTGCGTGCCACTCGTGGAAGGTGTGGCCATGCTGGACCCCGTAGAAGTGCCCTTCAGTGTGCTTAAGCAGCAACATGGTGGGGATGACGTGGTGATTAAAGCATGCTTCGAGTATGCCCCTGATTCTGTCGTCGGACAGCACGTTGACGACTCCGGTTTCGTGACGGTCGCCGTTATCCATCTCGAACGTTTGGTACGAGTACTGTTGGACGTGGGCGATGTCTTCGGCATCAATATCCCACACGTATACCGGCTCTCGCAGGTAGACCGCCATGGCACGCAGCACGTTAGGCCCTTCCCAAAAAGTCTGAGGCACCTTAGTTGCCACCGAGATAGTTCTCATCTTGGCATAATGAGCGAACAACGCAGCGGCAGCTGCTTTGACGGACCGTGGAGGCTCCTCGCCAGGATACAGACGCCGGAGCTCTTCTCGCGGGTCCACCAACTCGAGGTGCACATCATACCGGAGGTTCGCGAGGACGATGTCGAGAACTCGTTGCTTTATGACAGTGGCATCAGCAATTGTCGCCGACGTCAGTGAGAGCGTTGGCGTCAAAATGTTCTTGGCCGAAGCGTAGAAGGCTAGGAACAGGCATTGTCCATTGGCAGGGACTGAGACTGGAACTCCATGTAGACTACCAATCCACTCTTGATAGGTCCTGCGGTGGTCATCCACGGCTGCCACAACCTTCTCCACCACAAAGCCATCGCTGTCACTGTCCGACCCCGGCGCTGTCTCCGCAACGAGGTCGTCTGTGTCCATCGGCGTGGGCGTTACAGGAGACGCCTTATGCCAATAGGGCTCCCGTGAAGGTTGGGTCTCTGACGAAGGGCTGTGGATATCCGCGAATACATTGGGGCAAGCTGGGGCTATTACTTGCCCGTTATGGGCTCCTTTCTCGCCCGGGGACAAGCCGGAGCCTGCGTCGTCCATCTCTACATCAGGATGGACTGGATCTTGTTCCACTGCGACAGGAGGTGAATCCTCCGTCTTCGATTCCTGCTGCCTCAGTAACACTGCGTGCTCGCGAGCGACTCTGACCGGGTCAAGGCTTGTGGGCGTCTGGGTGTTCTCGCAGCTTGACTCCCGCTTCAGTTCTGCGTCTTCGCACTCCGAGTCCGAATCGGTATCCGCAGCCAGTTCGCGGTATGCGTCCAGGGTCGCGCCGTAGCGCTGGGCCGCTTCCTCCGCCTTGGTCGCCGGGCGACTGTGGTTTCGTTGCGGATTACGACCTTGAGCGCTGGGTTGTCGTGCGACCGCCTGGCCGATAGTCGGGCCTGAAGCAATCCGATCATGAGATGGGGATCTCGACGCTGGCTCCCGCTGCGTCGCATCTGGCTGCTCGTGAGCGTCGCGAATAGTAGGGCCTTGACGCGGCGCTCCTCTCCGACTCCTGCGAACGACCGTCATTCCACATGGATCAGTCGGAGGCCTTGAGCGGGACGCTGCTTCCTGTCTAGATTCTGCAACCGTCTCATTGTCGTCTCCAGTAGTGGTTGCTGTGGGAGCTGCAACCGCCCGGAGAGCCTCCGTAGAGCCGCTAGAGGCACCACTGCTGTCTGACAGAGGCGGCAGTGGATCCGCCAATGTACTGAGACAGTTATTCAGTGCAGCAATGTCGCGACAATCAGGTAGCCGTGCTACGTCCACTGTTCCTCGACCACCAACATATTCTCTCTGCCGCTGAGCGCGCACTTGAGGTAGCCGAGCATCCGTTACCTTGCAGCGGGGGTACATGTGCTGCGGATTGAAGCAGCGCCAGCACGGGGGCGTTTGCGTCCTCTAAAAGTGATGCAGTGTCAGAACTTTGTCACCCAGTATTACCGAGGATACCCCTTCCAGCGCAACAGGGCAGGCCGTTGACGAGAAAATCACCGTCCAGTAGTCATTGTCCGCGACGGCGAGCCCGTTAAGGCCAGGGTGGCGCACGTCTATCATGGGCAATTGGGCAATGTCTTGAAATACATGCAGAAGTCGGACCGCGTTGAGGCCATCCGTGCCGAGGACTCGCACTGCATAGTGGCGTGCCAGCTGCGGCGGAGGACAAATACCAGGCACTTGAGCCCCTACACGATTCAAGTGTAGGTATTGGCCCCTGAGGCGGAGCTTGGAGCCATCCCATTCCGACGCCGCTCGATGTGACATAAAGATCACGGTCAAAGTGTGCTCTCCGTAGAATTGGATCCGTTATGCCGCCTTGATGAAACGCTTCATACGTAGGCGCCCGGCTTCATCACCACCATTAGCCGCAACTAGTTCCCTCAGAATGGACTGCCGCGAAATATACTTGCCTAGGCGTACATTTGCGGGTACATCAGCAATAAGCGCGGCCTCGACGTGTTCATGATGAAACACTAGCATCGCAGCACGCTTGAGCCCCGTTGCTGTGCAGCTCAGGAAGGTGGGCGGCGCAGGGAGTTCCAGGCGCCGGTTGACGTACGCGTCCATGGCGGCCACTTCATCTGAGGTCATAGGCCGCAAGGCCGAGTCGGCATGCAGCGGGTAGGCTGCCGTAGCGATGCTGTAAAGACGCTGGATCTCCGCTGGAGTGGCTGTGTCACCCATAGTGCGTTCACCGAGGGTCTCCCGTAGCTGTCTTGTCCCTTCCGCTGACCACGCCCTCGGGGCCGCAGCGCCCTCTCGTGATGGAGTCGCGTCCGTGAGCTCCGTCCCACTAGTCGACGGTCGCTCTGCAGCGGTATCCTCGCCGCCAGCCCCTCGCGGCGGTTCAGGAGGCCGTTGGGGGCGCCCCGTCCGTCCGTGGCAAATCCTCCTTCCTGCTCCCGGAGAGATTGCAAAGTTGGCCGCCGTCCGTCAGTCTGGGGCGCCCCGGCTGAAGCGGTCGCGGCGCTGCAGGAGAACGCCGCAGCCGCCACACATAGCGCGCAGATCGTTTTGCTGATCATCATTGGGCTTCTGCTGGTAGAACTACGAACTCGCTTTGGTGGAGTGCCGTAAATTGAAGAATGAGATGCCATCTTTGCCTCGCTTCATCTCGCCGTGAGAGCGCCCTCGGTAGCTTTGATCCTCTATCGCCCGATGACAACAGCAACCAGACCCTTGATCGGCTGGCAGACCGGAGGGCTGGTCTCCACTCTGGTCGAAAGGTTGGTGCCGCGCTGAGGAGGGCGCAATGCTGCGTATCCGGATAGCGTAGACGGCGCGAGTGAGCGAGCTCTGGCTCAGCGCCAGCAGACGTCGGTAAACCAGCCGACGAAACCATTTAGCGCGAAATGGTGCCACTCGGTATTGTAGGTGCCTGGTAGGCATCCATCCCGGCTGACACGCACACAGTCTGATAGAGGCCTGGTAATCAACAGAGGCCGTGCGAGGCCACAAAAAATAATAGGCTGCAGAGGCAGTTGTCAGCAAGAGTGACCATCGACAAAATACGCTGGAGCAACATGGGTAGCTAGATAACAAAGCAGTGCGTCAACCAAAGCGTCGATCTCTCCGTGATCCATCCGATTACAGTGACACAGAAGGGTTGAAGTGGCAATCCGGCTTGTATCCGACAGATCTGTGACGGGTCTCCTGTAACTTCAACTTCGTCATCAGGATCGACGGTACTTTCGGTGGTCGTCTAATATCTGAGTCTAATATCGTACATTCTCCAGATCTAGAAGCTAGATTTGCTAGAGTGCTGTCATGGAGCTAGTCAAATCAACCAAACGTGCTACGAGGACGACAGTTATCAGGCGGCAACTTATCCGTGTCGTACACAAGCAAGCCCTTAAGACGATAGGGTAACATGGCCAAACAATGAACTCGTACTTGCATCAATTACCACGTTTTGCTAGCACTTACACTAATACAAACAACAACACGCAAATACGGACAGCACGCCGTCCCCGTGCTAACAGTGTCTCGCAAGATCGTCCGAGTGGGGGGAGGGGGTCGGTCCCACCGAGTGGTCAACCACACAACTGAAGCGCGTGAGGCACAAAACCACCGAGAGACCCCACCGCCAAACGAGATGTGCGCTTACGCGCGCAAGCGGCGGTAACCGCGAGGCTGAGCGGCCGTTTTCCTCACGCGTACAGTACACGATGAAAGGGGGGCAATTGAATGTATTGCCTCGATAACGAGGGCGTGGTGAGCGACCCCCCATTCTTGTGATGCTCATTCGCGCTTGTGATTGTAGGCTAGATCATTCGGCTTGACAAGTCCTTTGTTAACACGGCCGCCTGTACCGGGTACTCTTCGTAGCACCGAGAGATCCATCGACCAAGTAGTTTGATAGCCAGGCTGTCCGCTCTACCGGTGAGCAAGGCTGTCGCACCTCCACTTCTTAATGAGTGTGTCGAATAGTTGACGGGTGGTACACCAGCTCGTCTAGCAGTCTCTTTGATCGCCTTCGATACGGTCTTGGCGTCGAGGTCTAGACACAGATACTGGTGTTGGGTAGCGTTGAGTTCAATTCGTGCGCTCATCACATGTTTCAGAGCTCGGACAGGGCACAACAGCCGATCGCCCGACTGATGCATCGTGCGCCAGGCCCCGCGACCATATTGGTCGTTCTTGGCTCCACTTAAACCTATTGTAACCGCAGTTGCAGTTGCAGTGTCGGTCGGCTTCCCTTTGGAGTCCGCGAAAAATACGTCTTTCATGCGGAGACAGTAGAACTTCCTAGTTTTCCCGATGGTGAGGTACTCAGACCTCCTCAGGAGGAAGAAATAGGCAAGTAGAACGCTGCCCCAGAGTAATCGATCGCGAGGCAATTTGAAGTTGAGCGACCGGCGAAAAAGCCGGAGAAATGCGGGTGTCACGGCCTGTTTCTTCGTCACCGGGTCGTATAGACGTTTGATACCCTGGAGAATCACTTTAAGTTGTGGTGAACGTTCCAACTCGATACCGCAGAATCGCCGATGATACCACAGGATGCACGAAAGCTTGGACTGGATCGTCGAATATTGGTTGCCGCGGTGGAACTTGTTCCCGCCATATTTCCAGAGGTAAATGGCAAAGTACGCCAACTTGTTAGCGCTGGAACGGTTAACGCGTCGAAGCCACGGTGACCAGTTCATCATTCTGGAGAAGTGTCGCCACTGAGCCCAGTAGCTTCGGTACTTGCCGTTTGTAGTTTGGGCCAAGGCGTGACCGCACAGTACCGCTCCCAGACGGCTGAGAGATTGTCGTAGGGCGGAATGACCTCCACCTGCTTCCACGACGTCGAAAGGTTAGTCCATAAATGCCACAACGGATCAACATCAATCCATGCGCGCGAACCAGCGTCGGCCATCGTGTTCAGTCTGCCTGGGATATGTTCTGCCGACAGTGAGATTTGGTATTGAAGTTCGGCCAATGATAGTAGACGGTTGTATAGCTGAGCAGTGGGATGGCGGCTATGGCGTTGATTTGTCCATGCTACGGCACTCATATTGTCGATGTGCAAACAAATCTGTGTGGGAGTAAACTGGGAGTCTTGTTGCCAACACGGACCCCACAGCAGCACCGCCAAGACCGCACTCTGAAGCTCACGCACATTGATGGAGTTGTTGTACTGACCAGCTTGTAGTTTAGCCACCTCCTCGCTCGTGTATTGCAGCCGAATAAACTCTTGTCGCTGGGGTTCCAGCGCGCAGAGACCCGTATTTGAAGCGTCCATATAGACGTGTACAGTCGGTACTACAACGTTGGCAAAATGAGATACAGGAATTCCGTTGAAGCGCTCCTTATGCATCAGGACTGCCTTGAACCATTTCAAATCTTCAGTTACGGATGAGTCAAGGTGGATGATACCGGGGTGCATCGACGTTGCCGCTGCATGCGCCCGTTGGTAAAAGGCTCGTGCGGAGGGAAAACAGGTAGCCACGTGGCGAAACACTCCTAGGAGCTTGTTCAGATCTGTTTTGGTAGCTTTGCCTGCGGTGAGGACATCGTTCACTCTGACGATTGCTCTCTCAATTTTGTCTGCAGGGATTGAAACAGTACCATCGGCCGTATTCCACAGTAGGCCGAGTGCTTTGTTCTTGGAGCGCCATGGTGTAAACTTCTTGTCATTGATCGCTGTAGGTCCCAACACAGTGATCATGGCGTGCCTGAGAGCGTTATTTGCTTCACTACATCGCTGCCCGGTGTTCACCTCTGTGCAGGTGTGGTCGTCGCACCACACGCTACCGTGAAATCGACTCGAATCTGCTGGTGAAGTAGAAACCGGGCCCGATGACTCATACATATCGTTGATGGCCAAACCTGCCAGCGAATAAAACGCTGGTGAGCCGCACCACCCAAATCCACATGACATATCGACAACAACGTAGTCATCTACCGCAAAGGCGAACATGTGTACTGCGTCCTCGTGGACCGGCACGTGCCGAAAAGCTCCGGAGACGTCTCCGAGCATTAAGAGTACCTCCTCGTGGGGAAACGCCTGGCGGAGTTCGTGAATCCGTCGTTCAATATCGCGCGGCGGATTATAGGAAATCGCAGGAAAATTTGATCGCTCAGTGAATTCGTTCACTGAAGCCCCTCGTGGGAATGAATAATCGTTGATCATCCGAGTCTCTCCCCCAGCCTTGTCGATTAAGCCAATTGGGCTCAGGAAGAGCTCGGACCATAATTCAAGGACCCTCGCGTCGAATACCAGGTAGCGGCCGTCTAATTGGCCCCTCCGAACGTGTTTGTAGACATCCACAGCGTGTTCACGTGCACTTTTGTGATTTTGAGACCGGATTAATTGTACAGTGGGTTTGGCTTGCGTCCAGCGGGGGCGCACCCCAGCTCTGACAATTGCGTCCCACTGGCGATATCTTTCGCGTTTGCTGGATGCGGACGGAATATGAAGCTCATGCAAGGCTTTGTTCGGTCTGCCATCACTCGCGGTTTGACCCCGCATCAATCGGACGTATTCAGGTAGCGAGATATTCAAGCGAAGAGCAAGATCCGACAGGAACTTGACAGAGGCGTCATCGATGGCGTCATCGTTGGTGTCAGGTATAGGCACCGTCATATCAAATGCGGCAGCAAACGTACACAGCCGCTCGTGTCGATCACGCTCGGCTATTTCTGCTAGTCGACCGAGTATCTGGTGCGTGAGGGAGAGTTGATTTGTTTTACGTAAACTGGAACTGACGTCACGTTGAACACACAAATAATTTCGCGGTCGTGGGCGTCACGCCTCGGGTTTCACGCTGGGCTTCTCCTCGGTGAGACCCTTGTAGTTTTCCACGATGTATGTTTTGACGACCTCTGGAAGCGTATTGGGGTGGAAGTGAGCCCGTTGTCTATCGAAACATCCACCACGGCCGTCGCCCGAGCAACCCACCACCGATATTGCTTTCATGCAGAGTCGCTTATGTCCTTGGCGCGGTAAAGCAGCTAGCACGTTGGCAGGAATAGATGACTTTCGAGGTGGACGACTAGGATGGCGCGAGTCGTCTTGGCCAGGTCGCGCTCCGTGAGTAGAATGCTCGCCCGAATGGCGTGACCGGCGAAGGTCAAGAATCTCCAGCAGCTCTTCGTCTGTGCGAGAGAATTCAAATCGCACTTCCTGGGCGGCATCGAGATCACGCGCGACGATAAAACCGCGAAACTTGCTGAACTTATTGGTCACCCAAAAGGCCAATAGCTTCCAGCCGACCGCATCGGTATCCGCGACACCTTTGTAGCTGTCTAGAAAGGCGCTGGCTGCGTCAATTAAATCCACGACAGCTTGGTTGTAAAAGTGACGGGCAAATACAAGCAATGCCCGTAACGCACTACTAACGTCAGCTCGAGAAGTAGCGGGAGCCGCTGACCGCAGCGTGTTTCGTTCAGAAAAGTCCGCAAAGCTAATGTTGGAGTCTTGGGCCTGCACCCGGTCCCATAAGTCAGCAGGTCGGCAGTGCATTAAACTGAGACCGTGAACACCAAATCCATAGTCGAGGAGACTCCGGCAGACAGGAGGCACAGCAAGAAACGGCGTCTTGGCTGGTTGCTGCATGCGTTCGAATATATATGGACAAGACTTACCTTGAAATCTCTGATGAAGAATGGTTCGACTAACCCGACGCTGAGTGGCGGATGGCCTGAAGGCGGCTCGGGCCGGCTCAAGCTCGTCGTCACTCGAGACTCCATCGCTGTTAAATGCATCCCCACGTGAGAGTTCGCGTTGACCCTGGCGGGCTGACTCGAGCGTACGGGACCGCTTCCCCAACACCCTGTTCTGTTGTTGAATTTCCCCAATGTCGTCAGTGTCGGATCCGCTTGAAACACTCAGGAGGTCTTCGTCGGTGCGACGACGAGCCGGTTGATCCGAGACACTTGCTCGGACTTCATCAGCTTCAGCTAGAGCTTGAGGGTCTTTGTAGATGTCGAGACTGCTCTTCTTGCGAGCGCCCATTAAGCAGTCGAGGATGTGCTGGCGTCGTACTTTCACCACGCTCAGGTCGTGGGGGCGGACTAGGGCTACCAGGTCGTTAGGTACGAACGGAACAGTGAGAAGCGATCTCACCGATGCCGGAATCTCCCCACGGCGCTTGCGGCAGGCGGCAATTACCGTGTTTTGCGGTTGTAGTAGTTCCTTTGGGTTGAGAATCATGTCAGATACGGTCGCACCTACTTGTAGAGCGTACGTGATCGGATCTGCCTTGATAATTTGCAGTGGTTCTTGAAGCCGGACCGATATCACGTCAGAGCCAACGATGACACTGAGTGAGGTTCCACCTGTCGATACTTCATAGCGCGTGGCTGCACCATAGGCCCACTGGCCCGTGCATGGTCCAATGTTTTGGGCAAAGGCCACAGGGTGCCCAACGTAGTCACCCGGCCAGAGATCTGCTTCGGACGAGTCGACGACCCGAAGCTCCAACACAGAGACTGGCACCTCGATTTCTTGTTCATCGCTGTCAGAGTCCGGACCAACGACACATACGACTGCCTTATCCCCTTCAACACGCTGTACTAGAACGTAGCAAAAGCCGGAGAGTGTCGACACATGAGCGGGGCCGACAAAAGCGAGTGCGTTGGGGGCGAGGCGGACACGTGTCATACTAGAGAAGGGTAGCGGGGTAGGAGCCGGAGGTGGACTGGCACTGAAGAAGCTGCGAGAAGAGACTGTTGCACCGTGAAGCAAAAGCTAAAGTGACCTCTGCCGAGGGCTACAACCGACATCCTGCCCACGGCAGCTAATAATAGGCTCGCGTACTTCCCACCTACCGGAAAACCGATCGTCCTATCCGCCTGATCTTCATTGCGTCGCCTGCGTGGGGTCCACGTCTTGCGAGCTCCCCCCGGCGGCCGTGCCCGTAGGAGCTGGAGGAGGAGTAATAGTAGCGTCTGCTGAAACGCCGTTCACACCGCCACTGACACCCGCACCCGCGTTCACGCCAGGGCTCGCGTTGCCACCGCCGCCTACGTTGGTGGGAGCCTTGCCGTAGGCACCCGTGCTCGGGGCTACACCGGCGTAGCGACCGGTGATGGTGGGTCTACCGTATACGCCGTTGCGCACGGCAGCGTCGTCTACGTTGCCGTACGCGGTATTGGGCTGCCTGTAATTGCTCACGGGCTGGCCGTATCCGCTGTTGCGCTTCACGGCAGCGTCGTCTACCTTGCCGTAACCAGTGTTCGGACGGCCGTAGCTGTTTGCGGGCTGGCTCACAGACATGTAGCCGCCGCTGGGCTTGGCCGCAGCGTTGTCCACCTTGCCGTAGCCACCATTCTGCTTGACAGCATCGTCACTGTCGTTGTCCACCTTGCCGTAGCCACCGCTTTGCTTCACGGCATCGTCACTGTCGTTATCCGGCTCGCCGTAGCCACCATTGCGCTTGACAGCGTCGTTGTCCACCTTGCCGTAGCCATCATTGGGCTTGGTGGCATCGTCACTGTCGTTGTCCACCTTGCCGTAGACACCATTGCACTTAATTGCATCATCACTGACGTCCATCTTGCTGTAGCCACCGTTTTGCTTGTCTGCATCGTCACTGACAGCATCTTCACTGTCGTTATCCACCTTGCCGTAGCCATCATTGGGCTTGGTGGCATCGTCACTGTCGTTGTCCACCTTGCCGTAGCCACCGCTTTGCTTCACGGCATCGTCACTGTCGTTATCCGGCTCGCCGTAGCCACCATTGCGCTTGACAGCGTCGTTGTCCACCTTGCCGTAGCCATCATTGGGCTTGGTGGCATCGTCACTGTCGTTGTCCACCTTGCCGTAGACACCATTGCACTTAATTGCATCATCACTGACGTCCATCTTGCTGTAGCCACCGTTTTGCTTGTCTGCATCGTCACTGACAGCATCTTCACTGTCGTTATCCACCTTGCCGTAGCCATCATTGGGCTTGGTGGCATCGTCACTGTCGTTGTCCACCTTGCCGTAGACACCATTGCACTTAATTGCATCGTCACTGTCGTCTTCCTTGCTGTAGCCACCGTTTTGCTTGTCCGCATCGTCACTGTCGTCCGCCCCGCCGGAGCTACCATTGCGCTTGACGGCGTCGTCGTCCACCTTTCCGTAGCCACCGCTTCGCTTGACGGCGTCGTCACCGACGCTGCCGTAACTGCCCGATCTGCCGAAGCTGCCCGATCTGCCGTAGCTGTTGGGGGCAAGCCGTCCGTCAGTCTGGGGCGCCCCGGCTGAAGCGGTCACGGCACTGCAGGAGAACGCCGCAGCCGCCACACATAGCGCGCAGATCGTTTTGCTGATCATCATTGGGCTTCTGCTGGTAGAACTACGAACTCGCTTTGGTGGAGTGCCGTAAATTGAAGAATGAGATGCCATCTTTGCCTCGCTTCATCTCACCGTGAGAGCGCCCTCGGTAGCTTTGATCCTCTATCGCCCGATGACAACAGCAACCAGACCCTTGATCGGCTGGCAGACCGGAGGGCTGGTCTCCACTCTGGTCGAAAGGTTGGTGCCGCGCTGAGGAGGGCGCAAGGCTGCGTATCCGGATAGCGTAGACGGCGCGAGCTCTGGCCCTGGCTCAGCGCCAGCAGACGTTGGTAAACCAGCCGACGAAACCATTTAGCGCGAAATGGTGCCACTCGGTATTGTACGTGCCTGGTAGGCATCCATCCCGGCTGACACGCACACAGTCTGATAGAGGCCTGGTAATCAACAGAGGCCGTGCGAGGCCACAAAAAATAATAGGCTGCAGAGGCAGTTGTCAGCAAGAGTGACCATCGACAAAATACGCTGGAGCAGCATGGGTAGCTAGATAACAAAGCAGTGCGTCAACCAAAGCGTCGATCTCTCCGTGATCCATCCGATTACAGTGACACAGAAGGGTTGAAGTGGCAATCCGGCTTGTATCCGACAGATCTGTGACGGGTCTCCTGTAACTTCAACTTCGTCATCAGGATCGACGGTACTTTCGGTGGTCGTCTAATATCTGAGTCTAATATCGTACATTCTCCAGATCTAGAAGCTAGATTTGCTAGAGTGCTGTCATGGAGCTAGTCAAATCAACCAAACGTGCTACGAGGACGACAGTTATCAGGCGGCAACTTATCCGTGTCGTACACAAGCAAGCCCTTAAGACGATAGGGTAACATGGCCAAACAATGAACTCGTACTTGCATCAATTACCACGTTTTGCTAGCACTTACACTAATACAAACAACAACACGCAAATACGGACAGCACGCCGTCCCCGTGCTAACAGTGTCTCGCAAGATCGTCCGAGTGGGGGAAGGGGGTCGGTCCCACCGAGTGGTCAACCACACAACTGAAGCGCGTGAGGCACAAAACCACCGAGAGACCCCACCGCCAAACGAGATGTGCGCTTACGCGCGCAAGCGGCGGTAACCGCGAGGCTGAGCGGCCGTTTTCCTCACGCGTACAGTACACGATGAAAGGGGGGCAATTGAATGTATTGCCTCGATAACGAGGGCGTGGTGAGCGACCCCCCATTCTTGTGATGCTCATTCGCGCTTGTGATTGTAGGCTAGATCATTCGGCTTGACAAGTCCTTTGTTAACACGGCCGCCTGTACCGGGTACTCTTCGTAGCACCGAGAGATCCATCGACCAAGTAGTTTGATAGCCAGGCTGTCCGCTCTACCGGTGAGCAAGGCTGTCGCACCTCCACTTCTTAATGAGTGTGTCGAATAGTTGACGGGTGGTACACCAGCTCGTCTAGCAGTCTCTTTGATCGCCTTCGATACGGTCTTGGCGTCGAGGTCTAGACACAGATACTGGTGTTGGGTAGCGTTGAGTTCAATTCGTGCGCTCATCACATGTTTCAGAGCTCGGACAGGGCACAACAGCCGATCGCCCGACTGATGCATCGTGCGCCAGGCCCCGCGACCATATTGGTCGTTCTTGGCTCCACTTAAACCTATTGTAACCGCAGTTGCAGTTGCAGTGTCGGTCGGCTTCCCTTTGGAGTCCGCGAAAAATACGTCTTTCATGCGGAGACAGTAGAACTTCCTAGTTTTCCCGATGGTGAGGTACTCAGACCTCCTCAGGAGGAAGAAATAGGCAAGTAGAACGCTGCCCCAGAGTAATCGATCGCGAGGCAAATTGAAGTTGAGCGACCGGCGAAAAAGCCGGAGAAATGCGGGTGTCACGGCCTGTTTCTTCGTCACCGGGTCGTATAGACGTTTGATACCCTGGAGAATCACTTTAAGTTGTGGTGAACGTTCCAACTCGATACCGCAGAATCGCCGATGATACCACAGGATGCACGAAAGCTTGGACTGGATCGTCGAATATTGGTTGCCGCGGTGGAACTTGTTCCCGCCATATTTCCAGAGGTAAATGGCAAAGTACGCCAACTTGTTAGCGCTGGAACGGTTAACGCGTCGAAGCCACGGTGACCAGTTCATCATTCTGGAGAAGTGTCGCCACTGAGCCCAGTAGCTTCGGTACTTGCCGTTTGTAGTTTGGGCCAAGGCGTGACCGCACAGTACCGCTCCCAGACGGCTGAGAGATTGTCGTAGGGCGGAATGACCTCCACCTGCTTCCACGACGTCGAAAGGTTAGTCCATAAATGCCACAACGGATCAACATCAATCCATGCGCGCGAACCAGCGTCGGCCATCGTGTTCAGTCTGCCTGGGATATGTTCTGCCGACAGTGAGATTTGGTATTGAAGTTCGGCCAATGATAGTAGACGGTTGTATAGCTGAGCAGTGGGATGGCGGCTATGGCGTTGATTTGTCCATGCTACGGCACTCATATTGTCGATGTGCAAACAAATCTGTGTGGGAGTAAACTGGGAGTCTTGTTGCCAACACGGACCCCACAGCAGCACCGCCAAGACCGCACTCTGAAGCTCACGCACATTGATGGAGTTGTTGTACTGACCAGCTTGTAGTTTAGCCACCTCCTCGCTCGTGTATTGCAGCCGAATAAACTCTTGTCGCTGGGGTTCCAGCGCGCAGAGACCCGTATTTGAAGCGTCCATATAGACGTGTACAGTCGGTACTACAACGTTGGCAAAATGAGATACAGGAATTCCGTTGAAGCGCTCCTTATGCATCAGGACTGCCTTGAACCATTTCAAATCTTCAGTTACGGATGAGTCAAGGTGGATGATACCGGGGTGCATCGACGTTGCCGCTGCATGCGCCCGTTGGTAAAAGGCTCGTGCGGAGGGAAAACAGGTAGCCACGTGGCGAAACACTCCTAGGAGCTTGTTCAGATCTGTTTTGGTAGCTTTGCCTGCGGTGAGGACATCGTTCACTCTGACGATTGCTCTCTCAATTTTGTCTGCAGGGATTGAAACAGTACCATCGGCCGTATTCCACAGTAGGCCGAGTGCTTTGTTCTTGGAGCGCCATGGTGTAAACTTCTTGTCATTGATCGCTGTAGGTCCCAACACAGTGATCATGGCGTGCCTGAGAGCGTTATTTGCTTCACTACATCGCTGCCCGGTGTTCACCTCTGTGCAGGTGTGGTCGTCGCACCACACGCTACCGTGAAATCGACTCGAATCTGCTGGTGAAGTAGAAACCGGGCCCGATGACTCATACATATCGTTGATGGCCAAACCTGCCAGCGAATAAAACGCTGGTGAGCCGCACCACCCAAATCCACATGACATATCGACAACAACGTAGTCATCTACCGCAAAGGCGAACATGTGTACTGCGTCCTCGTGGACCGGCACGTGCCGAAAAGCTCCGGAGACGTCTCCGAGCATTAAGAGTACCTCCTCGTGGGGAAACGCCTGGCGGAGTTCGTGAATCCGTCGTTCAATATCGCGCGGCGGATTATAGGAAATCGCAGGAAAATTTGATCGCTCAGTGAATTCGTTCACTGAAGCCCCTCGTGGGAATGAATAATCGTTGATCATCCGAGTCTCTCCCCCAGCCTTGTCGATTAAGCCAATTGGGCTCAGGAAGAGCTCGGACCATAATTCAAGGACCCTCGCGTCGAATACCAGGTAGCGGCCGTCTAATTGGCCCCTCCGAACGTGTTTGTAGACATCCACAGCGTGTTCACGTGCACTTTTGTGATTTTGAGACCGGATTAATTGTACAGTGGGTTTGGCTTGCGTCCAGCGGGGGCGCACCCCAGCTCTGACAATTGCGTCCCACTGGCGATATCTTTCGCGTTTGCTGGATGCGGACGGAATATGAAGCTCATGCAAGGCTTTGTTCGGTCTGCCATCACTCGCGGTTTGACCCCGCATCAATCGGACGTATTCAGGTAGCGAGATATTCAAGCGAAGAGCAAGATCCGACAGGAACTTGACAGAGGCGTCATCGATGGCGTCATCGTTGGTGTCAGGTATAGGCACCGTCATATCAAATGCGGCAGCAAACGTACACAGCCGCTCGTGTCGATCACGCTCGGCTATTTCTGCTAGTCGACCGAGTATCTGGTGCGTGAGGGAGAGTTGATTTGTTTTACGTAAACTGGAACTGACGTCACGTTGAACACACAAATAATTTCGCGGTCGTGGGCGTCACGCCTCGGGTTTCACGCTGGGCTTCTCCTCGGTGAGACCCTTGTAGTTTTCCACGATGTATGTTTTGACGACCTCTGGAAGCGTATTGGGGTGGAAGTGAGCCCGTTGTCTATCGAAACATCCACCACGGCCGTCGCCCGAGCAACCCACCACCGATATTGCTTTCATGCAGAGTCGCTTATGTCCTTGGCGCGGTAAAGCAGCTAGCACGTTGGCAGGAATAGATGACTTTCGAGGTGGACGACTAGGATGGCGCGAGTCGTCTTGGCCAGGTCGCGCTCCGTGAGTAGAATGCTCGCCCGAATGGCGTGACCGGCGAAGGTCAAGAATCTCCAGCAGCTCTTCGTCTGTGCGAGAGAATTCAAATCGCACTTCCTGGGCGGCATCGAGATCACGCGCGACGATAAAACCGCGAAACTTGCTGAACTTATTGGTCACCCAAAAGGCCAATAGCTTCCAGCCGACCGCATCGGTATCCGCGACACCTTTGTAGCTGTCTAGAAAGGCGCTGGCTGCGTCAATTAAATCCACGACAGCTTGGTTGTAAAAGTGACGGGCAAATACAAGCAATGCCCGTAACGCACTACTAACGTCAGCTCGAGAAGTAGCGGGAGCCGCTGACCGCAGCGTGTTTCGTTCAGAAAAGTCCGCAAAGCTAATGTTGGAGTCTTGGGCCTGCACCCGGTCCCATAAGTCAGCAGGTCGGCAGTGCATTAAACTGAGACCGTGAACACCAAATCCATAGTCGAGGAGACTCCGGCAGACAGGAGGCACAGCAAGAAACGGCGTCTTGGCTGGTTGCTGCATGCGTTCGAATATATATGGACAAGACTTACCTTGAAATCTCTGATGAAGAATGGTTCGACTAACCCGACGCTGAGTGGCGGATGGCCTGAAGGCGGCTCGGGCCGGCTCAAGCTCGTCGTCACTCGAGACTCCATCGCTGTTAAATGCATCCCCACGTGAGAGTTCGCGTTGACCCTGGCGGGCTGACTCGAGCGTACGGGACCGCTTCCCCAACACCCTGTTCTGTTGTTGAATTTCCCCAATGTCGTCAGTGTCGGATCCGCTTGAAACACTCAGGAGGTCTTCGTCGGTGCGACGACGAGCCGGTTGATCCGAGACACTTGCTCGGACTTCATCAGCTTCAGCTAGAGCTTGAGGGTCTTTGTAGATGTCGAGACTGCTCTTCTTGCGAGCGCCCATTAAGCAGTCGAGGATGTGCTGGCGTCGTACTTTCACCACGCTCAGGTCGTGGGGGCGGACTAGGGCTACCAGGTCGTTAGGTACGAACGGAACAGTGAGAAGCGATCTCACCGATGCCGGAATCTCCCCACGGCGCTTGCGGCAGGCGGCAATTACCGTGTTTTGCGGTTGTAGTAGTTCCTTTGGGTTGAGAATCATGTCAGATACGGTCGCACCTACTTGTAGAGCGTACGTGATCGGATCTGCCTTGATAATTTGCAGTGGTTCTTGAAGCCGGACCGATATCACGTCAGAGCCAACGATGACACTGAGTGAGGTTCCACCTGTCGATACTTCATAGCGCGTGGCTGCACCATAGGCCCACTGGCCCGTGCATGGTCCAATGTTTTGGGCAAAGGCCACAGGGTGCCCAACGTAGTCACCCGGCCAGAGATCTGCTTCGGACGAGTCGACGACCCGAAGCTCCAACACAGAGACTGGCACCTCGATTTCTTGTTCATCGCTGTCAGAGTCCGGACCAACGACACATACGACTGCCTTATCCCCTTCAACACGCTGTACTAGAACGTAGCAAAAGCCGGAGAGTGTCGACACATGAGCGGGGCCGACAAAAGCGAGTGCGTTGGGGGCGAGGCGGACACGTGTCATACTAGAGAAGGGTAGCGGGGGTAGGAGCCGGAGGTGGACTGGCACTGAAGAAGCTGCGAGAAGAGACTGTTGCACCGTGAAGCAAAAGCTAAAGTGACCTCTGCCGAGGGCTACAACCGACATCCTGCCCACGGCAGCTAATAATAGGCTCGCGTACTTCCCACCTACCGGAAAACCGATCGTCCTATCCGCCTGATCTTCATTGCGTCGCCTGCGTGGGGTCCACGTCTTGCGAGCTCCCCCCGGCGGCCGTGCCCGTAGGAGCTGGAGGAGGAGTAATAGTAGCGTCTGCTGAAACGCCGTTCACACCGCCACTGACACCCGCACCCGCGTTCACGCCAGGGCTCGCGTTGCCACCGCCGCCTACGTTGGTGGGAGCCTTGCCGTAGGCACCCGTGCTCGGGGCTACACCGGCGTAGCGACCGGTGATGGTGGGTCTACCGTATACGCCGTTGCGCACGGCAGCGTCGTCTACGTTGCCGTACGCGGTATTGGGCTGCCTGTAATTGCTCACGGGCTGGCCGTATCCGCTGTTGCGCTTCACGGCAGCGTCGTCTACCTTGCCGTAACCAGTGTTCGGACGGCCGTAGCTGTTTGCGGGCTGGCTCACAGACATGTAGCCGCCGCTGGGCTTGGCCGCAGCGTTGTCCACCTTGCCGTAGCCACCATTCTGCTTGACAGCATCGTCACTGTCGTTGTCCACCTTGCCGTAGCCACCGCTTTGCTTCACGGCATCGTCACTGTCGTTATCCGGCTCGCCGTAGCCACCATTGCGCTTGACAGCGTCGTTGTCCACCTTGCCGTAGCCATCATTGGGCTTGGTGGCATCGTCACTGTCGTTGTCCACCTTGCCGTAGACACCATTGCACTTAATTGCATCATCACTGACGTCCATCTTGCTGTAGCCACCGTTTTGCTTGTCTGCATCGTCACTGACAGCATCTTCACTGTCGTTATCCACCTTGCCGTAGCCATCATTGGGCTTGGTGGCATCGTCACTGTCGTTGTCCACCTTGCCGTAGCCACCGCTTTGCTTCACGGCATCGTCACTGTCGTTATCCGGCTCGCCGTAGCCACCATTGCGCTTGACAGCGTCGTTGTCCACCTTGCCGTAGCCATCATTGGGCTTGGTGGCATCGTCACTGTCGTTGTCCACCTTGCCGTAGACACCATTGCACTTAATTGCATCATCACTGACGTCCATCTTGCTGTAGCCACCGTTTTGCTTCACGGCATCGTCACTGTCGTTATCCGGCTCGCCGTAGCCATCATTGGGCTTGGTGGCATCGTCACTGTCGTTGTCCACCTTGCCGTAGCCATCATTGGGCTTGGTGGCATCGTCACTGTCGTTGTCCACCTTGCCGTAGACACCATTGCACTTAATTGCATCATCACTGACGTCCATCTTGCTGTAGCCACCGTTTTGCTTGTCTGCATCGTCACTGACAGCATCTTCACTGTCGTTATCCACCTTGCCGTAGCCATCATTGGGCTTGGTGGCATCGTCACTGTCGTTGTCCACCTTGCCGTAGCCACCGCTTTGCTTCACGGCATCGTCACTGTCGTTATCCGGCTCGCCGTAGCCACCATTGCGCTTGACAGCGTCGTTGTCCACCTTGCCGTAGCCATCATTGGGCTTGGTGGCATCGTCACTGTCGTTGTCCACCTTGCCGTAGACACCATTGCACTTAATTGCATCATCACTGACGTCCATCTTGCTGTAGCCACCGTTTTGCTTCACGGCATCGTCACTGTCGTTATCCGGCTCGCCGTAGCCATCATTGGGCTTGGTGGCATCGTCACTGTCGTTGTCCACCTTGCCGTAGACACCATTGCACTTAATTGCATCGTCACTGTCGTCTTCCTTGCTGTAGCCACCGTTTTGCTTGTCCGCATCGTCACTGTCGTCCGCCCCGCCGGAGCTACCATTGCGCTTGACGGCGTCGTCGTCCACCTTTCCGTAGCCACCGCTTCGCTTGACGGCGTCGTCACCGACGCTGCCGTAACTGCCCGATCTGCCGAAGCTGCCCGATCTGCCGTAGCTGTTGGGGGCAAGCCGTCCGTCAGTCTGGGGCGCCCCGGCTGAAGCGGTCGCGGCGCTGCAGGAGAACGCCGCAGCCGCCACACATAGCGCGCAGATCGTTTTGCTGATCATCATTGGGCTTCTGCTGGTAGAACTACGAACTCGCTTTGGTGGAGTGCCGTAAATTGAAGAATGAGATGCCATCTTTGCCTCGCTTCATCTCACCGTGAGAGCGCCCTCGGTAGCTTTGATCCTCTATCGCCCGATGACAACAGCAACCAGACCCTTGATCGGCTGGCAGACCGGAGGGCTGGTCTCCACTCTGGTCGAAAGGTTGGTGCCGCGCTGAGGAGGGCGCAAGGCTGCGTATCCGGATAGCGTAGACGGCGCGAGCTCTGGCCCTGGCTCAGCGCCAGCAGACGTTGGTAAACCAGCCGACGAAACCATTTAGCGCGAAATGGTGCCACTCGGTATTGTACGTGCCTGGTAGGCATCCATCCCGGCTGACACGCACACAGTCTGATAGAGGCCTGGTAATCAACAGAGGCCGTGCGAGGCCACAAAAAATAATAGGCTGCAGAGGCAGTTGTCAGCAAGAGTGACCATCGACAAAATACGCTGGAGCAGCATGGGTAGCTAGATAACAAAGCAGTGCGTCAACCAAAGCGTCGATCTCTCCGTGATCCATCCGATTACAGTGACACAGAAGGGTTGAAGTGGCAATCCGGCTTGTATCCGACAGATCTGTGACGGGTCTCCTGTAACTTCAACTTCGTCATCAGGATCGACGGTACTTTCGGTGGTCGTCTAATATCTGAGTCTAATATCGTACATTCTCCAGATCTAGAAGCTAGATTTGCTAGAGTGCTGTCATGGAGCTAGTCAAATCAACCAAACGTGCTACGAGGACGACAGTTATCAGGCGGCAACTTATCCGTGTCGTACACAAGCAAGCCCTTAAGACGATAGGGTAACATGGCCAAACAATGAACTCGTACTTGCATCAATTACCACGTTTTGCTAGCACTTACACTAATACAAACAACAACACACAAATACGGACAGCACGCCGTCCCCGTGCTAACAGTGTCTCGCAACATCGTCCGAGTGTAGGGGGGGTCGGACCCACCGAGTGGCCTGCCACGCAACCGAACGCACGAGGCACAAAGCCACTCTAGGGGCCCCACCGCCAAACCAGATATGCGCTTACGCGCGCAAGCGGCGGTAACCGCGAGGCTGATGATCCGATGGGTTCACTCCCACCGGAGCGAAATTCAGTTCAAGGTTGACGAAACAGTGATCAAGTTTAAGGTTGACGAAACAGTCTGTTGCTAGCTAGTTTTTGCTTTGATATGACAATCAGTTTATAATTTGCTCACGACGAGAAACGGGACTTCAGTGCACGGTGGCTCAGCAGAGAGTCACGTGCGAACAAAGTTATCTTTAGTAAGAAGCTAAGGTTCCAAGAACGTCGACTCCGCGCGAGCTCAGCGCGTGACACTACGGAGCAAGAGGACGAGCGCGCCGGCGAGGGCGCGACCGCTGAGGCGTCGGACGCGGAGGTGGCCAGGGGGCGCACCGACGCGGAGGATCATGGCGCCGATACTACTGATGATGAACTGGTGATGCGAACCGCCGCCATGCAGCTGGAGAGCGCCCCGTCGCCGACCCTAAGCTCTCTGGGTCTGAGGATTCAGATTCCAAACCCATTCGACGCGACCGAGGCCGTGGACGAAGATGTGGAGATGCCGACCGCAAGTCCAGAGCGAGAGGAGAGGTTTTCTTCGCAGCGTGTGGCTGCAGCCCCTGCATTGCCGCAGCCTCCTAGATTTGCCGCAGCCTCCTAGATTTGCCGGGCGCACGATGCAGGACCGGCGAGATTTCATGCAGAAATACGAGACCTATTTGGCAGCCATAAACGCACTGCAGACTCCATACACGGGGGCGTTCGCTATGCCGGTTGGTGCTTGCGTCGAGTCTAAGACCAAGAGGATGATAGCGAGGTACGAGTTCAACTCCACCGTAAACCTCATCACGGAGCAGCAGTGGATTGGGTACTTTATGCAAGCTAACTTGCCTTCACTGGTGGACTATGCGGCCGTGGACGACGCCATGAAGACGCTAAAGATGAAAACTACGTGGCCAGAACCTGAAAGCAGGATGATGAACTTGCAAGCTGATCTGGAGGGCATCCTCGACAAGTTCAACTTAACCGACCAGGCCTTCGAGCACGAGCAGCGCCGTCTGGTTCGGTACCTCTCGAACGCGCTGGAACCACCCAGCTTTTAAGCTGCGGTCACCACGAAGCTGACTCTCCAGCAGAACAAGCAGTTCAAGCACGAGGTAGTTCCCTTTTGTGTGTGGGTGACACAGTTGCTGAGGGAGTTCATGACATGGGAGCACTACGCACCGTCTTCGACAGCCTCCCCGAACCCGCGGCAAAATGCTGATCGGGGTGTAAATGGGGGTCGTGGAACAACTGGTGGTCGAGGGCAGCAATCGGATCGCCGAGGACGCGGTGGGCGAGGCCGAGGGAATGGTGGTGGTAGAGGTGGCCGTGGAGATGCTGTGGTTGCTGACCCTGCTGCGGCAGGCATTAATCGTCCACCCGCAGCGCAACCAGGTGCGAGTCACCCCGCCCGAAATGCTTGCCTTAAATGCAACTCGACGGAGCACCAGGTTCGTGATTGTCCAAGCTGCACGCCGGACGAGCTCTCTTAATTACTTCAGCGACATGCGAAAGAACTGCGAGAGCGTCGGGAGGCAGCGCGTGGTATGCCTGTCAGGAAGTTTGGCGTCATGGAAGCCGGTAAGCCGGCTAATGCAGAGGATCGTGGGTCGGTCGTAGCTGCTGTTGATGGAGTGGCTGTAAAGGCCCTAATGCTCGACACTGGGGCCGACGCGTCGTTGGTCGCGCGTGGCGTCTTGGACGCGCTTGAAGCCATGGGCAAGACGTTGAGTGTTCGCCCTGTGGCCGGCATCACTTTGTCTCCAGTGGGAAAAGGAGCAATCGCGGTGACTCGTTCGGTCATCTTCCGTGAGGTCGTGCTGACAACGACGGCGGGACCACTAATGCTTCGGAATTTATCCTGCTATGTGGAGGAACATAACAACAGCATGGAGATGATCGTCGGTCGTCCGATCATGAAACTTTTGGGGTATTCTACTGATAAGCTGCCGGTAGAAGCTCGGAGCATTAGCCCCGAATGGGAACTTGGTGGCCATCGCACAGGCGGTGGTGAATCGGATGCTGCACCTACAACCCTGCAGAAGATGTGCCGTTTGCAGGAATCTCCTCGAGATCCGACGTTGACGACAGAGGAAGCCGAAGACGTGGAGCGACAAGAAACGAGGACGGCGACACCCTGCATGCGCCCCACGAATTTGACGGAAGTCATTCAGCACTTGGAGAAGAGAGGTCGCCACGAAAATGGGCCTGACTCTGGATGGACGCGCCAAGCTGGCCGCTGTACTCCACTTTCGCGCTGACTGTTTCCGAGTGGAATTTGGTAATGACCCGCCAGTACGTGTGGTACCGTTAAAAGTTCGTTTGAAAGACGGTGTGAGACCGGTCAAGGCGCAGCCGCGCCGCTATTCGCCTACGGACCGCGAATTCCTCGATCGCCACACGCGCGTTTAGCTTGACAATGGATTAGTCTATTTGAACCATCGCAGTTGTTGGGCGTCAGCTCCGAACATCGTGCGGAAGAAGGAGCAGGACGTCGACCCAAGCGCGGACCCCCGGATGACCATCGACAGTCGTGGTGTGAACGAGAAGACAGAAGCCATACCGTGGCCGATGCCAGTGCTCGAGGTCGTAATCGGAGAGCTAGAGGGGGCGAAGTACTTTTTCGTCCTGGATTGGTTCAGGGGCTACTGGCAATTGCCCCTGCACCCAGATTCACAAGAGCTGTTTTCGTTCGTGACACACCGAGGCATCTATACACCTACGCGGGTGCCGATGGGCGCGACCGACGCTGTCGCGTACTGCCAGGGTGTAGTAGAAGAGATCTTCGGAGACCTACTCGGGCAAGGGCTCCTATGCTGGCTGGATGACATCCTCGGATACGCGGAGACGGAGGAAGAGTTGCTTGCCTTGCTGGAAAAGGTGTTGGAGCGCTGTGAAAAATTTGGCCTGAAACTACATGCCAAAAACTGGTTGTTCTTCGCCACTGAGGTCAAGTGGTGCGGCAGGATTATTTCCGCCGAGGGCGTCAAGCACTGCCCGGAGCGCATTCAAAGGGCTAGTCGACATGCAGCCTCCTCGGACAGCTGGAGAGTTGCAGCAGTTCGTATGTGCTGCGAATTGGATGCGCCAGAGCATACCCGAGTATTCGCGTCTGTCGGCAGCTTTCTATGAAGCACTTGAGCGCGCTGCACAGGTCGCGGGGTCGCGCAAGCAGAAACAATTGGCGAAAGTGCGATTGGATGAAGCAGGCTGGCATGAAAAGGAAGCCTCTAGTTTCGAAGCAGTTCGTGCTGCCCTGTTGGGGATGGTGCCGCTCGCGCACCCGAGACCGACAGCGAAGGTATGCCTTTATACTGATGCGAGTCAATATTTTTGGGGAGCTGTTGTAACGCAGCTAAAACCTGGTGAGGCTGAATTGCCCCTGATCGAGCAACAACACCAGCCTTTGGCTTTTTTGAGTGGCCGGTTTGTGGACGCTTCAAGTCGCTGGTCTACGATTGAAAAAGAGGCGTTCGCCATCGTCGAGGCGACGCGTCGGCTGGAATACCTGCTACTTCGTCCTACTGGATTCCGGTTGTACACGGATCACCGGAGCCTCGTGTATATTTTTAATCCGTATGCTACTGACGGTGCAATGGCCCGATCCCGAGCTGACAAGCTTCAGCGGTGGGCATTGTCGCTTATGTCCTTCAAGTATGTGATCGAGCATGTTCCCGGTGAAGAGAACGTTTGGGGAGATTTGCTTAGTCGCTGGGGGGCTGGTCAGGTGCTAGAAGCACAGCATGGGGCTTTGCGAGTCGCCCGTCTTGCGGTCGTTCAACGTGTATCTCCGCTCGAAGAACCGGAATTTGTTTGGCCATCTGAATCTGAAATTCGTGCGTCGCAGGAGGCTGCTCGAGCTTCCGGTCAGATCTTGACAGGAACCCAGCTCGATGACGAACGTCACCTTCTGGTAACGAGGACGGGCCTAGTCTACATCCCGGACGATGCTGCCGACTTGCAGCAACGATTGTGCGTGGTTGCACATGCCGGTGCCAGCGGCCACAGAGGTGGCCGGGCTACGCAACAGGCTCTCGAAGCCGTGTTTTATTGGAGCAGCCTTGGCGCCGATGTCGCAGCGTTCGTGAATGGATGTTCACTGTATGACGACAGCAAGTGGCCGGATTCCTCGCCCATTTGGCGAGACCCTAGTTGCTACAAAACCAAATGAGCTACTGCACTTTGACTATCTCACTATGGTTGAAGGTGAAGGCGGACTGAAATACGTCTTAGTGCTCAAGGACGGGATGAGCGGGTACGTCGAGCTAGTCGCGTGCTTGCAAGCAACGGTTGATACTGCGTATCGAGCGCTGATCGACTGGTTCAAGCGTTTTGGAGTGGTGCATCAATGGGCTTAGGACCAAGGAGCGCACTTTCGAAACCAAATTATTGAAACAGCTGCAGCGGGCTCTCGGTGCGCATCATCATTTTGTCACGGCGTATACGCCGTGGGCCAATGGTACCGTCGAGGTCGTGAATCGCGAAGTGCTCAAGGCCATGAAGGCGCTGTTGAGCGAGCGCAGGTTGTCTGTTCGCGATTGGCCGGCTTTGTTACCAGTCGTCCAAGCAGCGCTTAACGGGATGCCAGCCGATCGTCTAGGAGGCAAGACCCCGTTGACAGCGTTTACCGCATTGCCCGGGGGATCGCAATTGACTAGTATCCTGCATCCACGTGAACCGGTGGATACGCCCGTGGAGTGGGTGACCCAGGAGCTGCTGGCTCATTTGGAGGAGGTCCCTGTGGCGCTGGATGGACTCCACGCTGAAATGGTGGATGCTAGCGAGAAACGCCGTCGCGCTGCACGCGAGCGACACTCTCGCCGCCAAGGAGTCAAACTGCAGAAGTTTAGCGAAGGCGACTTTGTACTTGCTGCGACTGCCACGGGACGCAGTGGCAACAAGCTGGCGTTGTTGTGGCGAGGCCCCAAACGCATCGTCAAAGCACTGAATGATTTTACGTTCGAAGTGGCCGACATCATTCCGCCGTTCGACGTGTCCGTGCGTCACGCGTCACGGCTACAGCTGTATCGAGAAGCTGCGCGAGGCCGCGCTGAGGAGTTGCAGGAACAAGCCATATACGGAGAGGGTGGCCATCTTGTGGAAGCACTGCGCGATTGCCGACTAAGCCCGGATACGCATCGTTATGAAATGTTCGTCAAATGGTACGGACTCGACGACGTCGAGAGCTCGTGGGAACCAGCTGAGAACATCAAGCAAGATGTTCCGCAGTTGTTCCAGGCGTTCCTGGATGCGGATCACCACGACACTCTCCGTGCCGAAATGAAGCGCGCGTTGGTCCGCCTCGATGTGCCCGACCCCGCGCCGCCAAGACAGCCGCGCCGAAATGATCGCAACCAGAACCACCGGCGAATCCCTCAGTAGGACCACCACGTCTGCAGTTGGAGGGGGAAGTGATCCGATGGGTTCACTCCCACCGGAGCGAAGTTCAGTTCAAGGTTGACGAGACCGTGATCAAGTTCAAGGTTGACGAAACAGTCTGTTGCTAGCTAGTTTTTGCTTTGATCAGGGTTTGGAATTTTCCAATACCAGTAACCGTAATTGGCAATTCAGTAACTGCAATTATTTATTGACCCTCTGACCTCAATAACACTCAATATTTTTAGGACCCCAGAACAGTGGATTTCAGTGTCCTTGACACGGTTGGCGTTGAGTGAGGCTATGTAGATCGAGTGGCTCTCGCTCTCGCTTTGAATCTGTGGATCGCAGTAGGTTGCTGCTACTCGAAACAGTGCGCTCATCAGCTCACTTTTCGTCTGCACTCACCCCGTCGTCTACAGCTCGAACCACGCATGTCCGACCGCGCCTCGAACCGCGACATCGTACTATACGCCCGAGGGCTTCGACTACTTTATGTGTCGTATATGCTTCGTTAGGCGCAAGCAAGGCGCAGCATGGGCATGTCGAACCTCGTGGAACACGTTTATCGCTTAGATTGCGGTAAATGCCCTTATCTAACAAAATATCAATACATTTTCTTGTACATGTGGTTATTCGCGGTGACTGGGTCGCGCCTGTTGGGATGTGGATACTATTCGCTGAAGTCTGTGTGCGCGGCGGAAAGGTTCTTGAGGTAAACCCCTCCTGATTCCAATGAACGCACTGTGGACAAATTCCAACATTTTCACATGCGTGTACTCCCATACGATGGAGCGAACACCACGTCTCATGCTGTTACTGGAAATCGATTAGCAATTAGGCCAATTATTTATTGGTCTCGATTCGGAGACCCAATAAATATGACATTGCATTGTTCCAAACCCTGGCTTTGATATGACAATCAGTTTATAATTTGCTCACGACGAGAAACGGGACTTCAGTGCACGGTGGCTCAGCAGAGAGTCACGTGCGAACAGCTGAGCGGCCGTTTGCGTCGCCTGCGTGGGGTCCGTGTTTTGCGAGTTCCCCCCGGCGGTCGTGCCCGTAGGAGCTGGAGTAGGAGTAATAGTAGCGTCTGCTGAAACGCCGTTCACACCGCCACTGACACCCACACCCGCTTTCACGCCAGGGCCCGCGATGCCACCGCCACCTACGTTGGCGGGAGCCTTGCCGTAGGCACCCGTGCTCGGGGCTACACCGGCGTAGCGATGGGTCTACCGTATACGCCGTTGAGCACGGCAGCGTCGTCTACGTTGCCGTAACCAGTATTCGGACGGCCATAATTGTTCGCGGGCTGGCTCACAGACTTGTAGCCGCCGCTAGGCTTGGCCGCATCGTTGTCCACCTTGCCGTAGCCACCATTCTGCTTGACAGCATCGTCACTGTCATTGTCCACCTTGCCGTAGCCACCGGTTTGCTTGACAGTATCGTCACTGTCGTTGTCCACCTTGCCATAGCCACCGCTTTGCTTGACAGTATCGTCACTGTCGTTGTCCACCTTGCCATAGCCACCATTGCGCTTGACAGCATCTTCACTGTCGTTATCCACCTTGCCGTAGCCATCATTGGGCTTGGTGGCATCGTCACTGTCGTTGTCCACCTTGCCGTAGACACCATTGCACTTAATTGCATCATCACTGACGTCCATCTTGCTGTAGCCACCGTTTTGCTTGTCTGCATCGTCACTGACAGCATCTTCACTGTCGTTATCCACCTTGCCGTAGCCATCATTGGGCTTGGTGGCATCGTCACTGTCGTTGTCCACCTTGCCGTAGACACCATTGCACTTAATTGCATCATCACTGTCGTCTTCCTTGCTGTAGCCACCGTTTTGCTTGTCCGCATCGTCACTGTCGTCCGCCCCGCCGGAGCTACCATTGCGCTTGACGGCGTCGTCGTCCACCTTTCCGTAGCCACCGCTTCGCTTGACGGCGTCGTCACCGACGCTGCCGTAACTGCCCGATCTGCCGAAGCTGCCCGATCTGCCGTAGCTGTTGCGGGCAAGCCGTCCGTCAGTCTGGGGCGCCCCGGCTGAAGCGGTCGCGGCGCTGCAGGAGAACGCCGCAGCCGCCACACATAGCGCGCAGATCGTTTTGCTGATCATCATTGGGCTTGTGCTGGTAGAACTACGAACTCGCTTTGGTGGAGTGCCGTAAATTGAAGAATGAGATGCCATCTTTGCCTCGCTTCATCTCGCCGTGAGAGCGCCCTCGGTAGCTTTGATCCTCTATCGCCCGATGACAACAGCAACCAGACCCTTGATCGGCTGGCAGACCGGAGGGCTGGTCTCCACTCTGGTCGAAAGGTTGGTGCCGCGCTGAGGAGGGCGCAAGGCTGCGTATCCGGATAGCGTAGACGGCGCGAGTGAGCGAGCTCTGGCTCAGCGCCAGCAGACGTCGGTAAACCAGCCGACGAAACCATTTAGCGCGAATGGTGTCACTCGGTATTGTAGGTGCCTGGTAGGCATCCATCCCGGCTGACTCGCACACAGTCTGATAGAGGCCTGGTAATCAACAGAGACCGTGCGAGACCACAAAAAATAATAGGCTGCAGAGGCAGTTGTCAGCAAGAGTGACCATCGACAAAATACGCTGGAGCAGCATGGGTAGCTAGATAACAAAGCAGTATGTCAACCAAAGCGTCGATCTCTCCGTGATCCATCCGATTACAGTGACACAGAAGGGTTGAAGTGGCAATCCGGCTTGTATCCGACAGATCTGTGACGGGTCTCCTGTAACTTCAACTTCGTCATCAGGATCGACGGTACTTTCGGTGGTCGTCTAATATCTGAGTCTAATATCGTACATTCTCCAGATCTAGAAGCTAGATTTGCTAGAGTGCTGTCATGGAGTTAGTCAAATCAACCAAACGTGCTACGAGGACGGCAGTTATCAGGCGGCAACTTATCCGTGTCGTACACAAGCAAGCCCTTAAGACGATAGGGTAACATGGCCAAACAATGAACTCGTACTTGCATCAATTACCACGTTTTGCTAGCACTTACACTAATACAAACAACAACACACAAATACGGACAGCACGCCGTCCCCGTGCTAACAGTGTCTCGCAACATCGTCCGAGTGTAGGGGGGGTCGGTCCCACCGAGTGGCCTGCCACGCAACCGAACGCACGAGGCACAAAGCCACTCTAGGGGCCCCACCGCCAAACCAGATATGCGCTTACGCGCGCAAGCGGCGGTAACCGCGAGGCTGAGCGGCCGTTTGCGTCGCCTGCGTGGGGTCCATGTCTTGCGAGTTCCCCCCGGCGGTCGTGCCCGTAGGAGCTGGAGTAGGAGTAATAGTAGCGTCTGCTGAAACGCCGTTCACACCGCCACTGACGCCCACACCCGCTTTCACGCCAGGGCCCGCGATGCCACCGCCGCCTACGTTGGCGGGAGCCTTGCCGTAGGCACCCGTGCTCGGGGCTACACCGGCGTAGCGATGGGTCTACCGTATACGCCGTTGAGCACGGCAGCGTCGTCTACGTTGCCGTAACCAGTATTCGGACGGCCATAATTGTTCGCGGGCTGGCTCACAGACTTGTAGCCGCCGCTAGGCTTGGCCGCATCGTTGTCCACCTTGCCGTAGCCACCATTCTGCTTGACAGCATCGTCACTGTCATTGTCCACCTTGCCGTAGCCACCATTCTGCTTGACAGCATCGTCACTGTCATTGTCCACCTTGCCGTAGCCACCGGTTTGCTTGACAGTATCGTCACTGTCGTTGTCCACCTTGCCATAGCCACCATTGCGCTTGACAGCATCTTCACTGTCGTTATCCACCTTGCCGTAGCCATCATTGGGCTTGGTGGCATCGTCACTGTCGTTGTCCACCTTGCCGTAGACACCATTGCACTTAATTGCATCATCACTGACGTCCATCTTGCTGTAGCCACCGTTTTGCTTGTCTGCATCGTCACTGACAGCATCTTCACTGTCGTTATCCACCTTGCCGTAGCCATCATTGGGCTTGGTGGCATCGTCACTGTCGTTGTCCACCTTGCCGTAGACACCATTGCACTTAATTGCATCATCACTGTCGTCTTCCTTGCTGTAGCCACCGTTTTGCTTGTCCGCATCGTCACTGTCGTCCGCCCCGCCGGAGCTACCATTGCGCTTGACGGCGTCGTCGTCCACCTTTCCGTAGCCACCGCTTCGCTTGACGGCGTCGTCACCGACGCTGCCGTAACTGCCCGATCTGCCGAAGCTGCCCGATCTGCCGTAGCTGTTGGGGGCAAGCCGTCCGTCAGTCTGGGGCGCCCCGGCTGAAGCGGTCGCAGCGCTGCTGGAGAACGCCGCAGCCGCCACACATAGCGCGCAGATCGTTTTGCTGATCATCGTTGGGCTTCTGCTGGTAGAACTTCGAACTCGCTTTGATGGGGTGCCGTAAATTGAAGAATGAGATGCCAACTTTGCCTCGCTTCATCTCGCCGTGAGAGCGCCCTCGGTAGCTTTGATCCTCTATCGCCCGATGACAACAGCAACCAGACCCTTGATCGGCTGGCAGACCGGAGGGCTGGTCTCCACTCTGGTCGAAAGGTTGGTGCCGCGCTGAGGAGGGCGCAAGGCTGCGTATCCGGATAGCGTAGACGGCGCGAGTGAGCGAGCTCTGGCTCAGCGCCAGCAGACGTCGGTAAACCAGCCGACGAAACCATTTAGCGCGAAATGGTGCCACTCGGTATTGTAGGTGCCTGGTAGGCATCCATCCCGGCTGACACGCACACAGTCTGATAGAGGCCTGGTAATCAACAGAGGCCGTGCGAGACCACAAAAAATAATAGGCTGCAGAGGCAGTTGTCAGCAAGAGTGACCATCGACAAAATACGCTGGAGCAGCATGGGTAGCTAGATAACAAAGCAGTATGTCAACCAAAGCGTCGATCTCTCCGTGATCCATCCGATTACAGTGACACAGAAGGGTTGAAGTGGCAATCCGGCTTGTATCCGACAGATCTGTGACGGGTCTCCTGTAACTTCAACTTCGTCATCAGGATCGACGGTACTTTCGGTGGTCGTCTAATATCTGAGTCTAATATCGTACATTCTCCAGATCTAGAAGCTAGATTTGCTAGAGTGCTGTCATGGAGTTAGTCAAATCAACCAAACGTGCTATGAGGACGGCAGTTATCAGGCGGCAACTTATCCGTGTCGTACACAAGCAAGCCCTTAAGACGATAGGGTAACATGGCCAAACAATGAACTCGTACTTGCATCAATTACCACGTTTTGCTAGCACTTACACTAATACAAACAACAACACACAAATACGGACAGCACGCCGTCCCCGTGCTAACAGTGTCTCGCAACATCGTCCGAGTGTAGGGGGGGTCGGTCCCACCGAGTGGCCTGCCACGCAACCGAACGCACGAGGCACAAAGCCACTCTAGGGGCCCCACCGCCAAACCAGATATGCGCTTACGCGCGCAAGCGGCGGTAACCGCGAGGCTGAGCGGCCGTTTGCGTCGCCTGCGTGGGGTCCATGTCTTGCGAGTTCCCCCCGGCGGTCGTGCCCGTAGGAGCTGGAGTAGGAGTAATAGTAGCGTCTGCTGAAACGCCGTTCACACCGCCACTGACGCCCACACCCGCTTTCACGCCAGGGCCCGCGATGCCACCGCCGCCTACGTTGGCGGGAGCCTTGCCGTAGGCACCCGTGCTCGGGGCTACACCGGCGTAGCGATGGGTCTACCGTATACGCCGTTGAGCACGGCAGCGTCGTCTACGTTGCCGTAACCAGTATTCGGACGGCCATAATTGTTCGCGGGCTGGCTCACAGACTTGTAGCCGCCGCTAGGCTTGGCCGCATCGTTGTCCACCTTGCCGTAGCCACCATTCTGCTTGACAGCATCGTCACTGTCATTGTCCACCTTGCCGTAGCCACCATTCTGCTTGACAGCATCGTCACTGTCATTGTCCACCTTGCCGTAGCCACCGGTTTGCTTGACAGTATCGTCACTGTCGTTGTCCACCTTGCCATAGCCACCATTGCGCTTGACAGCATCTTCACTGTCGTTATCCACCTTGCCGTAGCCATCATTGGGCTTGGTGGCATCGTCACTGTCGTTGTCCACCTTGCCGTAGACACCATTGCACTTAATTGCATCATCACTGACGTCCATCTTGCTGTAGCCACCGTTTTGCTTGTCTGCATCGTCACTGACAGCATCTTCACTGTCGTTATCCACCTTGCCGTAGCCATCATTGGGCTTGGTGGCATCGTCACTGTCGTTGTCCACCTTGCCGTAGACACCATTGCACTTAATTGCATCATCACTGACGTCTTCCTTGCTGTAGCCACCGTTTTGCTTGTCCGCATCGTCACTGTCGTCCGCCCCGCCGGAGCTACCATTGCGCTTGACGGCGTCGTCGTCCACCTTTCCGTAGCCACCGCTTCGCTTGACGGCGTCGTCACCGACGCTGCCGTAACTGCCCGATCTGCCGAAGCTGCCCGATCTGCCGTAGCTGTTGGGGGCAAGCCGTCCGTCAGTCTGGGGCGCCCCGGCTGAAGCGGTCGCAGCGCTGCTGGAGAACGCCGCAGCCGCCACACATAGCGCGCAGATCGTTTTGCTGATCATCGTTGGGCTTCTGCTGGTAGAACTTCGAACTCGCTTTGATGGGGTGCCGTAAATTGAAGAATGAGATGCCAACTTTGCCTCGCTTCATCTCGCCGTGAGAGCGCCCTCGGTAGCTTTGATCCTCTATCGCCCGATGACAACAGCAACCAGACCCTTGATCGGCTGGCAGACCGGAGGGCTGGTCTCCACTCTGGTCGAAAGGTTGGTGCCGCGCTGAGGAGGGCGCAAGGCTGCGTATCCGGATAGCGTAGACGGCGCGAGTGAGCGAGCTCTGGCTCAGCGCCAGCAGACGTCGGTAAACCAGCCGACGAAACCATTTAGCGCGAAATGGTGCCACTCGGTATTGTAGGTGCCTGGTAGGCATCCATCCCGGCTGACACGCACACAGTCTGATAGAGGCCTGGTAATCAACAGAGGCCGTGCGAGGCCACAAAAATAATAGACTGCAGAGGCAGTTGTCAGCAAGAGTGACCATCGACAAAATACGCTGGAGCAGCATGGGTAGCTAGATAACAAAGCAGTATGTCAACCAAAGCGTCGATCTCTCCGTGATCCATCCGATTACAGTGACACAGAAGGGTTGAAGTGGCAATCCGGCTTGTATCCGACAGATCTGTGACGGGTCTCCTGTAACTTCAACTTCGTCATCAGGATCGACGGTACTTTCGGTGGTCGTCTAATATCTGAGTCTAATATCGTACATTCTCCAGATCTAGAAGCTAGATTTGCTAGAGTGCTGTCATGGAGTTAGTCAAATCAACCAAACGTGCTACGAGGACGGCAGTTATCAGGCGGCAACTTATCCGTGTCGTACACAAGCAAGCCCTTAAGACGATAGGGTAACATGGCCAAACAATGAACTCGTACTTGCATCAATTACCACGTTTTGCTAGCACTTACACTAATACAAACAACAACACACAAATACGGACAGCACGCCGTCCCCGTGCTAACAGTGTCTCGCAACATCGTCCGAGTGTAGGGGGGGTCGGTCCCACCGAGTGGCCTGCCACGCAACCGAACGCACGAGGCACAAAGCCACTCTAGGGGCCCCACCGCCAAACCAGATATGCGCTTACGCGCGCAAGCGGCGGTAACCGCGAGGCTGAGCGGCCGTTTGCGTCGCCTGCGTGGGGTCCATGTCTTGCGAGTTCCCCCCGGCGGTCGTGCCCGTAGGAGCTGGAGTAGGAGTAATAGTAGCGTCTGCTGAAACGCCGTTCACACCGCCACTGACGCCCACACCCGCTTTCACGCCAGGGCCCGCGATGCCACCGCCGCCTACGTTGGCGGGAGCCTTGCCGTAGGCACCCGTGCTCGGGGCTACACCGGCGTAGCGATGGGTCTACCGTATACGCCGTTGAGCACGGCAGCGTCGTCTACGTTGCCGTAACCAGTATTCGGACGGCCATAATTGTTCGCGGGCTGGCTCACAGACTTGTAGCCGCCGCTAGGCTTGGCCGCATCGTTGTCCACCTTGCCGTAGCCACCATTCTGCTTGACAGCATCGTCACTGTCATTGTCCACCTTGCCGTAGCCACCGGTTTGCTTGACAGTATCGTCACTGTCGTTGTCCACCTTGCCATAACCACCGCTTTGCTTCACGGCATCTTCACTGTCGTTATCCACCTTACCGTAGCCATCGTTGGGCTTGGTGGCATCGTCACTGTCGTTGTCCACATTGCCGTAGACACCATTGCACTTAATTGCATCATCACTGACGTCCAACTTGCTGTAGCCACCGTTTTGCTTGTCTGCATCGTCACTGTCGTCCGCCCCGCTGGAGCTACCATTGCGCTAGACGGCGTCGTCGTCCACCTTTCCGTAGCCACCGCTTCGCTTGACGGCGTCGTCACCGACGCTGCCGTAACTGCCCGATCTGCCGAAGCTGCCCGATCTGCCGTAGCTGTTGCGGGCAAGCCGTCCGTCAGTCTGGGGCGCCCCGGCTGAAGCGGTCGCGGCACTGCAGGAGAACGCCGCAGCCGCCACACATAGCGCGCAGATCGTTTTGCTGATCATCATTGGGCTTCTGCTGGTAGAACTACGGACTCGCTTTGGTGGGGTGCCGCAAATTGAAGAATGAGATGCCAACTTTGCCTCGCTTCATCTCGCCGTGAGAGCGCCCTCGGTAGCTTTGATCCTCTATCGCCCGATGACAACAGCAACCAGACCCTTGATCGGCTGGCAGACCGGAGGGCTGGTCTCCACTCTGGTCGAAAGGTTGGTGCCGCGCTGAGGAGGGCGCAAGGCTGCGTATCCGGATAGCGTAGACGGCGCGAGTGAGCGAGCTCTGGCTCAGCGCCAGCAGACGTCGGTAAACCAGCCGACGAAACCATTTAGCGCGAAATGGTGCCACTCGGTATTGTAGGTGCCTGGTAGGCATCCATCCCGGCTGACACGCACACAGTCTGATAGAGGCCTGGTAATCAACAGAGGCCGTGCGAGGCCACAAAAATAATAGACTGCAGAGGCAGTTGTCAGCAAGAGTGACCATCGACAAAATACGCTGGAGCAGCATGGGTAGCTAGATAACAAAGCAGTATGTCAACCAAAGCGTCGATCTCTCCGTGGTCCATCCCATTACAGTGACACAGAAGGGCTAAAGTGGCAATTCGGCTTGTATTTCGGCTTGTATCCGACAGATCTCGTTACGATCGACGGTATTTTTGGTGGTCGTCTAATATCTGAGTCTAATATCGTACATTCTCCAGATCTAGAAGCTAGATGTGCTAAGAGAGCTGTCATGCAGCTAGCCAAATCAAACTAATAGTGCTACGAGGACGACAGTCATCAGGCGGCAACTTATAGTATCCGTGTCGTACACAAGCAAGCCGTTAAGATGATAGGGTGCCATGGTCAAACAATGAACTCAGACTTGCATCAAGCTACCACGTTTTGCTAACACTTACACTAATACAAACAACAACACACAAATACGGACAGCACGCCGTCCCCGTGCTAACAGAGTCTCACAACATCGTCCGAGTGTAGGGGGGTCGGTCCCACCGAGTGGCCAACCACACAACCGAAGCACGTGAGGCACAAAACAACCCGAGGGGCTCCACCGCCAAACCAGATGTGCGCTTACGCGCGCAAGCGGCGGTAACCGCGAGGCTGATTAGCCTCTGTGCGTTGGAAATCGTCGAACCTCGATTTGGTTGGTTTCCCTTTGCGTTTCACGGCAGTGACGTCTTTGTCGGCAGTGGTTCTCCCTGCCTTGGTCTGATCCACAACCGGTGTAGTGTGGGCCGCCAACCGATCTTTCCCCTTGTCCTGCGCAGCTGTAGGCACTCTGCGCTTGGTCTCCTGCTCACGCGTTTGTGCGCTCTCTGTTTCTGGGGGAACGCTGCGGGTTACCGTCTTGTCCTTCTTGGCTGCACGCTTAGCCGATTTGGAACGGTGTACAGTATAACTGGCAGCATCCACTTCCACGTCCGCCTTTGGCGCCGCGATGCCATTGGCAGAGGTCTTATGCAGCGCTTCCGTGTGAACCGGTTCGGCCGTGGTGGCGGGCTCCACCCCGGCTGACATCAAGGTTACCTGCGCACCGCCGTTGGGATGGCGTAGTAACGACTTCGGTTCCTGCATGACAGCATCCTCCTGCATGGAGATCAGCAATTCAACCAACTTGGCCGCGCTATCTACAGAGTAATCGCTCCTGGGTCCAGGCTGTGCAGTCTCCACGCTTCCGTCGAAGCGGCGGGAGTATCTGCTACGTGCTTCCTCGAGCCTAGCTTCGCTGACAGCACACTTCTTCCGTCCATGACGTGGGCGATAGCAGCGCCCTCATCGTCGTCTGAGCTGGTTCTGAAAGTGATGGATCGTGAGTTGCATATCATCCAGCAGTACCCTCGTCACGTCGGCAAGTTCCGTTGGGCAGCCGGGGTGTGCGAAACGCACAGTATGATAGCGATTGTCGTAGATTTCCGTCTTTCTGGCCCTTGCGTACTCTACATCAAGTAGGAAGGCTCCTGCGATGCGCTTGAACGCCCTGACTAATGTGACCAATCCAATTGTTTGTGCTCCGTATACTCTCACTGCGTATTGCAGGCCCAGTTGTGCTGCATTGTAGGTGCCTTCCCTGGCTTCCCCTGGTTTGCGCGCTGTATCCTGCATCGTGATCACTGCTTTCTGAAAGCGGAGAGTCTTGAGTACCCATCTGTCAGCCGCATGACGTGAGTAGAATACCAAGTGTAGCGTGTGCGTTCCGTCGTAGTCCAGCCTCTTCACGTCCTCTTGCAGTACTCGCATCATCGCCGTTCCGAAACGCCGACACGTATTGGCTTGGAACAGCTCCTTGAAAAGGTCCGCATGCGGTACCTGCTTCGGCAGGCGCACCGAGGGTGGGAGCTTCGCCGTCAGCGTCACGTTGAGGACCTTCTCGTGGAAGTCTTCGAGCATTGCGCGGTGTTCCGCGATCATGATCTCCTTGATGAAGTTCGGCGGGTGAGGGAGGTCTAGCTTGCCAGCCATGTAGTTCACCAATGTGTCATTTTCTAGAGCTGTCCACGCGCGGATCTTGCTGTCGCAGTTCGCCATGGCCGGTTCCTCCGCCAGGCGCCGCATGTCGGTTTCCTCGTCCGTCCATTCACGGCATGCTACGTTATCCCAGTCCGCTGTCAGGGTTTCCGTGAGTTGCTTCACCTGTACAGGATTCCACACTCCTTGTAGCATTTTCGCGCCACGTACTTGGCCCGCGGTGGGTGGGAGGCGTGGAGTCGAGGTGTTCGCCCTCACCTTGTCCCCATCCCTGCCCTGCGGGGTGTCGCCGTCGATGTAACCACTGTCGTTGCCCTCCTCTACGTGCCCGTCGTCGACAGACGGCGGCGCTCCCCCTGGCTGGTGCGCGTCCGATGGTGTCGTCACACCCTCGGGGGAGTCGTCCTGGTGCATCTGCCTAAGGTGATGTGGGCCACCCGAATGAACAAGTGGCTCAGCCGTCGGTCCTAGATGAGGTGCCCCTTCCTGTAGCCCCCCTCGTTCCGTCTTCTTTGGCGGTCGAGCTTCCTCTCCGCCCGTATCCCTGGGAGGTGGTGGCTCGGTGCCCATAGTTGCCAGCACCCTCGGTCGCGTGGATGCCGACAGCCGCGTGTCCAAGCTCGCACGGGTCCCTGCGCTCCGTGTGTCCGTTGTTGGTTCTCTGCAAATCTTCCTCCGAGTTCTGGCGCAAGTTGCAAAGTGGAGGAGAACGCCGTCGCTGCCTCTGCTCCGCCAACTTGACACCTACGCACAGGTGAAGACGCCAGCGCCGAGTTCGTGGCTGCTGCAACGCAGGCAGCGAAGGTGGTGAGCAACATTGCTGTACAGCAATGTAAGTCAACAGCATCACACCGATCGCGCTGAGCGTGCAGCGTGCGCGCCAGATCCGCAAGACGGACTTCGAGCGGTTCCAGAAGTTCTACAACTACAACTTGTTCGTCTCCAATGACGACGTCACGAACGCCAAGGTCAACACCAAACACGACCAGGTGGGCCAGTTGCCGTGAACTCCAAGACGCTCGCGTGCATTCAGGAGATCCAGGAGGATGCGCTGCTGGTGCTACTCATCGTGTTGGCTGCGCTCACAAGTACAGAGAGAAGTGACCCGGCGCGCGTTTCGGCACGACCAGCAGCACGTGCTGCAGATGGTGCGCATGATATTTGTGCTGCGAGTGGTGCTGCTACGCCTCACACCGGAGAAGCGCGCGGCGTGCCAGCTCCTGCGTGAGATCCTGACTCACAACGGACACGCGCGCCTCGTGCTGACGCCCACGACCAAGGGTCGGCAGCCCGTCTTCGGCGCGGCAACCACCGACGCGGACGGCTGCTTACCGGACAACACCTGTATGCGATCCGCACGTAGCTCACCAAGCCGACAACGCGGCGGTGTGGAATGCCAGCAAGGACAGCCCCGCGCTGCACGCAAATAACATCCATCCTCGCTCGAAATCGACCAAGAAGGGCGTAAAGCCACAGCCGAAGCAGGCGTCTCAGTCTACGAAGAAGAACGGTGTGGCCGCTCGCGGCTACACCCATATCCGGGCTGTACATTTTTAAATTATAAATTTCAGAGCTCGCCCGGGCGCTTGCGCCCGGCCTTGTATCCGACAGATCTGAGACGGGTCTCTGTCACTTCAACTTCGTCGACAGTACTTTCGGTGGTCGTAGACTGGTATTCTAACGTTAGTAGTTTGTCGGTACTGTTTCGATACCAGTTACTGGAAATTACTGCTCAAACTAATATTAATACTACTGGTAGTAATTTGGGAAGGGTTTTTTGGGACGGGGCGCAAACTACTACTACTGTCCAACCAGTAACTCAAATCGAGGGCAAATAGTACTGCCAAACTACTGCTAATTTCTGCTTGGGCAACTGAAGAAATTCAGGCGATCTTGCCTTTTGACCAACGCAGCACGCTCCCAGGCTTTCGCGATGGCGCGAAGCCTGTTGTTTGTATGGTAGATAGCCGATCGATACGACGTTCGCAAGTACTACGTAGTAGTCATCGTCACACAGGGCCGCTTTAACGCTCTTACATGTTTTGATTGATTGTAGTGAGCTTCCATTCTGCAATTTGCCATCCTGGCCCCAAGCCCCAAGACGTCCCCGAACCAGCGCGTCGTCCGTTCATGAAGTGTGCAAGCCTCGATTCTTCATGGGCCGATCTCACGAAGATGGACCATTCCGGCGTGTGTGGTCTGACGGCACCGCATCTGCAGCAACGACATTTACGACTCCGGCAACCTCTTCGAGCGCTTCTGCAGCGCTACGTGCCTCTTCAAGTAGGAGGCAGTGACTTCGTCGCCGTCTGCATGGGCTGAGAGTGAGCCCGTACACGAACCGATAAGGAACGCGCAGAAATGCAGGTGCTACTCAAGCACAACGGGGAAGTTGACGGCGATGTAGCCATTTAGGAGGTCGACTACTGGAAATTACTGTAGTACTACTACTGTCCTAATCCAGCTCGCCGATATTACTACACTACTGCTCTATCAGTAATTTAGGTCCAGCTAATGGATAGTACTGTAGTAATTTAGGCAAAGATCAAGTTACTGTAGTAAATGCTGCTTATTAGGAGTCCTAAGTCGTGAATCGATTATTGGGTGATTTTTATTTAACGTTAAATAAATGCCTCACACGATAAGAAGATACTTGCCTAGGTCCGTCTGCTTCAAGTGATGATGAAGATCCGAGATTACGGGGAGACTTTGTCACAGCTGGACTACGTCATGATGACGGTGGCATCGACCTACCGGTAGTCACCATTCTCGGTTGCTTGTGCAGGACCCTTTCTAGCTAGGTATTCTAGCTCATTTCTGGATTCCCTTCCCACCCCTCATTCATCAGCCCGCTCAAGCCCAACACGATGTCCACCGCTCCGCGAACCGTGAATGCCTACACCGCCTTCGACGCCAAAGGAGAAGTCAAACCCTGGCAGTACCAGTCGAGACCGCTTGGCCGCGAAGATGTGGAGATTAAAATCTCCCGTTCGGGCATCTGTGGCTCCGACATCCATACTATGGAAGGCGGTTGGGGCCCTGCTGCCTACCCATGCGTCGTTGGTCATGAGATCGTTGGCGAGGTGACCCTGGCTGGATCCAACGTGAAGACACTCAAGGTTGGCGACCGTGTAGCCGTCGGTGCACAAGTCTGGGCATGCCTGAACAAGAACCCCGAGAAACCTTGCAACGACTGTGCTGATGGCGAGGACGCAGTGTGTGATCATGCTGTGTACACTTACGCCTCGACGTACCCGGACGGCTCTCCGGCCTACGGCGGCTACGCCGACTACGTGCGTGTGGACAACAACTATGCCTTCAAGCTCCCGGAAAACATCCCATCCGACGTCGCTGCCCCGCTCATGTGCGCTGGCGCTACCGTCTTCACACCGCTGAAGCAGGAGGGCGTGAAGGCTGGCGACCGCGTTGGTGTGGTCGGCATTGGTGGCTTGGGCCACCTGGCCATTCAGTTCATCCGGGCGCTTGGCGCCATTCCGATCGCGTTCTCTCGCTCTGCCAACAAGGAGCAAGAAATTCGTGCCCTCGGTGCGGAGGAGTTCTACAATCTGAGCGATGAGGCGGACCAGAAGAAGGCAGCGAACTCCGTTGACTACTTGGTTCTCACGGCGGACGCCAACGACATGCCGTACAACCTGTACCTGAGCCTAGTCCGCAAGCGCGGTACCTTCATCATGGTTGGCCTTCCCAACGACGATGTGAAGTTCAGCCCTTTCTTCATCGTGCCGCGCGCAGTGCGCGTTCGTGGTAGCTGCATCGGCTGCATCGGCAGCATCCAAGACATCAAGGACATGTTGGAGCTGGCGTCGAAGGAGAACGTGCGTCCAATGATCCAGAAGCTCCCGATGTCGAAGGTGAACGAAGGGCTGGATATGGTGCGCGACGGACGTGTGCGCTACCGCGTCGTGTTTGAGAACTAGGTGTTCATGGTACTTCGGTCGGGGAAACTTCTGTAGTAGAGGTCACGCTGAAGTACACATAGCTGTTGTATGGAGATGTTTCTTGCTGAGTTATTCTCAATGCAAACAGCAGCGCTACACTCGTTTGATTCCTGTGACTTAGCAGGATCATTTTTTCTACGTGGTCGCTGCATAGTAGGGAAAACATACATAGTCACCTAGAGGCAGGCCGTGAGCAAGAGTGACTCTTGTTCTTCATCTGGTTACTGTGCTGTACATGTATCCGACCCTGTCGCAGGTCTGTCGTGACCGACAGATATGCTTCGTCAACAGTCCTGCCGTGGTCTTATATTTTCTAGATCTAGAATCTAGATGTACTAGAAGTGCTGTCCCAGCACTACCAGCCATCAATCCCAACACTGCATACGGCAAAGTAGACGACGCCAAAGGTATGCACAACGGCGTATACGGTAGACCCGCCACCACCGGTCGCTACGCTGGCGTAGCTCCGAGCACGGGTGCCTACGCCACGGCTCCCGCCAACGTAGGCGGCGGTGGCAACGCGAGCCCTGGCGTGAAAGCGGGTGTGGGTGTCAGTGGCGGTGTGAACGGCGTTTCAGCAGACGCTACTATTACTCCTACTCCAGCTCCTACGGGCACGACCGCCGGGGGGATCTCGCAAGACATAGACCCCACGCAGGCGACGCAAACGGCTGAATGTAGCGGGCAATGCTAGTTTGCACCAATCCGGCTTTTCCCTCCGAGTGTAGTCTTAACGTTCCGAGCCCCGTTCTATTGGCGTCATGATGCTTCCGTCGTCGCTCCTTCAAAGCTGTCGCCGAGTTGATTAGTTTGCCCGTTTTGTCCGCCATTGATCCCATACTGAGTTGTTTGATATCCAAATTGGTCGCAGGTGACCCTGCACGTTTCTGCTCCCCGCCTTTCCGGTGGGTGGCGCCTCCCCTCTGTGTGCGTTCCACCCCAGGTTGATCCGTAGATGTGTCCTGGACTTGGCGCTCAACCTGTGCCATGTCTACGTCGGACTCGCTGCAGTCGAGGTTGGACTGCGGAGGCGTTGCCCTGGTGGTCTCCGCTGCAACGGCACAGTCCGGCTCAGCTTCTTCATCGGAGTCAATGGCCTCCATGAGTGTGCCGTAGTATCCCAACGCTGACATCCTCCCCAGCCATGACGAAGGGGAGAGGCTCACCGCCACGGCCACCACGCCGGGACCAAGCCTCCAGGCGTTGAGCGAGGAGGTGGTACCAGCCACTCCGGATTCACAGGAGGACTTCACCATGGGCCCAACTCTCATTGGTACAGAAGAGGGTGACGCCGACCTACCGATTCAAGTGAATCTGTGGCTCGAAAGCTTTCACGGTTACGAAGTCGATGTCACGCCCAACGGGCACTGTGGGTTCCTGGCGCTATATGCTTCTACCAAAAACCATCCGCCTGGCAAACTCGCTAACACAGCGTCGACAGTGAAGCAAGCAACGAAGATGAAATCCGAAATTTATGCTTGTATGATGGCCAACTTGCGGCACGATGTGGCACTTGGATTAGTTGATCCAATTGAAGAATGCGCAAAGATTTTTCCTCGCCACGCCCCACACACTTCAGTTGAGGCAGCTACGGCTGGTTTATTTGCGCATTACGCTCAGGCAAGGGACCGCAAGGTCGACAAGTGGCAACCACCCGAATATTGGGCGGGGACGCACGAGTTGCGCGCAATGGCTCAGTTCCTTCGTGAACCTCTGATTGTCCTGGATACCAATGCTCAGAACGATGCACGTGTTCACAGGTTTTTGTTCAAAGATTACCGTCTCGATAACGGTGCGGGCCATGAAAGCGGCTACGTCGAAGCACTGACAGACCGCGAAGCCGCGGAGTATCTACGTACTTGTTGGGCTCTACATGTCATCCCGACATTCTTAGTGTTACGACGGAAGGACAGCCACTTCCATGGTGTGGGACATGGAGAGCTATGGGTACGGTGGCAAGCTGAAGGAGACCCAGAGTACACGGCGAGTTTGCCTGACGGATTTGCTTGGAAGAACTCTATCAATACGATGACGATCGACCAAGCGGAACTCGATCTCTCGCGGGTCAACATGCTCGATGACTCGGACGAAATCAATTCGCTCATCCTGAAGCGGGTTGCGCCCCGAGATAGACTGGACATTGTACATGCTAGACGGGGCCTCCCCACACTGGACCACAAATTCCTCATTGGAGAACTGGATGATCTACTCCGCACGGAAGAAGGTCTCATTCACGCATCCTATGGGGCGGATGAGTACGCGGCGGACCTGACGCCGCAAGATGAGGATGCGGACATCACACTGTCACGTCCAGTGCGATATACGCGGGTCGCCTCGGGCGCAGCAGTGGATATGGCTTATGCGCGGATCCTACAGGCAGCGGATGTGGCGCTTTTGGACAGCGCGGATCGGCCGTTACTGGTACTGATGCAGACCTCCAACCGGGAGGCGTTCGTCAAGTGGAGTAATACCCACAGAGAACTACTGGGCATTCCGGTCACAAGAAAGCGGAGAGCTGAGGTGTCGGAACTTCACCCGTGGCTAATGGACAACTACGTGGCGATGCGCCACCTTCACGCGTACTTACCGTATGTGGAACTGGAAATCAAGAGCTGGCCGATTGCGCTCATCATCAAATGGGGGAAGGCCGAGGTTTTCTGCGAACAAATGGCGGCGTTGCTCCGAATTAGTGGAGATATGGAGCAGAAGAACGAAGCTAGGAAATACTGCTCCGAGTGGCACGATGCATGCATGGCCCCAGGACTCTCGACCACAGCAGCCCAAGCGCTTGCGCAGTCTCCCGATCGATGGAAACGGCTTGAACACTGGATACCAGCGTCCTGCGGACGTGCACGTCCACCAGATATAAGTGACTTGGAATGGAATGTATTGCATGTGCTGTCATATGTGATTGACGAGTGGGTGATGACCCCAATGGGCAGAGCACAGTGAGGGGCAAGGGGGTTATGGTATCGACCCTTCGCGACGGTCCGACAACTATGCACCAGCATCTCGACCCAGGGAGACTGGAGTGTGGCGCTGGCGCTCACGCATATCCCGACAGGTGCTGAAGGCACGGAACCACCTGATGCATCAGCACCGGGGGGGCTATCAGACACTAAAGGCTCCACGGAGCATGCGGTGCACGCGGGTGCTGACAACACCCCCCGTGCCCCCGTGCCCCCTCGCCGCAGAACAAACAGAGGCAAACAGACCACTGCAGTGGCCGTCTTCGTGGCGGACACGAGGTGGGAGGTCAGAAGGCGACGCTGGTGGATTTCTACAGCCCCATCAGCGACGCAGATCGCATCAGGCAAAGTGCGACGAATTTCAGGAAGGCTCGCCAAGCCCTCCAGAATCAACGGAAAAAAGAAGAACGGAAGCTGCTCGAGGAAGGGACACCGGGCAGCAAAGACTTGCATGGCGACGACAGGACGTTTGGAATGCTGACACAAAATGTGAACGGGCTCGGGAGTGACCAAGCTGAACGAGACGCGTGGTTCCAATCGCTCCGAATGACAGACCGACACGGGCGACAGGATGTGGTGCTTCTCCAGGAGACACATGTGGAGGCTGCACACGTGCACAAAGTGGAGACTGGGCACGCTGCTCGGTGGGGTTTTCGATCGGGGCCAGCTTGCCCTCCCTTATCATTTTGGGCACCAGCTGCCAACGGCAAAGGTGGGGTGGGAATTCTTATTGATCCTTACGGAGCTTCACAAAGGTGGAGCCATATGCGGAGGCCGAGTGGTCGCCACATTTTATCGCGGTGACAGGGCAATTAGAAGGACAGCAGTTGATCGTGGTAAACATCTACGCACCACACCCACCAGCGTTGCGAGAGCCATTTTTTAGGAGGCTCATCAGCTTGAGGTTTCCGGCGGGGGTGCGTGTGGCTGTTGGTGGGGACTTTAACTCCACACTGGATCCAGTCGCGGACAGAAGTTATGTGCGACCCAACAACCAGCATGTGTCGCAGGCGCTGAAGGACGTGGTGGCACACTGGGGACTTATTGACCCCGTAGCGCTGAACATACCAAGCAGCTGGACAACCCAGGCGCTGGACCTGCATCGGTAGACCACTCATACGTATCATTACAACGTGACCGGGAGAGGGACGGCATCCTCAAGGCTCGATCGATGGTATGTCACGCCGCAGATGCTGGAGTGGGTGGCGAGCATCGTGACGGAGGACGCGGGACCGTGGTCTGATCACAAGGGCGTCAAAATGCATCTTATTTCGCCTACCGATCCAATTCGAGTGCGGAAACCCGCTCGGGTATACCCCGTACCACGTTATGCGGAGAAGGCCGTACGGCTGCACACTGAGGCGATGCTCCAGGCATTTAGAGCCAGGGTGGAGGTGGAACAGCGAACAGCTGCAGACTGGGCAGCTGAGTGGGATTTACTGAAAACAGAGATTGTCAAGATGACTCTGAAGGTCAAAAAGGAACGCAGGCGGGCAGCGCGAGGGGGACTGCAACAAAAGCTGAAGCGACTACTGGCCCAACAGCAGCGATATCATGAAGAAGATCGGGGGGTACTCGGCTCCGTCGCTTCCATCACGGACCTGCTCGATGCATTGACACTGGAGGATGTGGCAGGGCCAACTCGGGGAGCCAGAATTCGACGTGCGATAGCGGACTGTAAACGCGACCTTGCCGAAATGAAACAGCGCTGGTTCTTCAGAGAGCAGTTTCACTGGACGGGGAAAACAACGAAACAAATGTTTCGCCGCGTCTCCGCCAAACACGCGGACAACACGGTCCGGCGTCTTGACCCAGTAGAAGGTGCGCCGGCGCGGGGAGTACATGCCAAAGCGGACACGCTCGTAGACGCATGGACGCCTATCCTCCAGCAGCAAGGGGCGCCACCGAAGAAAATTGAAGACGTATCTGGGTGGATGGCCCAGCAGGAGACCCCAACGCCGGCGCAGCAGGAAGTCGCCGTGTCAATTACGGAGCTCGAAGTACGCGCGGCCATTCAAGCATGCAAGGAGGGCAAAGCGACTGGGCCGGATCGTCTTGGTAATGACTGGTACAGGGCGTATGCCGACGCCTTGGCCCCAACACTCGCGACGCTGATGGAGCGGTGGTATGAGGCAGGCACGTTTCCTGCATCCTTTCTTGACGCTGACATCTTCTGTTTGAAGAAGGGGGGTAACCAGGCCAACGCGCTCAACTACAGACCTCTTGCCCTGCTCAACACCGACTACAAGATTTTTACGAGGATTTTGGCTACGAGACTAAGCCCCACTTTGCCTGAGCGGATACACCCCAACCAGGCCGGATTTGTCCCAGGGCGAACTATACACGAGACGCTGCACTTGTTTGAAGCGGCACAGCGTGTGGTACTGGCGGATCCAGAACAAGCCGACGCTCTCGCATTGCTCCTGGACTTCAAGAAGGCTTACGATTCATTAGACAGAAATTTCATGATCACCGTGCTACGAAGGCATGGGTATCCAGAAAAATTTCTCCGGGCCATCTGGAGCCTTCACGACGGCATCACCGTACGCTTTCTCGCGAATGGCAGTAAATCGCGCAAGATAGCAGTCACCAGCGGGATACGCCAGGGCTGTCCGCTCGCCCCAATGCTTTTCATCTTGGCACTTGAACCGCTTTACCGCCGAGTGGACAATGATTCGGGCATAAGTGGTGTGGTCATCCAGTCAGATGCAGGGCGCCTCGAACTTCGCGTAGCTGGCTATGCTGACGACACGGCTGTGTACTTGAGCTCCGCGGCCGAGGTTCACCGACTACGGGAGATAACGAGGCAGTTCGGGCAGGCTTCCGGTCTTCAACTCAACGAGGGCAAAACCATCGCAGTTGCACTACACAAGGATGGGCCCAACCCAGAAACCCAGCTCCCGACCACCATGAAGTTTCAGGGACACGGGGTCTCTGCAAGATACCTGGGGATTCATGTCGGTAGCGGTGTACCTGCGGAAAAATCATGGGAAGCAGCGGACGCCCAGCTTCGAACGCGACTCTCACTAGCCAGCCAGAAGACGACAACAGTCGACCAGCGCAGTCTTATTGCAGCAGCAATTATTGTGCCCAAACTGACTTACATTGCCCAACATGCGTGGCCTTCGACTGATACGCTCAACCGGTTTGCAAGCAAAGTAAGAAACTACGTGTGGCACGCGGCGTTTGCGGAGGACGTGGATGGGACACGGGCCTGGCTGGATGCTGACCTTGCGGGGCTGGAGAGAACGAGCGGCGGGCTCGCGGTACCCGACCTCAGAGCGGAGGTCATGGCAATGGCTGCTGTCACGGTGACCAGGTGGGCAACCACGGGCACCTCCGAGCTGCAAATTGCAGGTGATGTCCTATTCGACGGCTCCGATTCTGGCATGGCCCCGGCAATCTGCATCACGCCAAATCGGCTGCCACCCCCACCGACTGGAAGCAGGCAGTTATATACGATGTGGAAGACCGGCCGGGTATGCTTGAGGACTGCGGGTCGCCGGCGGCAGCATTCGAGAAAACACTACAAGAGATATGTGCGGTGGGCTGCGGCGCGGAGAGGCATCACGCAAGAACAAATGCGTGCGGAAAAATGGCGCAAGAGTAGCGCCACAGCAGCAGAGGGATTGGCCAAACTCGAGTGGAAGCAGATAAGACGCATTATCGGCCTCGGGCCCCGTGGGGAACAAGTTTTGTACCGACTCAGGGCGTGGGCCTACTCAATGTATGATGTGCGGAACGGGCGTCTGGGTTGCCCACACGAGCACTGTGCACACGAGGTCAACGTGGACGTGCACCATATCTTTTGGGAGTGCCCAGCCGCGCGCAAGCTGCGAAATGTATTCGTCGCTCAGTGGCAGCGGTTGGGAATGCCGACTGCAGACATGGAGCGGGCTTGCTTTGGATTGGACCTGCCTGCGGTGCCTGGGCAGATTTGGGAAGTCGCAGCACAGCACAAGCTTGGCAATAGTGGACGAGTCATTGGACGAGTACATAACGGCACTAACGGAAGGCTGCTGGCGTATCGGGGCAGCGTTGTACTTTCACGCTGTATGGAGGTGGCGTGTCCAACATTTTGACGACACAAATAACGTCACAGTCGAACACCACAAACTGATGCTGGCATATCGATTACGGCAAGGTTACGAGAACATGCACGTGTACGTGCGACCACGGGGGGCACAGAGACCCACCGGGCTGCAGCCATGGTGATACGGCAGGTGTTCAGCCAAGATTAGCAAGGCACACATCAAATAGCACCGGACATGGCGGCGACCAGCGAGTACCTGCTCTTCTTCGATGGGGGGTCACGGGGCAATCCCGGCCCTGGTGGAGCCGGAGCGATAGTGGTGCGGCTGCCTACTGCGGGAGGCCCCTGCCAATTGATGTGGGCCGGCAGCATGTCCTATGCAGGGCGGGCTACGACCAACAATCTGGCCGAAAACATGGGGTTGCTCATCGGGCTGACCGCATGCGAGCGGTATGGATATTCACCGCTGCATATAGTCGGAGATAGCGCGATGATCATCCGTCAACATAACACACGGACGCCACCACAAGCGGCACATCTGAAGCTTATATATTGGCAATCTAGACGGAAACTAGCCAGAATAAAGGCCCTCTCGTGGCAGCATCATCCTCGGGAGCACAACAAGATGGCAGACCTGCTTGCAAACTGGGCGATGGATACGAGGCGCAACAAACAGCTGTGTCTGACGGAGGCAACCTTGGCATTGGAATCTTGGAGCCCACTGGTAGCGAAAGCTGGAGGGGACATCGGGTACTGGATGCTCAGCAACATGGAAGGGGCCAACGAGCAGGACATGGTCGACGTTCCTTAGGGGGCGGCGGTAACGCAGGTTGATGACAATTAGATCACAACAGGCGTCAAGCCGTAGGTTGATAGAGAGGCAACCTGCGGAACGGACATAGGAGGTCGTTAGCGTATAGAGTTAAGTGACATCAATGTACCTCACTGAGAAACCGAAACCGACGGCGTTCTCCTCATGGTGCTGTCAGCAGGAATCCTGCCTTTAAACAGATTTTCACCCAACCTCTAAATGGCACGGCCGGCGCGCGCCGATCGTATTGTTCATCTCACCGAGGCTGTCGCGCCGAACGAGCTCCTTTCGCCGTACTTGGCGAGCGTAGTCGACACGATGAGCAGCACGTGCAGCGCCTGCCGGTTCTCCTGGATCTTGTGAATGTAGGCGAGCGTCTTGGAGTTCACGGCCCCGCGCACTTGGTCCACGTGTTCGCACTTGGCGTTGACGTTGGCGACGAAAAAGTTGTAGAGCTTCTGAAGCCGCTCGAAGTCCGTATTGCGGATCAGGTGCGCGCGATGCACGCTGCCCGCAGTCACATCGTTCAGCGCGAACGGTGCGGTGCTCTTGGCGTTCATGTCCGCGTTGGGCTTGGTGGCCTTGGCGGTGGCATTCATGCTGGCGCTCTTATTGCTGGCGTTCACATTCTTGCCGCCGTTGTAGTTCTTGTTGGCGGTGGACCGACGCCGCGCCACTCGTCGGAGCTGCAGCGATGGTGACCGCAGCCTTCGTGCCTGCGTTGCAGCAGCCTTAGTCACGGCGCCGGGCAGCTTCATGTGTGCGTTGCCGCCAACTTGGCAGGCACAGGGGAGCGACAGGGAGGCACCGACACAAACGAGCGTGCTCTTCAGTGAAGAGTCTTCACGTTGATGTCCCGCCATCTCGACGCGCCTTTGGAAAGTTTTTTTTTGCGCTTGGAAAGTTTTTGTATTTTGCAGCTCGCAACCTGACCTATTGTCATAATTAAAAGTGAAATTGTGAGATGTCGCCTGAATGTTGAACTAGCACGCCACAGGCAACATCCAAAAACATTATTAGATATAGATATATATTAGTTATTGAAGGGAGATATGATCATTTTAGTGTCGTAATCTCTAGAGTCTACAAATTGAAGTTGGTTTATGAGAGGAGTACCAAAAGCGAAAATTGACATGTATTTTTGTTAGATCTTGGAGGCTTATTAAATTTGGAGGTGAGTTCTTGAGCGAGGGCCGATTGTGCTTTTTTCAGATCTTAGACAAATATAGTTTGTGAGCGGAAAATGTGATCACTGATATGAAGCAGTTGGCGGGACCCCGGGGTCCCCCACCAAAAATGATCGGTATCGGGAATTATTTATTTTATTTGAGGAGGGAGATATGCCTATCGATACCTACCATTTTCAACTCAGCCACCAGCAGCAAATGATAAGAGTACGAGGTTGTGTACTAGAAGCAGAAAAATGGAAACAGTAGTATCCTAGGATAGCGGGTAGCGGGTAATTGCGGTCGTATACGATGGCAGACCGACGCATATACAACTCGGCGATGCGCAACCAAATGAGATAACTGGGCTAAAATCGAGTCAACGATCCTTATGGAGCTCGGGGACGTGTAGGCAATAGGGCGCTGCAACCAACCCATACATTTTACAGTGCATTCGGTGATCGGTTACCGGTATGTGAAGAGAGCACCGGGGTCCAGGTGGGACCCCGGGGTCCCGCCAACTGCTTCATATACTCTGAAATAAATTTCAGAAAACATGTGCAAGTCAAAATACTAAAAGAATCCTGCTAAATCGCATGAATCAAACGAGTGTAGCGCTGCTGGTATTGAGAATAAGTCAGCAAGAATCATTGCTCCATACAACAGCTATGTGTTCTTCAGCGTGACCTCTACTACAGAACTAACCCCGACCGAAGTACCATAACCACTTAGTTCTCAAGCACGACACGGTAGCGCACACGCCCCTCACGCACCATATCCAGCCCTTCGTTCACCTTCGACATCGGGAGCTTCTGGATCATTGGACGCACGTTCTCCTTCGACGCCAGCTCCAACATGTCCTTGATGTCTTGGATGCTGCCGATGCAGCTACCACGAACGCGCACTGCGCGCGGCACGATGAAGAAAGGGCTGAGCTTCACATCGTCGTTGGGAAGGCCAACCATGATGAAGGTACCGCGCTTGCGGACTAGGCTCAGGTACAGGTTGTACGGCATGTCGTTGGCGTCCGCCGTGAGAACCAAGTAGTCAACGGAGTTCGCTGCCTTCTTCTGGTCCGCCTCATCGCTCAGATTGTAGAACTCCTCCGCACCGAGGGCACGAATTTCTTGCTCCTTGTTGGCAGAGCGAGAGAACGCGATCGGAATGGCGCCAAGCGCCCGGATGAACTGAATGGCCAGGTGGCCCAAGACACCAATGCCGACCACACCAACGCGGTCGCCAGCCTCCACACCCTCCTGCTTTAGCGGCGTGAAGACGGTAGCACCAGCGCACATGAGCGGGGCTGCGACGTCGGATGGGATGTTTTCCGGGAGCTTGAAGGCATAGTTGTTGTCCACACGCACGTAGTCGGCGTAGCCGCCGTAGGCCGGAGAGCCGTCCGGGTACGTCGAGGCGTAAGTGTACACAGCATGATCGCACACTGCGTCCTCACCATCAGCGCAGTCGTTGCAAGGTTTCTCGGGGTTCTTGTTCAGGCATGCCCAGACTTGTGCACCGACGGCTACACGGTCACCAACCTTGAGTGTCTTCACGTCGGATCCAGCCAGGGTCACCTCGCCAACGATCTCATGACCAACGACGCATGGGTAGGCAGCAGGGCCCCAACCGCCTTCCATAGTATGGATGTCGGAGCCACAGATGCCCGAATGGGAGATTTTAATCTCCACATCTTCGCGGCCAAGCGGTCTCGACTGGTACTGCCAGGGTTTGACTTCTCCTTTGGCGTCGAAGGCGGCGTAGGCATTCACGGTTCGCGGAGCGGTGGACATCGTGTTGGGCTTGAGCGGGCTGATGAATGAGGGGCACTCTCGAATTCGCCGGCTGCCGATCAAGTGTCCAGAACCAGTCCACCGGGACTGGCTCCCAACCAAGGGAGGAGTCCCCCCTCGGGGGGCTTTGGTTGGCGGAGAGACGCCGAGCGTCCTCTCCGGCGCTGTGTCGACGCCTAATGGGCGCGAGGACCTGATGCCCCCCGCAAGAAGCCCCACATTCTGCTCGCGGAGATCGACGCCCGCGGATCAAGCCACGTTGTCGACTGGACGGGTGCGAGGACCGGAGCCACCTCGCGCGAAGCCCGCCAAGAATCAAGCTCGCGGAGTGACGTCCGAGGCCCCGAGTAGCAAGTCGATGGGTGAGAGGGTGTGATAACCCTTGCGAAAAGCCCCACATGCAGCTCGCGGTGTGACGCCCGCGGAACCAAGCACACTAGGTCAGCGTGGGTGTGCCACGCTGGCAACGTCATGTTTCTCAACGAGTGGTCTCTGCCGGTCAGATGCCAGCTCGGGGAGTTATATGATGAAGCTACCTTAACACACTGGAGGCGTCGACAGGCGCTGGGGGTGAGTGGTGCCGCTGGGGCACTGGGAACCTGGCACGACGGAATGGGCTTGCCAGTCGGATATTGACGATCGAGCTAGTCAAGAACTAGACTATGAACGTAATATACCTTACCTGAAAAATGAAAATGATGAATGAGGGGTGGGAAGGGAATCCAGAAATGAGCTAGAATACCTAGCTAGAAAGGGTCCTGCACAAGCAACCGAGAATGGTGACTACCAGTAGGTCGATGCCACCGTCATCATGACGTAGTCCAGCTGTGACAAAGTCTCCCCGTAATCTCGGATCTTCATCATCACTTGAAGCAGACGGACCTAGGCAAGTATCTTCTTATCGTGTGAGGCATTTATTTAACGTTACATAAAAATCACCCAATAATCGATTCACGACTTAGGACTCCTAATAAGCAGCATTTACTACAGTAACTTGATCTTTGCCTAAATTACTACAGTACTATCCATTAGCTGGACCTAAATTACTGATAGAGCAGTAGTGTAGTAATATCGGCGAGCTGGATTAGGACAGTAGTAGTACTACAGTAATTTCCAGTAGTCGACCTCCTAAATGGCTACATCGCCGTCAACTTCCCCGTTGTGCTTGAGTAGCACCTGCATTTCTGCGCGTTCCTTATCGGTTCGTGTACGGGCTCACTCTCAGCCCATGCAGACGGCGACGAAGTCACTGCCTCCTACTTGAAGAGGCACGTAGCGCTGCAGAAGCGCTCGAAGAGGTTGCCGGAGTCGTAAATGTCGTTGCTGCAGATGCGGTGCCGTCAGACCACACACGCCGGAATGGTCTGTCTTCGTGAGATCGGCCCATGAAGAATCGAGGCTTGCACACTTCATGAACGGACGACGCGCTGGTTCGGGGACGTCTTGGGGCTTGGTGCCAGGATGGCAAATTGCAGAATGGAAGCTCACTACAATCAATCAAAACATGTAAGAGCGTTAAAGCGGCCCTGTGTGACGATGACTACTACGTAGTACTTGCGAACGTCGTATCGATCGGCTATCTACCATACAAACAACAGGCTTCGCGCCATCGCGAAAGCCTGGGAGCGTGCTGCGTTGGTCAAAAGGCAAGATCGCCTGAATTTCTTCAGTTGCCCAAGCAGAAATTAGCAGTAGTTTGGCAGTACTATTTGCCCTCGATTTGAGTTACTGGTTGGACAGTAGTAGTAGTTTGCGCCCCGTCCCAAAAAACCCTTCCCAAATTACTACCAGTAGTATTAATATTAGTTTGAGCAGTAATTTCCAGTAACTGGTATCGAAACAGTACCGACAAACTACTAACGTTAGAATACCAGTCTACGACCACCGAAAGTACTGTCGACGAAGTTGAAGTGACAGAGACCCGTCTCAGATCTGTCGGATACAAGGCCGGGCGCAAGCGCCCGGGCGAGCTCTGAAATTTATAATTTAAAAATGTACAGCCCGGATATGGGTGTAGCCGCAAGCGGCCACACCGTTCTTCTTCGTAGACTGAGACGCCTGCTTCGGCTGTGGCTTTACGCCCTTCTTGGTCGATTTCGAGCGAGGATGGATGTTATTTGCGTGCAGCGCGGGGCTGTCCTTGCTGGCATTCCACACCGCCGCGTTGTCGGCTTGGTGAGCTACGTGCGGATCGCATACAGGTGTTGTCCGGCAAGCAGCCGTCCGCGTCGGTGGTTGCCGCGCCGAAGACGGGCTGCAGACCCTTGGTCGTGGGCGTCAGCACGAGGCGCGCGTGTCCGTTGTGAGTCAGGATCTCACGCAGGAGCTGGCACGCCGCGCGCTTCTCCGGTGTGAGGCGTAGCAGCACCACTCGCAGCACAAATATCATGCGCACCATCTGCAGCACGTGCTGCTGGTGGTTAGATATTAAACGGGTCAATTACGGGTCGGGTAAGGCCGCGGGTTGGGTATGATTATTTTGTGGGTCGGGCTCCTGGTCGGACTGACCAGCGCCTGACCCGTAAAATACCTTTAAATTACTGTAGAATACAGTCTTCTCTTCACTTCTACTCGCTATGCTCTCTTAGTACCATACTCATAGAAGTCCAGCAGGACACTCGCGCGTTGGCACTCGCCTGCGGATATAGCGACGACGCTGCGGGGGGAGCCGCCCCTCTCTCGCTTCGCTCGGGGGGCGACTCTTCGCGTCCTGCCCCACCCCCTTGCGTCTTACGCTATGTCCTCGGCTTCGGCCAGGCGCGGTGTCTAGAAGAAAAAACAACCTCCTTGTCAGGGCAACTACTCCGGCCCACGCGCCGACCATTGCAGACCTCCGCTTCGCTTCGGTTGCAAACGGTCTCTCTGAGGCCTCTTTGCTTTTCGGCGCACCCGCTGCTACATTATGGCCACTGCAGTGCTCGGCTCGCTGGAGTGATCGATCACCTCGCCCGGGTTTGCTTTACTGTCTACAAGTCATTTGCGTCGTTACCTATATCATACAACAGCACAGTTCATCTACTACATGTACTAGCTAGTAGTACTAGTACTATAGTAAGTCACCTAGCTTGCTAATCAATATTTCTCAGGTATGGATATGGGTCGGGCCTGAAAACAATTATATCTTCGCGGTAATATATTTTTGGATATGGATCTGGGTCAGCCTGACCCGCGGCCTTACCCGACCCGTAATTGACCCGTTTAATAATCTACCCTGCTGGTCGTGCCGAAACGCGCGCCGGGTCAGCTTCTCTCTGTACTTGTGAGCGCAGCCAACACGATGAGCAGCACCAGCAGCGCATCCTCCTGGATCTCCTGAATGCACGCGAGCGTCTTGGAGTTCACGGCAACTGGCCCACCTGGTCGTGTTTGGTGTTGACCTTGGCGTTCGTGACGTCGTCATTGGAGACGAACAAGTTGTAGTTGTAGAACTTCTGGAACCGCTCGAAGTCCGTCTTGCGGATCTGGCGCGCACGCTGCACGCTCAGCGCGATCGGTGTGATGCTGTTGACTTACATTGCTGTACAGCAATGTTGCTCACCACCTTCGCTGCCTGCGTTGCAGCAGCCATGAACTCGGCGCTGGCGTCTTCACCTGTGCGTAGGTGCCAACTTGGCGGAGCAGAGGCAGCGACGGCGTTCTCCTCATGGTGCTGTCAGCAGGAATCCTGCCTTTAAACAGATTTTTCACCCAACCTCTAAATGGCACGGCCGGCGCGCACCGATCGTATTGTTCATCTCACCGAGGCTGTCGCGACGAACGAGCTCCTTTCGCCGTACTTGGCGAGCGTAGTCGACACGATGAGCAGCACGTGCAGCGCCTGCGGGTTCTCCTGGATCTTGTGAATGTAGGCGAGCGTCTTGGAGTTCACGGCCCCGCGCACTTGGTCCACGTGTTCGCCCTTGGCGTTGACGTTGGCGACGAAAAAGTTGTAGAGCTTCTGAAGCCGCTCGAAGTCCGTGTTGCGGATCAGGGGCGCGCGATGCACGCTGCCCGCAGTCACATCGTTCAGCGCGAACGGTGCGGTGCTCTTGGCGTTCATGTCCGCGTTGGGCTTGGTGGCCTTGGCGGTGGCATTCATGCTGGCGCTCTTATTGCTGGCGTTCACATTCTTGTCGCCGTTGTAGTTCTTGTTGGCGGTGGACCGACGCCACGCCACTCGTCGGAGCTGCAGCGATGGTGACCGCAGCCTTCGTGCCTACGTTGCGGCAGCCTTAGTCACGGCGCCGGGCAGCTTCACGTGTGCGTTGCCGCCAACTTGGCAGGCACAGGGGAGCGACAGGGAGGCACCGACACAAACGAGCGTGCTCTTCAGTGAAGAGTCTTCACGTTGATGTCCCGCCATCTCGACGCGCCTTTGGAAAGTTTTTTTTTGCGCTTGGAAAGTTTTTGTTTTTGCAGCTCGCAACCTGACCTATTGTCATAATTAAAAGTGAAATTGTGAGATGTCGCCTGAATGTTGAACTAGCACGCCACAGGCAACATCCAAAAACATTATTAGATATAGATATATATTAGTTATTGAAGGGAGATATGATCATTTTAGTGTCGTAATCTCTAGAGTCTACAAATTGAAGTTGGTTTATGAGAGGAGTACCAAAAGCGAAAATTGACATGTATTTTTGTTAGATCTTGGAGGCTTATTAAATTTGGAGGTGAGTTCTTGAGCGAGAGCCGATTGTGCTTTTTTCAGATCTTAGACAAGTACAGTATAGTTTGTGAGCGGAAAATGTGATCACTGATATACTCTGAAATAAATTTCAGAGAACATGTGTAAGTCAAGATACTAAAAGAAACCTGCTAAATCGCATGAATCAAACGAGTGTAGCGCTGCTGGTATTGAGAATAAGTCAGCAAGAATCATTGCTCCATACAACAGCTATGTGTTCTTCAGCGTGACCTCTACTACAGAACTAACCCCGACCGAAGTACCATAACCACTTAGTTCTCAAGCACGACACGGTAGCGCACACGCCCCTCACGCACCATATCCAGCCCTTCGTTCACCTTCGACATCGGGAGCTTCTGGATCATTGGACGCACGTTCTCCTTCGACGCCAGCTCCAACATGTCCTTGATGTCTTGGATGCTGCCGATGCAGCCGATGCAGCTACCACGAACGCGCACTGCGCGCGGCACGATGAAGAAAGGGCTGAACTTCACATCGTCGTTGGGAAGGCCAACCATGATGAAGGTACCACGGTTGCGGACTAGGCTCAGGTACAGGTTGTACGGCATGTCGTTGGCGTCCGCCGTGAGAACCAAGTAGTCAACGGAGTTCGCTGCCTTCTTCTGGTCCGCCTCATCGCTCAGATTGTAGAACTCCTCCGCACCGAGGGCACGAATTTCTTGCTCCTTGTTGGCAGAGCGAGAGAACGCGATCGGAATGGCGCCAAGCGCCCGGATGAACTGAATGGCCAGGTGGCCCAAGCCGCCAATGCCGACCACACCGACGCGGTCGCCGGCCTTCACGCCCTCCTGCTTTAGCGGCGTGAAGACGGTAGCACCAGCGCACATGAGCGGGGCTGCGACGTCGGATGGGATGTTTTCCGGTAGCTTGAAGGCGTAGTTGTTGTCCACACGCACGTAGTCGGCGTAGCCGCCGTAGGCCGGAGAGCCGTCCGGGTACGTCGAGGCGTAAGTGTACACAGCATGATCGCACACTGCGTCCTCACCATCAGCACAGTCGTTGCAAGGTTTCTCGGGGTTCTTGTTCAGGCATGCCCAGACTTGTGCACCGACGGCTACGCGGTTGCCAACCTTGAGTGTCTTCACGTCGGGTCCAGCCAGGGTCACCTCGCCAACGATCTCATGACCAACGACGCATGGGTAGGCAGCAGGACCCCAACCGCCTTCCATAGTATGGATGTCGGAGCCACAGATGCCCGAACGGGAGATTTTAATCTCCACATCTTCGCGGCCAAGCGGTCTCGACTGGTACTGCCAGGGTTTGACTTCTCCTTTGGCGTCGAAGGCGGCGTAGGCATTCACGGTTCGCGGAGCGGTGGACATCGTGTTGGGCTTGAGCGGGCTGATGAATGAGGGGTGGGAAGGGAATCCAGAAATGAGCTAGAATACCTAGCTAGAAAGGGTTCTGCACAAGCAACCGAGAATGGTGACTACCGGTAGGTCGATGCCACCGTCATCATGACGTAGTCCAGCTGTGACAAAGTCTCCCCGTAATCTCGGATCTTCATCATCACTTGAAGCAGACGGACCTAGGCAAGTATCTTCTTATCGTGTGAGGCATTTATTTAACGTTACATAAAAATCACCCAATAATCGATTCACGACTTAGGACTCCTAATAAGCAGCATTTACTACAGTAACTTGATCTTTGCCTAAATTACTACAGTACTATCCATTAGCTGGACCTAAATTACTGATAGAGCAGTAGTGTAGTAATATCGGCGAGCTGGATTAGGACAGTAGTAGTACTACAGTAATTTCCAGTAGTCGACCTCCTAAATGGCTACATCGCCGTCAACTTCCCCGTTGTGCTTGAGTAGCACCTGCATTTCTGCGCGTTCCTTATCGGTTCGTGTACGGGCTCACTCTCAGCCCATGCAGACGGCGACGAAGTCACTGCCTCCTACTTGAAGAGGCACGTAGCGCTGCAGAAGCGCTCGAAGAGGTTGCCGGAGTCGTAAATGTCGTTGCTGCAGATGCGGTGCCGTCAGACCACACACGCCGGAATGGTCCATCTTCGTGAGATCGGCCCATGAAGAATCGAGGCTTGCACACTTCATGAACGGACGACGCGCTGGTTCGGGGACGTCTTGGGGCTTGGGGCCAGGATGGCAAATTGCAGAATGGAAGCTCACTACAATCAATCAAAACATGTAAGAGCGTTAAAGCGGCCCTGTGTGACGATGACTACTACGTAGTACTTGCGAACGTCGTATCGATCGGCTATCTACCATACAAACAACAGGCTTCGCGCCATCGCGAAAGCCTGGGAGCGTGCTGCGTTGGTCAAAAGGCAAGATCGCCTGAATTTCTTCAGTTGCCCAAGCAGAAATTAGCAGTAGTTTGGCAGTACTATTTGCCCTCGATTTGAGTTACTGGTTGGACAGTAGTAGTAGTTTGCGCCCCGTCCCAAAAAACCCTTCCCAAATTACTACCAGTAGTATTAATATTAGTTTGAGCAGTAATTTCCAGTAACTGGTATCGAAACAGTACCGACAAACTACTAACGTTAGAATACCAGTCTACGACCACCGAAAGTACTGTCGACGAAGTTGAAGTGACAGAGACCCGTCTCAGATCTGTCGGATACAAGGCCGGGCGCAAGCGCCCGGGCGAGCTCTGAAATTTATAATTTAAAAATGTACAGCCCGGATATGGGTGTAGCCGCAAGCGGCCACACCGTTCTTCTTCGTAGACTGAGACGCCTGCTTCGGCTGTGGCTTTACGCCCTTCTTGGTCGATTTCGAGCGAGGATGGATGTTATTTGCGTGCAGCGCGGGGCTGTCCTTGCTGGCATTCCACACCGCCGCGTTGTCGGCTTGGTGAGCTACGTGCGGATCGCATACAGGTGTTGTCCGGCAAGCAGCCGTCCGCGTCGGTGGTTGCCGCGCCGAAGACGGGCTGCAGACCCTTGGTCGTGGGCGTCAGCACGAGGCGCGCGTGTCCGTTGTGAGTCAGGATCTCACGCAGGAGCTGGCACGCCGCGCGCTTCTCCGGTGTGAGGCGTAGCAGCACCACTCGCAGCACAAATATCATGCGCACCATCTGCAGCACGTGCTGCTGGTGGTTAGATATTAAACGGGTCAATTACGGGTCGGGTAAGGCCGCGGGTTGGGTATGATTATTTTGTGGGTCGGGCTCCTGGTCGGACTGACCAGCGCCTGACCCGTAAAATACCTTTAAATTACTGTAGAATACAGTCTTCTCTTCACTTCTACTCGCTATGCTCTCTTAGTACCATACTCATAGAAGTCCAGCAGGACACTCGCGCGTTGGCACTCGCCTGCGGATATAGCGACGACGCTGCGGGGGGAGCCGCCCCTCTCTCGCTTCGCTCGGGGGGCGACTCTTCGCGTCCTGCCCCACCCCCTTGCGTCTTACGCTATGTCCTCGGCTTCGGCCAGGCGCGGTGTCTAGAAGAAAAAACAACCTCCTTGTCAGGGCAACTACTCCGGCCCACGCGCCGACCATTGCAGACCTCCGCTTCGCTTCGGTTGCAAACGGTCTCTCTGAGGCCTCTTTGCTTTTCGGCGCACCCGCTGCTACATTATGGCCACTGCAGTGCTCGGCTCGCTGGAGTGATCGATCACCTCGCCCGGGTTTGCTTTACTGTCTACAAGTCATTTGCGTCGTTACCTATATCATACAACAGCACAGTTCATCTACTACATGTACTAGCTAGTAGTACTAGTACTATAGTAAGTCACCTAGCTTGCTAATCAATATTTCTCAGGTATGGATATGGGTCGGGCCTGAAAACAATTATATCTTCGCGGTAATATATTTTTGGATATGGATCTGGGTCAGCCTGACCCGCGGCCTTACCCGACCCGTAATTGACCCGTTTAATAATCTACCCTGCTGGTCGTGCCGAAACGCGCGCCGGGTCAGCTTCTCTCTGTACTTGTGAGCGCAGCCAACACGATGAGCAGCACCAGCAGCGCATCCTCCTGGATCTCCTGAATGCACGCGAGCGTCTTGGAGTTCACGGCAACTGGCCCACCTGGTCGTGTTTGGTGTTGACCTTGGCGTTCGTGACGTCGTCATTGGAGACGAACAAGTTGTAGTTGTAGAACTTCTGGAACCGCTCGAAGTCCGTCTTGCGGATCTGGCGCGCACGCTGCACGCTCAGCGCGATCGGTGTGATGCTGTTGACTTACATTGCTGTACAGCAATGTTGCTCACCACCTTCGCTGCCTGCGTTGCAGCAGCCATGAACTCGGCGCTGGCGTCTTCACCTGTGCGTAGGTGCCAACTTGGCGGAGCAGAGGCAGCGACGGCGTTCTCCTCATGGTGCTGTCAGCAGGAATCCTGCCTTTAAACAGATTTTTCAACCAACCTCTAAATGGCACGGCCGGCGCGCACCGATCGTATTGTTCATCTCACCGAGGCTGTCGCGACGAACGAGCTCCTTTCGCCGTACTTGGCGAGCGTAGTCGACACGATGAGCAGCACGTGCAGCGCCTGCGGGTTCTCCTGGATCTTGTGAATGTAGGCGAGCGTCTTGGAGTTCACGGCCCCGCGCACTTGGTCCACGTGTTCGCCCTTGGCGTTGACGTTGGCGACGAAAAAGTTGTAGAGCTTCTGAAGCCGCTCGAAGTCCGTATTGCGGATCAGGGGCGCGCGATGCACGCTGCCCGCAGTCACATCGTTCAGCGCGAACGGTGCGGTGCTCTTGGCGTTCATGTCCGCGTTGGGCTTGGTGGCCTTGGCGGTGGCATTCATGCTGGCGCTCTTATTGCTGGCGTTCACATTCTTGTCGCCGTTGTAGTTCTTGTTGGCGGTGGACCGACGCCACGCCACTCGTCGGAGCTGCAGCGATGGTGACCGCAGCCTTCGTGCCTGCGTTGCAGCTGTTGGAATGCACATTGAAGATCAATTTGAAGGTCAGAGCTGATACCCGGACGAAAGCTGAGACTAGGTAGCTGAAAAGACAAGCAGAGCTGAGAGCTGCGGGTCGTTGCATGAGAAACGGGCACAAGCCCGAGTAGTATTGGTAGGAGCTGAGAGAGCTCAGCCATTCAATCTTACTTTTCCATTTCCCTACTAGTGGTGGCTCCAGGCCGTACGGATCAAGTGCATCATCCAAAAGGGTAATGAGCCCAAGCACCTACGGACTTCCGACTGCACGCGGGTTATCCAAGATGGCAGAGCCGCTGAAGTACACTAGCGAAGGGGTTCCTAAGAATTGGAACGGGAAAGACTGGCAGCAATACAAGTGGGCGATGATGATTGTCTTCAGGAAGAAGAAGCTCGTGGAGATTGTGGAGGGCAGTATCACGAGACCGTCGCTGACTTCGGCGGAGGCAGAGGACGACTTCGACGAGATGCAGTTGGCGATCATGCAGATCATTGAAATGTCGTTGCCAGCGGATATCGTTCACCAAGTGCGTGACAAGACCACCGGGACGGACATGTGGAAGGCGCTTTGCGTGATCTACGAGAGCCGAGCAAACCAGACGACTATGGCTCACAGGGCTGAGAGTATTCGGCACGAACTGGAGATGATTAAGTTGTTGCCGGGTGGAGATGTTAACAAGCATTTAAGCAAGATGTTTAATTTGCGGACAGAGTTGCTTTCGTTGAACTACCAGTTTGATGATGTCGCCATGGTTGAGATGATGCTGAACAGCTTGCCGCACCAGTACGAGTTCGAGAGTCTGAAGAGTGGAGTGCGCTACAACAGCGCGGATAACTTCATCACGCCAGAGCGGACTCGTGAGCTGATTCGTGTTGCTGATTCTCGTCAGAAGGCATACCAGGCCAAGAGCGGGACTGGGCAACGCGGTAACCAGAAGATTGGTGCGACTGGCGGGGCTGGCAGCAAGGTGAAAACTGGGAATGGTGAGGATCAACAACTGGGGGGCAAGTTTAAGGACTCAAAGAAGAAAAGACCCAAAAAGTGCTTTATTTGTGGGAGCACTGAGCACTTGAGAGCTGAGTGTCCTGATCGAGTGGAGGGCAACCACGGGGGTGGAGCTAATGCTAATGAGCAGAAGCGGAAACCACGTGCGAACATGACAACACGACATGATGCGAGCCGTGAAGTGGACTCTTCCAGCGAGAATGATGAGCTTGAAGAGGTAGTGAGTCGACTAGACGCTCTGATAATTGATGCAGGGTTGGTAGGTGATTCTAGTGAGGACGAGGGACTAGTGACGTCGGAGGAGGAGGAAGTACGGGAAGAGAGCGACTCTCACGCGCATATTGGTTGGTGGTACGATGGTCAAGACCACGACGAAGGCGAAGTCAACACTAGCAGTGGCTGGTGGTACTTCGACACCGCCGCGAACGTGCACGTGACAGGGAACCCCTGGTACTATGTTACCTTTACCCCGGATCCGAGTCAGTCCCAGCATATTCAAGGCGTGACTGCTGCTTTGGCATCGCGAATTGCTGGAGTAGGCACGGTAGCGGTGATAACTATGGTTGATGGACAACAAGCTACAGTGACTCTGAACGATGTGTTTTACGTACCTGGGGCTACGAACGGATTGTTTTCCATTGGACTGGCTGCGGAGCAGGGCTTTGATTTTGACTATGACCGCCAGACAGAGGATTTTCGTGTGCAAGATGAAGGCAGGACAGTGATCGTGGCGAGCCCACACGAAGCCACATGGGGATTCCAAGTTACCCATCCGTCTAATGGTAATTACGTCGGACCCCAGGACCAGCCTCTGAGCAACTTCACCGCTGCGGAAGGTGTGGCCTCGCTTAAGCTGTGGCATGAGCGATTGGGTCATACTTGCCCCCAGTATCTGAAGATGATGGTAGACAAAGGTCTCGTGCGTGGCATGCTGATGAAGCAGCGTGACCTTGATACCTGTGATGCGTGCCACATCGGCAAGCAAAAGAAGAAGCCGCATCTAAAGAAGCTCGAGCGGAACACGAAGACGCCCAACCAAGTGGTTTACGCGGACCTGCTGATCCCGAGCAAGGACAACGGCACTCGCTTCGAAGCTGTGCTCATCATCATGGACGGATTCTCCAGATTCGTGACGCTGCATATGCTAACGAGTAAGTCTAGCGAAGTTGTGAACCGGCACATTAAGGAATATGTGTTGTGGGCGGAGCGACAAGCGGGTAGACACAAGGTTCGTCAAGTTTTGACGAGAACGCTCCACGTGGTATACAAAGTTTACCAGATCCTGACAGACAAGGGTGGTGAATTTGTTAATACCGAGATGGAGTCACGGTACAAGGCGCATGGTATCGAGCACGTCCTGGTTGGCCCGAAGAGTTCGCAGTTGAACTTGTGCGAGCGGACTCATCAGTCTCTCGTGGAGATGATGAAAGCGTCGATGCACGATGCTGGATTTCCAAAGACTCTATGGCCTGAGGCTCTACGGAACGCGGTGTATATCAAGAACCGCATCTACAACAAAGGCACAGGTGGGGTCCCGTATGAGATGCTGTTTGGTGTGAAGCCCGACTTGCATCACGTACGCAAGTTTGGGGCGCTCGCATACGTTCACGTACCAGTCACACCGGGAAGGAAGAAGCACCATGACAACGCCAGATTGGGTTTCGTACTTGGCTACGCTGAGGACGTGATAGGCTGTAAGGTATATTTCCCGGAAAATCGCACGGCAAAATTTGTGTCGGACCTCCGTGTTGCAGAGGATGTGATGTACCGCGACAGACATGAAGTAACTGTGGAGAATGGCGACTTGGAGTCTTTGCACTTTGTGCAATCTGGTGAGATCGTCGAGGACGACGACGCTGAGTCGACACACTGTGAGTCCACTATGGAGTGTGAGGCAGAAGGCAATACTGCTGCTGCACCAACGATGAACGAGATCACGGCCGGACCGACCGTGGCTCTCGAGGGAGGCGAGATGTGTGGCGCTCCGAGTGCAGCTCCAAGTGCAGAGGCAGTTGGAGACTTGAGTGTACTTCAGAGTGGCAGTGGCCGCTCACGCACAGATCTCAGGGAGGCGTATCGAGCGACACCAGCTAGCAGTTTGGCGGATGTTGGATTCGTGTAGAGCAGAGTGCTGAGAGACAGGAGCCAATGCGAACTCGGCGCACTGGCCTGCGCGAGTATCATGAGCGTCGGCGTCCGGCCTACTTGCGGGACTATGTGATGAATGTGGCGCAGAACACGTCACGGGTGCTGGGCCAGAATGGCCGTCCAATCCGAGCAAGTGATGTACGCGTTCCTCGGAACCGCAGGGAGTCTCGACGTAGCAAGTACCGGGAGTTCTTCATAAAGGCAGAGCTGGAGGAGATGGCTGCGATGAGGACGCAGCATGTTCTGGAGGAGATCGCCATTGAGGACGTGCCCAAGAATGCAAAGCCAATCAAGACGAGATTCGTGTACGATATCAAGACGGACCACCAAGGCTACGTAATTCGCTTTAAGGCGAGACTGGTTGCACTTGGCAACTATCAGCGCCCTGGAATCGATTTTGGTGATACGTTCTCGCCCGTGGCTCGTATGTCTTCATTTCGTTTGATGGTTGGACTAGCAGGAGCACTGAACCTGACACTCTATGGTGGGGACATCAATACGGCGTACCTAAACGCGAAGCTCGGCATACGGCAGTACGTGCAGTCGATCGAGGGGTTTCCTTGTGAGGAGGATGGGCATATCTACGTGGTAGTGAAGGAATTGTATGGGTTAAGACAGTCTGGACGTGAATGGAACACCGAGTTAAACCGGTGGCTGCTGGAGCGTGGATATCAACGGTCTTTGACTGAACCCTGTCTCTATTATCGAGTTGAAGGTGAAGAGATCATGCTGGTTTTGGTCTATGTCGACGACATCTTGGTGGAGACCAAGGATGAAGAGCAGAAGAAGAAGCTGTTCGAGGACCTGGACAAGGAGTACGGGCTTAAAGAAGCTTCTGGCACAGTATCTGGGTGTGGAAGTGGAGCAGACTGCTGACCACATCTTCATTAGCCAGAGCAAGTACGCTCGATAGATTTTAACGAAGTTTGGTTATGCAGAGGCACACTCGGTTGGAAACCCCATGGAGGTGAACGTCCGACTCGTACCACTTGGTGATGGTGAGGAAAGCGACACCAGCTTTCCATATCGAGAAGCGGTGGGTATGCTAATGTATCTGGCCACCAGTACTCGGTCGGATTTGGCATTTGCGCTGCGCTTTGTTGCAAAGCAGCAAGCATGTTGGGGCTCTGAAGAGAGTCCTACGGTACCTTGCAGGTACCGTAAACTATGGAATCACGTACGACCGACAGTCAGGCGAGTCAGACACGGTGGTGCTGGAGGGCTACTGCGACAGCGACTGGGCCAACGACCCAGAGACCCGCAGAAGCACGACTGGCTTTATGTTCACGCTGGCTGGTGGTGCTGTGTCCTGGATGGCGAAACGCCAATCGATCGTCGCTCTATCTACTGCTGAGGCAGAGTACGTCGCTGCTTGCGAGGCGACAATGGAGGCTGTCGCAGAGAGCAACATTCTGCAAGAAATACTGCCACAGAAGTGTCTGAAGTTGCGCATTGGTATTGACAACCAAGCTGCGCACACCATGGCTACGAATCCAACATATAGCCGCCGCATCCGGCACATTGAGTTGCGCTGGCACTTTGTGCGCGAGCAAGTTGAGCGAGGTGTAATTGAACTGCACAAGATAAGAGGAGACGTCAATCCTGCTGACACTTTCACGAAGCCGCTCGACAAGCTACGTCTACAGAACATGCTGGGGCTGGTCGGCATTGGGACTGCAAAGTTGTCGAAGCTCATGCTTCGAGGGAGGCGTGTTGGAATGCACATTGAAGATCAATTTGAAGGTCAGAGCTGAGACCCGCACGAAAGCTGAGACTAGGTAGCTGAAAAGACAAGCAGAGCTGGGAGCTGCGGGTCGTTGCATGAGAAACGGGCACAAGCCCGAGTAGTATTGGTAGGAGCTGAGAGAGTTCAGCCATTCAATCTTACTTTTCCATTTCCCTACTAGTGGTGGCTCCAGGCCGTACGGATCAAGTGCATCATCCAAAAGCAGCAGCCTTAGTCACGGCGCCGGGCAGCTTCACGTGTGCGTTGCCGCCAACTTGGCAGGCACAGGGGAGCGACAGGGAGGCACCGACACAAACGAGCGTGCTCTTCAGTGAAGAGTCTTCACGTTGATGTCCCGCCATCTCGACGCGCCTTTGGAAAGTTTTTTTTTTGCGCTTGGAAAGTTTTTGTTTTTTGCAGCTCGCAACCTGACCTATTGTCATAATTAAAAGTGAAATTGTGAGATGTCGCCTGAATGTTGAACTAGCACGCCACAGGCAACATCCAAAAACATTATTAGATATAGATATATATTAGTTATTGAAGGGAGATATGATCATTTTAGTGTCGTAATCTCTAGAGTCTACAAATTGAAGTTGGTTTATGAGAGGAGTACCAAAAGCGAAAATTGACATGTATTTTTGTTAGATCTTGGAGGCTTATTAAATTTGGAGGTGAGTTCTTGAGCGAGAGCCGATTGTGCTTTTTTCAGATCTTAGACAAGTACAGTATAGTTTGTGAGCGGAAAATGTGATCACTGATATACTCTGAAATAAATTTCAGAGAACATGTGTAAGTCAAGATACTAAAAGAAACCTGCTAAATCGCATGAATCAAACGAGTGTAGCGCTGCTGGTATTGAGAATAAGTCAGCAAGAATCATTGCTCCATACAACAGCTATGTGTTCTTCAGCGTGACCTCTACTACAGAACTAACCCCGACCGAAGTACCATAACCACTTAGTTCTCAAGCACGACACGGTAGCGCACACGCCCCTCACGCACCATATCCAGCCCTTCGTTCACCTTCGACATCGGGAGCTTCTGGATCATTGGACGCACGTTCTCCTTCGACGCCAGCTCCAACATGTCCTTGATGTCTTGGATGCTGCCGATGCAGCCGATGCAGCTACCACGAACGCGCACTGCGCGCGGCACGATGAAGAAAGGGCTGAACTTCACATCGTCGTTGGGAAGGCCAACCATGATGAAGGTACCACGGTTGCGGACTAGGCTCAGGTACAGGTTGTACGGCATGTCGTTGGCGTCCGCCGTGAGAACCAAGTAGTCAACGGAGTTCGCTGCCTTCTTCTGATCCGCCTCATCGCTCAGATTGTAGAACTCCTCCGCACCGAGGGCACGAATTTCTTGCTCCTTGTTGGCAGAGCGAGAGAACGCGATCGGAATGGCGCCAAGCGCCCGGATGAACTGAATGGCCAGGTGGCCCAAGCCGCCAATGCCGACCACACCGACGCGGTCGCCGGCCTTCACGCCCTCCTGCTTTAGCGGCGTGAAGACGGTAGCACCAGCGCACATGAGCGGGGCTGCGACGTCGGATGGGATGTTTTCCGGTAGCTTGAAGGCGTAGTTGTTGTCCACACGCACGTAGTCGGCGTAGCCGCCGTAGGCCGGAGAGCCGTCCGGGTACGTCGAGGCGTAAGTGTACACAGCATGATCGCACACTGCGTCCTCACCATCAGCACAGTCGTTGCAAGGTTTCTCGGGGTTCTTGTTCAGGCATGCCCAGACTTGTGCACCGACGGCTACGCGGTTGCCAACCTTGAGTGTCTTCACGTCGGGTCCAGCCAGGGTCACCTCACCAACGATCTCATGACCAACGACGCATGGGTAGGCAGCAGGACCCCAACCGCCTTCCATGGTATGGATGTCGGAGCCACAGATGCCCGAGTGGGAAATTTTAATCTCCACATCTTCGCGTCCGAGCGGTCTCGACTGGTACTGCCAGGGTTTGACTTCTCCTTTGGCGTCGAAGGCGGCGTAGGCGTTCACGGTTCGTGGAGCGGTGGACGTCGTGTTGGGGTTGGGCGGGTTGGTGACTGAGAAGTAGGAAGCTAATCCAAAAATGAGCTAGGATGCCTAGCTGGAAAGGGTCCTGCACAAGCAACCGATACATGTAGCTCGATGCCACCGTCATCATGACGCGATTACGGGGAGTCCGGCTGTGACGAAGTCTCCCCGTAATCCCCAGACGGACCTAGGCAAGGGTCTTCTCATCCAGACTTATATTTACATAAAAGGCACCCAATAATCGATTCTTGAGGAGCAACGACATCGCAGGTAGGTCTCGCCTGCCTGAGGATCACTCCGGACTTGTCGTGCTCGCAGCGATGAACTTATGGGCAATATGTACCGTGATCCCGCATTCACCGTTCAAGCTCATTTGTTTTTTTTTCGCCGGGAGTTCGTGGATATACACGCGAAGGAAATACGATTTCTCTGTGCAAGAGCGAAGAAATTCTGCTGAAATTAGGATGAAAGGGGTGGCCATGCAGTTAGTCCGTCAGCCCTCACATGTGTAGATATTCAACTGGTCTTCGACTTCATTTTCGATTTCTTGTCGGACACCCACCCCACACATACCACCCAACACCGTCGAGCTGCCAAGATGACCCGCTATTTGTCTGCGCTGGTTGCTCTGGTCTGTCTCCTGGCCATTTGCCGTGGTTGTGCCGCGGTGGATGCGATACCTTCTGTGCCGGCTGATCCCAGTGCGATGTCGTCGATGTCCAATGAAGGGCCAACTGCCAGTTAACCGTTGCAGGCAACAATGTGCTGGTCACCCGCAGCAACATCATCATCGTCACCGACCAAGACAAGCGGGGCGTGGTGGACTTTATCAAGGACTTGGTGCTAAAGGGCAGCAGTCCACAGGACGACGACACTCTGACGACCCAGATTATTACTCTTTTAAGCCCCCGCAACGCCACGACGGACCTCGCTGCGAAGATGATGCCTAACATCAAGAGCGCCCTCCACAGCCGAGGCAAGCCAGCGCAACTGCGCCAGATCATCGTGAAGCTGACCGAGATGTCGCCGAAGTTCGGAGCGAACGACCCCGATAAGGACAGTGAGTAAGCCGAACGCGTAGTTTTGGCTGCACACAGCAGTGCCGACGAAGATCGATCCAGCAGACAAGCACACTGCATGGCTAATAAATGACAACTGGAACTCCCACTTTTGCGTAGTTGTTGCTTTTTGGGGCTTGTTGCTTGACTTGTTCAGTTGAACCCAATGGCGAGTCACCGCAAGTTCAAAGTGTTCGAAGCTGCTGTGCGATATCTTTTAATTGACCGTGACTTTATTTTGTTAAGCTTAGTTTGATAGGTTCACGACACAAGTCAATTCAACATTGCGAGCGAAGAGATCAGTTTGTTCATCTGCCATCGTGCTTGATGGGACTTGGAAGTGTGTGTCAATATCGCAAGAGCATGAGCCATTTCTGGGACTTTTGTTGCAGTTTGCCATACAAAACTCGAGTGACATTCCATTGGTCAAAATCCATCCACCTCTCTTCCAGCATACCCGCACCCCACGCTACAACATGCGCCGAAACCTATCGACTGGCTGGTGCAGACACTTGAAAGCGCCTGCCGAGCGTCATCGTGTCCACCGTCCGCAGCCTACACAGCTCCAGCAGCCACCGCCCACCCACACCACCTCATGGCCCCAGGCAAGCGCAGACGCGGCGCCAAGGAGAACGGACCCGCCGACAGCGGCGCAGCGCAGCAGCAGAATGGCGCCCCCACAAAGCCCGCCGACGCCAATGCCGACGCCTTATTAGCCGTGTCGGATGCGTTAGAACGCGTTAAATCCGAGTACGAGCCCCTGATTGCGGAGCTGGAAGGCCGCTTCGGCTTCGTGCGCGCGCTGCTGAGCGAGTTCTGGCCGGAGCTGCAGCGCGACCCGCGCGACGCGACGCAGCTGCCCGTGGAGACGGACGCGCAGTGGTTCTGGTTCGCGGAGCTGCAGTTCATGGCGCTGTTCCTGTACGAGATCGCCTTCATGGAGTTCTCCATGAGCGTCACCAAGCCGGACTCGATCACGCGCGAGCTCGAAGCCGAGAAGACGACGCTGTCGCACCGCACGGACATGGAGCAGCGCGTGGCCTTCCTGGCCCGACTGCGCGCGTACGTGGACGACGTGGCCGCCTGCCGCCTGGCGGCCACCAAGCAGGCGGGCAAGCGCCTGCCGCGCGTGTTCCGCCTGGCCGAGATGTACAAGCTCTCGAAGGGGGAGACGACGCTGCTGCAGCTGCTCGTGGTCATGCAGGGCTGCCAGAGCAACGCCGTGCGCTGCCAGATCCTGGACGAGGACTCGCAGCGCCGCGTCATGACGTGCCAGAGACTCTCGGGGCTCTCGGAGGTCGACATCGCCGAGTTCAGAGACGACGAGAGAGAGCACGTGAAGGAGGGCACGCTCGTGGTGGACGAGGAGACGTACTGCACGTCGCTTAGTCTGTCCAACATCTGCGTGCGCGTGCTGCTGGGAAGACATTTGACCAGCAACCAGGCGCTCAAGGTCAGTCAGACGGCGCTGGAAGAGCTGCTCAAGGGGGAGGGCATGACGTTCGGAGAAATGCTGGAGACGACGTCGTCGACGGCTGCGAATGTGACGAGTGAGGCCGCTGTCAGTGGACGCAAGCGGGAACGCAGTGGAGAAGACGTGGAGGATGAGCACGAGGACGAAGCGATGGACCGCCAGGCCACGAGCGACAGCGAAGAGGAGGAACAGGAAGAGCACGAGGACCCCAACGCGTCGGCATTCGCGTTCATTGGCAAGTACAAGACGGACGTCAAGCGTGCGAAGGCGGATGAAAAATTGTTGTTAAATTCTGCGGAGGCTGGCAGTGATAAGCAGCACTTGCTGTCGTCGCTCATGGACCCGAGCGAGCTGAAGCCGTACAGCCCGGAGAACCAGTTGGAGTACCTGGAGGACCGTTTCCAGGTTGTTGCGTTCGCGATCCGCGCGTCTGGAGCTCGAGTGAAGGACCAGATGAAGGAGGCAGGGACGAAGCAGCCGTGGGAATCATCGGCTCCAGCCTCTGCTGGAAGGCGGGAACTGAAGGCCAAGCAGCGCGTGTACAGCCGCCGCACACAGCATCGACTTGCCCTTACACGACAGGCTGGCCATTCGCTGCCGCGTCTAGAAGAGCTCGCTGCGAAGTTCAAACTGAACCGTTTCGAGCAGAATGTGATTGTGATGCTGATTGGAAAGACCATTTCGCCGGTCATCAAGAACTTGATTGACGGTGTGGATACGTCTCCGGTGCAGCGCATGGACGAGAGTGTGATTATCAACCAGATCTTATCAATCTTTTGCGATACGTTCCAGGAGCAGGTGGCCCACCGTGTCTTCTTTTATAAGTCTTCGCGTCTACTCACTCGTGGTCTCGTAAAACTTCACCGTGGCCGGTGGCACTCAACAGCTGGAGACCTTGTGGATCAGCGTGTGGAACTGGATCGCCGCGTGTTGGACTGGGTGGTTGGCTTGGATACTGAGATGAATGAGCTGGTGGAAGGCTCGGACTTGTACACTCCCAAGGTGCAGCTAGATCAAGTTGTGCTTCCCGAAGAGCACAAAAGCACGATTCTGGAGACCGTTGAGAGCTATGAAAGCTTCCGTGAATATCGCAAGAAGAGTGGATTGGAGCAAGCAGGTATGGCGTACGGCGCTGGACTCGTGTTGTTGCTGTGCGGCGCTAGTGGCACCGGTAAGACTATGACGGTGAACGCTGTAGCAGATCACCTGAAAAAGCGAGTGCTACTCGTGGATTTCCCGTCGCTGCAGGGTAAGCGTCAGGAAGGCATGGAGACTGACGCGGATCTGCGTGGCCTTTTCCGTGAAGCGGACATGAGCAACGCTGTGCTTTTCTTCGACGAGTGTGAGAACATTTTCCGGCAACGTGACGGCGGAGGCGACAGACTACTGAATGCGCTGCTCACAGAGATCGAGCGATATGAAGGCATTGTGTTCCTTGCGACTAACCGGCCGTTCGATCTTGACGAGGCCATGCATCGTCGTATCACAGCTGTGTTCGAGTTCAAGGCGCCCGACCACATCCAGCGACGGAAGATTTGGGATGTGCTTCTGCTGCGCGGGTCCCTGAAGACCGAGCCTGGTATTGACTGGGACGCCATTGCACTGAAGTACGAGCTCAGTGGTGGCTTCATCAAGAATGCCATTCTATCGGCTCTCCTGAAGGCCATTTCACGGAATGGGGAGTCGCCCGTGATTTCCCAGGCTGACATCGTGGCTGGCTGTGCGCTGCAGATGCGCGGTAGCCTGCACATGAAGACGTTTGACCACCGCGTTGTACCCACAAGCGGACTCGACGAGCTCATCGTGGAGGATTCGGTGAAGGACAAGCTGCGGCGGGTTGTGCAGTTTGAGAAGGCGCGCAGTGTCATCTACGGCCAGTGGGGATTCGACTTCGGTCAATCCAACAAGCAGCAGAAGGGTGTCAGCGTGCTAATCTGTGGTCCACCAGGCATTGGCAAGCTCAACGCCGCAAAGAGCATCGGCTTTGAAATCGGCCGCCCGCTCAAGGTTGTCAACTTCGGTCAGCTGGCTGCCGACTCGGCGTCAGAGACCCGCAAGGCACTGCGTGCTGTGTTCGACGATGCCCGACTCATGGACGCCGTGCTGGTGCTCACGGGCTTCGAGTCCTTCGGCAGCCACATCGAAGGCGGCGTCATCCCGATCGACAGCCTCGAGTCTTCGCCCCGCTTCCGCATGGAGGTGATGCGACTGCTGGAGCTCATGGACACGTTCCCCAGCACCACGATTCTGCTCGCCAACGTGGACAGATCTGCCGCGTCGTCGCTGGTGCAGTCGGAGTTCTGCCGCCGTCTCAAGTTCGTGGTGGAGATGCGGAATCCCAACTCGAAGCTGCGCGAGAAGCTGTGGCGCGCGTGCTTCCCGCCCAAGGCGCCGCTGGACACCAAGAAGCCCGTCGACTTCCAGCGTCTGGCGGAGCGGTTCGACCTGAGCAGCACTGCCATCAGCGACGCCGTGTTCCGAGCCGCTGCCAGCGCCGCTCTGCGCGAAGAGAGCAAGCGCGTGATCACGATGAAGGACCTGACCGACGCCGCGGAGGTCGAGCGACAAAAGGCCCGCGGCGGCGCTGCCGCCATGGACAACCTGTTCGTGTAAGCCAACAAGGAAGCCTATGTATGGAGAGAAGGTGTTGCGGACTGTAGCAGCGAGAGAGAGAGAGAGAGAGAGAGAGCAAGACAGCGATAGAGTTTGGACACAGTGGTTAACGCAGCAGCACCTTCATTCCTTCCGTTGCTTGTCCTGATCTTGAGCTTATTGTCGTTCTGTTCCTCCTATCATAGAGGGGTCACTGCGACTGCAGCTCTAGATGGAGAAGGGCAGGTCGTCGCCGCAGGTAAAGTCCCGCACCACCTCGTTCTCTGTGATGGTGACCGTGCGGATGACGCCGCCCGAGCTACCGTCGCGCGCCATCGCATGGGCCAGCGCCTTCTTGACGAACTGCTGACACTCCTCCTTGGTCATGTCCGGTCTACTCAGCAGCAACACAACAGCAACATAACAGTCATCAGTCAGTCTCTCTCTCTCTTCGCCCCCTCTGACGCTTGCGCGTCAACGCACCGGTACTCAGCGTCCACAAGCCCGTAGATGTACGTGGAGCCGCTGCCGCCGATAGCGAAGTCCTGCTCCACCATGGCGCCGCCGATGGGGATGGAGAAGACCTGGCCGCCCTTGACCGGGTCCCAGCCGGCCACGATGATGCCGGCCAGCAGCCGGTCCTTGTTGTGGTAGCACAGCGAGCGGAAGAGGTTGGCGGCCGTGCCCACCTTGGGCAGGCGCCCCAGCTCCACGCTGTGCGAGCTCAGGTAGTAGCGCACGTAGTCGGACAGCGCCTGCGTGTCGGCGGCGGACCCCGAGCGGCAGCAGTACAGTCGGTCGTGCAGCGGCGTCAGCTTGTCGCTCACGCGGTTGGCGATGTACGTGCCCATGGACGTGCGCGAGTCGGCGCCCAGCACCACGCCGCCCTGGAAGCGCACGGCGATGATGGACGTGCCGGCGTCCACCTCGCCCGGCTTGAGGTACGAGCCTTCGTCCACTTCCTGCTTGGTCATCTTGGCCTTGTTTGGCTTGGTATCTTTCTCTCTGTAGGGGGAGGACACACTGTTTAGAGTGGACTCAGACGACTGACAGAGCAGCCAATGAGCGTCGACTCAGATTAAGTGGGATCAGATGGAATCAGAAGAGCTGTCATTTCGGTACGGAAACTACGGAAAAGAATAGGATTGGACCTAGGATCGAGCATCAACTTCAACTTCAACTTCAGAATGCGGGCGGCTGCGAGTACGGCTTGAACGGGGTCGAGAGGACGGTGAGTGCGGCTGTGCGGGCCACCAGGTCGCGCTCTGCTGCGGAGAGGAAACCCGCGTCGCTGGAGTTTGACGCGTGCGCGTGGGCGTCCGCCACCTGCACCATCTTGTACACGTGCTCGTCCGGGAAGCCCGGGAGGGCGAGGGCCTTCGCGCGCAGCTCCGGCCACGACGGAAGAGCGGCAACGTCGGAGACAGAGGCGCAGATGTCGTCCGCGCGGAAGTCGCGCGCTTTGGCGGTCACGAGCGCCGACAGCGCCACGTGCAGCCACACGCGCCACGCCTTGGTCTTGTCGGACGGCGACAGCAGGTGCTCGAGCTGCTGCAGCGACCACGCCGACGTCGCAGCGTGGAGGATGACGAAGTCGTTGTGCTCAAGCATAACGTACAGCCACAGGACGACGTCGAGCGCGCAGCTGCCGTCGAAGTGGGAGAAGTCGAACGCGTTGACGTGACTCCAGAGCAGCTTGAACGCCTCGGGGCTGTTTCGCTCTGGGTGGCCCGAGAACGCGTTGACACCGCGCTGGATCCAGCCGATGTCGAGGTTCTTGAGCGGGGAAATGGACGTGAGACGCTCCTGCTCGGACCGCAGGAAGTCGCTGCTCGTCACGGCTCCCGCGACTTCGAACACCGTTTGGCGCGTGAACTGTCGCAGTGGCTCCTTGCTGGCCGGCATAGGCGGCTCGTCGAAGGGGAGGTAGCAGTGGTGCTGGTAGGCGAGACCTTCGGCCACCAGGCGCTCGCCACCGATGTGATAGGCGTAGCCCAGCTGGATGATGCCGTGCAGCAAAGCGCCGGCCAGCCCGCTGAACAGGTTCGGCAGATGCTTGCGCACGGCGCCGTCGACTCCCAACTTCTTGACGTCACGCGCGTAGTACGCGAGTAGCGCGTCGTACTTCTGGCGCTTGCCCAGCAGAGCGTGTGCTTCGTCGTCCGAAAGCACTTCAGTCGTCGTGGCTCGCTCCACGACGTCTTCGTGGTCGGGGCCCTCGAACTCGAGTTTTTGCGTGTAGTGCGCGGCGTACTCGTTGATCTTTTGCTCACTGGCCCCTAGTTCATGCAGCGCCACGACGGCGTGCAGCAAGTGGTTGGACAGGTAGTTGCCGTACTCGATCCGGAAGCGGAGAGTGGAGAAGTCCCGCGTAAGCGTCTGGCGAACTTGCTCGTCCGGAAGTTTGGCGTGGCTGGGAGCAGCATCGGAGACCAACGAGATGGTCATGATCGGGTGGGCGGCAGATTAGAAAATGACTAACGGGATAGTTGACACACTTTCGCCGCTCGTCGCAGGCTTGCAATGGTAGGACTGCAGGCGGTAGGACATTGGTGGTCAAGGTGACTCATCTGATCGTCTCCCAACCTTCACTCACAAAGTATTGCATGTCCCTCTTTGCACAAACAACTGCAACTGGCATCTCGCTTCGATACATGTAACTTGAGTTCCTCGTAAGTTGTAAAATTAGCTGCACGGTTGCAGAGCCTGAATCGCCTTAGTAGGAGGTTTAAGTGGGCGTCCATGAAAGACAAAGCGCTGCGAGACGCTCGAGAGGAGCAGCAGGAGCTGGAGGCGCTTCATCGACTTGATGAGGAATGTGTCCACCAGCAGCGAGCGGTGAGTAGTGCACTGTACTGTTGACTTCATTTTGAACAGTTAGTTCGGAAGTCTTAACTTTGGTTTGTACGATTCAGGGCAAATACCTCAAAGCATTCGACTGTATGGAGCGAGCTCTCGTCCTGCGCAGACACTTCTTCGGCATCGAGAGTGAGGAGGTCGTTCAGGCGTGCCGAGCGCTAGCTGAAATGTGCAACCTGCTGGCGATGAGTTTCCTTCAACAAGACAATTACGCAGTGACTATCGACCTGCTCAAAAAGGCCGAAGTGCTTACTCAACGTCACCACTCAGCCGAACGAGCTACAACGCTTAATAACCTGGCATGCTACTATCGTCGATTGGGTAAGCTCCATTCAGCGATGACCAGTCTAAAGCGTGCATTGGAACTCGAAAAAATACTGGAAAACGTCCGAAATGCTGCGGATACGCAGTTGAACATGTGTGCGGTGCTATCGCAGCTCGGCAAACATCAGGAGGCGCTTGAGCATGCACAAGAAGCGCTAATAACTTTGCAGGAAGGCTTCATCCAGAGCAAACACACAACAAGCACGAGCTCGGGTGAACATTCTGAAGACGACACTTCTAACTCACGACTTGACCGTATTTCAGTCATGTGCATTGCCTACCACAACGTCGGCGTCGAGCAAGAGTTTTTAAAAGACTATGCCGAATCGGTATCAAGTTACAAGAAGGTGAAGAACTCTGCATGGGTTGTCTTCTTGATCCTGCTCACCTGACAAGCTGTGATCAATTGTTTTGATGTAGGGAATCGGTTTAGCTGAACAATATCTTGGTGAAAACCACTCGATCACTACTACGATCCGGAACTCGTATCTAGCAGCAAAGCGCACATTAGCTACGAAAGCGCATGTAAGACCATGCTCAGCTACCCGCGGCCAAACGAGTCCGGCTAAAGCTGGTTCAAGACTGCTTCTAAGTCCTCGCAGCGGTTCACTTCGGTCGCCAAGTCCACTGGCAAAGGACCAAAGTGGCCACCAGATCCCCACTCCGCGTTCCATTATCGCAGATGCGTTGTCAAGAGCCCCACTCTCTGCTCTTCCGCCACTTGAGGCTCAAAGTCCTACCAGTGCAGGCAAAAAGAAGAAGAAGAAAACCGATACACGTGGGGCCGAGAGTGAAGCTCCCGCGTTGTCCCCAACAGACCCGTTTTTCAGCCCTCGCTTCCGATTTGAGGACGAATCTATGGCAAAGAAAGTTGCTGGTATCACCAGCCCTCAATCGTTAGTAGCAGCGAACGTTGAGGTTCATACACCTGCATCTAGCAAAGGTAAGCGCGAAAGGAGGAAAAGCAGTGTCAAGAAGCCCCCGACAACAGCTGAAGGCGGTGAAAGAAGCACAAAAGGTAGTGCAGATGAGCGCACAAATACAAGTACAGCGTCGACGCGCCGACCGAGTGAGGAAGGCATGACTGCGAGAGTTGTCGAGTCAGCAGGTGAGTCGGACAAGACAAACGATAAAGAAGTTATCCAGGGGGAACCGTTGGTATCAGATACAGCGTGTCTGTCCTTCAGGGAACACTCTGGCGCGGCAGAACAAATTGCTACACTAGGGAATTTAGACGATCACGACGATGCAAACAACCACCAAAGCCGCATTATGCCCCGGAAAATTCTCTCTGTGAAAACAAGAGGAGATTCCGTGGATTCTGAAGTGGATGCTGTTGAAGGAGCGATTTCAATTGTGTTGACGAAGATTATCGATAAAATTGTGGAGCACGATAAGGCTAACTGTTCTGATGAAGCAAGCACCGATTTCGGAGAAGAAAATACTGTCGTGGATGTGGCGTCAGAGCTAGAAGCAAACACTGACCGCGGAGAAGAAAATGCTGTCGTCAACGTGGCGCCAGAGCTAGAAGCAAACACCGACCACGGAGAAGAACATACTGAAGTGAATGAGGCGCCCGAGCTAGAGGCAAATACCGACCGCCGAGAAGAAAATACTGTCGTGAATGTGGCGCCAGAGCTAGCAGAGTCTACAGATGATCTCCTATCGCATAGTACTTCAGGTTTTGTCAATGGAGACACCAGTGCAGAATCGGGTGATAGCTTTGGGGTCCCCGAATACGTGGAGCTAGAACATAAAGATGATATGGAAATGCCGAAAAACTATGTCACTCCAGCAGAAAATCACGTAGAAGATGTGGTTCTGCCCAATGACGAGCTGCAAGTTGTATCTGAGCTTGCTGAGAACGTATCGCACATAGAGGAACCTCATCTACTCGAAGCCGACTATCCTGTGGAACACAGCATCATGGACGGCAGTCAGGAATTGAGTGATCCGACTCAGGATAGCGATTCATTAGCTTATGAAAGTTTCGGCCAGGATGCTTCATATTTTGACAACACCGATACCAATGAGGTGGATTATGCACCGCCCGAAGCAGGGCTGGAAGCGCCAACTGATGGTGATGTCGTATTTGAGGACAACGAGGCAACTGCGATTACTGATGAACAAGCTCAACTATTTTCTGCCGAAGTGGAAGAAGCTGGCAGTATTGTTGATGGTGTTCTGTACGTGTACAGCGAAGAAAATTCTCCTGTACAAGCATTGCCGGAATTGCAAGATGTGCAGCTTGCTTCGCCTGAAGGTGAGCTAATTGCAGCAATAGGTGATGTAGACGAACAAGTTTTCGGTCAAGAAGCGGACGATTCTCATTTCGCGAACGACGCAGAAGAACCTGCCCCTGACCTGGAAACACAGGAACAATACATAGCCGAAATTCACGCAGACCCTGGAAATTATGACGAAAACTACGCTTCAGCTGGGCACACGATTGCTGAGATTGAAGCTCACCAGGACGAATTCGAAAGCGTTCACCAAGAAGAAGTGGGTCACGATGTCTCGGATTTCGTCGATCAATCCGAGCAAATTGCCCATAACTCTGAACTACAGGACCACGAAACGAGTGAGCCACAGCAAGATTGGTCCCACGCCGAAGAAATGGAGACTTCAACAGTGGATGATGATACAGGGGACTCCACCGAGTATTATCAGGAACCTTCTGTGCCTTCACACGAAGAACTCGAGGGATACGATAGCAACGTTGAGACCCCCGAGTACGACAACGGTCAAACGCAAGGAGGTGATGGATCTGCTGTCCTGACGGACGCGCCAGACCCAGATGACGGTGTTGACACCAGCGCTCAGGATCCTGCAGCAATTGAATAAACACACCATCCATTGAAGTAACAAAGCATTGGGCTGCAGCTCGATGGGTTTCTATTGATACTGTTGAATTGTGCTGATGCCTTCATCACATGCGAAACAATTCGTGCCGCAACCGTGAAAGCGTCGTAAGAAGTAATTGCCGCAAGTCCAGATCGGTCACACTCTCGACGTCTTCGTCAGTGAGGAACGCGATGCTGCTGAGCGTCCGGTACCCACGACGCTCCAAGTCGCGGCCAAAGGCTGTCAGGTCCGGGTGGCACGCAGTCATCCACTGGATCACCTCGCCCTGCTCGCACACTACCACATCCTGTCACACAAGACGATACCAACCACAACCAAGTCACCAACGACGCACCCATGCTGAAAATGCTGGCGCTCTCCTTCGCATTCGACAAGCGCCTCCTCACACGTGGGCTGGTCGTCGTCTCCATCGCCTCGTCATCGTCGCCGTTCAGCCGAGCACTTTCCTTCTTCTGCTGTCGGATCTGTGGATCGTCGTCTGTCATCACTCCCTTGCGCTCAGGCTTCACAACTCGTGGGGCCGCACTCGGTGACACCGGCACAGTCTTCATCGTCTCCGGAGGCATCACTCAGCTCCTCTAAAGCGGCGATGACCAGAACAATCTGCTGCAACGTCCCATCATCTGCCAACAAGACAAGAACAGCTCTGCTTCCCTATAAATACCGAGCACACAGACAAATGCGGTTCCAGCAACAACGCGCGACAGACAACACAGATCCAAGCCACTAAATGAATACATCGCATTGCCGGCGACCAAGCCTCGCCCTGGTCTTCACACGCTCTATCCGCGCTGTTGAGCGAGCGCTTCCTCCTCTCCGACCACCTAGCTATACTAGCAGCAGCAAACGACAAAGGGGAATGGGGAATCTCCCTGACTGAGCGTCGTCCTCTTGGCCTGCAGCACTTGTCTCTCTTCTGCTCTGGCCAGTGGATTGCCTGTGCCGTGAGCGCTTGAGCTTGCTTAGATGTCGTCAAAGTCGAAGCCGATGTCGTCCTCGCCGTCGTTCTCCATGGCCATGTCCACGGCCGTCTCGTTGATGCGCGCGTTGTCCGGCAGCTCTCCGTAGGCCTTGAGGCTGCGGGCCTCATCGGCGTTGTATTTATGAATGATGTCCACCTTGCCGTCCTGGTACTCGCGCAGACTCACGAGGATGATGTCGCCGGCGCCCACCCACACTTTCTTGCGCATCTTGCCGCGGATGTGACCCAGGCGCGTCACGCCGTCGAAGCAGTAGGCCTCCAGACGGCCGTTGCCCAGCATACGCACCACCTGCGCATACTCTGTATACACCCAGTCCAGCAACAAGTATACGGTGTATACATGTCAGAATATTCCCTTCTCGTCCAAAGCTCCACCAACGCTGGACGTCAGAGCACGCACCCTGTCCCTCTTCCTTGAACTCGAGCTCGCGCTTGTTCTCCTCGCCGTCGCCCTTTCCGCGGCGGCGGTTCTTGCCTCCCTTTCCTTTGTTCTTGGGCATCTTCTCCTGTTCAGCTACGTAAGCTCCCTACGAAATCCCGACTGAGGTGGTGGCCATCCATCGACACCCCCCTAGCCCTGCGTCCTTGTCTATATCCGTAATATCGTCCAAACTAATTACGTAATTATCCACATTTAGTGACTGCAAGTTGACATTGCGACACTCCACCGAGGGACCATCACTCTCCGACCGAGTGCGCACTCGGCGCGCGATCCTTGCTGCCTGCGCCTCCTAGCACGCCACCTCGCCGTCTTCCCAGCGCCCTTTCCGCGTCTGCAGTAGATTTACCTTCTTCCTCTGCTTCCCCTCTCTCTGATGGCGTCTCCCGTGCCGCCCTCCGCGTCCTGGAGACGTCGGGAGACGCTCCAGCGCTCCAACTCCAGACCTAACTACCCTCTGCGCCGCTCCGTGGATGCCAGCGCCAGCTACAACACCTTCCGCAGCAATTTACCGTCCTCCTCCTACCCGGCGCTGGGGCTGTCCACGCTGGCGGCGCGCAGGCGGCTGCTGCAGGCCACCGAGCGCAAGATCCAGGAGAAGGAGGACTCGTCCAACCTCACGACCGAGTTCCGGGACCCGTTCACGCTGCTGCTGGCGCTCTGCGCGTCCTTCCGCTTCGTGGACGCCGTCAGACGCTTCGCCGACGAGCAGAGAGGCCGCGGCTCGGCCGCAGTGGGGGAGGGACTCTTCCTCGCGGCCGCGGCGGCGGGCAACGTGCTGCTCAACATGACGCAGAAGCGGCGCCACCACGCGGAGATGGCGGAGAGGGTGCGCGTGGCTGTGCAGCTGATGATGAGGGACAGTGAAAAGAGCACAGAGGAACAGGAGGACCAGAGCCCGCCCGTGTGGCTCGGCACGGGGCTCCAGCCGACGGTCTTGCTGCCGTCCAATAGCTACGTGGCCTGCTACAGAGACAGCCAGTGGCAACGACTGCCCATGAACTTGCTGGTGGAGGGGGATGTGGTGGGCTTGATGAGTGGTGACATCGCGCCGGGTGAAGTGAGGCCGGTGGAGGCCGATGAGGACCAACAGGTGTACCCGAGAGGGTGCAAGCTGCCGTCCTGGACTAGAAGGCATACCAAGGACACGTCGAGGTGTACGGCGACGTTTGATCCGCCTTTGTTGCTCGAGTTGTGCGGAGAGATGAGGATCTTTGAAATGCAGGAGACGCCTGTGGTGAGGGATATCGAGGACGCTCTGTTTCGGATTAACAGACCGCAAACGCCGACACAGAAGCTGCAGGCGCAGGCGCGATTGGTAGCTGTCTACATTTGCACGTTGTATTCGATTCTGGTGCTTGTGGCTATCGGACTGCGCGTGGTGGTTCAGCATCGATCGCTGGAGACCACTCTGGCACATATTCTGCTGGGGCCAATTGGAGTGTGGCTGTGCTTTGCGTCGCTGAATACGCCGTTGGTTCTGTTCGTCGCCGAAGCAGCAGCTACGGCGTCAATACTTGGGTCGTTTGAAGACATTTTGGCACCGAAAGAGCAAACGCCCAAGGAACAGGTTGTAAATACCAATGAAGAGGAATCTAGCAACGAAAAGCTACCGGAGAAGAGCCCTTCGAAAACAGGCGCGGGCGTATCAACGTCATCAAAGAAAGATTTGCGTCATAAGAGTGAAAGCATGTCTCGAATTGATGGCGCGATGGCATCGATTTTGAAGGCAACCGCACTTGCACCACCGGATATCTATGACGTTGAAGATCGTGAAAAACTACGCTCGGAAAAAGCACAGAAGCAGTCTGCAATCATGCGATCGCTTCAGTACTTCCTAGTAGTACTCCGATTCCGAGTCATGCGCTGTGACCTTGCGCACATGTCCGACCGACGGCATCTTCCTGTGCCATTCCGCTCTTTTCGACTTTTAGAGCGCTTGGGAAACATCACAATGTTGTGCTGCTTCGACGACGATATTTTATGCGAACAGACTCCTTCGGTGGAAGAGATATTTCTCCTGAACGACAAACAGAACAACAATTCCACGGTACTCGATCTACACGCAGAGCGTCATTGTGACACAGGACTGAAATTCGAGGATCCAAAATGGAAGCAGCACTTACCGTCGCTTAAACCTATTGGATTGGCTATCATGGTGAATGACGACGAAAACCCAGCACGGCACTATGACGAAAACATGCGCTACCTAGTGAATGAGGGTCTCTGCTCCGTTGACGATGGTGATGCGAGAGATCCATATTTGCGAACTTGCATGCAGCGTCTATCAGCCCATATTCGAATGCTACCGTTCCCGAAACACCTGCTCAATCTTTCTCGTGAAATGGGCTTTTCAGTAGCTGATGATTTGACTATGTTCCAGAGGCGGCAATCTATTCACATAATTTGCCCGAGACTAGCGCATCATGAACACACGAATGACCACCACGATCAAGGACAGGAGGACACGCGCTATCGCGGGAATCTGAAGTCGCATCTTTATTCTACAGTGGTGCTAGACAAGCGTTCACATCGTCACCAGCTTCTATCGCGTGGCCACCCGACGGTTGTGCTGGCTCACTGTAGCGAGTACTGGGACGGCAAATCAATATGCCCATTGACAAGCGAGAAGCAGCGCGCCATTCTCGATATGTACAACCAGTGGCGCGTTGAAGACCTTGACTGCATCGCATTTTCGTACGTCCCTGTCCCCCACAAGCTCAACTCGCTGTTCACACGTGGCTCAAGTAGCACTGGAGGAAGTTTTCTTGAATCACCAGACACTGGCTCAACTCGAAGTCAACTTGGCAGGTTAGGAGGCACGTTGCCACCGGTGTATCTCGTTGATGACAGCGCGGCCAGTGAATTGAATTCCCCGCAGTCGATCGGTGGACGAAACAGCATGGTATTTTCAAGCAGTATGAGCGAAGATCGAGGGTACGGTCGACGGCTTAGCCATTCGACAGGACCGGCATCACCGTTAGCCTCTCCAGATTCAGTTGATGACATATCGGTAGATCAAGACTCCATTTCTGGAGCGCGCATGTCCAAGTCAATGGGAGCTCCTGCGAGTGGCCAGATTACGCCACCTTCTAAACGACGTGGCAATTTGACGCTAAGTGATGTTGAATCGTCGGTGGGACTTCATCCATCTGAATCAAGTTATGTTGAAAAGGACTCCATGCTCTGGCGCATCCAGGATGACCAGATCTTTTTGGGCATGGTTGCCACAGGGGTTCAACCAAAGCAACATACGCCCGATTTCATTGAGGATTTGAATGCTTGTGGTATTCGGTTCGTGTACTTCTCACCTCGGAATATGCGTCGGAGCAAACTACTTGCTGAAAAAATGGGAATCGAGACAGATTGGAACTGCGCTATCTCGCTACGGCCACTGGATAGCGATGGGCCTGATCCTCATCGCATGACGTCTAATTACTCTGACTGGGATGTGAAAGCGAGATTACCCCACGGTGTCGAAGCGATCAAGAGACACTTGGCAGAAGTTGACAATGTTCCGCTGCTAGTGTCGCTATATACCGATAGCACACCCGAGACGATTAGTGATATGATTTCTATTTTTCAGGAGAATCATGAGGTGGTTATGGGCGTCGGATCGTCGTTGAAGGAAAGCAATGCGCCACTCTTCTCGAAGGCAGACCTGGCGGTTGCAATGCAAGGAGGTGTCCATGCTTTTTTTGACAAGCCAATTCCCCAAGGAAAGGAGCTCCCTGTGTTTTCCGACGAGGATACCCAGTTTAGTCATATCCTCAACACGCTGGCTTGTGCCTTCCGCTTAAAAAGTGCTCGTGATGACGCTGGCAACCAAGACAAACAAGCCGACTCTACTGATGGCGAAGATAATGCCTCTACGGGTGGAACTGCCAGCGTAGCGCATTTGATCGAGCTCATCCGGCTAGGTCGTCGCATGCTCACAAATTTCCACCAGATGAACACGTTCATATTCGTGTCGCAGCTTTTCATTGCTACGCTCATCTTAGCCTCGTATGCGGTGCCATTTCCGCATGTGCCGCAGTTGAGCTGCGCCTCCATTTTCTGGCTGCTGTGGGTGCTCGTGCCAGCGCTTAGTCTATCGATGCTGGCATCGGCAAGTGAAAAGGGGATCATGAAGAGAACACCACGCAAAAACGAGGAGTTTGACACGGAGGAGGATCTACCTCGACTTGTTGGCTACTTCGTGGGACGCCATGTGCCATCGGTACTAGTATCAATTTTCGTGTTCGAGTGCTTGCTCGGGTTTTCTCTGCAAGCTTCGAACATGGATGATCCTTCCACTTTCGGGGATGACAAGTTCCGTACGTTCGGATGGATGGATTTCGTGTTAGATAACGAGCTTGTCGCAATGCGACCACGCCCAGCTGCCGTTGAGGCTGCAGTTGACCGAGCCGAGGCTGGTATGTTGCTGATGATTGGTCTCTGCATTGTCACCTCGTCTTGTGGGTACCTCTATCGGTGCGAAAGTATCTTTACGTTGTCTCCGTTCCGCAATATGATGTGGGTAGGAACCGCTTCGGTGTTGCTGTGTTTGCAACTTGCTATCAGTTCTCTTCGTGCAAAAGTTGTCGGAGTAGATGGAGTTACGCTTTGGCATTTTGTGAGCCACTCAGTTCCTTGGAGTTTCTGGGTCGTCATTCTGGGTGTGTGGCCGCTGATAATAATTGCTGTTGATGAAGCAATCAAGACCCACGATAAGCGACACCTTGTGCGCTACAACAAGTTCCTTCGTATGCAGTTCGATACTCGACTCGGTATGTGGAGTCCAAAGTAAGACGTCAAAATATGTCATTGTAGACGGCCCAAAGAGAAAAAAATCAGCCAGGCCAGATACGCTTTAAAGTATTTACTCGCCATTTTTCCAGGCTCAGGTTTCATGCAATTGAATCAGTGGGTGACAAATGCTACAATCGCTATTCGCTACATCCGAGCCATTTTTCCAGCCTTGGGTTGCACGCAAAGCCCAATTGAATCTGGTATCTTTGGAGTGAAATGTAGATCGAATCTGGCAGACGCATGAGTGCTTGCATTCTGACATTATAACACATGCCATCGAGTCCACCGGGCAAACGATACTGCCTAAACGGTCTGTGGTCACACATTTCACTTGTTTTCTTGGTTGACATGGTATCGAGAGGCACAAAACCCGGTGGTAGAGGAGCGCAAATCGTTGGTGCGAGCTTTTCGAACACAGCTCGAGTGCCAGAGCTTCCGAGGAATGGTTCTTCATCAAGACAAGTCGCTGCTGGGACACCGACGATGGAGTCTTGCACGCCGTTCGAGTCATTTAGAATACACCCGCCGCTGAAGCCATTGCAGCAGATGTGACTTGGTTGGGTGATGACAAACTCCACGAGGTTTTTCTGAGCCGTCATGTCAGGCATCTTCTCAAGCAGAGGCGTGATCGCGATGGCCAAGCGGTGAAGTCGAGGAACGTTCTCTAGCTCTGGTAGTTCACGCAATGAGCTCCAGGCGAGAGTCACACTCTGGAGGTTGGGGACCCCTTGAAGTCGTGGAAATGCGGTAAGATTTTCATGAACGGCAAAGTGTATCGTCGACAGTCTGGGTATGTTGTCGAACAGCTCCTTAGGAAGTGTCAGCAAGTTCTGACTGCCATACTTCCCTTCGATATGGCTGAAGAAAACCAATGCATTAGACATCATGTAGCGTATCAAGGGGCCAAGACCGTGTTACGTACAGGAACTCGAGCCTTGTGAACTCTTTCAGCCAGTAATGAACGCTTTCAGTGCTAGTGTAGATCAGCTCGCTTTGTAGAGAGCAAGATGGACGAGGTGCATCAAAGAAAAACGTACCAATGACTTACATGAGTTCTAGATATTTGCACATACGCAGCATTTCTGGTAGTTGTAGTAATTGACGATTGACCACCTGAATCGACTTTAGCTCCCCAGAAGCCGCCAGGCTCTCAACTTTTAGATAAATATCGACAGGATGGATCCATTCCTCGTAAGTTTGGGGCGCCCGATCGACATCAATGAAGATCTGACAAGGGCACAGCCCACTTCCGCTCTTTCGACGGTAGGTGAACACAACACACTCAGGATACGGGGGGCACTTGGCACGAGAGTCTGCTATGGATTGAAATGTCAGTACCCAAACCGCTACACTAAAGGCGATAAAGAGAGTGGCAATCGCCTTTGGCACCGGCTTTTGGACATCAGGCGTTCCCGGAAGGACAGTGCTCAAGGTAGAGATTATCCGTCGTCTCCGATACCGGGACGTGATGAAAGCATCTCCAATCCGCTGGCAACGATAACAGAACGACAGGTTCATACCAACTCGCAAGCCAAGCTCCAATAATGTGTGAATTCGAAGTGAGTCAAAGTTGAGCCGGAACAGCGCAATTTGAGCTGGGTCGGCAAAAATCCTAGCGTGGTGCTCAAAGCTGCTTGGCGGAAGTTTCTCCAGATACGTTCTGAAGGCGGCGTGGTCGAAGTTGAAGGTATATCAGCACCAAAATCGGATACGCGACAGTCACAAACCAGTCGAAGCTGTTGCAGCAAAATCCGCCAGACCAAAAGTGAGTTTGAGCAGCTTACAGCAATGGATGCTACTGGACCACGTACACTGAGCTGATGACGACCTCTGCTACAGCCGATAATTTCCCGTAAAAAATATTTAGTGCACACGAAAGCGAGTTGATTGCTACAAGACACGCGTAGCCTAGTACGAACACCTCGGGGGCGCCGCTTTCCAGCAAATGAAGAAGAACTACCGGTAGCACCTGCATCGCCAGGTTGAGGGCCTTGGAGGACACATTCTGGCGCGGCAGTAAATGTCAGACTGTAGTGAGCTTGTTTTTTGTGTCGAAAAGGCGAAACCTACCGAAAATTTGCGCTTACTACCTGCAAAAGAAGTTAGATCACTATAGATGAGCCGACAACGATAAAATGCCGTCATCGTAACGGAGCCATGTGTCGTCTCGACGGGAGTGGTAGGCTGGTAAAATGTAGCAACTTCGTCAATTCGATCTCTCCATCGCAGCATCTTCACCAGAACATACAGGTAGCAAGCATCAACGACAGCAAGACCAGCCGCGCCAGCGATGATGAGACTCGGGTTTTGTCGCTGATCAACCAGAACTGCCCGTTATTGTACGCTCCTGTGCTCATCAGCCAGTTGGCAGTCTCGTTGGGCGCCAGCGCCGCAACAATCAGCCACGTCGTCCAAGCTGAACATGTGAGCAGAGTCAGCAGCATGGGGACCCCGAGAACACCAAAGGCGTCATAGAACGATACGATATTGATATCAGGTCCTAGACATGGCCCATTCTCTTTGGTTGACGGGTCGACGGGATGAACAGCAGACAACGAAGGTGTGACTTTCCTGGTTGGAATAACCAGCAACATGGTCATGACAGTTCAGACTTCCAAGATGAAGACTGTTATTCGCGCCCTGCTTCCGGAATAGCATACTCAAACTACACCTTTGCCAGGTCAAAGTGGCGACAGTCCAGATCAAAGTGGCATGAAGTAAGTGAAGTAACGCTTGAATTTATGAATTTATTTTACATATTTAGGCTTTAGGTCAAAGCGGATTTAGTGAAGGGCAAAGTGGTGGGTGGACAGGGAGAGTCGAAAATGTCCCTGACCGCACGAGCTCCGGCGGTCTGCGACTGCGGGGACAGCGAGCATGAGCCTCCGAGGGCATCTGCGTCTTCCACGGCCAGCAAGACGGCGACACGACGGCCACTTCCGCCACTGCGAGCACCACCGCCGGCTCGCTGCCCGAGGACGTCGTGAACGTGGCGGTCACGCTGTTCACGGGCATTGTTGACTTTTGCGTGGAGATGGCTAAGCGCTCGATGCAGGTTTTCGACGCCGAGTTCGTGGACGCGCAGGGCCTCCGGACGCTCGAGGAGCTGCGGCGTCGAGTGCAGGAACGAGGCGACAGCATGGACGACGCGCAGAGACTGGAGAAGCAGTTCCACGTGAGGATCTGCAACGACGACGTCCATTGGGACGAGGATCTGATCAGCTCGCTGTCGAAGAAGGGCATCTCCGTGGTCGGGGACCTCGTGCGCGCAATCGACTCGAATTGAATCGAAGATCGTGGCCCGTGACAGGACGCTGCGGGACGCGCTGACGCTGATGCAGGCGCCGCATTCAACTTCTCGAGAAGGCAGCACAGCATATGCATGGACTTACGGTTAGTTAACACTGTGCTCATGCAGTTGCCGCAGCTAAGCGAAGTGAGCCCATGCAGTACGGACCTTAGACCATTTTGATCTGGACAAATTCCACATTGCTCTGGACTATTTAAATTTTCATATTTTTCATTTTTGCTTATTTTGGGTTCCATCCACTTTGATCTGGACTGTCGCCACTTTGACCTGGCAAAGGTGTGGAAAAGAAACGAAAAAAACAAGTTATTGCACTATTTTGTGCTCATCCTCGCAGCCCAACCACTTTACAAGTTCAGGGTCACACTTCTGCCCAACGCCCAGTTGTATCTGATACCGGCGCAGCTCAATGTAGTTTTCGTCACCGCAGCACGACAGCACTTGCAAACGCGTGTTGTAGCAGATACCGGTTCTTCCATCAGGGGGTTGGCATTGACCGAATGGTCTGCGGTCGCACATTTCGATCGTTTGCCTTGTAGGGGTACTCCCAACAAGAAACATGCCCGATGGCTGCTTCTGGCAGACAACCGACTCGAACTTTTTGAACATATCGCGCGTACCCATGTTGCCTAGAAAAGGCTCTTCGTCTAGGCAAGATGCTGCTGGGATTCCGGCCGCGGGGTTGTACGCACAGTAGCTGTCGTTTAAGTCGCATGCTCCGAGGAAGCCATTGCAGCAAAGCTGAACAGCTCGGGAAAGCGAGAAGTTGGAAACAAGTCGCAGTGGCGCCATGTCCGGCATTCGCTCCCAGATGCGGCAGGAAGGTCAGCAACAAATGCTCCAAAAGGGGTACGCGATCAAAAGACGGCAGCTCCGTCAGAATGAGCATCCAGGCGAGGGTCAGGCCCTTGAGATTGGGCACACCACTTAGTGCGGGGATATTCGCAAGATTTGGATGAAACCCAATGTGAACTGCGGACAGCCAAGGCATATCGGTGAAGAGGTCCTCGGGGAGCGTCACGAGATTTTGACTGTCCGGCTTCCCTTCCAGATGACTGAAACAATACCAACGAGTAAAATACAAGTTAGAAATTAGTGCAAGACATCGAGGGGTGGGTGGCAGCTTACAGAGTTTGGAGGTACGTGAACTCGTTCGCCCACGACGGAATGCGCTGTATGCTGGTATAGAATAGCTCCCTATTGGCAGCGATCAACAAGCAGTTAGGCTAAAAATCGGGGTTATATCACCATAGATAATGGATCGTACATTGATGCCAGATAGCGGCAAGATCGCAGTTCATCAGGTAACTCGAGAAGTTGTCGGTTAATTATCTGGAGTGACCGTAGCTCCCCAGGCTTCGCCAGTGCTTGTACAGTTTTGAAGACATCAATAGGGTGGACCCAGTCGTCGTATGTCTGGTGCACGATCCACATCGATCAGGATTCGGCACGGACACTCGTCCCCTACGAATTTCCAACGGTACGAGTACACTACGCACTGAGGATATCGAGAGCAGTGAGCGTAGGAATCCGTCACAGCTTGGTTGGCGAAAATCCATACGACGACACTGAACGCGATGAAAGTGACTGCGAAACATTTCGGCACTGGCCGCTGTCGAGGCCTATTCGACCTCGTGCTTTGCGTGATCGCTGCTAGAAAGCGCTTCAGATGAACTATAAGGAGCACGTCTCCAATGCGCATGAGTCGGTAGCAAAACGAAAGGTTGATCCCAACTCGAAGGACGAGGTCGAGTTGGGATCGGATGCGTAGCGAGTCAAACGCCAGTCTGAACAGGGCCACTTCGGATGGATCAGCGAATATTCTCGCAGAGTGCTCAAAGCTGCCGATAGGAAGCACTTTCAAGTACGTTGCGAAGACCGCGTCATCAAACTGAAAATTGTAGTAGCAGTACACGAGTACCAAAACCGGAAAAACAATCGCTGCTATCAGGTCGAAGCTAGCGATAGAAATCATAGACACGGTTAGTACTTGCTGGGATACAATTAAATCTGAAACGAGCAGAGCTCACATTGAACCAGCAATGATTTCACCCATCGCAGAGAACCTGCCGACCAAAATCTTCACTGCACCTGCCAAGGACCCCACAGAAATGAAACCAGTATACCCGTACACGAGAGCCGCAGGGCTGCCAGTTTCGAGCAGTTCAAGAAGCACCGTCATCTGCATAGTCAAGTTGAACAATTTCAAGCAAACGTTCTGGCACAGCGCGAGTGAATCAGGCCACTTTGATCATCATCATGCTAAAACCTCACACTGCATGTCCGTACCCAGAATTTTCGCTTACTCCCGCGAAAAGAAGTCAATTCGTGGTAATTAGTCTTGACACGATCACTAGCAGTGCGTATCCACGAGTCTGTTGTTGGATCCACTCGTATATCTTCATGGGGTCGAGAGCTCGTCGCGTAAAGTCTAGCAACTGTTGTACGCCAGCGTAGCATCTTCACAACGACATACAGATAGCACAAGTCGACGAGCACGAGGCACGCTGCTCCAATGTTGGTCATCACGGGGGTTGTGTCGATAATGGACCAGAACTGGCCGTTGTCGTAGGTGGAAGTGCCCATTAGCCAGTTTGCAGCCTGATTCGGCGCCAGCGCGATGTAGATGAGCCACGTCGTCCACGCAATGCAGGCCACCAGAGTTCCCAGTATGGGGACTCCGAGAATGCCGAAAGCTTCCCGAAACGTGAAAATTAGGCGGTGGTTCTCTTTATCCGCCTCCCGCACCATAGGAGCAGCAGGGACGATTCGGTGGTTTATCACCGCAGCCACAACAACGGACCGAGAGTTTACCCGGTGAATTTCGTTGCCTGCACCATTTTGAAGCTCCGAAGGCCCAACACGCGCACTACCGACGCCAAGCGATGTGACTTTGGAGAGTTTTGGTAGCTTCGCCATGAGCTGCGTGCACCAGGGCTCTGTTCCTTCTCGATGAACCCCGTCGGAGGCTTAAACGATTTTTGTTGTCTCGCTCAGCTGGGAATAGACACACTAACGTCATTTCAGCTTTTGAATTGTCGTTAGTTTCGTTGCGGCGACCATCTCAGTGAATCCGTTTCAGATGAAATGTATAGCGCTGTCACGTTGGCAGCATGAGCTGGGTGCTGGGAGGATGCATGTAGACAACGCGCTATAGCAAACGCTTACTACCCCCGCATTGAGAACAGCTAATATTTCAGTGACTTCAGTTATGTACAAGGCAAAGTCGACCATGCTGCTCTTCCCTCAATTCACGGCACAGGAAACGCCTCTACATGTACATGTGCAATCATGACCCAGAACAGTTTGAAAATGCATAAGTTAGCGTGCGCTATATTCTATGCGGCCAGGAAGCACTCTCCTGGTAAACCCTCAAAATACAATCTCTACTGCTTGCCTTCCGTCATGTCGACATCGTCTTTCGCATCAGCCTTGTCCTTCGTGGAGTTCTCCTTCTCACCCTGAGCGTTATCACCCGGAGCCACTGTGGAACTGCTGCTGCTCTTAGTCATAGTTGAGCGAGACTTGCGCAGGTTCTTCTTCATGCGGTCAAACATACGCTGGTCCGCACGTGATACCGACGGGAACACGCGGTCGAATGCACTGACGAAATGGCGGTGCTCGATTCCTAGTGTTGTTGCTCCAGCTTCCATCTTGGAGAAGTCGGTCTCGCGCAAGGCCGTGATACCAGCTTCGCGAACCAACGCACTAAGATCAGCACCACTGAAGCCCTCGCAACGAGGGTCGGCGGCGATCGCGTCCAGCTGAACTGACGGTGTCAACGCGCACTTGGCGGAAATCGTCTTGAGAATCTGGAGGCGTTCCGATGCTTGCGGCAGCGGCACATACAGCAACTTGTCGAGACGACCAGGACGCAGCATGGCAGGATCAATGATGTCAGGGCGGTTGGTAGCAGCGATCACGAACACATTACGACGTCCGTCCAGTCCGTCCATCTCGGTCAGCAACTGGTTCACGACGCGCTCGCTGACACCGTTGCCACCGCCATCGCCACCAGAGCCACCCGAACGTCGAGGAGCGAGCGCGTCCAGCTCGTCGAAGAACACAACGCACGGAGAGGACGCACGGGCACGCTGAAAGACCTGTCGTACGGATCGCTCCGACTCGCCCACATACTTGTCCAGCAGCTCCGGTCCCTTGATACTGATGAAGTTCGCGCCGCTTTCGTGGGCGATGGCCTTGGCCAGCAGCGTCTTACCACAACCAGGGGGTCCGTACAACAGCACGCCAGCAGGCATCGACAACCCGAGAGCCGCAAAACGTTCCGGGTGAGCAATCGGCTGCAGCACAGCAAGCGAAAGCTCGTCGCGCACTTCGGTGAGCGCACCGATGTCGTCCCACGTGACGTCCGGGATCGTCGCGAAGCCCTCGCGCTTGGAGCTCGGCTGCACCTTCGGGATCGCAGCTTCAAAGTCGGCCATTGTGATACTGAGGGGCGCCAGCTGCTCCTCCGTGAACGGCTCGACCTGCGCGCGCAAGTCGTCAGCTGCAGACGGCGCCTCCGCGTCCGTCTCCTTCTCCTGCGTCGTGTCGACAACTTCCATCGCCTCATCACTAGTGCCGGCGTCCGACGTCTCCGCCACGCTGGCTGCCTCCACCTCCGCGGTGATCGTCTTGACCGCGTTCATGTTGGTGAAAATCCGGTTCACCGCTCCGACCGCGGCCTCCTTCGTGAGTGACACCAGGTCCGCCCCAACGTAGCCAGGTGTGCGACGCGCGAGGGCCGCGAAGTCGAAGTCTCCTTCCAGCGTCATCTTCCTGGCCAGCACGCGCAGAATCTTCTCTCTCGCTTCTTCATCCGGGATGCCGAGACAAATCTCTCTGTCGAACCGACCCGCGCGCCGCAGCGCCGAGTCCAGTGCGTCCGGTCGGTTGGTGGCTCCGATGAGCACCACGGGCTTGCCGCCCGTGTTCTCCAAGCTCAGCGAGTCGGCGCTCGTGAGCAGCTGAGCCACGATCCGCTTCTCCATGCCGCGCGCCGACGTCTCGCGCTTGGGGGTGATGGCGTCGATCTCGTCGATGAAGATGATGGACGGCGCGCGCGCGATGGCCTCGTCGAAGAGCTCGCGCAGCTTCTGCTCCGACTCGCCCGACATGCCCGAGACCACCTCGGGCGCCGAGATCTTGAGGAACGTGGCGCCGCACTCGCCGGCGATGGCGTGGGCCAGCATCGACTTGCCTGTGCCTGGGGGGCCGTGCAGTAGAACGCCTCGAGGTGGTTCTACCCCCAGGTGGGCGTACACTTCTGGGTGGGTCAAAGGGTACTCGATGAGCTCCCGAACTTCTTGTAGAATCTGCTGCACGCCGCCCACGTCGCTGTATCTCGTGGTAGGGCGTTCTACCACAAAGCCCTTGGTCTCATCTGCTGCTGATCTGTTGTCATCGTCGTTGTCCTCCTGCTTCTTGGATTTTCTGCGGATTATTTTAATCTTCTTGACAATTGGGCGCTCGACTGCAGATGCAGAATTCTGCCCGGCATAATTCTGCTGGATGGCGCGGTTCAGCGAGTTGGAGGTCGACGTCGCCTGTTGCTGCTGCTCCAGCGCGCGGATCTGCTGCTCGTCGTCGCTGTCGCTGTCGGAGCGCGCGCGCTTGGGCGTCTCCGCGCCCGCGGACTTGGGGGAGGACTCCGCCGCCTTCTTCAGCACCTTGGCCACCACCTTGCGCAGCGCGCCCTGCGGCTTGCGCTGGTACTCGGCGTAAGAGTCGCGCAGATGCGCGGTCACGGTGGCCTCGCTGGGCCGCGCGCCGCGCTCCTCGCACTCGCGCAGGTAGCGCCGCACGTGGAAGCTCACCTTGGCCTCCATCTGCTGGGTCGGATGAATTATGACTGGCGCGCGTGCGTGGCGACTTGGACGCCTTATTAGGGGTGACGTATTGGGGCCTGTAATCGGGTGGCGAACGGTACGTTCATCGAAACGATTTGCTTTCAAGAGTCTTGATGGAGGTGTTCTGTGCATGTACATGACTCCAGTCGCGAAAATCTGATCATCACCACCAGGATTGTCACGGGATACTTCAAACGACCAGGGCCTCAGTCGCAAACACAATATTGAAAGCACCACGGCTTCACCACGACGCATAGACCTGGATGTCTTCTGCCACAGACCAAGACTGCGAGTGCTCAGATCGTGGAGGCCTGTGCAGTAAATAAGCATTGAGCTGCGACTGCAACCCATTGCTACCCGCTCGCACAGACGGGCATCGCCTGGGTGGTCTCGACACCAGAGCGTGTCGACGGTTGCAGGTCGAGGCGCTCCCCTTAATGGACTAGACTACGCCAGAGCTCAGGGCTAAGATCGACGCCGTCATGAGTCGTGAACATCGTGACCGCGCTGCGCGTGTGAGTGCATTGCAATTTCTACTTCAACTTGGACCACCTCGCGCTACCGAGTTTTCAGCCAGACAACGAGCGTACATACTACGTTATCAACGTTAACGAGCCCGACTGAGTAGCGATTCCGTCATCCCCCAAGTGATCGAAACAGTTCGATCCCGTCACTCAGTGACTCAATGCTACAATCCACTTTCCAGCTCCAGTATGGGTATTCCCTCCCTCCGACGCCAGCGCTGCGGTCAAGGCGATCTATCGCGTTTTGTAGGCGACTCGGGTCTGCTCGTGTCGAAACGGGTTGGGCAACTACATGAGCGAAATGAAAGCAAGTACCGTTACGAGGGAGACTTCTGGTACGAGGTTATGACGCTGGCCTGCACACAGAGCGTCAACTTCTTCGACTCGGCCAGGCCATGGCAAGGCCGAAGTGATGCTGGGGAAGACCATCACGAGGGGCATCGCCGAAGGGGTCTGGAGTCGGGATGATCTGAGAATGGCTCACGTATCGACTTAACAGCTGCTACCCAGGTTGAAGTGCCTCCCTGACAATCATTCTAGGACCTGATTACGGCGACACAATGACAAAACCGGAGTATGTTTTGGTGACAGCGGCTTCCATAGGATTTTCAAATGACAATATTGAGTACGTAAGAGAGAAATGATCACGCGATATTCTCCCGGTCTGTCAGTCTGAGAGAGGTACTGTACATGTATCTTGCTAAGTTGCGTCAGTGCTCACTTTCGATTTCGCCTCGGTCCTCAAGCTCCACTGCCACCAGAAGCCTATGGCCTCCAACGCCGCAGCTCCCGCCACCAAGATGACCCACCGGTTCCTGGGCGACTCGGGGCTGCTGGTGTCCAAACTCGCCCTTGGGTCCTGGATGTCGTACGACGAGAAGTACACGGTGGACGGCTGGTACGAGATGGTCAAGATCGCGTACCAGCACGGCGTCAACTTCTACGACACGGCTGAGATCTACGGCAACGGCCAAGCTGAGGAGCTGCTGGGCGGTGCCATCAAGAAGGGGATCGCTGAGGGACTCTGGAGTCGGGAGGACCTGGTCATCTCCACCAAAGTCTTCAGCGGCTACAAGGGCTTCACGGAATGCGGACCGAACGACCAGGGCAACAGCCGCAAGCACATCGTTGAAGGTGTCAAAGCCTCGCTCAAGCGTCTCGATCTTGAGTACGTGGACGTGATCTTCTCGCACCGTCCGGAGCCTTTCACGCCCATTGAGGAGACAGTTCGAGCCATGAACTTTGTCATCAACCAAGGCTGGGCCTTCTACTGGGGCACGAGCGAGTGGCTGGCCTCGGACATCCGCGAAGCGTGCGAGGTCGCCGACCGTCTTGGCTTGATCCGCCCGATCGTCGAGCAAGCTCAGTACAACATCTTTGTGCGCAACAAAGTGGAGTTCGAGTTTGTGGACCTCTACAAGAAGTACAAGTTGGGCTTGACGACGTGGTCGCCCTTGGCGTTTGGCACGTTGACGGGCAAGTACAGCGATGGCAAGCCGGAGGGCTCGCGGTACACTGCGCCGATGTTCAAGGAAGGCAGTCCGCTTGCTGAGGGCTTTGCTGAACGTGTGGAGATGGCGGATAAGCTCAAGCCGATCGCCAAAGACCTCGGGATTTCTCTTGCGCAGATGTCGATCGCGTGGGCCGTTGCGAACGAGCACGCGTCGACGGTGCTGATTGGAGCGAGTCGCCCGTCGCAGCTGGAGGAGAACCTCAAGGCGCTGGCCCATGTGGACAAAATCACCCCCGAGGTGAAGGCCAAGATTGACGAAATCGTCAATTTCGTGCCGACGGTGTCGAAGATGGACAACTTCGCACTCCTCCGGGGTCGGCACTTGTGAGGAGGCCAGACTTCGCTTCCTGTTGATGCATTTAGTGCAGCACAGCATTTAAAAAATGATCGAAGTTGTTGTATTTCTTCGTTGTGTAAACCAGTTCCACACCGATGGTCTGAGACCATGACACTGAATTCATAAATCGCTACAGAGCCATAAGTTTCAACCACAGCATGCTTGAACACTACCACAGGAAGTACTACTATCCGTGCCGGACATATTTCGGACCAGGACACATTTCGGACCACTTGCCTCACATACAATTTTAAGTCAATAAGCAAAAAGCACCACCCTAGCGATCGTCGCAATTCATCATCAATAATAGTCTTTGGGCCCTGAAATTCACTCAGCAGTCAGAGGAAAGATACAGCTTTCGAACAAGCCCCCACTTGCATTCCTCAGATCCATTTTGACTCCATAACAGCATGTAGAAGTCCCCCCAAATGACCAAGGTCCCAGTGGAGACGTAGGAGACTGCTATTGCCGCTGTCACTGGCGGTTTGAATGTGCGCAAGGCCGCCAATGCGTACGGCGTCTCTAGTGGGCCTCTTCGCTAGCGCATCAACGGGCTTGTACCGCTCGAAGCTCGCATAGGTCCCCAGCTGGTCTACATATTCAGTAATGTAGCGCCTTTAGTAGAGCCGACCGAGGCGTCGTCGAGATGGTGCGCTACCGCGCGCTACATGATACGCGTGTGGGGTTTGAAGAGCTGCGCGCCATGTTCCAAGTGGTTGTGGAGACGACGGGACTCGCCATTAGCTGATGACTTCCCTAGGTAACGACAGGTTCACTTAGCGCTAGAAGCTGAAGCACGGTCAATGTCTAAAAGCTGAGCCTGCGAGTTGACCGTGCTTCAGCTTCTACAGCCGGTGTCGTCTTGCATTACTTCAATAGCCTCCACCGCGTCATGGAGAAGCTGGACGTATTAGACAAGCCCAATTGTATCTGGTATTCCGCATTTTGCAGGGCGAAGTCGGGGGGGGGGGGTATCTGCCCAACAGGGCTACGAGTAACGTTCGGGAGCGAAAGGCTGAACGAACTGCAGCACAACGTGCGGAGGCATGGTGAACCACTGACCAGTGTGTTCGGTGTCCCGGGTCTCTGTACCCCGGATTACCTGTGCACGGTAAGGTAAAATGCAAACTGACATGAATTGAGCAGCTTAGCCAAATCCTGCGCTAGCAGCGCCTCCAAGAAGGCTATCCCTCTGGGTCTCCTATAACAATGGCTTCACTGCCTAGGATCTCACATCTCATATCCTACATATGAGGTGTGAGATCTCAGCCGTCGATTCACCTTCTGCCGCGCTGTCTTCACTGCTGGGTCGGCAGTGCTGGCGTCCGGTGATTACCGGTGATCGGATGCCGGAGCCAGATCACAGTGCGCGCAGCGACTGAACCAGTAGGGGGCAACTCGTCCTTCCGTCGTACCACATCGTCTAGATGTGGAGGTTCTCGGTGTCCTCGGTGATCGTGTACAGTTCCTCCAAGCACATGGCCGAGCTTCTAACAGGGATCGGCGACTCGATGCATTATTACTGGGACTGCTGATGGGCGAAGTGGTAGACGGCGGGGTGTCCAGGATAGGAACGTCGTCACAGTTGGTGGTGCCATTGCTATTAATAACCAACTTCCAGTCAGGCAGCTCGTCGCTGTGCAATCCAGGAACGCTCGGATCGCCTGAAGCATGCGACACTGCGAGTTGACGCAGCAGCGCACCTGGCACTTCGGCGCCGTGCGGTACACCACCAGCACCATCTCGACCAGCAGGGGGTGGTGGAGCGAGCGGCCGATGGTTGTACGCCCTGGGTAGTTGTGTGAGCAGACTCGGCATACAAAAATCAATATTAAAGCTGGGTGGTCCGAAATGTGTCGGGGGTGAATCGACAGGTATACAAAAGATAGTATAAAACGTTAAGTGGTCCGGCATATGTCCGGCACGGATAGTTTGTTTTAGAACGGGGCGGGGGGGGCTCACGAACGCGAAAAAATGAAGGCTACAGCGGGAAAAAATGCGTGTGCAAAAAGCGGGTTGCTTCAGAACAACGCTGCCAGCAGTGATCAATCTTGCTCCTTCGATTATTCATACTGTGTCGATGATGAAACGAAACTTCTTTGCAGTCAAGTTGCGCTAGCAGTGCCTGGTTACTCCACTTGATCGAGTTCCGGTATTCTGCTACGACAACAATAAGAGCTTTTCAAGTGGCGCTTGCGCAGGAACGCGAGAGGGTCGACTCCTGGCACACTGGGAGCGACGCTGTAGATCGCATCGATCTTGGCCTTGACTTCGGGGGTGATCTTGTCCACGAACTCGATCGCCTTCAGGTTCTCTTCGAGCTGCTCGGGGCGGCTCGCACCAACGAGAACCGTCGACACGTGTTCATTGGACACGCACCAAGCCGTGGCGAGCTGCGGGAGCGAGCACCCCAACTCCTTCGCAATCGGCTTGAGCTTGTCTGCAACCTCAACGCGCTCCTCGTAGCTCGGGGTTATCACGCGGCTGGCGAAGCCTGGCTTCGAGAAGCGCGAGCCATCGGGCTTGCCACTGCTGTACTTGCCCGTCAACGTTCCGTACGCCAACGGTGACCACGTCGTCAGGCCCAACTTGTATTTCTTGTACAGGTCCACATAGTCGAACTCCACCTTGCCGCGGGTGAAAATGTTGTACTGAGGCTGCTCCACAATAGGGCGGATCAAGCCCAGACGATCCGCGATCTCGCACGCCTCGCGGATGTCGGAGGCTAGCCACTCGCTTGTACCCCAGTAGAAGGCCCAGCCTTGGCTGATCACGTAGTTCATCGCCCGCACGGTCTCCTCGATAGGGGTGTGCGGCTCCTGACGGTGGCAGAAGATGACATCCACGTAGTCCAGTTGCAGGCGGCGCAGCGAGGCACGGGCCCCTTCGACGATATGCTTGCGACTCAACCCCTGGTCGTTCGGACCGGACTCGGTGTAGCCCTTGTAGCCGAAGAAGAGCTTGGTGGTCACCACGAGGTCTTCGCGACTCCAAACGCCTTCCTCAACGCCCTTCGTGATTGCACCGCCCATGACCTCTTCTGCCTGGCCACTGCCGTACATCTCGGCATTGTCGAAGAAGTTGACTCCGCGCGCGAACGCAGTCTTCATCATCTCGTACCAGGCATCCACAGTGTGGTAGTCCTCTCGCGCCATCCAGCTTCCGAGAGCGAGCTTCGACACCAGGAGACCAGAATCGCCCAGGAAGCGGTACGTCATCTTGTCAGAGTTAGCGGGGGACATCTTCGAACGGGGGAGAGTCTTGTTGGGTTGCTTTGTGCACAGCGAATTAAGAAATGAGGCACACAAGTATTGTAGTTACCGAGGGCGAGAGGGAACTGGTTAGATGCCGCCCGCCACAGCGGGGTGTATCGCATTAAACCGCCTGGCCGCACGCTCATCATAATCGAGCGGCCTCGATGGTCAATTGCAACTCAGACAACGGCGCAGCAATATCATCAGACGAAACTGCAACACGAATACAGTTGGAGAATCACAGGAAGTGGCAAAGTGACAGGCACGGTGATTAATGAGGTCCACAATCCATGCTGGACCATTGAAGTAGTGCAGAAGAATGATGGCATACACTGGGAAGTACTGGAAGCCAGTAACGAGTGCCCTGATACGAAAGAAGACAGACGTCGAATGCAGAGGTTCCAGGATACGGGTAGCGTGGTGTTTTACGCTCATCCAGGAATCCATGGATTTCCATGGAGGGTTCCTGACACCATAGCAAACAAACATGTCGGAGTAGTGGTGAAACAGCAACCATTCAAACGATACCGGGGAGCAGCTGACACACTAGACAAAGTATTGGAAGGCCTGCAAGAAGTAGTGAAAGACCGAGGCTGGCAAATGGAGGCGATGCAACAGACGCCAAAGCAGCTATGGGCTCACAGGAACGAACTGACAGAATACCAAGTGTGGGTATCATACAGAGTCGCTGTGAGGCAACTTAATCTGAACTACAAAGACAGGTCCAACGACAACAGTTGCAGAAAATTGACTGACTGCAGCCACGCGAAGGAGACGATCGAACACATCTTCTGGGATTGTCCGTGTGCGCAGGAGTGCTGGAAGAAGTTAATTCGACACTGGACTGGAGAACGATGGGCGAAACTATCACTGGATCCGTACAGGAAGTACTGCGCAAGCAGGCAACCTCCGCCTATTTCAACGAGAACCAAAGTCAGAATTGGGAACAAGTTCCCAGATGAAGAGACGTTATACGAGGCAGAATGGAGGCGGGTGTGGCGTATTGCGAGCAGTATATGCGTCACAATCCTGTGGATGCAGAGGAACCGAGTCGTTTTCAAGCACGAAGAGATATCGGCGAAATCCAGCGTCACGGAGTTCTGGGAGACAACGATGAGGCAATTGAGAGCGATAGCGAAACGAGAGCGCAATAAGCCAGAGAAACAGATACAAGGAATAAGACTGCTGCTGTGTCAACAAGCATTGCAGAGTCGACCAAGAGAGCACTTCCCACAAGGGGTGAGTCTCGTACAACCACCGGACCTGGACCAGGCACCGGCGTTGCTAACCAGACTTAAGACATACCAGGCATCTAGTGGACGCCTGCCAAAAATAGCTTAAGATCGGCTTAAAGTGTTTCTCTAAATTCGTCCCTAAATATAAATTGTGTAGAGGTCGATATATGTGAAAGGTCGGCCTGATATGCGGCCAAGTTGCTATATTAGGGTACTTCATACTGAAATCAAGTCAAAGTTTATGCAGTTGCACAATGACAGGGTGAAGCGACCCTTCGTTTCCTCAGACGGTTTTTTCGTCTGAGCAAATATAAGTTGTCTTAAATATATTTATGCGGGGGCTTACTCTGTTTTTGGATGGCGTCCAGTGGACGCCTTCCAAAAACAGAGTCGCTAAATAAGCCAAATAGACCAGTCTGCCTCTCTCTCAACGGCGCAGCAATACATTACAAGTATTATAATAATACATGTACAGTACAGTGATCTGCTTCCTCAGCGAACAGGTAAAACCTTATAGTTTCCAAGAAAGCATGGTGTTGAAGAAGTCCCACTCTTCGAGGTACATTTTACAGTGGCTGAAGTCATGGACTTCATTATCCTTTGGCAATAGATGCCTTCGAATATTTTATATATATCAGGTGTTCGCTGAGGAAGCAGATTACTGGCTGACGGTAGAAAGAACTGTACTTTTTATCGGTCAGTTCGTGCTCGCTCCTCGTTGAACAGCAAAATAAATTGCGACGCGGATCGTGTCAAACCTGATCATGGGTGCAAAAGTCTTATTGTAGTTAACACTAAACTTTTGCTTGAACCCGTGAATGTAATACATGTACATGTACAGTACTGCATGGCAGTCAGCACGGACCGCACGTGATCTTGGTTTGTTACGGCCTGCATAATCTAGACTTTGATTATGCAGTTCGTGGACTTGGTCCTCCCACGGCAGGGAACGAACGTCTGTTAGCAATGAGTCATTGACAATGTCGTCAACCTCCACTTTCAACTCCAGCGCAACTTCAGAAGATCACGTCGATGTAGCGAAGCCCATCTGGCCCGAATCTCCTCGATCAAGTGCTTCCGGTAGAGACCCTGGCTCTGTTGGGCGTGCTGTTGTGAAAGCCCTTGGTGCCACTGAAAATCTTGGCAGTGATCACGCGGTCCACTCGACTCCACATCCCTTCGTCGATGCCCTTGCTGACAGCGCCACCTCTAAGCGTCAGCTGACCCAGAATGCAATGGCAGTTCTTAGCCGAGTCGAACAACACCTTGTGCGAAGGCCGTCTTCATCATTTCATCCGCTGCCAGCTTAAGTCATGATTATGCAGCTCGTATCAAGCCAAGATTACGTGCAGGCCGTGTTTACCGCCAATCCGTGTTTACCGTCAAGGTCAGCGTGCTAGTTCGTGCAGTAATGTAGTACATCATGTACATGTAGTACATGTCTGAGTTGCAATTGGCCATCGAGGCCGCTCGATTATGATGAGCGTGCGGCCAGGCGGTTTAATGCGATACACCCCGCTGTGGCGGGCGGCATCTAACCAGTTCCCTCTCGCCCTCGGTAACTACAATACTTGTGTGCCTCATTTCTTAATTCGCTGTGCACAAAGCAACCCAACAAGACTCTCCCCCGCTCGAAGATGTCCCCCGCTAACTCTGACAAGATGACGTACCGCTTCCTGGGCGATTCTGGTCTCCTGGTGTCGAAGCTCGCTCTCGGAAGCTGGATGGCGCGAGAGGACTACCACACTATGGATGCCTGGTACGAGATGATGAAGACTGCGTTCGCGCGCGGAGTCAACTTCTTCGACAATGCCGAGATGTACGGCAGTGGCCAGGCAGAAGAGGTCATGGGCGGTGCAATCACGAAGGGCGTTGAGGAAGGCGTTTGGAGTCGCGAAGACCTCGTGGTGACCACCAAGCTCTTCTTCGGCTACAAGGGCTACACCGAGTCCGGTCCGAACGACCAGGGGTTGAGTCGCAAGCATATCGTCGAAGGGGCCCGTGCCTCGCTGCGCCGCCTGCAACTGGACTACGTGGATGTCATCTTCTGCCACCGTCAGGAGCCGCACACCCCTATCGAGGAGACCGTGCGGGCGATGAACTACGTGATCAGCCAAGGCTGGGCCTTCTACTGGGGTACAAGCGAGTGGCTAGCCTCCGACATCCGCGAGGCGTGCGAGATCGCGGATCGTCTGGGCTTGATCCGCCCTATTGTGGAGCAGCCTCAGTACAACATTTTCACCCGCGGCAAGGTGGAGTTCGACTATGTGGACCTGTACAAGAAATACAAGTTGGGCCTGACGACGTGGTCACCGTTGGCGTACGGAACGTTGACGGGCAAGTACAGCAGTGGCAAGCCCGATGGCTCGCGCTTCTCGAAGCCAGGCTTCGCCAGCCGCGTGATAACCCCGAGCTACGAGGAGCGCGTTGAGGTTGCAGACAAGCTCAAGCCGATTGCGAAGGAGTTGGGGTGCTCGCTCCCGCAGCTCGCCACGGCTTGGTGCGTGTCCAATGAACACGTGTCGACGGTTCTCGTTGGTGCGAGCCGCCCCGAGCAGCTCGAAGAGAACCTGAAGGCGATCGAGTTCGTGGACAAGATCACCCCCGAAGTCAAGGCCAAGATCGATGCGATCTACAGCGTCGCTCCCAGTGTGCCAGGAGTCGACCCTCTCGCGTTCCTGCGCAAGCGCCACTTGAAAAGCTCTTATTGTTGTCGTAGCAGAATACCGGAACTCGATCAAGTGGAGTAACCAGGCACTGCTAGCGCAACTTGACTGCAAAGAAGTTTCGTTTCATCATCGACACAGTATGAATAATCGAAGGAGCAAGATTGATCACTGCTGGCAGCGTTGTTCTGAAGCAACCCGCTTTTTGCACACGCATTTTTTCCCGCTGTAGCCTTCATTTTTTCGCGTTCGTGAGCCCCCCCCCGCCCCGTTCTAAAACAAACTATCCGTGCCGGACATATGCCGGACCACTTAACGTTTTATACTATCTTTTGTATACCTGTCGATTCACCCCCGACACATTTCGGACCACCCAGCTTTAATATTGATTTTTGTATGCCGAGTCTGCTCACACAACTACCCAGGGCGTACAACCATCGGCCGCTCGCTCCACCACCCCCTGCTGGTCGAGATGGTGCTGGTGGTGTACCGCACGGCGCCGAAGTGCCAGGTGCGCTGCTGCGTCAACTCGCAGTGTCGCATGCTTCAGGCGATCCGAGCGTTCCTGGATTGCACAGCGACGAGCTGCCTGACTGGAAGTTGGTTATTAATAGCAATGGCACCACCAACTGTGACGACGTTCCTATCCTGGACACCCCGCCGTCTACCACTTCGCCCATCAGCAGTCCCAGTAATAATGCATCGAGTCGCCGATCCCTGTTAGAAGCTCGGCCATGTGCTTGGAGGAACTGTACACGATCACCGAGGACACCGAGAACCTCCACATCTAGACGATGTGGTACGACGGAAGGACGAGTTGCCCCCTACTGGTTCAGTCGCTGCGCGCACTGTGATCTGGCTCCGGCATCCGATCACCGGTAATCACCGGACGCCAGCACTGCCGACCCAGCAGTGAAGACAGCGCGGCAGAAGGTGAATCGACGGCTGAGATCTCACACCTCATATGTAGGATATGAGATGTGAGATCCTAGGCAGTGAAGCCATTGTTATAGGAGACCCAGAGGGATAGCCTTCTTGGAGGCGCTGCTAGCGCAGGATTTGGCTAAGCTGCTCAATTCATGTCAGTTTGCATTTTACCTTACCGTGCACAGGTAATCCGGGGTACAGAGACCCGGGACACCGAACACACTGGTCAGTGGTTCACCATGCCTCCGCACGTTGTGCTGCAGTTCGTTCAGCCTTTCGCTCCCGAACGTTACTCGTAGCCCTGTTGGGCAGATACCCCCCCCCCCCGACTTCGCCCTGCAAAATGCGGAATACCAGATACAATTGGGCTTGTCTAATACGTCCAGCTTCTCCATGACGCGGTGGAGGCTATTGAAGTAATGCAAGACGACACCGGCTGTAGAAGCTGAAGCACGGTCAACTCGCAGGCTCAGCTTTTAGACATTGACCGTGCTTCAGCTTCTAGCGCTAAGTGAACCTGTCGTTACCTAGGGAAGTCATCAGCTAATGGCGAGTCCCGTCGTCTCCACAACCACTTGGAACATGGCGCGCAGCTCTTCAAACCCCACACGCGTATCATGTAGCGCGCGGTAGCGCACCATCTCGACGACGCCTCGGTCGGCTCTACTAAAGGCGCTACATTACTGAATATGTAGACCAGCTGGGGACCTATGCGAGCTTCGAGCGGTACAAGCCCGTTGATGCGCTAGCGAAGAGGCCCACTAGAGACGCCGTACGCATTGGCGGCCTTGCGCACATTCAAACCGCCAGTGACAGCGGCAATAGCAGTCTCCTACGTCTCCACTGGGACCTTGGTCATTTGGGGGGACTTCTACATGCTGTTATGGAGTCAAAATGGATCTGAGGAATGCAAGTGGGGGCTTGTTCGAAAGCTGTATCTTTCCTCTGACTGCTGAGTGAATTTCAGGGCCCAAAGACTATTATTGATGATGAATTGCGACGATCGCTAGGGTGGTGCTTTTTTGCTTATTGACTTAAAATTGTATGTGAGGCAAGTGGTCCGAAATGTGTCCTGGTCCGAAATATGTCCGGCACGGATAGTAGTACTTCCTGTGGTAGTGTTCAAGCATGCTGTGGTTGAAACTTATGGCTCTGTAGCGATTTATGAATTCAGTGTCATGGTCTCAGACCATCGGTGTGGAACTGGTTTACACAACGAAGAAATACAACAACTTCGATCATTTTTTAAATGCTGTGCTGCACTAAATGCATCAACAGGAAGCGAAGTCTGGCCTCCTCACAAGTGCCGACCCCGGAGGAGTGCGAAGTTGTCCATCTTCGACACCGTCGGCACGAAATTGACGATTTCGTCAATCTTGGCCTTCACCTCGGGGGTGATTTTGTCCACATGGGCCAGCGCCTTGAGGTTCTCCTCCAGCTGCGACGGGCGACTCGCTCCAATCAGCACCGTCGACGCGTGCTCGTTCGCAACGGCCCACGCGATCGACATCTGCGCAAGAGAAATCCCGAGGTCTTTGGCGATCGGCTTGAGCTTATCCGCCATCTCCACACGTTCAGCAAAGCCCTCAGCAAGCGGACTGCCTTCCTTGAACATCGGCGCAGTGTACCGCGAGCCCTCCGGCTTGCCATCGCCGTACTTGCCCGTCAACGTGCCAAACGCCAAGGGCGACCACGTCGTCAAGCCCTTGTAGCCGCTGAAGACTTTGGTGGAGATGTTTTTCAGTGAGGTACATTGATGTCACTTAGTTAGAACTAACGACTTCCTATGTCCGTCTTAGTCATCGTCCCTATGCCGACGTCTAGCATTCATTTTCTCCCGGTCCAAGCTTACACTTCCCCGTACGTGCCGGCAGCCCTATAGGCAGGCGGCCACAACCACCGCTTGAGTTGTGTCATCCATTGTCGCCATCCACGGTGAGAGGTCTTCGGCCATGTGCCCTGTCACCTGTGTCCATTGCTGTTCAAGTCCCCGGTTCCCTTCCAGGGACAACTGTCGGCTTGTGCCGCTATCCATCGCCATGCGGGCTAGTGTTGCAGCCATTTGGTTGTGGCTGCGTTGTTGGTGTTGCCAAGTTTGCACCGCCACCCTGTCAATAAGTCGCCGGCACCTCCAGTAGGGAGGTTTGAGGTGGGCCGCTTTCGGAGGTTTCCGTCGTTTGTGCTGTAGCACTATCGTTTTGTTGTCGCCTATGATGTGTAGCGGGCGGTAGCCTTTCTTTGAGCATTCAAGTAGGCCTGTTAGTAATCCTAGATGAGTCGCTGTTTGAGTCGTCATCCGTGCCCCTGCGTAAGACATGTGGCCAACCCAGCCCACCGTAATGTCTCCGTTCTTGTTACCGAGGCTTAGCACGACCGCGCTGCACCCGGCCGCGCTAGTCTTGCCATTTGTGCGGCCTCCGTAAAAGAGGATGTAAATTCTGTCGGTGGCAGTCATGATGCGTGGTATGGCGGGGCTTATGTTGCTACCCAGCGCGCTCCTCACCGCATTAGCGGTCACCTCACTTATGTTGCAGACGCCCTGCGCTTTGAGGTGTATGTGCAAGGTGCTATATCCTTGCCGCAACTTTTTGCTCATGTTCCATGTGTGATATCCCTCAGCCACGTTGTTGAGGGGGTCAAAGAAATTCACTCGCCAGCGCCATACCGACTGAAAGTATATGGCGACTCCTGTTCTCCAACATCCTTCTGTGAGTGAAGTGACTGCTTCTGTTAGTTGTTGGTGCGGGTCCAGTGAGGCCGATCTCACCGCATCCACCACATTCCACAATCCGGCCGGTACTTCTTGAAGTTTCAAGCCGAAGAATGCCCGCTCGAGTCCAGTCTCCTGTAGACCGAGTTTTCGCCATGGCTGTAGTAGTACCCTCCGTAATTGGATCGCGGCACTGCAGTCCCAAAATACATGTTGCATTGTGACATCGTGTAGATGCGTACACGTATTGTGGGGACATCCCATTTTGTCATTTCCTTTGTCGTAAAGAGAGAAAGCGTACAGTTTAAGGCGGAGAAGCGTTTGTTCCCCCCAGGATCCAAGCCCGACAATCCGCCTGAGTCGTTTCCAGTCTAGGCTTTTGAGCCCTGCTGCTGCTGCCTCTCTGCTGTTCATTGTTTCGCACGCTCGGCCTGTTTGGTTTCTCCACGTCTTCTGGCAGCAGCAGCCACCCGACGCTTGTAATCTCTGCGTGGTCGTGCCCATCGTCTCCGTCCAATCCATAAACATACAAGCCTACTGAGCTGTGGGTGTGGATGCACGGCTTGCACCTCTACATCCGGCGCCATGAAATTTCTCACTACGCGCTGCATTTGCGTGTGATTCACTACTGTGTGAATCGATGGCGGCCCAGTTACAGTTGCGTGCATCAGAAGTTTGACCTCCTCTCCTGTGCGCAACTCTGCAATCACTGGATGCGTGACTGGAGTTGCCGCGATACGTACTTCTTTGGGGTAAGGGTCTTTCCGTGAGACCGCTGCAAAGTTGGCGATCAGTATTGTGGCGAAGGTCTTGGCGAGCTCACAGTCTTCTTGAGTCTGGTTCTTTCGTGTGAATTTGAACGCTAGCTTCCCCCGGGCCAGTCGCCGCCATGTTACTAACTCCATTATTGTAGAATCTTTGACCATGTTGCGGCCGCTTGCTTGCGCTAAAGTCTGTCGGCTGCCATCTTGGGTGTATACTTGTAGTACGTTCGGATCTGCGAACGGTAACCATTCCAGGTGTTCTCCGCCTTGGGCTACATGGTGCTGATACTCCTTGGAGGCAGTGGTTTTTGCTACGATCTCAGTGCAGTCTATTAGTAGGGTTTCCCCCTCCCAACACGCACGAATATCTCCGATCTGGTACACCACTGCTGCTAACCTTTCCCTGGTGCACTCGGTATCCGGCTCTGGCGCTCCCGCTTCGGCCAGTAAACGTCGCCCCGTAGTCCACAATGAGTTGCGCCTCTTGAAACCCGTCGGTGCCGCCTGCGCAAATTCTGGGGTGATGTAAACTTTGGTTGCGACTCCAAGTTGAGCGCCGTGAAAGAGGACGTCCCCAACAATATGCATGTGCTGAGTTCCCAACTCCGCCCATTTGCTCACTGTGGTCGCCGCCATTGCGTATAGTTCCGCTCTTAGATCGGGGACGGATAACCCCCCATCCGTTCGTGGCAATGCAGCTAGGTCTGCGTCCAGCCAGGCTCACACCCCTGTTAAATCCGTTGTGAACTGTCCATGCCAAATATATTTCCTGACGCGCTTGTCCATGTCGTTTACATCCGTTGTACTAGGCCATTCATGGCGCGCTATGTACAGTAGATTTGGTATGATTACCGCACCTGCGACCAAACTGCGCCGATCGACCGTCAATGTCTTCTGCGAAGCGATGCGAAGCCGTATTTCCAGCTTAGATATTGCCGTTTTCCATGTCGTATCTGTCGCTATATTGCTGCCGACTTGAAGACCCAAATATCTACATGGAGTCGTGTAGGGTTGGTAAGCGAGTCCCGGTGGAAGTGTCATCGCCGGGCGTGGACCTTTGGGATGCAGTGCCACTACTAGTGTCTTGCCAGTGTTGATTTGTAATTCAGAGGCCCTACCAAAGATGTCTAAGTCTCTCATGAGCAGGGGTATGTCTGCCGGATTGCGTACGAATGCAGCAGTGTCATCTGCATATCCGGCCACCCGCAGCTCAAATTGGCCCGCCTCCGATTGAATGATGACGCCACGTATGCCCATGAAACTATCCAACTTTCGATACAAGGGGTCCAGCGCAATGATGAAGAGTAATGGAGCTAGTGGGCAACCTTTCCGTATGCCACTTGTTACTGCTATGCTCCGTGACGTGTATCCATTCGCCAGGAATCGCACATTAGTGCCGTCGTGGATTGCATCCACTGCCCGTATATTTTTTCTGGGTATCCCTTATTCCGCAGCACTTGTATCATGTACTCCCTATCTAATGAATCATAGGCTTTTTTGAAGTCAAGCAACATTGCCGTGGCATCACGCTGTGTTGGGTCCGTAATAACCATGTTCTGTGCGGCAGTGTAGAGATCTAGTGTGTCATGAATCGTGCGCCCAGATACAAACCCGTTTTGGTTGGGATGTATGATATCTGGTAGTGTAATTCCAACCCTGCTTGCGAGAACCCGGGTAAATATTTTGTAGTCGGTGTTAATGAGTGCAATCGGTCGGAAATTTAGCGCGTTGCTCGAGGACCCACCCTTTTTGAGGCAGAATATATCCGCTTGCGAGAAGGACTTCGGAAAAAAACCCGCATCATACCAGAGGTTGAGTAGCATGACCAGTATCGGTATCAAGGCCTCCTCATAGTCCCTATACCATCCATTGCCCAATCGGTCTGGACCCGCTGCTTTACCGCGTTTGCAAGCACGCAGTGCCGTCCGGACATCCTCTTCCGAAATGGAGTCGTCAATTGCTTCCTGTTCCGGTGTCGGGCTGGTCCCGTGCTTGTCCCATCCGACTACTTGTTTGATAACACTGATGTCGGTCTGTGGCTGCTGAAGGATTGGCTGCCACGCATCTGCTAGGATGTCTGCAAGACTTTGGTGGAGATGACCAGGTCCTCCCGACTCCAGAGGTCCTCAGCGACCCCCTTCTTGATGGCACCGCCCAGCAGCTCCTCAGCTTGGCCGTTGCCGTAGATCTCAGCCGTGTCGTAGAAATTGACGCCGTGCTGGTACGCGATCTTGACCATCTCGTACCAGCCGTCCACACTGTACTTCTTTGACTAACAGAACGGGAATCTCTCTTTGCCTTTTGAACACCCTATCTGTGCCACTTTTCGTCACTTTGTCGCCGTAACCAGTTCCTAAAATGCTTGGAAGGCGATACGCGAGTCATTAGACTGAAGGCCAAACATTGTCGGGAAGGGCCATTAGAGTGAAGGCCAATGCTCAGATTGTGTATGTGATGGTTCTAGTAACGTTAGTATTGTAAGGATTGAAAGATTGAGGTCTACGGAGGGAACAATACAATCTTCAATACATGTAGGTAAGCTCATATAAATTTCCAGCCCTGATGCGCTTTTCCTTCGGTCGGTGCAGTTTTTTCTTCTAACACTAACGACAAGCATCGTTCCACAGCGAGTTTATTTCAAAGATATCATCTTGCTCCAGAGCACTGCATTCATAGTTCCTGCTTAGGAGTCGTGGCTGGCACCACGCGAGCCAACCAGGCTTGAATGTCTTTGATCTCCTGCTGGCACGACGTGTGGTCCATGCTCGGGTATGTGTGGAACGTGATGTCCTCGACACCAGCATCAGCCAGATGCTGCTTCGACTTGACGGCCCATTCATAGCGAGCACGCGAGTCCGCATCTCCGTGGCAAATGAGCAGAGGCACATGAGCCGTCTCGGGCGCGAACTCGAATTCCTACATCGTTCCAATAAAAAGCATCAGCGGTTGAGTTTCTCCTCGTTCGAAACAACACAATGGGGCGCATACAGTACCTTCTCACGCGGAATGAAGGACGATAGCACCATGATGCCGCCAATCGGCTGCTTCGTTTGGAAACCCGTGAAGTACGACACAGCACCACCCTGACTAAAACCGCCAACAACGATGCGCGGGCGAGGGATACCCGCCTCAACCTGCTCGCAAGAACAACACACACACGCCAAATTAAGTTCCTTCGAGGTCGGCAAGTGAGTACTGGGCTGAAATTAAAGCTCCCACCTCCTGGGCGATCATGGATTGAAGCGCGTCGCGGGTCTGCTCAATCCCCGCAGCATACCCCGCACCGCCCACGAACGCTTCGATGTCATACTAACGTGACCAAACCCACGGTTAGCTTCGCGTATTAATCCCATTCAACTAGCGTCTCCTACCCATGCAGGGATCTCGCGGCCGTTTGCAATCGTCACCGGTCGAGGAGCAGCTGCAACCCACCACCGGCATCGTCAGTATCGTAGTCAACAAGTCACACCACATAACCGTAAAACAGCTATGATACCAGTGGGGAGCACGAACTTGACGTGTGGCATTTCCTTGGCGACGCTGCGGAACGTTTCCGCCCAGCCGTGCGCCGTGTCCCCAAGTCCGTGGAGGAAAAACACCACTGCACTGGGGTTCTCGCTGTTGTAGACGACGGTCTTCTGCTTGTCGACGACCATTTTGGCGCTGCAGATGCTGGCGACGAGGATCAAATTGAGGAATGCACTGAGGAACCGCATTGCCAGACGGACGAACTGTCGGAATGGACTGACCTCTCTTCGCTCTCCTATGTGTTGATTTCGCGGGGGTGTTTGCGAGCCAAGTGGGTGGATGATGCAAACCACCCAGATGACGTTAGCGCATGATAGACACAGTAGGATTTGCATTTAGTACATGTACTTTTAAGTGTACTGCACACCACTTCGCGCTGCTGGCATGGCACACTTCCAGCAACGACAACCCGAATGTACCATGTATTAGTTCAGTATGGACCATGGCGAGGTTAAGACACGCTTGTCATCATCCCTCTAGGTCTGAGTCTCAGGGATCACGCGCTGCAGCCACTTGGTCACGTCGTCCAGCTCCTCCATGCATGCGCCGTGCTCCATGTCCGGGTACGCGTGGAACTCGATGTCCTTGACGCCCGCCGTCTCCAGCTTCTCCTTGGACATCTTGCCGTAGTCGAAGCGCACAACCGGGTCCTCCTCGCCGTGGCACATGAGCAGCGGCACGTCCGCCGTCTCAGGCGCAAACTGGAATGACTGTACAGTCCGTATCAACAACAACAAACAAAACCGTCAAGCCTCACACCAACACGACCCCTCAGAACCCCCCACCAACGTACACCGTAGCGCGGCAGGTATCCCGACATGGCGATGATCCCTCCCAGCACCGTCTCGCTCTGGTAGCCCGAGAAGAGCGACACGGCCGCGCCCTGACTGAAGCCGCCGAGCACAATGCGGGAGAGGGGGATGCCCCCCGCCACCTCCTTCTGGATGATGGCCATGATCCGGTCACGCGAGGCGTCGATGCCGTCTGCGTTGTCTCCGTTCACGCGCGCAAGCGACTTGATGTCGTACTAAATATTGCACAAATCAATTGGCCATTCATTCATCCACACACACAGCCATGAGCTCGGGGTTCCTATCTGCTACGTACCCAGGCGGGCATGCGCATGCCCATGTTGAGCGTCACGGGCATGGACGCGGCCGTGGGCAGCACGAACTTGACGTGCGGCAGGCCCTTGGCCAGCATGGCCATGGCGTCGCTCCAGCCGTGGCCCGTGTCCCCCAGTCCGTGCAGGAACACGACGGCGGCCGAGGGCTTCTCGGGCGACACCACGATGTTGTTGTCCGCGTCCGTCGTCATGCGGCTCGTGCTCAGGCGGCTCATACTCAGGCGGGCGAAGCGGCGGCGGGCGGGTGAGAGGCACCGGGCGAGCATCAATAATGTGATTTGGGTGGTCAAATTGGGTGCACACCCGCTCAGAATCTGAGCGGGTGTGCACCCAATTTGACCACCCAAATCACAGTAAAGATGCTCGCCCGGATCTGAGTCAGATCTGAGCGGGGTGGATTTGGAGCGGATGGACCGAAAGGGTGTAGAGAAGAGCCATGTGTGGACTTTTTCGTGGCACACATGTGTAAATAAATATGTAGCGCTTCCTTTTATCAAATGAAGGGTTAGGGATATGCTAGTATCTTGTGTTTTGTATACTTAACCTAACCCTACAAGAGCCTCTGTATGGGGGCCGTGGTGGCTGAGAAAGGAAGCACTTCAGTTATACCTGCACTTTGTATGAATCGGCACCCGGAAGAACTTCCGCAGCGAAACAACTACAGATGCAAATATTAATTGCACAGCCAATCATACTTGATTATTTTTTTATTGCACAGCCAATCATATTTTAGTAGTTTCGGATGAGTAGCATAAAAATTACAACAAATTCTGAGAATCACTACGGTACACCAAATAAGGTTTGGGATACCTTACAGTACGACATTGATGAGACAAGACTGAAAGTACTCGGATTAAGACGAGAAGACCTGTCCTACTAGGACGAGACATATCTTACTAAAACAAGACCCAACGTACTAAAACAAGACTCAACGTACGAGAACAAGACGTGATGTACTAGTATGCTACTATTCAGCGAGGTCCATTTAGGTAAGCATGGCAAGACCTTGAAACTCGGCGTTTCCTGTCGAGTCGTATGAAACGAGCAGGTGTGTCGATAGTGAGCACGTCCAAGCTCGTACTTGCCCCATCTTCAAGCCAATACTTCTTGTAATAGGCTGCATACTCAGACAGTGTACGCTCCTCGACAACCGCTGGGTTGGCGATTCCTCTTTGAGCGGCGAATTCAGCCACGTCGTTACCAATAAGCTTGGCGACGCTAAGTCGACTTGGCAACGCTCCACTCTTCTTCTTTTCCTCGTTCGTCCACTGGCAGACAGGCTTGAATAAGTGGCGTGAGGAATCTTCTTTCCAATACATGTAGAAAAGATCCTTCCAGTCCTTTGCAGGAGGAAGCGCCGATGTTTTATCTTCGTCGTCCTGCTCTGTCGTCGTTGGCATTGGGTTATGTCCTTGTGTCGGCCGCAAGACAGATATAAGGAGATCAATCTTGTCCTCCACAGCCCTCAACGATTCTTCAACCTTCTTCATTCTCTTTTCCTAGGCAGAGCTTTGAGCTTCTGCTACCGCTACATTCCGCTTCTTGCCGGAGTAGGTGGTAGGGCATCCTGTGTGCGTGCTGCGATCAGGTGCTAGGCAATCAGCGAGCTGGTTGTCTTGGTCTGACGCGGTTTGATCAAGAAGATATCGGACGAGTGTCTCGGCAGACTCATTTTGAGTCCATCCAGCCCACCACTTCACCATTCGCAGTGACCACCGCCTCTCCGGCACCGCAAACATAAATCTGTACTGGGCACCAGCTCTACGAAACGTGTGGGAGGTGAACCAAATGTCGCGCCATTCTTGTCTGATGTAGACACGAATGCGCTGACCATTTCTGTTTAAGTCACGGACAGCGCAGTTCAGCAGTGAGATAAATGCCTGCTCGGACATCTTTTTGCCCCACTCCACACGCACATTTTCACATACAGTTAAGGCAGAGTCGGTCTTGTGAACAGTCTTAGAGATCTTCGAGAGAGCTGGGAACACATAATCGCTGTCACTGCAACGGTGGTCGGTCTTGTCTTGCACATACGTGAGCCAGGCTGTTAAGTGGAAGAGCGCATCAATCGGCCGTTCTGTTTCCTCCAAATGATGACTGTTGTAGCAGTGCCCCTCAGCAACCTCAGTTTTTCTTCCTTCAAGCTTGTACGCACCAAACGGAATGGACACGCTGGGATCGGCACTGCTAGGTCGCGATAATCCTAGAGTCACATTTTTCCATTGTAGACTCAGCACTTCGTTGATCCGGCACATTCCGTAGAACGCGAAGGCTGAGACAGCGCAGAACCACAATCGACTCGCGTCGGTAAATCCATTTGTGCAGTTGAGGTGGTTGTGGAGCACTCGAAGCATAGCGAGAGAGATGGGTGTTGCTTGACGCTGCTTGAACTCAGTGTTCTTCCGCTTCTTGAGACCACGCATGAATTGCCGAACGAATGAGTCCCTGGCAGGGTTACCCAAACCGTATTTGGTACCGTTATCTTCTGTAACAACGATCCACTTGTCTGGGCCAGCATGGTCTCGCCGTTCGTAGCTTCCGTAGTAATTTGCAACCGCCGCTCGTATTTTCTCCGCTGTTTGATGCGATACAGCGCTCGATGAGGACACACTCTCCATAAACGCAACAAGAAGAGATGGTAGCTCGTGGTGCCGAAATGAAGCCGGGTCTCGGTACTCGTTCTTGATACAAAACGCGCAAAACTTCTTGAAATAGGATGCGTAAACATCCCTCGCTTCTTTCTTGATCACGTGCGTGGCTGTGGTAATTCCTCCTTGGAGAAGCTCTTGAAACGTTGGCTGTAGTGGAGGTATCCCCTGGAACGTGGGAGGTGATGGAGCCATTGCCAGGGAGGTATCCTTATCGAGCCTTGGGTAGGATGCGTCTTGTCCAGTAAAAATATTTGTGAGGAGCAAAATTATGCGCTATACTCCCATCCAATCATTTATAGCCGTAAGTATTATCAGCCTTGTCCTAGTAGTTTGAGTCTTGTCGTAGTAGTATTAGTCTTGTCCTAGTAGTTTTAGTCTTGTCCTCGTACTTTAAGTCTTGTCCTAGTATCTTAAGTCTTGTCCTAGTATTTAACCCTTTCGCGAGCCTCTTGTCTTAATTATACTATACCAGCCTAAGTAATTGGCTTCTAAAAGGGCACAGAATGCGCCCATAAGGAAAATCACGGTGCTCGTTTTGCATGACTCTTGTAACAAAGTACCTGCAGTGATTTGCTGATGCATCACGATCATATGCATCCTACTTAATATTTGTATGGTTTGATGATTACTGATTGTACTGTTTATGATTTGTCATAAAAGATGGTATATCCACGGTTGAACTTGTTTAAAAGGGCACAGGATGCGCCCTTGTAGGTGGTGCTTTTACACCGTGTTTTGAAAACGCCCTTCAAGGGCGAAAAATGTGCCCTTCTACCGCGAAAGGGTTAAAGGCGAGTCAACGTTATTCAAATCTATGTAGAATACCTACAGCGGTTTTTAGACCACGTTTTCTACTTACTATCTGAATCAAGTCCGAATACCTCGTGGAATTGGCGATCCTTCACATGCTGGTCCTCCTTGGCCTTGGCTTTCATCTCATACGCCATCTCCTTCTCCGCGAAACGCGCATTGTAAGCCTCCTTGAACTCCTCGAGCGTTTTGCATTCCTTGTATTCTGCAAACTTGTCAAGCATTGTCTTGATCGCTGGAAGTTTCTCGTCGCGTGCAGCCTGACACTGTCTCTCCCATATGCAAACTTTGTCCTTGTACGTTGTTCGCAAGTACATCCGGTACTTTTCGATCCGAATTCGCTCTTTGGACACAGTGATGGGATCTTCTTCCAGCATGCGCTCCATATACACGCGGATCACCTTGAAACGCTCCAGAATCGCGCTCTTCTTCGGTTCTTGTTGCCAATCTGCTGGAAGCTGGTGGCTCCTGTCTGGATGTAGTTGAAGAAACAGCATCTTAAACCATATTTTGGAAAACATTTCCCATTTGTCCACCTTCAAACAAAGCGTCGGTAAAATCGTTGCAGCATTTATCATAACTTATTACGCACCTTGGCAAGAACAGACTCGAATACATCGGGATGGCGGCTTAGAAGCTCAAAAGGATGGTCCTTTTGCCAGTCGTATTCCGCAACTTTTTTGTTCGGAGTGATCCCTTTTGGCTTTGGCTTCGGAAGAACGGGGGTGCCCTCAAGCTCATGCAGCTGGCTACGAAGATCTAGCCGGATACACTTGTTTAGATAGTTGCATACAAATATTAATTTTAAGATTCTTACGGTACCTTGTATCTCCCGGAAAAACTTCGTCGCACGCTTGTTGCGCTGGGAGCCAACGCGCTTGAGGCGGTTCTTCTCCCACGACTTCTTGCGGATATCACTGCGCGACTCACGCACTTTAATGCCACTACACTTCTTCGCGTGCTTGGAGAAGTTGCTGCGGGATATCATGTCGTGGCACTTCTCGCATTCCTTCTCCGGCGCGCTCCCGTGCGGGGCCCTGGCCATCTTGCAATGTGTTGCCATTTCACTGGCTGATATTATTTTTGTGATTTGGTCTACTTTGATTGGCTAAAATAATTTTGCATGAGATTGTTTTTGGGTTGCGCTGGTGAAAGAAGTCCAAATTCGTCTTTGAGACTCTCAAAGACGGATTTGGACAGACCTCATGGATAAGGCGTCTACCGGTATAATTTACCACGGTCTCTGATGAACGCACGTGTATCAGCTTAGCTGATTCGGTTACCCTAACAGCATACGAACCTCTAACGTAGTCGTTTGATGATAACGGCTGAAAATTTTATCTGCAGGAAGTGGCCTGACACGGAGACCTGCGCTGATAAATTGTTGTTCAGATTGCGAAGTTGTGTCACTTGCTGCCCAAGTACAGTAGCGAGGCCTTGAATCTGCTGGGACGTAATGGACAAAATCCTAGTTAAGGTATTGAGTGACAGCAATACAAAACCACCGCTACAGCTTAGGAGCTCTGGCTAACATAACGGAATTTTTATTGGTACGTTGACTGGGGATATTAATTGAGTAAAGTGTGGGAAATCGGATCATTTCCCACATTTAAAGAGGCCTGCTGTTGACGGATACCAGTACAAGCCAAACGCTCTGGTTTCCTCCGGAAGCCGTAATTTCAACACTACAGTTTTGCGGATCAGTAACACTACTTTGGGCCACGGCGTAATCTATTTTCTTACCAAGATAAATTACAAGATCTGCACGAACATAGAATCCATTCAAATGCTTGGGAGGAATTACCATAATCCAGTTGAAAAGTACTGGATCGTCCCCCAGGCCGACAAAAAAAACACTACTGTGACAGTAATTGCTAAGTTCGCAATGCGTATTTATTAAGGCATATCTACCTACTCTCGGCGATACTGGATCCTTGCGCTGCGGCGTGTTGCTCGTCGATGGCGTGTCCGACGCCTCCCTCTCGTTGATTGGTAAACCCATATGAAGTCGATAGATTCGCGTTCGAACTGCAGTTTTAGGCGCATCGGGACGTGGCTTCCTGGGTCCCATGTAAGCTCCCGGTACCCAACCCATTGGATGAGATAATAATATTGGACGTGGCTTCCTGGGTCCCATGTAAGCTCCCGGTACCCAACCCATTGGATGAGATAATAATATTGTATATTATACTCTTACGTTGATCCACCTTTTTGCGTATATTCGCTCTACCTCGTACATCTGCCCATCCACGCCCCTCTGGGCCATTCGATTGCGTGCGAAGAGGCCACCACCCCTACTTCGTTCTTCTCGCAGTCCACCGCCGACCGATGATTCTTCCTCTGCCTGCTCGTCGGTGTCTTCGTCGTTGACATCAGGAGCGGAAATATCACGATTCAGTCGGAGGCGATAAAACGAGCCATCCAGGCGGCGCTGCATGCTCCTGGCGTGGCGCTGTCGTGGGTTAAGACGCGGCATTGAGCAGAAAGCAAAATGAGGCTTTCTGCAGCGCTGACAGTGTAGTGTGCAGTCTATTTCTATGCTGAGTGTTGCCTTACCTTAAAATAATATATCTGAAAATAATAATAGATCTGAAGCCAGGCTGTGATTTGGCTAAATTTAAAGTAGTTGATCTGCAGAATTTCCGACTACAAATAAACGCAGCATATTGCACCATAACAACTGAAATTGAACAAAAAGGGTGTACCATTTAGTGGTACATTCGTAGAGTTCCTACTCCTACTAGAATTTAAGAGATTTTCACGAAATATTTTACTTGCGTGTTCTTAGTGTACAACACGAGAGAACTATCGGTTTAGATTTTTATATAACCTACCGTAATATGGCGTAACAATACTTAAAGTTTTGATTAGAAACAAATATCTATTTATTATGAAGTGTTATTTTTTAAAAGTCCAGATTTATAAAGTCTAAATTGGCTTTGCTTGAAGAAGCTTGCTCTTGTCCCTACATGGCGTTTCTTGCAATCATTCGCTTATGTTTTGGCCTTTTCCCCGGTTTCAAACCTCTTTTACCAATGCGTTCAAGAGGGGGTTCAAGTTGTGGGGGGCGGATTGTGTCGTCCCGCTGTAAGGTAGCTGTTGTTGGCCAATGGAGAAATTTGAAGGTGTACGTATCGCGGAAGTGCTCGATCGACATACGCTTGGCGTCATACAAGTCTTCGATTCGTCGACCGTCCTTTGATGCAGCGCAAATTGCGTGGACACAAGAGAACAATTGATCTTGCCAATTGCCGCACGTGCACTCCAGCGCTGAAAGATCCACAACTCGGTCTGGGTGCACATATCCGGGTATGGCAACAGGCCCCTTGAACAAGACGCTGTACGCACCCTCGAGCAGTGGTGTAAACTCACACATCTCAGCTGCAGCTTGGCGGTCTGCACGCCGCTCCAACAACTTGGGGACTAAATCCGAAAGCGAGCCAGATTTGGTCCAAGTTGCAAAAAGTTGTCGTCTCTTAGACACCAGTTGACTCAGCTTCAAGAAGGACAAGTGGAATCCGTCCAGGGGTTTGGCGGTACGAAGATCTTTACCCATCCGGTTGTTTGCTTGCTCTGACAAATTTGAGGTTTTCTCGTCGAAAGTCGGAAGGTTAAACTTTTCCTGGAAACTGTACTTCACCCAGTGAGCACGTTACAAAGCGATTTGACAGGGAATCAACAGTTCTTTGTGCTGATTGGCTGCCGTACCCAATATAGACGATCGGATACAACAGGGTATTTAAGGGTATGGGTGCGCATATTGAGGGGTACGACTGTACAACATATGACCACTCTACTTCGATTTGTAAAACAATTTGCCTTGAGACAATTCGTACTACCGTCATGTACATGTGAGACCCCGTCAAACATCTTGATTCTACTGCACCTTTAAGAGTTATCGAGATATCAGCCTCCAAAGTCGATTGTTCAAAAACCGAACATAAAGTACGTTTTTCAGGCCAAACTAACACCGGATCAAAAAAATATGTTTGGGTCAATTGAATCGTCTCCGCTCAAGGATTCGATTGCGCCAACTCACATGTCAATTCGGGCTGCTTCCCGTTCTAATTTTGGGTTGAAAATCCCGTTTTTATTTTCAGCAGTGTAGTCGCCGAAAACCCAAAAGAACCAAATTGATTGGTAAAATAATATTTTTACCAATCGGCTGTCGTCTTGCCTCGATACCAATAATAATGGTATTGAGGCAAGACGACAGCCGCCAAGTCTTCTGCGGAACCGCCTCTCGATTCCCTCTCCCCGCTCCAGATACTGCCGCTCTTGGAGTGCCCTCCGCAGTTTTGCCGGCCACCTCCACGCGGAGATTGACGCGCGGGCTCCTGGCCTCCCGGATCGGTTTGACTCCAGTCGATACACTTGTGTAAACCACACCACGAAATAAAACTGGCCCTGGAGATAATGTTTTCAGGAGGTTGTCACCCCCCATCAATATGAAATGCTATGAGGGGCCCTCATTGAGGGCTGGGGCACCTCAATCGAAAGAGCAGACGCTCTTCTTTACGATGGTGTGCCCAAATCGCGAAACGTACTTAGGTTCGGTAGAATCGGAGTGTTTGACGGGGTCTCATGTCGTTATTTATCGCTACTGACCTTGATTTCGTCGTAATTTATCGCTACTGACCTTGAATTCCAAAGATGGCTGCTGATTGGACGACCTAGCACTCGCTTGTCAGTCTTATCTGATGGCAACGGCGACTTTCCCAGGGACCAACGAGGGCACCAGTTACTCTTGAAAGCCACCCCTGCGCAAACCTAGCTGCATAGTCGTGTTCAGATTTGCGTGCTCGGATTTTGCGGCCTCTTGGAGCTGTTGCCTATTAAATAGAGATGGTGCCACCGCAGAATTCAACCGCTTCTTGCTGCAAGTAGATGTGTAATGTCTAATTCGTGTGCCTAATATCGAGTTTTAACTACGGAATGCGATGTCATGAGGCGTTCTGGGTCTTTGTGTCGACGCATGGCTCGAAGCACGCAAAGCAATTCGTGGCGAGACGGCATGAAGATGTAAAGAAGACAAACGAGTGGCTTACACAGGGAAAACAAGGGCGAAAACTCCGGGATCGATGGATGGCACTAAGTGATGATCAGCGGGCATCTCTAATGGCTTTGTCTCCGGACCCAAGTTTCCCCGCAGGAAGTGATGGAATCTTCGACGAGCGCAAAACAAAGCCTAACGCCTCCCCATGTTTGACCGCGAATGATTCTCTGGGCGATGGTGCACCTGTGGCCGATAAAGCAACAACTACAGCCAGTGAGCATGCGCCTGCAGGTGATACGCCAGTACCAATAGAAGATGGACCTGAATTTGAGAAGCTGTGGATGGCATACCGTGCATCGAAAAGAAAATACCTGCAAGCAATTCAGTACAACTGTCTGGCAAAACTAGCCCAAGCTCGCCGTATTAAAGATTTCAATGTGGTTGAAAGTCTGGTTCTCCAACTGTTAGATTGTACGGTAGTGGAACTAGTACCATCATTGTCACCTGAACACTCTCGTTTGATTCACCAGACATTTAAGGATTGTGTTGCTGGGATTAAGTCAACGCGCAGCATAGCTTTACTTCACACACATGAGGAAGAGGAAGAGATTTTGCAGGAGACTTTTACCGATCTTGAGCAAGCGAAAAAAATGTACGCTATTGCCAAGCGTCAGGCGTCCACCAGCACGCGTTTTGCTGATACTTTGGAGAACTCAAACGATTACTTTGGCGAACGGCTTTTTCGCGGATGGGACAGGATTGGGCATGTCAGGGAGATGAATACCTCTCTTGATGAGGAGAAGCCCGATAGTAATAATGCCATCAAGCGCACAATGCAGACCGTCGCGGACACAGAAGCGGATACAAGTGGAAGTAAATCGCGAAAGCGACACGCAGCACAGGGCAATATGGGGGGTCGGCCGCAGAAAAAAGGTCGAGGTACACAAGAACAATATATATTTTTCTCTTATTTACTGTATTCTGTAAGTTTTTACGTATTGATTTGGTGTAAAGATGAATTGTTGCTCGCTCTATCCTCAATTTGCAGATAGACGTATCAAGATAAATGGTTGTTCTCTCCATCCTCGTGACCTACATAGAGCATTATCCAGCCGATAGGAACCCCACAAGCCAAGTACGGGCAGCCGCCTACGGTGTAGTTACCAGGTATAAATCTCTCCCCTCGTTCTTCCATTTCATCAGCACAGTTGGGACACCGCTTGGCGTTGTGGTCGGTCGATTTACACACACTGCATTTGTATTCGCTGCGCTGCGTTGGCGTGGCGGCACTAATTGTTGCAAACAATACAGATATCATTTCAGATGCCTGGGCTTGGTGTTGCTGTGAAACTAGCGACGTTCTGCTCGTGTGAACTTCGCCATTACTTTTAATGCGTTTGGCGAGTTTCGCCCGATCTTTTGCGGCGCGCCTTATTCCTACCGGCCCCCGGCTTGTCGATATCTAGGTGGGGGCTTCATCGGAATGTTCGGTCTAGATCAGCTTCGACTGGAATTGCCAAACTAAAATCGTCAAAACATTCGGCAAATTTATTGCATGTGTATGCTTAGTGGAAGCAGAGCTCCACCGCATCTGCAATACTGACTCCGTCGTTGATTTGCCTGGCATATAATGCGGATAGAATGTGTCGGCACGGCATTCTCAGCATTTGAGCTGTCGGGCATCGATAGCACTCTCTCGTAGACAAGTCTACTGAAAAAGATTTTGTTTTTGCTGGAGCCGAGAAGTGTTCAACCGTGTAATATTGACTTGGAGATGTCTTTGTAGCTACCACATTGGGGGATAGTTGGTTTTCGATATCAAAAAGTGCTTTGGCGCGGGGGGTTATTGTGTGCTTGTTTTTTATCCAGTTTGACGACGTGGTTTCTCTGACCTTGACTACCTTAAGTATTCGGATGCAGAATAATCGAAATGACTCTGGAACTGTGACGCTGCGAATCCCCTCCAACAAGAGAGCATTGTTTTCACCTTCGGCACCACTTGTAGTTCTGTACCCAAAGAGCGGTTGAGGCGAGCCATAAGCGTCTTCGTTTTTCCAATTGCTGTTGATGTGTTGTTGTTGTTCTTCTGAAAGTTTAGAATTGCCAAACCGGGTCCAGCATGTTGGATGAAGATCGTGTAGGTAGTCAGCCACATATAGTTCATCTGTCGTGTTCGGTTTGACAGGGACAGGAAATTCTTCACGTATTTCTCCTAACACAGCCTCGTTTGCCCGCAGTGAAGTACAAGTCTGTAGCTTGTAAACAAAGGGTTTCACGCGCTGAATGTCATCGTCTACACTCTTAAAGTGATGACAAATGTTAAAAACGATGTGTAAAGTGCAGAATTTAACATGAATCGAAATTCCCAGTTTGGCTAAAAGCTTCTGTGCTTTTAGTTGCTTCCCTCTATCCGAAAAGAGAGCAGCGTCTTGTAGTCGGATTCCAGATGCCACACAATTCGCAAAAAACCAAGCAAAGTTCCACTTGGTCTCTTTATGGACAAAGCCAATCGCGAGAGGAACATTGCCACCATCTCCATCCTTGCCGAGAAGAATGAGACAGACACCGTTGTACAACTTGTGCTTCATATGCGTACCGTCCACTTCGAACACAAGAAACAAATTCTCCTGTTTCTGAACAAGCCTTCCAACAGATAAAAAACCTCTATAAAACCGGCCTTTTGAATCGAGCTGGCAACAAGTACGAGATCCGAGGTTGTTACGCGCAAAAGTTTCCAAAAATGAAGACAGTTCTTCATACTCGATTTGTCGTGCACACTCGGCTTCGCGTCGCGATATTTCCAGTGAAATCGCTCTGTACACTAAAGCGAGTTTACCCGACACATCCAAATTGTGGGTTATTCTGATAGACTCGACGACGCGTTTGAAGGAAGTCTCACAGCCTTCAACCAAAGCAGCTTGTAGTCCGGGTAGTATTTTTATTTGATCGGATGTCGGATTCGAAATAGAAACACACAGGTCGGAATGAACAAGAGTAATACTGTGAAAGTACCATTTCCCGCTTGGAATGAAAGAAAGCTTTGTCTTGTAAACATTTTTGCCCTGACGCTTCGCTAACACGATATTTCACGGGCAGGTTGTTGACGAAGTGCAGACCCACATCTTGCGAGATCCACTAGTAACAGTTTGCTTGATCGATTTGCCTTCATTTAGGGCGTAGTCTTTCAGAAACTTGCGACTGGATTCTCCATTTTCGAAATAGTCGTATAGAGTAATGGATGACCTCCCATACCGAGCGATGAGTTCTAGCCGCTCCATTGATACAACTCAAGAAAGTTGATCATCCGCTGACTTCGTGATGTAAAGGTGTATGAAGAGACTTCACAGAGTTGGGCCTTGTGTGTGGGAGTTTTTTAACCTAAAATAGCTACAGACTAAGGCATAAGAGCGAGACGGGTAAAACTCGGTACTCCCCATAAGTAGATCGATATTGGGTGTCAAAGGTTATTGCTTTATGGTATAAACAGACCTGTGATTTGGTAAATCCCTGTTAACTCGGATATGTCAGGCATCTTGTTTTCACGCTCTAGTCTATACATAATCCACATCGTATAATACTGCTGAGAAATTACATAATAGTTTAAGCGGCCCGGTAGCTGGTTTAGTTAGCTCGGGCCTCTCCCGGCTGTAAACCACAAGTAGCACCGGTCTCGTTCGGAGCTCTCCTACGAAGTCCCCTACACCACTACCTACCCAGCAGCGCCCTTACCTAGCTACACTTGGACCTCTCCCCCTTCTCCGCGCGCCTTTCGTCTCACGGCCTCGTAGACTCTTGTTTCCTTGTACTGACGTCCCCCGTCCGTGGAGTTAGCCTGCTGACTCGCTCCCGCCACCGGCCCAGCTCACTAGCGCTCCCGTCACCGGCCCTGCTCACTAGCACACTGGAGCCGCGTCCTACCTCGCGTGCGCCACTCCACTGTCGTCACCCACCGCCACCTGCCCGCCGAGCTTTCCGTCTGGGCGGCCGCACTCCACAGGTTGGGTAGAGACCTAGTACATAGGAACTAGATCGCTTTACATTAAATAATGCGAGGCCGAGCTGGCATATGCACCGAGGACGCAGGATCCCATTCCTGAGGGATTTCCTAGTCGCCCATCAGTGATGTTCGCGCCTGCATCCCGAATGACCGAGACATCGTGATGTACAGGGCTGGCGTTGCCGAATTTCAAACCTTGTCCGTGATCTATAAAGATGACCATGCTGGTGTCATTCGATATGACTTCCGTGGTTATAGCGGTCTTGGGGCTTGCCCATTTCTACTTCGTCGAAGGTGCGCATTGGTAGGTGGGGGAACGCTGTGCAATAAGTTACACATCCACAACGGCCTCGGCAGCGTCGTTTCCAGAGCGGACGCGGCAGCAGTATTGCTAAAAGGGTTGGACTCGATAGCGTTAATATTGATGGACTTGGTTGGAATCAGCGACGGCAGCATTGGTGGAGTGGGTTGGACTCAGCGAAGACAGTGTAACTTGACGGAGTGACCGCTGTGCTAAAGTACGTGCTGCGCTGGGCCTTCGTGTTCAGGACCGCGTCGGACAGGACGCACCGGCAATTGCGCAGCTTGGTGCCTGGCACCACACTAAAGGTAAGCGGTGGCTTGCTATACTTTTCGCGGTGATGCCAAGTGGGCGGTGATGGAAAGTGGGCGTGAAGCAAACTCGGCTAGTGCGAAGCTCGTCAAGATTGACGGCGGACAGCTGGTGGGTACGATGCGGTAGTCGACCTCGCGGCAGACGACCACTTCCACGGCGTCGAGGGTGCGCGCGTAGCCGACGTCTTTAATCGATCTGCCGGCTTGTCTTACGACGCCGATCTGAAGCAGCGGGGATAATAAATTTAACTGCTACTTTGGCGATCGTGTCGCCTATCCAACACGTGAAGTGGGAGCTGTTGGAGATGATAGTCCCTGCGGCGATGCCAGCGCTACCGCTGTATCGGCCGGATGAGTTGGAGGATACACGGTGGAGGCGGACAGCGATGCAGAGAGCACTTCCTGGTCGGTTGAGAGGTTTGGAGTGGCTCGAGCTCGTTCAGACTCGACGCGCTGGTTGCTTGCTCACAGCGATCCCTACGGGTGTTGAGCGGTGAAGTAAAAGCATCGCGTCGCCATGCGACGCGTTCTTCTTCGCTTTAAAAAAATATCAATTCACAATATTGTCCTGTCGAAATTGCTGATTGAACGGGGCGGATATCCCGACCACTCTGTTTCGCCCAGCACGGCCTAATATACTTAGGTATGGTAGAAGGTAACTTTGTAATATGGTAGATTCTCACCTGTATTATGGATGAATATAGTCAAATCTCCGACCGTACTTAAGATTAACACATACAAAGGCTTAGTCAAGCCCGGTCGGAGCATATCACATTTACCCTAGCCCTTGCCGAAGTGTTATGCATAGAGTGTCCTTGTCATATTAGTCGCCCCGTTTGATGATTGGTCGGAGCTTTGGGGACGGGTGTCATGAGCGAGCGCAGCGAGCCCCCCCCGCCTGCGGTTTGACAGCCCGTGTGCGGAGCACGCGGCTGCAAACCCAGGACCAAGCAATGGTCTACCTACCAAGCGGAGGCGACGCGTGCCAGCCGCAGCGGGCTTAGGGTTCTGTCGCCAGCGAGCGCAGCGAGCCGTTTTTTGGGTTCGCGCGGAGCGCGTAGCAGGGTGACAGGTTTAGAGGCGACCCCCCTCCGATCCGCACGTTCTGTGTGCAGGTCGGAGCGAGGTCGGAGGTCGGAAGTTTTGGGGTAGGTATGGTAAAATACTTAGCTCTCTCCGATTGGTCGAAATTTCAATTCAAGGTCAGTAGCGATAAATTACGACGAAATCAAGGTCAGTAGCGATAAATAACGGTCTCATGTATTGTGCCTTTCACCAATTCTGCCGTGATAATTTTGGCATAATTCCAATCCCATCTCGATCTTAATTCTTTCAGCAAAGCTGAAAGCACTAGCGTTTCTAAATGTACCTGTTTTGATTTTTATTGTTTTAAAGGTCAATTTCAGATTTTAGTGTGTTGTTTTAATCCGTTTGACTTCGCTTCAGTATAGCGCTCGCTCACATGGGACACCCGCAATCTCGACGTTTGGAGCGCCTAGCAACGCAAAACCGCTATTTCTAATTCTTGTTATTTTGACGCGATTTCCTCGATCAGGTTTAGCTCTAGATTTGCTTTGTGTCGGAGAGACGTTTAGAAATGAACTTTAACGAGGAGTCGCGGTGCTGTTAAGTATCCGAAGCGTCGCTTCCCAAAGTAGCCCCCGACTCTTCGCCGCGCAAATCCCTAAATATGGTAGCGCTACTCACTTGCTATTACTATACCAGCAAACATGAACCCATTTCAACGGTCACTCGCGACCCCTGGTGATTAGAAATGAAGTGAGCTCACTTGCCAGCGGTGCCCCCTCAGCCTGAGCACTTGCTGTATGCGCACCACTCTGCCACCATGCCAAGACCCAAACAGCCGCCCGACGATATCCGGATGATAAGAAGCTGCCCAGCCTATATGATTTTGCTGCAAGAGAGGGAAGCACTTCAACGAGCTACGCCTGGTAGCGCTGCGATCGATGAGAGCCCTGCTTCGCGACGAATACTCAGCCTACCAGAATGCATTGCACCAACTCCTGCCTTCGCTACAACTACGGTAGCAGTTCAGCTAGACGATGCCACTACTTCGACGGAGCAATCGCCGATTTTTCCCATCAAGCAGTCTTCCTCAGTAAGCCCCCATCGTGAGCGCGTGCCGATGGATCATGTTTGCAATGGTAGCATGTACACGAAAGCAGAGCTGCTACAAATGGATGTCGACCAGGACTTCTTAGTGCCTAGTGCGGAGCGCTTGGCTGCTATTCAACAGGAGGCGATTGATGCCATGTTAGAAGCTTCCAGTGGGCCGCGGCCGTGCTGCGTCTGCGAGTTGGACTGGCCAGAAAAAGACATTCTATGTCAGGATCTGACGGCTAAATCAATAAAGGTTCGTTAATAGTGCAATGTTGCAATACGTTGATAAAGTCTCACTGTGCTGCGCCAAATCAATGTTTTAGGATATGAAACGCTGCCTTATTGTAGCACTTCCTCCTGAGTTCCCGGAGTTCATTATCAAGCAGTATGACGCTTCAGCGATGGATGTTCGACTGAAAGGTTTGATGCTCCTGCCTTTAGGTATGACACATCCAACAAATCGCCGTAATTCGACGTCACGATAACTCACAATGCTATTTTGCTGAACAGCGGTTTTTAAGGAACACTGTGTCGTCAAAGTGAATATTTGCAAACGCTGCAATAACCACATATCTCGGAATGTTTCGACTCCCCCGAGTGCTGCAATCGCTAATGGAAACTACATCGGGCATTTGCCGACTCCTTTTCAAACAATGACGCGAACAGACGAGCAGGCAATTTCGCTCGTATTGCCTAGCGTTTCGCTATCTGTTGTGACAGGGGGTCTTTGTCGAACGATCAAATCGCATCACTACATCGTACGAAATAGGGACGGCCCCATTGTTGAGATGCTACCGCGTGATCTCTCGCACCGCGTCCGTGTCACTATGGTGGGTAGCATGACACCCCTACAGACGGCAGCATGCAAAAATCGGTATGATGTGAACATTTCACTCTGTGAGAAGATGTTGCGCTTTCTAGATGCCAACAATCGAGAGTATCGCCGTCGTCAACACTGTCCAAATGACACATACACAAACTTGATCAGGACACGCGTGATTATTGACAATACCACATGCCCCGACACATCTAGTGAAGAGGACCCTGTAGTGATTTCAATCCGTGATGAGACGACTTATTCTGGCTTCGGTTCGATGGTTGATGAGAATAATGGCGATCCCAGTGTTGAAAGCACGTGGATTGGGGTATCAAGTATACTTATTCAACCACAACCGCAAGATATGTTTAACATTTTAGTTCGCAAATCAAATGACTACGTGCCGATGACCAAATGGGCAGCATCTGTGAAAATGTCCCGACGTTGTTTCCAGGTGGTTATGGGGGCCCGACTGAAGATCGTAGAAAGCAAATGTCGGTGCGCAAATGGATTTTACGTTGCTTGCAAATTCATGGCCATCGATTTGAGAAACATTATGCATTCATGCTGCTAGCATTCGACCATTTGGCATCCCAAAATGCGCGGGAAACGCTCTACTTCAAAATGAATGTCCGACGTCAAGCACTAAAAGCAGCCCAAGTTAAACGTAGCACCGTTCTACAAGCAATCAAGTACTTCAATTACTTGTCAGAATGTCGAACGAGAGGCACCAAACCTCGCCCTCCAGTAGCGGAAGTCCAACATGTCATTGACTTAAGAAAAGGACTGCGTGTACCAGAATCCGCATTTTATGGGTCCAACATTGGTCGAATGCGTGCTCGACACGACTTGTTTGGAATGCTCAAACGATTCGGACCCCTTCAAAAAAAAGTCACGATTTCTCCTGACTCAGCAGGCACGTACAATATTGCCGTGAAGTCTGGGGTGCTTTCAAAACAGGCTGTGGACGATGCAAATATTATTTTAATGCCGAATCGAGCTGGACGAAAAGCGATTGCGGCATCGTATCCTGTTGAGTGCGCCCGATATTTTTTGCGAGTGATGAACACAGTGATTGATGTGATTCTAGGCTGGGATCAAAACGAAAATGCTCCGAGACGCGGTGGCGGAGTGTTTGGTGTTGTACGCGCTTTTGGGGCCGCTACTGAAACACAACTTGCTGGCGACTTACATGCACACTTTGCCGTTTGGTTGTATGGATTTCCTAGTACTTCGTCGGAATTAGCTGCCGTGATTGCTGAAGACAGTGGTTTTTGTGAGCAAATAAGATTGCTGGCAGATAGAGTACTGACAACGAAACCTCCGTGTTTGAGTGATGAAAATCGGTGTATTAAATGTCACGAAGATGGTACTTTGAATCCAATTATACCTGGTGTAGATGCATTTCGGCGCCCGGGCCCAGGTGCTGCTGCTTCAACAACCTCATCATGTCAAGCATGCGGGGCAGATTACAAAGCAGCCGACATTTTAGATGCATTTATTGAAGCTCTTGCCACTAGACAGAATGTTCGTTTGACATCTCAGTTGAAGGATTTCGAAAAGTGTCGACCACCTCAAGTTGGAGGGGATAATACTTTGGCATCGTCGTTGCTCGCGCGGGACGTACAAGTGCACTACTGGAACCACTGTCGTTCCTGTTTTAAGGTATGATATACCTCGCACATGGTTAGTGATGTCAGAATTTATTGCTTACTCAATGTTCTTCTCCGAACTTGTAGAAAACTGTGCGTACTCCGCGGGGAACGGTTTGCCGTTTTTAAAGCCAGAATGCGTTCACTTGGGGCCGACCACTATTGAAAATGGAGATAAGCTTGTACTACATCGTCCAATTGGATGCGAATATGTGAATGCGTACAACCGAGTAATATTGGAAACGTTGAAATGCAATCACGATGCTCAATTTGTTCTCAGTGTTGGAGCAAAATCTACAGCCGCCTACGTGATTAAATATTGCTTTAAGCACCAGAATCCAGTTGAAAATCAAGCTGCGTTGTCGTTAGCGGCGTTTGCTAAGGCCGTTACTAAATCAAATGCGTTACCCCCAGACACGTCGGCTATGGAGCGTGGATATCGGATTCTTGGCTCAATGTTGTACACTGTCACGAATGGGCAAGAAATTGCAGCGCCAATGGCAGCACTATATATCCTCCACGAGACGCCGTTTTGGTTCTCGCACGAATTTGTTCATGTAAATTTGAAAGTGGTGCTACAGAAGCATGACGACTCTGTTGAAGTGAATGTATCACAGCAAGCAGGTGAAGATACGCAGCCGAGTTTAGGAATTATAGCGCGCGATAATATGCTCGAGAAGTATTGGAAGCGTGAGTGTAGTCTGGAAAGCGTATCATTCATCGACATCTGTGAACAATATGACTCTACTGGAATGAAAAGAACAAGTCAGAACAGTACTTTAGTGGGGTACGTACCCGTCGCGTACTGCAAACGAGCGGCAGCCAAGGTGCAATTTCTATGTGGAGACGAGCTTCCTGACATCGCGAGCCGCTTAGAACGTGACCAAATTGACTACTACTACACTGCACTGCTCGTCCTTTTTAAACCTCACCGTGAAGATTCACTGTTTAGACGTAGCGAATCTCCTCTGGAAAGCTACCATTCATTCATTAGACGGGATCGCAGCGCTCAATCTCAACGAATGCAGCGATTCGAAATGCAGTGGAGGGACTATTATGGAGCTCAACGCAGTAGCGACCAGGAAAAAGAGTCAGATGAAGACATTTTACTGAGAACACGAACTCCGGCAACCTCAAATTGGGCACCCGTAAATGATGTAGATGGCGTGAGGCGTGATACTGACGAAAGTTTTGACGATTCGATTCCGTACGACTTTCTCGATCTCTCAACTACTACTGCTCCTGACACTTCAACTACTAAATTATCACAAGATGCTGCCCATGCGGTCAATGATATACCTCAGCTACAATTGGCTTTACATTCCGCTAGTACCGCGTACAACACGTCGGAGCGCATAACTCTCAGTGATGACTTCGTTTGTACCTCCTACTCGTCCCAGATTATTCGTGCTGATGTTCACTCGAATAGTGACGAATACGTGGGTACGCATAGGTTCATTTCGCAGTTTCGTGACGCCCCCACTCGCTTAGAGCGTGTGCGTGAGTGTTTTGCGCCAATTCCACATCAATCGAGCGATACGCCTTCGCGGTGGACACCCAAGACGTTACCAGAATTCCCAGCTATTGCAATTGTGTCTGAGGCTTTCGGACTGAATTTCTGGCAACACGTTGTTTTCGAAGTCGCTGCACGACATTTACTTTATGCATATTCACAAGATATTGCCAGCATATTACCTGAGCCAATGCTTCCAAGTGACTTTGACCGCAGTCCATACAACATTAAGCCACAACTGATCGGATACATAGGGGGTGAAGCAGGCACCGGTAAATCTAAATTGGTGGAAGCCCTGTTGACATTCGCCCACTTGTGGGGTCGCGAGGGGAGTGTTGAAACGATGGCTTTTACGGGCGTTGCTGCTATAAACATCAAGGGCAAGACGATGCATAGTGCTCGCAACCTAAGACTGAATGGAACAGAGCCAAACACTGCACCGACGGTTGAAATGAAGACAAAATTTGATCGAGTAGTGTTATGCATAATAGATGGGATATCTATAACTGACCAAGCTCTGCTCGGTGGTATGGATGCTGTATCACGATCGATGACAAAAACACCAGAACAGTTCATGGGCGGCAAACACACCATATTGATAGGTGATCTACTGCAGTTACCCCCGGTAGCAGGTTCACCATGTGAGTTATTGTCTGGTACGTGTTGGTTATATAGAACCCTTCTAACACGTGCTGTTGCTTTATAAAGGTTTTCAAATGCCACCGAACAGTGCAAATCGGTTTCGACACGCTGGCTTCGCTTTGTATGACGCTATTAACTTCGCTGTGTTCCTTACAAGGAATATGAGGGCACGGTTTGACCCAGAATACACTCAACTTTTAGATGATTTACGATGGGGGCGCCTATCCGATGAACAAATACAGCGCTTGAACACGCGCGTCCTGACTCAAGGCATGATGGAATTTCGAATGTCACAGGCAACAACAAGGAATCATTTTTATCGCCCAGTTGTTGTCTGCACAAACAAGCTCCGGTGCGCTATCAACAACACCATGGTGTTTAGAATTGCCCAGATGCACAATATTCCAGTGTACGAGATGTTGGCAGTTCCCTGTGCACGTTCCAAACATATTGTGGATCGTCTTGCTAATGCAGACGACAACCTGACGGAGCGCATTCCGATGAAGTTACTTTTTTACATCGGAATGCCCGTCATGGTGACTCGTAAGCACCCCGCACTAGTGGAAGCTGATGTTATTGCAAACGGTGTGGTTGGGACCATTGTCGGAACGCACCCGCCATTGGAGATGCTTGACGTGACCACGTACGATGTGTCACAAGTTGTAATTCACAGACTAGTCCGGTCGCTAGGATTGCTGCTAATTAAACTCCATGACTGCGATACTACGCTGGTAAACGGGTTTCCAGACGGTGTTATTGGATTGCCACCTCTCCATATAAGCGTAAGGCTCAAGCAAATTCCTAATTTATCGCAAGCGTCGGTCACGATCGATCAGTTCGCCATCGTCCCAGCATTTGCATGCACGACCGAGAAGTTACAAGGTAAAACGTGTCATGACGGCGTGGTAGTTACACCATTAGACCGTCGCCGCTGTGGAGTTCCTTTTCAGACGCTGTATGTAGCGTTGTCACGAGCTGTAAGTTTGGCCGGGCTCACGCTTACAGAACCCATAACACGCGGATACCTCGACAACTTCAAGCCAACTCAGGTAATTACGAGCGAAATGAGGCGCCTCATTGAGCTTGTAGCACTACCTCCGTATATATCTGTAGTGGAAACGAATCTATTCAACCAGTGGAAAGCTAGGCAGCATCCAGGAGAACTTGAAACATAAGAAGTAGTATACATATTTTATTTTGGTACCTGCTTCACCAAATCAACTAAGACCTTGGTACAACTTTCCGCGTCGGAGTCTCTAGCACCACTTCATTTGTCTGTGTTGACATCAGTATCTCCACTGGATTTACCCCGTTGCATTTAGCGCACTTTCTAGTACAATTGTTCTCTAGTATATATATTTTTTGGATTTGTCAAGCCGATTGAGGATTGAACTGACTCATGCACAAGTAGCATGCGCAGATAGGGATTTTGGATACGTATGCCTGTACACCCAACTAACTTTTTGGACTTTCGAGTATATATATGTTTCATTATTTTTCTATTTTCGATTATTTTGTTTTGTTTTGGACTTTCGAGAGTATTGCTCGACCTATCACCCGAAAGGAAAAGCGCGTCATTAGCTGAAAGACCTCGTGCGCTCGCAGCGCGCTACTGTTCTCTCAGCCTAAGCTGAGAGTATACCACTGCAATTTCGTTTCTAAACGTGTCGTTCTTCAACTTGAATTATTTATATGAATGTTTTAAAACATTTTTGTGAAATCCGGACTGTTTTTAACGTAAGTGTTGCAAACTGATTTTTTCATCACTTGCCGTTTGTATGGTCTGCCCGTGTACAAGACTCGCATGGGACGCCCCTTCATATTTGTGAATATCCTCAAACGTAGACTACTCTGTCTCAAAGAATTCTCCCTATGAAGCCATTTACTTCTGCATACTATTTCAGCAAGGCACGGTACTACCCCGTTTTAAGTTACTGTTTGTACGGTGCTATTGAAGGTCGCGTTATAGAAATATACTTTTCCGGAAACCTACGGTAGAGGACAGGAAGCGAAGGGTCGCATAACTCACTCGTTAAAGTGTGCATAATCACTTAGTAAAATATACATAAGACCACGTTTCGGCCAATGAAAGCAAGTCCCTAAATATGGGCTGGGACCTCACTCGCTTTCACTATGGTCTCCCCAGCATCAACCGGTACAGCTCAGACCTTTAGAAACGGTACACCTGAGCTGAAGGAAATACTTTACAACCGCTTTGTGCAGGCGGCGGATCACCGTCGTTCACTGTGCGGAGACGGCTACAGGGCGACGCGTTGGCGTCGTTTGAATGGAAGCTATTGTGTGCAGGTGGTAGTCGTTCACTGTACGGTGACGGGCTGAGAGACCTCGCGTGCGAAGAGCGCTACTGTTATGCCTTGTGTTAGCTAATTCCATCGTTAATTCAAGGTCATCTGATCGTGGTCGAATTAAGGTGGCGATGGTGAACATGAATTGAGACGGAATAAGCTAATCCCGCCCGAGTTAGAGGGAAACAGGGCGATTGGCGGTTTGCTGCCCGCCATTCTGTGTTTATCGCCGTATCTCCATTGATTAGCTCGCTAAAGCCGATCGCGGGTGTTAGGGGAAGTGCTCACAATCATAGGCAGAATTAGCATTAAATAAAGGTAGGTCGCCCTTTTATGGATCTAATTCCGCATGAATTAACAGCCCACCCGCCAAAATCAGTGAAAGGCACAATACATGTATGTGCTTTTCATCGCAGTCCTCTCAGGGCTGCCCCACGTGAAAGAAGCCGTCGGCCACAACTCAGCAACAATTGATGTTGACGACTCAGGGTGTTCGTAAGCTTCCGCATGCGTTTTGGATGTGATCAATACCGGTACAGTCGTGCACCTCTAATTCGCCAACGCTGAAAGCTTATAATTCGAGATACTAAATCAGGATTGGAAGCATAATCACTCCCATTTTGATTCTCGGATTTGATCAATTTTGAGCTTATATAGGGTCCACCTTGCCGAATTAGAGGTGCACGACTGTATATAAGAGAGATGCTACATGACATGTATCCCACCTGCACCAAGTTTCCGGCCTAACTGGAAGAGAATCTGAAAGCGTAAATGACTTCGGCGACGCGGTTGGCACCTACTACGTAGTACAAGTCTGCCACACGATGTAGACTCACCCACCAGTACCGGTTTGTAAACGCTCGATTCATTAGCAACAACACCATGTCAGCAACGCAGATACACATGAACTGAAAGCAATCGAAAGTGTGACGTAAACTAAGAGGAAGAAGGAGAAAAAAACTTAAAGCTGCACTGTCACGAAACCAGTACCAATCAACGTCGCTCTGCTCGAGCTACTTCTGTCCTCCAACGACGGGCTTGACATTGTTGAGACTGCAGCAGACAAGACACAACGCCACAATGACACACACACACCATTAGGCCGCCTGCTCGTCCTCCTCCCTGCCGTCCGTGTCGCCACCTACTTGATGGTGATGCGGAGGTTGCTGCCCTTGGGCACGTCGAACTTCTTGGGGTGCGTGCGGAAGTGGTTGAGGATGTTGGACACGTCCAGTCCACCCTGGGACTTGCCGCCGTTCTTCTTGTGCTGCTGCTGCTGCTGCTGCTTGCGCGCTGCCGACGTCCTGTGCGGGCGCAGCTGCACCGTCGGCACGAGCTTCTTGCCCTTCTTGGCCGCCAGCACGAGGCCCGGCCGCCGCTTGTTCATCACCGACTGGCGCTTGGCCGACGCCACGGCCGCGTTGGCCTTCGCGCGCTGCTCACAGTCATCACCAAGAGAGAGAGAAGAGAGAGAGAGCGCGTCAACACCTGAGCAGAGTCCCGTTCTCTGTCTGGTCAACGTACGGCGGCCTTGGAGACGGGCACGAGCACCGTCTTCTTGACGTTCTGCTGCTTGTGGGTGGGCGCCTTCTTCTGGGGCTTCTTCGCCGCCTGCTGCTGCTTCTTGGGCCTCTTGTCGTTGGCTTTGGCCTTGGTCATCTTGGGCTTGGGCTTCTGCTTCCTGGCCTTCTGGATGAGCGCGTCTAGGAGATGACAGGAGGGGGGTTAGAGCGGTGGATTCGTGCTCCGGAGAGAGTGGGTGGGCGCACCGAGGGGCAGCGACAGCTTCTCCTCCGGGGAGATGCCGAGCGAGAAGCCTCCGGGTGTCGCCATTTTGCTGATGCTGGGAGCTGCTGGTTTGTATGGAAGATTTGGAAATGAGATGTGAGAGTTTAATTCTAAATTGGAGGGACGCGGTGATGAGATGGCTACATTGACTTTTTTTCTTCCTGTGGACGGATTCGTCTGCAGGTGGACACTTTTTTCTGATAGGGGGCTACAGTATGTATCTAGCGAAGACGGAGTTGACGCTTGAAGAGTGGCGCGGCCACGCGATTCCAATTCTCCGGCCAGTGCTGTGGTGGGGGAAAGCAGAGGTTGGTATGGTGTCAGTTCGGGTAACAAGGGGCGACAACAATGAAAGGCGTACAGTACTGTACGTACCTGCACGGTCTTCAAAGACGCTTGGAGGCGGTTGAGCTGCGCTGTGTCAGTCGGGTAGCCCTTGAGCAGCGAAAAGAGCTGGGTCGAGAGCTGCTCCGACGAGTCGAACACGAGGCCATTCCTGTAGAAAAAGAATCGTAAGATAACGTGAGGGGTGAGCCCTGGTGATGATTCGAGCGAATTTGCATGCAATGTACTTGTCGTGCTTCACGAGCTCGTCCAGACACTTGAAGCCAATGGCGCACACAGGAAGGCCGCACCCGAACATGTCCAGCACCTTCATCGGCAGGTCCAGGCCGGACGATGAGGTGTGCAGACATACGCCCAGGTCAGCACTGCCCAACACCAGCGGGTAGTCGCTTGCTTCCAGCCACCTGGACAAACCAAGACCAATAAGAGTTAGGAATGAGGGTACCTTGCGTAATTCAGTTGAAATGCGTACATAGTGGCAATGCGGATGCGCTTGAAGGCTAGCTGTCGGATCTTCGTGAGGTACATTTCCTTCTGCGGTCCCTTACCCGTCACCACCACAAGCAAATTTGGGAACTCGGAAGCGCTAAGTGAAGACGTCCGCTTGTCCAAAAGCTCCAGTGCCGTCAGGAGGATACCAAAGTCTTCGTCTGCAGTCCAACTCGTGGAGCTGATGATCATCGCAGGCCGGTTCTCGCGGGGTTGCACCACAGAGTTACCCTTCCTGCCATTCAGCCCACGAGTTTTGCGCGTGAGCAGTGTTTCCTCCAGGTTGGTCGGGGTTTCGCCCCAAGTCACCAACTAGCAACAACGCACACATAATCCAAAGTTAACTTCCAGCAAGCATAGCTACTGGCGCAAAACATTCAACAGCAACCCGTACATCATTGCAGTGCTCGAGCTGGTCGCCCACGCGCGTGAAGAGTTCGTGCTGGACTTCAATCGACGTGGGTTTGAAAAAGAGCGGCGGTTTGTCATGCAGCACGGTGGCCTCAATCTGCCAGGTGTCTCTTAACCACGTCTGCATCACGTGCGTCACACACAAGTTGGCATCCGCCTTGCGTCCAAAGACTCGCTCCACCCACTTGGCGATCTGTCCACCAGCAACAGCATCGAGTCAGCCCTCAAAGAAGCCACGAAGTCTCTCCTACACACCCGCATCTCACCTTGACAAGCGGGTGTCCATTACCAAGCGACAGCGCCAGCAAACTGTATCCGAGATTGTGCCAGTCGATCACGAACTTGGCTCCTTTGAGGCGGCAGCAGAGCCACACCACGACGAAGGTCGGGATCCTACAACATATGGACCACAAATTGTCCACATGAAGAGCTCCAGTCAGTCAGTCAGTAAATATTACGTCCACCTCGACTTCATCCTTACGTCGGCGGGTTCTGCAGCAGCACGAGGTCCACGCTGCCTGCGGTCACCAGCAGCAGCCAGAGCAGCTGCAGCAGCTGCAGAAGCACCTTCACGGGCACCAGCAACAGGAAGAGCTTGCGTGGCAGCCGCCGCAGACGTGGCGTGAAGGTCAGCAGCTCCAGGTTGGGCTGGCGCGCCACGTCGGGCACGCACGTCTCGCCCGCGTAGCCCAGCAGCGTCACGCGCAGACTCGGGGACATGCGCGCCATCGACAGCGCGTGGTACTGCATGCGCGGGCTGCGGCCGACGTCGCCCAGCACCATCACCACGGCGTGGCGCGCCGCCTCGCGGCGAGCTGCGGGCGGCTTCCTGGCCGACGGTCGACGTCGCGTAGGCGCCATGATGATACGAGAAGTGCTCGACGTGTAAGTACGTGGCAATGGATGTGGACTTTTCTACCAATCAAAAGGCGTCTTCTGGAAGATGGCTACACGCGTGTTGTAGACGAAAGATGGCTACAGGATACGGTGTGCTGCTGGCTGGGCGGGCATTCGGGTGCATTCGGGTGTTCCATTCATTTCATTCGTTATGGGCGTGGGCTTATAGAATTGTACGGAGCTAGATGGGATAAGCAGTCATAGGTAGTATACAGCTCCACTCACGGACGCGACGGGACATTCATCTTCGCTTGAGCTTCAGGCGGCGCTGCGGTACAGCAGCTTGTTCATGGACGGCAGCGACTCAGCGTCAGTTGGTGTTGCTGCAGCTGCGGCCGCAGCTGGTTGGTGTCCACCGTCGTCCATCTGCAGCTGTGTCAACTGGATCGAGGCTGTTGTGGACGTGGGCGACGCCAGTGGCCACTGTCGGCCGTCCTCAGCCGTCCACTGCTGCGACCACTCCTTGCTCACGTCAGGTCCTCCCGAGGGGGACGCTGTCGGTGAGTACGCGCCAGTATACACCTTTGGCGTCATGTCGTAGGTTGCTTGCGGGTATCTGGCTTGGGCGGCAGCTGCGTAGGTGGGGGACGTCGCCGCCTCCTCCTTGAACCGCTTGAGGCTCAGTCTGGGGCTGTTGCTGGCCGACGCGAGCCGCTTGCGAGGCGACAGCGAGACGCTGGGGGTGCTCTGGGCTGTGGGCGTGACACTGGCGCCCTGCGCCACGAGGCGCGCGCGCTCCTTCTGGATCTGCGCCTCGAAGTAGGGCATGGTCTGGTTGAGTCTGGCCAGCTTGGTGAAGAACTTCTGGGCGTGCGTGCGCACTTGCGTGGACGTGCGGCTGCCGATGAGCCGCGCGATCTCGCCCCACGCGGGGCCCTGGAACATCTCGAGCCCCTTGAGGAACCACTGGTGCTCCTCTCCGTTCCAGCGGCCGATGGCGATCTGCTTGTTGCGGCGTAGAACCGTCTGCGCGTGGGGCTTCGGGTCTTGGAGCTGCGAGTCGCGCGCGCGGTCGTAGAGCTCCGGCGTCACCAAGACGAGAGGCCTCGGGTACGTCTGGCTGGGGAGGAACTGGCTGGGGCGAGTCGTCGTTGGTGGCGGCTGCGTCCACGCATAGGACGGCGCTGGCGCTGGCACCGACGCGAACATTGGCGACGACGCGTAGACGCGCTGGTCCTGGGTCGGGCTGGAGGCGGGTGGGCCGTCCTGCAGCCAGTGGCCCATTGGGGACTGTTGTTGCTGTTGCTGTTGCAGTGGGAACCAGCCCGTCTGGGACTGCGGCGGAGGGGGCGACGCGCGCTCCGGGTAGGCGGGTTGCTGCCAGGCCGGGCGGTCGAAGCCAGGGTGCATGACTGGCTGGTGTCGGCGCTGCGAGTCGAATTCGCGAATGAGCGTGGATGGGTGTGTTCTTCTCCTCGCTCGCTCGGCTGGGTCCGGGCTCCTCCCCCTTGGCCCTTCTCCATGACAAGGCTTGGCGTTCCATTTTCCGGAGCCGAAACGGCTACGGTGACTTCGGTCAGGGGGAAAATGTGCGGCCGCGAGCGCTGGTCAACTCGTGGATCTTTGGCCTGCGCTGGTGCCAGCACACGGTGGCCGCACACGCGGCCAGAGACTTCGAAGGACTCTGCTTGGGACGCGAGATCCAACTGCGGCGAGGTGCGTTATTGCAGTCTGTCCTCATCCGCCACGCAGCCTCGCGCGACGCCCGACTCGCACAATCAAGCTCCTCCCTTTGGATGGTGTCGCGAGCGTCGGCGTCTGCAATGAAGCACGAGGCCTGCTGCTTGTTAGAGAGAGAGAGTCAGCTGGTTCAATTTAACTAGTTACCTACTCGAGCAAATAACTTAGTTGCTTGAAAGCTGAGAGATTCTTGTCATCTACCATGACTTCGCTTGCATCCTCCTCGCTGTCTCATTCTGCTGGCTTGGGACTTCAGACGTCACGGGGGAGCACTCCAAAGAGGTCCCGTGGACTCGTTGACCAAGTCCGGGGTTAGTTATACGTGCACGGTCGATCCGGATGGTAGCTCATTGGTTGGGGCACTGCATCGCACTGGGACAGGGGACATTGGGCGGGCACGGGCGACCGGATCTCAACCGGAGCGTTTACGCCATCTAGCTTGCGCCTTGACACTGATCCTGACATCTCCTTATGGGACGGAAATTCTTGCTCTCCTTGACGGTCTTGAAGAAAACGTGCGCTTGCGGAACCTTGTCATCACTGGACGGAGAGGTGTCTGGACGTGCTTGCTCCTACAAATACGGTCCGGTACTGGATCTCAACGGGGCATCACGGTCTCGGAGGAGTTCACTACCATGGAACTGGGCTTGGGCGCAGCGAACGGGGTGGCGTCTTGGACTTGGACGAAGAAGAGCAGGAATTAATTCGCAATGGTTCAGGGGGTCGACACGCTCCGGCGGCCGACGCCCCCTCCCCTCGGGTCGTAACTTTACGGTAGGCTTCACCTCTCGGGTCGCCCACTGCGCTGCCCCCGCGGCGCACGCAGTGGAGAGAAGGCCTGCTGCTTGTTGCTGGTGACAAGTTGCCTCGGCGTATCGTGAACGGTCGGGCGTCCCCCAAGCAAAAGATACGCCCTTGAAGCGAAAGATCGTCGCGATCCTTGAGTCAGAGTCTGACGCAGCCAGCTCTTGCACTCGTGGCTGCCCGTCATTCGTTAGTTGGAGCTGCTGTTAGCGCGACCACCGCCGTATACCCTTCTGCACTGCACGGCGCAGCACTTGCCTCTCGGGTGCGACACCAAAGAGGGTGTCTCAATCCGTGCAGAGAGCGCACCCACACGGCTTGCTTCACGCGCTGCCCACACTGCGGAGACTCCGGTGGTCTTTGTCGACGTCGCCCAGAGACGTTGACAAGATCGCCTTTGAAATCCAATCACGCGAGTGGTGCTTGGATGGTATCATCAGCTTCAACGTGGTTCTTTCTCGCTGATCGTCACGCCAAAACATCAGAGGCACTCTGCTGCGGTAGGAGAATACGGCTTGGGTGCTAAGAGCAGGGCTCGCCCCTTCGTTAAAACAGGTCCAGGTTCAAACATATTGGACCGATTCCCGTGGGCTATTTTCGTACAGATTTCGTGTCTAAAAAATCGTGTACAGACCTCGTACAGCCCGCAGACCACTTGCTGTCTAAATGTATAGATTCGGTACAGATCCGAGGAGCCACTTTCAAGTTGAAGTGACCCTCACCCACGCACGTCAATAGTACTCCCTGGCAAGCCCCACCACTCAGCAGCGATCATGGTGCCTGCAAGCAAGCGCTGCGGGCCCACAGGGCCGCAAGGCTACAGCGATTCCGATACTATGGCGCTGCTAACTATCATCAATGAACCAAGTGGCTCGAACGGGCCCGCCATTTGTTCAATGAGCGTCTTGCGGCAGTCGAGGGCCGTGACATTATCACGACCTTCGACTGCGTAACTATTATACATTCTAATGCCGGTGTCACCGAGTGGGAAGACTCGCCGCCCCGTCACCCGTGTTCTAGCGGTTGAAATTAGTCAAATACCACAACGTGACTGTGCCAGCTTAAACGCAGCGTCATTTCCTAGCAGGAGACATAAGCAGTCTGATGAGGGCGTATTTACAGGGATCTCGAGTTCCGCGGCAAATCCACCCTCATCGGACTGCTTCTGTCTCGCCGGCACCGCTTGCGGGTGGCCTCCCCCTCGCCAGCATTGCGGTGGCAGCGCTCGTAGACGCGTCGATGAACTCGTCTTCGTCGTCCGCACTATGCTTGCCAGTGTCAGCAGCCCCAGTGAGCAGTGCAGGAGTGAGAGAGCAATATTCACCATTCTAGCCATACCATCTACACATCTAGAAATCTGTCGGAGGGGGGGGTACCCTCCGACAGAAGTGAAATCTGTCGAGTCGACGGCGGACTCGAGTTGTCTAGAAATGGCCTTTTTATGGAATTCTGTACGGAATCTGTACAAAATGTCCGCGACAGATCCTACGGGAATCGGTCCATTAGTACATGTTTACAGAGGTCGACAGCATCGAGGACCCAAAAAAGCACAGCTCGGTCAATTTTTGGTCATTTTTTGTCAGATTTGGCCAGCATGTGCATCTCAGCGCGCTTTATTTATGCTGAAAACCACGAGGATTATGGGCTTCTTCACCACACACAACAGAGGGAAAGGTAAATAGACCTACCCCATGTCTAGTTTTGGCGAATCATGGTTCACCATTGCGACTGTATCTAGTAATACCCTTCCCAATATGATATTGTTTAAAATATCGATTTAAAAAATAAATCGCCGTCATTTATAACCTAAAACGGAGTTGATAGTTGTGCCGCAAGTACAGTGATTACAGTAGGAGCTCATCGCCTTCGCCCAGCTACACTTGGTCTAAAACGAGCTTGACCGACGACGACTGGAAGATGCGCACGCTGTTCGAGGTCGTTGGCGCCATCATGTGGTGAACAGCACTACCGCATCGAAGGTCGGCTAGCATTCGTGCGCCAATAACGCGGGTGGGTGAGTGAGTGATACCGAGCGGCGGCGACTGTCCTTGACCGACTAGCTAGCCTGCGAGTCGCTCTCGAAGGACCAGGCATTCACGCTCGAGAGTTCGCCGACCTCGTCCTTGTCGTCTTCAACGGGGCGCTCCTCGTCCGGCTGCGCCACCTGCAGCTTCGGGTAGTCGCCGTCCTGCTGCGCCATCTCGACTTCGTCGTTGTCCATAAAGTCTGAGAGGAGGTAGTCGCTCTCGCCGGCGCTGCTGCACTGGGCGTTGGCGTCCTCGTCATCGTAGCCCTCCACCTCGTAGCCGAGCTCGGAGGCCGACAGGAATGTGGTCTTGGTGCACGTAGCCACCATGGTTGTACTTGCAGTTGAAGACCAGCGTGGCCTCGTCGGCCGCGCCCTTCTGCTGCTACAGCGCAGCGTGCGCTTAATGTTGGTCAGCAGCACGCGCTCGCGCTGGTCCTCGCGGCGTAGCAGCTTGAGCTCGTCCACCGGGTCCTTGAGCAGTTCGCGGCGGCGGCCCAGCATTGTGCCCATCTGTTTGCTGGAGAAGGCCACGCACTTGAGCGCCTTGAGAGCCTACTTGGAGTTCTCCGCTGGGTCGTCCGAGACCGAGAGCTGCAGCGGCGGCGCCAAGGGCGACCCGCACTGGGGATCATGGGGCTGCGCGTACTTCGATCAGGCCAGCGCTTGTGCAGAAATGGATCTGCTCGAGGAAATCGACGCTGTGCTGGCGTTGGAGCACGAAGCGGGGCTGCGTCGGCGATGGAGAGACGACGGAGAGGTGCTGGCGATGATGCCGGAACTGGCGGGAAAATAAAGGTATCTGATTGGATAAGCGCGGAAAAACAAAGGTATCTGATTGGATAATCGCATTTTTACAACCCTCGGATTATTGAGCCTTGTTGTGTAAATCATAGGTACGCGCCTTCTTAGACGGGGTGAAAATGGCTTGCGGTTTCTGAGTGTTCTACGTGTCATATGGCACTGGACGAGTCTTACTATTTTTAAGTTTTTGATCCTGGATCTAAAAATATATAGTTTGACTGGGGTGTTTTCTGGGTCCTCGATGCTGTCGATCTCTGTTAAACATGCCCATAAAAACATATCCACAGATAAGCCCAGTCAAATGTTTTTATTGCCCATCCCCTAAACTTCGTTGTGGCAATGATGCCATTTTGAAGGATGATGAAGCGCCACAAATGGCACCCTCCCTCGGGAAGTTCCTGTGCTCAGCAGCGGACCGTCGAGAGTAGCTCTCAGCGAAAGATCGCACACTCACGACCAACGTATTGAGCCTTCTGGTAAAGATTCTGGCCACGCGCGGACACAGCACAGCCACAACTCTCAACTTGCGTCTCGCGCGCCAAGCTTTGGGCGAAGGCGATTCACAAAACTGGGACTGACAATTGCCACAACAACCGCCACGTCTGGGGCATGCCGTGCCAAAACTAACAATGCGTAAAAACACGTAAAAAGTAGTTTCCCCATGACTCTGTTCCTGTAAAAAGTCAAACACAGTCAAATGTTTTTACGAAAATGTTTAAACATGTTTTTTTCGAGCCCTGCTAAGAGAGCCTCTGTTTTGGCAGGATCATAGCGCGTCGGGGCCCACGACGTCGGCAGCCGGCCGTGGGGAAGTTGTGAAACAATAGTAAACTTATTAGCACGTCACATTAGTACTATTGAAACTACAATACAAATATTAGTTTTTATGACTAAAGTGAAATAATATTAATGTATCTGGTAGGAAAATAGTAATTGCTGCTGCAGACACTACTACTTCAGCACCATCATCATAATAATATTATGCACGGGCGGTATCCCCTCGACGACAGTCCTCATCACCTTGACGTCACGGGCGCGGGCGAGCCGTGAACGACGGCGCCTGCGAGGCGCGCATCTGAGACCGCGCCGCTACGCATGAGCAAGCGGTCGACACCGAAGGCGGTCCCTGGTGAAGCTGCGGCCGACGCCAGCAAAGGCAAGAAGAAGGCGGTGAAGCGCCCAAGATGGTATCAAGTGCCGGGGTGCCAAGGAAGAATGCGGGCGACGGCGGCCATGACTCCGACTCCGACCTGGAGACCAAGCTGCCTTCTCCGCCTGTCAAGAGGCCGAGGAAGGCGGTGTCCTTAGCGAAGACTAAGCCAACCAAAGCAGTTGCGACCACGAAGCGCGCGTCAGCTCCGCCCAGGTCCGACGGTGGGTTCGACTTGCACGATTTCATGGCTTCGTTCTCGTCCAGCACCGCACGCGAGAAGAGCGCCGCGTCCGAGGAGAGGCCCGCAGGCGGGGCCAGCGCGAGCACTGAAGGCGTTGTAACCCAGCACCGCAGCTGTCCATACTCAAGGGCAACACTACAAGCCGAGGTTGAAAGGCTGCGTGTCGTGGTGGCTGGGCAGAGCTTATAACTGGTCCCTTCTCCAGTCCTGAATGCACACCAGTCGGCTCTCAATGCCCCGAACGGCAAGAACATGTGGCACTGTTGCTCAGCCTTCAACCTGGTGACAGAAGACTCGCCATGTTGAAGAATATATTGACAATTCCACGTGATCTTGTGCAGGTGGCCCGTTGCCCTCCCCTGATTGTTTGGTGCAACTTCAGATTTGGTGATACAACTTACGCTCCGGTAGTGCGACTTAAATATGGTACCCGCGGAGGTGCACTACTTTACGACGGCTAGCTTTCCAGAGGGGGTGAAAAGGGCAAGAGAAACTACAATCGGCCGGAAGCCCATCTTCTGGCCGCGAGTCGCATGATCCGTCCCTTGGCTTTGGCACGGAGAAGGGTAAGCCCTGTCTGCGATATCGTATGTGTTATGACTTCAGGCGCTCGAGTCGGCAAAGTTCCGGACCACGGCTTCCGTGTTGATGGCGATCTCCAGCGGCCGTCTCGGATCTCGTGGTCTGACCGTCATGCACTTCAAGGAATCGTCTGAGATGACTACGCTGGAGGACGGGTCCACGAACGCGAACTTCTTCGGCGATTTCATCCCATCGGCCTCGCTGCCTCCTGCGGCGATCAAGTGCGCGAGCTACGAGGACATTCTGGATGACCTTCACGGTCTGAACTCCCTCGGGCAGGAGGCACATGCGGAAGCTTAGAGGTCGGTGTACATCCACCAAATATATGCGAAGCGGCGCTAAAATTACTGTTTGACCCACCAAAAATACACGTGCGGAGCACACGCTTTATCGATTTGGAGTGACCACCCATGGAGAGGGGTAACGCCACCCTAGCGACCACTTCGTGCTACCCACAAAATGTGTTTCCTCGCAGGCAGACATAATCCCAGACGTATCACCAATTAGTTCGCGTTTTCGACAAGAGCACGAGACGGTCATACTGCCGCGTGCAGCTCACAGAGGCCACGGGGCGAATGGGCGCGAAGGAAAAGACGCTCAGCAACCAGTACGAGCACTTGCGACAAGAGTACACGGCGTTCAAGGAGAAGCTGGAGGCTGCAACGGAAGTCGGCAAGGCAGGGGCCGACCACGTGAACGTCATGGCGACCGAGTACGCCGAGACCACGGAGCAGTTGAAGAAGACCAAGGGCGTCATGGACGAGCGCGGAGCCAAAATGACAGACACTTTGCCGCTCGTACACATCAAGAACGCGCTCAAGGCCCTCGTGGCTGAGAGCAAGAACTTTGAGCTGCGCATTGGCGTTGTCAACAACCATACGCTGCTGTCAGGCCAGTGCCGCTAGTGCACGACGACGGGGTCGCGAAGCGGCCGCCGCAGACGGGCAGAACTACCAAGACCTCGAGTACGACCCGAGCGACAAGGATTCGAGCTAATCAATCACCACTTTCATTTATTCCTAGTTATTTGTGTCGATATACTACTGTGGCGTCAGCACGGACGCACAGCGTGCTAGCGCATCGAAGAAAACCTAGCGTGCTTTACGGAGTAGCTGATGATGTGAGCCCCCAAACAACTTTACAGCTCGGTAAAGGAGCGAATCAATGGGAAGTGGCGGGACTCCGGAAGTGGCTTGTTGCCCAGATGCACGGACAGAACGGTGTCAAGTCTGGCGGCCTCAGCATCCCGGGCCTCCTCGATCACATCCGTAACAAACAGCACATCCTTGCCACTGTTCACGCCAAGAATCTGAACGATTTCATTGTAGCCTCCAACCTCGCGTTTGTGACCAATCTTCGTGTCAAAGTAGACGACCAGGTACTCGCGCAAATCGTCTTTGTCCGAGGACTAGAAAAGCAGCTTCTACACCTGGCGCGAGCCGGACGAGTAGATGCATAAACGCACTTCGCGAGCACACAGACGTTCAAACAACGGAGGCACGTTGTCGTACACTTGCGCCTTGAGTTAGCCGGTCTCGTAGCCCTGCAGCTGCTTGAGGGGGTAGATCTTGCTGTCCGCCTTGACATTTCACTTGACGTAGGTGGTCAGGGCGGTAACGAACTTCTCCTTGCCTCGCTCGGCATTCAACGCAGGCGGGTTCACTCCAAACTGCTTGTGCTTAGCCACCAGTGCTGCCACATCAGCCTTCGTATCGGGGTGGTCTCCCGTCTGCTGGAGAAAGCGTTCGACGTTGTTGGTCACGTATAGAAACATGATATCGTGGACGAACGTGATCGGTGTAGCCGTGCCGTCGATGGCGCACATAACCACCTTGTGCTTTTCCGCCATGCTGAGCTCTCCGTTGTCCGTCTTTTCGGAACACACGCGCTTGAGAGAGCCGCGGATATTCGAAGACGCCGCAACTTTTCCACGAAGCCCCCCCCCCCACACACAAAAGAGACCGTGACAACGGACAAGCACAACCGAGGTGGTGGGGTACGCCTTCATGGTACGGGCGATGGGCTTGGCAAGCGCTGACTCCTTGGGCGCGTTATCAATTACAGGCGCCGTCAGCATGTCCGCATACCCGTGGCCGGTGACTCCCTTGATCATCTCCTGGTGCGAGATGCGGAATCCACTCTTTCCTGCAGACGCTCTTCGGGGACGCCCGTGAGCGGGTGTAAATCGATGATCACTTCCTTGTATACCCGCGGAGCAGGACACCTCCTTGGGTCGCCGTCCAGCTGCATGTGCTAGGCCACATTCTCTTGACATCCTGCGCAAGTCGCGGTTGGTTAACTCCGCATTCATGCAGGTTCTGCATCGTAAAAAATGTACAAATGTATACATACTTGCATTAAATCAAAACAATGTAAGGCAGGAGGGCCTACCATCGGTGAGTTATCAGACCTAACGTCTAGAGCGCTTGCGGCTTTGCTTTTGCGACTCGATCGCTCGCTGGGTTAGCTTCCTCCACTGCAACTAGCGTCGTGTAGGCGCCACCTCTACGCGTTGCGTATCACCCTAGGGTTCTTCAGGCATGATGTCACTGAGGGGCGGTTCTGCGCTCTGTGTTGGAGGGGGTTCGTCTTCGTCATCGAGCACCATGGTGGAAGCACAACTCACTGTGGATGCAATACTTGCAGCGGGACTAGATGTTAGTGGTGTTGGACGCGGAGAGTGCACCGTGCACTGTACGAAGTACTGGCTCTATGTTGACCAGAGGATTTCTGCTGGTGCTTTGCACCGTATTCACAAAGTCGACGTCAGATGACTGAAACTTCTGAAGACGCGATGGAGGAATCATCATGGTCGTAGTTAGGCCGCACAAACTGCCGCAATTGGATGCTAACCTCTGGGCAGGCCACTCCACCCCGTATACAAGCAGCAACAACGTTACAACAAAGGGCATGATTGCAGTTGTAGGCTCAAGAACAAGACTTGATTCTTGTATCGACAATCGAGCCCCCAGCTGGCATGTTCTCTGTCTTCATTCGTCTCGAGTTTACAGACCGAATAGATTTTGCCACCAGCTTTTTTTTCTGCGGTTGTGAGCCGAAGCACGCTCTGCTTCACTCTGTAAAGATCGGCTGCAACAGATCCAACAGGTGAGAGTCGATGAACTGAAGAGGAATTAAACTGGCTAAGTAGATTACCGCGAATTGTCAAAACGTAAGTAGGCATCTGCTCCTAGTCAAGTAGAAATAACAGAAATAGATAGCACGCCAAATTTAGAAGCATGACTATTCTATTTGTTTTTCAAAGTCGTAAGAAAGAATCGCAATCGCTTTTATAAAACGACTTCCAGCATCTTACGACTCGTAGAACTTAACGATTTTTAACGACACGTAGCGACACGTAAAATATTACGACTCATAATTTACTCAAGTCGTAGCAATTTACTCATCGTCGCATTTTACGAGTCGTTGCCATTTACGACTTGATCCAATACAAAATCGTACGACTGTATTTATTTATAAGATGGCATCACTATATACGCATTTGGCGCCATACCTTCCCAAAGCATAGGTATTAGGCTGCTAGCAGTTGCTCGATCTACTTTAAGACACTTTTGGACTCGCTACAAAACCACTCCAGCTCTTGCTATCATCCAAACGCGGGGGAATACCTCTCATTCAACAATTTGCGTTGTTTTGCTGACAAGTACCTGGCACTCACTAGCACTGCTGTCCGCACCACCATCGGCAACCATGTCCGGATCCCACGAGGCTACGCCGGCTTGTGTGTCGTCTGCAAGCGACGGTCCTGATCGCGTCGAGGATACTCGTCCAGATTCTCTTCAGGCTATCTCAGGCGACTCACAGCAGGAGGCTTACCCGATTGGATCGGACATTGCACCTATGGTTTGACTCACTCGACCATGCAGCTTCAGGCGCTGTTACTGTGGTCTCGCAGTCCAGAGATGACTCTACATCGCAGCAACATGCAACATCAGCAGATATGGAGAAATATACTAGTCAACTATCCTCCCAAAAAACGGCATTATTCTTCAGTTCTGTCGAAGATGCCGACGTCACGATTCTTCGCGAGATGGGGCTGTTCAGGCGTGAGCTGGAGGTCGGTTCTGATCACTGCGATTTGGCCACGTACGGCCAAGTATCGGATCATGGTCGTAACTTGGCGCCTGTGTTGTTCGACTCGCGATTGGCGTAGCCGTCGCGTTGTAGGGAGTTTGCTCGTCGAGCCGGCTTTTCTCTCCGAGTTGCGAACAATAGCTGGCATAGAGAGACCCAGGAAGGCAATGTCAAATACGCTTGCAAGTTGCTGAAGGGTCAACAGCAGCTAACACGAGGAAGAAAGGCCAATTTCCCCTTCTACTTCACTGCGTACGGGATTCGCGACCAATGGAAGCTTACCAAGATGTGCCTCGCCCATTACCGCAACGCCGGGTTTCAAGAGGACACGTTCGTTGAAGGGGAGCTTGCTGACAACACTGTCCGACAACGTCAGCGTGATATGCCGTTTACTGTGCTTCGTGGTATCGTCAGGCGAGAGATGCTCCCAGCCTACGGTGATGCTTGGGCGACAGTAAAATGTAAATCTGTAATCGATGTTCTCATGTCGAAGCAGATTTCGACGAATCGTCAAACCGCATCAAAAACCAAACGTCAACTGCTCGAGGTTACGCTGCGACATGGTTGAGAGCTACCAGAAATTGGAGTCGTTCTTGGTCGCGAACGTGCAGCGAAACCCCAAGTATCACCAGAGCTTTGACAAAACCGATGATGGTCTCGGGCGAGTTTTTTTTCAAGTTCGTGCCTACTTGTTGTACGGTTTTGCCGACATGTAATTGGTCTGGACGGTACACACTTGAAATGCGACATGAACAAATGCGGTGTATTCCTCCTGGCTACGACGAAGGACTTGAATGGGCATATCGTGGTATTGGGTTAGCATTGGTGGGCCAAGAATACTACTCCAACTGGCGTTGTTTTCTGGAGGAGATGAAATCGGCACTGAACGTCGTTGAGGAGATGTGGAATCCGTCGTTCGTGTCAGACCGCCAAAAAGGTCTTCTCGTATCGGTGACTGAGATATATCTTTAAAGTGGCCATCGGTATTGCGTGCGTCACATCGTCTCAAACATTGAGAAGAAGGGATCGGCACTCACTCCAAGTGAACAGGCGATTATTTTTCAAATGGCTCGCAGTGAGTGCGAAAACGACTACAACTATTACAACTCTAGACTACAAGATACGCGTCCGCTTGCAGTGGTACAGTATATCTGAATGGAATTGACAAGGCGCATTGGGTAACCTACGCTTTCAATGAAGCTTATAACCAGCCATCCTATGACGAGGTCACTTCAAACCCTTCCGAAGCTGCCAACAACTGGCTTGGAAATTCATGTAGGACGTCGTATCCGCTGCAAGCCTTTGAGCAGTACGCAATTAAAGTGGTCAAGCAGTTTGCAGCACGCCGTCGGGACACAACCCGAGCAAAAGGTGAACAGAAATCGTCTCGAGTCATCTCGCACTCATCTTCAGGGAACCCCCTTCCTGAACAACTCGCCGTCGCGTTCAAGGACAAGCTGGATGGGGTGATCGCCCTGACCAAGACTCTTCACATTATGCCGTGTCTCGAGGGGCAATACATGGTGCGTTTTACCGATGTTAGCACGAGACCGGACCATCTTCACATGTGGAGAACAGTGAACCTCCACGAGCGAGAGTGTGCATGCAGAAGGTGGCAAGACGAGCAGTTTCCCTGCGTACATGCTGTCAAGGCCTCGATCCACCACGGTATGTACATTACCGAATTGTTTGACGTCTCCACGCACACGGCATCGGCTTACCGCAACACTTACTTTTTCCAGTTCGTCCCAGTGCTTACCGCGTCTGGTCTTCAACAAGATACATCACTTCACATACCCGAAGTAATCGTACAACAAGAAGAGTTAGGTAAGAGAGGAAGAAAACTTGGTCCGAAGCCGAAGCACAAACGCAAATTAGCCCGACCCGGATCAGCAGCATCGCCCAGTATCGCCATGACTCAGTAACGAAGGCATGGTACAAGTAGGAGTAGGAGTACGCTTTCTAATACATATATACGAATTCACTCTACATATTAACACTATATCATTCACATCGAGTAACATCGTTGGATATTATTAATCTAACTTGTAATCGTACGATCCGCAAGTAAAATTGTTACGACTGCCAGAGAAACAATATACAACAACTTGCATCATATTACATCTCACCCAAACTACAGCGACGCGTAATTTTTTAAAGCTTACGACGGGCTCAAAAACATAATGCAACAATGGACATAAAGTAAAATCGTACGGCGGACACGAAATAGATTACACGGGCAGAATTAATACAACATATTACGATAGGCTCGCTATCAAATTCAACGGGTATATAAGTAAAAATGTACGACTCGTAAAGTAAAAATGTACGACTCGTATATCGTTTAAGGGTACGACGTACATAAAGTAACATATAGTAACTCCACCAAAAGTAAAGTCTTTCGTTACACATGCAATAAAATAATGGAATGATAAAAACATTATTTAACATAAACCCTGGGACGCGTAAATGTAAACTTGTACGACTAGCATATCTTTAAAACATACGACATAAATAAAATAACATTTAACGTTATTTAAAATTATGTAAAGTAAAACCTGCCGTTAAATTATAAAAAGTAATGATATATTGTGCTTGGGAGATTTTTTGTCGCTCCATTTAAGGCCTTAGATCGACCTCCACCAGCATACAAATCCAGGACATAAAAATGCGAAATCAGCTAAATCGTGCCTATCTGCGGACTTTTATATCGGCTATTCCTTAGCCTGCTAAATCGATAACTTCGGTGGCGGTAAGTCCACCAGCATCATGAAGAAATGTCTCCGGCCACTGACGCTCCAATATTGCTCTATTTGCGCTGTGTGATGGCTCGTTAGCTTCGTCTACATCTCCACTAGAAGCTCCAGCATTGTGGTCCGCAGCGCACGTCTGTGAGAAGAGCGCCTCCTCGTCACGTAAGTTCATCCTACCAGTCCTTTGCTCCTATACTAAAATCAACATGTCTCCGACCACTGACGCTCCAATATTGCTCTGTTTCCGCTGTGTGATGGCTCGTTAGCTTCGTCTACGTCTCCACTAGAAGCTCCAGCATTGTGGTCCGCAGCGCACGTCTGTGAGAAGACTACTGACTCAGCAAGAAAGTTGTGTCTGGAAGATGACAACGGCTCCACGTGGTTTACTGCCAGTTGACAAGCCACTTCGTGGTTCAGTCACCTTTCGAACCGGCGCTCGCGCGAACGGTCCCCGCAAAGGAATCGTCGAGCAGTTCACATTTGTTGCGGGGTCTGGGTTTTTGGTGGCACGAGCTCAGGCCCTTCGGTTCCTGTCGAGCGATGAGTTTCCTCCTGAACCAGAGGTGATTGAAGACCAACAGCTGTTCATGAAGGCAACGAAAAACGCACGCCAGCAGGACTTCAAGGAAGTTACGGAGTCAAACTTCTGGAAGCTGCTCAAGCATCGCTATTACAGACAATGATATACTTACCATGGCCTCCAGCGAGCTTCCGATCTACGACCAATTCACGTTCGAGGTTTACATCTACCTTGTACCAGCCCAACGAGTCACGGTAGGCCTTCGACGTGCTACAGCTGACCGTGTTCGAGCAGCAGCAGCAGCAATCGCAGCAATCCAAGAGCGTGAAGGTCGACGCTTTGGGCCCATCGCCTCGCACTATCTCGCTGTTCACGTTGCCCGGCAACCAGAAGGAGCTCCGATCGCAGTGCCAGATGACGACACAACGCGGCAGGCGATCGCATTGGGTCATGCTGCTGCTGCGCTTTCAGACGAGCACGACGAGATCGAAGAAGATGCTGTGGAGATTGAAGTGGAGCTCTTTGGTGCATGGGTGAAGGTCCGGGTGAAGCGATCAACGTTGCGGACGGCACTGCGGCTGTCGCAGCACGACATTTTCTCTCGCGGTATATTTCACGGGTTCCAACCGGAGGCAATGATGCCGCAAGGCACGGACGTACCTGACTCGGGCCAGGCCGCTCCTGTAAACGACGAGTAACAGATCTAGCAGCGACGTAATAGCTACAGTGAGGGAAAAATAGCAGCTTGTTAGTTTTACTGGAGTTCCGTTTCGCTATCCTCTGTTTCTGATGACATTCTAAACTCTGATGCTCGAAGAGAAGTGTCGTATCCGCAGTGCGCGTAGAGGTTTAAGCCTCCGCCTCGGCTGCTGCTCTTGGGTGTTTTACAGCATAAGCGCATCGCAGGGTTGAGTACCAATCCAGGATACAAAGGAAAAACGAGGTTCGCGTTCTTTTGTATCCACCGCTTGAGAAGTCCTAAACAAACCTCGATCGGATTGAGCTGAGGGGAGTAAGGAGGGATATACAGTAGCCGCGCGCCAGTTTGGTGAATAACCTGCAGTCAACAAATATTTCTATGATTAATAATAAAATATTTTTAAGCGACAAATATCATAGATCACATGTTCTAGCTCGCGGTACATATGAATCTTCGCATTGTCCATTACGACTATTGATCGTGGAAGTGGTCACGGATTCAATAGCGGTAAAAATTTCTCGACAAATGCCCTGTGAAACGTATTCCGCGAATAGGTTCCTTCAGTATAATCCCACGCAACAAACCCACTGTGATCCAATGCAGCTAGTATGGGCAATCGCTTGCCTCTGCTAAACGGCAAGCGGACTACCTCTTTTGTATTCCGTTTCGACCACGCGTATCTACGATACGCATGACGTCCATCCTTTAACGTTTCGTCAATAAAGAGCAACTGCTCAGGATAAGAATACATAGCTTCCAACTTTACCTTGTACGCATGTACTTCTTGAGGCACTGCCTCTCTCGCAGCGTTTGTTAAAACCTTTCTAGTCAAATTCATGTCAAAATCAAGGCTCTACAAATAGTACTGAGTGATACGTTCTTCACTTCTGGGAAAGTGGTCCGTAGAAACTGTTGTAGTTCCTCTAAATAAATTGTAGGATAGTGTTTTACGTACTTCCGAACGCGAGCCACTACGTCGCACGGCCATCGCGACGAGCGGCTCGCCTCCTTTCCATCTTCCGGTACACCGCTGGTCAAAAACATGTTGTACCAACGCTGCAGTGTTCGTACGTTCGGCCCAAATATATCGCTAACGTACTGCATACAAATACCATACACATGAATAAGAAAAACGGCTCGCCACCTAAAGTCTTGAGAGTACATACTGCGAACAAGGTTGTTAAAAACTGACATGCACAGCACGCAACTAGCTCGGTGATGATCTGAATCCACCAATTTATCTGTCCGAATATTACTGTCACGTTTTTAGCATGCTTTGTACATGATGTGTGCATGTTTTCTCAGACAGACGGAGAGGTGGAGTTGTTATAAATCGGCCAGAATTGCGTTTTCAAATCGGCAATTCCAGCGCAGTTACTATAAATCTGGGTCCAAACCCATGCTTGTGCTAAATAATCTGGTCGAGTTGCACGGTCTATTTTACGAACTTTATTTATATCGAGGTCCAGATTTTATAAATCGACCAAATCACTAAGTGAAAACGACAAACGCATTGGAAAGCAGAATACACCTTGATTTAAGTAAATCCATTACGAACGTCGATATTTTTAGGTTACTTGCTATATTTTCACCAAACGCGACGAGCATAATCATTTATACTCGTAGAATGACGCGGCAAAGCGGATATCGCGGATACTCTTCTTCAGCCTATACATGCCCGCGTGCAGCGAAATGCATCCAACGCACATGGTGGGCATGCAGGAGAACGGCGTCACCGGGGTAGTCGGGGCTTCCATGCATATCGGGCATGGCTATGGCTCCTCCGGGGCGCCAGTCTCCTCCTCGTCACCAGTAACGTCAATAATCCCAAGTTGACGTTGAACTGGTGAAGGCGGCACTAGTGTCGGGTTTGGAATGAGTGGTCCGTGCCGTACCGACAGGGACTCGGACGACGAGGAGGTCGGTGATGAGGCTGGTGTCGAATTCCTGGTTCTTGGCGACAGCGGGGATGGAGGTGAAGCAGGCACGTCGCGAGCTCGAAACGGAAGAGCAGGGGTTGCGACGCCCTGGCCAACAACCTGAACAGCGAGGATTGCGATCGCCTCCCGCTTTTTCTGGGAGTACAAGCGGTCGTACTCTCGCTTGGCCCTCTGTGCTGCCTCCACACGCTGTCGCCGCAGCTCTGGAAAGCGCCGTTCCAAGCAGTTCCGTTTGTCCGCATGGGCTCGGATGCTGCATGCTGCCAGGACGACCCCACAAAGCGGGCACAGCACCCTTGGACCAGGAGTTCTTGTGTCTCGCATCGGGAATTGATCAATGACTAAACCTACTTATACATCTTGAAGCTCTGTATTTTTTCAAAGTCTTATTCTAATTCGTTTTAGTTTCTTATTTTGTTTTTGCCTCGCCTACCTATAAGTAGGTTATTCGCCTACTTACGCTTTGACAATTCGCGGTAATCAACTAAGCCAGTTTAATTCCTCATGAACTGTAAGGCATCCCCGGCTGTGCATGAGCCGGTACATGCTCATCAAGCGGTCTGATACGGAGGCAGCAGCTGTAAATTCCGCATCGCTACTGAGAAATGCGAGCCGGGCTCCATTTAAATTCCGTATATGTTCGCTGGGGATCGCCTCTACTGCAATTTAACAGTACGGTGGTATTGCTCCAGCGGGTTATTCGTAGCGGCCACGCCGCTACGCGTGCGAACAACCTGCCACCGTGAAAACCGGTGCGAGTTCACCCACACACTTTTTTTGAATGTGATCCGTAAGTTTGCGCAAAGCAGATCCACGAGCTGAACCTGTCCATTTTGCAAGAAGATGCTCTTTTAACGACAGAAAAATCATCCTCACTAGCGTAGTGCATGTCATAAAGATCAGTAAATGCTGTCCGGGTGTCTTCTGCGCTTACACGCTTTTTTCTGGTGTGTTTCCAAACATTTTGCGTAACGTGGAACGAGCACATCAGTACTATTGCATGCGGCGATTCCGTAGCACAGGTGTGGTGGAGCAGATCCGCTAGAATCTCTAGGGATCCCAACTCGCACACACTGCACCCGGACACCGACTGACGGAGGGGGTACTTCGACGGTCGTGTAGTTGCTCAGTGGTTCACCTTGTGTAGCCGTTGGCAGGCTGGTACAGCTCTCTCGTTGACACGAGATGCACACTTGGTGAGCGGTGGACGTCTATGTGGGGACTTCAGAGGTTGGTGGACCCACACGGGTATGGATGGGGTCGGCCTTGAGCTTCTTGAGCAGGAATTTGTGGATCCGCAAATAGAAATGGGGGATCCGGAGTTGTTCGTCACATCTGGCCTACATCATAATCTAACAATGGATCCGGACCCCCCCCGATCGGGACCTTCCGATATCAAATGCACGCTTCGGTGATGTGCAAAAGTACACAATCGGGAAACAATGTCTCCCTCGATCCGAATATTCAAATGCAAAAACCACGTATCCGTTGACGACCATACTATGCGTACTGTCGATGTGCAGGATGGTCGTGCAGTCATTGCACTGTTGCACATCAATGTAGCTGCTGATGAGGGGGTCATTCCAACTCGATTTAGAGCCATCACCATGGTGGTATTCCACACCGGCACCCCCTTGTTCAGAAACGGGCTGGGATCACACAAAATCACCATTTCTGTGTCTGGAAGTGTCTCCTAATTTAGTTGGTCATAGAGCTGACCATTACAAAGGGCAATAAGCGGCGCCATGCTGTTCTTAGGATGCTTGCGCCAATTCTTTACAAAGTCGCTGGCTTGGGTTGGTTTTGGTGCGGACCCTGTCATTTCCCACTCATCAACAAGCGTAAAAGCAGCGTGTGTAGTCGGGCCGCTGTAGTCTTCTCGCTAGAGTCCAAACATATTCATTTGCTTGGTCCATTTGCGTTCCACTGGACTTGGTGGGTCATCTATGTTCATCCCGTGTTCCCTTGTTGAATGACCTCGCATGTAGTGGAGGATAGGCACAGCTTGAACTTGTTCAGGCACGGACAGGGCGGAGGGAGACCGGCGTAATCACCATGCACAGGTTTCTGCTCGGGTAGGCTGCGTTTTGAGCGGCACGAAACCAGCTGAGACCGCATTGTATGACCTCGGCGATGTAGTGTATAGCCACGATCACTTCAATGGTCGATAGTACAATTCACTTGGTTACTCTTATCCACTGAATGCGTTAGCTCGTCCCGATACACCGTCAGGGTAGCAGATTCCGTAGAACGCCAAATCTGAGCCCATGACACTCGCTGATGAGACCCCGCGTCGTCATCGGGACCGAAATCCCATTCAACCAGCTGCACGCCGTCGTCGGGATTGTCGCCAGTCGTGTCTTCGATCTCGATAGTTTTGGGGTCATAAACGAATGAGATAGGTTAGCGTCGTTGTTTATAAATACTTAAAGTGCAACACGTTGAAGTTGTAGATCTATTATAATGACCATGCCGATTTGCTAGGTGGTGGTACACTTTTAGATTGGTGGTTGCACCGGTTACACCTTTTTTATGTATGTGTGGTCCTCTCCATGTTGTGGGTAGGACTACACTTTTCTGACAGAAATTGTGGAGCAAATAACCTTCACTCGTAAACTCACGTCAAGGCTTCACAACTTCGTGTCGAAGAACAAGTTGATCGATCCTGACAGAACGCCGACGCGAGTCCGACTGACTCTTCTGTACGTCAAAATGTTCATCAAGGCGGCACTGGGCTTTATGCAGCTGGACGACCCACAGTGGTGGAGCAAGTTCTGTGAGGTTCTTCGAGCCATCGACTACCAGTCGCCCCTGTGGACCATGGCGCTAGTGAACGCGCTGTCCTGCCCAAGTCCGAAGTTGCCGAAGCCACTGCCGCCAAAACCCGACGCGACCCTGGAAACCGCGATTCGGCGAGGCGCCCTGCTATCTTTGACGCAATCAGGCACCTGATCCCGATCAATCGTCGCGGCCAAGAACCATGTCTCCTGCATGTAGACGGTCTTTCGTGCTCAGAAGGAACCGCTGCGGAACCCCTCGTCACTTGCACACCTGGTCGGAAATATCAATTTCATTGCGCTCTAAAAGACAACAGTCCACAATCGGTAGGAATCCACCACTACGATCCGAAATGCTGAGCATAAATACTGGATACTTGAACTTCAAGAGACTATGTGCTGTCTAGATGTAACATACACATCAAATCCGGATCACGTTAAACCTCAACATAACGCTCAACGAGATACAAGCTGGTAAATTCAATCCGAAAGAGGCTAGCCACAGGTCCAGTGCCCCGCACGGGCTTAGCAACGCCATTCTCAATCTTGGAGTCACAGAATAGAACCAAATCATCGCACGACCGTTCACCATCAATCAAATCATACATAGAACGCCTATGTAACGGGCTGGTTACGGTTACGTAAGTAGGTAGACAGAGTTACATAAGTAGGTAGGAGCCTCATGGCTACATACACAAAAGTAGGTACAGACACACGGCTAGCGTGTGCACTGTTGTCATTACCTGATTGGATGGAAGTGGGGAGCCAGACCCATTTCAGCCAATCAGGCATCGACTTAGATTTGGGTGGTTCACAAAGAGAACGGGAGCCCCCGCTCCCGTTCCATAAATAAACAAAGTTAAATTTACCCCAAACCTGACACTTGGTTCTACTATTGCGAGCTTCCTCTTGCATCTATAGTGTACGCTAGTGACGGTACTTCTTACCCCGTTACACCTGGTAGCACTTCGTAGTCCTTCCAATGACCAAGTTCGAGATGAGTGAAGGCACGCCGTCGGTGGCCCCAGCGATGACGCTGGAGCACACGGCGTTTCCCCACCTCACCACTGTTGAGTGGCAAGCGCTACACCGCCTCGCGGCGGTGTCCGGAGAGTTCGTCGTCACGTCGCTGCTGAGCTCAGCGATCCCCGACCAACAGCGCCAAGCCATCCAAGAATTCATGGAGCGCGAGCTCGCCGAAGCCAAGCGGCGAGTACCAACTCCCTCGCACTCCTCACGGAACGACGCCGTGAAGATGGAAACGTCGACCTACTCCGGCGCCGGACAAGACCGGCTCCCACTGAACCGTTGGTTCCGCGAGATCGACATCGCAATCGCTTCGAGGTTGATCGAAGCGCCGATGGCGAGAGTCAACTTCCTGTTGTCTCGCCTCTCCGGAAAGGCCAAGGAGTGGGCCCTTGGCAAGCTCGTCGTCGACCGAGACGCGTTCCCGACTCTGGAGAGTCTCCAGAGTGACCTCCGACTCGCGTTCGAGCCTCCGCAAGACGAGTCGCGCACGCGTGCGACGTTCTTCGCTCTTCGGCAGGGCAAGATGTCCATGCGCGACTACGTGCAGAAGACCCGACACCTGGTTTCGTGCATCGTCACGAACCCGATCGACGTTGCCTCTCAAGTGCACGTCTTCATCTTCGGGATGCGTGAGGGCATGACACGGTACTGCCTCACGCGAGCGGAGCCGTCGACACTCGAAGCTGCGTTCGCACTCGCGCTGCGCGAGGACTACTCGGTCGCGTCCTCCTACGCGCGAGCGCTGACGCAGGACGCTCGGGCCTCCGCGCCCGAGCCCATGGAGATTGATACCATCGAAGCCGAGTCGAGGTCGCGATCGACCTCGACAGCACGTGGTACAAGGTTCAACAACGACAACCGGCCACGCGATGGTCGTCCACTGGTCTGCTACCGCTGTCGCAAGTCCAGTCATCGCGCAGCGGTGTGTCGCGCGCCAGCTCCAGTCCTGGCAAGCGCTGAAGTCGTCGGCGAGGCCGACGACACGTTCCCGACCGCTCTTCCAAAAAACGGTCGGGACCAGTAGGTGCGCCCTACTGGCTGGAACGGAGGTTCTGTTCCCCCGGTGGCAACCGGACCTCCTAGCCCCCCCCGTGCTTTACGCACACTTCAATGCCACCACCACGAACAGCGACTCGAGACTGATCCTCATCAGTCTCCACGTCGCCGGCGCGGAGCGTCCGCTCCGCGCGTTGCTTGACTCCGGGGCCACGAACAACTTCATTCGTGACGATTGCCTCGCTCTCCTCCCGTCGCATGCGCGCGTGCGGGAGGGACCGGACGAGATCGTCGTGAAGTTGGCTGACGGCAAGCCCCACCGCGCTCCGCGGCGGGCTGTGTCGTTGGCGTACGCCTTCGACGGCTTCTCCACCAACGACGACTTCTTGGTGATCGAGCTGAACTACGCCTTCGACTGCATCTTGGGGATGCCGTGGCTCGCTCGCTACCAGCCAGAGATCGACTGGTTAGCCCGTTCAGTTCGCCGACGTGTCGGCTACGACGTCAGTGAGGTGTTCACTCACCTACTCGTCGCCCCGTCGCGTCACGTCGCAGTCGTGGATCGGACATCCACGACACAGCCCCCACCACGAGAGAGCGATGGCCCTCGCTGTGTTGAGTGCGCGGCCTCCGTCATTGGTCCAGTCAGCAACCCGCCCTCGCGAGCGCGCGAGGGCCTGAAGAAGAACACGGTCGAGCAGTGGCTCCCGCACGTGAAGAACGCGGTAGAGCACAGGCTCCCGCCTGTGCTGAACGCGGTCGAGCAGAGGTTCCCGCATGTGAAGAATGCGGTAGAGCAGCAGCTCCCGCTCGAGAATGCGACGGTCGAGCAGCGGCTCCCATTCGCTGATGATTCCGTCGCGCAGCAGGACCTGCGCGACACCGGCATGGTCGAGACCGAGCTCCCATGCCTAGAGGAGGGTGAAGTGTCATCCAGCGAATCCTCATCCAGCGAGACTTCGGCCTCGAGCAGTGGCTCGAGGCGACTGAGGAAGTCCACGCGCAACCGATCCGGACGCCGCCGTCTGCGCCGGAGGTCTACCGCAGTCGATCCGGCTCCGTCGAGCGAGATCCTCAACGTCGTCGAGTATTCGGAGGGCTCTCCGAACCAGGTTCGCGCGATCGAGGTGGCGAATCCTCCCACCGACGCGGCGACCATCACGCGACCTGCAGGCCTCTCCTGGAAGCATTTCCTGCGCGACCTGAAGGCCGGTGAGATCGAGCAAGTCTGTCTCCTCACCGGCTCCGACCAACCCGACGTGGTTGCCAACGCAGTCAGCGACGACACCTCGTCGTCGCGACCGAAGGCGGCTGAGCCGAAGTCCGTTCGCGAGGCACGCTTCGCTGCGCAGTCTTGGCAGGCCCTCCAAGACTCGAACAACCCCGTCTACTCGCTTGCACGCGAGTTCGAAGACATCTTCCCCGAGAAGATTCCGGCGGAACTTCCTGCTGAGCGAGGCGTCCAACACGAGATCGACCTCGTGCCCGGGTCGAAGTACTACGTGACGCGGCAGTGGCCACTGCCGCGGGATCAGGTTCAAGCCATCGATGACTTCTTCAAAGGCCGCCGCAAGGCTGGCCACGTGCGAGAGAGTATCTCTCCGCACTCTAGTCCGACGTTCTGCGTGAAGAAGGCGACTGGCGGGTGGCGCATCGTTCATGCGTTCAACAAGTTGAACGACGCCACCATTCCCGCGCAGACGCCAATTCCTCCGAAGGACATGGTCCTCGACACCATGTCTGGCAGTGTCATCTACAGAGCGATCGATCTGACAGACGGCTTCTATCAGATCCTGATGAGAGAGAGCGGCATGCTCTGGGAGTGGCTCGTGATGCCGCAGGGTTTGAAGAATGCGCCGGCCACCTTCAACAGGATGGTCTCGCATGTGCTGCGCCCGCTCCGTGCTTTTGCACCGAGCTACTTCGACGACATCTTCGTGCACAGCCGCGCTGAGGACGGACTCAGCGCCATCGACGTGCATCTCCTGCATCTGCGCAAGGTTTTCGAGAAAATGCGCGAGAACAAGCTGTATGCAAACCTCAAGAAGTGTGTATTCTGTGCGCCGGAGATTCTGGTGTTAGGCTGCTACGTTAGCACTAGCGGTGTTCGCGCCGACCCTGAGAAGATCTCGTCGATCTGTTCTTGGCCGACGTCCAAGAACCAGACGGAGCTGCGCCAACGGCTGGGCCTCGCGAACTACCTTTACAAGTACACGAAGGATTACGCGGGCTTGATCCAGCCGATGTCATCCTTGCTGAAGAAGGACGTGGCGTGGAACTGGCGTCCTGAACACCAGGACGCATTCGATGCCGTAAAGAAGAGCCTCGCGTATGCGCCTGTCTTGATGCTGCCCGACACGTCAAGACCCTTCCACGTGGTGTGCGACGCAAGCGACTTCGCCATCGGATGCGCCCTCATGCAGTTCGATGCTGAGGGCCGAGAGCGCGTCGTGAGTTATCAGTCACGACAGGTGAAGCCGGCGGAGAAGAACTACCCTGTCCACGACAAGGAGCTCCTCGCGATGCGCTACGCTCTGATCAAATTCAGAGTGTACCTCCTCGGCGAGCAGACGTTCGCAGTTTACACGGATCATGCTTCGCTACGGACGGCGATGAAGAGCCCGCATCTCTCTCAACGCATGGCGCGCTGGCTCTCGTTCTTTGCCGAGTACAACTTCGTCGTGCATTACAAGCCGGGCAAGAATAACATTCTTGCCGATGCGCTGTCCAGACGACCTGACCACGATCCTCGGCGCTTGACGCGTCATCAGGATATCCCTGATGACGATGACGATGATGATGACTGTGCGACTTGTGTGACGCTGGGGATCAACGCCACAGTGTCAAGCCCCGTTCTGCCGCTGCGTCAGCAAATTGCTGACGCGTACGAAGAAGACGCCTTCTACGCTGCGATCATCCGGTATCTGCGTAATCCAGCGGCAGATACGCTCGCAAAGTTGACGCGCCCAACGCGTGATGCGATCACGCGTTATGACCTCGACGGCGACCTTCTGACGTACGCCATCGACACGTTTGACACGCCGCGTGTCGTCATCCCCGTGGATGACGACCTTCGTGCTCGTTTGGTGCACGAGTACCATGATGCACCCGCCGGCGGTCATCTCGGGCGTGAGAAGACGTTCGCGGCACTCTCTCGCGACTTCTTATGGCCTCGGATGTACAAGTGGATACGGAAATGGGTCCGTTCCTGTGAGATCTGCCAGCGTGTGAAGCCTGCAGCGTCCAAGCAGGCTCCGCTTCGTCCGTTACCCATCGCCACGAGCGCGTGGCGATCTGTCAGCATGGACTTCATCTTCGGCCTTCCACGTCACACCGAAGGCCGCACCGGTGTTCTCGTCTTTGTGGATCGTTTCAGCAAGATGGTCCATCTTGCTCCAGTCGCAGCAGAAGTGACGGCTGAGTTGTTCCTCGACCTGGTGTTCCGCCACCACGGCCTGCCGGAGTCCATCGTCTCGTATCGTGACCCCCGTTTCACATCCGCGTTCTGGACGCGGCTGTTTGCGCTGCTGGGCACCCGCTTGCTCATGTCCACGGCGGCCCATCCAGAGACGGATGGGCAAACGGAGCGCGTGAATCGCGTCCTCGAGGACGTATTGCGTAGCTACGCAACGTCTTTCGCCTCTTGGAGCTCCTTCCTGCCGATGGCCGAGTTTGCACTGAACAACTCAACCCACGCGTCGACAGGGCTGACGCTGTTCTTCGTGAACAACGCGCGGCACCCGCGCGTTCCAGCCCTGTTGGCCGTCCGAAGCTCCAATTCAGCAGCGGTCTCCACTCTTGCTGGGGGAGGAGTGGCACCGACATCGAAGTCGGCGCAGGATTCGAGCGAACCCCCGCTGCCCCAGCCGGCCAAGTCCAACACTCGAGACGCCACGGTCGAGGGCCACGCCCTTCATGGCGTGGCATACGAGGACGTCTTCGCAGTCGACGTGGCTTCGCCCACCACGTCCGCCGTCGCTAACTTCGCTCCAGCAGCAACCCCGACGCCCATCGACTCGGCAGCAGTGTCCGAGTTCCTACTGCATCGTCAAGCCGTCACGCGGTTTGCGCGTGACGCGCTCCAAGTTGCTGTGGATCGACAGAAGTCTAATGCAGATCGAAGGGGCCGGAAGAACACGTCGTCCTTCCGGCGAGGTGAACGAGTACTTCTATCTACGGAAGGCATCCAAGGCACTGCAGTGACCAACTTGGGTGCAAACAAACTCGCACCACGTTTTATTGGGCCGTTCAAAATTTTGAAGGTTATCGGAGATGCCTACACACTAGACATTCCTACCGCTATGCGCCTGCACCCGACGTTTTACGTCGGGCGTCTCAAGCCCTACGTTCCTGCGACGATTCCTGCGCCGGAGCTTGAGTCCCCGCAGCCGGCGCGTAGTCGGAGCCGCCCCGCTGCCGACGCTGACGCCGAGTCGACCAGAGCCCTTGCTCCTCGCGCGAGGGCGTCGCCGAACGTGGCGCGCCGCACACGATCGACTCCAAGTGGCGGAGCCGCTCCATCATCTCGCGCCGACCCTGCTCCGAACGAGTCGCAGCAGCCTCCGCCGCCGAAGCACGTTCGCGCGCAGACTCAGCGAGGTTCTGAGCCTCCATCGCTTCGTCCGTCGCCTGGTCGGCCTCCCGAACCATCAGCCGGTATTGCTGAGGCGTCAGGTGCTCCGAGGCGTCGGTCCGCTCGGAGCCAAGCGGCGCTGCAGCAAACTCGGTACCAGCGTGATGGGCCCCCGCCGCTTGTGGATGCATCGGGGGCGCGGCGTTACGTCGTGGAGCGCTTGGTTGATCACGATACTCGCGCCAACCGCGAGAGTCCCCCTCGCGGTTCTCCTGGTTCTGCGAATACGCGCGCCCCTCGTCGGCAAGCACCCGAGAAGCATTATCGGGTGCGCTGGCTTGGACACTCGCCGACTGAGGATACGTGGGAGCCCCGTAGCCGCCTTCTTGAAGACGTCCCCGATCTCGTGAGCGACTACGAGGCCTCGCTGGCGCTGGCGAGCGCGAGCGGCTGCGACGCCAGCGCACATGACCTGGACTTCGAGAGCGGCTGCGCGAGCGAGCACGCTCGCGCGTCTCACGACGCCCGCTGCCACGACTTGCAGCAACTTCAAGATCCCTGCGAGCCCGGTCGTAGCGCCCGAGCCAACGACGCTCATCTTCGCTCAGCGTCCAGCTCATCACTTGACGCTCCCACTCTTTGCGCGTCGGTCTCGGACGATCTTGGCACTTGGTGCAACCTTCGACCAGGTGCACGTAGCAGAGACGCCACTCGCGCTGCAGCATCTAGCACACGCGCGTCCGAAGATCTCCAATAGAGCGAGTGCTGCGCGCGGCTTCACGGTCTTCGAGCCACGACGTGAAGGACAAGACCTCACGTCCATAGGCGTTCAAGCGACGGATGAAGGCGCACCACGAGCGGTGCAGCGCGTCGTGCGTGTAGGCGTTGTTCGTCTTCTTCCCGCGGAGCTGCCGGTAGCGCATGAAGTACTCCTTCATGATGTCGAGGCGATCGGGGTTCTCCGCGCCGTCGAGGTTGTAGAGGTCCCAGGGCTTGAGGTCGCGCTCCATGACGTGGTACGCCGAAGGTCCGGCGCTTCCGCCGCCGGACTCGCATATCGACGACATGGTGGATTGCAGAGTGAGCACGCAGCGCCTCCGCTGCGTGCGCCCGCTGTCCAGTTGGCCGCTTCAATCACTGTCCCGCTTGCGACAGCACTCACCGTGGGTGAGTGCAACTTTGAGAGGGGGAGGTGATATAACGGGCTGGTTACGGTTACGTAAGTAGGTAGACAGAGTTACATAAGTAGGTAGGAGCCTCATGGCTACATACACACAAGTAGGTAAAGGCACACGGCTAGCGTGTGCACTGTTGTCATTACTTGATTGGATGGAAGTGGGGAGCCAGACCCATTTCAGCCAATCAGACATCGACTTAGATTTGAGTGGTTCACAAAGAGAACGGGAGCCCCCGCTCCCGTTCCATAAATAAACAGAGTTAAATTTACCCCAAACCTGACACTTGGTTCTACTATTGCGAGCTTCCTCTTGCATCTATAGTGTACGCTAGTGACGGTACTTCTTACCCCGTTACAGCCTACATATCTCCAGAACAGGGGCCATTGCGTCCGGACTGTTTTCAGCCTCCACAATATCGGTTTTGACGGCGTCATTACCGAGCCAACAACGGGATCACGGACGGAAACAAGTGTGTATCACGCGGACGAATGTGGCGCAGATAACGACGCGGGTGACGGCTTGGACCCAAGGACGGTTCAGGAGGGACATACCGCTGATAATGATGCCGATAATGATGTGCGCCAGCATTCGGCTGCAATCCATCTCAACTGATATAAGCACACGCGTGCGCATCAGTCTCGCGTGTGGATAGCTTACTGGTGCAGCTTCTACCGATACACTGCCTGCAAAGGAAAGTTTTATTGCGACATCCGGTCGGCGACCTATACAATCTTTGTAGCCCATAGTTGTAGGGCTAACATGACCGCACCTGCTAGCACTGTGGCTGTTTTGACACGACTGGAAAGGAGACAAATCGTTTGGCGACAACAATCCAAGGATTGACGGCGCATCATATTTGGGGGTCTGTAAGTTAGAGATTTTACCAGCGCGACGACAGTATGGCAATTGGTGGTCTTACAAGGCTACAAGTGACGGGATGTGTACATCGAAGACAGCGTTCACCTTTCGGTGGTAATGTCCACGGCGTGATTGAAGTCCCACCTTCAATTTTTGAGCAAGCTCTCATTGATGTAGTAGGGGGGGGTTGTCTTCAGCTTGCGTAATCGGATGCTTGTTTCACTGGAAGCAGGCGATTCGCCGTCGAATGGTTGCGCAACATATCCAATCCCGAGAGACAGGTTTTGCCTTGGAGGTCGGGGTGTTGGATATGTTGACGGTGGTGCCGCCTGCTGAAGTTGATCCACTTGGATGGCAAGGACTATTCGTCAGTGCTGTCACCAACAAGGCATTCCTTTCTCGACACGACCCTGGACTCAGTTTTGAGTTTCCTTTGTAGGACGTGGCTGACACTTTTCCAGTCGACGTGTGAAATGTCCATGGTATGGATTTGCAAGTCGCGGAGCTAACAACCCACTAGAACGTTTCAGCCGCGAGTTAAGCACTACCATTTTGGCCCCATATTCTATCCTTCCTGTCTTTGTGGCTACGATTGAAAACCTATTCCAGCGCTACGTTTGCCTGCTGAGCGAGATCACCAATTGACGTAATTTTGCCCCCCCCCCAACAAGGAGCTGTCAATCTACCAGTGCCAGTTCCTCTTACTCGCCAAGGGATCCAAAGACACCAGGCACGCCGTGGAAGACGGCATACACGACAGTAGCACGCAACAAGCACAAGGGCCGACGGAACTACAACACCGTCTCGTAGATTGTTCTTAACCTGATGTGTCGTGAATGTAGGCAGGACTAGTAAGCTACAATGCTCCTTACCTAATTCTTTTATAATAAACCTATAATATTGCATTTAATGTATAGCTAATGGTGATATAATATAGAGGACTATTTTGATATCGTTTTGGTTGGTCCTATACCGTATTCCTTATGTACTTGCTGACATGCATCTGCATGATTTGCAACTTGTCGTCCAAACATTGATCAACAGTAATCTTCGACAAATGCAACAGTAGACAAATGTAACAGTGGAAGTCTTCCAAAACTCTCTCATCCCAGAAGAATGATTAGCACACATTGCTGTCACATTTTATTGGATAAGCACTCGCAAATCGTGTCGCATGTTGAGGAGACGGATTTGGCGTCTTCACAAATTGCGAGGTAGTTGGTTCACGGTGGGGCAAAATTGGTTGGTCTCGCTGCAACCTGGACTTGGTTATGCAGCCACCTTTGCCCCATTTCCTGTTTAACCAAGCGCATGATGGCACCGTCGAAGAGCAAGTCCGGAAGAGGGAAGAGCTGGACGACCCCAGAGCTGAACCGCATGCTAACAGCAGTAGAGGCCGTCCTCCCTCTTGGAAGCAACGAATGGGAGAGCGTAGCCGCTCGCTACGACACTGAGCTTCCACGCGAGTTTAATGAGCGCGACGTCGATGCAATAAAGCGGAAGTTCATGCTGCTGAAGAACTCGATGAAACCAACCGGTGACCCTGCCTGCCCTGAAGAGGTTGTTCGCGCTAAGCGCGCGTACTATCTGATGGAAAGCCGCGCAGGTGTAGAGCCATTTGATGACACGACATCGGCTACGGTGGCCTCCGCAGAGGTTGATGATACTGGTGTTGCCGCGGAATCTCCTGAGAAGCATACGACTCCATCAGAGGGGGTTACAGCTCCACCTGCTCCGATACTTTCAGTGGCTCAAGCTGCACCGGAAACCGCCACGGAGACTCGGTCTGCGTCGAAGCGGTGTGGAAAGTCGCCGGAGCAGCTTGCACAACTGAGCAACGAGCTCAAGCGCAGGGCTAGTACTGTCGGGGCAACTGGCAGCATGACGGTTTCACAGACCGTCAAGCGCAGGAGGACGATAGACATCCTGATCGGCACGTTGGAGCACGACCATGACGACGGCAGCGATGCAATGCAAATGGTCATTGATATGGACGAGCGAGCCGCAGCACGTGACTTTGAGTACCGTCGTGAGCGTGAAGAGCGAGAAGCTAAACGTGAGGAGCGCGAGCAACGTCGCGACGAGTTGTTCTTTGCCTTAATGGCGAAGCTGGTCGGCGAGAAGACGATGCCTTCGAGCAGGTAGGGAAAAAGCTCATGTCGTATGCGGTTTAAAACAGGATAACCAACAATACACAGGATTCAACATGTGAGCAGATCTTTATTGCGACCACTATGACTACGGTGCAAATACACTTCTAATCTGGCTGATGCCAGTCTTCCTCAGACGAAAATTGTAGAGCCGATAGATGTTTCGAAGGCGGCGTCCTCGCACTCGAGGATTAAATGGAAGTCGCAGTTGAAGACGACGGTAGTAGCTTTCCGTCGAGCCCATACCCCATTCTGCAGCTTGTCGCACTGACTTAATCGCATTGCTCAAAGCGACTAAGCCGAGTCGACAGTCAGCGTGAGCTCTCTCTAAGTCACCGTCCTTAAGCGGCGTACGAATTCGTCCAAATAGTGCTTGACTAACAGGGAATGCCGAATCAGCGACAACTCCGGTGCCTTCGAGTGTGCGCGAAGGGTCTGCTAGCATCACTTGCAGTTGGCGGTGGTTTCCCCGTCGTTCCAGGAGCCAGGAAGGTTGTGGCGACCCCTCACGAGCGTGCCATCCATACCATAACACAGCGTGCCAGTCACAAGCACGGTGTGTAGCCATCCTACACAGAACAATTAAGAGTTAGCTTAAACCTTCCGACACCCGCTTAACACTTTGCTTACCATTGTAATGAGCATTCCGGAGGTCGGCATTAGCAGGGCTTTGAACACGGTAATTTTTACCGTCTACAAAGCCCCACACACCGTCCAAGAGAGGCTCCTTCTCCTGAACTCGACGCGCCCACTGCCGTTGCTGGTGCTTGGAGGGGTACCGTACTTGCGCGTCGGGGATCTCCTGCAAGGCCTTATCTAGGGCAATCTCCGCCTTGTGAAGCACGCGGGACAGCGTAGCTGGCGGAATGCCAAACAGCTCCGAGATGCGTCTTGGCCTCAACAGCTGCAGCGTAGAAGTGTAGCGCGCACACTAAAGCAGCATGCTTTACCACCAGCGCAGGCGGTCGACCGTGTCGCCCTAGTCCTGAACGCACGACGTAGTGTCTGGAAAAAACTTGTAGCAACTCGTCGAACGCGGAGGGTGGGATTGACACGGTGTTAATGAAGCTACCCTCTGAGCGGCTGACGTACATGGTATGCCAGGCTGCCTGAAGAGGCGAGATTAAAGCCTCCATCGTTAGGTAGTATCGCTCCCGAATAGTCATTCGTAGCCGCAGTAGCAGCAATAGTCGTCCCCGTGTTTGCCTTTTGCGTCGCGCCTCTTAAGGCGCTAGCAGAGAGCTTACCGTCAGCATGATGCTTACTTCCTCGGCACCAAAAGCAGAAGTGATTCGTTGGTGGTGGCTCCGTCCGAATAAATGGTCATTTTTGGTGACTCCAAGCTACACATCGCACTCGCCATTCCTGGGGTGGGTGCTCGCATCTTGTTTGCAAAACTCAAAGAGAAAATTTAATGCTACTGCACTTGAGTGCTTTTTGGAAGGCTTCCAGTAGTCGTCAAACGGAAAATTGTAATACGCGCTTACCACTCGTCAATCTCGTCGCCATCATCGCTATCTAAGTCGTCATCAGACGAGAGATCGCCTACCGTCTCATCTACCATGCTGAACTCCCTCAAGAAAGCCACAGCGGCGTCGTCTAAAACGCCAAGAGCAGCAGGCCCATCTTGCATAGCGTTCGACGGTGGGATTGGCGGCAGCAGGTGTGCCTTGAAGAAGCCGCGCTGAATTGTCGTGCGGCTTAAACCACTCCAGCTCGCTTGTATCTACTTGCACACCAGCGACCGCCCCGGAGCCTTCATTTTGAAGGTTGTGCCTTGCCCAGTGTGCGCTCGAAGCTGCTCCCGTAGCATCTCAACCCACGCAGTACGTAGGTAGCTTTTAAAAGGTCTGTTCCACGCGATATCGGCAGGCTGCGACACCGCCATACACGAAGGTGGGGCCTTTATGAGATGCACATCAATTGACGCTGCGAAGGCCTTCACCTCCGCCGTCCAGTGTCCGAAAAAATCGTCGACCAGCAGTAGAATAGGTTGCCTAGGCTGGGGGCGAGATCCGAAGTTGCCCTTTATAAACGCCATGCGGATGTCGGCGTTCCACCACGCGGTCGGGTTCGCATAAAGCTGCACGTCGTTGTCTGCCATAATTTGTCTCGCTTCGTTCCAAACGTGTATACCGAATCCTCGCCCATACTTCCAATTGGCCGCGTCGCCTCCTTCCACCTGAGATCGGCTACTTTTGAGAACAACATAAAGTGGGTACTTGGTGCCGTCCGAATCTCCGAGCAGCATCACCGAGAAGCGCTCTTTGTCCTTGCCCGCGCCACGAATCCAAACTGTCTTTGAACCAGTTTTATTGATAGAGTTTTTGGGTAGGTACTCGAAAAATACTCATGTTAAAAGTTTTGGTAAGTAAATCATTGTAAAATACTGTGATCATGTCATAACGTACCTGTTTGGTCGGCATTATAGACTTTAGTCACCCGTAGCTCCAACATTTTCTGCTGGACATCCACAGCAAAGTTTATGGCGATTGCGCCCGCTGCTTCAAGCGAAACGTGCCCTTGTCTAGTTCGTGCACGGATACTGAGTCGGTGCCGCTTCATAAAGCCCTTCCTCCAGTGCCACGAAGCCTCGAAGGGGCTGATCTCGTACTCGTGTGCAGTCGCCCTGGCCTGCAGCTCCAGCTTTTTGGAGCTCACGGGAGCCCCGTCTTTCCTCAGCGCGTTGATCCACTGCACCAGCTCCATCTCAGCGTCGGTGGGGAGGATGGTAGCGCTGCCGGTCGGGTGTATGTACTTTAGACTTGCTTGGCGGGGGTCGGCACACAGCTCTTCGAGTTGGCCGTGCTCCTTACGCCACTGGTTCATTAGCTTTCTCTTCTGCTCCCTTGCATGGCCTGCCAGCTTAGGAAATTATTTGTCTAGCGTAGCGTCGACTTTGTTGTTTGCAAATAATCTAACTATCTCCAGCTTCTCACTCTTAGTGAAGGAGTCCCGAGTATGCTTCGGCTCCTTTCGGCCGGTGCCAGTCACGCGGCTGCGTCCTGGCGGCTTCCGCTTCATTCGGTTGTGCGCTGCTTATGTCGAAATTGCTAGTGAGAGAATTGTGGTTGAGCTGAGCTGTCAGCAAGCACATAAAGTAAAACTGTACAATCAACACTCGAATTTGATTGGCTACTTAGATTTGTCAGTAAGAAAAATCAGTCAGCAAGCACATAAGGAATACGGTATGCGACCCTGGGCACTTTCATTTCGGTTTTTCATTTGGGTCTTTATTAGGTAGTCTCTCTTTTCGGTCCGAGATCCAATACGGACCGGACCTGTCGCTGACCCGATTTGAGTTCATCCCTTATTACTAGTTAGTTTGTTCTGCGTTGTCTGTTCCGAACGACTGTTTTAGGGTGTTGGTACAGTTGTTACTGTCAAACGTAACCGACCTGGCTAAAATGTTTATTGTACGCGTCGAGCAGGCGGTACATTTTTGTGCCCTCGGATTTACCACTTAATCGCATGTGCCGACAGTGTTTTGTCTTTTCGAACGGCTTCTAGCACGTATGTGAAATATATACTGTACAACCCACACCAGTAGTGTATTTACGTCTGGTGTGACGGGGGTCACACGCACAATAGCTAGGAGGAAGCGTAACACGCTAACCACAACAGACGCCTGGCGTCTCTGTTGTTGCCTATGCAAAAGGCCCTGCCTTATCGGTCCTCCTTAGTACCGAGGACTTAAAGAGACTTGCACACTTGTAGGTTAGAGTTAAACTGTCTTGTATTAATAATACACACTATAAGGTTATATCTACTGCTTTCTATCTGCATACTGAATCCCTGTCTAAATGGCGATCTTCCTCAGCGGTTGGCTCCCATGCGTCGTCGTCCTTAAGTACGACCGACCTAACTTAACATAGTACTTGGTGAAGGTAAAGGGAAATATCCTATCTAAGTACACAGTACCCATCGTGGTGTGTGGCACTCAGTTCTTGTGGGCCACACCGGCCGGTGTGGTCCACACCAGAGAACATCCCTTTTCCTAGAAAAGGACACTGGCCAATCCTGGCCCCATTACATCTGGGCTGGCACCTTCACTAGTTCATATCCTTTAGTCGGCTCATTGGTGTACCATTTTCACCATAAGTCATATACTTCAATGTTTCTGGCCACCACTTGGCCGGCAAGTTTGTATCTCTTAATGCACCTCGTATCTTTGTCATCTGTGTTTGATGGTCTCACTGAGCCGCTCCATTCTCTTCTGGTACGTAAGAATTTGAGGGCTAAAGCTAAACCCTTTCTCCGTACAGAATATTTTTAGGACAGAGTTCACAAATTATGTACCTCCGCTAGACCTGATACGCCTAATCGCGGACTTTTAATGTCGTTCTAGCGCTGTTTTTTGTGCACATCTTCATTCATGTGTATGTCTGCCAAACAATGTCTGGCAGAAGAACGGCAGTTTGCTAAGCGCCGCTCTGCTGATATTGGGGACACCTGGAATCAGGTTGCAAGCCATTGCAGTTTATCTCTGTTTCGGGTGACTCAATTTTACGTGACTCGTTGAATGCGGACTCAATTAGAGTTTGTCCTTATACATTTCGAGGTTGTATTTACATTGTCTTAGGTTTTTCTGCCTGTCGCTTAGTGTCCGTAGTATGCCCCAATCACTACAATGACCACAAAACTATTATACCTCCAAAGGACAAAATTGTACCCTTCTTTTACACTTTCTACAATGTGCTATCTTTAGCCAAAAATCACTTGATAAGATAAAGTACCAATCGTGGCACGGTGCCGATTATTGGCTCGGTTTTTAACTTGATTTCACTATACATATCGCCGATGTTGGCTCTCTCAAAAGTATGTTACCTGAGGGATTTGCATTCACTTGAATTTTGTATAACCGTGCCACGAACTGGTCCACTCTTTTTACCTATATAGTTTTATCAAATTTTGCTGGCTCTGGCACTAACGCTAAATCGAATCTCGTCCGGCAGATCTATTTATCGCATGCGCGTTTGTCTCTTCTTTTGAGGGATACCCTTTATGCTCAGTAAATTAGTGAGATTAGGTAGTTGAGTCCCAATTCCTGACATCATCGAAACCGTGCCACAATTGGCATTTTACCATATATTGACTTTGGCTTTAGGCACAAGTGCCATGTTACCAAACTAAAACGGCCTGATACCGTCAGGACTATATCAAATAGAGCTGAACAGAATCACCGTGTGTATTACTGCGTTTGGATCCGTGGCCGAACGTAAACGTAAACTCACGGCTTGGCAAACAGCGACACGTTTACTGTTAAACCGTAGCCGCATCTAGAGTCGAAAACCCAACCAGAACGAGTTATGTCAGCCTCGTCTCTCTGGAACAGTTCCGAGCAAAGATTCCTTACCGTGTTTTTGGTCACTTCCGTTGATTTCTTATGTTACTGAAAGCTTCTGTCAGCTTGGCTGCATGTGCTGGAGCACATCCCGTTCGCACTCATCCATATCATTATCCCCGTCGCTTGTCGATCTGTCCGACGATAATGACGACGATGTCGGCGTGGGAGAGGCCGGTCGCGACTTCATGAGCTCGTCTGTGACAAATTTCGCCTGTTTTGGTGTCGGCGTGGGGCTGTCGATACATCCCGGCTCTTGTGTTGAGGCCTTCACTGCCGCAGCAATCTTCAGCTTGCTGATCGATAGCAGCATAGCCACTTCTGCTGGGATCTCCTCCTCGCGTTGTGTCTTGGCATTTCTCTTGTAGCCAGCCTTCGCACCTTTTACGTGCGCCACTCCCACTGACTTGGCGGGGATCTGCACACTCATGCCCTTGGGTGCATCTTGGGGCAATCGACCTTTCGGTGAGGCTCACCATGATAGTTGTATAGCCCTTCAAGTAGAAGCACTCGCCGGCTTTCTTCGGCTTTGCCTCTTCGTCACGCCATTTGCGTTCTTTCAGAGCCCAGTTCGATGCTGCGCACTATTACGGGTACATGCTGAGCTTAGTTGGCCTCGAAGTTTTTTTACCGCAACTCTTTTTCACAAACGGGTTTGTGGCAGCGCTTCCACTCCATCCTGGTGGAGCCCCTCGCCGTTATGGCCGACATGGTTTCCCCACTATTAGCTGGGAAACAGCGACGCATACTGTTTGGGGGCCATGTTGACACCCTTGAAGTACTCCCGCGACGGGCGGTTGATACGGTTACGCGCTTCTTTTACGCGCACCATGCGAATCCCCTACCGAGGCAAAATCCTTCGCCAATGTAGCCTGCGCATTGGACTGCCCATAATGCGACTCCAGGTGCTTCCATGATAAGTCCTTGTCGTTGAACGACACGCGCAGCGACTCCAAATACCGTAGAGACAGGGTCTGGTTCAGCAAGCTACTGACTTAGATGTATTGGTTGCCGAGTACCACCTGCTGTTAATGGTAGTTGTGCATCTTTGTGGCAGCCGCCTCGTCCATGGGCTTGAGCATGATGCAGGCAACCACCAACAAATCTTCGTACTTGAGGGCTGGCTTTTCTTGACCTTTGATCACCCCACCACGCGCAGCACAAGAGCACGGCGAACTAGTGCTGTTAGTACCCGACGATGAGGTCCTTCTAGACGCAAAACTGTCTGACATCCCTAGGAAAGAGGAGCCTGTTGACCGCCTTATCGTTGCAAGTCATGGTCACTTGTTGCCGTTACTTGAAATGTTAAACTACAGCGACGCTAGTTACGGTCCCAATAAACTTTATTAACCGTTACCCCTCCATCTAGTGATACTATTGCTCAGTTCGAAGTAAAAAAAAGGAACTGAAGAGCTCGCCCTCCCTTCATCCTTGCTTGCTTCGTTTCTTCATCGCACATAAAATTGCCTCGGTCAGTGAGGAGGCGAAAGCCAACAGCTGGAATAGTAGTAACTACTTCGACACTTCATATTGTATAATATAAACCATACTAAAACATTTTTAATATGCCTAGCCAGGTACTGTCAAGCTCATCCTCGGATCGTTGCCGGTTCCATTACCACGCAGGCGCATCGTTGAGGCTTACGCGTAACAGAGGGCATGTGATGCTCACTTTCGTAGCTTAACCGGAAAGCGCGGTTCCTGTAGGTTTGATTTCTCCCGGTACTCTACTCCGGTCACAGCGCATCATCGAGGCGCTCAGGTGGTTCTCATCGTCACCGCCCCCGCCATAATCTTCTTCTGTTCTGCGCTGCAACTGCTCGAGCTGTCATCGGCGATGTCAAGCGCTGCGTTTCATGCTGTCCACAGGAACGCTGTTGAGCCTTAGCATTGGAACCAGCTAGCTGAGCCGCACGACAATGATCCCATCTTGGCGTCAATGTTCAGTGAAGCCGTTCCACAACAAGAGGACCGGATAATGCTTAATATGTCTGCGGCCACATTGAACATATAGAAGCTCGATAGATAAGTCGATGTTACACCGGAGTTACCGGAGATGTGTACACCCTTATCTAGAACAGCCACGCCTCTTCAAAACTTGCGGCCGAGGCCGTGGTGCAGCACCTCGTGCTCCTGCGCCCTAGCGATGGTTTTATGGTCAAGCCATGAACTCGAGGAACAGCTCTCGTTTGGAGCCATCGCTCCCCGCAACCATCATGGCAGTCTTGTCTTGCTCGAGCACTGGCCTCACACTGTATTTTGCCGCTCTTGCCGATCGTAGTGGTTAGTACATATTCATAACAGCCAAATTGATAGAGTGTACAATGGAGTTTTGAGCGTATCGGTTTTATCAGTATTGTACACGAAGAGACACCAAGGTGCTGCATTTTTCTCAATTATTGCCTTGCTCTGCAGACCCTGCCAGATTGCTTTACTCCAGCTCATAGCCTGGAGCTGGTCGACTTTGTAGGCGTCGCCCTTCTTAATATCCTATGCGCGTGTGGTCTTCTCGGACACCCATCGAAGTTGCTTTCTTCGTTGCACATATCTACTCGGCAATAATTCATGTATCCATAGGCTGCAGGAAAGCAGTCGTGTTTGGTGGCAGAAACTCTAGGCGAATGTTAGTACATACGATATCACCATTGCTATGCGAGGAAGCATTGTCGACTAGCAACAAGATGCACCGTCCAGACGCGCGCATGTCGCAATCGAGGTTGAGCAGTCATTCGCGGAAAACGTGACCCGTCATCCATGCTTTCTTGTTCGACTTGTACTTGAAGCTGAGCTGAGAAGCCGTGCGCTTCTTAAAATAGTATGGCTGCTTGGCGCGGCACAAAAATAGTGGAGGTAGTGCGTCGGAGCCGTTGGCATTAGCGGCGACCGCGACAGTGACTCGTGTCATGGCGGTTCCGACGACCTCTGGCATATATATTGTGTGACTCGGCTCTCAGGATCTTCCTATCTCCTCCTTCCCACATCTCTACGATGACGAGCGCCTAACCCGTAACAAGAGCTGGGGGAAAGCTAGCCGCACAAAGCTTACGTAATGGTGCAAGAGGGTGTAGAAGAAGCCCCGCGTGTGGGGAGCGCCCATGACGTCGCAGCAGCAGAAGCTGATGATGTTCAAGCGACGGCAGCACTTGCTGCGACAGTGTGTTAGGTGCACCAACGGTATTTCGTGTTTTTATAACCAGCGCGCTCAGCGAGCTGACTTGGACTACAAGGCGAGCAACTGCACCCACCATTTGGAGGCGTACGGGCTCTTCGTGTCGGCGTGACTCCTCTAAGGGGGAGGGGTACCCACCGAAAGCTGTATGCAGTCCGGAAAACATCGCGAAGTCGAACGTCTCATCACCTATGTTGTCCGTTAGGGCTATCGAGGGATTATTACGTCCACGTACTTTATGTGGCGGTGAACTGCAACTGGGATGGTTTATGGCAGGAGGTAGTGAGCTATCAATATAGATAATCAAGTGGCGGGGCGTTGTTCTTGCTGCGTGACAAGGCCAGTATGGCTTGAACTATGCACTGAAACAGTGGGTGGCAATGGAATCCCAGTGGCCCCAGCTGTCGTTTCGATGCCGCGTGAGAAGGGGGTGGTCCGCAATCGCGCGTGCGGTTTTGGTAGCTGTGTCCGCCTGTACTTTTAGCATGTATACCAGGGATCGAAGCCAGGGCGGATGGGGTCTCAAGTAGTGCTTTTAAACTGAATCCCGTCAAGGGCTGCGACGATCGAGACAATTACATCTTGCGATCTAATTACCGAGCCACTGCGTCAGCCTTGCTATTCGGTATGTGTGAGGTCGTGCCAGCCACAAGCTGGGGACCGGTCGTTACCGATGCTTTGGCCCCCGCTGGTCGAGACGACCGCCGGCGGAGGTTCCATGGCGACTAAGGCGGGCGCTTACAGTTGCCCGATAGCAAAGTCGACCGACGGGGTTGGGTGAGGCAACGTGGGGTACAGCAAGTGCAGAGGTAGTTGACCAAGAGGATGGGAAGTGTGTTCTTTTCTTGGTTGCTTATGGTGCTTGGGGCGAGATGCTAAATGAATCCCTACTGGCGTCCCCGCGGTCTTTCGATATGCCGTGACCTCTGGTTATATGTTGGGATTTCAACCTGCTGTGCAGATTGCCTAATGGAAACAAATAATCCTGTCTTCACCAGGATATTACTTTCATACCCGCTTTTACTTGCTGTATAATATTAATCATAGAACATATTTCCGAGTAGCATATGAATTCACTTCTCCAGATACCAAGATCAAGATCGAGGGGTCTCTACGCCTAGCTATGGCTACGGTGCTCGGTCCAGATACAACAACGACGAACTGTTCATATGGAGCACCCACCAGGGGGGCTCGGGTTTGAAACCGTCACCATGCGTACGGCGCAACGGCGCTAAGCCGGTCACAATATCACCCCTTGTTTGGTGTGTACCCAGCGCGTAGCCGAATGCGTAAGTCCCCTCTCGGATGACGAGCGCCTGGCTCACAGCTCCAACAACGCCAACTTTTCGCTTGACTTTAGCACCACGATGCAGCCGCCGCAAGCCCCTACACCGTGTACAAGCTACTGCGGCATCCTTCTCGCGCTCGGCAATCTGAGTGCGTTTGTCAATGCGTTTTGGTACGCCCATATGGTTCGGCTGCTCGATCGCATTCCCCGGTTCGTATCAGACAACCAAACGGCTGACCCCGGCAACTCGCCGATGTCGGTCATGCGCACAGGTTGGCGATGGGCTGCAACAACGTAGATGGATCGTTGCGAGCGGGGGGGGCTTTGAAGGGCCAGTAGCCAATCGAGCGATCGACACTCGATGGCGTCCGTAGCGGCGCAGAAATCGCGCCACCACGTCGGCGAGTCTTCGGTCAGATGGCCCACTGTCCTTCCCATGTACACGTTTGCGTATTGTAGGGTCTAACCTGCCCCGCAGTACCCACTTGCGCCTCGGGCATGCGGAGCACATCCTCCAGCTCGTACTGCGCCGACTAAATGGCAAGGAGCCGTGTCTCAGATTCTTTGGCGGGTGAATGTGCTTTGGGGGTACGCGCAAGAGGTGCGCCTACTCATCGCTGGAAGGGGCCGCTCCCCAGAGATCTGCAAGCCTATATCACCAAGCAATACGGCTCCAACCGCCGTGTCCAGGAACGCCTCCGCGACAGAGCCCGTCGTGTGTGATGGGGCCGAGGCGCGGTTGGCTCACCCGAGCTCCGGACCCACTTAGCTCCACAAACTAATGCCTGCATCAACACATCCACATCACGTTCTCTGAGTGTAATGAGTTATTCTGACACATCGTACAATCATTTCCCACGAGGCCCTCTGATAGGTCCACTACAAACAGCCCATTGGAATATCAGGATAATATTTTTGTAATTAGGCACAGGTACAAAACCCCAGTCGCTCCGACTCTCTTGAAAGCCGCTGGACGAGAAGTCATTGCCAAAAGGTAATTTGACAAGATTTGTATAGTTTCAATCTTAAGTGCCAAGACTAGTTAACCAGATGGTGAGGGTAGGTTAAATGCCTCGAAAATAATGCGTCAGTACCAGTGATAAGCATTTTTTTGGGTCAACCGCTGCGCAGGTCAAATTTGGGTCAACACTTTATTTGGGTCAAAATTCGATCAAAAGGGGGCGGCCATTTTTCTCGGTCAAAATTGGATCAAAAGTTATCACCAGAAAAAGGTTCATTGAAAATGTCGGAGATAAAAGTTGTTGAACAAAGTTCAGACGAACCCCTCGATATGCGCAGTACGCTTACAAAGTGGTTTCCTAGGGAACCAACCGCAAGGATCAGTGCTAAAATACTCAAGGTAGATGATCGGATACGGCAGGTTATTTGAAGCATGGTGCGCATATTGAGGTGTATAGTTTGCTTGTTTGTTGTGTATTTGAAGACTACCATGTCATCGTGGGTTGTGCTCTCGTCAGTCGCTACCTCGCTCGCTAATTCGCGCCATGGAATCGCAAGCGTATTGTCGTTACTCTCCGTTGCCGGTCTCATGGTGACGAAGTGGTCATTCTTCATTCTGCCAAATTCCCGCTTAGGCGATACAACCGGACCCTAACTCGGCTTTTTTGGGTGCACACCCGGACATAACTCAGTTTAGCTGTGTGATCGAGAAGCAAATTCGCGAAAGTGTCCGTCTTCTGAGCGATATATCGAACAGCAGAGCTCGCGCTCCAGTCCATGCTGAGTCCCAGCGCGCACCCGGATCTAATTAAGGCCGACGAAGGTACGACGATGCACAATGTGTGCCCTTGTATTGAGGATGTATACGGTACTTCAGTGCACGCCTATATCAAGAAAGATTGCATTATGTAAGATGCGATGCGATCCACGTTATGCGCTTGTAGTGCAGACCTTAATCGCGGTTCGGCCGCGCAGCCCAAGCCCAACAAGACCGAGAACGCACTCAAAGACGCGGAAAGTGAAACGTGCTGCAGCGCAGCTGGCCCAAGGGCTACGGATGGGGTGCTACGCGGTAGGCTACCGCGCCTACATGGACGGACTGAGCCACGGGACGTCCAACGCGGGGCTGCTCGAGGGGCTGCGTGGAAACCAAGCTAGCGACCAAGAAACTGAGCACGACCTACGGCGCGCGTTACTGTGATTCTGCAACTTCTGGCTGCCCGCACTGCTGAGCAGCTATGCCGCGTACGTCAACTTCTTCAAGCTGGCGCTGGTGAACCACGCCAACTACTCGCACAGTGCGACCAAGTAGAACACTGCGTACGCGCAGCGGCAGCTGCTGGACCCGGTGGCACAGGTCTTCTTCTTCTGCCTCGTGTTCTGGGTCTCAGCTCCGCACTGCATGGCGATCCTCCCCGTGTTCCTGCTGTGGTGCACTGGTTCACATACCTGCAGTTACTGCTGCAGCTACTCGGGCTTGCAGACTCGACGTCCGTTTCGCTTGTGACCAGCAAGGCACTCGGGTCCCTGACGCGCTCACCATCAGCGACCCGAGCTTCCCGGTGCTGGCCACGCGCGCCAAGTGGGCTAAGTTGTACACACAGGTGACGGCTAACATCGACGTCGCCATCGGCGTCGCGTTCATTCTGGAGATGCTCACACCGGCGCGCACCTTCCTGCTGCTCGTGCTGTACCGGCAGGTGCTACGCGTGCGCTATATGATCCCGCATCAGCTTCAGGAGGGTTTACGAGCGCTACACGCCACAATCCTTACGGTCGTCAACCCCCTGTGCTACCCCACAGTGATCGGCATCGCGTACGACAAGATTCACGCGTTTGCCGTCAAGATGGGCGACGCGGTCCAGCAGCATCAGCAGGCTGCGCCTGGCGCCGGTCTGGCCTCGCGCTGCAACGTCATGTAAGTGCAGCAGACGGCGGAGGTGTCGACTTGGTGTTTGAACGAGGTCACGCCCGAAGGCGCCGTACAGATAGACAGGTGATGAAGTGAAAGGGACCTCGATTAGCGAGTCCGACGTGCTCATTCACAAAGAGCTGTACCGCCCAACACCTTAGTGAACGTTATCCAGGGCAATGAATTCAAAAGTAACAGTTCTTGTCGTCCGAGTGTTCCAACACCGGTGTTTCGGATAGAGCGAGCATGAAAAAATAAACACGACGCTTAACCTCAATAGTTCCTTGCCTAACTAAGTTACTACTATTACGTAGTATTAGGCTATTTTGTAGACTAGGCGGGTACCCTGACCACTCTGTTTCGCCCGGCAGGGCGAAGCCAAGAATAGACTGTTGGTTCATACTTCAAGTACATATAAATCAACTTGAAACAACGTCCACATTTTTGTGTTTGCAGAATTCACAAAACATAATCCGGGAGAATATCTGTAAAAATGTAGCGTTTCAAAAATGACTTGTTTTCACTATACTATAAACATGTTAAGTCATTCGATAAAGCAGAGTGCTCTAGCCAATCGAGAATGTTTGTGGCCAGTGCATGATCCCATTAACCATCCGCCGAACAACTTAACGACCAAATTCTCACGGTGGGTTATCACTCGTGATCCTTCAGTCAGCCTAATCTATAGGAGATTCAGTCAGAAGAGTGTGACAGATGACCCAAATCCTTGGTTATGTCTCAGATCCGACGGAGGGATTCCACACGACACTTACCTCAAGCATCGAGCTCCTCTGCAGGTATGGGATTTGGGCCCACGCCACCTGATAAACAACTGTCTATCTAGGCACATGCCCTATAGGCATACTGATTTAATACTGCGAAATGTTTGGTACTTGTTTGTGAACGTTTGTAAATAAATGCAAAAATGATATTAAAAATATTAAATATGAAGGGTATCATGATTTCAAAATAGTGAGGTTCGCTGAGGGTCAATTATGGTCAAATTTGATCCTGATTTGACCCATGTAACGAGCTGACCCACTTTTGACCTGCGCAGCGGTTGACCCAAAAAGAATCGTTCCAGTACCAGTAAGGTTACACTACTCATGTTGGCGAACACATATTTCCAATCAAGCCGATGTTTCTAAGAGAGCGGGGGGTGTCGGGACAGAGTACACGTAATGAAGACCGCCACATCACGTCCACTGACATCGTCGAGAAGCTCAGGCGAATGTACGGTGAGAACCTATAGCGGGGACGCTCATTTGGGATCCCCTCTGCATGTTCGGACGTTGTGTCCTGGGCCCTTGCAGCGGCTGCAGTTGTATGTGCTTGATTCTCCGTTGCTTAGAATACGGTTGTTTGGCGGTCGTCCTCGCGATTTTTTTCTAGCAGGAGGCTGCGTGATCTCGTCGGGTCCAGCAATTTCTTCGTTAAGTGGAAGTGTGACGGACTTCCCATGGAAAGCTTCAGCGTACACCGCCACGAAATAGCAGCGGTCGAAATGATCGAATGCAGTGTCCAGTTTGTCCAAGGACTTACGAGCTGCTAGAAGGTGTCTACATGGAATGCGGTATTGATCCATGAAACCACAAGTGCGAGCTTATTGTCACTCATCTCTGGACGCGCATTGAACAGCGCTGGTTGTACACGTAGTGGACGTCTACGGAAGCCGTATCCACCAAGTAATGGCCAATTTTTTTGCTTTGACTGTCGTAGACCTTTTCATGGCTGCTGGGGCAATTTTACGCCCTTGTTGAGACCACTTTAGCGAAAGCTGACTGCGTTTGAATGCGCGTGACATGATTCGTGAGCAAACAGCTTTAATGAAATCAAACGGAGGAAGCCCTCGAATTCTAAGTGTGAACTGAGTACCGAAAACACTTTCAACAAAGTTGGAAGTCCTCCATCCGTACAGAGGCTGCACACCAATATTGGCAAATACACACCATCTACGCGGTGGTATTCTCTTCAGATAACTCATTGCCTTAGTCCCAAGCTCCATTTCAACCCACGCCAAGCAGTTGTTGTACTCATCCTCTGTATAACGAGCCTGCAGTTGCCACACCAACACCTTGTCGTGTTGTTTGACGTTCGCGTTCTCGTGGATAAAGTTGCGAGCAATGTGTGAAGTGCAGTTTTCAGATTGAGGTCAATAGTGTCGGCTACTGACAGTAATACTGTATTTCTATCGCAGAACAAAGGATTGCCCGATACATCTATGCCGCTTTGAGCCAAAACATCGAAAAACCAAGAGTAACTCTCGATGTCCTCGGATGGGACCAGCGCAAACGCGATAGTATGTTGCCATCACGACCGACCAAATGCATTTGTAATCCACCGTAATACTGGCACTTCGGCCAATCCATTCGTACGACTTCCTCAAGGCTTCGTCTGTGGTGCTGAGCACCATTGTACGAGCGCAATATACGGAGCGTTCTTGGTCAGCAAAAGATATGCCATCACGCCTCGACATGAGTTCGATCAGGGCCGAAGCAGGTCTGAAATTTTCTGTATGAACAGCACTTGCAAACGTCGGTAGCTGCGCGATCTGGCGGGTGGTTGCTTTAGCAGAAGACACACAGTCCATGTGCTCCAAACACAAAGAGGAAATGGCCCATATTCCTCCTTGGCGTTTGTACAACTGCACAAAAAATGGGCAACTACTCGAGTCCCCGATGGTCAATGTTTTCTACCCTCACGAGGGATAGCCTGGCCGGACCCAGTGGCTACGCGACAGATCATTGTCAGCAACCAAAACACTTCGCCAGTTTCAACGTGAACGGGGTAATCCTCGTCGGGGATAATTTAAAGGACTGTTGCTCGGCGGTGGCCCCTGGGATCTCCAGCCACAAACGCAACGCAGTAGTACTCGATCACATCGCCTACACAGAGTTCTCCGGCAGGATAATCCATCAGTGGAGTCATAGTTTCTTCGTGATTTGTCGGAGTAATGAGGAATAGCGAAGTGCAAGTCATATTGTATCCCCCTTGCCAAGTAATCCTCTCCGCCATTTGGAGCTCCTCGCATGTTATCTAAACACCAGCACGTCGTAAGGCTCACCCCTGGATTTAGCCCAAATGAAATAGAATGCATATATTTACCTGAAAGCTATGCTGTCCCTGCCATCGCAAAGCCTTCACGATATTCTTCTCAGTAGTAGTGACAGCAAGTAGACATCCTCCTTGATCAGCATTATCAGTAGCTGTCTCCGGCAACAAGTCTTCACCCAGCAGGATGTCGCCGCCCAGCATCAAGTCTTTGCTCAGCAGCATGTCACCCGCCCAGCATCAAGTCCTCGCTCAGCAGCATGTCGACACCCAGCACCAAGCCAAGCAGCAAGTCGCCGCCCAGCAGCATGTCGCCACCCAGCATCAAGTCTTTGACCAGCGATCCAGTATGATACTGAGATCCAGGATGAAGTCAGGCAGCATGTCGCCGCCAGTAGCACCCCCCCACCGCGCAGCACCACCTCCAGTGGAGATTGTCCGCACGGTAGCTGATGAACCCACGCTGCTCAGCACTGCTGAGTCAGCAGTAGCAGAAAGTTGTTGCCCTGCACGATCGTGTGCAGCACAAATATACCATAACCTTCGTACACATCGTGTTCTTCGCCTTGATCACTGCCCTTCGTGCGCGGAATCGAGTGCGAGGAAAACACAGACGCATTTCCAAGTGAGTTTGAGGGGTTTCTATTCACGTATACTATTTCTGTCGCAGCGATGGGTACTTTATACTTCTCCTGGCGATCCAAATTATAGCAAATCGCTAACGGTATGCATTACTTGTACTGTCAGGCTTTATACTAGTCTTGTCACTTTAAATTGAAACTATGCTATTCCTGTCAAATTCCCATTGCCAAAACTGGCGCCGAAGGCCCCACCCAAGGGGCGAACAAGCATTAAGGGCGTCCGTAAGAAGTCAAGGGAGTTCAAGCGCACGGCTGTCGCCAACGACAAGAAAGCACATATTGTTGCCTTCTACGAGGCCCACGGAATGAAGAAGAGGATGGAGACATTCCATCCAGGGCTTAGTTCAGCTCAGACAAAGACTATAAATGCCAAATATACAAATGGGTTGCAAATGCAAAATCCATTAGGAAAGCCGTCGCCAGCGGTCGTGGAAAGCAGCAAAACAATTCGCAGTGAATGCATCTCAACTGTTCTTTCGAGCGAGGATGAAAACCAGATCGCACATTGGGTACGGGATCTCCGCCGCGAAGGTGTACCCGTGTCACCATTCATGCTCAAGTGTAGGGTACACGAAGTTGCGCCGGATGCTGAAATCCCGCCCAAAGGTTTTCAACGTCCGAAAGCTGGAGAAAACGCTTTTTGGCAGCACTTCGTTTCTCGCTACGATGTAAAACGCGTATCAGCCAAAAACCACCTACTGATTCCGAGCAGGTTGCTCAGAGTTTTCGATTGGAGGTACTCAAAACTATTGAGGAGGAGAATATTGTGGAGGTCTATAATGCAAACCAAACTGCCATCAATTATAAGTATCTTCCGACGCGTACCTATGACGATAAAGGCACGTGTACTGTATGGATTCACAATGCTGGGGCGGGAAAAAAGCGGATGACGCTGATGTTGCTTGGTGATATGCACGGAAACCGAATTACGCCCTTTGCGGGTTTTTTAACATCCCGGATCCAAAAATGCTGAGATAGAAGCATTTAATCACGAGAAGCAGAATGGTTTGGACGGGGGCTTTGGCCTAAGGTGGCGCCGCTGATTGACAAAAATGATGTTGCAGCAGCAAAGGTTGGTGGAATGCCAAGTTGTTGATTAACCTTTTGCGGTATCATTTTGGCCTGAAGGGCAGTTCGGGTTAAAACGTACTTCTACTTTTGGATGCTTTTAGCGGTCACTGGGCCGAGGCTTTCAAAGATTATGCCGTCAGCATCAACGTCGTTTTGATGAAAATTCCTTCCGGTTACACTTCCTCATATCAGCCGGCAGATATTGCCTGGATGAAGCCATTCAAGTTGGAGCTACGTTCTCTATGGGTGGATCATCTGCAACAGCAGCTTAGAGACCAAAACGATAGCGGCGCGCCAGAAAGTACAAGCTGAAGGCACCATCTCGAGCAACTCTGATAGCCTGGCTCACAAACGCGTGGGAAAATCTGCCTACTGCCACGTTGGCAAGTGGATTTAGGAAGTTAGCTATCCCGACAGACACACGCGCTCCACTAGAGGTAGACCAATCACTACAAGAGTCCGCTATTGCTGGACTTGTAGATAAATTGGAGTCGTTGCAGATAGCTGAGCGGAGAGGACTGCGGATTCGAGTTAGCTCCTGATCACCAATATATTGCACTGTTTTTATGCTCTTAAACTTGTCATTTTTTTTTTCAAATCACTGGCTAATTTTTGAACACACAGCAATGGGGGTGCCCTTTGACTAAGGAATTTCGGTACCCCTGCGGACCCCGCCCTCGTTCACTCCCCTCAAAGTTTCCGGGGCCATCGACTGGCAACCTCCACCGCCACCTCATTCGTTCGAGCCCAACACCACGGCACGCAACGCGGGCGGCTCTGGAATGCTATTAAGCTAAAAAGTCTGGCGGAGGCTTTCGTCTCCATCGACCTAATCCCAACTTTCCGGTGTATGCCAGCTCTGAAATAGCCCTCTATATACACTCAACGATCCGCTCAAATCCACCCTGTCCGACTACGATCGCCGAACGCGAATTTCCCTACCAGCACTTATCAAATTCTACCGTAGCCAAAGTCCATCCGATCCCTGCCCCAATAAACACGTCCTACCCACCCAGATCGAACAGTCATGACTAGCATTTGACAAATTACCACAGCTCCTAATGGTTCCAACCGAAGGCATACGAGTTGCGCTTTCGTCGCCACTGCCAAAGCAAACGTCGCCTCCCCCAGTCATCCTCCGCCCACACCTGGCTCAATTTGCTCCCGAAAAACATTCGGAAAGAACAAGACCTGGGCAGGTGTCTAGTTCTAGGTCTTGACATCGCCCAATTCTGGCCGGCATATTTTTTCTCAGCCGCTTTGGAGTTGTCGACAAAGGCGATGGGGCCCACTCGTCTCCGGTCGCGTAATCCAGGACCTCTCCTTTCCCGAGGATGACTCGGTGTACAGTCACACTGACCGCAAGCCGGTACCCGAGGCCGAATACAAACACTGCGATGCCATTGCGCAGGAGATATTGTCTCAGTCAGCCCGGTTCCCGCAGAGCCCCATCAAAATTCTTCTCGGGGAAGTCGCGGCGGCATTCAAAGATCTCGACATTCATAGTTAGTCTGTCCATACGTTCGCTGGTACCATATCCGAAGACAATGCCTTGATATCGACTTGGCCACATGCTTCGGTTGGACAGGGTCGCCAGGATTTTACGGCTTGGCTGGTGGTGTCATTGCTCATTTACACGGTCGTACCTCCAATGACATCTACCCCGACGGGTTCATCAACTACCACTGGGTAGACGACCAAGTATGCATTTTTGCGGACATTGGGAGCAGCTGCGCCGATGTAGAAAAATCCCTCCGCCGGGCTATGATAACTATTCTCGGTCCCGATGCAAATGACGGAAAGTTCACTACATGGAGCACCCACCAGAAAGTCCTTGTCCTATCCTTCGACAACGAGTGCAGAAATGTGGCAATGCCCCCAGCAAAAATTGAAAAGGCCTCTACCCTGGTGATGACGGCCTCCAACGCGCCAGCTCTCATCGGGCTCAATATAGCTCATTGATGTGCTGTCTCCGTCACGTCGTCACGTGCATCCCGCCAGTTCGATCATTCTTGGAGCGGCTTTGCGGGACGGAATCCCATCTCCATCGCTGGTCATCGGTCCAAATTCCAGAGTCTATGCGCCAAGCCTTGTATGTTGGGCCCACGTCCTACACTCCCCAGGTCCCCCTGCAATATGTCCATGCACATCCACCCCCGGATATTATCATTGAGATGGACGCATCCGGCAACAGTTTCTGCGCCCTAGAGCGCCGCCGGGAGCGCGTGCTCACACCAGTTCTCACGAACAGAACGAGACATGATCACAGACTATAATGTCGGTCACCGCAACGAGTTCGACGTCAACTACCGCGAGCTGCTCTCATGCGCATTTGCGGTTCATACATGGGCCAGCACATGGAGCTCTGAGTTCGCGCCACGCCCCGGCAGCACACCGATCCTCATACACTTCCGACTAGACAACACTTCAGCCGTAGCATGGCAAGCCAAAATGTCATCCACGAACACACGGGCTCAAATCATTTTTCGACTACCGGGGTACTGGGAGGTGAACTTCGAGCTACGTGTTTCTTCATCGCATGTCGCAGGTGTGAAAAACGTTTTTGCCGATGCCAGATCTCGTCTAGCCGGAAGCCGTCATGCCCATACAGCCTTCACTAACCTGACGCATTCATGGGCACAGGTTCAACCCCACTGGACACCAGCCATCTCGAGCAGATCTGTCTCGATATCTTCGCGAGCACTCTGTGGCAGACTCCACATACAAGAAGTATTAACGGACATTCGCCGTCTGGCAAACCTTCACCTCCCGCCTCTGAGTAAACGCTTGGCTGGACGGTGTACCCATCGCGATCCAGCTCCAACATATTTTCGACTTCGTCATCGCAGGCTTCCAACACGGCTACGGATCGAACCGCCGTATTCAAATTTCTACAATACTAAACACGCTCATGGGAATTTGACACTTTTTCCTAGCATTCGGGCGGTCATTTCCATCAGGCCATCCACAAATCCGCATGCTCCTGATCGGCATCGGCACACTCGACGAAGCCCCTGATCGCAAGGCTCCCGTATCGATCCGCCTTCTGAGGGCATGCTTTGCTTTACTCAACATGAGTTCCCCTTCGGATCAAGCTCTATGGGTCTGCCCTTCTTCTTTCTTCTTCGAAGGTCGGAAATCGCCGCCACGAACGACGGCAAGTTTCGGTGCTTCGTGGTAAGGGCAGCTGATGTGATGACGTGTGACCACACCGGAAGAGATACCATGAACACGTCCTTAGCTACATCCATGCATATCCGCCTACGGGGATCCAAAACCGATCAATCTGGTCACGGCGCCGCACGAATGCTGCAGCGATCAGGTCATAGCTTTCTGTGACCCGTCCTGGGAGCGATCTTCCTACTGCGATCAAGAAATAACCTAGCAGCGGCCTACCAGTTGCCACCTACATCTCCGAGAACGGAATAGCTCGGTTCATCTCTGCCCAAAAGGTGACCCGCGCTATCCAAGATGCAGCGCTTCGTACTGGAAGTGCTCCGCTCGCATACAGCACGCACTCGCTGCGCTCTGGCGGTGCCACGAACATGTGCCGAGCTGGCACTGATGCCCTCACCATACAGTTCCACGGTCGATTGTCATCTGACACATTCTAGTGCGGGCGAATCAGCGAACCATTTATCCGGAATCCACAATAGCAATACTCTAAAAAGGCGAGTATCAATGTTTTCATCCCAATTAATACAGTAGTAGTACTATCAGTACATACTAATATTAATATTACTATCGTTAGCAATACTTCCAGGATTGAAGTAAAGTATTGTATATCGGGGAGAAAGAATCGTAGAAGAGATGGCGGAGCTGTCGTTCCTGGCTCGCTTGGTGCTGACGCTGCTGCTCTCGGCGGCCTCGCTCTTCGTGTACAAGCGGCTGCAGACGTCCGCGCCAGCTCCTGCCTCCCAGTCCTCGACCAAGCGCGCCAAGAAGCGCAGCAAGAAGAAGTCGGGCAAGAAATCCGCGGCCGCCGACTCGCCGGCGTCTTCTCCGCCTCCGTCTCAGAACCCCGCAGCTCTCACCGCTGCAGCTGCAATCGCGGACGATGATGACGCAAGCGAAAGCGACTCGGACGACGGGCTCTCGGCTGCGCAGGTGCTGGCCACGCGCACGTTCAAGCCCAAGAGCCTCGGCGGCAGTCGCCTCGCGCGGAAGATCAAGGCGTCGCTGCCGCCCGCCGATGCCCCCAGATTCGCCGTCAGCCAGCCAGTGCTGGCCAGATTCGGGGGTGGAGACCAGTGGTTCCCGGCCACGGTGCTGGAGCAACGCAAGGGCAACGAGTATCACCTGAAGTACGACGACGGGGAGGTGGAGTACCGCGTGCCGGCCGAGTTCATCAAGCTCAAGCCGACCAAGAGCGAGGGGAGCGGAGACAGTGATAAGGATGAAGTGATGAAGGACGTCACGGAAAGTGTCGGCGTGCAGGAAAAACTGTCGGACTCGGACTCAAGCCAGTCGGACGACGACGACGGGTGGCAGATGGTGGGCACTTCCACTGCTGCCAAGCGGCAAGCGCGTCGCGCGCAAGCTGCAGCTGGAGCTGCAGCTCCTGCTGAGGTGCTGGTGGATGGGCTGACGAAGCGCCAGCGCGAGAGCCGTCGCAAGAAGGAGCGGCTGCGCGAGAAGAAGGAGCTGCTGCGCCAACACGCTCAGAAGGACGACTTGAACGCCCGGGCACGCTGGCGCTACGTGCCGTCGTAAAGTGGTGGTCGCGAGGCTGTTTCATTGAGTGACAATGTCGTGAAGTAACTCAAGCCAAAGAAATCGGGAGTGTGCTTTAAAGCTACCTAGTCGTTGGCTGAGCTCGTACAATAGCTGCTTACTCTACTACATGATAAACACTTGAGGAATTGCGGAAGGCCCACGACGTTTACCACTTGCGATCTGGTTGTCGGTCTCTGGTCCTTCGTTAGATTTGGTGGTTGAGAGATTTCGTGGGATGCAACTCACCTCCCGAGGCTTAGTGACGTACTCGTCTTGTAGGACGATCTTTGCTGCAGAGCCGATGCCACGAGTTGGTCGCGGCTTTAACGAGTCGTACGCCTTCGCTGTGAACTGCTGCTCGTACTGGATGCTCGCCAAGGTCTTTCGAATCGGCCGTGCTTGGTTGCAGTTATTAGAATCTTGAGGCGGGTTAACGCGACGGTAGAGTTTTGTCATGGGCTGTGAAGCCGACTGGGACTTGGCAGCTCGGGCAGCGCGCTGGTGCTCTGGTATATGGGCGTATGCTGCAGCTTGAGCGAGCTATCAAGAAAATCAGCTAGAGTGTATCAAGTGCAGCCATTTCAAGACACAACTCTCACCTGGTTACGGAGCTGCTCCATCTCCTGGTTGCTCAGCCGACCTTTGACTCCAAGCTTCAGCTGTCGCTCCATAGACGGTGACTCCTGCATCCTCTTCGTCTTGATCAATCCAAACCAAGTAACTCGTACTTGCACTCTGGAATTCGTGGATTATTCACCTATACTTGGCAGCTTCAACTTAGCCTATAAAAAGTCACGAAGCAGCACATGTCCTAGAAACCACCTTCACATTCGCTTCTGGTCAAGGCCATTGCTGACATTCTCCGGGATGAACCGAATAAATGAGTCTCGCGACGACGACGAAGCCGACCCCGTGGTATCAGAAGAGCAGCAACTCGATCGAAGCGAAGACGACGAGGATGAAACACGCGAGGGTGAACCAGAAGCGTCCTCGCCCTCGGAGGCTGGGACGGATTCTTTGGCCTCTCTGCTGGTGGACATGACGGAAAAGGTTCAGGAAGAACGCACCAAGCGTGGGGAGGTGGAAAAGCGCAACCACTCGCTGCTTCTGGAGCTCGATCAGCTGCAGAAAGAGGTTTTGGCTCTTCGAGCTGCGGCTGCAGATAGCGAGCGAAGAGCAAGCGAAAGTGATGCCAAAGCCAATGATGGTCTTCCTCCGACAAGCAGTGGCGTGTCTGCTAAGGCTCAGCTTGCGCCTGGTGTCCTAGACGACGCAGAAGCTGGCGAGTTCTGCTGGAAAGAGCTGCTCGACGCTAAGAAGGCCAAAGAGAAGGCACTCGCAGAAGCTCATCAACGCGCCATGCAAGTTATGGAACTAAACGCGTGTATCTCGATGCAGCACGACGAGTTAACCGCGTTGCGAACACGAGCAAGAGAAGATCGAGAAGCGCTCGAGCACAGTGAAGCGACAGCTAAGGAACTCCGACAGGAACGGCAGTTGCTTACGCAGGAGACGAAGTTGCTGCGCGACAACGTTGAGCACTTGACTGCTGAAATGGGCAAGCGCGGCACTCACTTCAAAGCTATCATGGAGAAGTGGACGGAGGCTCAAGCACAAAGTGAACATCGCGAGCGAGAAAACACCGCGCTTCGCGAACAATTGCAGGCTGCTCGTCAGCGTGCTGAGCTTCGAGAGCGCGAGCTGGAAACCTTGAGGGACGAGCGTGACGCGCTTCAACACCAAGCTAACCAGCTTAAAGGAGCCGTGGCCGCTAAAGCTGCCGAGTCAAAAGCGTTCCAAACCTACGGTGCCAGTGCCCGCGAGCACCTGCAAATCCAGCAAGCTGCTATTCAACGACATGCCGTGTACCGTCGACAGGTCAGCGGACTAGCACGTGATGCCATCACTTCGCTACGCGGCATGAGGGCAACATTAGCCCAGACCCGGGCACCGCTCGTGGCCATTCAAGGAGACTTCCGCCGATTTCTCGAGAGACTTCGAGCGCCCGTGATGACTCTCGTTGAACGATCGTCTAGGTATGCCAAAGCAGCTCATGTTGAGCACGCCCCACTGCGTATTGCACTACTCAGTGCTGAGCTTGCACGTCGACACCTCCACGAGCAGCTCTGGCGTGCTAGACGGGATGCATTGATCATATGCCAGCTGCAAAATGTCGAGCCATCGCCAGACGCTGTTGTTGGCGACGAAAGCGAGTCCGAGAAAATGGTTTTGCGTGCGAATTACAGCAATGGCGAACTCTTCCTACGCGAAAACAGTACTGATGGTGCCGCTGGCGATGGAAATGAAGTTCTGGGAGTCAAATGTGACGCCGTTTTCTCCGACCGAGCTCGCGAATGGGACCGCCACGAATCCGTGACACCGCTTCTCCAGTCAGTGCTAGACGGGTGCAACGCATGCGTCACAACGTTTGTCGGCTCGCCTCCACTTCGTATTGCGGGTTCTACTGCACAACAAACAGTGCCAGAGTTGTTGCTGCGCGAATTGTTCGCAGCTGTAGGAACTCACGGCGGTGATACGCGGTTCCACCGTGCAAAGTTTACTATCAGCTTTTTGGCCGTCTCCAATGAGACCGTGTACGATTTACTCGGTCTTGAAGCGATGTCAGCTCCACCGACAGAGGCAAGTGCCTCCTCGGCGCGACAAATTGTGGTGCTTGAAGTTCAAAACGCGGAGGAAGCGCTCATGGTTATCGCAGGAGGACGTGAACATCTCACGGTCAGTGCCACTCAGCCGTTCAGCGCAAATGACTCCGTGCCTTTATTGACTCCGCTCCTCACGCACACGGTAGTCACGGTTTGCTTAACCTACGAAAGCTTACTCGCAGGTACATCCCCGGTCAAATCAAAGCTTCAAATTGTCGAGCTGGCGTTGGGGTCTGGCAACGGCGCAAAAGACACCGTGAAGCCCCCACTGCCTTGGTCAGATTACCGAGAAGATGTCAAGCAGCAGGTCGCAGTGGAAAATGGAGCGACAGCGCTGGTGACGGCGCTTGCTGAAGTTCGGCTGAAGGATGTTGCGTTTGTGCGCTACCACAGCTCCAAGCTCACTGTGCTGCTTCAAGACACTGTAAAGACCGGCGCCAAGTTCCTCGCTCTCGTCGCGCTCCCTTCTTCCTGCTCAGCTCGTAGTGCAGCTAAGGGCTGTAACACGTCTGCCATCATACGCGTGCTCCAGCAGATGCGTACCGCCGTCGGGGGTGGTGATGACTCAAAGATGGCTCCAAGAAGTAGCAACCGAGACCGGTCGCTGGAGGGTTTTATGAATCGCTTGGCACTACAGCAAACCCAGTCCACCAGCGACCTCGTACTGCCATTCTCGTCACTGGATATGCAGGACCACGCTCGTCACTACGCTGAGTCGGCAACGTCGTGGGGTACGGAACTCGAGGTCATGACGAAACGGTACGGCAAAGACGCTCTCGAGTCGCTGGAAATGATACCGCCTTCGCCACACCATCAAGAGATGGCTGAGTACGACCAACAGCAGCAGAGCCACCTCACGACGCCGACTGCAGTCCATCCGATCATTTATTCAACCAGTTCCCGGTCGCCTCCACCGGCGCCAGTGGCGTCCGTGCGAAAGCCGAAATCGAACCGAAGAGGCGGCAAAGGCCCGCGAAGCAGCGGAGGACAAGCAACAGCAACCGCCAAGAAGCAGGCGACTACGATTCTGATACCAAATGCGACTCGCGCGGCTCGATCCACGTCGATGTCTCGCACAGCAGCAGCCAGAGCCCCAACGGCAAGCGCAGCACCGACGTCTCCAGTCACCATAGGCGCCGTGCTCAAGATCCGGCGAGAAACGGCCTCCAGCGCGCTCAAGAAGACGCTGCTCAGCCGCAAACTGCAGGACAAACGCACCCCTTTCCGTTAAATAATCCCCGAAAAACAGCAACTTCAACAACTTCAACTTGCCCACTGACCATCACTCCTCGTCTACACCACATGTACGCTAAGTAGTGTTCGCGTACACCACTCAATCCCATACAAAGCCCAAGTGAGCCGCCGAAACGGCCGCTGCGCTTGACGCGCAAGCACCAGATCCAAGTCATTCGACAAAAGATCCCGTCGCCCGCAAGTGGTGTCACGTCCGTCCGCCCGCCTCCCCTCCCGCCCCTCCTCCCGCCCGCCATGTCCACGCCCAGCGACGCCGAGATGCTGCAGCAGATGCAGCAGCGTCTGGAGAGCGCGACCGCCGCCAAGGCGAGCAACGCGGCGGCCGGCAAGCAGCTGGACGAGAAGCTGCGCGTGGCCTTCAAGAACCCGCCGCGCCGCCCCAACATGTCGGCGGAGCGCCTCAAGGAGGAGATGGAGCGCAAGGAGTGGCACCGCAACACCACGTCCATGTCCGCCAGCGACGAGCGCGTGCTGCTGCGCGAGCTGCAGTCGCTCAAGGAGAAGCTGGCGCAGCAGGAGGCGTGCGACGAGTTCCAGGCCATGGTCGACAGCACGCGCCAGGAGCGGCAGGAGCGCTTCGAGAAGCACAAGGAGTTCGACGCCACGCTGCAGCAGCTGCAGCAGGGCACCCGCAAGCTCAAGCTGGCCGCGCACATCCAGAAGCCCGTGGCGGACTTCGTCACGCTCGAGGTCTCGGTGCCCGCGGACAGGATGGGCGCCGTCATCGGCAAGCAGTTCGCGCACGTGCACCAGCTGGAGAAGGAGTGCTGCGCCATGCTGGAGGTGGACAACAAGGAGAACATCGTCAAGATCACCAGCGCGCCGGAGCAGGCGCGCGCGGCCAAGGAAGCGATCGAGGACATTAGTCTGGCCACCAACCACTCGATCGGACTGCACCCGGACACGGTGAAGGTGCTCATGTTCCAGCAGGCGAAGCACCTGCACGAGCTGGAGAAGGCGCTGAAGCTCAAGATCGACATCAGTAAGGCGGAGGGCATCTTGACGGTCATGGCGTCGCCCGCTAAGGCGAAGCAACTTGAGAAGCAGATTAACGACCTGGCGGACGGCAAAGTGGACATCCAGCTGCCGTCTGAGATCGTGCCCAAGCTGATTGGCAAGAAGGGAGAGACCATCAACCAGTTGATGGAAGATACCGGCGCCCTCGTGGACATTGACAAGGTGACGAACAACGTGAGACTTGTCGGCACCAAGGACAGCATTGCTAGTGCCGAGAAGTTCGTGCGTGAGCTCATTAAAGAGCAGTCTCAGCGCGAGAAGAACTTCACGCCCGAGGACAAGCAGCTCTTCAAGGGATCGGAGTTCGCACAGTACAAGTTCGAGTTCTTCGCGGAATTCCTCATGGCCAACAAGGCCAAGCAGCTTCGTCTGCTGCGAACGGACGCTTCGGAGGCCCGGATCAAGGTGTTCAAGAAGGAGCGACGGATTCATGTGCTGGGCAACAAGAAGCAGATTGATGCCATGGAAGACGCGATTCGTGAACGTCTGAAAGAGTTCGAGCAGCATCACTGGGTCCTCGAAGTCGCGGATAACCACTTGTTGAGCCTCATTATTGGCAAGAAGGGAAGCAAAATCAAGGAAATCGAGAGTGAAGGCAAGGAGAGCAACGTCCGCATCGATATCCAAGACTCCTATGTGTGCGTGTTTGGCGACGATGAGGAAGCCATCAACAACGCGAAGGCTAAGATCACTGAGATCGTCGACACCAACCAGCGCTCAGTTTTTGTCACGTCGCGCTACTTGATCGCTGTGCTTATGACATCCAAGCGCGAAAAGCTGTCAGAAATCGAAACCAGCAGCGGCTGCAAGCTGCACTTGCCGCCCCCTCCGCGCGACGGCGCTGCTCGGAGTAGCGAAAGTGAATCGGATCAAATTAAGATTTCGCTTACCGGTACTCTGGAGGCGATTCAAAAGGCAAAGGAGCAGCTCGAGGAATTGGATGAAGCCCATCACGTCCGATATTTGCCTCTTGACAACGATGAAATCCCGGTTGTGATCGGCAAGAAGGGTGAAACCGTGTCGGAACTCGAAACCAAGAGTGGAGCCAAGGTCCGTGTGCTGCGAGGAACGGGCGACCAACCTTCAGAGTTGGAGATGATCGGTACGGAGGAGCAATTGAAAACTGTGCAGGCTGCGGTCGATGAGCTCTTGCAGACTCAGAACCGCCAGCTCCTGCAGCTGGATGCGTTTGCAACGGGTTGCTTGATCGGTAAGAAGGGCGACCGCATCAAGGCTATGCGTCTTGCACACCCCGATGCTACCTTGGATGCATTCCCGAACCGCGGACAGGTCCGCATCAAGGCGGCATCCACCGAAGCCCTTCAGGCCTGTGTTGACGACGTGCTTAAGACGCTGCGGGAAACTCATGTGATTGAAAGTGTACACGTGTCTCAGCAAGAGCAGCAAAACACTAATGGGCAACCGCGTGGCGCCACCGTACCGGCGCCAACTAACTTCAACGCTCTTCTGGAGAAGAACGAGTCTATCGCGATGCGGCTGCAGGAGCTTGAGGCCGAAGGCGGCGAGGGTATGCGAGTGTCGTTCCAAGATGGCGGCAAGGTGGCTAAGATTCGCGGTTCTGCTTTGGGAATTGGCAAGATCAAAAAGTTTTTGGAGATGCTGGTCTCACCAGACTCGCACTTTGTGGAGACCATTCCGCTCCCCTCTATTTCATTTGCAAGTGCTCTGGAGGTCAAGGGCGAGGCCGCGAAGCTGAACGAGAACGCGTTGCGAATCTGTAAGCAAACTGGATGTGAGCTGCGCGTAAAGCGTTCACCTGTGGCTTCAGGTGCAACTGAGGAGAGTACCATCCGCATTGAAGGTACTAATGCCGCTAAGGTGTACGAAGCTAAGGCTGAGGTCGAGAAGGTGCTGCAGTTCTACTACACAGACTGTTTCCAGACGCTGGAAGACCTTCCTCCCTCCATTGCGACCCGCATGTACGAGCTACTGCCTACACTCCGCGCCAAGTACAGCGTCGTGTTTTCACTGCCCACCAAGACAAGTCTGAAGGTTTTTGCGGATTCTAAGAAGCACACCCAGGAGATTACAAAGCAGCTGAAGACGGATGTTGAGGCGTGGAAGAAGCAGCATGTGGAGCTGCCCATTGTGGGCTGGCTTGTGCCCATTCTGGTTGGCCGCAATGGTGAGACCATCAAGAAGATAAGTACGGAAAGCAACGCCCGGTTGGATTTGAGTGCTCCGTCGCCCTCAGGCTCGCGCCACGAGGACCGGGTGCTTACGATTAGTTCGAGGGACGACGCAGCTATTAAGCTCGCTACCGAGAAGGTCCAGGAAGTGCTTACCCACCACAAAAAAATGTCTTCGGTAGTGGACGTGACCAAGGACAAGTTGGATGTGGCTCTCCGTGCTAAGAAGGATGCTGCAAAGGGGATTCAGTTCCACGTCATCGACGGAAAAGAGAAGGGTGAGCTGCAAATTGTCGTTTATGGTGATGATCATGATGAGCGCGAGCGCCTCGTAGAGAAGATCGAGCACCTGCTTGAGATTTTCGTTGTCGAGACGATTTCTCTGCCAACGACGGTTTCTCCGGCCTTTGCGAGCTCCATGGTCGGCTCTCTTATCGGCAAGAGTGGCGCCAATATTCGTGCGCTGCAGAAGCAATTCCCCGACGTCATGATTGACATTCGTCGTGGCGACAACTCAATCACGCTCAAGGGGCCCAAGGAGGAAGTCCAAAAGGTGCGCACAGTCATGGAAGACAAGATTGAGGAACTGTTGCGCAACGAAGAGGAATTCCAGCAGCGCCGTAGTGCCCGTTACCAGCAAGAGGCTGAGGAGCAGGGAGACGATGATAATAAGGCGAACGGTGCGCGAGATGCCAAGGTCAGCGATGAAAACTCTCAGCCGAACACGCAGTCGCAACAGCGACAGCCGTCTAAGCGCGTAGGCCCCATTGGTGGCGCACCGGCCATGGGTGAGGTGAAACTCACGAAGAACCAGCGCCGCCGCATGCGCAAGCGCGCTGAGAATGAAAAGTCGGACGTATTATCCATGCTGGTGGGCAACGGCCAGGGTACTGCGACGACGACGACAACTACGACGACTGTCAAGACTGTGGGCAGTGGAGTCGTCACGAGCAGTTCCACTACCACCACGACCAGCTCAATGAAGGAAAGCTACTACCATTCATCAAGCGGGTACTCGTTGCGCCTGTGAGTTGCTCGGCATGCAAGCCACAAAATGTGATAAACAAGCGCGAGAAGAGGACATACGTGTTCGTATACACTCATTCGTCACGCTATTGGGATAAGTGCAAATAGCTGTAAAGGTAAATGCATCTACAGAAGTCTACATACGTAGTACCATGTTATATGCACACTGTTGCGGTCACTCAGTCGCTCGAGCTGAATTCCACTCAGCATGTTGGCGTTGACAGGGTCAGAACATGGCTGCCAAAATGGATGTCGTTCATTAATGTTACCGGTATTCGTGCGCGGCAGCGTGAGCTGCTCGGCCTCAGTAAAAATTCTATGCAACTTTTTGTGCTGATCGTTGCCACCGCCTAGAGCTCGCGGTAGAGCTCGTCGATCTGCGGCTGGAAGTAGGCCTTCAGCTGCGGACGCTTGAGCTTGAACGTCGGCGTCACGAGACCGTCGTCCGACGAGAACGGCTTCGGGTGGAAGTGCACGTTCCTGACGCGCTCGAAGCCGCGCAGTTGCGCCTCCTTGGCCACGCGCTCCATGTCGTCGCGCACGTCCTTCTGGTACTCGGGGTTGGCGAGGACCTTGGCCTTGCTGGCGTCTTCGCCACTGAGACCGTGCTCCTGCGCCCACACCTTCAACACCTCCGGGTCGGACACCACCACGCCCACCAGGCAGCTCTGCAGCGAGTCTCCGTACACGAAGAGCTGCGCCACGTACTTGCACTTGGAGTACGCGTTCTCGATCTTCTCGGCGGCCACGTACTCGCCCTGCGCCAGCTTGAAGATGTTCTTCTTGCGGTCGATGATGCTGAGCGTACCGTCGGCGTTCCAGCAGCCGATGTCTCCCGTGTGGAACCACCCGCGCTCGTCGATGGCCTCGCGTGTCATCTGCGGGTTCTCGTAGTACTCGGTGAACATCTCGGGGCCCTTGACGAGGATCTCACCGCGCGGCCGGGGCTTGTCGTGGCTGGTGTAGCCCATTTCGGGCACGTCTTCCAGCTGCACCTGGCAGTACATGACGGGGGTGCCCACGTGCGACTCGGTGGGCATGTTCACCGCGCCCACGCAGACTGCGGCGGCGGACTCGCTGAGGCCGTAGCCCTCCACGACGTCGCAGCAGAAGACTGCCTGCATGAACTTCTTGACGTCCGCGCTCATCGGCGCCGAGCCCGAGAAGACGAGCCGCACGTTGCCGCCGAGCGCCTGGCGCAGCTTGTTGAACACCAGGCGGTCCCACAGCGCGTGCGTCTTGTAGCCCTGCTCCACGCCCGCCAGCTTGGACGCGAGGGCCTGCTCGAAGATCATCTTCTTGACGCCGCCCGCGGCCTCCACGCCCTGCGTGATCTTGTCGTACACGCGGCTCACGAGACGCGGCACCGTCACGAACACGGTCGGCTGCAGCGCCGCGATGTCGTCCATGAGCAGCCGCAGGTCGCCCTGGTAGAAGCCCGCGGACGCGCCGTTCAGACACATGAGCGCCAGCACCACGCGCTCCAGCACGTGTACGAGCGGCAGGTACGAGATGTGCACGTCCGTCGGGTAGATCGCGAGCCTGTTGCTGGCCTGACGCGCCGCGTACGTCAAGTTGCGCTGCAGCAGCACGACGCCCTTGGGGTCCCCCACGGTGCCCGACGTGTAGCACAGCGTCGACACGTCCGTGGGCAGCGGCGGGTCCGCCGCACACGGCTGCGCGTTGCCCTTGCGCTCGAGATCATCGAACGTCAGCAGCTCAATGTCGTGGGCCGCCGCGAGCTGCTGCTGCTCGTCGGTCACGGGGTCGATCAGGACGATCGTCTTGACGCTCGGACACTTGGCCGCGCAGGCCAACACGACGCCCAGCTGCTTGGAGCCGCAGAAGAGCACGCGCAGCGCCGTGTGGGTGATGACGAAGGGCACGGCCTCGGGCCCCAGCGTGTCGTAGAGCGGCACCAGCGCGTAGCTCATGCGGTCGCACGCGTGGTTCAGGAGGCACCACTCGACCTGGTTGCGGCAGAAGATGCCGACCTTGTCCTGGCGCTGCAGGCCCAAGGCGGCCGCCATGCCGCTGGCCACGTCGTCCGCGCGGGCCCTCACCTGGTTGTACGTGAGCCACTCGTAGGCTCCGGCCGCGCCCGTGGCCGGGTCGACGCGCCGCTGGCCGTAGCACGGCCGGTTGCCGCCCTCGAAGCCGCAGCCGACCAGGAAGTTGTGGTACAGCGTCATCTCGGCCTCGTCCACCGGCTCTTGGTCCGGGACGGTGTACGCGGGGCCGTGCGTGGCGTCGCGCGTGTCGGGCACCTCCACGGTGTAGCGCTTGCCCGTGTACGACTCGAAGTCCACGTCAGCCAGCGACCCGGTGCTTTGCGCGGAGCCCATGCTTGCGTTTGTGTGTTGGTGTGCAGTAAGAGGTGGATGTGCTGCAGACGTATAGCGGAGTCTGCTCCTCGAGGTGAATTGACGAATGGGACGCTGCTGGTCGTGGCAGACAAATCCACTCGAGACACGCACTGCAAGGTCTGCTTCGCAGATACAGGTGCATCGCTGACAGAGGCGTGTCGACGCGCGGCGAAATCTTGGCAAAAGCTTTCGCCCTGCGCGTTAGTCGATATGGTACACGGTACCGGTGCACTTCAACTTGCAATCTCTCCTGGTTGCATCGTCGGACGCTGCAGTGCAGTGGCTTGCAATGACGTTTTTGACGCGAATGCTGTGCCATGGGATGATGGCGGGGCCTTCTTCAGCCAAGTGTTGACGCCAGTGGAGTAATCGCGGGTGTGGCTGCAGAATGGAAGCTACTGTTGCATGAATGAAATTAGGCAAGCGTCAGCCCTTAAACCTGGCGCTATCCGCTAGAGTCGGCATCCATCGCCGTCTCACTTGAGTCCTTCGTACAACTTGGCGATTTGCTCCTGGAAGTGAGCCTTGAGCTGCGGGCGCTTGAGCTTAAACGTGGGGGTGATGAGGCCCTGCTCCAGCGAGAAGGGCTCCGGGTGGAAGTGGACGGTCTTGACGAACTCGAAGCCGCGCAGTTTGGCCTCCTTGGCCACTCGAGCCATGTCCGCCAGCACAGCCTTCTGGAACTCGGGGTGGCCCACCACCTTCGCGGTCGAAGCGTCGGCCCCGGACAGCCCCTTTTCGTGGGCCCAAGCCTCGGCTGTCTCCGGGTCGGGCACCACGATTCCCACCAGACAGCTCTGCAGCGAGTCTCCGTAGGCGAATATCTGGGCCACGAACTTGCTCTTGGCGTAGATGTTTTCGATCTTCTCGGCGGCGACGTACTCGCCCTGCGCCAGCTTGAAGATGTTCTTCTTGCGGTCGATGATGCTGAGCGTACCGTCGGCGTTCCAGCAGCCGATGTCTCCTGTGTGAAACCATCCGCGCTCGTCGATGGCCTCGCGTGTCTTCTCCGGCTCCTTGTAGTAGCCTGCAAAGATCACGGGTCCTCTCACGAGGATTTCTCCTCGAGGCCGAGGCTTGTCGCGACTTGTGTAGCCCATTTCAGGCACGTCTTCGAGCTGCACTTGGCCGTACATCAAGGGACAGCCAACGTGAGGCCCCGTTGGCATGTCGACCGAGCCCACCGTCACTGCAGCAGCAGTCTCACTGAGCCCGTAGCCCTCCGCAACATCGCAGCAGAAAACGACCTTCATGAACTCCTTTACTTCTCCGCTCAGTGGGGCTGAGCCCGAGAAGATGAGACGCACACGGCCGCCAAGCGCGAGGCGGACCTTGGAGAACACTAGAGCGTCCCACAACGCGTGGGTCTTGTGTCCTTCAGGCAGACCAGCAAGTTTAGCGGCGAGCGCACGTTCGAATAGAATTTTCTTCAGTCCGCCAGCAGCGGCGACCCCCTGCGTGATCTTGTCGTACACGCGGTTGAACAGTCGAGGCACCGACACGAAGACCGTCGGCTGGAGCTCCACTAGATCGTCCATCAGCGTGAGCAGATCGCCCTGGTAAAACCCCGCCGAAGCTCCGTGAGCCTGAAGAACGCCCAGAACAGCGCGCTCGAAGACGTGGGCCAGCGGCAGGTAGGAGCAGTGCACGTCTGACGGGAGGATGTGGATCCGCTTGCACATCTGCCGCACGACGTACGCGTAGTTCCGCTGCAACAGGATCACACCCTTGGGGTCGCCGGTCGTGCCCGACGTCTAGCACAGCGTCGACACGTCCGACGGCTTGGGCGGGTCCGCTCGCTTCGGATCCGCTTCACCGAGCAGCTCGAGCTCGTCGAGACTGCACAGCTCCAGGTTCTTGGCCGCAGCCTGTTGGATCTGCTGCTCCGTCACAGGCTCGAACTGCACGATGATCTTCAACGTCGGACAGTCCTTGACGCAGTCCATGACCACGTCGAACTGCTTCTTGCCGCAGAAGAGCACGCGCAGCTCCGTGTGGTTGACGATGAACGGCACCGCGTCGGGCCCGAGAGTGTCGTAGAGCGGCACGATCACGTAGCTCATGCGGTCGCACGCGTGGGCCGCCAGACACCACTCCAGCTGGTTCTTGGAGAAGACGCCGACCACGTCTTGGCGCTCGAGGGCTCCGACCGTCTTCAGGCCGCTGGCCACGCGCTCCACCCGCGTCTTCACCTCGTTGTACGTGAGCCACTCGAACGCGCCCGCCTTGTCGGTACTGGGGTCCACCGTCCGCCGTCCATAGAGCGGCCTAGAGCCGTTCTCGATGCTGCAGCCTCGCAGGAAGTTGTGGTACAGCGTCATCTCGGCCTCGTCGATCGGCTCCTTGTCCGGCACCTCGTAGGCGGGGCCGTGCGTGGCATCGCGCGTGTTGGGCACCTCCACGGTGTAGCGTCTGCCTGTGTAGGACTCGAAGTCGATTTGGCTCATCGGCAGCTCGGAGCTGCTGCCTGCGCCCATGGCGACGAGAGGAGCAGCGCAGTGCCGGTAACTGTAACGGATACCTTGCTTCTTGAAGACTGCACGACGGACGCCATGAGGGGACACGTCGGGACGCGGTGTGTGCGGCACCTCAATTTGGTGTGGTACGTGTACTGAACTTTGGACACATAGACGAGCCGACGAACTTCAACTTCGGGTCTTCTGAGCATTGCAGGACGCGCGCAACACAAACGCCTGGACACTATTCGCTGTTCCATCAGCCGCACTCGGCGAGCCACAAATATTGTGGACTCGTTGGGGATCCCAGCAGACCGTAGCATCGGTCATTCCCGTAGGTGGGCGAGTCGAAGAGTACGAAAGTGAGCGCGAACATGGGGACTCGAGAGCTTTGGTGGGAACAGCTCGCGGATGATATGGGGGTGACGAATTGAAGAAGGGGTGGAGACAGACTGTAGAGATCAATTCCATGCACGCAGTTCGGGGGATTGGGTCGGCTGTACGTGGACAGTTTCCTTGGACGGAACTGCAGCCTCGCGTCAGTCCATGTCGGCGCATCGGACCACCAGGGACAAGATTGGATGCGCCATTGCGAGTTTGCTGACCGCCTGTAGATTCCAGCAAGGCTGGCGTTCCTTGGATTGTCGATCCTCGCATCAAAACGGAAGCGCTGCTATATTAGGTAGAATGGTGGTTTCGTCCCTGTACTCGATCTGATCGACACACCTTCCTGCTCGACTCCCGTCTGGGGGTAGCAACATGACGAGGCAAGGCGATGACCCGCCGATGCCGTCATTGGGAGCCATCGTCGCTCCACCCAGGCGACCAAAATCCGCTGGAACATTCCCATCGGCCAACCGCAAACTCATCTCAGCAGCAGCAGCAGCAGAGACTTCGCACCGAGTTCGAATGCCGATCCCACGCAAGCACTCGATCCAGCAGCGGCGTCCTCAGTCGAGTCGATTCCCAGTTTCAGGGACAACAAGCCCAAGACCGAGACCGTGCTCAGCGGCTCTGCAGCTCTGGAGACAACCTGGAACACCGATCGCCTCTAGCCACAACGCTATAGTGCAGCGTGTAGTCCGAGAAGAGATCGTCGAGCAACGCCACGTGACGCTGGATGCTCAGCGTCAACTGCACGAATTGCAAGCCACCATCGCTCGTCGACAAGAGGAACTGGAGCTGGCACACCGACATCTCCAGGCTTTCGATATATCGCCTTCAGCACCGCCGACGAAAGCGATAACTGGACTAGCATCGCTTGATGAGGGCACTGCAAAACCTCAGAAGGTGCAGCCAACTCCTAGCGACGTCGCGTCTACTTTGAAGGAGGAAATTGCTCACCAAGACGCGTACAAGAAGAGACTGAGATACATGCACGAGCGACTACTGCAGCAGGTCAGATACCTGGAGGCAAACGCTGATCTACTGGCCGAGCGTCGACGAGCAGCGCACAGGGAGCGATCATTGTGTCGGAGTCGCGTCAAGCTCGAGTCCGACAAGAACCGTCAGATACGGCAGCAACTACGTGAAGTTCACGGCAAGCAGGCAGCTTTCAAGCGCAACGCGCTGCCCGTTCTGGAGTCCTACCGCGATGAACTGGCCTCCCGACTGGTGATAACGCAGCGCCGACATGACGCAGATCGACGTCGCGATGAGTTAATTCGCTTTGTCGACTCTCGCTCCACCGCAGTGTCCAAAGTCTCCACCAGATTGCTCACCAGCGCCACAGCAGCGATATCGAGACACCGAGCTCCTTCCTGTCGACTTCAGCGTCGAGATAGCTACGACATCTTGGTGGCAGACGCTGACGAGAACAAACGAGAGACGCTCTTTGCTGTCTACGAAGGACAATACGCTCGTGTGCTACGCGAAACAGGAGAAGTGGATCTGAACGTGGTCCTGGAGAGATTCCAATCGTATCGGGAGAGCACTGCGCGGCTACGGGAGATCGAGAGCGAGCTGCGCATTGAAGGAGCTCGACTGGCTACTGAGCAGCAAACGCACAGTGCCATGGTGTCTCGACTTCGGGTATCAGGCCCCACCGACGTAGCAGAACGTCGTCAACGACTACGTGACCGACTCGAAGGCGCTCTCCATACCCAACAACTCGAAAAGAACCAAGCTCGAGACCGTGTGAATGCGCAGCTTAAGGCGTTTGTGTACGTCCAGCAAGGAGTCCTCCATATCGTGGAGCTGCTTCAGTGTCTAGAAGATCGAGGCGGGTTGGCTCTGACTCCGCCACGTCCGGTGTTAGCTGTCGCGCGTACAGTCATGGGAGGCAACCAACCAGCCGAAGTCGCTCTGAAAACGGTAGTTCCTGCATTGCAGACTCTGGTGCAGCTCGCTCGTGAGGTGGGTCGTCGCGGTTTGCAGCGCGAATGGTTCAAACTGCCTCCTCTTGGCTACTCCGTGCCTCAGGTCGCTCGACTGGAGCAGTTTGCCCCCGAAGGCCAAGTACAGCGCGGTCCATTCGACTTTGATGCAGAAGACGAAGACGCGAGTAGTGAAGCAAAATACAGTAAACGCGCCAGCGAGCGACCAGAAGAGGAAGTCGACGAGGAGAGGCGAGATGCCGCCATCATGCGGAGGTCCATCAAGCGGCAGGAGAAGGACACACTGCGTCAAGCAGAGACGATTCTGCGCCAAACCAATGACGCTAGAAAGCTCCTGCAAATGCAGCAGCAGCAGGACCAGCAGAGAAGGCCCCAGTCGCCGAAGATTAAGGTGCATCAACAGTCTGACGTGGAGATTGTAGCGGCGCACTTTCGCGAACAACGGCGCGCTGAGCGGCAAGAACATCGCTTCATGAATGGCAGCGTCTTATGTGCTGGTAATCGCCGAGCTGTCAATAGCAACAACGCGATCGTGCCGGCAGCAGCACAAAGCCCCAAGCGCAGACAACCGTGTGAACATATTTAGGAAACGAAATCTATGGAGTTGTAAGTTATCGGTCACCCTCGGAAGCAGGCGCGCATGAAGCGGTTGTAGTCTACGAGTCCGTCGTCCCCGTCGAACGCACGAAGTACAGCTAGGAAGCTTGAATCGGTCAGGGGTAGTGCGTACCAGTCCAGTAGCTGCCGGAAGTGAGCAGCACTCACACGACCCGAGTTGGTCTTGTCGAGTGTCTTCAACGACGCGTACACTTCCTTCCACTTGGCCTGAACGCCAGCTCGCAGGTCTTCTGGAACGTCCCCACTGCCGCTTGCTTTGTTGTTCTTGATAGGCGAAGTCAGTGTCAGACTCGGTAGGTGGTCACCAGTGCCAGCCCCATTGCCATTATTTAATCCGAGGTCACTCAGGGCACTCGTGAGCTGACGCAACATGGCGTGGTAGTTGAGGCGTCCGTTTTGCTCCGCGTCGTATTTGAGCTGTAGACGGACGATCTCTTCTTGATCGAGCTCGATGCCGAGCTCACCGAGCACTTTTCGCAGCGATGAAGGGGTCACGCTACCTCGATGATCGGTGTCTAGAGCCTGAAGTTTGCGCGTGAGCTGCTTCCACGCGGTCTTCCCCTGAGCTTGAAGCGACTTCTGGAGCTTCAGCTCAACAGCAGCAGCACCGCCTGTGGCTCCCACGCCAGCATTGAGAGCGGCGCGCGGGTTTTCGACGGCGTGATTCACTGCCTGCGCTACCAGAACATGACCTGCGCGACTTGTGAGTTGTCGCGCGGCCACAATTCCAGCCTGAGAGCGACGCACAGCTCGAGGACTGATGCCCACAGCGCTGTAGTACGAGCAGTGACTTGACAGATCGCTCATGGAGGAATCTTTGCCGACTTTGTCGGGGTCTCGTCCGCCGAGTGCATGCAGCAACTGCAGATACTTGACTTGACCTGTCGTTCGCTCACCTCGCGCGTCCTCCTCCTCATAGAAACTCAACAACTCGTGCGCCGTGGCGTCGTCTCGCAAGTTGATTCCCAGTCGCTCGAGCGCGCGTCGGACCTCCGGGTACGTTAGCAGCCCCGAGCCACTTGGATCCATGTTGGCTAGCAGTCGGTAGACTGCGCTTTGCTGTGAGCGCGAGGCCGTCATGAGGTGACGTATAGCTGCACGCACTTGGTGCACATCTAGAGGCTGACCACTGGAGATCGAGTTCGTATTGAAGTCGTCTCGGTCTTCCCCGTCGCCTCGGTCCTCTTCATCGTCTTCTTGAAGCACCAAAGCTTGTGCTTGGAGTCCGGCCTTGCCATCCATGTCGAGCAGGAACCCGCGGTAGTAGAACTGTCCGCCTCGCGCGATGTACCGAGCGAAAAACTTGGCTGTACCTCGAGTTTCACGCCACTTGCTACCTGCTTCAGCACTCAGCTTGGCGCATATTCGCATGAACACAGGCAGCCCCACAAACCCTCGTCGGTCCGAGTCGTGTGCGACCAGCTTCGCTTCCAGTTCACCGACGTGTGCTTGGAAGAATTCGCGTAGCAGCTCTAGCTCAGTGCCTACGTCTACTTCAGTGTCTCCCAGAGAAGGCCCTGCAGCGGATTTGCCACTCACTCGAGTGCTGCCGTCCTCCGGGTCGCTGGGGTCATTGGCTTCCAGTCCAGGGTCTTCGTAGTCGTTCAGGAACGACACGTACCGGATCAAAGGCGCATCGGAGGCGACACTGCGGTCTTCGTAGAAGTAGCAGAGGAACGCAGTTTGAGCTTCCGTCAGAGACAAGGCCTCACGCACCGCGAGAGCGAAGGCTGGTGTTGATACGCGACCTTGTCGACGCGGGTCACACGCTGCGAGTCGGTCTTGCAACGATCGCCACTCGATCGCGCCCAGACGAGCTCTTGCCACCCGCACACTCCACACTAACACTAGCGACTCGGTGGGTGCTGTGGCTTGCTGGCTATGCTGTCGACCTACAGCGATAGCTCCTTTCGCACCTTCACCCTGTAGTGGAGGAGCAAAGAAGCTCTCCGTGTCCGCTACTCGCGGTCTGTAGCTCTTGACGAGAGACCGGTAGTCCATGAGCTGGTGCGTATGAGACCCACACGCGCGAAAGAGAGACCCAAAGTGACGGGATGGCAAGGGGCCAAGGTGTTTGCTCAGAACACGGAGCAGCTCCGCGGCAGGCACAAGTCCACCCTTGCGCGGGTCACTAAGCTCGAGCTCCACGTGGATCGCTCTCCAGCTTGCGTCTGGCAGCCGGGAGAAGGCTTCTTTGAGCTCATTTCCTGGAGACGACAAGGCCACGCGATTCTTGTACGCTCCTTTGACCTCTTTGTTCCCAGCGAAGACGAGCGAGCTGTTTTCTTGCAAGCTGCGCTTCATCGCTGCGGCTCCGCGCGGATTCGCCATCTCGGCGAAGCTAGCGACGAACTTGCGATAGTCGACGGTATTGCCGGAAGACGCCTCCGAAGCCGCGTACAGCACTGTAGCGACCTCCTCCTCGGATTCCACCAAACGGAGGTCTCGCAGGGCCTGTGCGAAGACCGGAGAAGGAACGCTACCCGAGTCGGTGGGGTCGAGAGCCGCAAACGCGCGAAGGATTTCGCTGTCACGCGCCTTGAGCTTCTTGCCCACGACGATGCGAAGCTGTTCCAGCAGAATGGGGTCTCTTCCTGTCGCTGACAACTTACTAGTGTTTATGCTGCTCTTCCTGGTAGTTGAACGCCCTCCCAGTGCGTTCGTCACGCCGGGAGACTGCAGCGTCTTGTTCGTGGCTGTGATGTTGTTGGCGCCGGTGCCAATGGCCACCTCAGCGATCGGTTTACCCGCTGGACGATCATATACAAGCGAGTTGCTGACATTGTTCGTGTCCCCGTGCTGAAAGCTGCTGCCGAATTGAGCGAGGAACTCGTGGTAGTCGATGTTGGTGCTGTCTTGCGACAGCTCCTCCAAAGCTGCGGCCGACAGCGGAGGAATCTGAAGCCCAGTGAGCACGCGCGCAAACGTTGTCTTCGGTAGTTTTCCAGTGCCACCCGCGCCAGTTTCAGCAGCTCGACACGCGTCTCGGACAGCAGTCCACGACACCCGCAGATTGGCCCCTAGAAGCGCTCGTATCTCTCCTACCAGTTGCGTGTGCCGCATGTTCAGTCTGGTCAAGTGCTCGACGAGTCGAGGTTTCTTCACCAGCGCGCGGCTTGCAGCGGTGGCCACCAGTCCGTTGCTTTCATTCGGGTGGCCCGTGTCTGGAGCCCCCGTCGACGGACCCCGCAAGGAGCGTGCAAGTTCCTCAACGAAGTCGACGTAGCGAAGCCCGCGGTCGTTGTTCTCTTCGAACTCGTGCCGCAGTGCCTGGGCCTCTGCGCGGGTGATGACAATTCCGTGCGCTGCGAACACGTCGCCTAGATGCGTGAGGGACAGCGCCTCTCGAGCTGTGGCAAGCTGGAAATTGCTCCCGAGGTTGCGGATGTCACCGCTCAAAATCAGCGGCTTCTTCCGCATTGTCGGCGGGATCGGCGACGAAGTTTCAGCCGGCCGAACAATCGCTTGAGCTTTCGCCTCCGCGCCTACCAGTTTCATGGGGGAAGCATTCAGCAGGTACGTTCGGCCACCACGTGCTGCTCCCCCGAGTGGCTTCGCCGGGCGAGGCGTCACGGATGGCGCCAAGTTGCTCATCTTCCACCGCCTGACCAAGACTGCAATGCAGACAAGGAAGCGAGCGACGAAGACGAAGAGGCCAGGAATATCACCGCTAAATCGAGCTACGACGACGATAGCTGCTCTCCTGCAAGGTGTCGAGCACAAACCCGCTATTCCTGGTAGGCGAGCATTTATCCGCCAGGACACTGGGTCGATGCTCACATGCGAATACTGGATCTTACTTAAAACCTAGGAGGTTCTCGAGAGAAACAAAGCTGCGACTTCAGTCGAAGTTCTTCCGTTCGTGCTGGCTGCTGGAATGAGTTGAGGACTAGACATTGTAAATAGGCATAGTAGAAGTACTTTAGAGAGTATTACGATCGATTTTAATAATATTAAAATACTACTATCTGGGTGTCTCAAAATATTACTACTAGGTTGTAAGGAGTTATTACTCCGACAGCTATACTGTAATATCACGCGCGTCGACTTCCTCAAGAGGGCGTCAAAATAGATACGCTCCGTTTTTGGTGTACTATATTGCTTGTATACGTGCTACAGCAGATGGCTCACGGCGATGCTCTCCCAACCTGCTGACATGTGATGTGAAAAGCGATTGAAAAATAGCATCTAACAAATTTACAATATTGTCTAATGTCGTAGTAATATAGTTGATTCTACTACTGGTTGCAAATAGTATCGAATAAGCTTAGTACAATCTTTCTACTGGTTGCAAATAGTATCGAATAAGTTTAGTACAATCTTTCTACTGGTTACAAAATTTGGTTTTAACGTTTTTAGGATCAGGACTAGCTCGTAATACGAGTCGTATCGGTACAAATGTTGCGTCTGAATACTTCGAAGTACATGCATACCGTTTTCAGATTCGAAGGGAAACAATGTGCTGAAGGATGGAGTCGTAAACTGCAAACAATGTGTTGAAGGAGCCGTAAACTGTTCAAAAGCTTACTCCCATGGGACCAACACCACCAACAAACACTCTCCGCTCTCCACAGACCGGTACACGCGTTCCAATTTCTAGTCGAATGGCCTCGTTCAGGTGGGGGAGCACCACCACCACAACCAACATCGATTCGGCCCTGAGTCTCATTTCATGCATCAGACGCTGCAGCCAGTCCGCACGGTATCTGCCAGAGACTATCTGGTCGGTTGTGCGTCTGTCACTCTGGCAGCATACATGTACATGTAGGTACAGCTGACTCCGGTGGCAGCACTCGACGCCAGCTCGGCCGTCTCGTACCGGCACCCGTTCATCATCAACTGGCGGGGGACCGGGGCACAATCAGCTCATGTCGTCAAATCCTCATCGTAATCCTGTCGTCAACCCTCGTTTCAAGAACCTACCCTTGTGCCCTCCACAGCTCTTTGCAGTGTCCCCGCGCCTCGGGTTAAGAACTCGCAGTCGATTCGCCCATCTGCCTCCTCTCCAGCCCAGCAGGTTTCGCCCACTTAGTTGTCCGACACACTCGAACTGCTGCTAGTCGCGCGTCTCCACCTCCCTCGCTCATGGCTGGAGGCGGAACCGAGTCAACTGCCGCCACCGACTGCAGTCGTCGACTCATTGTCGGCGGCCACGGAGCCGCGCGCGAACCTGATGAGCCCGTCAACTCGCGGCGAAATCGTCGGACGCCGCTCGCCACCACCGACAACTCGAGCGTCGGCAACTCGAGCCACTGGTCCTACCAGCACGCAGCCTCGCCAATGTGTCGACCGACCTCGCTGGAGATGAAGCGGCGACATCTCGCCAACGTCGAGGCGCTGCACGGCAAGTTGGCGGACGTGCCTCGCCACTGGCTCTGGGTGCGGTTCCTGCACAACTCGTTCTTCGCGCGGCGACTGCTGCGCTCCGGGATGCTGCTCAGTGCCGGTCTATTGACGGGGTACCTCTTCCACCGAGCGTTCGTCGACACTTGGCTCGCCGACCACAAAGACGTCGACTCGGACGAGTACGACAACTGCCAATCGGTCGCGACCTTCTCGTCCCTCATCTACCAGACGCTGCCGGCCGCCATCGTCTTGTCCCTACCAGGCTCCGGTCTGCGAGCCTTCGAGCCTTTCAAACGTGAGGACCATAGGACCAAAACCCATGACAACAGCCAAGAAGAGGCCCATTCTACCAGTGTGGCGACGATCCGACGCTGCTTCATCTTCCAGCTGTGCGAGGTGCTGGCGGTGTTCATGCTGCTGTTCGACGTTGGACTGGTGCTGTATTTCCTCCACGTGCTGTTCGTCGGCGCGCTCACGTCGTGCGGAAGTTTCACCACGCAGCTCTTCACCATCCTCGCCGCGTTCTGCTACGCCGGACTCTTCAGCGTGCTCTACTACTTCGCGCGATACCGCGAGCACCAGCGTTGCGCCAATTTACATTGAAAAATTGATTGGGATCTGCTGTCGCGCCATAATACTAATTGTTCACAGTCAATGCTGACATTTAATTGTAAATAGTATATATCATATAATTTGTATAGAGACTAGTGCGGCGATTTGATTGGCTACTACAGATAGGTTTTGGTATACATTTGACAAGTCGTTGTCGTATTCAATACAATAATATAGTTGATGACAAATTTTAAATTGTAATTGTTCCTACCAATTTTCTCAATGATTTTATTGCAATTAAAATTGACACAACGCTGCCGAGCACATCAAGATGCAGCTCGGCGCCTTCGCGGAGAACGACCAAACCGGAGATTTACGGAGGCACGTCGACTTGCGGGCGGTCAAGAGGCTTGACACGGCCAAGAAAATGATACACGTCGTGCGGACACGCCTGTACCACGCCACTCGACGAGGAGACCTGCACGAGATGCGCGAGATCCTCGAGTACGTCAAGGAGAGAGGACTCATGAGCCAAGAGGTCGGATTCCCGCGCAAGTTTTACTCGACTCCGAAGATTAAGTGGAAGTTCTTCGCCCGGTCGACTGAGAACCCGGTGCACGTCGCGGCAGGTTTCGGCAACATCCGCGCGTTGGAGCTCTTAGAGGAGTACGGGTTCGACTTGACAGCGCTCGACAAAGTGCAGCGAGTGGTGATCTCGACCGGCGGGTTCTTTTGGCACTTCATCCAACTGATCGTGAAGCGCCCAAAAGGCTGCGACGCCGAGACGGCCGATTCCGTCTTCCACACGAGCCTCATCACGCCGCTGCACTGCGCTGTAGCAACGGGACATTTGATCACGGTGCGCTGGTTGCTGGAGCGAGGCGTGCCGCCGGGCACACTGGCCCAGGCATCGTTCAGGTCCAACCGCATACCGCCGCTCTTCCTCGCCGAGCACGTGGAGATCGCAAGAGAGTTGCTCGTTCACGGCGCTGACCCGCTCGTGATCCCCGATCCAGGATTCATGAACACCATGACGCCGCTGCAACTCGCGTATGTCCGTGGCAACTTCGCAGTCGCGCAGGAACTCGAAGAGTGGGGAAGCGACGTCGCCCTCACGCCATTCCACCTCGCTGCGGCTCGCAACAACATCAAAGCTGTACGCAGGTTTATCGCGCGCAAGACCGATGTGGATTGTCTGGGCGAAATGGGCTACGTCGGACTCAACCGCCGCACGCCGCTGCACTGGGCTGCCATCAGCGGGTCGAAGGAGGCAGTTGACGCCTTGCTGAAAGGAGGAGTCGACCCAAACTTCCAGGACGTCCGAGGTCGGTCACCGTTGCACTGGGCGGCAAAGCTCAATAAACTGGAGGTGGTTCGCTCACTGCTGGCTGCCGAAGCAGACCCCAACCTAGAGGACGGTGAGTTCATGACGCCGCTCATGTGCGCGGCATCGGCATTGGATGCGCCTGCTGAATTGTTTAGTGAGCTCACGGCTGGAGGAGGCGACATCAGGTACCAATTGCCCACTACAGGCGACACGGCACTGCATCTAGCCGTCCGACGAGAGAACGAAGCATCGGCACTCGCGGCTCTAGCGAGTGGTGGAGACCTCATGCGCATGAACCACGAGGGTCTACGTCCGTTGGACTGCACGGCCTCAACACGGTTGTTGTTCGAGCTCAAGCGCGCGGCCGGCCAGCGAGACGTGATGATCAGCTACACGCACTCGCACCTTGAATTCGCTCGCAAGCTGCGCCAGACACTGGAGGAGGCCAATGTGACGACGTGGCTCGACCTGATGGACCCGAGCGGTATCGGCGGAGGTGCCGTGTGGCGCGAGGAGATCGCGCGAGGTATCACGAACGCGTCGGTGGTGCTCTGCATTCTGACGGAGGACTACGCGTCGTCGGAGTGGTGTCTGAAGGAGCTTGCGCTGGCCAAGCAGGTGGGCACGCCCATCTTGGCTGTGTCGACGGAGGGTGCCGTCGTGGACGAGAACTTGCAGGTGTATCTGTACACTCGACAGATTATTCCTTTCGAGCCGGCCATCGTGGATATTCGCCACGATGAAGGTCGCGTTGAGTACGAGTACGACGAGAGCAGGTATCGGTCTCAGTTCCACCTGCTGCTGGACGGTGTCCGGGATGAAGTAGAGAAGCGTCGCTACTTTTCAAAGCAGAAGAATGTTGCTGGGAGCCGTAATCCCGACCCGGTTGCCGAAGACGGAGCTGGAGAGCGAAGCAATGGAGGTACAATGCTGCAGACTTTTAGCGCAACGCACCTCTCGCAAGTGACGGATTCGTGGGGCCCTTCTAGTTCTCAGCCGAACGGGTTTGTGTTCGTTTCACACGGAGACAAGCACGCAGCGTTCGTTCGTTACCTGTCGTCACAGCTCTCGGAGGCAGGAATCGCATGGTACAGCGACCAAAGTGTCAGCGGACAAGATTTCTACACGCGAATCCAAGTAGCGCAGGAGACGATTCTCCGATGCTCGTGCTTCGTGGTGCTGGTGTCGAGACAGACCATGGGCAACGAGTTGGTGCGGGACCAGCTAGCGTTCGCGGAGGACAAAGGACGGCCTATCTTCCCCGTTGTACTGAACGACCTGGAGCCTGGACTGGACAAGCGGTACACCTTGGTGCGTAGCGAGCTATTCCACTTCATGGCAAATGGAATGGGTATCAAGGCCAGCTGCAACCAGCTCGTTCGAGCTCTACGCCAACACTGCAACGCGGACCAACATGCAGGTTCCACTTCAGGCAGCGAAAACGAGCAAGTGCGCAGCTTCGGCTCCATCGGGGGTGTTGAAGACAGCCAGTCAGACTTTTCAAGCACAAGTATTTAGAATGTAGTCCTCTATTCAAAACTTAACCCCTAATAGTCGAAATGCAAGTAAGCTTATCATAGCCATCCACTACATACAAATAGTTCACGCTGCATTCACGTCGCCCACCACATACTCCGGGGTCATGAGCGCCTGCTGCAGCACACTCACCACATCCCCTGCGCTTCCGAGCACCCGCACCAGCGACTCCACTAAATTGATGCTCGTTTCTAGACGCACCACTCGGCCACTCTCTGCGTCTAAGAGCAACGTCATCTCGCAGCTGCAGCTCAGCCGCTGACCAAGCAGCTTCTCTCGCAACGCTCGGTAATCATCGGCAGCAGCGTCGGCATCGCTAGTGTTCGCGTTCTCCAGGTGCGGGAACACGCAGCGCAGGGTGAACTCGGACACCGTCACACTCAGTCGTGCCGAGGCCTTCAACACACCAGGGGCCACGGATTCCACGCGTTTGAGCTGAATCTGTGTGTCACTGAAGTACAGCGCGTAGCGGCGGAGCTGCTCCAGCAGCGCGTTCGTGCCGCTAACGCTGCCCATGGACACGTCGTGCGTGAAGGACTTCTGCAGCACACGGAGACTCTGCCGCGTCTCGGCGTGCTTCATCATCTCCTCGACACTTGTCATGTGCCACGGCGAGTGGAAGCTGGTCTCAAGCAGACGAAAAATTTCGCTCACGACGGACTCACGTTGGTCTTCTGACTAAGACGCAGCCGCTGTCGCTTGTGCCGAAGACCGTGCAGCTCCTCTTGTAGCTGCTGCACCTTGTGCTCGAGTTGACTTTGGCGGATGCGCTGCCTGTTGCGGTAGCGAGTCTGGCTGTTGCGACACTGCTCGCGTCGGATGACCTTCTTCATCTCGATGCGCGTGGCCTTGTCCTCAATGCGATGGAGGCTTCGGCGACTGGTTCGACACTCGGTACTTAGCTGCGATAGTGCTGCATTGGTCGCCACCGACACTGGAGAGGCGGTCGTCGAGGGTTTATAGGGCGGAATGGCATTGTACCAAGGCTCCACCCTTTCGGTCACCAGCGTATCGCTCTGGGGCGACAGGCCTTCGTGTACCTTGAGTGGGTTCGTCGGCGGTTCGTCACTACCAAAGTGGCGGCTTTCAGCTCGTCTGCGTGGGAGAACGTGGCCGATCACTCCGTCGCTCAGCTTCGCGCGGGCGCGCTCAAAGCGGTCGAGCGCCGAGCTGTGGAGGAAGTCGAATTGGCTTGCCATGGGTCTGGAAAATTTCGTTGTGTGTGTTGTGGTTCACTCTCTCTGAGTGATGAATGAGACCATACACCGCATTGTTGTCCCATATGATAATCGTACACCTTGCACGCGATGTTCACTGTCACGCGGTGCCCTGAAATGCGCGTCATCCTGGCAGATAGCGTGGTTGGTGACCGCTGTAGCCTCGTTACCGGTACCTTACAGTGCTGCTGGTCTCTGTAACCCAGATTCTGGATGGCTGATGCTCCATCAGGCTCCGCCTCGAAAAATTTCACATGCAGCGGAAGTATTACAATACTTATACATGTATAATATATATACATATTATGTACTAAGATATAATATATTTTTCGCTCACTTTTGGGGCACAAAGGTTGCTGCGGTTCCACCGCTCTCTGTCCGGGTGTGGCGAGGAGGGTTTAAAATTGATGTAGTTTTCTAGACTGACTGGGTCGGTAGCAAATTACAGAACGATGAAGTTTTGGAGCAGTAATCTTGCAGCCATTCGTTGTGCTTTTCAAATCGGTTGAAGACCCAGCGACGAGCAAACCGGCAAGACCGCCAAATGTTACTATCACCCGCAAGTGCCAGTCATATTTTCAGTTTGAAAAGATAAAAAATGAGAGAAGTCCGAAGTATTTCACGCCTAACTTTTCTCAACTAATGTAGCAGAAAAGACCCGGGATATCGGTGATTGACCAACCGAGCAGCTTGCTTGGTTTTGAGGCTGAACTCTTACTTAAAGGGTGCCTAGTGCTTTGAGAACCACAAACATGCAATTTTAATTAAAAAAATACCTTTTTTAAAAAGTAAGATGACAGTTTGCTTTCAAAACGCATCATATCTCAAATATGCTACTGGATAGGTTTGAGGTTAGCCGTTTACGTCCCCATCCCTAGTCATGGTGGTCCCATACGGCACAGTAATCTTACAGTACACCATGCACGCAGTGCTCACTGTCTCGCGGTGACCGAGATAAAGTGCGCGTCAACACAGATAGCGTGAATTCTGACAAGACCAGGTGTGCTGTACACACAGTCTGGACTGTAGTGTCGAAATAACGGATCACCAGCACATGTCCAGATGGACGTAATCTTCGGTGTACTTGTTTGAAACAAGTTGTTTCCCAGCAATCGCTGCTACATATATAATACTGATTATTTATTATACTGTACTCAGTTGCGTCATGGACAGACCACATGCTGTCCGGAGTCCGGAGCTCAGGCTTCCTGCTTCCTTCCGTCGCAACTATAGCCTCACAGCCCCCGATCACGCTCCAGCTCACGAGAAATAGCCGGAGACTCCGTCGCCGCAACCTCGGACGGTCAATCCAGTCAAAGGCGACGACCATTCATCGGCCACGGAGCTCCTCGCGAAGACTTCGATTCCTAACGTACACTGTGGAGCCCGCTCTAAGCTTCTGCCAGCCATGCAACCGCCAGCTCTCCAGCTTCCAGCACGGTAGTCCAGCAACAACTCGTCGGCGAGGCCCCACCGTCAACGCCTTGAGGACTTTGATATCGACACTACGCCAACGTCCGCGAACGGCGCGGCAAATCGCACGGGCGATGTCCGGGATGTGACGGAGAAGCACTTGTCCGAAGAGAAAAATATGTCCGGCAGCCGTAGTCCTGAACCGGTTGCTCGGTACCAACACGCTTCAACGCTACTACGAAGTATTACCATATATATATAATATACTAACTGGTCCCGCATCAACTCGTTGCACATGATCCGTCTCGATACCAGCACCACAGAACACGAGCAACGGAGAATCATCTCCTGTGCTACTTGGATTCGCGTGTAGAAATCCTGTCCGTTGACGTTGATCGCTGCAGCATGCGACTCCTGTCTCCAAGAGCTGCGTCGATAAAATGTTGCTTGCTTGTCTCCGTGAGATGAACACAAATTGGCGCTCTTGCCATGAGAAGAACGAGAGCTTGAAGTTCTAGTACGAATCCGACACTTACGAGAGATGCGTTCCATTAAAAGTCTGCAGCGCAGTACCTCCATTGCTCCGCTCCCCGCGTTGCAGTGTTGGCGAAGAGCTGGTTGCAGCTGGCTGTAAAACTCGTTTTGTTTGCCATGAAGTGGAGAAACTCCCTATATGCAATATATGTTGTCTTTTGTCCTCCACGATCAACTACAGGCAACGAAAACGAACAAGTGGGCAGCTTCGACCCCAGCGAGGGATATGAAGACAACCAGCTAGACTTTTCCAGCACAAGTATTAGAATGTAAAGCCCTCTATTCAACAACACTCGAATGTAGAGTCCTCTTTTGAAAACTTAATTTACCAAAATGCAAGAGTAAGAGGATGAAACCTCTTTGGCGTGTCCTCATCCACCCCTCTGCCTAAGACGACCAAGGACGGACGGACGGCAGCACGACAGCGGCGCAGAGAGACCAGTGGAGGGTCGGGGTGAGTCTATCCCCCGAACCAGCAACCAAGATCTTTCGAACAAGGCGGGCAAGGGCAACAGCAGGTGGCGATCTTCGAGCGAAGCGCCGCGGTTGCTAGTTGAAGACCGACAGAAGATTTCAAGTGCATATGTAGGGTAGGGATCAGTTGCGAATCTGCGGTGAAGCAGAGAGAAGACAGCGGAGTGCACTGTCATAGTGCACAAGAGCTAACGACCAATACAGCAAAAGACTGAGGCGAGTAAGTACTTGTGTATTGCTTGTTAGTGTGAGGAATAAGCCCCCGAGTGTGTAAGAGAGACGGGTATCTGCAGCCCCGTAGAGTCGTCGGTATCTGCAGCCCGCGAGGCGCACTCGGCGGCCAAAGAGAGGGTCATTTAGCCCCCGGTCGTTTAGCCTCCGGCGCTGAGTGTTGCGCGACTTGGCCAAGATCTCTGGCGCGGCTGCCTTACATTGCGAAACCCAGGAACGCGGCTACTACTGTTTAGCGTGTGTGTGTAGGAATAGCTTACGTATATTGTATTGTTAAGCAGTAGCGGTCGTAGCCACCGGACACCGTCCTGTAGCTAGTGGCAGGCCTGGAGGTGACGCAGTGTGGACACCACACGTAGCGACGCGCAAGTGACGAACTCGCCACAGTACTAGAACACTGCTTACTTGGTGGCCAAGCAGGGGCCTTCCAACACGGTTGGCCTTCGAAGACTGAAGACGAAGACCTTCCCGAGGCTTGGCTCAGTGGCACGAACCCAGCCACGGAACGGAGAAGAGGACGGAACGGAGTGAGAGAGCGGAACGGAGAGAGAGAGCGGAACGGAGAGAGAGAGCGGAACAGAGTGAGTGAGAGGACGGAGCGGAACGGAACGGACTGAGCAGAAGAAGACAAAGCAAAAGAAGTTTATTGAAGTACCGCAGCAGCACCTGAGCAGCGGCTGAGCAGACGACCACAGAGGAACTGAAGAGCGAAGATGACGGCACGGGCGACGCGAGCAGCACGACGCTCGAGTACGCCGACGGCAGGCTCCACGACTCGGAGCGCCGGCGCACCATCGGCACCGAAGAGGCAGCGCCAACCACGAACGCGAGTGCGACTGAGCGCCGGCGGAGGTGGCGACGGAGACGATGATGAGGTCGTCGTCAGCAGTGGCGTCACGATCACCGCCGCTGGAAGTCACGACGACGACTCCAGTGACGATGACGGCGACAACAACGCCGGCAACCACGGCGGCGGAAACAACAGCAGAGGCGGATCCGGAGGTAACGGCGGAGACGGACGTGGCGGCCGCGACCACGGCGGAGCAGACGGCGATGGCGGCGGACAGCAGAGCAGCGGACGACAGCAACCAGCGCGCACACCAGCCCCAGTCCAAACCCAGCAGAGCGACGAGCTGGAGGACATGGACTGGTGGGAGGCGCTGACGCCGAACCAGCAGAGAGCCAAGATGAAGAGGTTCCTGGTGCAGCCACCAGCAGCCCCACCAGCACCTCAGCCGGTGGTGATCCAGGCACCGGCACCAACACCAGCGCAGGAGCGCCCGAACCGACGCAAGATGAAGCGTCTGCACTTGGAGGACTTCAAGGGGACCACCGGCGAGTCGGTCGAAGCATGGCTCGCGACGATCCCCCAGGAGGTTGAGCGGCAGGCGAGTCTCGGCGGCGACACGTGGACAGCGGCCGAGCTGTACTACGGGGTCACTGCCCACCTGAAAGAGGGAGCAACGAAGAGGTTAATAACACTGTCGGAGAACATGCGTGAGGAGGACAAGAACCTCGCTTACCTGATCAAGATGATGCGGAAGAAGTATGGGCGGCGGGACAACATGTTCCGGATTCAGCAGCGCCTCGCTGCGCGAGTGCAGCAGCCCGGCGAACGCCTGAGCGACTTCGCGACGAGCCTGACCAGCATCGGCTTCGGCAAGCGCGTGTCGGCTGAGTCCTACGTGGAAGCGTTTATTAATGGGATCAACAATGAGACTACGGCGACACAAGTACGCACCTATGAGCCGACGACGCTCGACGAGGCCGTGCAGTTCGCCGAGGACAAGTGCGGCGAGTTTGGAGAAGGCTTCAAAGTGACGGACTGGCGGGTGGCGAAGCGGCGCTACAGCGAGGAGCGCGAGTACGGCGCCGAGGACGACACGCAGCCGGCGAAGAAGAAGCCGCCCACGACCGAGAGTGTGGACCAGCTCGACTGGAAGAAACTGAGCTTGGGGTTCGGGGGCAATGAGGACACCCCTCCCAGCTTCGATACTGAAGGCAAGGCTGTTAGCGGATTGGCCAAGACGGCTCAGAAAGACCCGCTCTCATTGGCTGCACTTCGTGCACTGATGGTGGTAGCAGGGTTAGGGCGGGAAGAGACGGTAGGCGGAAAGGCGGCGTCCAGCAAAGCCAAAGTGGCCAGGGCCCTGGAGGTGAAGAGCGAAGGCGGCAAGCAGTCGCCCGACAACCAGGCGAGCAACCAGAGCGCCGGCTGGCAGAACCCGGTCGGCGGATACGGCGGTGGTTACGGCGGCGGGCAAGGCGGTGGCTACGGAGGCTACGGCGGCGGACAAGCCGGCAGCAGAGGCGGCGGCTTCGGAGGACGAGGAGTCGGCGGTGGTCAAGGCGTCGGACGTGGACGCGGCGGCGGAGGCGGACGTGGGGGACTAGAGAACTACGGCCCCACAGACACGCGTCCGATCGCACAGCGCAAGGCGGAGACTTCGTGCGGATACTGCGGCACGAAGGGCCACTGGTGGCGCGAGTGCGCGCAGCGCATCGCTGACTTGCCGGCGACGGACAACCAGCAGACGGCGAACGCAGCGGTCGGCGCCAGCGCCGCCGCAGCGACAGCAGCAGCGGCGGGAAATGGGCAGCGGCAGTAGAGGCGGGGTCTCTGCTGTCCACGATGAATGCATGCCCCGAAGAAGACGCGGCGGTCAAGACGCCGGCGGTCAAGCGACGGTCCAAGCGTGAGCGGGGTCGGCGTCGACTGACGCCGGCGTCCAACGCCGGCGGTGGAAGCAACGTGGCACGCATGCAGGCCCCGGGTGGTCAGCCCAAGGGGAAGAGCGCCGGTTGTGGAAACCAGGGGAAGAGTGAACGGAGAGACGGCGGTGAGACGGAGCTGCCCGTGCTGGGCAAGCGACGGCGTGGAGACGAAGTGGTGATGAAGGCGGATGGCGAGTTGATCGTCGCGAAGGCGGGTGGCGAGTCGATCGACGCGAGGGCGAGCGTCGAGTCGACCGGCGCGAAGGTGGATGGCGGATCGACCAACGCGAAGGCGGGCGTTGAGTCGACCGGCGGGAAGGCGGACGGCGAGTCGAAGAGCGCCGAGGTGGACATGGAGTTGGGCACGGTGTATGTGTCCGTGGACACGCCCACGGATGCGGCTCCGGACGTGACGTCCAAGCACGCGGAGGCGTCGGTGATTGCGCAGTGTGGCTCGACGGCCACGGATGGCGTCGCAGAGGAAGAGCAGTAGCCGCCGATCCCGGATGGGGTCAGGCGGCAGACGGAGAAGATGAGTGGTGGCCGGACGGCCGCTGCTCGGCGACGGAAGCGGCGGGCGGAAGGCGCAGTGGCTGCAGCGCATGGAGTCCTCGCTGCAGAAGTGCGCGAGCGACGTGAAGAACGTGCCAAGGTGCTGCGCGTCGTAGTACGGCAGGTTATTGCCGAGCTACGCGAGCAAGCTGACCTGAAGCAGCGACGGTGTGACCACCGCGAGGCGCAGATCGCCGCGGCGGTCGTGAAGAAGGCGGAGGCGGCTCGGAACCAGCGCACCAAGCCCGTGGCGACGTAGGTACCGGCTGCCGAGCACTCGGCAGCGACGCAGACGGAGGAGGAGTGGCTGGCGGCGGTACAGCGGTTCGCTGAGAACGCGCCGGTGGAGCTGCCGGAGGAAGGCACATTGGCGGAGATGAGGGCGGTCCGACGAAGGGCCATGAAGGAGGCGAAGCGGTTCCGGGCGGCACGACGCACCCACCGACTTCGATAGCGAGGAGGTCGAGTCACGCGGGTCGGTGTGGCGGCACCGGAGGTCGCGAGCGGGCCGAAGGCGAACGAGTCAAGGCGGAAGCACCGCTATTGCTACCAGCAGCAAGGCTGCTACGGTGACGTGGAGCTACGGAAGGTGGGGGACCAGGCGGACGTGCGAGTGGCACAGTTGCGTGCTGCTGGCAGCGGCAGTCCCAGCTGCTTGCCGACAGCGCTGCTCGCGCTGACACGGACCAACACGCAGGAGGTCCGGCTGGACAGCTGCGCGCAGTTCAGCGTAGCCTGAGTGGAGCTACGCAAGTACGAGCGGTGTCTGACCAGAGACGCCCCTGTGGATATTGTGGAGGGCTTTGGCGGAGGCACCAGCCGAGTGCTGGGAGTGTGGAGATTTACTGGTACGACGCAGTACCAGCAGCGCATTACGATCGACGCACTGCTCGTGGAAGGGCAGGGCGACGAGCTGCTGATCGGTGATGATTGGATGGTGGAGCGGCAGGTGAAGATGGACTTTGGCAGCCGTGAGCTGAAGTACCTCGACGTGACGGGGCAGAAGGTGATCTTACCGTTCACCTGTCACGGAGTGTCTACTCTACAGCAGGCAGGACAAGAGCGGAGGGCAGTCGTGCGCTTGACGAAGACTGTCAAGTTGGCGACGAACACAAGAAGCGTGGTACAGATGAAAGTGGATGCCGAAGATGGCACCACTGGTGTATTTTTGCCTAAGCCGACTTCGAAGCGGCACCTACTGATTGCCCCGACCGTGGACACGGTCAAGGACGGGATGGTGAGTGTCGTGGTGCTGAACGTGGACGGACAGCGGGAGAAGCTGCCTGCCCGTGAAGCGCTGGGCACGTGGATCCCGACCGACGCTGACATGGAGATCTTGTCGCTCAATGGCGAGCTGGAGAGTGACCGAGTTGCGAAGTGGGTAGCTGCCCTGAAGAAGGGCGATGCTCGTCCCCTCCAGGATGAGGACAAGCTTGATATTGGTGACATGGAGGCCGCCGACAAGGACCTCGTGATTGCGTTACTGCGGCAGTACGCCGGCATCGTGGAAAAGAAGCCGGGGTGCCCGCCGCTTGCGAAGGTGAATGTGGAGCACCACATTAACACCGGAAACACTGCGCCGATCATGCAGCGCAGGCGTAGACACGCCGTGTCCGAAAACTTGTTGATCGACAAGGAAGTCGACGACATGTTGAGCAACCAGGTGATCGAGCCTGGAGAAGGCGCGTGGGGATTCCCCGTGGCGATTGTCCGTAAGAAGGACGGGAGTGTGAGATTTTGCATTGACTATCGATCACTAAACGCAGTCACGGTGAAGGATGTCTATCCTCTGCCGCGTGTTGATGAAACTTTGGAGGCACTGCATGGGTCGCAGCGATTTACGAGTCTAGATCTACATTCTGGCTACTGGCAGCTAGGAGTGGCGAAGGAAGACATGGCGAAGACTGCGTTTACGACATGACGTGGACTATTTCAATTTTTAAGAATGCCTTTTGGCTTATGTAACGCGCCTAGCACGTTTCAGCGTCTGATGGACTGTGTTTTGCGTGGTCTGACTTGGATCTGCTGCTTGGTGTATCTCGACGACGTGGTGATCTTCACCAAGGGCACAGTCGCGCAGCACGTAGTTGAACTAGCTGTTGTACTTGAGCGCCTGGCCGAGGCAGGGCTCAGCCTGAAGGCTTCGAAGTGCTCGTTTGCTACGACTAAGATGGAATATTTAGGGCACGACCTGACACCCGACGGCATCCAGCCGACGGACCGACTGATTAAGGCGATTGTAGACTTCCCCAGACCTGAGGACGACGTGCAAGTGCGGAGGTTTGTAGCCCTCGCGGGTTACTACCGGAGATTTGTGCCGGACTTTGGGGCAAAGATGTCCCCGCTGACTAACTTACTGAGGAAGGACACTGAGTGGGCGTGGGGTGCTCCACAAGAGGAGGCCTTCACCTGGGCAAAGGCATGGCTGAGTCAAAAGCCTGTCCTAATTTATCCTGACTACCGGCTACCTTTTAAGTTGACGACGGATGCAAGTAAGACGGGGTTGGGGGCGGTGCTGTCCCAGGACCAAGGGCACGGCGACCAGCCGGTCGCTAATGCGTCGAAGGTGAACAGCCCGACTGTGAGCAACTACAGCATTTCTGAACTCGAATGTCTGGCGGTCGTGTGGGCCGTACGACTATTCCGCCCGCATTTGTACGGACGCAGATTTTCTATTGTTACAGATCATATAGCATTGAAATGGCTGATGACAGCCAAAGAACCAGCAGGACGCCTGCACAGGTGGTCCCTGACACTGCAGAAGTACGACTTCGACATCCAGTACAGGCCGGGCAAGGAGAACCATGTGGCAGACGCCCTGTCCCGAGGGCCAGTGCCGGTGACCGGCGAAAGGGCAGATGACGGCGATCGTCCAGCAGACGGCCCCGTGATAGGACTGCAGGACGTGCGTTCAGTGACTGAGGAGAAGGTGGCAGTAGTGAACATGCAGTACGCGGCGGAGCCCATGCACGGGTCGACGCCGAGGAAGCAGAGCGACGAGATTGATGCGGACGTCGACGGCGCAGCGAGGAGTGTGATCCAAGCTGCCGCCGTACGTCGAGTTGAAGCTGCAGAGCTCGGGGTGGTGCAGTTCACGGACGGCGACATCAAGCGCGAGCAGGACGCATCGGTGATGGTGCAGTCGCTGCTGCGCAAGGGTGCATACCGCAGCCAGCGGGTGTACCGTGCTGAGGACAGATTGGTGCGTGTGGAATTGGAGGGCGGCGACAGAACTATCCTACCAGTGATCTACTGGGCCCTGGCATTCAAGGAGGTCCACGACAGTATCTGGGCGGGTCACCTGCGAGGCCCGCCGACGCTCGAACGGCTCCAGCGCATGTACTGGTGGCCGCGTATGCGTGAAGAAGTGCAGAGTTGGGTGGCAGCCTGCCAGGACTGCGGGTCCCGAAAGGCGAAACCTAAGGCAGTAGTCCCTCCGCTGCGAAGCGTGAGGACGGGCGATGTTTGCGACCGGTGGGCTATTGACGTAGCAGGCCCGTTGCCTGTGACAGCGGGTGGCAACCGCTATGTTATCGCGGCTGTTGAGTACATGACGCGGTATGCGGTGGCGACCGCAGTGAGTGAGCACACGGCAAAAGCAATTGCCAGATTTCTAATGGACAAAGTGGTCTTTGTCTACGGGCCTATGCGCGAAATCATGATGGACGGCGCAATGGAGTTCGGCAGCAAGGCCACTGCCGAGTTATTGGAGCTAATGCAGGTCAAGCAGTCGACCCCGGTGCCATACCGGCCTAAACTATTGGGACTTGTTGAGAGGTTCCATCGAACCTGGAAGGACATTGTGAGTCTCTACGTAGATGAAGGGCAAGATGATTGGGACGACTTCCTACCTAGTGCCCTGTACGCCTACAATTCGTCGAGGCACTCGACGCACGGCTTCCAGCCGAATGAATTAACGATGGGGAGGAAGCTGCGCACGCCGGCGGAGCTGCTGAGGCGAAGCCGCGTGACGCACCCCCACAGCACGCTGCAGGAGTATCATGAAGTCTTGTTGCAGGACCTGTCGAAAGCACGAGAGCTAGCAGCAGTAGCTCTCTAGAAAGAGCAAGCCCGGCAAGCAATGTATTACAACCAGCGGAACGTACGGAATGGCAGTGAGTTTCGTCCCGGACAGCTAGTCTGGCTGTACCGACCAGCGCGAGGACCTGGTATCACGAAGTTCGGCCACAGGTGGCGTGGCCCGGGCAAGATCATCGAAGCCACGGGCTACGACAACTACCTGATCCAGATGCTGGAGTCAGGACAGGTGTTAGTGACGCACTGCTCCTTCCTGCTCAGCTACTACTACCTGAAGCACCTTTTGGAGCAGATGGCCAAGGACATCGCAGCAGACCTGCGAGAAGAAGCGGTGGCGGCAGCAGATCTCGACTCCGACGACGAGGACGGGGCGGAGACCGAGATGGAGACACAAGGCAGCGACCAGAATAGCCCGGAGGCAGTGGGGGCAGCGGTGGTGACCAGTGTGGCAACGGAACCAAGCCACGCTGCGACGCCACGCGCCGCTACCCCAGCGAGAGCAGAAATAGCTGCTGCTGTCGATGAAGCGGCAGCTGCAGCGCCGACTGAGCAGCCAGAAGCCAACTTGACGCCGAGACCGGACGTACAGCAGCCAGCACGCCGACTCAGCCCAGCCCGAGAGCAACGAAGACGCGCAGAGCGTCCTGAACCAGCTGCAGCAGCAACCGACCAAGATCAAGGGCGCGATGCCGTGCCCGACAGACCCCGAGTGCGCACGAAGCGCCCAGAGCAGCCCCAGCAAGCTCCGGCGACGCCATTGCCGGACGGACCCGTGCCAAGATCCGAAAGGCGCCATACGCAGGCGTCGGGCGCGACGGTGGACGAGACGAGAGCCCCAGCAGAGCTCATGCCGGACCTACGGCACTTGCAGCAGCTGACCAGCCCAGCAATGAAGGCCAAGCAGGCGGCCGAGTCGCAGTTGAACGCGACGGAGATGAAGACCAGGGTGGCGGAGGCCAGCGACGAGAGCAGCTCGTTGATGAGCAGCTCGCCCGTGGACCCCGCGTTGAAGAAGACCAAGAAGAAGGACCCCGTGTCGCCGAACACGGAGCCGAAGGACAGCAAGTTGATCAAGACGCTGCTGCAGCGCGCCATGAAGCGGCCGCTGCAGCACAGCAGCCCCGAGAAGCCAGCGGTGAAGCTGGTGAAGCCGGACGTGCGAGCAGTCAACAGCCAGAGACTACAGTCGCCCCAGCCGACGAAGGCGACGAAGCAGAACGGATCTACGTATTTGCCGGGCGTGGCAGGCGAGGCGCCGACAGCCTCGTGGCCCAACAACCGCGACTGGCACGCATCCAGCCCGGAGAAGCCGTGGTGGAACACCGCCGCCGAAGGTACCGCACACGTACCGGGCGTTACGTGTTGGAATTCGAAGTACAGCGTCTAGGTGATCAACCTGACGCAGGAGTACCTCAGCGACTCTGGATTAACCAGCAAGATTACGAGAAGCTATGGAGTGAAGGACGAGTGCGGAGCGAGCAAGCAGAAGGTAAGGACAGCGAGGACGACGAAGGCAGCACGCGCGTTGCGCATGACGGCGCCGCGCAGATGCTAAGGACGACGGCAGCAGCGGAGCAGCTCGACGGACAGCAGCGCGGGACGAATCGAGGACGATTCGGCAGTAGGGGAAGAGAGTAAGAGGATGAAACCTCTTTGGCGTGTCCTCCTCCACCCCTCTGCCTAAGACGACCAAGGACGGACGGACGGCAGCACGACAGCGGCGCAGAGAGACCAGTGGAGGGTCGGGGTGAGTCTATCCCCCGAACCAGCAACCAAGATCTTTCGAACAAGGCGGGCAAGGGCAACAGCAGGTGGCGATCTTCGAGCGAAGCGCCGCGGTTGCTAGTTGAAGACCGACAGAAGATTTCAAGTGCATATGTAGGGTAGGGATCAGTTGCGAATCTGCGGTGAAGCAGAGAGAAGACAGCGGAGTGCACTGTCATAGTGCACAAGAGCTAACGACCAATACAGCAAAGACTGAGGCGAGTAAGTACTTGTGTATTGCTTGTTAGTGTGAGGAATAAGCCCCCGAGTGTGTAAGAGAGACGGGTATCTGCAGCCCCGTAGAGTCGTCGGTATCTGCAGCCCGCGAGGCGCACTCGGCGGCCAAAGAGAGGGTCATTTAGCCCCCGGTCGTTTAGCCTCCGGCGCTGAGTGTTGCGCGACTTGGCCAAGATCTCTGGCGCGGCTGCCTTACATTGCGAAACCCAGGAACGCGGCTACTACTGTTTAGCGTGTGTGTGTAGGAATAGCTTACGTATATTGTATTGTTAAGCAGTAGCGGTCGTAGCCACCGGACACCGTCCTGTAGCTAGGGGCAGGCCTGGAGGTGACGCAGTGTGGACACCACACGTAGCGACGCGCAAGTGACGAACTCGCCACAGTACTAGAACACTGCTTACTCAAGTATCATAGTAATCGACACTACACACTAAGCTTAATGGTTTACGGACCGTTCACGTCGCCCACCACACACTCCGGAGTCATGAGTGCCTGCTGCAGCACATCCACCACATCCCCTGCGCTTCCGAGCACCCGCACCAGCGACTCCACTAAATTGATGCTCGTCTCTAGACGCACCACTCGGCCACTCTCTGCGTCTTAGAGCAACGTCATCTCGCAGCTGCAGCTCAGCCGCTGACCAAGCAGCTTCTCTCGCAACGCTCGGTAATCATCGGCAGCAGCGTCGGCATCGCTAGTGTTCGCGTTCTCCAGGTGCGGGAACACGCAGCGCAGGGTGAACTCGGACACCGTCACACTCAGTCGTGCCGAGGCCTTCAACACACCAGGGGCCACGGATTCCACGCGTTTGAGCTGAATCTGTGTGTCACTGAAGTACAGCGCGTAGCGGCGGAGCTGCTCCAGCAGCGCGTTCGTGCCGCTAACGCTGCCCATGGACACGTCGTGCGTGAAGGACTTCTGCAGCACACGGAGACTCTGCCGCGTCTCGGCGTGCTTCATCATCTCCTCGACACTTGTCATGTGCCACGGCGAGTGGAAGCTGGTCTCAAGCAGACGAAAAATTTCGCTCACGACGGACTCACGTTGGTCTTCTGACTAAGACGCAGCCGCTGTCGCTTGTGCCGAAGACCGTGCAGCTCCTCTTGTAGCTGCTGCACCTTGTGCTCGAGTTGACTTTGGCGGATGCGCTGCCTGTTGCGGTAGCGAGTCTGGCTGTTGCGACACTGCTCGCGTCGGATGACCTTCTTCATCTCGATGCGCGTGGCCTTGTCCTCAATGCGATGGAGGCTTCGGCGACTGGTTCGACACTCGGTACTTAGCTGCGATAGTGCTGCATTGGTCGCCACCGACACTGGAGAGGCGGTCGTCGAGGGTTTATAGGGCGGAATGGCATTGTACCAAGGCTCCACCCTTTCGGTCACCAGCGTATCGCTCTGGGGCGACAGGCCTTCGTGTACCTTGAGTGGGTTCGTCGGCGGTTCGTCACTACCAAAGTGGCGGCTTTCAGCTCGTCTGCGTGGGAGAACGTGGCCGATCACTCCGTCGCTCAGCTTCGCGCGGGCGCGCTCAAAGCGGTCGAGCGCCGAGCTGTGGAGGAAGTCGAATTGGCTTGCCATGGGTCTGGAAAATTTCGTTGTGTGTGTTGTGGTTCACTCTCTCTGAGTGATGAATGAGACCATACACCGCATTGTTGTCCCATATGATAATCGTACACCTTGCACGCGATGTTCACTGTCACGCGGTGCCCTGAAATGCGCGTCATCCTGGCAGATAGCGTGGTTGGTGACCGCTGTAGCCTCGTTACCGGTACCTTACAGTGCTGCTGGTCTCTGTAACCCAGATTCTGGATGGCTGATGCTCCATCAGGCTCCGCCTCGAAAAATTTCACATGCAGCGGAAGTATTACAATACTTATACATGTATAATATATATACATATTATGTACTAAGATATAATATATTTTTCGCTCACTTTTGGGGCACAAAGGTTGCTGCGGTTCCACCGCTCTCTGTCCGGGTGTGGCGAGGAGGGTTTAAAATTGATGTAGTTTTCTAGACTGACTGGGTCGGTAGCAAATTACAGAACGATGAAGTTTTGGAGCAGTAATCTTGCAGCCATTCGTTGTGCTTTTCAAATCGGTTGAAGACCCAGCGACGAGCAAACCGGCAAGACCGCCAAATGTTACTATCACCCGCAAGTGCCAGTCATATTTTCAGTTTGAAAAGATAAAAAATGAGAGAAGTCCGAAGTATTTCACGCCTAACTTTTCTCAACTAATGTAGCAGAAAAGACCCGGGATATCGGTGATTGACCAACCGAGCAGCTTGCTTGGTTTTGAGGCTGAACTCTTACTTAAAGGGTGCCTAGTGCTTTGAGAACCACAAACATGCAATTTTAATTAAAAAATACCTTTTTTAAAAAGTAAGATGACAGTTTGCTTTCAAAACGCATCATATCTCAAATATGCTACTGGATAGGTTTGAGGTTAGCCGTTTACGTCCCCATCCCTAGTCATGGTGGTCCCATACGGCACAGTAATCTTACAGTACACCATGCACGCAGTGCTCACTGTCTCGCGGTGACCGAGATAAAGTGCGCGTCAACACAGATAGCGTGAATTCTGACAAGACCAGGTGTGCTGTACACACAGTCTGGACTGTAGTGTCGAAATAACGGATCACCAGCACATGTCCAGATGGACGTAATCTTCGGTGTACTTGTTTGAAACAAGTTGTTTCCCAGCAATCGCTGCTACATATATAATACTGATTATTTATTATACTGTACTCAGTTGCGTTATGGACAGACCACATGCTGTCCGGAGTCCGGAGCTCAGGCTTCCTGCTTCCTTCCGTCGCAACTATAGCCTCACAGCCCCCGATCACGCTCCAACTCACGAGAAATAGCCGGAGACTCCGTCGCCGCAACCTCGGACGGTCAATCCAGTCAAAGGCGACGACCATTCATCGGCCACGGAGCTCCTCGCGAAGACTTCGATTCCTAACGTACACTGTGGAGCCCGCTCTAAGCTTCTGCCAGCCATGCAACCGCCAGCTCTCCAGCTTCCAGCACGGTAGTCCAGCAACAACTCGTCGGCGAGGCCCCACCGTCAACGCCTTGAGGACTTTGATATCGACACTACGCCAACGTCCGCGAACGGCGCGGCAAATCGCACGGGCGATGTCCGGGATGTGATGGAGAAGCACTTGTCCGAAGAGAAAAATATGGCCGGCAGCCGTAGTCCTGAACCGGTTGCTCGGTACCAACACGCTTCAACGCTACTACGAAGTATTACCATATATATATAATATACTAACTGGTCCCGCATCAACTCGTTGCACATGATCCGTCTCGATACCAGCACCACAGAACACGAGCAACGGAGAATCATCTCCTGTGCTACTTGGATTCGCGTGTAGAAATCCTGTCCGTTGACGTTGATCGCTGCAGCATGCGACTCCTGTCTCCAAGAGCTGCGTCGATAAAATGTTGCTTGCTTGTCTCCGTGAGATGAACACAAATTGGCGCTCTTGCCATGAGAAGAACGAGAGCTTGAAGTTCTAGTACGAATCCGACACTTACGAGAGATGCGTTCCATTAAAAGTCTGCAGCGCAGTACCTCCATTGCTCCGCTCCCCGCGTTGCAGTGTTGGCGAAGAGCTGGTTGCAGCTGGCTGTAAAACTCGTTTTGTTTGCCATGAAGTGGAGAAACTCCCTATATGCAATATATGTTGTCTTTTGTCCTCCACGATCAACTACAGGCAACGAAAACGAACAAGTGGGCAGCTTCGACCCCAGCGAGGGATATGAAGACAACCAGCTAGACTTTTCCAGCACAAGTATTAGAATGTAAAGCCCTCTATTCAACAACACTCGAATGTAGAGTCCTCTTTTGAAAACTTAATTTACCAAAATGCAAGAGTAAGAGGATGAAACCTCTTTGGCGTGTCCTCCTCCACCCCTCTGCCTAAGACGACCAAGGACGGACGGACGGCAGCACGACAGCGGCGCAGAGAGACCAGTGGAGGGTCGGGGTGAGTCTATCCCCCGAACCAGCAACCAAGATCTTTCGAACAAGGCGGGCAAGGGCAACAGCAGGTGGCGATCTTCGAGCGAAGCGCCGCGGTTGCTAGTTGAAGACCGACAGAAGATTTCAAGTGCATATGTAGGGTAGGGATCAGTTGCGAATCTGCGGTGAAGCAGAGAGAAGACAGCGGAGTGCACTGTCATAGTGCACAAGAGCTAACGACCAATACAGCGAAGACTGAGGCGAGTAAGTACTTGTGTATTGCTTGTTAGTGTGAGGAATAAGCCCCCGAGTGTGTAAGAGAGACGGGTATCTGCAGCCCCGTAGAGTCGTCGGTATCTGCAGCCCGCGAGGCGCACTCGGCGGCCAAAGAGAGGGTCATTTAGCCCCCGGTCGTTTAGCCTCCGGCGCTGAGTGTTGCGCGACTTGGCCAAGATCTCTGGCGCGGCTGCCTTACATTGCGAAACCCAGGAACGCGGCTACTACTGTTTAGCGTGTGTGTGTAGGAATAGCTTACGTATATTGTATTGTTAAGCAGTAGCGGTCGTAGCCACCGGACACCGTCCTGTAGCTAGTGGCAGGCCTGGAGGTGACGCAGTGTGGACACCACACGTAGCGACGCGCAAGTGACGAACTCGCCACAGTACTAGAACACTGCTTACTTGGTGGCCAAGCAGGGGCCTTCCAACACGGTTGGCCTTCGAAGACTGAAGACGAAGACCTTCCCGAGGCTTGGCTCAGTGGCACGAACCCAGCCACGGAACGGAGAAGAGGACGGAACGGAGTGAGAGAGCGGAACGGAGAGAGAGAGCGGAACGGAGAGAGAGAGCGGAACAGAGTGAGTGAGAGGACGGAGCGGAACGGAACGGACTGAGCAGAAGAAGACAAAGCAAAAGAAGTTTATTGAAGTTCCGCAGCAGCACCTGAGCAGCGGCTGAGCAGACGACCACAGAGGAACTGAAGAGCGAAGATGACGGCACGGGCGACGCGAGCAGCACGACGCTCGAGTACGCCGACGGCAGGCTCCACGACTCGGAGCGCCGGCGCACCATCGGCACCGAAGAGGCAGCGCCAACCACGAACGCGAGTGCGACTGAGCGCCGGCGGAGGTGGCGACGGAGACGATGATGAGGTCGTCGTCAGCAGTGGCGTCACGATCACCGCCGCTGGAAGTCACGACGACGACTCCAGTGACGATGACGGCGACAACAACGCCGGCAACCACGGCGGCGGAAACAACAGCAGAGGCGGATCCGGAGGTAACGGCGGAGACGGACGTGGCGGCCGCGACCACGGCGGAGCAGACGGTGATGGCGGCGGACAGCAGAGCAGCGGACGACAGCAACCAGCGCGCACACCAGCCCCAGTCCAAACCCAGCAGAGCGACGAGCTGGAGGACATGGACTGGTGGGAGGCGCTGACGCCGAACCAGCAGAGAGCCAAGATGAAGAGGTTCCTGGTGCAGCCACCAGCAGCCCCACCAGCACCTCAGCCGGTGGTGATCCAGGCACCGGCACCAACACCAGCGCAGGAGCGCCCGAACCGACGCAAGATGAAGCGTCTGCACTTGGAGGACTTCAAGGGGACCACCGGCGAGTCGGTCGAAGCATGGCTCGCGACGATCCCCCAGGAGGTTGAGCGGCAGGCGAGTCTCGGCGGCGACACGTGGACAGCGGCCGAGCTGTACTACGGGGTCACTGCCCACCTGAAAGAGGGAGCAACGAAGAGGTTAATAACACTGTCGGAGAACATGCGTGAGGAGGACAAGAACCTCGCTTACCTGATCAAGATGATGCGGAAGAAGTATGGGCGGCGGGACAACATGTTCCGGATTCAGCAGCGCCTCGCTGCGCCTCGCTGCGCGAGTGCAGCAGCCCGGCGAACGCCTGAGCGACTTCGCGACGAGCCTGACCAGCATCGGCTTCGGCAAGCGCGTGTCGGCTGAGTCCTACGTGGAAGCGTTTATTAATGGGATCAACAATGAGACTACGGCGACACAAGTACGCACCTATGAGCCGACGACGCTCGACGAGGCCGTGCAGTTCGCCGAGGACAAGTGCGGCGAGTTTGGAGAAGGCTTCAAAGTGACGGACTGGCGGGTGGCGAAGCGGCGCTACAGCGAGGAGCGCGAGTACGGCGCCGAGGACGACACGCAGCCGGCGAAGAAGAAGCCGCCCACGACCGAGAGTGTGGACCAGCTCGACTGGAAGAAACTGAGCTTGGGGTTCGGGGGCAATGAGGACACCCTCCCAGCTTCGATACTGAAGGCAAGGCTGTTAGCGGATTGGCCAAGACGGCTCAGAAAGACCCGCTCTCATTGGCTGCACTTCGTGCACTGATGGTGGTAGCAGGGTTAGGGCGGGAAGAGACGGTAGGCGGAAAGGCGGCGTCCAGCAAAGCCAAAGTGGCCAGGGCCCTGGAGGTGAAGAGCGAAGGCGGCAAGCAGTCGCCCGACAACCAGGCGAGCAACCAGAGCGCCGGCTGGCAGAACCCGGTCGGCGGATACGGCGGTGGTTACGGCGGCGGGCAAGGCGGTGGCTACGGAGGCTACGGCGGCGGACAAGCCGGCAGCAGAGGCGGCGGCTTCGGAGGACGAGGAGTCGGCGGTGGTCAAGGCGTCGGACGTGGACGCGGCGGCGGAGGCGGACGTGGGGGACTAGAGAACTACGGCCCCACAGACACGCGTCCGATCGCACAGCGCAAGGCGGAGACTTCGTGCGGATACTGCGGCACGAAGGGCCACTGGTGGCGCGAGTGCGCGCAGCGCATCGCTGACTTGCCGGCGACGGACAACCAGCAGACGGCGAACGCAGCGGTCGGCGCCAGCGCCGCCGCAGCGCAGCCAGCGACAGCAGCAGCGGCGGGAAATGGGCAGCGGCAGTAGAGGCGGGGTCTCTGCTGTCCACGATGAATGCATGCCCCGAAGAAGACGCGGCGGTCAAGACGCCGGCGGTCAAGCGACGGTCCAAGCGTGAGCGGGGTCGGCGTCGACTGACGCCGGCGTCCAACGCCGGCGGTGGAAGCAACGTGGCACGCATGCAGGCCCCGGGTGGTCAGCCCAAGGGGAAGAGCGCCGGTTGTGGAAACCAGGGAAGAGTGAACGGAGAGACGGCGGTGAGACGGAGCTGCCCGTGCTGGGCAAGCGACGGCGTGGAGACGAAGTGGTGATGAAGGCGGATGGCGAGTTGATCGCCGCGAAGGCGGGTGGCGAGTCGATCGACGCGAGGGCGAGCGTCGAGTCGACCGGCGCGAAGGTGGATGGCGGATCGACCAACGCGAAGGCGGGCGTTGAGTCGACCGGCGGGAAGGCGGACGGCGAGTCGAAGAGCGCCGAGGTGGACATGGAGTTGGGCACGGTGTATGTGTCCGTGGACACGCCCACGGATGCGGCTCCGGACGTGACGTCCAAGCACGCGGAGGCGTCGGTGATTGCGCAGTGTGGCTCGACGGCCACGGATGGCGTCGCAGAGGAAGAGCAGTAGCCGCCGATCCCGGATGGGGTCAGGCGGCAGACGGAGAAGATGAGTGGTGGCCGGACGGCCGCTGCTCGGCGACGGAAGCGGCGGGCGGAAGGCGCAGTGGCTGCAGCGCATGGAGTCCTCGCTGCAGAAGTGCGCGAGCGACGTGAAGAACGTGCCAAGGTGCTGCGCGTCGTAGTACGGCAGGTTATTGCCGAGCTACGCGAGCAAGCTGACCTGAAGCAGCGACGGTGTGACCACCGCGAGGCGCAGATCGCCGCGGCGGTCGTGAAGAAGGCGGAGGCGGCTCGGAACCAGCGCACCAAGCCCGTGGCGACGCAGGTACCGGCTGCCGAGCACTCGGCAGCGACGCAGACGGAGGAGGAGTGGCTGGCGGCGGTACAGCGGTTCGCTGAGAACGCGCCGGTGGAGCTGCCGGAGGAAGGCACATTGGCGGAGATGAGGGCGGTCCGACGAAGGGCCATGAAGGAGGCGAAGCGGTTCCGGGCGGCACGACGCACCCACCGACTTCGATAGCGATGAGGTCGAGTCACGCGGGTCGGTGTGGCGGCACCGGAGGTCGCGAGCGGGCCGAAGGCGAACGAGTCAAGGCGGAAGCACCGCTATTGCTACCAGCAGCAAGGCTGCTACGGTGACGTGGAGCTACGGAAGGTGGGGGACCAGGCGGACGTGCGAGTGGCACAGTTGCGTGCTGCTGGCAGCGGCAGTCCCAGCTGCTTGCCGACAGCGCTGCTCGCGCTGACACGGACCAACACGCAGGAGGTCCGGCTGGACAGCTGCGCGCAGTTCAGCGTAGCCTGAGTGGAGCTACGCAAGTACGAGCGGTGTCTGACCAGAGACGCCCCTGTGGATATTGTGGAGGGCTTTGGCGGAGGCACCAGCCGAGTGCTGGGAGTGTGGAGATTTACTGGTACGACGCAGTACCAGCAGCGCATTACGATCGACGCACTGCTCGTGGAAGGGCAGGGCGACGAGCTGCTGATCGGTGATGATTGGATGGTGGAGCGGCAGGTGAAGATGGACTTTGGCAGCCGTGAGCTGAAGTACCTCGACGTGACGGGGCAGAAGGTGATCTTACCGTTCACCTGTCACGGAGTGTCTACTCTACAGCAGGCAGGACAAGAGCGGAGGGCAGTCGTGCGCTTGACGAAGACTGTCAAGTTGGCGACGAACACAAGAAGCGTGGTACAGATGAAAGTGGATGCCGAAGATGGCACCACTGGTGTATTTTTGCCTAAGCCGACTTCGAAGCGGCACCTACTGATTGCCCCGACCGTGGACACGGTCAAGGACGGGATGGTGAGTGTCGTGGTACTGAACGTGGACGGACGGCGGGAGAAGCTGCCTGCCCGTGAAGCGCTGGGCACGTGGATCCCGACCGACGCTGACATGGAGATCTTGTCGCTCAATGGCGAGCTGGAGAGTGACCGAGTTGCGAAGTGGGTAGCTGCCCTGAAGAAGGGCGATGCTCGTCCCCTCCAGGATGAGGACAAGCTTGATATTGGTGACATGGAGGCCGCCGACAAGGACCTCGTGATTGCGTTACTGCGGCAGTACGCCGGCATCGTGGAAAAGAAGCCGGGGTGCCCGCCGCTTGCGAAGGTGAATGTGGAGCACCACATTAACACCGGAAATACTGCGCCGATCATGCAGCGCAGGCGTAGACACGCCGTGTCCGAAAACTTGTTGATCGACAAGGAAGTCGACGACATGTTGAGCAACCAGGTGATCGAGCCTGGAGAAGGCGCGTGGGGATTCCCCGTGGCGATTGTCCGTAAGAAGGACGGGAGTGTGAGATTTTGCATTGACTATCGATCACTAAACGCAGTCACGGTGAAGGATGTCTATCCTCTGCCGCGTGTTGATGAAACTTTGGAGGCACTGCATGGGTCGCAGCGATTTACGAGTCTAGATCTACATTCTGGCTACTGGCAGCTAGGAGTGGCGAAGGAAGACATGGCGAAGACTGCGTTTACGACATGACGTGGACTATTTCAATTTTTAAGAATGCCTTTTGGCTTATGTAACGCGCCTAGCACGTTTCAGCGTCTGATGGACTGTGTTTTGCGTGGTCTGACTTGGATCTGCTGCTTGGTGTATCTCGACGACGTGGTGATCTTCACCAAGGGCACAGTCGCGCAGCACGTAGTTGAACTAGCTGTTGTACTTGAGCGCCTGGCCGAGGCAGGGCTCAGCCTGAAGGCTTCGAAGTGCTCGTTTGCTACGACTAAGATGGAATATTTAGGGCACGACCTGACACCCGACGGCATCCAGCCGACGGACCGACTGATTAAGGCGATTGTAGACTTCCCCAGACCTGAGGACGACGTGCAAGTGCGGAGGTTTGTAGCCCTCGCGGGTTACTACCGGAGATTTGTGCCGGACTTTGGGGCAAAGATGTCCCCGCTGACTAACTTACTGAGGAAGGACACTGAGTGGGCGTGGGGTGCTCCACAAGAGGAGGCCTTCACCTGGGCAAAGGCATGGCTGAGTCAAAAGCCTGTCCTAATTTATCCTGACTACCGGCTACCTTTTAAGTTGACGACGGATGCAAGTAAGACGGGGTTGGGGGCGGTGCTGTCCCAGGACCAAGGGCACGGCGACCAGCCGGTCGCTTATGCGTCGAAGGTGAACAGCCCGACTGTGAGCAACTACAGCATTTCTGAACTCGAATGTCTGGCGGTCGTGTGGGCCGTACGACTATTCCGCCCGCATTTGTACGGACGCAGATTTTCTATTGTTACAGATCATATAGCATTGAAATGGCTGATGACAGCCAAAGAACCAGCAGGACGCCTGCACAGGTGGTCCCTGACACTGCAGAAGTACGACTTCGACATCCAGTACAGGCCGGGCAAGGAGAACCATGTGGCAGACGCCCTGTCCCGAGGGCCAGTGCCGGTGACCGGCGAAAGGGCAGATGACGGCGATCGTCCAGCAGACGGCCCCGTGATAGGACTGCAGGACGTGCGTTCAGTGACTGAGGAGAAGGTGGCAGTAGTGAACATGCAGTACGCGGCGGAGCCCATGCACGGGTCGACGCCGAGGAAGCAGAGCGACGAGATTGATGCGGACGTCGACGGCGCAGCGAGGAGTGTGATCCAAGCTGCCGCCGTACGTCGAGTTGAAGCTGCAGAGCTCGGGGTGGTGCAGTTCACGGACGGCGACATCAAGCGCGAGCAGGACGCATCGGTGATGGTGCAGTCGCTGCTGCGCAAGGGTGCATACCGCAGCCAGCGGGTGTACCGTGCTGAGGACAGATTGGTGCGTGTGGAATTGGAGGGCGGCGACAGAACTATCCTACCAGTGATCTACTGGGCCCTGGCATTCAAGGAGGTCCACGACAGTATCTGGGCGGGTCACCTGCGAGGCCCGCCGACGCTCGAACGGCTCCAGCGCATGTACTGGTGGCCGCGTATGCGTGAAGAAGTGCAGAGTTGGGTGGCAGCCTGCCAGGACTGCGGGTCCCGAAAGGCGAAACCTAAGGCAGTAGTCCCTCCGCTGCGAAGCGTGAGGACGGGCGATGTTTGCGACCGGTGGGCTATTGACGTAGCAGGCCCGTTGCCTGTGACAGCGGGTGGCAACCGCTATGTTATCGCGGCTGTTGAGTACACGACGCGGTATGCGGTGGCGACCGCAGTGAGTGAGCACACGGCAAAAGCAATTGCCAGATTTCTAATGGACAAAGTGGTCTTTGTCTACGGGCCTATGCGCGAAATCATGATGGACGGCGCAATGGAGTTCGGCAGCAAGGCCACTGCCGAGTTATTGGAGCTAATGCAGGTCAAGCAGTCGACCCCGGTGCCATACCGGCCTAAACTATTGGGACTTGTTGAGAGGTTCCATCGAACCTGGAAGGACATTGTGAGTCTCTACGTAGATGAAGGGCAAGATGATTGGGACGACTTCCTACCTAGTGCCCTGTACGCCTACAATTCGTCGAGGCACTCGACGCACGGCTTCCAGCCGAATGAATTAACGATGGGGAGGAAGCTGCGCACGCCGGCGGAGCTGCTGAGGCGAAGCCGCGTGACGCACCCCCACAGCACGCTGCAGGAGTATCATGAAGTCTTGTTGCAGGACCTGTCGAAAGCACGAGAGCTAGCAGCAGTAGCTCTCTAGAAAGAGCAAGCCCGGCAAGCAATGTATTACAACCAGCGGAACGTACGGAATGGCAGTGAGTTTCGTCCCGGACAGCTAGTCTGGCTGTACCGACCAGCGCGAGGACCTGGTATCACGAAGTTCGGCCACAGGTGGCGTGGCCCGGGCAAGATCATCGAAGCCACGGGCTACGACAACTACCTGATCCAGATGCTGGAGTCAGGACAGGTGTTAGTGACGCACTGCTCCTTCCTGCTCAGCTACTACTACCTGAAGCACCTTTTGGAGCAGATGGCCAAGGACATCGCAGCAGACCTGCGAGAAGAAGCGGTGGCGGCAGCAGATCTCGACTCCGACGACGAGGACGGGGCGGAGACCGAGATGGAGACACAAGGCAGCGACCAGAATAGCCCGGAGGCAGTGGGGGCAGCGGTGGTGACCAGTGTGGCAACGGAACCAAGCCACGCTGCGACGCCACGCGCCGCTACCCCAGCGAGAGCAGAAATAGCTGCTGCTGTCGATGAAGCGGCAGCTGCAGCGCCGACTGAGCAGCCAGAAGCCAACTTGACGCCGAGACCGGACGTACAGCAGCCAGCACGCCGACTCAGCCCAGACCGAGAGCAACGAAGACGCGCAGAGCGTCCTGAACCAGCTGCAGCAGCAACCGACCAAGATCAAGGGCGCGATGCCGTGCCCGACAGACCCCGAGTGCGCACGAAGCGCCCAGAGCAGCCCCAGCAAGCTCCGGCGACGCCATTGCCGGACGGACCCGTGCCAAGATCCGAAAGGCGCCATACGCAGGCGTCGGGCGCGACGGTGGACGAGACGAGAGCCCCAGCAGAGCTCATGCCGGACCTACGGCACTTGCAGCAGCTGACCAGCCCAGCAATGAAGGCCAAGCAGGCGGCCGAGTCGCAGTTGAACGCGACGGAGATGAAGACCAGGGTGGCGGAGGCCAGCGACGAGAGCAGCTGGTTGATGAGCAGCTCGCCCGTGGACCCCGCGTTGAAGAAGACCAAGAAGAAGGACCCCGTGTCGCCGAACACGGAGCCGAAGGACAGCAAGTTGATCAAGACGCTGCTGCAGCGCGCCATGAAGCGGCCGCTGCAGCACAGCAGCCCCGAGAAGCCAGCGGTGAAGCTGGTGAAGCCGGACGTGCGAGCAGTCAACAGCCAGAGACTACAGTCGCCCCAGCCGACGAAGGCGACGAAGCAGAACGGATCTACGTATTTGCCGGGCGTGGCAGGCGAGGCGCCGACAGCCTCGTGGCCCAACAACCGCGACTGGCACGCATCCAGCCCGGAGAAGCCGTGGTGGAACACCGCCGCCGAAGGTACCGCACACGTACCGGGCGTTACGTGTTGGAATTCGAAGTACAGCGTCTAGGTGATCAACCTGACGCAGGAGTACCTCAGCGACTCTGGATTAACCAGCAAGATTACGAGAAGCTATGGAGTGAAGGACGAGTGCGGAGCGAGCAAGCAGAAGGTAAGGACAGCGAGGACGACGAAGGCAGCACGCGCGTTGCGCATGACGGCGCCGCGCAGATGCTAAGGACGACGGCAGCAGCGCGGGACGAATCGAGGACGATTCGGCAGTAGGGGAAGAGAGTAAGAGGATGAAACCTCTTTGGCGTGTCCTCCTCCACCCCTCTGCCTAAGACGACCAAGGACGGACGGACGGCAGCACGACAGCGGCGCAGAGAGACCAGTGGAGGGTCGGGGTGAGTCTATCCCCCGAACCAGCAACCAAGATCTTTCGAACAAGGCGGGCAAGGGCAACAGCAGGTGGTGATCTTCGAGCGAAGCGCCGCGGTTGCTAGTTGAAGACCGACAGAAGATTTCAAGTGCATACGTAGGGTAGGGATCAGTTGCGAATCTGCGGTGAAGCAGAGAGAAGACAGCGGAGTGCACTGTCATAGTGCACAAGAGCTAACGACCAATACAACAAAGACTGAGGCGAGTAAGTACTTGTGTATTGCTTGTTAGTGTGAGGAATAAGCCCCCGAGTGTGTAAGAGAGACGGGTATCTGCAGCCCCGTAGAGTCGTCGGTATCTGCAGCCCGCGAGGCGCACTCGGCGACCAAAGAGAGGGTCGTTTAGCCCCCGGTCGTTTAGCCCCCGGCGCTGAGTGTTGTGCGACTTGGCCAAGATCTCTGGCGCGGCTGCCTTACATTGCGAACCCCAGGAACGCGGCTACTACTGTTTAGCGTGTGTGTGTAGGAATAGCTTACGTATATTGTATTGTTAAGCAGTAGCGGTCGTAGCCACCGGACACCGTCCTGTAGCTAGGGGCAGGCCTGGAGGTGACGCAGTGTGGACACCACACGTAGCGACGCGCAAGTGACGAACTCGCCACAGTACTAGAACACTGCTTACTCAAGTATCATAGTAATCGACACTACACACTAAGCTTAATGGTTTACGGACCGTTCACGTCGCCCACCACACACTCCGGAGTCATGAGTGCCTGCTGCAGCACATCCACCACATCCCCTGCGCTTCCGAGCACCCGCACCAGCGACTCCACTAAATTGATGCTCGTCTCTAGACGCACCACTCGGCCACTCTCTGCGTCTTAGAGCAACGTCATCTCGCAGCTGCAGCTCAGCCGCTGACCAAGCAGCTTCTCTCGCAACGCTCGGTAATCATCGGCAGCAGCGTCGGCATCGCTAGTGTTCGCGTTCTCCAGGTGCGGGAACACGCAGCGCAGGGTGAACTCGGACACCGTCACACTCAGTCGTGCCGAGGCCTTCAACACACCAGGGGCCACGGATTCCACGCGTTTGAGCTGAATCTGTGTGTCACTGAAGTACAGCGCGTAGCGGCGGAGCTGCTCCAGCAGCGCGTTCGTGCCGCTAACGCTGCCCATGGACACGTCGTGCGTGAAGGACTTCTGCAGCACACGGAGACTCTGCCGCGTCTCGGCGTGCTTCATCATCTCCTCGACACTTGTCATGTGCCACGGCGAGTGGAAGCTGGTCTCAAGCAGACGAAAAATTTCGCTCACGACGGACTCACGTTGGTCTTCTGACTAAGACGCAGCCGCTGTCGCTTGTGCCGAAGACCGTGCAGCTCCTCTTGTAGCTGCTGCACCTTGTGCTCGAGTTGACTTTGGCGGATGCGCTGCCTGTTGCGGTAGCGAGTCTGGCTGTTGCGACACTGCTCGCGTCGGATGACCTTCTTCATCTCGATGCGCGTGGCCTTGTCCTCAATGCGATGGAGGCTTCGGCGACTGGTTCGACACTCGGTACTTAGCTGCGATAGTGCTGCATTGGTCGCCACCGACACTGGAGAGGCGGTCGTCGAGGGTTTATAGGGCGGAATGGCATTGTACCAAGGCTCCACCCTTTCGGTCACCAGCGTATCGCTCTGGGGCGACAGGCCTTCGTGTACCTTGAGTGGGTTCGTCGGCGGTTCGTCACTACCAAAGTGGCGGCTTTCAGCTCGTCTGCGTGGGAGAACGTGGCCGATCACTCCGTCGCTCAGCTTCGCGCGGGCGCGCTCAAAGCGGTCGAGCGCCGAGCTGTGGAGGAAGTCGAATTGGCTTGCCATGGGTCTGGAAAATTTCGTTGTGTGTGTTGTGGTTCACTCTCTCTGAGTGATGAATGAGACCATACACCGCATTGTTGTCCCATATGATAATCGTACACCTTGCACGCGATGTTCACTGTCACGCGGTGCCCTGAAATGCGCGTCATCCTGGCAGATAGCGTGGTTGGTGACCGCTGTAGCCTCGTTACCGGTACCTTACAGTGCTGCTGGTCTCTGTAACCCAGATTCTGGATGGCTGATGCTCCATCAGGCTCCGCCTCGAAAAATTTCACATGCAGCGGAAGTATTACAATACTGGAGCCTGGAGAGAGATTTGGATGGTGGAAGGATCACGAGTCGGATGATGATCGGAGAGTGGCGACGGTACATGGCGCGGTGTATAATCACCGCATCCCAATAATGCTGGACACCGGAGCGTCCGTGAGCATGGTGAGTGCGGACTTAGCGCGTAAGCTCAAACTCAAATTGAGTGTTCACAGTCCTCTGCGAGTGTCCGGTCTGGGAGGAGTACCTACCATTATCCGATCCAAGGCTCAGGTCAAGGTCACCATCGGTCCAAGAGTGGTTTACATTCTGGACTTGTGGGTTGCGAACATTGGTGAAGGAGTTGATGTTCTCCTAGGTATGGATTTCATGTACTCTGCTGGTGTTCGGATCTGTGTTCGAGAAGGACTTGTGAAACTCCCAGATGAGGAAACAATTTTGCTCAATCGGGGAGGAGCAATCCAGAAAGTCCAGGGTCTGGACCTTGCTGTGACACCTGATTATACGACAAGGTTGCTCCCGGGGAGGCGTGTCGTAGTGCAAATTCGCTACGCTCAGATGGACCCACACAAGGACGTGGTCTGGGCCGGTCGAGGAGACCGTTGGGTGACCAAACTGATCTTCGCGTCAAAATCATATCCAGTCGCTGTGAAGGTGGTGAACATTTCGGACAAGAACCTGACCATCAGTTTCCAAACGCCTATTGCAAGAATTGTGGAACGGGACTCCTTCCCGATGGCTGGCCGGTTCGTACGTCCAGGAAGCCGAAAATATATGGAGTGGCAACACCTCATCTACGAATCTACTTTCTCCAATCAGATGGAACGCAGGATTGACGAAGTGACCCAGATGTACGAGGACCAGGACCCGCCTTGCGTCGAAAAGGAGGAGTATGGTTGGCCGACCCGAGTGTTGAGACGACCGACTCCAGAATCTGCTGCGGTGCGAATTGTCCAAAAGACCGAGCGAGATGACACATCCTCTGGGACGTTCAAGCGAGAAGAGTCGACTTCTGAATCAAAGGTGTGCTCGGGACGTGGGAAAGGAGACGATGAAGACGAAGGTGATTTTGTCGATGCTCTGGACGAGGTTATGTCTCCCGGCGAAGATGACGACGGAGATGAATACTTTGATGCGATCAGTTTGGACGACGATTATGTGTGTAACCCTCCAAACGAGATTCTCGAGGAGGAGGACGATGATGTGCCGGTCCAAGACTGGCCTTGCACACCTTTGCGGAAGTTGGAGTTGGAGTACGAGCGCTGCATGAAGATGAACGCGGAAGATCTGGACTCAGAACCGACCATTTACATCCACGAAGGGAGTGAGTTGCTGTCCCAACTCCGGGATCAGTTAGTGCTCCTCCCGGAGTTGAAGGATCTGAGTCCCAGCTATGACATCGAAACCGCGGACGTCGGAGAACCTGGCATTACCACACCAGACGAAGAACACAAGATGAGAGACATCCTGAAGTATCATCGCAGTATCTTTCTGGGCGACGGCAATGCTGCCCCTGCCTCGGCTCGAGGAGTCGTATGCGATTTGGATGTTGGAGATGCCAAGCCAGTGGCCCAGCGTTCACGATCTGTGGCCCCACATCTCTCGATGAAGGTATACGAGTTGATCAAGAAACTTTTGGAGAAAGGACTTGTGGAGCACTCCGAATCGCCATGGGCTTCGCCCATTGTCATAGTTCTGAAGAAGAATGGTGTGGACATCCGAATGTGCATCGATTACAGGGTTGTGAATACGTTCATTAAGCTTTCGAACTACCCGGTACCTCTGATCGACGATCTGCTGATTGGTTTCGAGAGCGCTATGTGGTTCATGAGTTTGGATATGGCCAGTGGCTTCTGGGCGATTCGTGTGACGGAGCGCGCGAAACTGATCTCCGCTTTCGTATGTCCGTTTGGATATTTTCAGTGGGTGCGTATGCCGTTTGGACTGAAAAATGCTCCCCTGGTACATGTATACCAAGCAGTAATTAACAACTGCCTATGGGGTTTCGTTCGCTTACCACCCGAGGAGGAGGCCGAAGTCGACCAAGACGTGCTAGACTTCCTACAATTGGAGTGTCCAGGAGGGGACGTCTCAGAGGAGAAAGTCCCAGCTCTGACAGACACCATGACAGTATTCCAGAGGAACATTCCGACGCCTTCACACATGGGACCTGTCCTCGGACGCAGCTCTTACATCGATGACATTGCGCATGGAGCAGTTTCGTGGGATCAACTCTGTGAGGACCTGAACAAGCTACTTTTCCGGCTGAGTGAGGACCTGAACAAGCTACTTTTCCGGCTGAGGTATTGGAACATCTCTGTGAGTCTACCGAAAAGTGAATTCGGAAAGCAGTCGATTCCATACCTTTCCCACGAGATCAGTGCAGAAGGCATCCGACCGACTCCGAAAATTGCAAAAGGAGTCCAGGATCTGCCGTTTCCGAACACTCTGAAAGGAGTTCAGTCATTTCTCGGAAGTCTCAACTACTATCACAAGTTTATTGAGGACTTCCCGGTAGTGGCTGCCGTCCTGTACGAATTAACGGACGAACAGATACGCTCCAAACGAGATTTGTCCCGGGCCAAGGAGTCGTTCGAGATTCTCACACGGAAGATTGTGTCGACTCCGCTGCTCCGACATCCAGACCGGACCAAGCCTTTTGTCATCATCCCGCACGCTAATCGGTGGGCGGCATGCGCTGTGCTTGGGCAGGAGTACGATGGAGTCATCCACCCGGTACGCTTTACTGGACGTGTTCTGAACGACGCTGAGCTCCGATATCACATCGCGGAGAAGGAGGTCATAGCAGTACTGCGAGTCCTCCAAGTCTTCCGGACGTTGATCGAAGGATGTCCTCTGGAAGTATACACCCGATACTCCGTTCTGAAGTGGATCAGTCAATCCAAGACGGCGGACGGGAGGTGTGTTCCGTGGGGAGTGACTTTGTCACATTGGAACTTGGACATTCGGAAGGTGAAGAAAGACGAGGACGGCCTAGCGGCGATCATGGGCGCTGGGATTACACCCAGAGAGCATCTGGATGAAGTCGCAGAGTCACTCGTCCCAGCGAAGGGTCTCGTTAAGACACCCCCGGTCATTAGTGTGGAGATGTTGGAAGACGACTTTGAAGGCGTGGTGTTAAGTCTCGATGGAGCTGCGAAGACCTCGACTCGAAAAGGAAGTTGTGGTTGCGTCTTGTGGAAGTTGCCGGGTTGGTCTGTCATGGAAGCCCAGGGTTTCATCCTGGAAGACGTCACTGTGAACGACGCCGAATACAACGGACTCCTGAAGGGTTTACAAATGGCCCGTGAAAGAGACATCACAGAGTTGGTCGTCGTCGGCGATTCCCGGATTGTCATCCAGCAGGTCCAAGGTCTCATCAACTGTCACCAACCGAACCTGCAAAGGAAGTTGGCCGAGTGCGAAGCCATGAAAGAACACTTCACTTCTCTTAGATTGGTCCATGTAAAGCGAGATTTCAACCAGGCCGCTGATTACATCACCTCGAAGACACTCATGCTTGACGACTCCTGGACGGTCCAGGAGGAAGATGAACGACGTCATCTGGAACAGGTATCTAAGATCCCGGAGCAGTTGATGAAGTCGCAGGCGAGTCCCGCAGTGGACATCCGTGTCCCGGAAAGTCTGGCCGATGTAAGTTTCCAAAAGGAGAATGTGGACGTTGGTTCCGAATCGGCCCCACTTCCGAACGCAGCTCGAGTTATTGCCGCCGTGACCCGGAGTGGCGCGCAGAGGGAAGCGGAAGATTCTTCCCGACCTCCTCTGGGACCGTTGGAGTATCAAGCCGAACGGTGGCGACGTATCAAGGTCCACCAGAGGAGTGAAGAGTATCTCGCAGAGTTGGTGCGTTTTCTGAAAGGAGACTTCGAGTCGTTCTCACCGAGACGTCTCCGGAAGATCAGCAAGGTTGCCGACTTGTTTGCATAAGACTGTCGTGGTATTCTATACCGCTTGGCACGGTCCACCCGAGATCGGCCACGAGATTTCGCAGATGAGCCACGACTAGTTGTACCGAAGGCTCTCCAAGCGGACATTTTATACTACGCCCACAAAGACTACCAAGGCGGACATCAAGGCAAGACTCGAACCCGTGAACGACTTCGTTCGGAGTTCTACTGGCCTGGAATGTACGCGGATGTGGATCGTTTCGTGGAAGAGTGTGTGGATTGTGCGAGCGGAAAAGGTCGACCTCCGAACCCCGGTCCGTCTCCTGGAAACATTACTCCTCGACGACCATTCGAAGCAGTGTCAATGGACTTCGTAACACACATGCCCAAGTTGGCTCGGGGAAACACGTTCTTGCTGCTGTTCCAAGATATTTTCTCGGGATATGTCATGTGTAAACCCATGAGCTCCACAAAGGCTCAGGACGTCGCAGAGGCGTACGAGGAACGCGTCTTCCGGGGTTTTGGAGCCAGCTCCCTGCTCCGTCATGACCAAGATCCCCGATTCATGAGTGAAGTGTTCACTAGATTCCGAGAGATTTTGGAGAGTCGACAGCGAGCTACTTTAGCATACCGATCCCAAGCGAAGGGTCAGCAGGAGAGATCCGTTCAAACAGTGATTCGGAGTGTTCGAGCGTACATCGCAGAGGCAGACCAAAGCGGCTGGGACGACCACGCCGAGAGGCTGATGTTCGCCCTAAACACGTCTTTTGATGCAACTCGTTTGGATACTCCCTTTTACCTACTTCACGGATGGGACGCCCAAGGGACGGTATCCGCGATGTTAGGACCCCGACCTTCGAGCGTCCAGGAGAAGACTGCATAAGAGTGGCGCCGCAAGTTTCAACGAGATTACAGCTATGCCCTCGCATGTGCGGAGGACCTCCAAGTCCAAGCGAAGAAAATGCGCTCCGACGTCCAAACGCAGAAGTGGAAGGAACTCACAGAGAGGCTGAAAACTGGCTTCGAGAAGGGTGATGCAGTGTGGCTACATATTCCAAAAGTCCAAACGGGCTTGAGCCGGAAGCTGGCTCACATGTGGCACGGCCCATTCCGGATCGACGAAGTTCATGACGACTTCCGGGTGCGACTCAAAGTCGAGGGCACGGGCTACAGTGTCAACCCTTGGGTACATATTAGTCGCCTGAAGCCACGGGCACTCCACCCGAAGCGTCCAGTCGAAGAAGTTGAAGTCGGAGAGGACGATGATTTCGACACTGCACTCCTTCCGGAAGACAGTTGGGAACCCGACTCTGGGAGAGACGAGTACGAAGTGGAAAAAATTCTCGACCTGAGGTGGTCCAAACGGACGCGGACGTCCAAACGTAGGAAGGAATATTTGATCAAGTGGAAGGGTTACGACGATCCTGAATGGCTACCTGTCTCTCAACTCAGCTGTGGTGCACTACTCTATGAGTTCAATCAGAGCGCCAAAGCCAAAGCTCGTTTCCAGTCTATGCAGGCAGGGGACGATCATCCCCGAGTGTAGCGGAGTCCACCATGTGGAACCCGCTGGACTTGGATCGAGGATGTGTGAATCGACGGCAACTGTTGTGAATGAGAAAAATGAAGAGTGAGTGAACTGAAACTGATTTTGGAAAGACAGCGACACTGTGATGAAAACGAAGACGACTGATATTCCAGACGATTAAAATGATTACGACCATGTGGGGCAGTGCTCCGGAGGATGAAAAGGACGAACAACGACACTACGTCTGGAAGGTGGCAGGTGGAGCAACTCAGGGAGCGGCGTCTGAGATGAGGTCGCGTTGGTCTGCAGGAATCAGCAGGTCACGGACCTCCACAGGGACATGAGCGATGCGGTCGTCGTCCGAGACACAGTGAGCCCATTGCAAACGGGTTGGTTCGGAAATGTCCAAACGACGAAGTTGTTCCTCCAACGAGTGAGATTGGAGTGCCGAAGGATCTTCCAAGATCCAATGGCACACCTTGGCAGTATACTTCCAGACGCCGGGCTCGTGGAACAAACTCTCGCGGACACCATTTTGCTTGTGGCGCTTGACCAAAGTAGCTGCCCGTTTGCTCACTGATTCTTGAGTCTTGCGACGACGAGTATGGATCTTGTACGCAAGTGAGTCCACGTCACCCGGGAGGAATATGATCCAGTGTAGAGCGTTCCAAAAGGCGCGACTATTCCCGTTCATGAAGTCAACCATTTCGTCCAGGAATTTGACCTCCGCATCCGAGAGGTCATCCAGGCGGTGAAAGTAGAGGACCTCGACCCGGTCGTCGTACATCTGACGCCACGGCATCATATTCGTTAACAGACGATGGAAGTCTTTTGGAGAAAAGCGAGCTTTTAACAAAGCCAAATCATGACGGTTGGGGGAATAGTCTGGGAGACCAAGCGTCTGAGAATTTTTCGTGGAGGAGGGGTCCACATGCTTGACTCGGATCCCGTGGTGTCTCCAAGATACCATGCCGTCTTCGGGAATCTCCACTACAGCCTTCTCGGCCGGTGTCAAATCGGAATAGTCCTTTTGGGCTAAGAGCGAACGGCTACCACCCCGCGAACGTTTCACCGGCGGTTGATCAACGCTGGGAGTTTGAGAGCCTCGACGCTTGCCTCGTTTGGATGTCGTCACAGACTCGGACACAGATTCCACTTCGCTGACGTCTTCCACAGGCACCCCCTCGTCGGCAGCGTTCCAGTCGGCGTCCTTGGATTTGTCATCTTGCTCGGGTTCGAAATCTTCCGGTAGGAGTTCTTCCTCCACGTCCCCTGTGGCTGAGAGCCCACCCCAAAAGAGTGGCTGTACTTTTTGCTCCTCCATGTCATCCAAGCGAGCTTCTGCTGCGAGATAATATCTTTCGGGAACGTACTTGGGCCAGTGAGATTCGTTCAACTTGTTCCAGAACATCATCCTGGACAACATCTCCACGAGATCATCTTGACAGAACCGAGTGTGCACCGGACGGTCCTCCTGGAGCCAGCTCACAGCACCGTTGAGGAAGATCCCCGAGCAGATCAGCCGCTGAACGTCCAAACGAAGGTCATCCCACACAATGGGCCCCGGTAGTGGCCCGCGAGCTCTTTCCACCGGCCACACGGGGGGAGTACCCTCAGGAAGACAACTGGTCGAATCTTCGACTCGTTCCAAGGGACGAAGCTGTGGGGCCGCTGGCGCCTTGTGGGAACTTCGTTTGGAAGTCCGTTTAGGGCCAGAGGGAGTTGAGGAGGAGCCGGATGACCGGCGACGGGATGAACATATTTTGGAAGGAGGGTCGGGTGGTGAATCTGGATTGTCCTCTTGCTTGCATTCGCCATCTTGGTCATCCGGATGATCCAAACGAGTGGACGCTTTAGGCTGTGACAACGGGTCATCACCCGCGGTCGTGGCAATGACGGTTTGCCAACTCTGGGGAATGGGAGTGCGGTCTTGATAATATTGTAGAAGATCACGGAGGCGCACCCAATTGCAGGCCAAAGTGGAGTTGTCCCCCAGAAAATTCATGAGGTCAGTGACGTCGAAACGAAATTCTCGCGCACGGCGATCCAACACGCGTTGGTAGGCATGAGCATCCTCGAGTTCCTGCCGCAATTTGGAGATTTCCTCCTGGAGACCGCGCTTGTTCGCGTTGTGTTCATGCACTAGCCCCTTCACATCGTCCTGATATCGCTCCGCGGTATACGTAGCAGCATCCGCGCTCCGCTGGCGTTCAGATTCCCAATGCGCCCGATCAAATTTGTAGGACAGCTTCGCCTCGTGGAGTTGGTCTTGCGCCTTCAGAGCATCTTACCGGGACTGGAACGGAGAGGCGTCCAATTGGTGACATACTCGACGATAACGGTCCAACACACGGCGAAGGACAGACACAGTAGAGAACGTCCGCTCGGCCAGTCGATCGACCCCGTACTCCGAGAGGAGAGTGGCCATTTCACGTTGGGCAGGTATCGAGTGACGCATGGATTCTAACTCGTCTCCTGGAGCCGCACTGGCGCGAGAACTTAGCAGCAAGTCAGCTACCACTGGATTGTCGTCAGAAAAGAACTCTTGGAGGTCCAACAAATCGGCATGATCCAATTCCTCCACCTGGATCAATGACTCGAGGCCACCATACCCATCTCGGGTGTGGAAGCCCTGGCGCTGGTGATCCTGCAACGCTGGGGCCCCCACGAGGCGAGTACGTCCCAAGGACGATGGATCCACCGAGAAGTCGTGCCGGGACGGAGCTCGTACGTTTCCGCGTGAATCCAACTCCGGAGGCGGGAGCGTATTTTGGGTCTCCAAACGCTTAGCCTCCTGTTCCGTCAGAAAGCAGCATGCCATGGCACCCAGCGCGTGCATCCCCGCAGAACCAGGAGAGATCACAGTGCGGACCTTGGGCAGAATCACTGCACCGTCAGGAGTACCAGGGGGACTGTTGCACGCTACGCCCTCTGGGCGGTCTGTCGACTCGTCCTTTTCGCTTTCGTCGCCGCTCTCCCCAGCGTCGCCGGCATTGTCAGCGTTGTCAGCAGCGTCGTCGGCATCGCTGGCACCGGGCGAAGAGCCCGCGTGTGAAGCCGCTTGCGAGTTCTCCTGCGCGGGAGGATCGGCCGTCTTGTTGCCGTGGCCGCCTGCACCCGTGGTGTCGCCCTCACCTGAGGTGTCGCCCGACGGGGGCTGCGCGGCAGCCGGCGGTCTCGCAGCGACGAATCTGGGGCACATGCAAATGTGTTTCAGGTGGTAGATTGCGTTTTGAACAGGATCCGAGCCCAGCGGTGTTGGGTGACGGCAGTTGACGCAAAGTTCCAGAAGTTGGCGATGGGAAAAGGCGCAGATGGAAAGTGATTTCGGCCAACTGCCAGATACGACTGTCGTCTGGAGGTACACTCCGTTTGGAGTTCGTCCAATCGCGTAGTCTCATCACAGCCTGTCATCTCGGAGACCAGTTCCTCTATGAGAGACTGGGATCAGAGGGACGGTTGACACGAAGTGACCGAACCAAATTTACCCAACCCTGTGCACTCGGCTCTGGAAGTTAATGCACACAGGAGCGAGGTCCAGAGGACAAGCTAACTCCAGATGACATGTGATCAGGAGTCCCAGAGTCAAGGTGCGATCGGGGGTCCCAGAGCCAAGTCAGAAGTCCAAGAGTCCACAAGTCTAAGAGTCAGGAGTCCACAAGTCAAGAGTCCAAGAGTCAAGAATCCAGAAGTCAAGAATCCGAGATGTTTACGAGAAGGAATATGTCCAAGAGGAAGAAAGTACAAGAGTCAAGTCGTGACGTGATGTCCAAGAGGAGAAAGTCACAGAGTGAAGTCAGGAAGAGGGTGATGCTCCAAGATGAGTCACCATACAAAGTCCAAGTCAAGTCAGATCTCAAGATGTGTCAAGCGCGAAGTGTGGTACGTATGTACCACGGTCACCCACTGAATCACACCCACGTGCGAGGATGCGGACCCGACGTGCTGGACGATTGCGCGCCCCGAAGTTGAAGCTGGGACGTGCCCCATACAAAGATCAAGATGAAAGAAGAGTGTGTGTGTCGAAGATCGACGCCAAGAACGCAAGAGACCTCCAGCAGAGATCTTCTAGCCAAGGTAAAAGAGAGAGAGAGAGAGAGAGAGAGAGAGAGACCAAGATAACCATTAATAACACAATCCGTTTTGCCTCAAGACCCGCAAGTGCATCGTAATTCCGAGCACGGGAGCGAGGCGAATATCACCTGGGACCAGAGGACAGCAGCCTACTGCGATTTTTAGGGACCGCCCCCGGAGGTCTGACTGCCCGAACGTCGACATTCAGACACACCGACCGTGCCAGGGGACGTGTGGGGATTCTCACCCAAAAAAGGTCAAGTCACAGTTAAGACGGGGACCCGGGCTCGCACACCGGGAGTGAACCGTTACTATTCCATATTATTAGTTGGGAAGTACACTCTTTCGCAGAGGAGCTTTATCCATTCCATATTAACTGCAGTCTGGGAGGTTTGTTAGTGATCGCCCCCTGGAATTATTGATAGATTACTGTGTGATAGGACTGTGTATCAGGTCTGTCTATTTTCCTCCAAACGGAGGTGGTGCGTGAGTCGAAGAGAAGAATATTGGTAAGGGTTCGTTTGGAGGTAGACCAGTGCTTCCAAGCGGAGAACCCTATTTGACTGGAGTGTTGACCCACCGTCCGAGGGTCCAAAAGAATAAGTGACGGGTAGTTGTGTGTATTGTATTCTGTATATTTTTGAGATTGGTTATCTTAACTCTGGGAGTGGATCTGGTTAGTAGATCACTACTTCTCACTAACTGTACGAGCGTCGTTCGGAGGTATACGTCCACGCTCAGTACTCTTATATTTTCTATACCCGTATATTAACAACTCACTAGGTGGAATCCGGTCCACCGAAGATAAACGGCCCGAGAAGGGGATCACGCAAGGTACACACGCCAACTCCAAACGAGGTTTCTCGTTTGGAGGTATACCCGCCTGTTCTCCTCCTGGAAGTTATTCTACTTTTGGAGGGGGAACAGGTCCCAACGAGGGTAGCACGCCAGCACTATACACCTGGGCGGCAAAAAGTTGTCACCGACTTCGCCACAGTTGGCTCAACAAAGTTTGCATTCAACCACACGAAGCTCACCACTCATCAACTGAAACACAACCTACACGCTCACTTATCATTGCTGTCATTGTGAGCGCCGCCGCCATCGCTTCCTTCCTCGCGGGGAAGCTGCAGTTTCCGTTGTGTCTTCTTGCCCTTGCGATTCCCCACGTTGGCGGGAATGTCCTGCCCGGCGCTAAAGTCATCGTGCCAGATCTCGATTTTGTTGGCGACGCCCTTGCACTCGAGGCTGATCTGGTTACACAACCAGGGCCTGACTGGTTTCCACCACACATCTGAATCCCTCTGGCCCGGTTTTTTGAACTTGTCGCAGAGACTTCTAGCAGCTTATATGTTGCGGTTGCTTGAAAAACACTTGATTAAAGTATGGGGAAATCGTGCTCATACTTTAATCAACTATAACTCGCTCAATGTCGTAAAAAAAGGACATGTCATATCTTACGACGTTAGGAGACAAGGTGTTAAGATGAGGCACATTGTCACGGCGGTAGTTAACCCACTCCTCCTTGCATGTCTCCCAACTGACCTTGAAGTACTCGAAGAATGCGTCTTTCTTGTCGTTGCCAAGTGAACGCAGCATTTCTTGCCTATAGGCTGAGTAAGCTGTAGCACTTTCAGCTTTCATCACCAGCTGTAGCGCGGCAATAATATTTTTCTTGTCCTCAGGGCCACGTCCGCATCGGCTTCCAACCTGAATCGTCCGAACAAATAGTTAGAAAACCTTTGCATATGGACATGAACCATGTGCGTAAAATACCTGCTTGCGAAGATAATCAATCACGTGGAATTGACAGAGAAGCTGCCTGGCGTCTGGGAACGCATCGGCAAGTACATCCTTATCATTGAAATCTTTGTCGGTCACGACCACTCGGATATTCACCCACGCCGCGTTCAATTCCTTAAATTCCTTCAAACAAAACGACAGATTGTCTGCCATCTCGCTCTCCACCAGTGAGTGGTACACGTACTGACCCTGCATCATGTGACACATACACCAAACAAGCAACGTTAGGCACGATCCGGTACGAGAAATATTGTTCCATACAACATGTTGTACAACAACTTATAGGAACAAAATATTGTACAAAACCTATCTTCCGGTACAACATACAGCATTATTATACAGTACCTTGCCGAATACATCGTCCACCTGAATGCTGAATAGCTTGTACTTGTTCTTGTTCGTGTCATGCGTGGTGTCGACCAGGATAACCTCAGCAAAAGCCTTGAACAACCGCTTCTGGCTCGCCGTCTGGAAGCACACGGCATGTACAAGCCCAGAGGAATCGTCATCGGATAACGTTGCTGCGTTTCCGTCCGTTTCGCAGAACTCACGCAGCAGTGAGACTGTACGCTCTTTATCCGTCTTCCCCCTTGATTTTTACGCGTACCAGCCGCGAGCAAATTGTGGACGTCGCGTAGATCCATGCTTTTCCCTACGTTTTAATATATCATAAATTGTTAGATTCGTTATTTTGCGTATATCAGCAAAGTAAACTTACCCGTTTCCTCGCGAAGGTGTTGCAGAATACCCTTAGCCGATGCTCCAGCTTTCTTCATTTTACCCGCTTGTACCAGCACAGCGGGGTCTGTGATACGCCGATTCTCTGCGTAATATCGAAACAGCTCCTCGCTGCGCAAATGATTGTGGGAATTCTCCCACGAAACGTGCACCTTCCACTCGCCGTCATGACTACGCCGAGACGAAGCGTTAACCTTGGCACCGCACGCCAAGTACCGGATAATCCTCCGCTGACGTTTACCCTTGCCTTTCTTGGGGTGATCAATTCCATGGGTACACAGAAGCGTGAGCGAATAGTACGGGAAGGTTGATGGCAGTAGCCGAGGATCACCATCCGGTACGCCACGCTCTTTCATCTTCTTGTTTCTCAAATCTGCAGTGTAGGAAGTACGCTTGGGCAGTAGTTGCCAAGTCTCGTCGCAGTGTTTCTTCAGTGCTGAAAAAAAATCTTCCCATGAATCGTGAACTTGATCAAATCCTTTCATGAATGCTCCGTCTTCTTCCACAACACGGCCACGCGACGATTCCAACGTGGCAATTGCGGTGTCCTCATCAAAAAGGCCGCCATCGTGTCTACCCTCATCTGCATCAGGTGGTTGTTCGACCGCTTTTACTACCGGACTGGTACGAGTTTGCTGGGTTTCGTACGGAATCTCGATTTGTCCGGTACACAACCGCCCGATTTCGTACCGGATATTGTATCATCTTGTGTGGTGTGAGGTTGCGTCTTGGTTACAGAATCGGCGTCTGAGAGATCATCCAGCTCAGCCGAAGCCTCCTCCTGTGCAAGCTGCAGCGGGAGACCTCTATCGTCATCATCGTCATCTTCTTCATAGCTGTCCTGGTATTCATCATCCTCCGATACGCTCACGGCTTCACTCGAACTTTCAGATGGTTGCATGCAGATCTGGGCGATGGTAAACGCCATTCGCTTCTTACGCGGCGCCCGAAACGCCTGCGTGGACTCGTCTTCTGCTTCTTCATGCTTCACTGCACCTCTCTTCAACCTGGACCTGGGTGCAGTGGAAGCCGAAACTGTAGCGTCGTCACCTTGCTTGCCAGTCTCGCTTGTCAACAACAGCGAGCGCCGGGCGCTGCCTTGTCCAGTCCTTTCGCCGTCTGTTATGATGTCTTGCCCCACCGCAAGACGACATCCTTCTGCTGCGCCGTCTTCAGCATCCTTGGGGGCGCTTGTCAGTTGGATGGGAGGCTCCACGCAGCCAACCTCCGCACTGGGGGAGTCCACACTGAACGGCTGCGTCGGACACAGTTTGCGCTCTTCTGCTGCCCCAAACGGAACTCGATCGGCGGATCCAATTCCGGGATGTCCAAACGAGGATCTTCAGAACGAGAGTCATCATCTTGAAATACAGTCATACATTCGTGTTTACCTTGTGTTCGACTCTTCAACTCGGGTCCCAAATACACTAAGGCACACAATTCTGGGGGCTTCTTCGGCCCGGCGCGTTCTGGATCCCCATCCAGCAGGCTTACAGGTTTAACTGCTCTTCCCCAGAATTTTCTTCTCCTCCCAGAGCTTGCTTCCAGAGTGACTTCGGCATCTCGAACGTTCCCTGGGAGGCCAACGATCTCAGCTTCTGAAAGATTTTGAAGCCGTCGCAAACTTCGCCATGGAAACCTGCACATAATTTGCACGGAGATGTCTTGCAGTACTGGGCTGGATGTCCTTGTTGATGGCATCGGTCACATAGGAGTCCGGACCAGCAACGATCTTCGGTGTGTCCAAAACGTTTGCACGTCTCGCAGAATCTGGACGTATCCGGTGGTTTGCTGAATCGAGGCGACATGTCATTAGGCCGAAACTCTCTCGGAGGAGGTTTCCAACCGGCGTTCTCCATCGCTCGATATACTTGCGACCAATCTTCCGGAAGTTGGCTCTCCGACGACCCTGTCTCCACTTCTTGCTCTGGGATTTCTTCGGTCGTCTCTTGGAAGTGCACTTGCTTCTCATCCTCTGAACTTGACTCGACTTTGCTTTGCGCAACGTAAGCCTTGGCCGGACGCTTCGGACGGAACTTCCCAGCGGACATGTAGTCCGGGCGAGATTCACGTCTGGGAGGGGGATCTCGTAGTCATCGTCCTGATGCATCTCTTCATACTGCTTGAGTACGAACTCTAAGTCCTCCAGACTGTGTAGGCGTTGGCCTTGCAGAGTAGAGCGAAGCGATGAATCCAGGAGTTTCTTCATGAAAAACCTTGAAGTATCGTTCTCTCTCCTTGGACGACTTCCGGAAGTTGATCACAGCCTTGTCCGCAACTCGATTCAAGCGATAGAAAAATTCAAGCGGAGCTTCCGTCTACTTCTGAGTCATACTGTAGTACCTCTCGGAATCCGATGTCTTCGCCTTGCAATACTTCTCCTTGAACGCCTTCAGGAGTCGCTTCCAACTGTGACGTACATCTTTGTCCAAATTGTAACGCCAGTCCCGAGCGGATGACGGCAACTTCAGCTTCATCTCACAAATGCGCATCTTGTCGGACCATCATCCTTGGACTGTCATACTCTGAAACTTTTCCAGCCAGCGAATGCGCGTTGAGAGTGACGCCTTCTCATTGAAGTCCTCCAGAGCCGAGGCGTTCACATAAGGCTTGTACGTAAACACCGTAGTCCCAGCTTGAGACGTCTTCGAAGTCATTGCGTTTGGAACCGACTCCTCGAAGAAACTGCTGTCCGAATCATCAGAACTTTCATCATCCTTCTTGTCCGAGTCTGAATCTGGGTCGGAGTCATGGGGGTCATTTCCTCGTTTGGAGATTTTCCTTGCGGAGTCCCGTCTCGACAACCCTGACTTCCCAGCTTCTTTCTTGGGCGGGTCCGAACTTCCAGGCGGAGTACGTCCGGGCGGTCCTCATCTCTCGGAGCTCTGTTCCGTCTTCACTTGAGTCGTACTTCTGCTTCTACTCGCAGCGTCGTTCTTGACTTTGGCTTGTTGGAAGTTTCGCAGAGTCGCTTGCAGTTGTGCCGCGAATTGATTGTCGGCAGTCGTCTGAGCGGTCTGCGCTGGGACTTGAGATGGCATTGGGACTTCGACGCGAGGATTGGATTGCGTTGTCGCTGCACGTTTCTCCCGAAGTTGACTTGCATAATACTTCTGGACGGTGATAGCAGCTTCTCGATCCCTCTCGCGTGCCTCCTGGAGGGCCAGCAACTCTTTTCGGGTCGCTTCCAGTTCCAGCGCTTGTCTCTTCCCTTCGGACGGCAAACGAGCTTTCTCCTCGGCGACTTCCAGAGCTTGTCGATTCTTCTCAGACTCCAACTGCACCTGGAAATCTCCCAGCGCCGCTTCCATCCGTTGACGCTCGTTCAGAGCTGCTTCCGCTCGCAGCGCCTCCACAACTTCTGAAGACATCGGAACGAAGTTTGCCACGTTAGACGAAATCAGAGGTGGCACGTTCTCCTTCTCGACTCTTGCGCTCTGCTTCTGGACTTGAGCGACTTTCTCCTCCACACTAGCCATCGAGTCCTTCATTTTAGTCATCGACTCTTCCATCTTTTGCATGAACTCCATGGCTGCTACGGTTGATCCCGTGGACTTGACAGAGTATCCCGAACGATTGGATCGCTCAGAGTATCGCGAAGTCGATCTGTGACGTCCGGCCGTCCGCTTAGACGAACGACGTCTTCCCCTTTCCCGATGTCGCGAATAGTGACTATCATCAGAGGACTCATTGTCAGATGACGTGTCGGGTCGACGGTCTTTGCGGTGGGTTCGTCGCTGGGACGTCTTCACCGTCTTGACATCTCTTTCGGAGTCCATCATGTCCGCATCACCAACATCAGGTTTCGACTCTTGGACGGGCGGGATGATCGTCTGTTGGACGTACATACCCATCTCAGGACCACTTGGCATGAAACCACCAGCTCCGTGGGCCGTCATCACCATGGGATGGTAACCAACGTATGGCATGTGTCCTCCTTCGTACGACCACATCGAAGAGCCGGATGATTCATCTCTCGACGACAAACTTCCAGTCACAAAACTCCTCTGGGAGACACTCGACTGTCCAGAGACATCCGACTGACTCGAAACGGAGTTCGATTCCGTTTTCCTGGACACACTCATCTGGGCCACCGAATTGACCTCGCTGGGAGGTACCGTACTTGGTCCCGTCCCTGACGAAGCATACAGCGGTAGCGAACTCAGAGATGGAGGCTGAGGTGGATGTGCTTGTGGACGCTTGGCATCGGGTTCGCTCTGGGATGATCTTCTTGGACTTCTCGTCGTTCGGATCCCCAACATCCGGAATCGCATCACAAACTCACGACCCAGCAGGTTCGACTCATAGTCATTCATGAAGAGATCTCCTTCGGCATCATCAGCGTGATAATCTACTCTATGAGGACGTTCCGACTTGACTCCTTCTGGAAGCACAGATCTTCCGGAAGCGTTAGCCGTCACTTGTTGCCACTCCAGCATCTCCACACCGAAGAGTTGTAGCAAATCTGCCACCACCTTGTAGACTTTGCTCCGATGGATCTTGGACGCACGCGTTTTGAACCACTCTGGGACGAGATTTGTGAATTCGAATCCAGATTCACAAAGTAGGGTCTGGAGTGCAGCCACACTTTCCCTCGGGGATGATAGTCCGGGTGGGATAGTCGCTGCAGTCAGATCGTGGGCCATCGCTGGCATCCGTCGTTCCGGGCGCAGTTCTACCACCCAAGCATCTTCCGAAGTCGCCGATAGTGACCAGTCTCGGAGGTATCCAGACGTCGCGAGTATCGCCGTCTACCAACCCGCAGTATCCAAAGTCACAGCGGGCCACGTGTACTCCATAGAGGGAGGCGAGATCCTTCCGGACGGAGCGCGCTCCCAGCGCCGAACTTGTTCTGCAACGTACTCGCGCGCTTGGATCTCCGCGACACTCACTCCAAGGTCCCGTCGAGGAGTCTCAACCGGTGGAGAACTGGGAGTCTCCAAAATGGGAACTGCCGGATCGACTCCTGGAAGTTCCTTGTCTTCCTGGACCGTCACCAATCGCTTCTACGTCTTGACTAGCGACGCCTTGTCGAGAAGATCGGCGTCGCCATCCAGAAGTAGTTAGACTTCCGCATCTGGCTGTGGAGAATCCGAAATTCCATCCACAGCCAGGGATACTTCGTTCGGAGCATCGTCCAGTCTCCGAGTGGGGTCTTCCAAAATCTTCACCTCATCTTCGGGCATTCCCAAAGCCGGCATCTTGAGTTCTTCATCCCCCGCGAATACGCTGACCACGTCGTCCGGCAAACCTTCTTCTTGATCGTCGTCCAAAAGTACTTGGTGCGCATCTTGGGCGTCCAATCCGGATGACGTCCGCTCCTCGGCCGCGACCAACTTCTTCTTCTCTTCGGCTGCCTTACGCTTCGCAGCGTTGGCCTTCCGAGCCTCGCGCTTGATTTCGTCCAAGCTCTTGGTTTCTTCCGGCGGCAGCCCTTGTACTCGGCGCGAAGCCCGCGACGCCGAACCGCGTCCCGCCTCTTCGCGCTCACCTTCTTGCATGCTACTTCTCCGAACCATAACCACAGTTAGGAAGTAAGTCAACAATCAGCACCCTAAAATCAATTCAATATAACAACTCGGTGTAATCACTAGACAACCAAATCTGGGCACGCGCACCAGCTGTGGCGAAGTCGGTGACAACTTTTTGCCGCCCAGGTGTATAGTGCTGGCGTGCTACCCTCGTTGGGACCTGTTCCCCCTCCAAAAGTAGAATAACTTCCAGGAGGAGAACAGGCGGGTATACCTCCAAACGAGAAACCTCGTTTGGAGTTGGCGTGTGTACCTTGCGTGATCCCCTTCTCGGGCCGTTTATCTTCGGTGGACCGGATTCCACCTAGTGAGTTGTTAATATACGGGTATAGAAAATATAAGAGTACTGAGCGTGGACGTATACCTCCGAACGACGCTCGTACAGTTAGTGAGAAGTAGTGATCTACTAACCAGATCCACTCCCAGAGTTAAGATAACCAATCTCAAAAATATACAGAATACAATACACACAACTACCCGTCACTTATTCTTTTGGACCCTCGGACGGTGGGTCAACACTCCAGTCAAATAGGGTTCTCCGCTTGGAAGCACTGGTCTACCTCCAAACGAACCCTTACCAATATTCTTCTCTTCGACTCACGCACCACCTCCGTTTGGAGGAAAATAGACAGACCTGATACATAGTCCTATCACACAGTAATCTATCAATAATTCCAGGGGGCGATCACTAACAAACCTCCCAGACTGCAGTTAATATGGAATGGATAAAGCTCCTCTGCGAAAGAGTGTACTTCCCAACTAATAATATGGAATAGTAACGGTTCACTCCCGGTGTGCGAGCCCGGGTCCCCGTCTTAACTGTGACTTGACCTTTTTTGGGTGAGAATCCCCACACGTCCCCTGGCACGGTCGGTGTGTCTGAATGTCGACGTTCGGGCAGTCAGACCTCCGGGGGCGGTCCCTAAAAATCACAGTAGGCTGCTGTCCTCTGGTCCCAGGCGATATTCGCCTCGCTCCCGTGCTCGGAATTACGATGCACTTGCGGGTCTTGAGGCAAAACGGATTGTGTTATTAATGGTTATCTTGGTATCTCTCTCTCTTTTACCTTGGCTAGAAGATCTCTGCTGGAGGTCTCTTGCGTTCTTGGCGTCGATCTTCGACACACACTCTTCTTTCATCTTGATCTTTGTATGGGACACGTCCCAGCTTCAACTTCGGGGCGCGCAATCGTCCAGCACGTCGGGTCCGCATCCTCGCACGTGGGTGTGACTCAGTGGGTGACCGTGGTACATAAGTACCACACTTCGCGCTTGACACATCTTGAGATCTGACTTGACTTGGACTTTGTATGATGACTCATCTTGGAGCATCACTCTCTTCCTGACTTCATTCTGTGACTTTCTCCTCTTGGACATCACGTCACGACTTGACTCTTGGACTTTTTCCTCTTGGACATTCCTTCTCGTAAACATCTCGAATTCTTGACTTCTGGATTCTTGACTCTTGGACTCTTGACTTGTGGACTTCTGACTTGGCTCTGGGACCCCCGATCGCACCTTGACTCTGGGACTCCTGATCACATGTCATCTGGAGTTAGCTTGTCCTCTGGACCTCGCTCCTGTGTGCATTAACTTCCAGAGCCGGTGCACAGGGTTGGGTACATTTGGTTCGGTCACTTCGTGTCACAACGTACCTTCTTTCACGTGTTTTCGAAAATGATCTGCAAGACAGGGCACATCATCAGCCATCTGTTGACTGCAAGTGGCGTCTGTTACGACATTGCGCGGCGATTGCTCTATCACAATGCCGTATCACTTACGACATTGGCCGGAAACCCTGCTGACAATTTATATACCCATCCCGACGCCAAACACATGGCCGATACAAATACCAAGTGATATCGTATGTCATAACTTACGACATGCGCTTACGCGTCTGAGGCGAGTACCGTTCGGAGACAAGGTGTTAATAACCATACAAATAATAGGATCGAAAGCGGCTGGGGCAAGATCAAGCAAGTGGTGGAACGCAAAGATCCTATCGATGAGCTCATTGGAACGTTTATCATGTTGCAAGAATTGTCAGAAGAGGGATATATGAAGGAGTTCTGAAGCTTGGGAACCCGACAGACGCCTATTGCAGAAGACGTCGTTGATCCTGAGCTGCTCACACTGGCTGTCCAGTTGAACCCGCATGCGTACAGGCTCGTGAGAGAGCAGTACATGTTTGCGTGTAGTGCGGAAGCCTCGTACGAGGTCCGAATTGACGGAACGAGGGCTGAGTTGCGCATACCGAGTGAGAGGGACGAGCGTACGCTACACGCGCTAAATACAGGGGTACGTGTATTGTATCGCATTTGGTGTCTCCGGTACCGTTTTGTATCTCACAAGTCGTTTTGTATCTCCGGTACTATTTTGAACTTTGTTTGGTACCGTTTTGGCATATCCGGTATTGTATTGTATCTTGGATTGTAGACTTTCCAGTGCAACTGCGCATTCATGCAGACGCTGCTGCTACCATGCAGACACGTGATTTACTTTCGACGCACTCAAGTATACGAATCTGCTATTCCCCCTCCCAAGTTTTACACTGCCCGCTGGTCGCTGTTTGCTCCGGCAAACGACATCTCAACGGGGCACGTTGATGTTGGCGGAAATCTCCTCACTGTCAAGCGAACCAAGGCCACTGCGCGAATGATATCCAGAGACCAGCAGTACAGTGTGGGAGGCACGGTATGCAAGCAGTTGCAAGGGATCATGGCTGATCAGGGAGTAGCCGATTTCAATGCAACCATGAATCTGCTCCAAACCGTTGAGAAACTTTGTCGAGCTGGGGAAGTGTGAAAGCTAGCAGACGCAATGGCAGTAGTTGAGAATCAAGTGCCCGGAAGCATGCAGAAGAAGCAAAAACATGATGAACCTATGGCACCACCGCGAGAGACTAAGCAGGAAGGAGCTCCGCCAAGATCAAGTGGACTAAAATTCTCTCAGTCTGCGAAGAAAACCCAGGCAGCGCGTCGAAAAGAAAAAAAAGCAAAGAAGACTACAGCACTCCGACATGTTCAACGCCGCGCGAAAATGCTCGCACGAGGTCAGAAGGCACCCCCACCAAACTTGGCTGAGGTCGGGCTGCTTTTATCGCGACAGTATTGCTACGATTATGCTTCTAAAATGTTGGAGCTTCTTCCGATGAAACAAGTCGGCATCCATACTGAGCATACCATCCAGAGAATGAATGTGGGGCAGCCACTTCCGCAACCTACTGCTATACTACCCAGAGAAGTGTGCACCGCAGCAATTACCGACATTGATATGAGAGTTGAGGGCGAGGTTGGAGAATCCGTGTATCTAGCTCGTTGGGACCAGTTTGGTTACGCTACAGTAGAGCAGTTGAGGACTATGGTGTTGGTGATTGACGCCAGAAAAGCAATGCCTATTGTGAAAGCAACGCTGGAGTGGATTGAGAAGCTCGTGATGCCCATCGATCAATTACGCCCGCCGTTCAACGACTGTATGGAGATCCCGAAGGTGCGTACGAATGTTGTAGCAGATCTATTCGTCCGGTACAGAACCATTATTTGATACCGGATATTAATACCGGATATTTTTGTTTTGCTGTTGAAGCTTATTCTCAAGAACATGGTGGAAAACATGACTCTCAACAAGTACACAATGGCTGGTGAAGAGATTGAGGGGGTGCGTCTTCTCGAGTTTCGTGCTTCGGAGTGGTTGGGATCGACATGCATAAGGGCCGGATTAATCATGTTGGCGTGTCGACAAGTGGACAAAGATGTTGGAATCTTTATGCCGGATTGGTATCCGTATGACGACGTGACAAGACAGCAGATGTGTGCAGCTACACACGGAGCTTTTCACGAAAACGTTCAGCGGCAGGTTGGTGTAGTAAACGCGGAGGGCGTTCACTGGATGGCGTTCTTTATTGACCTGACAACCGATCCGGCTAGCTGTGTCATGTTCGACCCGCAGCAGAAAGCCAGCAGGTACACAGACCTTGAAAGTGCTCCGAGGAAGGCTGTTGTTCCGCAGTTGCGTGGTCAACCTGCGGTAACGTTTACACAGTGGAGTAAGTGCAAGCAGAACGACGGTCACTCGTGTGGATTGTGGTCTTTATTTTTCCTGGAGTCGATGCTGTGCGGTCACAAGTGGAGCGACTCGTGCTATCAGTGGGAGCAGTACTATCGTGTTCGTTATCTTTGCATGAGTGCACACGACTCAGAAGGTTAACTACACAAAGGAAGAGAGAGAGAGAAAACAATGTGTGTGTGGGAGAGAGAGTAATGGAAGCATTATTCTTGTTTTATTCTTGTTTGAGTTTGACCAACCAAACAAAGTGTTGTTGCAGTTGCACTGTCCGTCTCAACCTTACCGTCCCATTATTTCCTTTCCGTATCATTATATCCTGCCCGTCTCAACCTTACCGTCCCATTATTTCCTTTCCGCCTCATAGACAAATGCAAGTCACTCACAAGATGTGTTAGGTACAAAAAACTTATAATCCGGTACAACATCTGCATAGTTTCGCACAAAACATGACTTTATCTAAATTTAGACACACTGTGCATGGGTAAACTACGTTGCTGCTCGCCCCACAACCATATATCTTCGTCATTTATTCTCATATGTCTTTGCAGATTTACTCAGAGCCATATGACTGTTTATGGTAGGGTTAGGAAGTTGTAGCGTAATTTTTTTTCGTCCGGTGTATCATCGGAGAACCAGTGAAAAACAACGAAAAGTCAATGAACAGTCCACAAAGATGGGAAAAATCAACAGGATCCAGGACTAGCACACTACAGACCGCAATATTCCACGACAATGCGCGAATCGTCCACAAAAAACACGATCAGTTCATCAAAGTCAGTACCCTACAACAAAGCCCCAGTGCCCAATCACCGTCGAGAGGGAAACATCTGCTTGTCGTCGATCGGCGCCAGATGCATGATAACTATTAATACGGTAGCCATGAATACGTGAACGAGTATGTATTGAAGCCATTGGAAACTTATGCGCTCAGCGGACGGAACCTCTCAGAATCGACAGTCCTCAGGTTGACTGGTGTTCGGCACAGCTTCCGTAATTTCATTTCGTCGCTAGTTCTTGCGTTGAGAAAGTGACGACTTGACGGGGTATCGGCATGACGCATGTACAAAACGATAAACAAATGCACTCACTCTACGTATTTGTATAAGTATTTGCATGAACACGTTCGGTTGTGGAAGTTAACATACAATCCAGCATCTAGTAGATCGCTATTCTTGCATTGTTCACACCCATCCGTGCGCCGATTTAATCGACTCAGTGGTTCGGACCATATAATATACTTATGGCGAACATTCGCAGGATGTTCGGGTTTCCGGATAGGATTGAGTAGTTTCGAAACCACTTGTATTCTTGAGGAGGCCAAATAATTCCTGGATGGTCTTCTTTGCCTTCGTTATATTGCCTGCTGCCTGAATTGACTATCAAATTTCCTTTGTCACTAAACTTGACCCAAACAAACTCTTACTTGCAGCACTGAGCGAGTTGGGAGCCATCCCATTCCGCATTTAGAGCGTGTACACCGCCCCAATTGTATTTTTTGCGCTCAAAATTACATGTTTTGCGCCAAACACACATTGATATTTCACCTCCATATATCTAAATATTTTCATGGATGCGTTATAGTGGGCATCCTCAGCACTCCCTATCGATGATAGGCCATGGTGTAGTGGATGACTAGTAGTATCGATGTGACTTTGGTGTAGATGAGTTTTTGTGAATCTATCGTAGTAGCGTAGCGTCCGCTTTACACTGAAAAAACAACAGAAGCTTGACAAGATCCCTTACGCATTGTTTGAAATAAATACGTACATTGGATACTAAACTCGGGTTAGTTCCACCAACGTGAAATATTAAAGATTTTGGTCACGTTATAAGCGCCGCTATAGAATTTTAGAACATTTTTTATCTTACTGCGATGTTGTAGTGGACAAGTTGAAGCAATATCTCTCTTGGGATGTCTTCGCTGGTCGTGCTGCTGGTTAGAGATGTGACGAGTGCGAGGTTCGGGTCGGGCTGCGGGTCTGTCACGCCACGACCCGTGAGCTGCGAGGACCGAAAGAACGCCATGAGCGGCTGGGAGGCGCCCGAGACGAAGATCGCGTGCTGGAGGGTCGCCACGAGCACGTGGGAACCGATCCGAACGGTCGCAGCAGCAGCGGATTGGGCCAAGGCGAACGGACGGAGACCAGTGGGCGACGGAGAAGCTCACTCGAGATCTTGCGGGCTGGAGAGCACGCACACGGAGAGACGGCGCTGAGCGGGGCACGAGTGGCTCTGTGAGGCGGGACACGAAGGCCTTTCGAGGCAACTTACGAACAAAGGCGACTACATGCCATCGGTGGCTGGGGCACCCATACAGAGACGGGGACTGGACCGGTGTTGCGTAAGTGTCGGAGTTCTAGCAGAGGGGTGGATACGGAGGACGGAGGACACGAGGAGCAGGAGGTCGAAGTTGAAGCATGAAGTTGAAGAAATAAATAGGACGCGAGTCCGGCTACTTAGGTGGCCTGTACGGTGTTTATTGTTTCGTTACCTACCCTAACGGACCCTCAACACATACCGCAGCAGCGCTGTGACGAGCCTTACGGACCCACCGGCGAGCAGGTGACCAGAGACTCGTTACGTGGTGGTCATTTTATTGGGGCAGTGAAGTATATTACGATTACCAACGACCTGAACTACAACTACGGCTACGACGACTATGGCTCCAACACGAAAGAAGAAGTCTGGCAAGTCGAAGATGACGCGACGACCGAAGACGAGAAGCGTGACGCAGACATGTGGCGAAGATGATGATGGTGATAATGAGGCCTCTAGTGATAGTGAGCACGACGGCGGTGCGGAGAGCGGAAGCGCGAGCTCGAAACGTCGGGTAGCAATGATGTATCCAGCGCCGACGGACCAGCAGGACAACGATGTACCCACCGACACTATGCAGGCAACTTCAACGGCGCGTACGGCAAGCACAGGAGCGATGAATACGCCTCCAACAGCAGCAGGAACAGCAAGCACGGTGGCAGCAGTCGTACCGTCGGTGACGGCTTCTGTGGCCGCTGATGAAGGCCGACGCGGTGGTGCCTCGATGGTGCCATCAACACAGGACACCGCAACCATGGTGGCGGCCCTACAGCAACTGACAGCGGCGGTGTGTTCGATGCAGATAACCATGACGACGGGTACGACGCCGACGGTGACGAGGAGTGCCCCACCAGCACGAGCACCACGACGAACACGACGTGAGCAACGACGCGGTAACCGTAGAGCAGGAGCTCGCCGCTCGACACCCGACGAGGAGCCTTCCGATGACGGCAGTAGTAGCAGCTCGAGCGACTCGAGCGAAGAGTCCGTCGACGACAGCAGCTCGAGCAGCGACGACGCCGAGAGCAGCAGTTCCAGCAGTAGCTCCGCCGACGTCGAAGCTGAGTTCCACAGAAGACACGATGAACGTGAACGACGCAGACACCACAACCGCCATGAACCAGTGAGACGACAGAATGTGAAAGACCTTGAATTACCCACGTGCGTACCGTCGCCTGAGGTTTCAGTGTCGACGTGGATCGACCGCATCGTCTTGATCCTGACGGGTGCTGAGGAATCGGGTCGTGGAAGCTGGACGGACCGGAACCTGTACTTCATCGTCGGTGGCAAATTGTAGGAAGATGCCGCACGATGGTGGGTGAATTTGAACAGACGACTCAAGGAGCATAAGAAACGATAGTCCTACCTGAAGAGAGCGCTCTTACGCCGGTATGGAGAACGCCTGGACAAAGCGACAGCTGAGTGGAGGGTAAATAGCCGAGTTCTGATGCGAGGAGAGACGTACGCTGATTTTGGAGCTGGCCATCGGAGTGCTGAGGGCAGAAACAAGGTTAGAGAACGAGTGTTTGTGGCGCCATTTATCAGATGCTTAGATAAGACTACCCGGAAGCTCGTGCTTCAGGATCCGAAGCCAAAGACCCTGGAAAAAGCCATCAAGAAAGCCACTAAGATTGATGATCCTTACGATAACGTTGCCCGAGGGATGACTAACATTGGCTAGCCGTGGCCTTCAGCTCCAACCGCTAACCTGGCACCGATGACGAGTAACGCGGGTCAGACGACAGTGATTCCAGGAATAGGATCGATGAACTTACCCTTGGACATGATGCAGCAGCAACCGACGATCGAAATCGAACGGGACTCCGGCGCTGTTACGCTGTTCACGAACCCGCAGGGGGTTTGGAATAATCTATCAGGAACGTGGACGAGGCCACCTGGCCGTCAGTGGAATGGGAAGTATTGGGCGGAAAAGAAGAAAGCACCACGTAAGAAACCTACACCATCACCAGCGGATCGAACAGAAGATAAGAAGCCAGCTAAGAAACTAAAGATGAAACGGATGCACGATTCCAGCGAGGACGAACCTGATGTTGAGCCGCGGAAAAAGAAGTTGAAGGCGCCAGTGAAGCAGGTGGCGAGGGCGACTGACCGGCAGCCGACCAGAAACTTCCAGCCACGTGTGAACTTTCGGCCGGGCGCAGCTTCGCCGCGATGCTGGCGGTGTTGTCAGTATGGACATGTAGCAAACGAATGCACGAATGGACAAGTGTGTTACACGTGTAAGAAGACTGGACACGCCGCGAAGGAGTGTCCAGACGAGGAGGCGAGAACGAGGAACGAAGCTTATTTGCAGCAGAAACGGAGTGCGAAGCCGGCGAACGCGGGAAACGAGCAGCGAACGTGGTAGCGGGGGTATGGCGTTCGCAGATAGCAGGCTCCCCAGGACGGACCGTCCAAGAGCGACAAGGTGGTGAGCGCCGCGAGTACGTGACGCGTAGTGGCAATGCGACGGAGAACACGAACGAGGAGTCAAGAACGAAGAAGATATTGATGGGGCAGGAGGGACTACGAGTGGAACGAGTGGTGACTACGAATGTGACGGCGGTGGCAACCGACGTCACTACAATGATGAACGAGGTAATGAAGGGGCTCAGGAGGGATGCAGCAACCCGTGACAGCGATCATGCGGTGCGATACGTGGCGACTGTCCGACCAACACGAGCGGCAGAGAAGTATGTGAGTGAGGAGCGAAAACAACAAGTACGAGACGAAGACGGACGTACCCGACGCGTGCAACCGGTGGCTTCAGCTGGAGAAGACGCGGTACCGGTGGGCGTGTCCGACACTGGAGAAGGCGCGAGCAGCACGGACGTCGAGGGGCCCGCGATGACGATGAACAGCGGTGACGTGATGAAGGCCAGCGTTGCTGCTGTGTGACTAGCACGACGCCACGCTCGCAGACAACGCAAGCGAGATGGCGCCAAGCGTGCGCAAGCACGAAAGAAGGCAGCAGCACGAGAACAGGAACAACGGCGGCTTGACAGTGACGTGCTGGTTCGGCGACGACAAGCCGATGCTGATGAAGCTTTGCGCGAGCTGGAGGACCGACGACAACGACGAGCCAAAGCCCGAGGCGTGGACGAACCTGCGCAACCACTAGAACCAGTGCGAGTTAGTCTGGTGCAGCGGGCGAGTCGAGGGACAGAAGAGGTGACGAGCAATGATGACGATGCGACGTACGTCGAGGCGGATGATGGTCTTCCCACGGCGACGATAGGCGTGTCCGGCCTGCAGCGAACGGTGAAACTCGACAGTGGGGCCCGATACACGGTGGCGGGGACCAACTGGGTGGCGTACGGCGACCGAGTCTCATGCACGGCGCCTGTGGACTTCGTGGAGGGCATTGGCGGCCTACTCTTGGACGTGGTGGGCGTGTGGAGGTTCGTGATGATGAACGTGTTCGGAGAGACCGTGACGGTGGACGCGTGCATCATCAAGGGCTGCGAGGACGAGTTTCTGATAGGCGTCGATTTCATGCGAAGCCACGAGGCGGTCATGGACTTCAGGGAGAACGAGCTGCGATACAGGGAGAACGAGCGATTAGTGGTGATACCATTCAGAACCTTCGATAGCCCAACGAGTGGACGCATTGCTGCAGTACGAGTGGCGAGGAAGATGCACCTGACGAGTCGCTCGGTGACGCCTATTGAGTTGGCGGTGGTGGCGAAGAACGGTGAGAAGGGGGTGTTTGTTCCGACTACGAGATTGGGATCTGTGATGTTGGCCGCTACGGTGACTGAAGTGCAGAATGGCAAAGTGTGGATTCCGGCAATAAATGGCAGTGACGGACGAGTCAAGCTGCCTTCGAAGAAGATTTTAGGAACCTGGGTGCCTCTGGACGAAGATGTAGCTGTATTAGAAGTTAATGGAGAACTTGATCACACTAATCTACGTCGTTGGCTTGATGAACTGGGCGATGCCGACACACCACTGGACGATGAAGACGATGTCCAGATTGGTGTTGAGGACGATGAGAGCAGACAGCTGATGATACGTCTGTTACGAGTTTTCCAAGGGTTGATGGTGAACACGAGTGCGTGTCCGCCTGCGACAAGGGGGAAGTTGAACATCACGTTGACACCGGCGACGCCGCACCTGTGATGCTCAAACGGCGCCGTCAAGCTCAGACAGATGACGCGGTTATAGAATCCAATATGAAGACGATGCTCGCGTCAGGTGTAATTGAGGAGGGCAACGGGGCATGGGGGTTTCCTGTTGTCCTGGTGAGGAAGAAGGACGGGGAAGTCCGTTTTTGTGTTGATTATCGCGCTTTGAACAGTATCACACGCAAAGATGTATATCCGCTTCCGCGAATTGATGAAACTCTGGATGCACTTGGTGGTGCAGTACTGTTTACGACGCTCGATCTAAGGGCAGGGTATTGGTACATTCGAGTAGCGCCGAAAGACAGAGAAAAAACTGCTTTTACGACGAAGGGTGGACTGTATCAGTTTGTGCGCATGCCATTTGGTTTAACCAATGGACGCCTTCCACAAATAGCTTAAAAGCGGCTTAAAGTGTTTCTCTAAATTCATCTCTAAATATTAATTGTGTAGAGGTCGCTATATGTCAAAGGTCGGCCTGATATGGGGTCGGGTTGCTATATCAGGGTTGTCTATAATTAAATCAAGTCCAAATGTATGCAGTTGCACAATGACAGGGTAAAGCGACCCCTCGTTTGCTCGGACGGGTTTCACGTCGAAGCAAATATAAGTTGTCTTAAATATATTTATGCGAGTGCCTATGCTATTTGTGGAAGGCGTCCAATGCACCATCCACATTTCAACGATTAATGAGCAGTGTATTACGTGGTTTAATGTGGGTGACTTGCCTAGTTTATCTCGACGACATCGTGGTCTACACGAGAGGAGGAATTGAGCAGCATCTATTGCAGGTGGCCTGTGTGCTACAACGGCTTGAGGGCGCTGGCCTGACGCTAAAAATGAAAAAATGTCATTTTGCGATGAGTAGCATGGAGTACCTCGGACACGAGCTTTCTGCAGACGGAGTGAAACCTTTAGATCGATTAGTGAACGCGGTGCGTGACTTTCTGACGCCGGTGAACGCAAAAAAGATCAAGCGATTTGTGCATCTCGCTGGTTATTATAGACGGTTTGTGAAGAATTTCGGCACGCTGATGGCGCCGCTGACTAAGTTGCTACGAAAGGATGCTCAGTTTGTATGGGAAGAAAAACAGGAACACGCGTTTGATGAAATCAAGTCGATTCTAACTACAAAGCCTCTACTGTTGTATCCTGACTTTCGATTACCCTTCCGACTGGTTACCGATGCGAGTGTAGTGGGTCTCGGAGCTTGTTTGATGCAGGATCACGGAAATGGGTACCAACTGATCGCTTACGCCAGTAAGGTGCTGAGTGAAACGGAGTCGAAGTATGGAATCTCAGAGTTAGAGTGTTTCGCAGTGATTTGGGCGATAAAACTCTTCAGACCTTACCTGTACGGGCGCAGAATTAAGATTATTACAGACCACACAGCATTAAAGTGGTTGATGACCTCGCCAAACTTGACGGGAAAACTACACAGATGGGCGTTGTTGTTGCAAGAAATGGTCTTTGACATATCGTCCGGGGAACACTAACGTAGTTGCTGACGCTCTCTCTCGAGCACCAGCAGTAATCCTAACTTCGACGGGCAGATGGAGACGACGACCTAGGCAGCGAGCGCCGGTTCTTCAACCATCAGGGGTTGCGGCGGTCACAACCGCAGTGGTCGAGACGCCGACAGCTGATGGAACAGTGGTTGTGCACACAACGGAGGATGAGCAGCAGCCGAATGAGGAGCCCGACGTCGTGAGAGACGAGGTACCGCACAACAGAGGCGATACCCCGATGCCAGACATAGTTTCGAGGCCGCTGACATGAGCAGCGAGACGGAGAGCCGAGGAATCGCAGCGTCGAGCAACCCAGGAACGACAACGCGGAGAGGACGAAGCAGTGCTACGAGCCGCGATGGGGGACACGTCGATGGACCACGACGACAATCCGATGAACGTGCCGAGGGCGAACGACATGCCCGTGACGCGAAACACGTCGACGGACACCGACAACGCCAAGGTGGCCGACGTTCGGGTGGCAGCTGATGACCACGCGGCGCGGAATGATGATGGCGGTGCAAAGACGACAGAGGTGCTGAAGACGACGGACGCGACCACGACGCGGTCACCTACGAAGCCGAGTCCGCCAACGACGCGGCGACGCACGAAAGCAGCGACGATGGGGACGGATGCCGCCGTCACCAGCCAACGGACGAAGTGTGGAGCCTCAACCGTGACGAACAACAAGCCGAGGGCGACGGAGGTGCTGCAGAACACGACGAATGCTCACAAAACGGCGGTGGGGCAGCGACAACAACCAACGTACCAGGAGTCACCGGTAAAGACTCTGCAGCTCACCGACGAAGCCATTGTAGCCGCGCAAGGACGTAGTCGACTGTTGCAGAAGATGAAGGCGGACGGAGCCCACCGTGTCATGAAGGTGGCGCAGCAATACGGACTAGTGCTGATCGACACGAAACGGGGGAAACGAATCATCTTACCTCCGGAATTGTGGCCGATTGCGTTCAAAGAGAGCCATGATTCAGTCTGGGCAGGACACTTACGAGCACCGCACACGTGTGAGCGGATTGCGCGTATGTACTGGTGGCCTGATCTACTGCAAGAAGTGAAGAGGTGGTACGCGGATGCCAAGACTGTGGAAGCCGGAAAGCACGCCCACGAGAGGTCATCCCACCGCTACGAAGTCTGCGAGGAGGTGATGCATGCGATCGCTGGGCGTTAGATGTCGCGGGTCCATTTCCACGAGCAGGAGGTGGCGAACGATATGTAATTGCTGCAGTTGAGTACGTGACGAGATACGTGGTGGCCGTGGCGACGGAGCGGCATACAGCAGAGCACGTTGCTGAATTTCTCTTGAAGGAAGTTGTACTTAAGTTTGGTGTATTTCGTGAGTTACTGACTGATGGCGCGCCCGAACTCACTGGACGCAGTATCGAGCAACTCGTACTACTACTTCAAGCTGAGCAGACTAATTCTGTACCTTACCGACCGCAGATGATAGGCTTGGTCGAGCGGTTTCATCGGACATGGATGGATACTGTATCGCTCATCATGCACGACGACAAACAAGATGACTGGGAGATGTGGGTAGCGTTCGCGGTTTTTGCGTACAACTCAGGTAGACACACGACGGTGGCCCTCTCGCCCAGTGAGCTCATGATGGGACGGAAGCTCCGTTCACCGAATGAATTACTCCGCAGTACGGGCGTGACGGAGGCAGGCGAGCTGACGCAGTATCACAAGAATCTGCTACAAACGATGAAAAGTAGTCAGGAATGCGCTGAGCGCGCACGGCTTCGCGAACAGAATCGACAAGCCAAGTACTACAACCGACGGGTGAAGGCAATGAGGACGTTCAAAACAGGCGATCGGGTATCGATGTACCGGCCGCCGAAGGGACCGAAAGCTACAAAGTTTGTGCATAGATGGATGGGGCCGATGCGTATCGTGAGTGCAGCTGGCTACGAGAATTATTTGGTGAGACGTGAAGATAAGAACGGAGAGCTACGTGAATTTATAGCGCACGTTTCATTGTTAACGACCTACCACGAGTATACGGACGAGTTGCAGAAAGCAGCAGCAGACATCGAGGCGCAGCTGAACTATGAAGGCGAAGTCGAACGCGAAGATGATGACGCGGAAACAGGAGCGGTTGCTGGAACAGCGACGGCGACAGCACGTCCGGTTACTGGACCAGCAGGCAAGCGAAGACGTCGACCAGCAGCTACGAGTGAGGAGGCATGGAGAGACGACGGTGAGCAGTTGGTGGAGATCAGCAGCAGACGACGACGGAACAAAGCGGGACACAACATACTGGAGTTCAAGTTACGGCTCGCACGCCGTACCCAGGGTCATCACGATGAGCACGCTGACGCCGACGACGACGCCACGCGATGGGTGTCGCTCACGGAGTACAACCGCTTGTTTGACGCCGGCAGAGTCGTGGAAGACTCTGGCGGTGGAGAAGGCGTGTGACGAGTGCGAGGTTAGGGTCGGGCTGCGGGTCGGTCACGCCACGACCCGTGGGCTGCGAGGACCGAAAGAACGCCATGAGCGGCTGGAAGGCGCCCGAGACGAAGATCGCGTGCTGGAGGGTCGCCACGAGCACGTGGGAACCGATCCGAACGGTCGCAGCAGCAGCGGATTGGGCCAAGGCGAACGGACGGAGACCAGTGGGCGACGGAGAAGCTCACTCGAGATCTTGCGGGCTGGAGAGCACGCACACGGAGAGACGGCGCTGAGCGGGGCACGAGTGGCTCTGTGAGGCGGGACACGAAGGCCTTTCGAGGCAACTTACGAACAAAGGCGACTACATGCCATCGGTGGCTGGGGCACCCATACAGAGACGGGGACTGGACCGGTGTTGCGTTAGTATCGGAGTTCTAGCAGAGGGATGGATATGGTGGACGGAGGACACGAGGAGCAGGAGGTCGAAGTTGAAGCACGAAGTTGAAGAAATAAATAGGACGCGAGTCCGGCTACTTAGGTGGCCTGTACGGTGTTTATTGTTTCGTTACCTACCCTAATGGACCCTCAACACATACCGCAGCAGCGCTGTGACGAGCCTTACGGACCCACCGGCGAGCAGGTGACCAGAGACTCGTTACAGAGATATAATACAGGCACCCCCGCCTAATTTGACCCTCTATCTCTCCATGTACCTCGCACAGGAAGTGCGGGCCGTGCTAAAGATTTGCACAGCGTAATCTACGATTGTATTGATTTAGATTAGGTATACGGGAGAAGTGTTGCACTGAGATCGCAATGTCGATGCGCCGCATCCTTCGAATGCCAAGTAAGTCAGTAGAGCTGCATCTATGTAAGACCTGTGCGAACGTTGTAACTCTGCACTGTTTATAAGTACCACTCCCTCAAATTAGGCGGGGAGGTCTGTACGATTATGTATTGCATCGTACCGTATAGGGGGTAAGTGGAGTAATCCACTAAACCGCTAGCGCGAACGCTATGAAAACAATGAACTTTAATTTCATCAATCACGATTTCGGCTGGGTCATTGGGGACCCGGGTGGTGGACCCGGGGGGACGCGCAGTTCGAAGTTATAAATCAAAGGGGAATACATGTGTGGTAAAACAGAAATACCTACAAACCGCAAACATTTATTGAAATAAGCTAGTCGTGAAGGGTGGGGTCCGCATCTAGGGACCTAAACGTTTGAGCGGATAGAGCGCACAGGCGAGTTTCATCTTGTAACGGAGCTAATTGCCCAGCTTTTCTTAAGCGCTCACTTAAAGTATTTGCTACAGTGCTTACAGTAATTAGTATGGCTTCAAAATTAGTCTTCGTTCAAAATTAGGTTATGTCAGACTAATTCATGTGAGCCAGGAAAGAATGAATTCATAATTAGTCTGAGCAAAAATGTTCAAAATTAGTCTGCATGAAATGGGCACGTCTTGATGAAGTGGTTTGGTCTCACCTGCTCCATGTACCCTGTGTGCGATGATTATTCGGCACTGTTGAGGATACCGAATGCCTCTTTCTATATTGCACTTCATCCTTCACCCCTCTAAGGGGGTACTACTAAACTTCACTATCTATATATAATATTGTATAGCACGCTGTACTTAAGTAGTGTACAAACCTGGTGGGTTCTCCACCAGTAACCTCACTTCGCCTTTTACCGGCTCCAATACACAAGCTCTCTTTCTTCGCCTCTATCACTTAGGCCTCTATAATAGTATAGCTAAGAAGTTTCCCCCTTGCTCACACATGACACCTTCGTACAGTCCCTCTATGTCTTCACTCATCTTTATCTCCACAGGCACAAGAGACGGAAATAGATTTCAATCCTAAGATTGGGGTGGCAATTTTGCCCAATTATTATATTTATCCCCATGTTTACCCATTTAGTCTATTTTGAGCTCGATTAGATTAATTTTGAACATTCAAAAATAGTCTGTGCTCATAATTAGACTCACTCAGACTAATTGCTGTAACCACTGTAATGCTAAATTCTCGGCTAAATGGCTAATCAGATCGTGTGTACTCGAAGATGTTTGTGATTATTTGTTCGTTCATTCAGCTTTCGACTATTTTATCACAAACTGACCTGAAAAATCATCGCCGCACTTGAGCTTGGTCGCCAGCTGTCAGAAGCCGTTCACCTATCCCTATCTAAATTCATTGGAGAATATCCCCAAATCCAGCCAATCGTAATGGCAACCATGGTGTTGCACGAATGTTACATGATAAGATGATGTTGCACCAAAGTTACTCGATGACATCCGGAATCCAGCGCCTAACGACAGTTCTTCGAACTGCGAATTAACCAAATAGTTTTTCTGTAGAACGATTCAGTGAAGTGAAGTACTCTAGACATCCTTGCTACATACTCAAACAATGTTAAACAAGCAGCTTTCGCGCTGCGAGTGTGCGGCTAAGAGAAGTAGGAAGAGGAAGACGCTCGTCATTTGCAGATTCAAAGTGAGTCATTCAATACATGCATACATGCATTGCATGACTACTATACGTGTCGTGCACGTGAGGAAAGTGTAAGCCTATAACACCATTGGCCACGCAATCCATCCATTCGAGGTCGTGAGTCCACCCCAACCATGCAAGTTATGAGTGACTCCGAGGGAGTACCGAGGAACCCCATCAGGTCTCTAACTCTTATAAACGACACTACCATGGAGAGGTGCATACCGTACGAATAATAACTATCCACTGAACCTGTTTACCGTGTATTTCTACCCCGTATAAACAAGATGATCAGACATAGATTCCTGCACACCGTACCAACCTATTTGCATTAAATGCAACCAAATTTTGTTATAGCGCCGCGTCTGTACTCTCTTAGTGGTTTACCTGCGAATAACACAGGCTACTCGATGTTAAGAAAGCTGCTTGTACGATGGCACTTGCTGCAATTCATAATGAGAACTAGTGTGAAAGTGCGTCTAATGAGCATGCCCAGCGAGTTGGGGTGAACACCTCTCGGTATAGAGGTATAGATTCTTGGTCTTGGCTTCGGATCTAGAGCACAGGCTACATGCGATATTATATGTACCCTTTTAAATAGCAGCTAAGCATAGAGTTATCTTGAATTTGGATGCAAATTAACTCGACCGGTCGAGTTATATTGAATCGGGATTAACTGGACTGAATGGAAATGAACTTGGCCCGACTGGCCGAGTAAATGCGCATCCCCGGTTGCATCGTGGCGTGTCAGAAGCTTTCAATGGCTTTAGTCATCTACGTTAACTAAGACTCACAAGCAGTGGCAGCTAAGTCGCGAGCCGATGGCACTCGTTGCGCAAATACCAAGTGTACATCCACGCGACCGTTTCACCACATGATGACACGGTGATCAGTGATGGCTGGGCTATGCTTTGCTCGTGGCAGGTTCTCGGTGGCAAATCCCGAGCGTTGCTTCCGCCGGTCGTTTATCGTGTGGACTGGAGACCGGGTTTGGTGGACTAGTACGGGTTTTGTTGTGGATTTTTCATGTTTTCTCTGTATCATCGTCCAGCGGGCTCTGTATCCACAACAACTAACAGAATACGACGCGTTTTGTCGGTCTGCTGTGTGTCCGTTCTCTACCTTGCAGCCTCGACCTGCCCTGCCGCATATCATAGTTAGAGCCCGGCCTCCCATTTCGCACCCACGCTACCGCATCACACCATCCTCCGGACTGGATTTTATTATACAAATATTACAAAAATAGCTGCGTGACAAGAATGCAGACCAGACTTGATGTAGTGTGCAAAACCGGAACGCTGCCGAGCGAAGCGACGGCGGCCCCCATTGGCCAAAAAGCTGCCGAGCGCAGCGAAGGCGGCCCCGTCGCCGAAGGCGACCTACCCTGTCGATATAGCGGGACCGTTGGGCCCGCCCTCCCGCAATTAAATATCATAACACGGTGAGTAGTGCAGCGACGCCGTAAGGCGAGCGGAACGGGGGCGTTATATTACCCCACGGCGTAGCGGTGGCGCTTGGCCTAACATTAACACTAATTTTAATATTAATACCCCGCCCGCGGAGCGGGCGGCGCTCGGCTAGTCCACAACAACTAACAGAGTACGAGCTTTGTTTGTTGGTCAGTTGGTACGTTCCCGCCCTTGCGGCATCTATCTTCCCTGTCGCATATCATAGTTAGAGCCCGATCATACATTACTCACCCACCCTACTTCATCACACCATCCTCTAGACTTGCTTCTATTATACAAAAATTACAAAAATAGCAGTGCGTGACAAGAATGCATACTAGCATTGATGTAGTGCGCAAAAACGGAACGCCGCCGAGCGAAGCGACGGCGGCCCCGATTGGGGCGCTTGGCTGTTGGAGGGCAGTGATCTCCGCGCGAAGACGTCCCACCTCTCGCTGCTGTGCCCCGTAAAGACTTTCCAAGGCTCGGAGGTCGTGGGTCTGCCGGAGTAGAGTGCGAGAGAGCCGATGCTGGTCGTCGGCTGTCACGTTTCGGGAGGACGCGGCTGTCTGGAGATCGGCGCTAGCACGCGCGAGACGTCCGCGCAGTAAGGAGTTGAGGCGGCGGAGGTCGTCAGCGCTGGCTTCAGCCGGAGGAGACTGGCTTGGCGATCCTGGAGGCGACGCGGAAGACATGGAGATCTTGGACTGGCGGATCGAAAAGACGGAGCGTGCGAATAAGAACGACGCGAGGCTGAAACCAACTCCGGAGTGATGGAAAGTGCTTGCAGTGATGTCAGTTGGGTGACAACAACTACGAGCAGGAGGCGACTGTGGAGAAGCGAGATCCGAGAAATCGGAGATCGCCGTTGATTGACAAGAGAAAGACTGGGACCCGGCCGGTCACTATCACGAAACACTGACCTGGCGGGATCTGCACGGAGGATGAAGCAGGGAGACGCAGGACGGAAGCTGACAAGGCGCTGAAAGGGCAGAGCAGGCGTGGACCAACGGTGGTAGCCCAGATCAAGCGGTTTGTAGAAGATCGGAGGATTTGGATCTGGAGCCCAGATCGGGATGAGATCTGATACCGGGGCCCAGATCCAGCATTGCGGATCCGGCGATGACGGCACGCCAGAGTCCCGGATGACGCCGTAATGGAGGTAAAGGGAGGCTACAGAGCCAGTAGGTATCGATGGGATGATAGCTGGATAGAAGGATAGGTAGATAGGATGGGATCGGACTTAAGCATAAATCAGCATCGAATTTGCCTTGGACATCGCAACCGCCTTCGCCTTCGCTTGGAAACGGGAACTACATTGGCCCTACGAGAAGAAGACGAGGTAGCGGTAAGAGATCTAGTGTTGGTTAAGTCTGGATAATATATTGGCCAGATCTAGACCTTCCTAGTGATCTACCCTCAAGTGCGGATCCCAGATCCACCGGAGTTCACAGCTTGGCCGGTCGGGTCTTCGACGCTCAACAACCACAGATCCCGCTATAGGAAGCGGCAAGCATCGCAAGGAAAGGAACCCGTAAGGGAACGTAAAGGACAAGACCCCACAAAGGCAACCCCACGGCCGGATCCAGATCTAGGCCGCCAGATCCGAGTGCAAGACTACTCGATCTGGAAGTACAACCGCGAGCCGCGTGAAGATTTCCGCGCCGCTCCACCCCATCCCCGCGTCTCGCCAAGACTGTCTCGACTTCAAGGCGTTGACACTTCGGAAGACACCAGAAGAGCAAGATCCAGCCCTACCGACGGGTACACAAGGTGACCCAGTTCAGCACACATCACGGCAGATCGGAGTACCCCCTCCGTTAGTCGGTGTTCGGGCGCAGTGGTAAGCCTAACTAGCGATCTCGCAGATTTTGCTGATCCCGCTACACCACACTGGCCTAAACGTGGCGGTCGTCCCCATATTCGACTTCTCGTCGCTCTTACCAAGGTTGGCACCGAGTTCGACACGCCCGGCAATACGTGTGCGGTGTTGGTCCCATACGGGCAGCGATCAGCGCTGCGGTGGTGGCCTCGTGGCCGTAGAAGCTGCTCCTGTTGTCGCGCTGGCCTTGCCGGCGTTGGTGTGGCCTGAGCTGCAGGATGGCGGCCGGTCGGACTTTGGCCGACTTAGTGACTCAATTATCTGCCAATAAAACCGCCACCCACTGGGGAAGTGAAGTGATATGCTAATAATGCCCGTGGCCCAATTTTGTGGCTTGTTTGAAATTTACCTGGGTGGTGAGCATGGGTGACCAGCACTTGTGATCAACACTCTCGCGGATTTTATTGATGTCCTCGCTTGAGCCAATCAAACTGGAATACCAGAAGCCTAAGCGCTGATTGGCTGATCTTGTTCATCAGGTCAAGTTGAAGCCGTCATTTTTACGCGCCAAAACAAACTCAGCTACGGCCTTTTCCGATGTCCTCGCTTGAGCCAATCAAACTGGATTCCGAGAATTCTAAGCGATGATTGGCTATCTGGTTGAAGATCTTACCACTTCAAGGTGCGCTCCAGATTTTCGCGCCACACGTTGCGCCAAAACAAACTCAAACCTCATTTCCGGTTTGGCCGGCATCCGCTCACATCTCACTGCGATCCAAGCGGACCCTCGGTCGCCCGCCCAGTCTCCTGTCCTGCTGCCCGCCATAGCTGCAAAATGGCGCTCAACGTGGGTCCACGCTCGTCGTCCAACGCGTCGTCAGACCCGGCGGCTATTCCCGCCTACCGGCCGCTCGTCCTACGCCTCAACATGGCCGCCACCTGCAATTTGTTCCTGACCGCCATGTCAAAAACGATCGGCGCCGCTGCGGTGGCCTCGTGGCCGTCGAAGTCGCACCAGCAGTCGTACTGGCCTAGCCTGGGTCTTAGCTACGCTAAGCCATGCTCTTGCCGCTCTTCAGGAAGGTCGGCACCGCGTACGACTCGTCGTGCAACACGTGCGCGGTGCTGGACGCCATGCCGACGTCAATCGGCGTAGGTGTTGTGACCTCGTTGCCGTCGAAGACGCTCCAGCAGTCGCGCTGGTCTAGTCTTGGTCATAGCCACGATATGCGACTTCATGTCGCTCTTCACGAAGTTCGGCACTGCGTACGACACGTCCGACAACACGTAACACGTGCGGGATGTAGGGCCCATGCTGGCGACGACCGGCGCTGCTCCGGTGGTGTCGAAGCCGCTACAGTAATCGCGCTGGTCTAAACGTGGCGTCAACCCGATATGCGACTTCTCGTTGCTCTTCACGAAGTTCGGCACCGAGTACGACACTTCCAGGAACGCGTGCACGGTTTTGGGCCTATGCTGGTAGCGATCGGTGCTGCTCCGGTGGTGTCGTACCCGTCTTTGCAGTTGCGCTGACCTAGTCCTGGTCGTCTTGACGATATGCGCCTTCTCGCTACACTTCACGAAGCTCAGCACTGCGTACGACATGTCCGGCAACACGTGCGCGGTGCTGGGCTACATTCTCACGGCGATTGGCGCTGCAGCGGAGGTCGTCAAAGACGTTTCAGCCGTCGCACCGGCCTAGTCCTGGTCGTCGCCACGATATCCGACTTTTCGCTACACTTCACGAAGGTCAGCACCGCGTACAGGCACGCCCCGCAACACCTGCTTGCTGCTGGGCGCCATGGCGACGATGATCGGTGCAGCTGCGGTGGCCTCAGCCTGTCGAAGCCGCTCCAGCAGCCGCGCTCGTTTGAACACGGGCTCTGGCACGCGGTGGCGGAGGCGCTCCCGTAGCAGCAAACAGGACCTGCAGGACTTCGGCCTTCTATTCGAGCGACTGACCAACTCCGCGTGGCAGCAGTTGACTTAGTTGTAGTTGGGCTATAAGCATAAAACACGTAGTCTCAGTAATATGACACGTCACAAGTTTGTGGGACTCTTACTACGTAGTAGTTCTAGTTTCCTCTCTGCGCGCAACTTGCACGGTTTCGGTGCTAGTTGGTTTTGTTTTGCAGCAGATGCCGAGCAAGTAGTCTAGTCTCGGATGGGTGCAAAGTCATACAAACTCGAGCATGTTTGGTCTCGATCTTCGCGGCATACATGTCCAAAGGTATTCACTCCACCTGCCGAGCAAGTAGTTGAGTCTCGAATGGGTGCAACGTCATACAGACTGGAGCATGTTTGGTCTCGATCTTTGCAGCGTACAATGCCAAAGATATTTGATCCACATCCGATTCTACGTTTTGTGGTGCTTTTGGTTGCTGCTTGCATAGCCAGACTTTTCAAGTGACAATGTCGAGCCCGACAACGAAGCAGACTTATCGTCAAGATAGCGACAGTGGTGACGTTCAACCAAAACGACGCAGAACAACTCGTGGCTCAGCAACAAACGCGCAGCCACCGATTGGTACGAGTGATAGCTTGCCCTATCTTGAAGATGTCTAACACTGTTGACATTTTAAAATCCTGTGCAGCGTACGATCGAGAAGAATTCAATTGTGCTTGGCGACTTCTACGTCGCGATAAATCGTTTTCAAAGCCACCGCGTGGGTTACTGAGCGATCAGTACCGCTACGTACCGCCTGGTGGTGACCCAGACGGAATAGCAGGCGTCGACTACCTTTTGGGCGAGCAGGCACTGGTTGAGGAGTACAACAACAAAATTGGTGCCGTCAACCAAACACGCACCATTGTCGAGCTGGATGCCCAAGCTGGAGAGGCTGTGGCAGTTGTGATGATTGTGGATCGTGGTGCAGATGCTGCTACAGAGGACTGTGTATCATCGGAGAAGGATGGACTTAGTGAAAGTACAAGCTGTGCTGTTTGCTCCTCGGAATGCTCGAAGGACAGAACATGCACGAGCTGCAACAAATTCATGCATCACTTCTGCTCCCATGAGGTGTGCATGTCGATGAAAGTTTACGACGCGGAAGGGAACCGTATCGAGGCTTTTGGTGACAGCTGCTATTGCAGTAAGAAGTGTTTAGTCAATGCTACTTCCGCTTTTGATGAATCGCGCTCCACGCAATTTTTTGCGGTGTCAGACTCTAAGAATGAATGCTCAATACTGGGGAATGTACCAGCGAATCGGGTGTCTGGAAAGACAACGACGGCAAGTGCCAACACGAAGAAGCGAGCGAGTGTTGCGAGAACGAAAGTGGCAGCAAAGTCATCTACGGCGAGTGGCAAAGCAAAGAAACGAGCAAGTGTTGCAGCAAAGAAAACAGCATCGACTTGCAGACCAAAAGAAGGTCGCGTACTTGGCTCAACATCAAAGCAGACGAAACCCACGAAGGCGACACCCAAGAAACCGAGTAAACTGGCCGCAATGAAAGCTGAAATGCTCCTTAGGGCTCGTGACTCGGCAGCCAAATTCATCGATGCTAATGTTGCCTTTTCGCCAGCGCAAGAAGATTGGATGCCGTCAAGTTTGTATCCTGACGTTGGTGGGGCATATCTGATTGGAGTGATGACACGCTATAGAATTGATAGTGAGGCAAGAGCTAACAAAATCAGCGTTCCTGTGGCAAAATTCCAGATTCAATGGACGAACACGTCGTTTCAAACCAAAGACCACGTCCACAACATCTTAGAAGAGGACCTAGATCGTGGAATTCGGCAATTTTTGCAGCTACAGAAGAATAAACCACAGTTTGCAGAGTCCTGGATGTCGCTTTGCAATATGGTCCCACAACTGTCAAACATACCTGCTCTGACTGACGACTTTGAAGAAGTCGATGAGCACGGATACAAGGAGTGGTCCAATTTTCGTGGGCGTCAGGAGTTTCAAATAGCTTTGAGCCCAGCTGAAGTTGAAGCGATTGAATCGATGCACTTTGATCCAGACCAATCAATTGGGCAGCCTCCTTGACTCTTTGTCCATCCTGATGGGTCTGTGCTAACAAAAGTGAAAGACGAGAGTCGACATTTTTTTGAAGACTCGGCAACTTCCAGCTTTTTCGCTTTCATCCCGCTCTCGTTTTGGAGTCAAGTAGTAGTTTTCACTAACGAGTATGCAGCTGCCGGGGGCAACCCATCGCCAAAGGATGTCGTCTTGGACGAGCTGATGACTTTTTTGGGGATATTGTGGTACATGACACTGTTTGACAAGGGAGAAATGCTAAACTACTGGATGGACAACGAGGAGGCATCAATTTTCCCGGGTGCGAGCTCTACCAGTATGGATGCATTCATGAGCTGGAATAGGTTCATCTACATTCGGAAGAATTTGAGCTTCCGCTCTCGTGTCACCGTCGCCGATATTGAAAAAGATCCCGCTGCGCGAATTCGGCCGCTAATTAGCATACTCAAGTCGCGGTGTGGCCGGCATGTAGCTGTTGGTCACAACGTTGCTGTTGACGAAGCAAGTATCGCGTGTCGCTCTCAGTATGCTCGGCATGTGATTGTGTACAACCCCAGAAAACCTACTGGTAAGTACCATTTCAAGATGTACGTATGCTGCTGCTCGACATCCTGGTATGTCCTCAGCTTCAAGTTACATTGCTCTAGCGTATTGCAGGACCGATTGAGTGGAGTCGTTCCAGATGGAGAGATTGCACAGATCGCAGAGCTCACCAAGGAGTCCTCAGAGATCAGATCGCATGTCATTGAGGTCACATCACTACTAAAAGGATCCCGACGAATTGTCAACACCGACAATTTTTATACGTCTTGCTTGCTTTTGGAAAGCCTCCGGTCGATAGGATTATACGGTCGAGGAACGGTTCGAACGTCAAGCAAGCATTTTCCGCACTTCACGATGATCAAGCCCGCAGACTCGAAGCCGAGGGGCTATATGAAGCAGGGTGTATGCTTGGAGCAGCATATTGTCGCTGCTAGCTGGGTGGATGGCTTCATTGTGAATGTCGTCTCCAACGCTGACGCATCCACTTCGTCTACTGTATATCGGCGCATTAGCCAAAACAAGGTCGCGTTCGAAGCCCCAACATGCATCGGCGAATACAACTCCGCCATGCAAGGTGTTGACAGACACGATCAACTTCGCGGGCGTTTATCGTTAGCCAGTGGGCACTCGTTTCAGAAGTGGCACAAGAAGTTGGCACTGGCAATGGTTGATATTGCCAGGTGCAATGCGTACGTCTGTCACGAACTCGTACATGGTAGAGCGCCTAGCGAATTTTCTGATCCGCGGCATGTCACTGGGGATTGCTTGAAGCCAAAAGGCCGCGACAACCATAGAGCGTTTGTAATTTCACTCGTCCGAGAATTGCTTCACGGCGACTGAAAAAAGTGCGTCATTGAAAACGAGAATGGCATGTTATACGCAAACAACTCGAGCCCAATGACTGTTAGTGCAGTAGAACCGGCAACCGTTCAAGTAGCTCTTGCTGATCACCCACATGCGTGTGTGGCAAGAGAGTCTTGGGTAGTGCTGAAAGAAAGGAGTCGTTCAATGCGGAAATGCACTGTGTGCAAATTTGAAGGCAGAGATGCAACCGAAAAGACAGATTTCTGCGAAACTCACCGGGTTGCATTGTGCAAACGTACGTATCCAGCCGATCCTTCGAAGCCGTACCTGTGCCAACAAGCTGGCTGGACTTGCTGGCAAAAGTATCACTCGTTCTACTTCCCGAAGCAAGTCTACACAGCCGAAGGAAACTTGCGAAGAGCGTCCCCAATATATAAAGCACATTTGGATGATTTGAAGGAGCGTAAAAGTCGTCGTAGCACAACAAGCACCGACGTAGGTATATCTACAAACGAACCCATAGTGCAGACGAGATAAGCAAACGCTGAATCTACTTGGTTTACTTTCAGATCAATCCCAACCTTCTATTGCGTCTTTATCACACAGCGAACACGAGCCGTTCTCATCCGTGACACGGACTTAGCAGCAGCCACCAGCACCATGCAAGCTGCAACGTACGAGAGCGCCTCGCCTACACTTCCAGCATCAGCACTGAAAGCCGACGCGATATTCAGAACCAGCGAGAACAACAGCAGCAGCGCACCCGTGACCACGATCGTACCATTGCGCGACGTGCGCGTACTCTGCTTGAGTAGATGCAGCAGCGTCGAGATGGTGCGATCCTTGGACGGTATGTGCACGTAGCGCGGCGAACCGATGATGAAGAAGCCAATGGCGACGACCATCACCACAGTGCAGATAATGTACGTGGCGAAGTTGCCCTAGCTGTTCGTTCAGCTGCATGTTGCGAACGCTCATCGGGGTACCGCTCTCTTCGTCATACATGTCAAGATCACGCTCCATAAAGTAAGCCTTGCAACGCCTTCACCAGTGTGATGGCCACGTACAGCGTAATGGGCACCATCGAGGCCAGTGTCGCGAAGAAATACACGAACGCCTCCATGAAGCTGTCGTCCCAGCTTCCCAATTCCAAGTACGTTGGGAGATTAAGTCCACTCATCCAATGTCTGTCTCCAATCGCACCAGTAAGCGACATCACTACCGAAATGATGACCACCACAATCACCTGCTTGTTGGTAATCTCATCGATAGACGAGACCTGGACTGGGAATTCATCGCCAGAGCTCATCATGATCTTGGAGTCGGTGCCCGTGTTCACCACCAAGCCGTACACGTAGCTGGTGTTCCGCAGTTTGCTGCCACGAAGCAGCATGTTCTTCGGTGCGAGGGGGATTCCCTCGTTGCTGCCCCCGTTCGGGTTCTCCTCCAAGTACAACGTGCCCGAGTACGTGTTGAGTCCCCGTTCGGGAGCTCACTCTCCACGTATCCTTGAATGATGTACCCGGCTTCGTCCTCGTTCGTGAACATGTTCCGGGTGGGCTGCGGTGCCTCGCGCAGCTTAAGGTTCGTTTCACCGTCGAGGTTCTTCGTGAACCTCGACGTACCAGAGTCCCATGTTGCCGCCGCAGCGCGCTCCTTCCGCAGGAATGACCGCCAGAATCATGATGTCGGCCGGCAGGATATCGTGGTTGGCCACCTTGACAAAGTCGCCCACTTTGAGCTCGCGCCACTCGACCTCCTCGAATTCGCGCAGTTGGCGGTTGAACACGCGCGTCTTGGCGGAGTTGGTCAGGTCGTCGGCCATGTGGCGCTTGTAGTCTTCGTAGCCGGCGACGATGGCGTCGATGACGATGACGATGGCCAGAGGGATGAGCTGCGGCGGGACGCCGTCCGTGGGCGACACTGAGGTGATGATCTGGAAGATGCCGACGAGCAGGAAGTACAGGTTGGCCGTCTTCTGGAACGTCAGGTACAGGAACACGGGCACGAAGCTCCACCACGTGTACTGCGAGGTCTTGACCTCGTTGGACACGAAGAAATCCTCCGCGTCGGACTCTGCGCCCGTCGGCTCCCGCTTGGCCGCGTTGCCCACGTCGTTGATCTTAACGATCTTTTACTGTTTGCGCTGGCCGAGCGGCGCGCCCTGCGGGTCTGTAGACAGGAGGCCGCTCATCCTGTCGAGCGTCTTGTAGCTGCCCTTGGGCGTCATGGCAGACGGTTCGGCGGTGGACGACGCGCCTCCGTCCCGCGTGCTGCTCGTGGCCGTGGCCGTCCCATCGCGGGCGTTGGCCATCGCGCGCTCGAAGTCGGTCAGCTCCCGCTCGGGCACGGGGGAGCCCTGCTCGGTGCGGCCTTCGTTCCGGGCCTGCTCCTCCTGTTTGCGCGCGCGCAGCGAAGCGGCGTTGGCCGCTTCGATGTAGCGCGGGGTGGAGCGCGTGTTCTGGCGGAAGCGCAGCGAGCGCAGCAGGATGTGGTAGAACATGCGCCAGCTCTCGCTGCGCAAGTAGCCGGAGGCGGCTATGGGCGTGGAGGCGTTGGCGCCGTGTCCTGGCGCGTCAGCAGCTCGGCGCAAGTGGGCATGTCGCTGGCGTCGTCGTCCAGCAGGCGCTGCCGGAAGTTGAGCAGAGACCTCGCTCGGGTCGTTCGGGTCGAACTGGTAAGGTCTCCGCGGTACTGCTGATAATACAATTTTCCTTGTGAAGAGCTCCACGGTACTCGCCCTACTGAGATTTTCCATGCATCAGCCCCGCTGGCTGGCGATTTTGGACGAATGACATCGCTGCTACAAAATAATACCTTATGTATCTTTTGGAAGGAAATCGCCCCAAAACCTCCTATCTCTAATATGATTTTGGCGTCAACCTGTGAGACGGGATAATTCCCAAAGGTACATTATGTATCTTTTTGCCGCGTTTGACTTGACATTTGTATGCTGAAGCTTAATATAGACTTGTATGGGTATAACGATAGGGTTAAGATGTGCGCGTGTGGGAGACCCCGCTTCTGGAACTCCACCACGTAAATTCGCGCCATAACGCGACCCAATACGCCTTCGTCCAAGTCCTTGAGTAGCTCTGCAAGTTTCTGCTGCCATACGCGCGCGACGATGTCCGGTCGGTCCTGAGCACTTTGGTTTGGCGCTGGTATCTTCTCTTCAATCTTCTCCCATGCCGGATTGCATGTCATGGTAACGAAGACATCCGGTTTTCCGTACTCGCGCACGATAGCCATAGAGTCTTGATACGACTTGTACATGGCGCGTGGACTCCCCGAATGCGTGGAAGGTAGGACGATGCGTTTGCCGATTTGGTTGAGGATGTGATCCGGGCGTCGCTGATCTCCGTCTGGATGCTGTAATGTACCCGTCTCGCGGTCGTATTCCGTCAGAAGACCCTCCCCCTCATTCAGAACTGTCGTGGCTTCATTGAGACGGGCATCTTGTACCCCCCTGTACTGGTCGGCGCGTAGCTCAGCTTGATGGGAAGCGATCCATCGCAGTTGCTCTTGTTCACACTTGGCTCGCTGGTCCACGCAGTACTGCTGAAATAACCGCCCTCCTTGGTGCAGCGCCGACTCATCACCGACTTTCTGGAACAACCGGTACGCTACGTGCTCGCGGAGGGACATCTCGCGTTTACTCCTTCGTTCGATGTTGTCTGCGTACTCGTTTGTGAATGTCCAGCCCGATTCTCCATGTGGAAGTAGTAGTGGGTACTGCAGTGGGTCGTACATGGGATTCGACTCGAAGAGGCGCAGCAGCCGGTGGTCTTTAGCCCACAGAAGGATATCGCGAGGCTTGTCTAAGTTGCCGTCTTCAATGAGCGTCGCCCCAACTTCCGAGACCGTAGGCAGGTTGTGTGTACGTGGGTTCGACTTCTTTTCGTGAAGTCGGTACACCAAGTCAACCACATCCTTTCCCTCTGCCCGGTCGGCACGAAGCTTCTCAGCATAGTTGAGAAACTGCTTCGCGAACGGATTGTGGTCAGCCATCATTTGCCCGATGTCCAGAAGGGTACCAGACTCAAGGTCTGCAAAGATACCCCTACGTCGCTCCGCACGTTGCTGAATCTCGGGGTCGACGATGTAGATCTGGGCAAACTTGGGCGGCACGGGTTCATTTGTGAACCGATCGATTCGTGGAAGCAGAGAGCCAAGATAATGGCCCATGGCTCCTTGAATACGATACGTGTACACACCGTGTTGACCCGCAACAGTCTCGTCTTGATTCACGTCCCTGAACGCGGATCTGTTGCTACAGGAAGCACCGATGGAGGTAAACGCGAAGACCTGATTGTAGGCTCGAATCTGGCGACGAAACTCGGTGTCTTCGTATAGCTGCAGCAGTCGAGGCGGCGCAGGTTGTAGCGGAGGTAACCGGACGGCGCCTTTCAAGCAGCAGACGTTCTTTGACTCCGCAGGCCATTCCCACGCGTTGCAATGAGGGCACTCTGTAGTGCGAGGCAGTCTGTGGCGTCCGTTGACGATGTTGGGACCGCTAAGCATGGAGACCCGGAAATTAGCCTGGTTTGCAAGGGCGTGACCCCGGCGCACAGTGCTACGACGATACGTTCCCGTTGCGGCGCGTCAACTTGATCTTCCTCGTCTCGAGCCTCTCGAAGCGACGCTTGATACTCACGACTGGCCGCCCTCTCCGCTTCGGCCTCTTCGTTCGTCTGAGTAGCACGACGTTCTTCGTGGCGGAGACGATCACGTTCTCGTCTCGTCTCTCTTTCTTCTATGGTCTCCTGTTCGCGGCGTTGTTCTTGTCCGAGACGGTCAATTTCCTGCACTTCCAGTCGTTCTTGCTCAGGTCGGACTGCTCTTGAACCCACTTGCTGAATACGATTTCGATCGCGGTCTGCGTCCCTCCCAAGCTCGGAAAGCAGGGCCCGTCGGGCACGCTGACGTTCCGCTTCCTTTCGTCTCGTACGCTCGCGTTGTGACCCTGTCATCTTTGCGCGTCTAATACGGGCTCGCTCTCTTTCTCGTGCGCGAGTGCGCTCTTGCTGAGAAGCCGTCATTGCTGCGCGCCGCCGACGCGCTAACTCTGCGTTGGGCAAGACAGGCGGCTGCTCGGAATTGCTGGGAACCGCGACAGCCCTAGCAGCAGTAGCAGACGATGTTAAGTGTGCCGTTGGCTCGGGTGGCTGCTCATTCCTGTGCCCGCCAAGACGCTGAGCGATAGTATTCTCAACAGGAACGCAGGCCCCCACAGGCGCAGCGGGAATCTCCCCAGCCACATTGAGCGCTTGGAATTATTTATTCAAGTTGTAGCGCTTGCTCCGTCGTCTTGCCTGGCGGCGCTTCTTAGCTGCGGGTTCCTCTGGAACAGCCGGGGTCGCGTTAAGTCGCTCGTTATCGCGCATGGCCTGCTCGATCTCTGCAGGCGTCCTTTTCCTTTTGGTTCGAGCCATAGTTATCTGCGTACACGCAACAAAGTTACATGACGCGTTAGACATAAAGTCTAAGTACACTGTAGCCGAATCCTGGGTAGTATACGCGCGCCCCCGCCACGGACACAGAGACGCATATAGGTGCGTCCACCTAAAGCGCCGGTCCCATACACGACCCTTGGCCCGGAGATGAGGCAGGTCACCCGGCTTCGCCGAGATCTGCCCCATTTACCCCGGATTGGTATGAGATTTCTCACGCCGCTGGCGGGCGAACGTGGGCACCTCAAGGTCGCGGCTCCCAGGAGCGGTCGGTGCGGCAAGGGCACGCGTGTTCACATTACGGTGGCGGGTGCCAGCTGCAGTCTTTTTTATCATCGTAAAATGGGCATTTCTACCCACTTTAGAGAAAGTAACGGTCAGTATAGTGAAAAGCTGCAGTACCCAAATACCATTCACCACAGGTAGCCGTAACCTGGGCTGCAAGCAAATGAGCAATGTTGCAGATTCGGGACGGCCTGACTGGCATCTACGCGCCACGGGGTAGTCTCGACTACATGGTCGTGTCGTGGCACCCACTGCAACACCCCCGTGGCCCCACAAAAGTAGGCTCCAGGCCGCCCTTAATCTCACACTATAATACCTCGACTGCCCTGAAGGTACCAGTTATCCCAACAGGCGGAACTCCCGAAACCGACACTTGTATTATAGGTAGGAAACTATGTAGCTAAGCGTACCTTCGTTCCTGTGCGGCGCTCGCGTCCTGTGGGGCCTGTTACAGCGCCCGCCGCTCGCGCGTTTCCTCGCTCCGCCGGGGTCGGAATCAAAAAAGAAAATGTGAATGCGAATCTGAAATCAGCCGATTTGTGTGGGCCACATCAAGGATAATCATACTTGTCACGCAGCTATATTTGGAATATTGGTATAATAAAAGACAATCCAGATGATAGTGTGATGCAGTAGCATAGGTACGTAATATGTGGCCAGACAGGTACGCACGATATGCCACAGGGCAGGCTGATGCCGCAGGGGCGGGAACGTACCAACTGACCGACAGACAAAGCTCAGATCGTGTTGGTAGGGGTAGACTAGCCGAGCGCCGCCCGCTCCGCGGGCGGGGGTATTAATATTAAAAACAGTGTTAATATTAGGCCAATACGCGGTGGGGTAATATAACACCCCCGTTCCGCTCGCCTTACGGCGTCGCTGCACTACTCACCGTGTTATGATATTTAATTGCGGGAGGGCGGGCCCTACGGTCCCGCTATATCGACAGGGTAGGTCGCCTTCGGCGACGGGGCCGCCTTCGCTGCGCTCGGCAGCTTTTTGGCCAATGGGGGCCGCCGTCGCTTCGCTCGGCAGCGTTCCGTTTTTGTTCGCTACAATAAGGCTAGTCTGCATTCTTGTCATGCAGCTATTTTTGTAATTTTGGTATTATAGAAGCCAATCCGGTGGATAGTGTGATGCAGTAGGGTGGGTTAGTAATATGTGGCCGGGCTCTTACTATGATATGCGAGAGGACAGGTCGATGCTCTAAGGGCGGGAACGGACCAACTGACGACAAACCAACCTCAGATTGTGTTAGTCAGGGTAGACTAGCCGAGCGCCGCCCGCTTCGCGGGCGGAAGTATTAATTTTAAAGTTAGTGTTAATATTAAGCCGAGCGCCACCGCTGCGCGGCGGGGTAATATAACGCCCCGTTCCGCTCGCCTTACGGCGTCGCTGCACTACATGTACTCGCCATGTTGTGGTAATTATTTAAGGAAGGGCGGTAAATATAGATTTGACGGAGATTTAGAGAAAGCAGACCGCCGCCGCGATCTTCCGGCGGAGCGGCACGCTGAAGGCGACCGAGAGCTTGCCATAGAATATACCGGAGCTCCGTTTTGTTACTCGTTGCATGTGCATCCATCCATCCATCGTCTGTGAGCGGCTATGACGATACCAACTTACACTGAACCTTCCACGACGCTCGACTTCTTCTCCTCCTCGGCGGCGTCCTCCACCGTGAGCGCCGTCACGCCGGCCTCCACGTCCTCGTCGCTGTCCACGTCACTTTCAGACTCGGACGCGGCGTCGTCATCCACTTCGGCCTCAGCCTCAGCGTCGGCGGCGCCGTCCTCCGCTTATTACGGACTTCTCGGACGCGCGCTTGCGTCTCTTGGCGATGGCCACACCGGCCACGCCCACGATGCCCACCACACCACCGACGATGCTGCCACTCCTTGGCCTCGGCAGCGAAGGACACACTCTCCTCCTTGGTCTCGGTGGGGGCAGTCGCCGCCTCCTCCTTCTTCTGCTCGGGCTGGGCCGCGGCCTCCTCATTCTTGGGCTCGGGCTGGGCCGCCGCCGTCTTGGCGTGCGGCTTGGCGCCCTTGACGATGTCCAAGTCCACGTTGCCGTTGTTCACGCGCAGGCGGATGGACTTGGCTCCCTCAGGCTCCTCGATGACCTCGTCCACGACCTGGTCGTCCTCGAACTCGAGCTCCTGCTCCGAGTCGTCTAGATCCAGGTCCACAGAGCCGTCCTCGAACTGGATCTCCGTCTCAAGCTCTCCACTGGCGTCCAGGCTGGCGTCGGCCGAGAAGTCCAGGTCGCCCGAGGAGCTCAGGTCCAGGTCCTGGTCGCCGTCGGCGCCGTAGTCGAGGCCCTCGCCGGGGCCCAGGTCCACGTCCAGGTCGCCGTCGCCGCTGTAGTCCAGCTCCAGGCTCTGCGAGCTCGAGATGTCCAGCTCCTCGGAGCCCTCGAGTGACACGTCGGCCGAGTCCGAGCCGTCCAGGTCGCACGAGTCGTAGGACTCCTAGTCGTCGCTCGTCGGGCGCGCCCTTGGGCTGCTGCACCGTACTTGGTCGTGTGATGGATGCCCGACAGCGCGCGCCGCGGATGCGGGCGCAGCGCCGACACCCCGCAGGCGGCCAGCGTGGACGCGCACAGCGCCAGGGTCTTCTTCACGGACAACACCATATCTTCAAAATAACCGCTACTGCGCCACATCATGGTAGTATGCATTCTTCTAATGCACTGCTATTTTTGTATCTATTGTGTGGGCCACAATACTTGTCACGCACTGCTACTTTTGTAATATTTGTGTAATAGAAGCCAGTCCGGAGGATGGTGTGATGCGGTTACATGGGTGAGTAATGTGTGGCCGGGCTCGAACTATGATATGCAATAGGGAAGGTCGATGCTTTAAGGTCGGGAACGGACAGACTGACCGACAGACAAAGCTCGTACTCTGTTAGTTGCTTAGGACTAGTAGAGCGCCGCCCGCCCCGCGGGCGGTAGTTTTAATATTTAAGTTAGTGTTAATATTAAGCCGAGCGCCACCGCTGCGCGGCGGGGTAATATACCGCCCCCGTTCCGCTCGCCTTACGGCGTCGCTGCACTACTCGCCGTGTCATGATAATTAATTAAAGGAGGGCGGGCCCTACGGTCCCGCTATATCGACACGGTAGGTCGCCTTCGGCGACGGGGCCGCCATCGCTGCGCTCGGCAGCTTTTTGGCCGAGTGTTGCTCGCGATCCGGCCGTGGTCCAACTCGAGTCTCAGCTCCGACAACACGAGGCGTAGTTCCGCAACCTCGAGTCGCGCTTCGATCAAGCGGTCTTCGAGCGGGATGTTCTTCAAGATCAGAGTGACCATTTGGCCGAAGAAGTGCGGCTGGCCGGTGACGAGATCGAGCAGCTCCAAGAGGATCGGAACGATCTGGATCGCGAGAACGCCGAGCACGAGTTGCTCCTCACGGAGACCAGCCTAGCCCGGGCCGCTGAAGCCCTGCACCAGGCCGAATCTCGGGCCGCTAGACTCACCGAGACTTCGGGTGCGGCTCCCTCCGATTTGGATCGACTGACCCAGGAACGAGATGCGGCTCGGGCCGCGGCTGCTTGTGCTAGCGACCGACTGTGTGCCGTGGAAGAAGATCTTCGGGGACACCAGCGCTCGTGCCGTGATTCCTCGGCAGAACTGAACCGTCTTCGGGCTCTCCAAGCGGCTTCGACAGACGATTTGATTCGCACGGTCCAAGATCGCGACACCGCGCGGGACGACGCCAATCGCCTCCGTGGCGACGTTTCCGATCTCAGTACGTCTTCTTTCCCCTCCTTTCGATCTGAACCTCTTTTACTAACTCATCGACCGCGCTTTCCTTTCGTATCTCTCACAGACGCCCAGTTGGCTACTGCTAAGAACGCGCAGGGAGTTCCAGCCAAGGAGTTTGCGGACGCGAAGCGTCGCCTTCAAGATTTGGAGCATTCGGTTCGAGTGCTACAGCGCGATCGAGACGCCGCCCGTGACGCGCGTGATCAGGCTCGACAAGAGCGTGACACGTTCCAGCGCGATCTCGACCTCGCACATCAGAAAATAGCGGCTGTGGCCGCGGCAGTGGGGCCGATCTTGATCGCAGATGCGGGTGCCTCTGGTCCAGCCGCCGTGTTACACTCTCTGCGTAGCACGCCTGTTGGTCCTTCCGTACAAGATCCTCCGGCCAGTCCTCAGGATCGGGCTCCATCCGGACCCGATGCTGCCACTTCGCCTCCGAACTCCAAGCGACCGCGCAGCTCACCGGCGTCGCCCGGATCCAGTCCAGCGCCCCCTGCCAAGCGTCGGGTGGTTCCCCTTTCCCCGAGTGACGACGACCGTGGATCCAAGTCTTCGGCTGGTGGGAGTGGCTCCCGTCCCGTCGACTTAACTCAAGACGACGGGCACCTCGCAGACGACGACCGGGGGGGGTCTGACGTTAGTGACGCAGATTCGGACGCTGGTTCTGGATCTCAAGGTTCTGTTGGATCTGGTGGCAAGGAGAGCTCGGATGCCAAGTCGAGTAGCGACGAGGAAGAGGACGACGACACTGCCGAAGTGGCCAACGACCTCCTCGAAGCTCAGACCCTGCAGGCCCTTGCCCAGTCTCGCTCTGCTGAACGTCGGCGGCGACAAGCATCTCCTCGTCGTGGTCCCAGAGTGGCTGGATCCGGCGCGTCGCCGGATGGATCAGACGGCTCCGATTCTGATGCGGGTTCCGCTCCCCGATCTGCTACGAATGCTGACCTGCCGGGGGGTTCACCGGCTTCGCCTCGCCGTCAACCCGCTGGACCCCAAACTCCAGATCCGATGAGGCCGGTGGCCCCGTTTGGCCGAGAGGAACTCTGCATCCCGGGGCGGGCGCAAGCGCACGCCATGGTCCAAAAGGAAGTGGATCCATGGCTGGCCGACCAAATCTCGGACAAGGCCATGGTCACCATGTTGATCAACGTGTTGTTTCCCGCTCTTCCGACTCGTCCCGGCTGGCTGTTTCCTCGGATCGCCCCTGCGGCTCGGCGCCAATACACACCTCGAGATTATTGCGTGGATCTGATCACGGAGGACAACGTGCGAGCCCTGCTGGATACCCGACCTTGGGAGGTTTTGGAGCGGGCGAGCGGCGCCGACGCCGTCTCCTTCGAGGAGGGTGTGGGGGGACGACTTGGGGTCGCGATCCAGCGTTACCAGACCCATGAACCCGACTGTCTGCAATCGTATTGGGAAGCCACGCATTCTTTTGTCATCACGCCGGCTATGATAACCAACCACCCCTGGCTCGGCGTCTACAAGAAAGAGCGCAACAATCGTCGTTCGCATGCTAGCGCACACTGGAAGGCCTTCTTGGAGATTTTCATTTTGGCGATGCGCGAAGGCTGGTGTGACCTGGATCTGCTGCTGGATCCTTTCTTCCTCCATTTCCCCAAGCGATCAGAAACCGTGACTTGGTATCTGGGGTTGGCGTCGCGTCAGGCCAACCTCCAAGATCCCAACCTCCACCGGGCCGAACCTACTGACCTTCTCGAGGCTTTGGATGAAGCTAATTCTGCAGATCCGTGGCGCAATCACTTCCGCGATACGCCTGACCAACATCCAGCTCGCTCCATCGCCCGCCTCGAAAGCAAGTTCTTCGGGGTCCAGGCTCAAGGCACTGAGTAACCTTCGGATCAGGATCTAGGCCCAGAGCGCCACGTGGCCTCTGGGTACGCTTTCTTAGCTGCTCCTTTGTTGTTTCGCGTCCATAATCATTAATCCACCTTCGTTGAGTAGCTATCGTTCTTCCTTCCTTCGATCCGTCCTCAACTTGCAGCCAGTCAACTCGGATTGCGATCTGGGCTGTACGATCTTGCCGCTCCGCCTCTTCTTTCTTTTCATATGTAGACATTCACTTCCCTTTCCTCCGATCTGCAGCCTTCCTGCAGATCCATCTTCTCCTGCTCGCTCGGACACGACCAACTCGTCTCCGAGGTCTCTCCTCACTACTCCTCGTGAGACTGCATCACCCCGAACCGGTTTCGGCTGGTGTGATTCCGGAGAAACTCATGTAGCAACGCACCACAGTTGAGATCTGCCTCGTCAACCCATGTCGGGTCCTCGTACCCTCGCCAATGTACCAGGAACTCGCGATAGATCCGGCCATACCGAGTACGCTTCCCCGTTCTCATGTCGGCAATCTTCTCTACTTCATATTCATCTTCGTCCAAATCGCGGATCCAGCTATCTTCAGGGAGGAGTGCTTCGTCCAGATCTACACGTTCCGATCCTTGGTCGAGCAAACGAGCTGTGGGTCTGTCAGGGAATGTCCTCACCAACTTGAGTTTGGAGATGTGCGCTACAGGGAATAGCCGGTATTCTGTACCAGCAGTCTCGATCTTGACGGCATGTTCTCCGATCTTTTCTGTCACCCGGAAAGGACCATGCCACAGGTGGGCCAGCTTCCTGGCGTAGCCTTCTTTCACTCGATCCAGATATAGCCACACCTGAGACCCGATTTCGATCTCATGTGGTCGGACTTCTTCATTGTGACGAGTCGCTCGATCTGAGCTGCCTACCGGCAAAATAGCCTCTAGTGTAGATCGGGCGTCCCACCCATGTACCAAATAGAAAGGTGTTTCTCCCCGGATCCGATCTTGGGCCGTGTTGATGGCGAACGTAAGCCTCTCTGCATATTCGTCCCAGTCCCGCTGGTCCAGCTCCTGTACATACATCTTAAGCGCGCGAGTGGTCGTCTGCACCATTCGTTCGGCCGTCCCATTCGCTTGGGGCCGGTAAGCCATCGTAGCCCTCTGTCGCTGACCCAGGATCTTGTTGAAAGATCTGAAGAAGTCAGCCATAAACCCCGGCTCACGATCGTGTCGGATCACTTCACTGGCTCCAAATCTCCTGAACACGCACTCCTCGTAGGACTCCGCGATCGTCTGCGCGGTTCTCGAGGCGCTCGCCTTCGCGATCACATACCCCGTGAACAGATCCACCCAGATCAGTAACTCAGTGTTACCCTTGTGTGACTTGGGCAGCGAGGGAATATGATCCATCGCGATGATCTGGAATGGGTAGGTCGCTTGGATGTTGCCCGGCGACTCCCCTTGGAGTGTGGGCCGCCCCTTTCCCGTCTCGCAGTCCACACACTATCCAACATAATGCTGTACGCTGCGGTAAAGCCCTCTCCAATGGAAATGATCTCGGATCCGCTGATACGTTCGCCCAATCCCTTGGTGTCCCCCTTCGAGACTAGAGTGGTAGTGATGCAGCACATCCTGCTGCAGCGTTTCAGGGACCACCAGCCGCATCAGCCCATCACGTTCTTCGGTCTTCCGTTTGGCGGGCGGACAATAGAACAGCAGTCTGTCCAGATCTACGTCATAGTCGGACCCGACGGCATTGTAGGACTTGATATCTTCAGGGGACAAGTCGTGCACGGCTCCAACTAGATACTTCTTCAGCCCGGCGGTCCACATTTCCTCATCTTGAGCCTGCATGATCCGCCCGATCCGAAGATCTTTTACCACTTCCTCCTGGAGCACCGGGGGGTGGGGTCTGGAGTCGCCGGTCGTTCTCGTAGCTACTGGGCAGATCTTAGCTGTGGGATGCTCTTCTGCTTCCCTCACCACCAGGATCTCCTCAAGGCGATTCAACGTCACCAGATTCTCAAAGTCGGAATATTCTTCTACTTCGACTCCAGCTTGGCGCTGTAGGGCAGCACCCGCCAGACTATCTGCGCTCCCGTTCCAGTCTCGTTTGACGTGGAGCAGCTCGTGATCTGGCCACGCCAGTAACCGATCCAGCGCTTTCTGCCTTAATAGCGTCAGGCCGGGGGCCTTGCAGTCGATTTCCCCGCGTACTTGTCGGATCACCAGATTGGAGTCGCCGCAGACCACCAGGCGTTGCTGGATTTCTCCCTCCAGTAAGTCCATGCACAGCAATAGACCTCGGTATTCGGCTTCGTTGACCGTCAGGCCATCCACGTACTCCGATCGGGCCCTCACTACTGTCCATTCGGGCAACTTCCACAGGATCGCGCTATAAGCGCCTCCACCACGCTTGACACGGGCAGATCCGTCAAAACTTACCACCCACAGACTTTCCCCGGGGTATACCGTAGGGATCGGAGCCTGGATCTTACGCTGGGGTTCCTTTCGGGGCGCGATAGCGATCATGGCTTGGTCTACGTCGGCTCTGGGAGCAATGGTAGCGGCTATCGTCCCCAGGATCTCGTCCTCTCCTTTCGTGCACTTCACGATTTCCAGGGTCCAAGGGGATAGCAGAGCTGCCCATTGTCCGAGCCTGCCCTGTAGGCCAGAAGATCTGAACAACCAGGCTAGGGTCGAGTAGCGGGCCAGCACTTTGATCTCGCGTCCCACCAACAGGTTATGTCCCAGATCCAAAACACGAAGTAGGGTCAACACCTCTTTCTCCACGATTCCATAGTTCAACTCGTTTGACTTCAACGTGCGGCTCGCGAACATGACCGGGTGGAACACCGCATCGTGCTCTTGCATCAGGGCCGCCGAGATCGCCCAATCATTAGCGTAGACGACCACCACTGGCTGCAGCTCCGGTTGGAAGTGACGCAGGATCGGCGTGGCCGCCACCTTCTCCTTCAGCTTAGCGAACGTCTTGTGAGCCCGGATCCAACGTAGATCGGCCTCAACAGGTTCGTCGACTCCTCCCATAGCGTCGTCTACGGCCACTGCCAGATCTGGGATCCGAGATCGGTTCTCCGGCTTGCTCATGGCTGCAAAATCCACCTCCCGAAGTTCATATAACACTGCGGCGTAGATCGCGTAATCTTCAATGAATTTACTGTAGTAGTTGAGGCTCCCCAAAAAGGATTGCATCGCTCGGAGTGAACCTGGGAACGGTAGCTCCGTCAAAGCTGACAGATCTTTCGGGTTCGCCTCCAGTCCATGGTTCGACACCTTATGTCCGAGATACTCCACTTGATCTTTTCCCCAGAAACTTTTCACCGCACTAATCGACAGGTTCCACTCGTCGCACACATCTAACAGACCTTCGACTCTGTTGCAGAGGTGATCCCAGGATTCCGCGGTGATCAGGATGTCGTCAATATAGGATCTGCGTCCCAACACTGACTTCTTGCCGTCGTCCTTGGGTTCGGAGGGTATCAGATCCGGTCTTGCCTCTGGATCTGGCTGCTTTAACACTGGATCTCCTTCCAATCGTGGAATCCGCGTGAAGCCATACAGCGCGTTGTCGAGCATCCGCTGGTAGATCTGCGAGGCATTCTTCAGGCCAAAGGGCATCCTATTCCACTCGAACAGTCCGAAGGGAGTGATGAAAGCCGAGATCGCGCGTGCGCGGTCTGTCTTGGTCACTACCCAGAACCCGCTTGCCATGTCTAGCGAGCAGTACCATAGCACCTTATCCAGGTCTTCCAGTAAGTCGTTGATCAGGGGCATCGGGTATATCATGAGCCTCGTCAGGCTGTTGACCAACCGGTAGTCAATACAGAGCCTGATATCCACTCCATTCTTCTTGATAATTACCACAATCGGCGAGGCCCAGGGTGAAGTCGACATATTTATTATCCGAGCTCCAAGCAGCCCCTTGATCATATCTGAGAGCTTCTCTCGAAACTGAGGGGCTACTTTGCGCACCCGCTGCGCGATGGGCTTAGCGCCTCCCACATCGATGTCACAGACGATTCCTCTCGCGGCGGGGGGAAGTGCATTGCCTTTTCCGATGAGCAGGTGCCGGCGCCTCCAGATCAGCCGTCGCAGTCGATCTATCTCCTCGGCTGAGTTGACAGTCGGATCTCCCATTTGGATGTCTTCTATCGTTACATCCTCTGTCGATTGCGTGACCTCAGGCAACATAGCCATCTCTGACTCCACTTCTTCGGCTCTGAGATCGCCTCCTTCATGATAGCACACCTGTTCATCTTCCACCGGGGCAGCGACCTCAGCGGTTGTTCCTCCAGAGGTTGGACCCGACGGTGCCGCTTCAGGAGTCGGCTTTTCCACTTCTTCCCGACCTTCCTTCGAGACGCTCGTCGCTCCCATCGTACTCTGGCTCTCCGACTCGTCCACTGCTTCGTCTACAAGCTGTCCGCCCTGATCTGGGCTGGCGGTTGACTCGAGATCTCCACTCTGGGGGGTTGGCGTTGAGTCACCTACTTCTGCTTCTGGATCTGGCAAATCCACAGCTACTTGGACGGGCAAGACAAATCTCTGCTCTCTCGATCTTAGTCGTTGGCCGCTGCCTGGGCTGGGCTTGCGCAGTATAGCCCGCGGGGTTGGGTAAGCCGGTCGTTCTACCGCAGGTAGATCTGGTTGTTCTGAGTGCCGATACTTCTCCGATACTTTGGCGTCTGTGATTGCCTGCAGAGCCAGATTCTGCCACTCTAAGTAGCGACGAGATCCAGTTGTCACAAAGCCTTGTAGTCGAGGTACCCGATCTCCGGCCAGCCACATCGCTATCCGTTCGTCCCCTTGCAAGATCAGTTTCGTCTCTCCGATGTTCGTAATCGCCAAATATAGCGTTTTACCTGGTCCTCTACTCACCGTCGGCACCCATCGGTTTCCCCGGGTCACCCACAATGAGTCTTGATCTGAGGTTTGCCTCCGCACGGGTATCTCCATTGAATCCCCCACATCAATCTGCAAATGCTGATCCAGCCGAACGACCCTTGTCTTGTCGTTATACAGCTGGCGCCTGCCGCTGAGCTGGATTCGCACCTCGTCTGGGAGACACAATGATCCATCGGCTAAATCTAAACGGATCCCTGCAGGCACCATGAAGTCCATCCCCAATATGGCTTCCTGGCCCGATAGATCACCAACCCAGATGTCGAACAGATACACCAGATTCCTGCCAGCGTGATCTTGATCCGCGTTCTTCCGGCAGTCGAGTACACCGTATCTCCGATACCCACACAGTCTTGACTCTGACTCCTATCTACGTAACACCCCATTCGCTGGGCGAACACAGTGTCTACGATAGACACCTCGGCGCCAGTGTCGAGAAGCAGAATCGCCTTCTCATTATTGATCTTCCCTGTGATCTTAGCCTGCCGGAACCACTTCCCGGGTGCATGATGCTTCCAGTATCCTCTCGATTCTCCGGGCAACAGATCTGGACTCGGGTCTCCAGTTCGCTTACATTCAGCCACGAGACTAGGCTGATGATTCGGGGGAAAGCTTTCCCCTTCCGTAGGCGAGAACCAGAGATCTGGGTCCTGTTGTTTCCAGTACCCACGTGAGGTACCAGGGTTGAGATCGATCACTTCGGCGGCATCCGATCTGTCGAAGTCACCCGCTGGGCAAAGACTGGATATGGCGGCAGTGCGTTCCCCATGTAGATCAAATGTATTATCACATAGATCTGGCCTTCTGCTAGCTTGATCTATTGATGGCTTGTTCACGTATGCATAAATGCAATACCTAGAGCGCTCGGCTCGTACCGGATTCCATCCCGGCGAGCGTCCTAGTTTAACATCTTCTCTGCCATCTCTGGCAGCATCCCAGCATGTTTAACTGGATCAAACCACTGGCGGATCTGGTTGTAGAACTCCTCCATCGGGCACTTCCCCATGTCATGTAGCTCTCCACATCCCCGGCATACGAACAGACAGTGATCCGCCGGGTGGCCTCTCTTTCCACACTTCTTGCACGTCAGACGCCTCCAGCATCCTAGATCGGTATGCTTCTTGGAACCACAGTGTGAGCATCGCCCCTTGTCTGCGCCGTCCGTTTGGTATCGGGGCCTCGGATCTCCGGGTTGAGAATCCGGAGTTCGGCGATCTGACTGTTCGCGATCCGAGGTCTTCGGCTCTTCCCCTGGCGGCGGGGTTTCATCACTTGCGGCAAGGTAGACCCGGCGATGTTCATCCCGGTCCGAGTCCGATCCATCCGAGCTAGAATCCGATTCTGAGTCCGGTGCTTGGATCTGTATCACACGTACTTGCTTGGCTGATGCGGCTGGCGCTGGCGATGGGGCTGCTTTCTGCCGGTACCGGCTGGATCCGGCGGTCGTCTTCTTCTGACGACTCTTCGCCCTGTCTAGGGCCCGCAGCACTTCCTCCAAATCATCTGCATCCGACAGTCGTAGCAACGTTAACCTGTCGGCTAGCTCGGGGTCTCCCAGTGTCTCGATGAAATGGTCCACGTGTTCCTTCCGTTCCTTGGTGTTACCGTCTTTAACCTTCAGATGCGCTCGCAGGCCTGCCACGTTAAGCCTGTGCAGGTATTCCAACGCAGACTCGTCCGATCGCTTTCGTTCTTGGTAGTACTGTCGGGCTACTGAGACCCCGACTCCGCAATACTGGATCTGGAAGCTCTTGAGCAGTTCAGTCCATTTGTTACGCGTAGATCTGGGCAGCTGTCGGTACCAATTCTTCGCGGGTCCTGCTAACAGATCTGCGAGAGTCAGACATTTCTCTTCATCAGATGCTTGATCTCGCATGAAGGAGGACTTGACCTTGCTAATCCACGCTCTCGCTCTGTCCTCGTCCTGATCCTTCCCGGTAAATTCCTTCAAGTCAGATATGGCAGAGATTCGGACACGTTGGATCAGCGTCGATTCTGAAGCTCCGACTGTTGCATTCGCCATTGCTGCTGGGGCCGCTGCGGGGAGATCCAAGTCGTCTGGGTCGTACCCCCACTGCAGCCTTTCCAAGTCGTCCGATCCGGCAGACTCCATCTCCACATCTCTGGTTCCTGGATTCGGAAGAGTCCTGGCTGCCAGGTTTGGCATGGAGATCTGTTGTTCGCGAAGGAAGCGACTCATGGCCGCCTGGAAGTAGGATTCCATCTTGTCCGTCGAGGTCGTAGCGTTGTCGCCTACAACCACGATATGGGGAGAAGCTGGCTTGCCCACTGCTCCCGACGCTTTCTTAGCCTTGGCTCGGGTAGGTTTCTGTCGCGACACTTTGGATCTGGCTTGTAACATTGCGGCGCCAGTGGGGCCCAACGACATCCGTCGTGGTTCCGACGACGCGTCCGAATCCGCTTCAGCTGCCGACACGAAGGGTGAGGAAGTCCGGTCACCTGTGGAGTCGATCTGCGTCGGCGAGTCCGGGCTTGAGGTCGTACTGGGGTTTGTTTCCTTCTCTCCTACTATCACCTTCAGCTTATCGAAGAGTTCCTTCATTGTCATCTGGTACATCCGTAGATCTGGACGGAACAAATCATCCGCGTCGAACGCTCCAGCTACCAGACCCGCTTCCCATAGTAGGTTCATGAGGATCTTGATCGCCTCCAGCTTATTGTCTGTCGAGACTGGTGCCGTCACTGGTCCAGTCTGATCACCGATCTGCGTCGGTCGCAGGATCTGCATGATCGGGTTGTGGGTCATGAAGTCTTGGAGCTCCTTCCGGTGGTATCTGGCTTCCAAATCTGCCTCGTTCCATGTCGGGTTTGACGTCTCCGTCTTGATCCCGGCTGGAACTAGTCTGTCCTTGGGCTCATCCTCCAGATCTGGGGCCTTGAGCACCGTCCGCTTGGCGGGCACCTTGCCTTCCCATTCCCAACTGGGCTTCAATAAAGGATCTCCTGTCGGAAGCTTGACGGGGAAGTCAGCGAACGCATACCGGTTCTGTCCGGCCTTAGTTTGTTTTGTTAGTGAGTCTCGATGTGAATCGAGACTCACTGGGGTCCCCGAAGGGACCTGGGGAGGAGGTTGAGGTTTATCTTCCAGATCCGGATCCGGATCTGCCTCCTTTCCGTCGATAGAGTTCCTCCCAGCACTCTGTGGATCTGCCGTTCTTGCTTCATTCAGCGGCGTCGTCGTCGATCCGAGGTCCGATGACGCCTGGTCCCCTTGCTCTATCTTCACTTTGACTTCTTCTTGGGACTCACGGTGAAATCCCGAGTCACCAGAAGATCCGGGCACGCGCACCATTGTGGTGTAGCGGGATCAGCAAAATCTGCGAGATCGCTAGTCCGGCTTACCACTGCGCTCGAACACCGACTAACGGAGGGGGTACTCCGATCTGCCGTGACGTGTGCTGAACTGGGTCACCTTGTGTACCCGTCGGTAGGGCTGGATCTTGCTCTTCTGGTGTCTTCCGAAGTGTCAACGCCTTGAAGTCGAGACAGTCTTGGCGAGACGCGGGGATGGGGTGGAGCGGCGCGGAAATCTTCACGCGGCTCGCGGTTGTACTTCCAGATCGAGTAATCTTGCACTCGGATCTGGCGGCCTAGATCTGGATCCGGCCGTGGGGTTGCCTTTGTGGGGTCTTGTCCTTTACGTTCCCTTACGGGTTCCTTTCCTTGCGATGCTTGCCGCTTCCTATAGCGGTATCTGTGGTTGTTGAGCGTCGAAGACCCGACCGGCCAAGCTGTGAACTCCGGTGGATCTAGGATCCGCACTTGAGGGTAGATCACTAGGAAGGTCTAGATCTGGCCAATATATTATCCAGACTTAACCAACACTAGATCTCTTACCGCTACCTCTTCTTCTTCTCGTAGGGCCAATGTAGTTCCCGTTTCCAAGCGAAGGCGAAGGCGGTTGCGATGTCCAAGGCAAATTCGATGCTGATTTATGCTTAAGTCCGATCCCATCCTATCTACCTATCCTTCTATCCAGCTATCATCCCATCGATACCTACTGGCTCTGTAGCCTCCCTTTACCTCCATTACGGCGTCATCCGGGACTCTGGCGTGCCGTCATCGCCGGATCCGCAATGCTGGATCTGGGCCCCGGTATCAGATCTCATCCCGATCTGAGCTCCAGATCCAAATCCTCCGATCTTCTACAAACCGCTTGATCTGGGCTACCACCGTTGGTCCACGCCTGCTCTGCCCTTTCAGCGCCTTGTCAGCTTCCGTCCTGCGTCTCCCTGCTTCATCCTTCGTGCAGATCCCGCCAGGTCAGTGTTTCGTGATAGTGACCGGCCGGGTCCCAGTCTCTCACTTGTCAATAAACGGCGATCTCCGATTTCTCGGATCTCGCTTCTCCACACCAGCGCAACTACACATTGTACTGCAGCGGCTTCGACACCACCGGAGCAGTGCCGATGGCCGTCCGCATGGAGCCCAGCACCGCGCACGTGTTGCTGGAGACGTCGTACACGGTGCTGAACTTTGTAAAGTGCAACACGAAGTCGCAAATCGTAGCTAGGCCAGCGCAGCGACTGAAGCTTACTTTTGGTGCGATTTAAACCCAACGAATGGTACGGTGGGGCATGAGATGAAGGGGCGCACTCAATAAATATTGATTTGTGGACCAAATATCTTTTGTCTAGTATAAGACTGTAAAGCCATGGCAGACTTCTCGGATGATGAGGACCGATTGCTGTATCGGCTTGCGAAAGCCCAAGTCGACGCTGGACACAAGATTTCCTGGCGTAAGGTGTGGCTGGACATGCCGTTCTGTGGGAAGACCCAGCGCCAGCTTCAGATCCGGCTTAAGACATTGAAGCGAACGTACGGCACGAGCTTGGACCGTTTTCCAGCACGTTTTCACACGAACCAAAGAACACCGAGACAGGATCGTGTCCCAGCAGCTCCCCCCCAGACAGTTGATGATGTCCAAGACGTGATGGTCATTATATTCTCCTCAGTATTACCCCACCCAGTTAAATCACCAGATTGTCATGCTGGAGAAGTTTCTCCTGCCAGCGTATCGGCCGTGATTGCTGCTATTTCACCATTTTCTAGTACGGACACTTTCGTCGACATTGGCTCTGGTATCGGCAACGTTGTTGCACAGGTCGCGATGGAGACAAGCGTAAAGATGTGTATAGGAGTTGAGTTTCAAGCAAACTTAGCGGCGATGTCGGAGAAATTGATTCGCGAGGAAGTCTCAAATTATCCAAGCTTGAACAAGGTATTCATTTTCAAGGATGATATAAGAAACCTGAGCGCGGCAACCAACAGCAGCATCCAGCAAACTTCTGTTCTCTACGCCAACAATATCGTGTTTGATCCTACAACTTCCGCTGCTCTTGAAGAAATTGCAGCAGCATTACCGTGCTTAAAGCACGTGATAGTTACTGAAAGTATCTGCCCCCGCCATCGCAACGGATGTCAACGCGTGTTTTGTTCACTGTGGCAACTTGTGCAAACAATACCGATTTCAGTATCATGGTCCGCCAAGTCTCACACTGCTTATCACTACTCATCAATTCATTTCTAGCCATTGTCCGTCAATATACATTGAACACCTTGCTCAGTCCATTCGACCAACCACAACATATGCATTCGACTTCAGGGCCAATTTACGGGGGGGGTCAGCACAGCTACCCACAAATGTTTTCATTGGCAGATAATCACCTCACTGAAGAAAGGAGAGAAGTAAGAGGCAGTTGCGTTTTAGCCAATCATATACAGACACTCTGCTGCAGACACCAAAGCCGTATAACTACACTGCGGTACTTACCCCCAAGTTGCGATGAGATGCCATAGAGGCTTTTGGGCATACGCCGGTGAAGTAGGTGCCGAGATCTCTGCAAGTGCTGCCCGCTTCGCGAGGGAGCAGGCCGCCCAAGACCCCCCTGGCGCTAATAAAGCTGCAGAAGATTGGCTTCGGAGTCGAGCAGGCAGAACTTTAAAGGATAAGTGGCTGGCAGAAGCGGACGCTGTTCGAGACAAATACATTCAAAACAACAACGACGTCGGCTTCCCCCTGGACGACTTTCCAAAAGGCATCGCAGATGGCCGCAGAGACCGCAGGAGATACCCTCGCATGGTGCATGCAGACGTAACCACCCCGCAAATTGTGCAGGAACCGTCGGCGCTGGTGCAGGCAGGCACGAGTTACGAAAGTCAGGGTGCCGTGCAGGTTGAATCATTCAATACGTATCGACGTGAGCTCGTACGTGCCGCATTTGCCGCCGAGATTACCGCACTCGCTCACGCTGTCAAAGAGCGACAAATTGAAGAAGCTGTGAACCATTCTGCGGCTGTAGTGGCGTGCATGGGGGCTCAAATCGCTTCAGGGCTGTCTCCAGCAGCGAGACAGCGGGTCGTTGGGATCGCTAGTGATGTTGCAGGGTATTTAAGGGTCGCCACAACACAGATGATGATGTACACAGACGCAGAGGCAGCCGCTGCCATCGATGAAAGTGTGGCGCGGGTAAAAAGCGCTGATGAATCACTTTCGAATTATATTCGCGAGTCTATACTCAGCGATGACACGTTTAAGGCCATGTATCGTGATAGGGAAGGTTATCAAGTTGTCAGTACAAAACACTTGAGGAACTTTTCCTGGCTAGGAAAAGGTACCAACTCGACAACCCCCGAATCGACTGCGTCTAGTGCAGAGGGTGTACCTACTTGCGAAGAGGTTGCTGAAGTGGAAACATCGCGTGCTTCGGTAGATAATGCACGAAAACGACCCCGCGTGTCCAAACGCATGCGCTCAAGAGATATTGACACCGATCATGGTAAACAAATTGTCGAAGGCGCTGATAGCGCACTGACGGATCGTACCATTGTGGGTAGTGGTGGATATCCTGAAATTGAAGTTGGTGGATCTACTGGGTGTGACATTGCTGGTGCTTGTGACATCAATGATGAAATAATGTCCAACAGCGAGGAGAACGATAATGTGGGGATGAGAGCGCGGATGAGGAGGAGAGTCAAGATGTTATTGAATATCAAAGCTCAGATTCGAAAAGCTCAGACAGCTCTGGTGGTAGTCTATTTGAGGAGAATAGTGCTGAAAAAGCGGGACAAGCTGACCGAGGCGTACCCCGTCGTCGTGGATTGAGGGAGCAGCTATCGAAGGAGGATGCTCTATTCGTGTGGATGGATTTCCAAGATGGTGGTGACCCCCGCAGTATACATATTTATCGTGATGACTTGGATAGTTTGCCCCCACTTTCTTCAATGACGGGGACGGTTCTCGACTACTTCATTTACCGGGATATGGTCACGCAAAACGGATTAGTTTGTTCTTATGGGACTTCACTATATCTTTCGATGGAAGTCGCTCGATTTACACGCAACCCAAAGAAGAAACTCCGCTTGCTCAAGGATCTCATCAAACAATCGGACTGGAAAACTTATCGCTATGTACTTTTTCCCGTTTCCGGACGCAATCACTGGAGTCTTCTAGTAATTGAAAATCCATTCAATTCGGAGCCGACAAAAGTGTACCATATCAATTCGATGAGAAGGGCGCACAGTTCCGCGTACGCATTTGATGTTGCGAAGTGGTTGCTAACTAAGCTCCACGAAATGGAATCTGGGTCTCAAGCTGCGTTTGTATGGAGCACGTGTGTCTTATACACGAGGCTGCAACAGTCAAACAGTGTGGATTGTGGGTTATACGTGCTTCATTACATGGAGGTAATTTCAAATCATATAGCGGCTACAGCTCCTCTGTCTATTGAGGACAACATCAGCGAGTGGACCTCTGGAGGTTTTAACGTAACGAAGGCAGCTGCGTACCGCTCCCAACTCTACAATCGAGTCGCGCGTGGACCTCAGCAGGGTAAGTGAAAGTCAGCTAATATACGTACCATTCATCTACAAAGCGTTAACAAACTGTCGCCACCACTATATTATACTGAGGCAGTTCCCAAATGCCACGTTGGTGTATTTGCAGCGATGTCACACTGCGGTATATATGGAATTAAACGAATGTGAAACCGCGATGATATGCTGGCGGTGAGAATATGCACAGAATCCTTCAGTCTTCATTTGTCGACTCGGTAACCTTAACAGCTACTTGAACATATTTTTCTTGAGAGTATTCGCCGAGCCTCTACTTTTTTCACAAGTTGCTTCATGTTTGAATGTAGAATTAATTCGTAGGGAATGTATTTTATACTTAGAATAGATCTGCGGCGCTCATACTTGTTTTATACCCAGACACGTAGTCTTAAAATACCCCCGGCGATAGCCACGATTTGGCACTGCATTGATCAATTCGCTATGTCCGGCGCAGGGCACGTCGTCTGCGGCGACACTTCCTCCGGCGGCCGACTAGATCTGTGGCTACTCCACGGACGAGAGTCCATATCGATCCATGACATCTTCCCTACAACTACGGCGTGCACAAAATTTCTGAAGGATTATGCCTGCAATCAGAACAAGTCCATCAAGCAAAAATCTAACGGCTTCTTAAAGAAATGGATGTGCAAGGGTGTGGGATGTACGTGGTGCGTGTGGATCACGCAGAAGCGTCCCAGTGTTGCTAAAAACCAAGGGGGCGTAGGCTCGACTAAAACCACAAAGTTTGGTCACGTCCCGGTGTTTGCGTGGTACGTGAGTAAGCTTGACTGACTTCACACTCAATTGTGCGACGGGGTAGCAGAGCCCACGGCCGTGCAGATCAGTTTAATGAAAGGGTTTCAAAGTTCGTTAGTGGAGGGACACAGCTCAGCAAGAGCCCGTGTAGCAGCAGCTTTGAGAATGGTCGACAACATCAACATGGACTTGAAGCCAGCTACGCTGTACCGAGCCATCAATTTGTTTAAGTCTCGGGTTCAAGATGTGGATGACTATCGTTATCTCCCTAGTTACTTACTGGCGTTCCAGCAAAAAAATCCAAACTCTCGAGTGAGTTTACAGCTAGATGACTGCGGGAGATTTTTTCGCGCCTTCTTACTTATTGGTCCAGTCGCTCAGATCCTAAGTTCGTGTGCTCCCGTGTTGCAGTCGGATGGAGCTCATATGAAAGGAGAGAAGTACAATGGTCAATGCTTGACGCTTATTGGACTGGATGGTGAGGGAAGGAATGTACCCGTTGCTGTCGCGTTTGTGCCGTCAGAGACCAACGAGAACTTCGCATGGTTCTTTGCTAATTGTATGGCAGGAGGTGTGAATTTAGGAGATCTACCGGTTTTCACAGATCGCGGAAAGCAGCGAGGGGCCCAAAAACGCTTGACTTCCATGGGGTACCAACTGAATTTAAAGTTTTGTGCTTTTCATATTACGCTCAACGTGAAATCACACTTTCGATCAGTTGATCCGACAATTGACCGCGTACAACCGTTTGTAATGCGTCTGCAAAAGGCAGATATGATTGCGGAGTACGAAGCCGTGTTAGTTTCTATCGAGGTGAGCTTTCCTGCTTTTCGTACTCGTCGCAGACCCGATGGCCGAATTGAGCAGCAATCAGTGGCCCAATACCTTCGTTCAATACATCCTACACGTTGGACAAATCTGGGCAACTACAATCACAACGAAGTAGAGAGCCTATATCTGCAGCAACACTGGCGGAGCGATAAGGCATATGGACGTCCATGCCGGCTCATTGGTGTTCGGACGACGAGTGCTAACGAAGGAGAAAACAACGCACTGCTTTGGAATGGTACACGAGATGCTGAGGTACTCATGGCATTTGTTACTTTCTGCGAACGAGCAGCACTTACACTTGCTGGTAAGAAGAAAAACGTAAAAGATTGGACTCGCGACAAGAGCAACACGACTCCAAAAGCGAAATTTTTGTACGACAAAGAATTATCTCGTAGCTCTGGGTGTTCGGTATTGCCAGCGTCGCAGACAGTCTTCTACGTCGAGGACTGTATGAGAGGTCAAAGGATGAATGCGGCCACAGCAGCAAGTAGCCCCATGGTACCTCCAAAGCTCGCTCGGACTCACAAAGTTGATCTCCAGAAAAGATCATGCATGCGTTGCATTTCGAGCGAGCATCTAAAAATCCCCTGCAGACACATCCTGGCAGCAATGAAGGCAACAAAGGATAAGATCATCGGCAGATCTCGGTTGAGACTTTATTCGACTCGAGCTACACGGTCAAAGCCTACCGTACGGCTTTTGAGCACACGATGATTGACCTTCCTCTGGTCAGTGAATTGAAACCGGAGCCCACTATCCTCCCACCCCCTCTCTACAAGCAACCTGGTAAAATCGCCAAAAAGCCATTCGCAAGCGATAAACCCAAGCGTCAGAAACGCCATCTTAGCAGAAGAGGGCCATTAAGCAGCTCCCACCACCACGAAGAATCCTCTTATCCCTCTCATTCGAGTCCTTGTGGTGATGGGAACGATAAAAACAGCGATTTTCACGAGCATCTTCGCCAACAAATTGTGGCTTCCGTCCCCAATAAACGGAATCGGTATGAATGCGGAGGCTGTGGTATTGCCGATGGCCACAACATCGCGACCTGTCCGAACAAAGGCAAAGACAAAGCTGAGGCTGGTAGTGAGGTAGTACCGGGGGCTTACCTGGTAGGAGGTTGCCCGTTCGAAACACTACGACACACCACAAGAGATCAGGACAACTAACTACAAAGTTACCGTAGAAAATGCATTAGGCCTCGTGCAATACTGATTAATCATACTTACATATTCGCAGGTTACGTCATAGTTGCCATCGACGACATCAGTTTAAGTGTTTCCTCTAAAAAATCAACCCCGCGCGCCCTTTATAATCCTTAAAAGGATTATAATCGCACATTCATTCACAGTGTTACTCCTGCACCACTTTTAGAGTCGACCTGCTTTGTGAGCGTGAGCGCCGCTTACCGTTCATTGAGAGGTGAGCTGGGTGTGTGCTCGTAGCCCTGGATGCTCAGAACAAGGCTCGAATCGATGATTCCAAGTCACGTGCTGCTTCTGTCAGCCGACGCCGCATCCCGGTTGGGATTTCTTCAGTGAGGTGATTATCTGCCAATGAAAACATTTGTGGGTAGCTCTGATAATGATTGACAGATTTGTGGGTAGCTCTGATAAAGATTCTCACCTGCTTCGCTGCGCGTTGAAGCTTGAGGCCGTCGCGTCACCAGTGATGACTCACCACTCGCAGCGGACACGAATCTAGCACAAGGATCAAAGTGCAACATGCAATAGGGTGGCTGGATACGTTCTAGTTTGTATATTTCGATTGACTATATGGTTGCTACTGCTCACTCATTCTATGATACTAATGTAGTAGAATCTATCGGCACTGTCGGTGAGCTTAGAGCCCGGACTCGTGCAGCTTGGACAGGAACGGCGCGACCGTGTCGCAGATCGCTCCGCTGCGGACGAGCTCCAGCACGACGTCGATTTCCAGCTTCATGACGCGGTCCTTGTCAAACTTGGGCACGCGGGTGCGCACCAGCGCGTGGACGGTCTCGAGCGCCTCCGTGGTGCGCAGCGGGCGCAGCAGGTTGAGCGCCTGACACGCCGCCAAAATCTCGATGGCGACTACCGTCTCGACGTGCTCCACAACAGTGAGAGCCTAGTGCGCGGCGAATGCGCCCATGGACACGTGGTCCTCTTTAGCACCACTCTTGGAGATCGAGTCCACCGACGACGGGTCAGCCTCTTCCTTGAGCTGCTCGGTTTCATTCTCCATCTTGGATGGAAGGAATCAAGTCCGTCGTCACCTCAGCGCTTCGCGTGAACACCATCGGGTTGTCCGTGGCGCTGTTCATCGCGACGTCGAGGACTCCGCGCACAAAGTCAATCGTGTCATGCACGATACCGTGCACCTGCGGGGCGCAGCACAGCGTGTAAGCATCCTGCACCTTGCCCTCGTAGTTGTGGCTGCGGAACAGCTCGGACGGGTTGTCGGCGCGAAGCAGCGTACGGACGCGAGAAGCCACGAGCATATGACCGGTGCGCGCGCGAGCAGCGTGGATGCGTCGGTGGAGGGCGTTCACCGTGCCGCATAGCACTTCCAGCGTGAGCGCCACAGCGGCATCAGCGCAGTTTGCAACATTATCAGCACAGACCATTGCCTCGGCACCGACGGACGTGATGAGCTGCGTGCCGTAAATCACGGCCAGACCTTCCTTGGCTCCGAGTTGCACGGGCTTGAGTCCGTTCTTGGCCAGCACCTTGGATGCATCGCTGATGACCTGGAGGTTATAGAGATATACGTTATTTAGTTAGCCTACGTACGCGTGCTCTACTCAACTGACGCCAAAGATCAGTGCGATGGAGGTGGAAGGTGGGGTGGATGGTTCTCCTTCCACCGTACGGACGGACGTACCGTCAGGTGGGCGATGACGTCCATACCGATCTTGACGGCCAGCAGGCACGTACACTTCTTCTTGAGCGACCGGGCGGCAGCCTGCGCGTTGTTCGACAGTCTGACGCAGCGCCTTGACAATGTGAACACGAGCGCGCTCGATCCGCATAACAAGTCCGGAATTTTTCAGCGTCAAAATCGTAGAGAACCGGAAGGGACTGAATAGTTTGACGTCATGGTTTCTCAACGGCTATTGGTAGAAACTATATCCCAGCCAGAAGTTTGCAGTACCAAATGACGGTATAATGCTTCTATTTATCTTGGTTATACTATGCCATCCAATGCTCAAAACCAGGACACCACCGTGTTTCGCAAAATCGTGCTTCATGTATTCTTTTCATAACGATAGGGTTAATCATCCTGGCCGAAGAGGATAAACCGCGTAGAAGGGAGATCATTGACAAGTTGGTGTCAGCAGAGCTTCCGGATGCAGAGCTCAATCCACAGCTGTATGAAACCATCCTCACGAGCATGATGCATGGTCCATGCGGTGCGGCAAACCCCAACAGCCCATGCATGAAGGACGGAAAGTGCACCAAGGGATACCCGAAGCCGTTGGTGGAGGTTACACAAGGAAATGTGAATGGATTTCCTGTCTACAGACGCCGACGACGACCACCGGGTGTGCTGAAGTTCAGAGGACGGGAGTACGACAATGCCACGATCAACCAGTGGGTGGCCGTACCTTTCGCAGAAGTACAACTGCCATATCAACGTGGAAGTCTGCACGGCCCTTACCGCGGTCAAATACCTGTACAAGTACGTGGACAAGGGATCCGACAAAGCTGTCATCACAATCGAAACAGTTAACGGGGGGTCGCACCGCGGAACGATTGAACCCAACGAGATCTTACGGTACCTAAACGCCAGGTACATATCTCCGGTAGAAGCGTGTATGCGACTTCTCGAATTTTCAGTCCAAGGCAAGACGCACTCCATCGTACAGTTGACCATTCACCTGGAGAACGAGCAACTGGTGACATTCCGCTCCAGTGACAACCCTGACCAAGTTCTCACGCGTGGTCGCCACACGATGCTGACCCGCTTCTTTGAATTGTGCGCGAGTGAGTCTCCGGAGAACCAAGAGGCAAAAACTATGGTGTACCAAGACATTCCCAACAAATTTCGTTGGGGCGCCAAAGCGAAGAAGTGGGTTCGTCGCAAACAGTTCCAAGCGGCGATTGGGCGGATGGTTCACGTGTCTCCACGGGATATGAACAAGTTCTACATGCGTGTATTGCTGTGCCACCGCAAGGGTCCGCAATCCTTTGAGCAACTTCGGACTGTAGACGGAGTTACTTACGAGACGTACCGCCAGGCAGCACTAAAATTGGGTTATCTCGACGACGACGCGGAATGGGTTGCCTGCATGACTGAAGCCGCTGCGTTCAAGAAGCCGTACGAGCTCCGACAGCTTATCGCGACTATTATCGTATATTCCCACGTTTCGGAGGTTCGAGAACTGTGGGATCAGTTCTACGACGACCTTTCGCAAGACTACGCGCATACCTACCGGGCCCTGCAAGGCCAGGAGAAGGAAGATATGATTCAGTTCAAGACGCTCAAGAGCCTGCACGACTTACTCCAAATTAACGGGTACGCCGTGGCCGACTTTGATCTTCCCCAGCTGCATCAGTACCCAGCGCTGGTAGTGGATTCACTGTTGCGAAACAGTCTTCTTCGACGCGAATTGGAGGGGTACGACCAGTCCACTCTGCAATCTATTGTCGACCAGGAAAACCAGCTCAACGACGGACAGCGGTCTATTTACGACGACATCCTTCAAGCGGTCGACGGGTCGGCTCAGGGAGAGAAATTGTTCTTTATCGACGGTCCGGGGAGCACAGGGAAATCTACACTACTGCGTCATATCCTGGCAAAGGTGCGCCTGTCCGGAAAGATCGCGATTGCTGTGGCTTCGAGTGGAATAGCATCCCTATTGCTAATGGGTGGGCGAACGGCGCATTCGACGTTCAAAATACCTCTCAAATTGAACGACAAGTCTACGTGTGCGATTTACAAGCAATCGAACCTGACGACGCTGATTCAGAGGGCCAGTTTGGTAATCTGGGATGAAGCTCCCATGACACACCGACACGCTTTTGAGGCGGTGGATCGGACTCTTCGCGACATCATGGACAACGACCAAGAACCATTTGGAGGAAAAGTGTCCGTACTATCGGGCGACTTCCGCCAAATATTACCAGTAGTAGTGCGTGGGACGCCGGCGGAAACCATCGACGCTTGCCTGAAGTCTTCATCATTGTGGTCGCACTTCAAGCAACTTCACCTCACGGAAAACATGCGCGTTCAATCGGCCAGGAATGAGAGTACCGCCGCTGAACTTGCGGCTTTCTCAGAGTTTCTTCTCAAAGTTGGAGAGGGGAGACACGACGTTAATAGGTCGCTTGGTAAGGACTTCGTGAAGATTCCGCGGGATATGGTAATTGACAATACGGAGACCGATCAAGACATGGACGAAGACGAAGACATCCTACCAGGCGCCGTGCCAAGAGGTCTCAAGAACATTATTGATGTCATGAACGCCGATATCAACAACCCGGAGATTGCAACGGACGAGTATTTTGCTAACCGGACCATCTTGACGACGACCAACGCGGTGGTACAACGCATCAACGAGGCCGTGTCGCAGCGCCTCTCTGGGGACTCGCACGAATACATGTCCGTCGACTCGGTAGATGACGACAACGACGGAAACTTCTTCGAGCCTGAGGTGCTGCATACGGTCAACATCAACGGTATCCCTCCACACAAGTTGACATTGAAGGAAGGCGCCCCAATTATGATGATGAGAAATCTGAACCCCGACTTGGGGCTCTGCAACGGAACGCGACTAAGGGTTGTCAAGCTCAAGCCCCACGTAATTCATGCGACTATCATGACTGGCGAGCGCCAAGGCCAAGACGTTCTTATCCCGAGGATCGTCTTCGTGAGCGACGGCGATTCGCGAGATTCTCCGTTCCGCTTGCGGCGTAAGCAGTTTCCGGTGGTACCTGCGTTTGCCATGACTATCAACAAAGCCCAAGGTCAAACGGTCCAGAACCTGGGTTGTATTTGGCAACACCTTGCTTCTCCCATGGACAGCTATATGTGGCGCTGTCGCGCGTTACGTCCAGATCCAAGTTCAAGGCGTTGATCGAGTACCCGCAGCTGGAAGAGGACGACGGAGTGTACACCGATAATATCGTGTACAGACAGACATTCGGCACGACTTAAGGGGTAGTAGGTACCAAACTATGCATAGTTCACATTCGTTAATTCACATTACATTTAGCCAAACCAGAAGTGACTAAAGATTGTATCGCCCGCCGTAGCGTAGCGAAGGCGGGACACCAACGCAGTAGTGAAGCGAGCTGGAACAGCGAGCGGAACGGGTTGGGATAAACCACACAACCACCGCCCGCGAAGCGGGCGGCGCTCGGCTAGTCCACAACAACTAACAGAGTACGAGCTTTGTTTGTGTGTCGGCGGTCCGTCGGTAGGGGTCCCCGCCTTGTAGCCTCGACCTGTTCAGCCGCATATCATAGTTAGAGCCCGGCCACACATTACACACCCACGCTACCGCATCACACCATCCTCCGGACTGGCTTCTACTATGAAAATATTACAAAAATAGCAGTAAGTTAGAAGAATGCATACTAGCCTAGATGTAGTGCGCAAAAACGGAACGCCGCCGAGCGAAGCGACGGCGGCCCCCATTGGCCAAAAAGCTGCCGAGCGCAGCGAAGGCGGCCTTCCCTGTCGATATAGCGGGACCGTAGGGCCCGCCCTCCTTGAATTAATTATCAAAACATGGCGAATAGTGTAGCGACGCCGTAAGGCGAGCGGAACGGGGGCGTCATATTACCCGCAGCGGTGGCGCTTGGCTTAATAAAAACACTAATATTTATATTAAAACTACCGCCCGCGGAGCGGGCGGCGCTCGGCTAGTCTAAAGCATCAATCAGAACAACGCAGTCCGTCGGTCACGGAGATGCCACACGAATGCCATTGGACGAAATTCGCATTCTTCGACCTTCATTGGGCACCACACACTCCGGAGTCATGAGCGCCTGCTGCAGCACATCCACCACGTCACCTGCGCTTCCGAGCACCCGAAACAGCGACTCCACCAAATTGATGCTCGTCTCTAAACGCGCCACTCGGTCACTCTCTTCGTCTAACAGCAACGTCATCTCGCAGCTGCAGCTAAGCCGCTGACCAAGCAGCTTCTCACGCAACGCTCGGTACTCATCGACAGCAGCGTCGACATCGCTACTGTTGACTTTCTCCAGATGCGGGAACACGCAGCGCAGGGTGAACTCGGACACTGTCACACTCAATAGTGCCGAGGCCGTCAACACACCAGGGGTCACGGATTCCACGCGCTTGAGCTGAATCTGTGGGTCGCTGAAGTACAGCGCGTAGCGGCGGAGCTGCTCCAGCAGCGCGTTCGTGCCGCTAACGCTGCCCATGGTCACGTCGTGCCTGAAGGACTTCTGCAGCACACGGAGACTCTGCCGCGTCTCGGCATGCTTCATCATCTCCTCGCCACTCGTCATGTGCCACGGCGAGCGGAAGCTGGTCTCAAGTAGACGGAAGATTTAGCTCACGACGGCCCACGGACTGCTGTTCGTTGCGGTAACGAGCCTGATTGGTGCGACACTGCTCGCGTCGGATGGCCTTCTTCATCTCGATGCGCGTCGCCTTGTCCTCAATCCGGTGTAGGCCTCGGCAACTGGTTCGATACTCGGTTCCTAGCTCCGATAGTGCTGCATTGGTGGCTACCGACACCGGAGAGGCGGCCGTTGAAGGTTCATGAGGTGGAATCCAAGATTCCACTCCTTCGGTCACCAGCGTATCGCTCTGGGGCGACAGGCCTCTTTGTGCCTTGAGTGGGTTCGTCGGCGATTCGTCACTACCAAAGTGGTGGTTTGGAGCTCGTCCGCGTGGGAGAACGTGGCCGATCACTCCGTCGCTCAACTTCGCGCGGGTGCGCTCAAATCGGTCGAGCGAGGCGTTGTGGGTGAACTCGAATTGGCTTGCCATTGGGCTGGAAAGTTTCGTTGTGTGTGGTTCTCTCTCAGGCGAGAGGGGTACATATGGTATTCTTACATCATGCACGCGGTGTCCGAGTTATGCGTCATCCTGGCAGATAGCGTGGCTGGTGACTTTGTGGTTGGCTGTAGCCTCGTTACCCCACAGTGCTTACGTTCACTGCTGATTATGATGTACATGTAGGTGTAACCCAGTGGGTTGGTTATCTGTTGACTGTTGCCGACAAAAAATTTGCGTGCATACAGTTGGAAGCACAACACATGCATGTACAGTACAGTCGTACCCCTCAATATGCGTATCCATACCTTCACATACCCTGTCGTATCCGATCGTCTATATTGGAGTACTGCAGCCAATCACCACAAAACAATGTTGATTTCCTGTCAAATCGTTTTGTAACCCCCCTGCGCATATTGAGGGGTACGACTGTAGTATTGTACTGTGTGCACATAGCGGTGCACAGACGGCGATTGGGCAAATACACTTGACGTTTGTATCACAATGTACCAGTCAAGGGTTATGGGTTAAGTATCGTAGAGTAGGTACAGTACATGTATAGCACTGTACACACAAAATATGAAAACCACCACAAAAGCCTGAAAAACACCATGCCTAAGGGTTAGGTGCACATTATTAGAAGGCGGTAGTGAGCGGTTGCGAGGAGCGTAGCCAAAGCAAACCCGCGCGGGGTGCCCGCGAAGCAGGGCCGCGCGGTATTTGCGGAGGCGGGCCCAGCGACGAGCATTCCAGCGAGCGGACCCATTGCCGCAACTCGGAGTTAGTTTTTCTACCGCGGGGGTCTGGGGGTGCAACCCCAGAATGCTTTTATTAGAAGGTCGGTGATTTGCATGGTGTTTTTCAGCCTTTGTCCACTGTACACTGTGGCTTCGCAACACTGCAGTTGATTGCGGCGAAACGAGGACACCGTGTATTACGGTGTCCGCACATCTGGACATACTGTATGGTGGTGGTGTCTAGATGTGCATAATCTTCAGAGCCCCCGTTCTGCAGTAATCACTCTTGTTCAGCTGTGTCATGCTTTGACAGACCCGGGCTTTCCCTATCCATATGCTAACTCCTGCTTCCTAAAGGTTTCACAGCTCGTGATCGCGTCCCTGCTCACGAGAAATGGTCGGAGACTCCGTCGCTGCCAGCTCGGAGGTCGTCGGATCGACCAGTCAAAGGCGACAGCCATTCATCGGCCACGGAGCTCCTCGCGAAGACTTCGATTCCCAGCGCACACTGCGGAGCCCGCTCTTGGCTTCCGCCAGCCATGCAACCGCCAGGTCTCGAGCTTCCAGCTCTGCCTCGCAGCCCCACATCAACTCGTCGGCGAGGTCCCCACCGTCGCCGTTTTGGGGACTTCGATATCGACAGTACACCAACATCCGCGAGCTGCGCGGCAAAATCGCGCGGGTGCCTCGTTTCTGGCTCTGGCCACGGTTCCTCAACAACTCGTTCTTCGCGCGACGCCTGATGCTTTCGGGGTTGCTGCTGAGTATCGTACTCGCCTGGGGTGTTACAGTCTACAACATCAAGATCACAGTGTGGCTCGTCGAATTCAAAGCCAGGAAGCCCGAGGCCTACGACCAATGCAGGATGGTGGTCGTGTTCTCAGGCCTCATCTATCACATGCTGCCGATTGCGGTGCTGCTGTTGCTGCCCGGGTCGGGGCTGCGTACGTTTGAGCCGTTCAAGCGCGACGAATTGGAGCTGCAGCCTGTAAGGACGGACGACTCGGACGCAGAGCTCGAGGAAGGAGAACGCCGCTCCGCTAGTGTGCCCAAGATCAAGCGTCGACTTGTGTTCCAGTTGTGCGAACTTCTGGCTGTGATAGCTCTCGTCTATGATGCGGGCTTGGTGATATACTTCCTTCGCGTGCTGTTCACCGGCGCGGCCTACGCGTGCGACAGCTATGAAATGCATTTATTCACTCTTGGAGGCGCCGTGGGCTACTTCGGGTTGTTCGTGGTGCTCTACTACTTTGCCCGCTACCGTGAGCACATCAAGATGCAGTTGGGGGCCTTCACGGAGGGCGACCAAACCGGGGACGTCCGCCACCACGGGATCAACTTCAGCCAAGACCCAAAGTCCGACAAGATGATCGCCGTCATTCGGACGCGCCTCTACTACGCTACTCGTCGAGGTGATCTGCAAGAAATGCGTAAAATCCTCGACTTCGCTACGGCCAGAGGGCTAGCGAACAGCGAGTGTGGGTTTCCACGCAAAGTGTACGCAGCCCCAAAAATCCGATTCAAGTTTTTCGCGAAATCACGCCGGAATCCGGTGCACGTAGCAGCTTATCACGGTAACGTGCCGGCGTTGGAGCTGCTGGAGGAATTCGGCTTTGATATGATGACGCTGGACAAGTACAACAGGGTGCAGTTTTCGACAGGGAGTCTCTTCTGGTACTTCGCTAGGATCTTTGTCAAGCGACCAAGCAACAGCGTCGAGGACGCGGACGTCTCTATATTCACCGCGACGTTAATCACTCCGCTGCACTGTGCGGTATCTACGGGTCAAATTGATACTGTCCGGTGGCTGCTTGAGCGCGGCGCCCCTCCTGGCACACTTGCTCGATCGTCTTGCCGATCCAATCGAGTGCCTCCGCTTTTTCTAGCTGAACACGCAGAAATCGCTCGAGAGTTGCTCGTTCGCGGCGCTGACCCGCTCGTGATCCCCGATCCAGGATTCATGAACACCATGACGCCGCTGCAACTCGCGTATGTCCGAGGCAACTACGCTGTGGCACAGGAACTCGAAGAGTGGGGTGGCGACGTCGCTCTCACGCCGTTCCACCTCGCTGCGGCTCGCAACGATGTCTTCGCAGTACGTAAGTATCTATCGCGCAAGACGGACGTGGATTGTCTGGGCGAAATGGGCTACGTCGGACTCAACCGCCGCACGCCGCTGCACTGGGCTGCCATCAGCGGGTCTATTGAAGCTGTGGACACTTTACTGCGCGCAGGCGCGGACCCAAACTTCCAGGACGCTCGAGGTCGGTCACCATTACACTGGGCGGCAAAGCTCAACAAACTGGAGGTGGTTCGCTCACTGCTGGCTGCCAAAGCAGACCCCAATCTGGAGGATGGAGAGTTTATGACGCCGCTCATGTGCGCGGCGTCGGCATTAGATGCGTCTGCCGAACTATTTAGTGAGCTCACGGCTGCAGGAGGCGACATCAGATATCAATTGCCTACTACAGGCGACACGGCACTGCATCTAGCCGTCCGACGAGAGAACGAAGCATCGGCACTCGCTGCTCTAGCGAGTGGTGGGGACCTCATGCGCATGAACCACGAGGGTCTGCGTCCATTGGACTGCACGGCCTCAACACGGTTGTTGTTCGAGCTCAAGCGCGCAGCCGGCCAGCGAGACGTGATGATCAGCTACACGCACTCGCACCTTGGATTCGCTCGCAAGCTGCGCCAGACACTGGAGGAGGCCAATGTGACGACGTGGCTCGACCTGATGGACCCGAGCGGGATCGGTGGAGGTGCCGTGTGGCGCGAGGAGATCGCTCGAGGTATCACGAACGCGTCGGTGGTGCTCTGCATTCTGACGGAGGACTACGCGTCGTCGGAGTGGTGTCTGAAGGAGCTTGCGCTGGCCAAGCAGGTGGGCACGCCCATCTTGGCTGTGTCGACGGAGGGGGCCGTCGTGGACGAGAACTTGCAGGTGTATCTGTACACTCGACAGATTATTCCTTTCGAGCCGGCTATCATGGATATTCGCCACGATGAAGGTCGCACTGAGTACGAGTACGACGAGAGCAGGTATCGGTCTCAGTTCCACCTGCTGCTGGACGGTGTCCGGGATGAAGTGGAGAAGCGCCGCTACTTTTCTAAGCAGAAGAATGTTGCTAGCAGTCGAAACCTTGACGTTGACGACATGAACGGGCGAACTGGATCAAGCACTCGAGGAACGATGCTGCAAACCTTGGGGATCGCTCGGCTTTCTCAAGTTCTGGAAATGAATTCTCCTACCAGACCAAGTACAAGTATTCTTCAAGAGCGCTGGGTTGTATTCCTCTCACACGGAGATAAACACCCAGCCTTTGTGGAGCAGCTTGCGTCCCAACTAGAAGACGCAGGTGTCGCCTGCTACAGTGATCGGAGTATCAGCGGACAGGACTTCTCCACTCGCATCCGAGTGGCTCAAGAGACCATTGTGCGCTGCCCGTGTTTCGTTGTGCTCATATCGAGACAGACGATGAGCAGCGAGTTGGTGCGCGACCAGTTGGCATTCGCAGAGGATAAGGGTCGATTCATCTTCCCTGTAGTTCTAAACGATCTGGAACTCGGTCTGGACAAACGCTACTCGCTCGTGCGAAATCAACTGTTCCACTTCATGGCCAACGGAATGAATTTCAAGGCGAGTTTTACCCGCTTGGTTGGTGCTTTGAGTGATCAGTGCAACTCGGAGGAACACGAAGAGAGCTCTGGGGCGGTAACTGGCAGCGAAGATGACCAAACGCGCAACTTGGACTCGCTCGAAGGCCTCGAGGATAACCAACTAGATTTCTCTAGTACACGCATTCGGATGTAAATGCAGATAACGTTATAATAAATACATGTATACGGAATGTGACAGCTACGTTCATGTGACGTCAAATATCTATTATACATGTATAATATACATCTTATGAAACACTTCATCGGGTGCTAGCACTACACCTTTGCGGCAAAGTTGGCCTGAGTTTCAACCAAAGTTGTCATGAATTTTAGAGGTACCAGAATTTGACAATGGACCGATTCCCGTAGGATCTGTCGCGGCCATTTTGTACAGATTCCGTACAGAATTCCATAAAAAGGCCATTTCTAGACAACTCGAGTCCGCCGTCGACTCGACAGATTTCTAGATGTGTAGATGGTATGGCTAGAATGGTGAATATTGCTCTCTCACTCCTGCACTGCTCACTGGGGCTGCTGACACTGGCAAGCATAGTGCGGACGACGAAGACGAGTTCATCGACGCGTCTACGAGCGCTGCCACCGCAATGCTGGCGAGGGGGAGGCCACCCGCAAGCGGTGCCGGCGAGACAGAAGCAGTCCGATGAGGGTGGATTTGCCGCGGAACTCGAGATCCCTGTAAATACGCCCTCATCAGACTGCTTATGTCTCCTGCTAGGAAATGACGCTGCGTTTAAGCTGGCACAGTCACGTTGTGGTATTTGACTAATTTCAACCGCTAGAACACGGGTGACGGGGCGGCGAGTCTTCCCACTCGGTGACACCGGCATTAGAATGTATAATAGTTACGCAGTCGAAGGTCGTGATAATGTCACGGCCCTCGACTGCCGCAAGACGCTCATTGAACAAATGGCGGGCCCGTTCGAGCCACTTGGTTCATTGATGATAGTTAGCAGCGCCATAGTATCGGAATCGCTGTAGCCTTGCGGCCCTGTGGGCCCGCAGCGCTTGCTTGCAGGCACCATGATCGCTGCTGAGTGGTGGGGCTTGCCAGGGAGTACTATTGACGTGCGTGGGTGAGGGTCACTTCAACTTGAAAGTGGCTCCTCGGATCTGTACCGAATCTATACATTTAGACAGCAAGTGGTCTGCGGGCTGTACGAGGTCTGTACACGATTTTTTAGACACGAAATCTGTACGAAAATAGCCCACGGGAATCGGTCCAATAATTTCCTCAAATCATGACTTTCGTTTCATTCAAAGCTGCCTAAACCCCAATCATTGTTGCCACGCACGCTACCCCGTGCCCTCAGATGTTGCCTACATACCGTAGCGCATATTCTCCATGCGGATGGCAGCGTTGACGAAGTCGCGAGCATGGAGCTCCATTTTGAGCACGAGTTGCTGAGTGATCTTGGGTATGCACACATGCGCTGCGCGCTCCAAAAGCCGCATCCGCGCTTCCTTCATTGAAATGGTCTTCCCGTTGGCGTCGCGTTCGAGGGGGGTCTGCATCATCTCGTCACGCATCAGAGCCAAGTACTCCTTAACGTGTGCTTTGAGCACACTGAAGCAACCCTCAATAGGGTTGCACATGGGGCTATAACGCCCCAGACGCAGCAGCACCAAGTCGTCGCGAGGAGTGACCAGCGTCCTGCAAAGATGTCTACGTAAAACAACTTTGGTTGCAGTTTAGGCAGCTTTGGTTGCAACTCATATAGTGGACCGATTCCCGTGGGCTATGTTCGTACAGATTTCGTGTCTAAAAAATTGTGTACAGACCTCGTACAGCCCGCAGACCACTTGCTGTCTAAATGTATAGATTCGGTACAGATCCGAGGAGCCACTTTCAAGTTGAAGTGACCCTCACCCACGCACGTCAATAGTACTCCCTGGCAAGTCCCACCACTCAGCAGCGATCATGGTGCCTGCAAGCAAGCGCTGCGGGCCCACAGGGCCGCAAGGCTACAGCGATTCCGATACTATGGCGCTGCTAACTATCATCAATGAACCAAGTGGCTCGAACGGGCCCGCCATTTGTTCAATGAGCGTCTTGCGGCAGTCGAGGGCCGTGACATTATCACGGCCTTCGACTGCGTAACTATTATACGTTCTAATGCCGGTGTCACCGAGTGGGAAGACTCGCCGCCCCGTCACCCGTGTTCTAGCGGTTGAAATTAGTCAAATACCACAACGTGACTGTGCCAGCTTAAACGCAGCGTCATTTCCTAGCAGGAGACATAAGCAGTCTGATGAGGGCGTATTTACAGGGATCTCGAGTTCCGTGGCAAATCCACCCTCATCGGACTGCTTCTGTCTCGCCGGCACCGCTTGCGGGTGGCCTCCCCCTCGCCAGCATTGCGGTGGCAGCGCTCGTAGACGCGTCGATGAACTCGTCTTCGTCGTCCGCACTATGCTTGCCAGTGTCAGCAGCCCCAGTGAGCAGTGCAGGAGTGAGAGAGCAATATTCACCATTCTAGCCATACCATCTACACATCTAGAAATCTGTTGGAGGGGGGGGTACCCTCCGACAGAAGTGAAATCTGTCGAGTCGACGGCGGACTCGAGTTGTCTAGAAATGGCCTTTTTATGGAATTCTGTACGGAATCTGTACAAATTGGCCGCGACAGATCCTACGGGAATCGGTCCAGTGGTACTTGTTAGTTTGGGCAAATCTTTAGCATCTTCAACAACCCAAAATACATTCATGACAACTTTGGTTGAAACTCAGGCCAACTTTGGCCGGGCATAGAGAGACCGTTTGCACCCGGAGCGAAGCGGAGGGCTGGGCTTGACCGGCATTCGTGGGCCGCAAGGCCCGCGACTCTCCGCAACCCGCAGGGTTGCGGGCGCTCCGCCCGCATCTAAAAAACAAAGCCTGTCACTAGTGTTGGAGGCGTTAATGGAGCGTTCGTTGCCCATCCAGTCACTTGACAATGTCAAGTTGACATGCATGGCGGGCTTTGGTAGACGAACACTGGTTGGTGGGGTCGATTGAATTGATAGGATTGATAGTTGAGTTATGTACAGCGCTACAGCAACGAGGAATTCACGGCGATCGGCACGCTATATGTACTGCCGTGCGCCTCTGGCGAAGGCGACTGCTTCGTCGCTGAGAGAAGTAGGAACAACACGAATATGCACACATTACAGAGTGGTCTCGGAACGTCCGAGTAGGTCTGGGCGGCGACGGGCGCCTCCGTCTTGGATAGGAGGGCGGCGCTGCTGCTGCCAGTGGGGACTGGGTCGACGCCGTGGACTTGGTGACGCCGATCGCGTTTTCTTGTCCAGTCCGAACGAGTCGCGCGACTCGAACATGCTTGCAGGGGTCTGAGCGGCGTACAGGAGCTTGGTCGGCAGCGGCGTCTCGAGCTCCGTGGCGCTCTGGGCCACAATCTTCTCCAGCTCCTTTGAGTTACGCAGCTGCAGCTGCGCGAACTCCAGGAAAAGCTTCTTGAGCTTCACGGCCTTCTGGCCGCGGAAGCGCTGCACCTCGCGCATCACGCGCACATGCACGCGCTCGAACTCGTCCTTGGCGGCGACGAGGGCGTTGCTGAGCCTGGTGGCTGACGGCGAGTCCGGGCCGTCGCCGTTCACAGCCGATTGCGCCGCTGTGCTCGCCGTCCTCAGCGCCGCTGCGCGAGCCGAAGAGGTTGAGCGTGTCGTTCTCCATCATGCGCTGGTAGGTCTTGCCCCACCAGTTGTTGAGCATCTGTGTGCGCTGCACGACGGACGGCATGGACGTGGCGTTGACGGAGCTGGCGCGCTGGGCCTCGGCCTTGAGCGCGGTGAGCTCCACGATGGAGCACTCAAGGAAGCTGCTGAAGAAGTTGGAGTTGCGCAGCTCGTCGTGGTTCACCACCTTGCGCAGGAAGCGCTCGAGGCCCGCGCGCCGGTGCTCGATAAACTCGCTCGTTGCTTGCCCTGTGCTTCATCTTGTGATCTTTCGCGACCGAAATTGTGTGCATAACATAATTTCAGGGAGTCGCTATGCTCCTCAAATTTCACTTGGGTTTTGTATATATAGACGGGGTGTCACCTATATGCGATTGTGGGCCGAGCGGGACCGTTACCAGACACGTACCGGGACACTGAAGCTGGTCGAACATGGTCCAAGTCGGTCTAAGTTGGTCAAACCCGGTCTCGGGACAAGCCCACGAATACCGGTCAAGCCGAGGGCTGCAATGGTCGGCGCGTAGCCCGGAGTAGGTGCCCTGACAAGGAGTTTTTTTTTTTTCTAGACACCGCGCCTGGCCGAGTCGAGGACTTAGCGTAAGGCGCAAGGGGGTGGGGCAGGCCGCGAAGCGGCGCCCCCCCCCGCGCCGTCGCTAAGTCCGCAGACGAGAGCCAACGCGCGAGTGTCCTACTAGATGTCTTGGCGGCTCTTGTACTCGTGATGTTCTTCCCTTTTCCTAAAACCTGTCTAATCGGATACGTGTACTCGGGATTCTGCTTCGTGTACTCGGGATCAGTCCGCTTCCCATCGACCTGCCGGCGGCTTTTCTTCGAGTCTTTGGCAATCTACACGACGTGTCACTTGCGCTTGAGCACGCGCTGATCACCCCCGAATCCACCATTGCTGCAGGGGCAGAAGTCGAGAGGGTCAGGGTACCGGTGTTTAGATCGTACTACTAGTACTACACCTTACTCGGCGTTCTGCCGGTTCCACCGGTACATCCTCGGCTACCGTCAAATTTGTTAAATTTATTTTGGAAAATTTCCTTGTACTCGGGATTCTGCTGTGTACTCGGGATCAGACTCTTTTCAGGTCGATGCTAGTCGTTAAGCGAACAACGCGGCAGCTCAAGTCGTCGAAGAGGAAGTTCATCGTGCAGCTGAACTCGAGGCGCTGCCCTAGAAGCCGCTCGTACAATCCGTTGCTGTTGTATCCACCGTGCTGTCCTCCCAGGTGCGGAAAGATGCGCTTCAGCGTGAACTCCGTCACCGTCACACTCAGTTTCACATGTGCAGTCATCACACCAGCAGCCACGGACTCGATGCGCTTCAACTGCAGTCGAGGGTCGTCAAAACACTGCGAATACAGTCGCAGCTGCTCCATCAACGCGTCGACGCCGCGCAGGTCGCCCATAGCGGCATCATGTGCGAACGCCCTCTCCACTGGAGAGTCTCCAGCACCGCCAGAGTCAGTCGCGTCTGCGGGTGGCTCATCATCTCCCTCACACTCGTTGCGCGCCAGGGCGACCGGAAGCTGCTCTCAAGCAGATGGAAGACCTCCGCCACGATGCTCCACGGGCTCTGGCTGTTCCTCTCTCGAGACGACAGAGCTCGATACCTCCACTTCAAGTTGGTGACTTCTTGGTGCAGTAGCTCGACGTTCTTCTCCAGCTCCTGCTGGGCATTGCGCTGCTTGTCTCGGTATCGCGCTTGGTTGGCTCGGCACTGCTCGCGACGACGCGACTGGACATCGTCAGCCCGTTTGTGCTTGTGAAAATCCTTGGTCTTCCCTGAGCTTGACGGCGTCTCGGTCGACGTCATTCTGCACATTGGGGTCTTCTCTGCGTCTGAGCGATCTTCAGTCAGAGCGAGCAGCGCGTCGGTAGCGTCGCCGGCTGCTCTATATTCGTCGCGAGGACTCGCCGCGGTCCTGATTACGGTGTCGTACGGGGCCACGGTGGCTTGGAAAGGGGCTGCGACTCCAACGCCGCCGCTATGGCGACTTGCAGGCGCGCGAGGCAGCACGAGGCCCACGAGGCCGTCGCTCAGTGCGTTGTAGCGGCTCATCGATGGGAAGCGACTTGCTGTCGAGCCGGCGGTTTTCGCTCTGAAGTACAGTACTGAAGTATCACGTGGCGTTGAGCGAAGGTCACTTGGGGTGGGTGGCGTGACTAATCGCTCCTGATTCGCCCTTGGGCTGGAACACTTGCCAGTTGTATGACCAAATGCTGTGGTGAGCCAACCGCCATTGTAATACATGTACCGACAAGGGCATGCGATTGAACAACAACACGGTTCACATCAAGCAGGCGGGATCAGCTGACATTGCTGAGTGCTTGTGGCCAGACTTATTCCTTATCCTTCCACACTGTTGTGTTGCTAGCCTACTTTCCTGGCGGCAGCGATGTCTCAAGGAGGATGCTGCTGCAAGATGATTGCAGTGCCGCACGATTACGCGTCGTGTTTGAAAAGCCGACCGAAAATCGCATCGACGGCCACTCGCTTGGTGACAACCCATTGCGCAATTCACTCGCTTCGCTTCGAGATCCCAAGCTACCGCTTCCACCGCTTCGACCAAACCCAGGCTAGGATCAGTGACGAGGTTCCCACGAGGTACATGTACAAGCAGCAGTTCGAGAGCCAACAACGCGTAGTGTCGATGAAGAGATCCCACGACGCTTATACGGCAAGCTACCCGCCGATATCACGTCACTCGAAGATGGTGCTGCCATCGCGCAGGAGGACAGCCGAAACGTCCTCAACTGACGATGAGGCACAGCTGAAGCGACAACGTACCAAGTCCGAGATCCGACGTGAGCAGTGCCGAACCAACCAAGCACGCTACCGCAACAAGCAGCGAAACAATGAGCTGGGGTTGGATAGTGCTGTAGATCAACTACGTCAAGAGCTCGACAGCTTAGAGCAAAGGCGCCTGGACATCGTTCTCTCAGAGAAGACTAGACACAGCCCTTGGGCTATCATGTTCGTGGTCTTCCGCATGGTTGAAAACGCCTTTCGCTCGCCCTGGAGCATGGCGAGCGAGAACGAAATGCACGACGACACCGAAATGCGGAAGAACCTGACATTTCTGCATGAAGTGTTCACGGCAGATGTGGCGGCCTGCGAGCTCACTGGTATTGCTGCTCTAGTGAAGCAATGGCGTCACTACTCGATGTATCTTGGGAACGCGCGTCTTCAGCTCCAGCAAGTGGAGTCCGTGGCTCCTGGCGTTATGACAGCTACGGCAAAAATCAGCGTGGTCACAACGGAGCTCATAATGAGACACCTGTTTTCTCATCTAGTGGAGGTCGAGCCCCAAAGCAAGTACGACCCTCTTCCGCCGTCTCTGCGCGACCGCCTTCTGGGTCAATTGCTCCACTGCAGCATATCTGTGGATTTCTACTTCGACGAAGAGAATGGCCGTGTAGTACGGTTGGAACCTAAGATCGATTTGATGCCAGAACTGTTTCGGATCCTGGGAGATCTAGAGGACGTGGCCGAGGTGTTGTCTGCCCCATCGGACACAGTGTCAAGCGACAGACTGAGGCTGTCATGGTGAACAAAGTTACGTTTCTTTTCCCCCCCAGTGCTTCTTTCGTCAAAAAATGTATTCATAATGTTCGTAGAGGAGTAATGTACCGGTGTTCGCGAGTCCTGAAGTTGTTGTAAGCATTGCTTATTGGGAAAACCGACAAAGATGTCCAGTCCAGTTAAGCTGATAAAATCGTACTAGTAGGATTTTCGTTAACCCCTCCGCAACCACGGCTGTGAAACTAAATGACCGTAATGCAACCTCACTTTGAAGCGAAAATAAATCGTAGGATTGGCGATAGAATACTAATATTGTCGCCTCGACCTGAGATTCTTTCGTTGCCGGCTGAAAATAAGTTATTTACTGGAAGATATTTTATTGGGAATGCCAAGTTGGTCCCAGCGAGTTGTTCCACTTCATCGCAAACATAACGAGTTTCAAGACCGCCCGTTCAAGCTCTTCGCACAGCAACGCGGACCCATACGCTGGAACGGTAACTGGTCCCGCACCAGCTCGTTGCCCAAGGTTGATCACGACACCAGCACCACGAGAAACGGAGAATCGTCGCCTGCGTTCGCGTGTTTTGGTCGCTGTAGCATGCGATTCCTGTGTCCGAGAGCTGTGACGACAGGTGGCGTACGAACGCTGCGCGCTTATCTCCGTGTGAGACGAACACATATTGGCACTCCAACCCGTCGACAACGTTAAGGCTGCGACTGCCGGCAACATTCTTGCCTTGGCTAGCATATTAATAAGCTCCTTCAGACACCACTCCGACGCGCAGCCCGCACCACCTACCCTCGAGCATCATGTGTTGGTCACCAGCAGTGTTGGCAACACATATCCGGATGTGCATAATCCTCCATGCCTCCGTTTTCCAGTAATCACTGTTGCTCAGTTTGATCGGCTTTGTTGGCACAAATTGCGGCTTGCCATGGTACATGTATCATAATCAGCAAGGTGTCATAAACACTTTAGGGAGACACCACACAGTCAGCAACCACGCTATCTGCCAGGATGACGCGTACCTCGGGTCACCGTGTTGGCAGTGAATACCGAATACCGCGTCATCCTGTAAGATTACAATACCATACCACCCCTTACTCGCCACTCAGGGAGAGAGAAACCCACACACAACTAAACCTTCCAGCCCAATGGCAAGCCAATTCGACTACCTCCACAACGCCGCGCTCGACCGATTTGAGCGCGCTCGCGCGAAGCTAAGCGATGGTGTGATCGGCCACGTTCTCCCACGCGGACGAGCTGAAAGCCGCCACTTTGGTAGTAGCAAGCCGCCGACGAACCGACACAACGTACACGAAGGCCTGTCACTTCAGAGCGATACGCTGGTGACCGAAAGGGTGGAGCCTTGGTACAACACCATTCCACCTCATAAACCTTCGACAACCACCTCTCCAGTGTCGGTAGCCACCAATGCAGCACTCGCGGAGCTAAGAGCCGAGTATCGAACCAGTAGCCGAGGACTCCATCGTATTGAGGACAAGGCAACGCGCATCGAGATGAAGAAGGCCATCCGACGTGAGCAGTGCCGCACCAACCAGGCTCGTTACCGCAACAGACAGCGCATTCGCCAAGGCCAGCTCCAGCACGAGGTGCAGCAGCTGCAAGAGGAGCTGCAGGGTCTTCGGCTCAAACGACAGCTGCTGCGCCTCACCGAGAAGACGAACAGCAGTCCGTGGGCCGTCGTGAGCGAAATCTTCCGTCTACTTGAGACCAGCTTCCGCTCGCCGTGGCACATGACGAGTGGCGAGGAGATGATGAAGCACGCCGAGACATGGCAGAGTCTCCGTGTGCTGCAGAAGTCCTTCAGGCACGACGTGACCATGGGCAGCGTTAGCGGCACGAACGCGCTGCTGGAGCAGCTCCGCCGCTATGCACTGTACTTCAGTAACCCACAAATCCAGCTCAAGCGCGTGGAATCCGTGGCCCCTGGTGTGCTGACGGCCTCAGCACGACTGAGTCTGATGGTGTCCGAGTTCACCCTGCGCTGCGTGTTCCCGCATCTGGAGAAAGTCAACAGTAGCGATGTCGACGCTGCTGTCGATGAGTACCGAGCGTTGCGTGAGAAGCTGCTTGGTCAGCGGCTTAGCTGCAGCTGCGAGATGACGTTGCTGTTAGACGAAGAGAGTGACCGAGTGGCGCGTTTAGAGACGAGCATCAATTTGGTGGAGTCGCTGTTTCGGGTGCTCGGAAGCGCAGGTGACGTGGTGGATGTGCTGCAGCAGGCGCTCATGACTCCGGAGTGTGTGGTGGGCGACGTGAACGCTGCGTGAGATATTGGCATTTCGTTTCAAATACATGTACTTATGATAATGGTGCTTCCGATGATAGTATTGGAATATAATTTGAGAAACATGTTGAATAATCTATTTTATTGAAGATCAATAATACATTACCTTACCAGGCCTCGGAAAAATGATTGCGGAATCGCAATTATTGTGCTTTGCACCCACTTAGCACTCTAATTCGTACACATGTTTTCCTCTAAATCATGCACGATTTAATATAAATCGTGGGGCGAAGACAATCTGTGCCCGAGTAGCTGTGGCCCGTGGCTAACTACAGGCTCAACTTGAGCCGCTCAAGTCATCACCGAGCTCACGCACCACCAGCCCCACTCATGCTGGATGACGTGCTGCAGAACGGCAGCGCAGGTTTTTCGATTGGGCCATGATGCAGGAGTTAAGTTGCGAATGGCACACTAGGAAAGTGCCAAACAAGACCTAAGTCAGATTCGTTGGCCATGAACCACCGACTATACCTAATTTTACTATGGCTGCTCCTGCACTAAATAGCCCGTCGATTGTGACAACTCGGGCTCGAGCAAGATTTGTGATGTCTGAAACGCTAACAACTCGTACGAGATACAACCGAAAGTGACAAAAAGTGTGCAAAGCACAATACTTTACTGGTTCGCGGGCTGGTGGCCCGCTTGAATTCGCAGTTCTAAATTTCGAGAATACGGTTAAAGTTTGCTCAGCCGTTTGTTGAATTCGCAGTTCTAAATTTCGAGAATACGGTTAAAGTTTGCTCAGCCGTTCGTGATTGGTTTTCTCACGAGTTGAATACAGACACCCCGGCAGATTTATGAAGGTGGGACAAATAAAGTCTGCAAGATTATCAGATTCGCACAGGGTTGAAAAGATGCAAATGTATTGAGTTAATGACATCAATGCTTAGTTGCGAAGTGGAGAATGCGGCGAATGACCATCGGGCTTACTATGCCAGAATGTCCCCAGCAATTCCTAATCGTATCTGGTGTAACTGCGTTCCAAGCCTACGACGCCCATTCCAAAGCCATGAGACTGCATATCTTCTGTTGAGGCAGTCCTTCAATGTAGCTATTGACTTGCAACGTCGATGGTGTCAAGGGTGACCTCGCGCGATGCTTTCCTGATATTGAGCCCCTTTACGGACGAGCTTGCAGCATGGGCAAAACCTCCGTGGCATGCAATTGAAGAACACCGCCGACTAGTAAAGCTCAGTGAAACTACGATAGCTAATTGGTATTCCTCTACTTCTTGACGCTATGAAAGCATTTTCGCTGCAAACAATAGCTAACTGGTCAGTTGTTTTGAATCGGAAGTTTTGGGCTCGGTTAGGACCACGGTAAAGCACTATCGTTTTGTGTGACACATGACTTCAATACAAACTACTCCTCGTGAACTTGTACCCGTGCCTCAGCTGGAGGCATTCGCTTTACCCAGTCTACTACATGTAGTGCATCGTCAGCCTTGTTTTTGGTTTGACGTGAAAATACGAGCACTTCTTCCTGTTCTGATATCATTTGGATGAAGTCGATCATCTATCCCCTCGATCACGAGCTTGCTAGCGACACCAGTTATAGTAGCGGACATCACGTTAGCAGAGTTTGCGTGCGGCGCAGGGCCCAGGGGCGCGGGCGTGGCGTTGTCTGTCTCTCCCTCCGCCACCGCGTTGACCGACGGGTTCACGCGCGGACACTACACGCCCGAGAGGCCGAAGTTGACGAGCTGCAGCGACGGCTTGAGGATCACGCGCAGCGACGCGCCATCACGCACGGCCTCCACGATGGCGGGCACGAGCTTGGCCTTATACTCACTGACTAGCGCGGCGGCGTCCGTGCCGTGCAACTGCACCGTGGCGTTGGACTCGGCGTCCGCGTCCGCGTACATGCATTTCTTCTCACTGACGGCCACCTGCACCTACTGCAGCATCTTCTCCACGTCCACGCACGCGCCGTCGCACAACTGTTCGGGCGTCTTGACCTTGGCGTAGCCCGTGCGCGCCTGGATGACGCACAGATTCCCCTCCACTTCGCGCGCGTTGGGCGCCAGCCACACGAAGCCAAAGTCGCGGTTGATGGCGGCCACGCGGTACTCGACATGGAAGCACAGCTGCTTACCCACGCAAAGCCTGCGCAGGTGCACGCGGCTCGCCCACGCGTACGGCTCGTTGCTCTGCTCGGGCGAGCGCGCCAGCCGCGGCGCCTGCAGCGACAACAGCGTCAGCAGCAATACCGGCAGCTGCAGCCACGAGACTCAGCAATGTCAACACGACTATGAAAACTTGCTGGGACAGTGTCGGAGGTTGGCGAGCGCTGGGTCCTTCGATATCCGCTTGCCCAGAACTACGTGTTGTCGAGTACTCCCTGTCCTGCCTGAGGTGTGAGCGTGTTCAGCGCAAAACACTCGACGACAACAATAATGTAATACATTCGTGAAACAATGAAAAACATGTTTCACGAATGTCGTTCGATGACAAACTTTTTGCCGTGGCAAGCGACAGTTCTTACGAACTCCGAATTTTTGTACGGAAATACTACAGCGCAAAACAGTCGACGACAACAATAATGTAATACATTCGTGAAACAATGAAAAGCATGTTTCACAAATGTCGTTTGATGACAAACTTTTTGCCGTGGCAAGCGACAGCTCTTACGAACTGCGAATTTTTGTACGGAAATACTACAGTATGTATTGCTGGTGGGCATGATATTGAATATATTACTAGAGACCCACAAAAAGTTTGTTGGAGAGGGGCTGTCCGAACTGTACTCCATAAAGTTAGGACCCCCCCCTGCTACTGTAGAACTTCTAGCCTAGAAGTTGCCATGCAATATATTTTGATAGTATGCTGGTCTGGCAGCCCGCGGATCAGCAAAGGAGATGATAGTAATATCTGATTCACGAATTTTGTCCGAATGCTTTTGCCGCGTGACGTGCGACTGTAGAAGACTTTAATGTTCATTTTTCCCGCATCGGTGAAAAGTGGCACAAGCCGTTTGGACGATCAAGGAAGCTAGCAACGAAGGTGGGGCGCGCCACAACTTTAGAGGTTCGACACGATCTCAATGTCGGTAGTACTTGCTAATAACTCACTACTATAGTAATATTGCTCGATTAGGTTTGATAGCTAGGATGGGCTAAAAGCTTCGATGGCGCTAAAGGAGAGACTAATACTATATTAGTTTGGCTGAAATAATATTATTATTAATATAATGATACAAAATGTTACTTATTTTGCAAATATATAGGCGTATTATTATATCGCAAAGTGTAAGAAAAATGGTCAAAGAGAGATAATGTGCAAGTATATGAATCGACGCTAATATATAACACCAGTATATGTATCCTGACGGCACACGTCCATATTTTAGATTGGTATTTCAAAGATGTAATACAAGCCAGTACGATTGTATTACTACTTAAGTACTAGTGCAATATTAGTACTACAGATTTCAAGAGTTATGAGCACAGCAATTATAATCTATTAGTACGGATTTCTAGTGTGAACTTGCCTTCTTTCGACCTCTGTATAAAAGTTGATCTGCACACGGGGGGGTTGTCTTAGGCATGCCCGTAGCAGATCGAGTTGACGATGGAGTGCAAGTGCAAGGAGCCCTGCAAATGCATGTCCATGGAACTGTATTATAGTAGTATTTTGTTGTGGGTCGAGCATGCGATGTACTGTATTACTATGTAGCTGATAGAGAGACCCCCACCCGATTTTGGTACTTAAAAGTAATGATTACTATATTGCAGACTCCTGCTGCAGCAGGAGTATCGGTCAGTACCCGATTTTGATAAGTTACATTTTTTCTGCCGCGGCCAAGCACAGGTATTTCGACCTGTAAACTTGCTCTCTCCGCGGAAGAACGAGGTTCCACTAAAAGCAGTGCGACACTTTTCCCTTGGCTGCACGTCTACATAAGCCATGAAGCTTTTGCGTCACCGGTGACCTTGCCCCAGCCTAGCCCCGTCAGCGCCAGCGAATCCAGCCGCGCATATCCCGGCTTAGCCCTATATATACTTCCTATCCCAGATGGGGGGGTTTAAGGATTTCGTCAGATAAGAACACTAGTAGTAAACGCTTACAACTCAGTTCAGCCCATACTCAAAAATGTCCTTAAAGCCATACCCACGAGGGACCCCACGGCCGATCGCAGGTCCCAGGACCTCGGTTAAGTGATGCCTCCTAACCCGCGTCATTTTTGCGAAGCGAAAACAGTGCAAGGTCTGCGAGTTGTAAAAAGTAAAGTAACTAAAGCAAAGGTAGCTGAAAACGATGAAAAGCAAGCTCGCAGTAATGAGGCTACGCCCAATTATTGAAGCTCATTTTTAATGGCAGGCGATATTGCCCATGTTTTCAAACCATGTTTTTAGTAAAAAAAACCCTGGGTAAACATGGTATAAAAAGTCCATTTTTGTGAGACTGTTTCAGTAGTCGCATTACTAACCCTAAACACGTTCACTTAAATACGAAACAAATCCCAATCTTAGATCCTAAAAACCTTTTGAAAGACCTACCTGGTGATGAGATACCTGTACGAACGCCATAATACCTTCATTGAAAAGGCCATGAAATATGCCAAACGGAAGATGTACTGAGTTTCTGATTAAGTCCTTGTACGGCGAGCACGGTGGGGCTTCACGATTTTCGGTCGTTTAATGCATGCAGCATTGAAAACATGGGCTGGATAGTTCCCGATTTTTAATCTAGTGAGCTCCTATAAGCAGAAGTGTACTCGTTCTTGAATACTATCCGTAATTGCAATAAGTTAGTATTATTGTCTTTGGGAATATTGAAAACGATTACTACGGCTTTAACTTTTTCCAATTCAATATTGTCGTTTTCGCCCAGAACCTGGAGGGAAATTGGGAGCCCTCTAAATCGATTGCAACTGTTTCGACCAATCAGAGGTGGCGTACGTCTCGTGGTGAGCTGATTCTCAGGGGCGTCATTTTGACCCTATAGCGATGTATTTTGACTTGATTTCAGTATGGTACAATAATCGTAAAACATGCCTAGATGCACTGTTTTACCCCGCTTCCTGCAACTAAAACAGGGAGGCTTTGGAGGAAGACAGTTCCAGCTCAAACGTAAAACATGGCTAGATGCCATGCTTTAGAGCGCTTCCCGCATGTTGCTTTGATTGGTAGAAACATGATTTCTTTAGCCGGCATTCAATTGTGAGGATAGCTAGCTGGATAGAGTACAAGAAAAAGTATGAATGTTGACCTTTGTTGTGTCAAAACAAGGTTGATCGTCACTTGTCCCTGTTTATATCCTAGTTGTAATTTCGAATACGTACCCTGTTTTGCTAAACATGGTCATATGGCTGGTTTTACATGCCATCCCTCGCAATAGGGTTAACAGAGGTAGATTGGTTGAATATTCAAACAAGGCCCAAATGTACCAGAGACATAGCTGAACCGTACAACCCGTTCACACCTCAGTTGAGAATTAATGTTGAAAATGAACCAGACCCCCCCCAATCATTGTTATCATATTTCCGTTCACAATTCATGTTCCTCTAACTCGGCACCTATGGCAGCGACACCACTTCGGACGATGGTTCGTTGTTCTACAGTGACAGCGACGTCGGTGAAGATCTCTTTGACTGTAGTGACAGGGATCGGACGACAACTTCATGCTGGAGGGTACATTCATGTGTTTCACTGCAGCATCTACTGAGCTTAACGTTCGAGAGACATTTTACGCTCGTCAACGGGTAATTTTGAGCGACCGTGTGAAGGCACTACGGCGAGAGAGTATGTTTGATAGGACCTATCGCATGGATGAAGATCATTTTAACCACTTGCTATATCTTCTTAGTCTAGCCTTGCAGTGGATGGTGAGATGTCTTCGAGGAGAACTGGAGTGGCCCCCATTTCCGAAGAAATTCCCCTACATTGCACATTGCGTTTTCTGGCTGGTGGATCGTATGTGTACATTCGAAACGTAGCTCAAATTAGCGTGCCTTCGTTTTACCGCTGCTTGAACAAAGGTATCACTGCAATTCTTAGCTGCTCGGAGCTAATAATAGTTTTACCTACCACAGCAAGGGAGATTAACCAAGCGGTGGAGGGTTTTAAGACCAGGAGTACACTACAGGTGATGTGTCGGCTGCGTCGATGGAATGCTTGTCAAGATAATTACACCATCATCGAAGGACGCAGGTGGAAATGTTCGGGCATACTTTTCCGGGCATTATTACCACATGGGTTTTAATGCCCAAGCTGTCTGTGATCATTTGTGCCAGGTTATTTTCTTTGCTGTTGCTGCTCCTGGTGGCTCAAGTGATCTGTGCGCATTTGCGAAGACGAAACTGGCCAGCTACGTGGTCTGTGCGCATTTGCGAAGACGAAACTGGCCAGCTACGTGTTGCCAATATCTCTTGCCACGCCTGGTTACTGAACTCTCGAATGGCCTCAGTTACATCGCTCGTCTTCCTGCCGTGCGTATCACCTCCAATTGGTTGCGGTGAGCTACTGCTGCTCTCGTCGAATACGTCGTCAGGAAGGTCGCGATTTACAGGACCCACCAGCTCCCACTTCGTCTGCAGCCTGTGCGAGGTACATGGAGAGATAGAGGGTTAAATTAGGCGGGGGTGCCTGTACCAGAATTAGCTTTTTCGTGGTGATTTTTTTTAGCGAAATGACCACCGTACTTTATCACCACCGGATATATCCATTTCTAGAAATGGTTCACCTGTTTGGGCGAACCATTTCCAAAATGACCAACCGTTTTCGGAAATGGTTCGCCCATTTTGCTGCAGCAACTTGACCTTCACTCATTTTAACTTGAAAAAAACTCCTCTACTCTTCAACGTAAAGGCGGCTTCGCCTGCGCTATGTCTGTTGCTCGAAGGCACTAGCGGTCTCCCGGATGTCAGACGGAGGTCACCAGGTGTGGTTGCTCGTGCACAGACGCAGCACACACGCCTTGCCCCAGCGCGCCGAGCTAAGCGCCCCCGCGCCGCTACCATTAGCGTTAACGGCAGGCGTGCGTGCTCAAGCCGCAACGTGCGGCGCTTGAGCCTACGTACCCGCGCTAGGCATGCGGATAATGCCCCCACGGCACCTGCATGACGTGCTGCCCTTGGGGAGGCTTTCATCGGCTACAGCTTGCTGCATGCGCCGCACTCCAGGCGCTAGCAGCAAGCTGCAGCCATCTAGCCTGTTTATACTTTACTTAAAATGACCGGTCATTTCACATTCGACCGGGGTGATATTTAGAAAAGCGTTTGGTCATTTCGGAGGCGCTCAAGTGGCGATATTTTTCGCACCAATTCTTAATCCTGCCCCCCCCCATTGGGGCGTAGCCCCCCTATAATCAACGAACATTACCCTTCTTTCCACATGCATTTACTCCTTTTACGAAGACATGTATGCAATAGGGGTAGTCAATGCTTGCAGCAGCAAGTTTTTTTTTCTTGGCTCCGCGGGCAGCCTTTATAAGCCAATCACAACAGAGATCATTGACAACCCCTGTTAGCCCTCGCAACAACAGATACATGTTTTTCTGCCACTATCGGTCCCGCCCGGAACGGCGTCTGCGCACGTCGTTGCTGAAAGTCTGCGCACTGTCAGTCAGTTCTGGACATTTGCTAACGCACTGTGGCTGCAGCCGGGCCTTCACGATAGCGGCACCGCGTTTTCCACGGACAGCCTTCTGGCATCGCCCGCGAAAAAAAGCGAGCTGCTGGTATGCGACCTGAAGGGTTTTTCATTCCGTTAGCGAGATTTTTCTGGCCAATCAGAGGCCGTGAAAAAAGTCTTCAACTTGCTAAAATAAACGAGTTGCTGCTGCAAGCATTGGTTACCCCTAATATCATGGCATGTCATTCTTATTTTCGTTCAAACTCACCTGTCTACAACGACTTTTGAAGATTGTCGACCAGCCGTTCAAATACAAAAGCGCGGTCTGTACCCATCGGGAAGATACTAACTACCATTATCGGAAGTGGACGGGGGACGCCGTCGATTTATCGCCTTTATGTTGTCTCCCCCCCCCCCGATAAACAAATTATCTAAAGTGGCCATTTCAGAATAACAGCCGGTATCTGTACCCATCCGCTGGGCACTTCTCATCCACACGGAATTAAGCAGGGCAATCGACAGGGCACACACGGTGGCGGCTACGAGGCGTACGGCATCGACGACTACCCGGGCAATGGCGGGGGCGGCGTCATGTCAAGCCAGCCCAGCCACAGCTAGACCGCGCCCAGCAGCGCCACACAGAGCATTTTACCCGTGAGCATCAAGCAGCTGCAGACGCTGGGTGGTGCCTCGGGCGACGACGACGCGCTGCGACTGGGCGGTCAGGATATGCCCACTGTGCGGTTCGTGGAGCTGCTGTCCGACCTAACACTGCACTCGACGACTCTGCGCTTCCAGCTGGACGACGACGGTGAACTGTGTGACGAAGCTCCCCCCAGATTTCTGGGAGAGTTCCTCAAGCATCTGCCAGTGACCACTCTCAGGCGAGAATCACTCGTGATTGGCCAGACGATGGCTGAACCCAGCACCTGCTGCGCTACCTTCAACTGGCTTGAGATAATTGGAAGTGAAGTGGGAAACGACCCAGCCGTGCTGAGAGATGACTCAGCCAGATTACGCTGATGATAATGGAGTCTGAGCGACGACGCCTTAGAGCTGCTGAGCATTGGACGACCACGGGCTGCGCGTGACCGAGCTGCTCGCGCCTCAGTTCACTCTCGATGAGCTCGGGCGCGGTAAGTCCAACCTCAACCGCTCCCAGTCTGGAGTGATAGATCGACCCCGAGACGCTAGAAGTCGAGAATCACACATGGCTGAGCTCGTCCTGCTTCGATGAACTACTCGCTGAGCTCAGGAGTGGTGAAGACAACGATATCTCCGCTCAGCTCGAAGTGGCCAAGTCAAGCATAGCTGAGCTTGGACGGCCCCAGCAGTGAGTCGTCGAATTCAGGAGACATAGTTTTGTGGATGGTGAGTCTCAGCAAGGAGGTGTTCGTCCCGGCTACGATAGAGCTCAGTTGTTGCAGAAGCGTGCGCCTGAGCTCGGCAGGTCATCTCGGGTCTCAGCGAGCTGCATGGACTTCAGCAGAGATGGGTGCTGACGAGCGCTGACTCCGGAGGTGTTGGTGTGGATCTTATCTGAGCCCAGGGGGTCTTGGCTAGTCGCCGACGGATGGCTGAATGGTGGCCGCGCACTGGAAGGTCGCGTCATCAAATGATGACCGGAGACAAATCAGCTGTGGCACAATCCGGTGAACCCAGATGACGCACCTCGATCAGCCAATGAGAAGCCCAAGATCTGCTACTCATCGGTGAAGCATCACTGAGTCACTTCCTGACGTCGCTGGACTTTTCTGAGCTCGGCCAGTCATTGGCTAGACTCATGTTGAAGCGCCGCTCGCCGTTGGCTTGCTGGCAGCTCGCAAGACGATATCTTTCTTTTCACCTTTGTTTAGGCGCGCTCCGAAGGAAGCCGAGCGCCCTCCCTTGATAGGTCTTTGTTTGCATGTGTAAAGTATCAATCAGAATCGAATTTGCCCCGAAGGCCACAGCGTTAAGTTTGCTGCTGCGGAAAAGGGTGTCTTAGGAGAATCCAACAGAACTCAGGCCCCATATAGACCTTTTGGGTGTACCTCGGTGTGAAGGGGTACCCATATGACTATTTCATATTTCCTTACGCGTTGGCAGGCCGACTAGGCGGCTGTACCTGGCGCGTATTTCATATCACTTTGGCGCTGAGCTTGGGACCGTGTTTTCCCCGCTCAGCCGTTCCGTCTACGACAAGACGTGGTGCGCGGAAGTCCCAGGGCAGAGACGAGAACCCTGGACCAAGACAGGCTCAAGCCGAGCCAATTTCTCGGAGCCACCTTAGGTCGGGCGAGTGAAGACCTGTGTACGCGGCGCTCAACTGGAGTACCGCGCGGAAGTCCCAGGGCGCAGAGGCGAGAACCCTGGATCAAGACCGGCTCAACCCGAGCCAACTCTCGGAGCCACCCTAGGTCGGGGGGCGAGTGAAGACCTGTGTACGCGGCTCTCAGCTGGAGCCGCCTGGAGGAAGAGGAGAAGCAAGGAAGACCGGGTCTGCGGTCTTGGAAGGAGCAGACAAGTGTGTGTGTGGAAGTCGTGTCTATATAAAGAAAACCCCGAGGCAAATCGGGTCGAGACACGTGCAGACGAAGGCCTGTTGAGCGAGGAGCCGGCTTCGTTTGGAGAGCATCAAGGGACGACTGGACAAGGAACAAGAAGACGTGGCTGGCTGACGTCTGGGCCCAAAGCGTAGCCCCAGCAAGAACCGTCAAGGGGATCGCAAGGGAGGCGCACACGCCGCGTCAGACCAAGAGTTCGGGTTCAGAGGTGTTGGCCGAGTCTTCGTCGAGTACAGCTGAGACCTTTCAGCTGAGACTCTAAGACTCTGAGCCCCCCTGGACTTAGATTCAAGGTTTGCTGATTCAAGTTACATTCAAGGTTTATTCTGGACGCTGGGAAGTTGCCCGCACCTCACCACAACTGTGCAGGGACGAAGACGCCTCTGTGCTGCTGCTCAGGGAAGGTTTGGTGTTGCAGGCGGCGTGCGTGCGCGGCAGCGAGAATAAGAGGCTCGCGACCCGCGAGGCCGCCGCTTTCGGACCTGTGGGTGACAAGCATGCCCTGCAACATGTGCAAGAGGCCTGGGACGATCTAGGACATCGCCGCGCTGCTAGTTCGGATGAAGAGGGACCCGTAGGCGACGGTAACGTACGGCGAGCTGTGTGAAATGTGCCTGATGTGCTACAGTACGATATCATATGTGCGAGGCTAACAGTACGATAGGTTTGAGATGTGCGAATGACCCTGCTCGCGACAGGCATGCACGGCAAGCTGGGGGGGGGCGACTCGCACTGCGAATTCATGGACCTGTATTCGGCGAGTGTGTGTGGCGAGAGATTTGATACATGCGAGGACATCGTCACCCCGCCCTTCCAGAAGGTAATGCCATTGCCGAAGACGGACGTGGGGAGAAGGTAAAGATCGGTAAGAAAAAGAGGGGTGATGTCAATGTACTAACGAATGAATTGTTTGACTAACGAATTTTGTTTAAGCTATCGCTTGATGCATTGAGGGTAAGTTGAGCTCGGGTGCGTTGTGCTTCTAGAGCGCAAACGGCTTGTTTGTAGCTGACGCTCTGGTGCTGTGCAATAGCAATTACACGATCCGTGATGCATCTACGGCGAAAGTAGAAGCGTTTCTCGACTGTTGTGTTGCGCCAGCACGAGCCGTGCTTCTCCTCCAATTCCCTCACAGCAGGACCACCGTGTCCATTCTTGTGCGCGCTTGTTGAGGGGAGAGTCGGCACGTAACCTTCAGTTACCCGACCTATTCAGCGTGATTTTGGGGCACGAGGGGTAAACGGAATGCCGAGAGCTTGTTATGGTTGTGGAGCAGGGTAAGACTATTCAGTACGACCGACGCGAGTTTGGTTCGTGCATCCGACACCACAACGTCGAAGTATGCCCAATAGGAGCACTCGGACTGTATCTCTTCTTCAGATGGAATATTCAAAACGAAGTTATCCCAAATTTTCTGGAGCCTGAACAACGGTACGATATCAAAGTACTTAAGTCAGGAAAAAATGCAAGAACTTCATTGACATAACCGTTAAAGCTTTCATTGCTCTTGAGATGCACACGAAGGCCAAGACTCACGCTGCTCGTGGCTCCGGATCCAGGATGGCCGAGGTAGCTGGAGCACCAGAGTCACAAATTAGAAAGTTAGAGCGATGGAATGCTGGTGCGATGGAAGGATGTTACCTCACTGCGTTACCACGATATGCCATGCAATCACTTGCTGGGTTCTCACCAGACCGACGTGCATTTTGCTTGGAGCGTGCTGCGGTCGTGCCACCTCATAGTCTGCAGCGAGAGCTGTTTCAGTTCGTTGAAAACTACATGGACGCTTACATGAAGCAGTCCGTACCTCATGTTGCAACCGGTGGCTTTTTGGAGTTGTTGGTGTATCTTCGCACCATCGTACTTCAAGATGCTGTGCTGCTGCGCGATGTGAATCCGACTCACAAGATGTGGAAACACCCTCTGTTCAACTCCAGCATGTTCAATGGTTTTGCTGCTCACCTGAAGGAAAAAAATGCTGGCTGAGAAATCACCCCACACGATGCATTTGAATGAAGTAGTTCCTGATCTAATGGATCACCTAAAGCAACATCATAAACACAAGATAGCGCATATCGACCACAAAATTAATGAGGTCGGGACGTCAGTTCGAAATTTGGCAGGAGCATTCAATCAACTTACATCGGGCTCTGCTGCCGTTTGGCTGGCCGTCAACTAGGGAGACACTGATACGTCGAACTCCGATCCGCAGGGACCTATCCGTCATGCCTCAACCCTTCCGGCCACGTATAAAATGCTGCGGGCTTTGAAGACAGTGCAACAGGTCTGGCTGGCACAAGAAGTGGCTCACGTAAATCTCCTCCAGTGTTAAGATTCATATAGTAGCGAGAGATTGCAACCAAATCGTCTGTTGTCCAGTACCCGTCAAGCAAAGGTCCAACACCTCTATCTGTGTACTCACGCTTGTTTTTCTCGTGCTTTTCACGCTTTAGGGTGGACAGTAGCGCCTTGATCAGGCTGTTTCGAGGGTGAGGGTGCGCATTTGCTCCACGGCTGTGCTGATCGCTGTACAGGTCCGAAATTGCGTTCACGTACATCTCTACCGTAGCAACATCAACCTTACGTTTCGAGTTTTTCACTCGAACTTCTCCATCGGCCACTTCTTCTCGTAGAAAAAATATGCCTTTTCGATGCAGTAACTTGATAGCGTGTTGTTTCGTTGAAACCTTTTCAATCGCACTATGTCTTGAACTCTTGCTGCTTCGGCGCATACGCGCGAGTCGTGTTTGTAGGTCTTGCCTCGCGACAGCGATCTAGTGTTGCATTTGCGCTCTCTCGAGCTCCCCTTGCAGGCCTAGTGGCGCCATTGCGTCCCGCCAGCAGAAACCCCGATTATTATGTTGAGGAGTTTTTAGCTATCGACGACGGCCTTTCAGCAGAGATGGATGCCGTCCTCGTCCCCATAGTACCATATAGCAAGACCTAACCATATGGAGATAGCATCGCACAATAGGCGGGGCCGATCGACTCAATCAAGAACGCACAATGGCGATAATTCAAAATTACGGAGAGGGTATTACCACAGAAATTGGCAGATTCCGGACGCCATTCTGGATGCGCTCTATAATAGTTATCATAAACGGGCAGGCAGGTACACACCAAAATCCCGTCGACTTATTCGTTCCGGATACGGGCAAAGCACAGACAACACAATTAAAATAATTGACATGAATTGAGAAAATGAATTGTCTGAGCAGAGCCCACGTTCTCTGACAGACCGCGGAAGCTGTCACTCGCGTTTTTGCAGCTCGAAGCCCGCAAGTGGAGCCCAGATAAGCCAGCACCCCCAGCCCAAGGCAGCCTCGCGCTCCAAGCCCACCCCGTACGCCGTTGTAGCTTGACGGAAAAGCGATAGGGTTTGTCCTCTGGATGCTGGTTCAACTCCAGCCATCGGCAAATTGCGTGGAGCTGAAGGTGTGCTGTGGAGGCGAGAACGACACGGGGCATCTTAGCGCATGTCGCTTGCGTCCCAGAGGTGAGTTGCTGGGGGTACATGTGTCGATAACCTGTCCGCTTTCATGCGCAGAATCTGAGCGATAAGGGAGCCGACAGCATCAGGGTGCGCGGTTTTCAGCAGCTTCTAGCGCTTCCTAAGCGATGAGGCTTTTCGGGTGGGCTTCTTCTTGTTGAAGGCGTGGATGCGTTCATTGACAGCGGAGTCCATCGCTACTGTAAGTGTCCAGATTGAGTCCTTCCAGGTTTGGTACGTAGCAGCGTCAGCGACATCGCATCGCGATGGCTCCTGCGGTATCGCGACGGGCTTCTGGTACAGTATCATCATAATATTCACGGCGGCTTTTGCCTCGGCTCTCATGTTTGCTCCTTCTTTCCTTTAACAGTTTGCCAGATGTGATTCGTGTACCAGTTCGACCGACATCCGGCGAGCGTGGTCACTGTTGCAGGGGGAGGAATCGTAGGCTCTACAGCGGTGGATAGCCGACCCAACTGTGCTTGTACTGGTTGGTCGTGCTAAGCGAAGTGCTTAGCTGGACATGAGCATCTTCTAGGCTACCAAGTCTCTCGTTGATACTGACAAGCTGTGCCAGCATAATCTCAAGCGTGGAAGACAGAAGCGTCTCGCGTCCAGCAGCGACGCTGCCCACTTGAGCGTGGTTCACCGCCTGCCAGTGTCCCCTGAGGCGTGTGGTATTGCAAAACACACAAATCGTCAAATGTGGGTCCTAACAACAAACCAACAACAATAGCCGAGCTAGTCGGCTGAGTTGGCCTGCGTGGGGTCTCTTTCGGTCCCCAACGGTCCGGCCCAGCCGGGACAGTAGGTGTCTTGTCTTCGCCGAGTTCCAACCAACCGGTTCAACTCTCCAGAGACTTGCCTGAGCCGGGCAGTCTCCGTTCACAAAACCCGTGCCGTCCACCAAAGGATGGAACAGTCACGGGCCGCCGAGTGCAAAGGCAGCTCAGCTGAAAGGTTACGGTGCCCTGGGACTTACAGGCCCACCGGCTCGCCGAGTTCGGCGAGACTTTCTCTTCGCGCTTGGCGAGACTGCCCCTCCCGGGCCTACGTTATCTCTTGGCGCTACCTGTTGGTACCCTACAAGCTATGCCTCTCAGGTACCAACGGCAGACATACCCCGGCCCTATGCAGGGACTTACCGAAGAAGTGTACACGTGTCTTGGACTAGGAAAATTCTGCTCTGTTTGTTTGTTATATCTTTCGGGCGCCCTGAAGGGTCGCCTCTACTGTTCCTGAGTTCCTATACAAATACCTAATGAAATAGAGTGGTTTCGGATCTCGGCCGACTCTTCGCCGAGTTCATTGACCCCTCGAGCTCAGTTGGTCCGGATACTGAGTTTATCCGGATCTTCGAACTCAGCTGGTCCGGATACCGAGTTATCCGGATGGTACTCTGTACCCTCCAGCCGAGCTGCCACCGTCGACCTGTTATCCTAAGCTGCATTGGTACCTTGTACCAGCGTGTGCCACAAAACTTGACGTTTCCTACACCACAACTGCCCCGGTCATGTCCCGAGCCGAGCTGGTGAGGGTCGTGACCATCACTCCGGTAGTCCCGTTCAGTCTCCAACATTTCCAACGGCCTCAACTTCTCGCCCCGATGCCGTCGTCCAGTGCGTCCGCCGCTCCTCCGGTAAGCTCTCCATCACTGTATGACCCCGTCTCGTTCAAGTGTCCTCACTTCGTTGTCCTCATGTTCACCAGTCTTCGGTCGCGGCTTCGGCCGGATCTTCAGCCGCTCCTCGAGGTGAATGGCAGCCTGCAGGGTCGACTTCTCGGCCGTCCCGGGCTTCTGGGGTCAGCGGTGAGCGGGATTCTCCCCTCATTGACCTGACAACTCCCCAGGAGTTCGACCGGGAGTCTGAGGAGTCTTCTCGCGCTTCCTCTCCTCATCCGCCGAGTCCGCCTGGTGGCACCACTTCGGACACCGCTGGCACGGGTCAGCCGGACTCGGCTGGGCAAGTGAGCTTAGCCTCCCTCGAGGAGCTGATTCGTCAGGAATCCCAGTGCCGTCAGCAGGAGAACGGTGACTTGGCTCGGCTCCTATCGTTCGCTTTTACCCAGCCGGTCCCACCCGTGGATCGGTTCCAGCGCCGAGCTCTTTTGGATGCTCAGTCAGTGACCGAGCTCACTCATGTTTTGCGGGGTCAGTATTCTCCACTGGGCTCGGCTCAAGTTATTGCCGACCTCCGCCAGGAGCTCGGTATCCTGCAAACTCTCCAGGGGGACCAAGCTCGCCGACTGGACTCGCTGGCAACCGAGAACACCGAGCTCCAAGAGAAGGTGAAAGAGGCTAACTTGGAGCGCTCGCTGTGGGAACGTGAAGCTAAGAAGGCTTCTCCTTTCCTCACTTCACTTCGCAAGGCTCTGGCCAAGTCCGAGGCTGCTCTCAAGCTGGTGCAGGAGAAGCAGGACCGGAAGATCGAGTCGGTCTTCAAACACTCGGCTGACTATGCCCAGAAAGTCAAGAAGCTGGAGGAGAAGGTGGTGACCCTCACCAAGGCGCTCGCGGACCGCGATCATGCCTACGCCGAGCTCCACGCCGTATCTTCCAAGCATTTCGAGCAGCTTCAAGAGTCGACTTCTCTTCTGCTGACCGGCGATTCTCAACCTCTTCGTCATGCAAAGACTGTGATCGACAGCCAGCGCCAAGTGATTCTGCGTCAGAAGCGGGTCATTACCCGTGAGGAGAAGATCCCCATGCATGATCCTCACATGGCTGCAGCTGCTGGAGCTGGGCTGGACGTTCCCATGCATGATTCTCACATGGCTGCAGCTGCTGGAGCTGGGCTGGACGTTCCCGGACTGAGTCCAGCTGACTTGCAGTTGAATGCTCGGCTTTGTCGGACGTTGGCGATGCGTTTCCCTGAGGTGATGGACATCCCTGTTGGAGAAACTCGCACGGTGGAGCTGGTTATTCATCCTCGTGAGGATGGAGCGGCTTCGGTACCGCAGGGTTCGACGAGCTCGGCTGGTACGTCTCTCGGCTTGGGCTCTCCTCCCTCGGGAATTCCACCCAATGTCGGTGCGCCGGTGCCGGCTGGTCTTTCTTCTGGGGTGTCGTCTGCGACTTCCACCCAGTCCAGCTCGAGTGTCCGCGCCGCACCGAGTAAATCCATTGATCAGCTGCACCGAGCTCGGCTGGATACGTTGACTACGACCGAGAAGCTGCGTCGGTTATTCGAATCCGAAGAGCTCGACCGCTGCTGGTTCACGGGTCAAGCCTCACGTTCCGCCTCCTCAACCGTACGCCTGCCCGCTCCCTGGGGAGGAAGGCTACGCTGAAGCGGTTCGACAACTGGACGAAGCTGCTCGAGAAGTTGGGATTACTCCAGCTTCTTCCTCGGAGCAGGGATTGGGTCCCGATAGCTCGAATCCTGCCGAGTTCCATGAGTTCGCTGTTGTGGACGACTCCTCCTTGGACTTCGATGGGTCCGGCTTGCAGCAGATCTCGTTGGTGCATTACGCGGCATCTCCGACCTCGTCGTCCGCGCCAGCGACTTCACCCGTTGGAACCCCATCTCCTCAACCTCGTGTGCTAAATCTGTCTCGAGGGATGGCTCCCTTGTCGGTTTCGGCTGAGCTCTCTGGGGTGAATTATGTCGACGTTGTGGTCGAGCCAGCAGCTACTTTCGCCGAGTCCGGCACGGTGACTCTAAGCGCTGCTCTGGCGCTCCCGCCGACAGCCGAGTATCCTACCTCCGTGATGTGGGTTCCACCGGAGTCGTCGAGCTCGGCTGACTCAGTCCAGACCTCGGGCCCTGTTGTGCCGCCGACTTCGGGTTCAGCTTCATCCGGGCAGACTCCTAGCTCGGCTGTCGCTCGCTTGCTGGCGTGTTCGTCCCAGCCAAAGTCTGTGTCGTCCGGGACTCCAACCTCTTCCTCTTCGTCGGAATCTTCCACCGAGCTGACCTCGGCTCCTATGGTCTCTTCTACATCGAGTCGACCAACCGTTCCTCTGACGTCAGTCGCTATGACTTCCCCGTCAGGTCGGCCGATCCGTGCTAAGGCAGCCACGGCGCGGATGATCAGCGCCCATTGTTTGGAGGTGCTGGAGACACCGGATTACGTCGTCCTCGGCTCTGGCCATTCGCCAGGGTCGCCCGACCTGCTCGACTCGGCTAATGGTTCTCCAGCGGATGGAACGTCGACTCATCCACTCTCCGTGTCGGATGGCTCGTCGGCGGCTGAGTCGGAATCCGATGAAGAAGCTGAAGGAGTTTCCCCCGACTCTAACCCGCCTGCCCCTGCGAAGTCATCGGGTAAGGGTCGACTTCGTCGAGCTCATGTCCAGTTGGAAGATGAGGACGAGGACGAGGACTCGGATAGCGTTCCGCTGAGTTCTCTCCGTTCGGGCCGTTCGGTTCCTCGCGGGAAGATGCAACGTTACTTGCAGGCTGGTCGGACACCTCCTGGACCTCCTGCCGAATCAAACGATGATGGAGGTGATTCTGGGGACGTTCGCTCATCGTCGAAGAAACGCAAAGATGGAGCATAAGCATAAGCACAAGCACCGGCACAAGTGCCATCACCGGTCTCCTAGCCCAGTTCCTCCCCAGACGGTTCGTGGGTCGAAGAAGCACAAGAAGCACCGGACGGACTCGGCTGGGTCCTCGACCGGGTTCCAACCCTCTCCCACGAGTGCGCCGTTGAGCTCGACTCCGGCTGCTTCTAGCTCGGCTGGACCCGCCAGGATCATCTTCATCGACTCCCATGCGCACGACCGTGCTGAGCTGCCGGCGGTCTTGCGAGTGCCGCTGGCCAAGCTACGCACACGCGCATCCCAAGCGGCTTCGCGCAATTCTAGGATCACTCCTCAGTTAGCTCGACTGCGTGATCTCCGATTCGTGCATTATGGCTCGGCTCGCTGTTGGAAGGCGATCTTGGCGAAGCAAACGGGTCAGGTCTCGATGGATCTCTCGTCGGGGAAGCCCCGCGTTCCGGCCACCCGATGCTGTCTCGAAGGGATACGGGCATTCGCAGATGTGTATAATCCCAGCCATCCCGCTCAGCGTCTGTGCCGACTCCTTCCTGACGCACCTTTCTTCATATCGCCCAAAGCTCTGGAGGATGCCCGGGCTCGGTTGGTCAGCTTGACGAAACCAGTCGGGTTGGTGGAGAAGTTGGCTGATGTGTTCGTCAAGATTCGTGGAGAGATTCCAGACTCAGCTGGAGGGGTTCCTAACTCGGCTCGCGACGACCACCCCACTCGTTTCTTCATTGCGCTGTACGAGCAAAGTCATTGGTTGGTCGAGTCGAGCGTGATGATGGGGCTGCATCCGGCTTATCATGAAGGTTTGACCTACGACGAGGTGGCCGAGATACACGCTCTCTGGGTCCAGTATCGCCTCGCCCCCAAACGCCGGAGCGACGCCCTTCGGGCTTTGATGTCGTTTCTCACTGATGATCTCTACTCGGCGGTGATGCAAACCTCGAATGGACTTGCTGCGCCTGAAGCCGATGCGGAGCTCTTCTTCGAGCCGTCGGTCCCGTTCTACCCCCTGGTCAATCTCTCATGGATCCAATCGGGCAAGGACTGGCGTGGTGCAGCTGAGTCGGTGGATAAGTTCGAGACTTGGCGTACTTGGTGGTTGACTGACCCGGCAGAGCATCCTTTCAATACCTGCTCCCGTACCCGAAACCTGGAATTTCAAGTCTTTGCATCCAAGGGTGTTGACCCCCGCATTGTTGAAGACTCGGTGGATGATGATGTTGACTTGAATGAGCCTTCACCGCCCCGGATTTCTTCGGGTGCTCGGATTCCTGTCAACCGGGAGGGTATTCATATTTTCGAGGGGCGTGAGGAAGGGGAGCTCGGCTGGTCGGCCGATGACCCGGATCCGGTGTCTGGTGGCGATTCTCCGAATGTGCGAGGTCCATCTCCGTCGTCGTCTATCTTCGGTGGTGAATCTTCCTCATCACCTTCGTCAGTTTCTGGTTCTGACTCGGCTGAGACACCGGCACGGGATCAGGATTCTATGGACGTCTTAGCTGATGTTGCCTCCGCAGCTTCTCAGTCGGGTGTGCCTGGTTCGCCGGGTGGTTCTCCCCCAGCTTCTGGATCGCCGGGTTTCTAATCGTTGACCCTTCTCTTTTTCATGGTTAATGCAGTTAATACATGTTGACGCAGTAATTGTCTTCGACTCGACTCAGCCTGTTGTCTTCGCTGAGTCGGCGGTTTTCTTAATTTGACGCAGGATCTTTCTTTGACTCGACTCGGCCTGCTGTCTTCACCGAGTCGGCGGATTCATTTTTGTGAGGACTTAGTCCTCGTCGGCCACCTGTACCATTTGCAGCCGATTCGCGCGCTTCTTGTTGCGAAGATAATCGAAGAGCAGTCCGCCGCAGGACAGATTCGACAAGGGTTCCCAACTAGGCTCCTCAAAACCTACCGACTTGACCTTGAATTTCCGTTGAGTCTTTGCCGTGCTCGTCGAGAGGGGCAACTCGTCATCCAAAATGGCTTCCACTTCGTAGCGGTCTTCTCCTTCTTTAGGCTCCCAGCTGTCTTCAGGTAGTAATTCTTCGTCGAAATCAAATCGGTCAGCTTCGCTGAGTTCTGGTCTGAGCCGAGTTGTGGGTCTCTCCCCACTCTCCTTCACCGCCTTTAGTCGTGACACGTGTACCACGATATCCGCTTTTATCTGGCAGTTCGAGCTCGTACGCAAATTCTTCGACCTTCTTCTTGATCCTGAAAGGTCCGTGCCACCGGTGAGCCAGTTTCTTGGTTAACCCGGGTTTAACGCGTTCCATGAACAGCCACACTTGGTCGCCTTCCTTGAACAGTGGCTGGGCTGACTCGGCTGGTGGTTCGTCCGAGTTTGGCAACTCGGCTAACAGTTCCCCAGACGGTGGCGACTCGGCTGAGGGTTCCTCGGAGGTCGGCAACTCGGCTGAGTGCTGATCCTGCATCGGGATGGCCCTCTTTTCGACTCGGCTGAGGGCTTCGTTGTGTTCTTTCGCTCTCCTTGCCTTCTCCTTCAGTTGGAACTCGGCTGCTAGACGTAAGGCCACTTCTCTCTGCCGGTTGCTTTCTCGGCGCCATTCCTTTGCCCCAGTCGAGTTGCTCTGCCCTCGGTGCCCCTGTTTGACTGACTCCGTCATTGCCTTGAGCGTGGATCACGCGTCCCAGCCGTGAACTAAGTAAACTGGTGTTTCTCGCCGAGTTGAGTCCCTTGAATTGTTGATGGCATGTACCAGCTTCTCAGCTATGTCATCCCAGTCAGCCTGCAACAGATCTTCTACGTACGCCCGTACTGTCTGGATCATCGTCTTCACTGATAGTTCTTGTTGGTGGTTTGCTTGCGGCCGGTAGCTAAGCGTCGCTATCGATCTCGACTGCACCATCTCGGAGAACTTCGGGAACACTTCACTCATGAAGCGAGGATCGCGATCATGCCGTATCAGTGAAGGTGCTCCGAATCGGCGGAGCACACACTCTTCGAATACCTTGGCAACATCGAGTGCTCCTGTCTCGCTCATTGCCTTCGCAATAACGAAACCCGTGAAGTGATCTTGGAACACCAGCAACGCCGTATTTCCACGTGTCGTCTTGGGCAGCGGGATTACAAAATCGAGTGACACGATATGGAACGGTCGTTCTGACACCAGGTTTCCTGGAGATTATCCTTGAAGATGCGGCTTACTCTTGCTCGTGCTGCAGTCTTCGCATGACTCCACATGTTTGATTGTGTCTGCATAGAGGCCGATCCAGTAGTAGTCGGCGCGAACTCGGTGGTACGTTCTGACCATGCCTTGGTGTCCTCCCTCAAGGGAGTTGTGACAGTTCTGCAGGACCTCATCGATCAACGTTGTTGGTACTACTAGTCAGAGCCTCCACTCGTCGTCAGTCGGTTCACCTCTTCCTCTTCGTCGACCGACATAGTATAACAGTCCGTCTTCACTGAGGAAAAGTGGTCGGCCATTTTGCCGGCATTGTACGCTCTTCGCCGAGTTAGCTGGTCGATCTGGCTCCTCAGGTACGTTTTCAAGTCGGCCCATCTGCACTCTTCGTACTGGGCCTTTGAAATGCGGTTCCGCCTCTCGGCTTGGACTGCTACGGGGTCGACGTCCTGCGCACTCGGCGTCCATCCTGGCTCGGCAGCAGCTTCCGCCGGATCCACTACTCTGTGTGCTTCTGGTGCTTGGTATGATACTTCGAACTCGTTCCTTTGGTCCTCCCGTGGCTCTCTAGTCGTTTCTTCTGTCCCATGGGTCTCTTGTAGCTCCTCAGCCGAGTTACTTTCAGCCGAGTTACGTTCTGTCGAGTTTTGTGTTTCGTTATCATCAAAGCGAACTCGGCGTGCTTGGTTCCGTGTTACCGCCGTAATGTTCGGCGCTGTTTCTTCAGCCTTCGCCGAGTCACGGTCCACATACAGGACTTCCTGGATCCTATTTAGCACGCGTAACTCGGCTTTCCGCTCGGCATTCAGAATTACACGCCCGGTCTTGGCCTCCAGAGCGTCCGTAGCAAGGGCATCTGCTGAGGCGTTGTAAGTTCATAGAACGTGCAAGTATCGCGTCGAGCCGAGTTGCTTCGTAAGTGCTTCGTGGCGGGTTAGTTCAACCTGTAACGTATCCTTCTTGCAGGCGATCGCCCCCATGGATTGCTGGATTGCAAGCCGCGAGTCTCCGACTATGATCAAGTCGGTGATGCCTCGGTCCAATGCCGCCGCGACACCATGGTTCATCCCGGAGTACTCGGCTATGTTGACCGTCGTGGACGAGAGGTGCGCACTCGCAGCAATCTCAATGTCCCAAGTTGGTAACCGCCACAGAATCCACGAGCAACTGCCGTAACCTCCGTTCTTCTCTGTCTTAGCCGAGCCGTCAAATGACAAGACATGGCCCACAAAGTCGCTGAGTACTCGTGCGTAAAGCAGTTCAGGATCCATACGAACGCTAGCTGAGCCCTTCGAGGGTGGGGCGATATGAGCCAATGACTCATCCAACCCGATTGATGGCGTAATAGACGCCTGGAGGAGCTGGGCGAAGTCGGCGTCTCGCTCCCGGACTCGCTTGATGATCAAGTGATGTGGTGACAGCAGAACAGCGAAACTCACCTCTCGCCCGTATAGGGATTTCGAGTTGAATACCCACTCTAAGGTCGAAAATCGGGTGTAAACGTGAATAGTTTTGCCGACCAGCAACGTATAACACTCATTGAGCAATTGCAGCAGCGCCAGTACTTCCTTCTCGGCGGGGAGGTAGTTCGCCTCGTTATCTTTTAGTACCCGACCGCAGAAACGAACTGGGTGAAGTTTGTCATCATGGAGCTGCATCAGTGTGCTACTTAAAGCCCACTCGTTGGCGAAAAGCATGACGTGGACGTCTTTCGCCGAGTCGAAATGGCGAAGGATCGGGGCCTCTATCACCTTCCGCTTTAACTCGGCGAATGAAGCTTTGGCTGCCGACAAATCAGTGCTTGAACCGAAATCGTCTTCCTTGAGCTTGTATAGGACCGCACCATACACTGCCAGGTTCTGAATGAACCGGCTGTAATAGTTGGGAGTGCCCAAGAAAGCCTGCACTCCCTTCTTGTTCCTTGGGAACGGGATCTCGGCGATCGCGGCTAGCTTCTTCGGGTCTGCAGCGATACCTTCTGGGGTGACCACGTGCGATAAGAAGTCCACTTTCGGCTGCACAAAGATGCTTTTTGTAAAACTCACGCTGATTCTGCACTCGGCGAACCGGGTGAGGAGGCGATCCAAGGTCTCCAAACAATCATCAAAGTCAACTCCACCGAAACAAATATCATCCACGAAAGAACGTCGTCCAAACACCGGCACATGACTCGACTGGTCGGGTTCTCCTGACGAGAACATGTCTCCGTCTGGTCCGTTAACCAGAGCCTGTACTGGGTCGGAGGTGGCCAACGCTGAGTAGTCAGCCTCGAATTCCGTCAAAACACCCGGTCGTTCAGTCATAGCCGAGTTCCGGGATCGCTGAGCGGTCATAGCCTATTCAGCCGAGCGCATTCGCTCTGCGAAAACTGTCCAGCCACCCTTGGGTTGCACGACCCCCCACAAAGCGTTATCAATCAGTCGTTGGTAAATCATGGGTGCATTCTTCAGGCCGAACGGCATGCGCAACCACTCAAAGTGTCCTAGAGCGCCCACAAAAGCTGAGATCCGCCGAGCTCGACTGGTCATCATCACAGCCCAGAATCCACTCGCCGCGTCGAGAGAACAGAACCACAGGTAACTCTCCAACTCACTGAGAAGATCATCCACCAGGGGCTTAGCGTATTCCAACGCTACCGTAATCGCGTTGACCATCTTGTAATCGATGCATAATCGAATGTCGATGCCATTTTTCTTGAGCACGATCACAATAGGCGACGCCCAAGGGCTGTTCGAGAACGCCACCAGCCCCGCCTTCAGCAACCCTTTCAACAACTCATACAATTTCTCGAGGTGCTTCAGAGGAACTCGGCGAGCACGCTGTTTGATTGGAGCGTGACCTTGGACATCAATGTCGCAAACCACCCCATATGCGGGAGGTGGTAGGGCGTTTCCGCTGGATATCATGATCTTGGCGTGACGTCGGAGCACCTTCACAAGCTTGTTGTATTGCTCAGTCGAGTGGGTCGATGACCGGACGTTGTCTCCTTCATAGTCCAGTACAGTCGACTCGGCGGTCGTCAGATCTGGTAGGAAGGCTAGTTCATGGGCGAAGTCATCCAATTGGATACGCGTGGGCGTTTGTTCCCAGCCGCTCCTTCGCCGAGTTGCATTGTCTTCGTCGCCAAACTCAGTTGAGGGGGTGTCACCCCTGTAGTTGACCGCGGCAATCTGGTACCCTTCCACTCGCACCAGGTCGGTGAGGGCAGCTAGGAACCGCAACCTCAGATGCTCGGCCGGGTCTTCGTCCAGCAAATCATCGTCGATGCTCAGTAGTCCCCACTCGGTCGGTGATGTCACGGCGTTGGCGGCCGCAGCACTCCTCACTTCAGCATTCTTGCATAAGGCTCGCGCCTCCGACAGAAGGTCTTCCACCTCGGCTATCCGTTGTGTGGCCTGCCGGAGGGAGAGGTCTGCGGGTTCCTGATCCGCCTCGTATTTACGTTCTGGCTGATTTGTGTCCAAAGATCCAGCTATGCCGGGATCCCACCCATCACCCCTGTCTGGGGTGGTGGTCGGGCAGCTATTGCCGAGAGACGGTGCCCCACGGTCAGCTGAGAAGCGCACCCGGTCATCTGCCCCGGTCACGGAGTCACTCGGTTCACTTTCGTCGGACTCGGCGTCGAGTTCCGATTCGTCTCGTGAGGCCACCGAACTCGGCTGGTTGTGCTGGAGTTGCTCTGATTCCGCTTGGAGGCGTTCGAGCCGCTCCCATTGTTCTGCACATGAGAGTCCCCGCTGGTGAGCTCCATCTGCAGTCTCCGGTCGGTGTCGGATGCCGGTGTCTCATAGTCGGGTCGATCGACAGCTGCGGGTTGGTGGCTCAGCCACTCAGCATACAGCCGCTGTTCTTTCTTTAGCAAGTCGCGGTCGATCGCCGAGTCGTAGGCTAGCACCTGCCAGTCTCTGTACTTTGTCGAGTCCACACGCACGTATCCTTCGGTGAGTGGTAGAACTTCATGGGGAACCCACTGAACCACAGGGAAATGAGCGGGGCAAGACCCCGTTTTTTCACCCGTGTTGGTCAGCAAGGCTCGGCTGGGTCGTCCATCGTGCGTAAACCTCACAGTCGGCACCAGCTTGTTGACTCGTCGAACCCATAATTCATGTGTGGTAGCATCCGGTGGTCGTCGCTGTAGCTTGAACTCGGCTGTGAGACGACTTGCAACGTCCACGGTCTCCGTCGGTCCCCCGCAGATGGTGTTGCCATACTCGGTGTCCTCGCGCGCACTAGCCGACTTGATCAGGTTAATCTCAATCTCGTCGGGCAACTTAGCTTTCGAGTTGTACAAATCCAACCTGATCCCAGCTGGGATCATGAAATCCGTACCCAGGATCAAATCCACCCCGGCGTGATGATCCATAATCCATACCTCGAACTCGTAGACAATCTCCCAGCCGAGTGTAACTTTCACCATTGCCCGGATGGTCGTCTCGACTTTGGTCTTGCCAATCCCTTGCACATCAATCTTCAGATCGGCGCTCGCCAGCCGCTTCAATCACAGCTTCCTAGCAAACGACTCAGTTACTGCCGAGACGTTCGCTCCTGTATCCAGCAGTATCTTTGTCCGTTCGTTGTTGACCGCTCCCATGACCAGAGCACGCATTCGAATCCGGCGGTCAAACTTCCTTGACGACCACCAGCCGAGTCGCTCGCCTGGTAGCAGCTTCAATTTCTTGGATTCACCGATCGTGACTGCTGATCGTCGGGTCATAACTGCACTCGTTATGGCCTGTGCTGAATCTTCTGCCGACTCGGCTGTCGCATCACTGTCTTCCCCTTTTCCGCCGGCCGCGTCTTCACTCGACTCGGCTGGCGTGCTCTTCCTCTCTTCGTTCACCTCTTCGCTCCGCATATCGTCTTCCTCTCCTTCGCTACCTCTCCAGGCCGTTCTGCCTCGCCGACAAAGGCGAACACATAGTTCGCCTCGATAGCTGTCGGCTGAGCTGACTGTGGCGGCCCACTTATACCCAACCCAGTCAAAGTTGGCGAGACGCCTAGTTTAAATCACCAGGCGAGTAGAGGTCTTGGAGGTCAGCCGGGACAAGGGATTTGTCGACCGACTACTTCACGAACTTGGTGAGTTTCTCGAATCGTTGGAAGAGCTCACAGCTGCCCACGTCGTGCACTTGCTCGCAGAACTTGCATCGTCGCCTGCAAAAGTGGGCGTCATGGCCGTCCGCACCACAAGCGCCGCATGGACCGTACCGCCGACGCTCGCCGGACTCATCGCGACGGGGAGGGTATCCCCGAGAATCAGTTCGCCCAGGGGATCGCGGAGCCGAGTTCTGACGGGTACTGCTCGAGCCTCCCCTGTACGACGGTCGCTTCGACTCGGCTGTCACCCCAGCGTCGATGTAATCAGAGCCCGAGTCGGACGACGATTCGGCTGCGGTGTCCCTATCGCTTCCGTCGCTCGACGAATCATAGAAGTTTGTCTCGTGGCTGGCGCGACGCTCATCGAGGGCTGCTCTGAGGTCCTCAACACTGGCATCGGCCAAGGTGACTCGACGTTCACGATCCTCACTGCGGCGTCCACGATGGTCTTCACGTCGGTCACGTTGGTCGTCACGGCGCTTCTCTCTGTAGCCATCACTGCGTTTTGACTCGCCGCGTCGGCTCCCATCGTCTCGGCGTGACTCGCGAACTCGGCTGGATGTTGTTCGATCCCGCTGCTTCTTCCTCTTGTCGCCGAGCAGCTTCTGGTTAATGATCTTCTCCACTCGCTGGATATCGCTGAGTCGCTGCGGGTACAGTTGATCCATCACGGCGTCATCCCCACAGTGAGCAGGAAATGCTCGACGTGGCTTGCAGCTTGAGGACCGTCGGCTTCGTACTGGATTTTCGCAGCTCGCGCGTACCCGTTCAGCCTGAGGAGAAAGTCGCAAATGTGCTCGTTCTCCTTTCGCCGAGCAGAGAAGTAGCGCGTCTGTGCCGTCTGGTCATACTGCGAACAGTAGTAATCCAAGAACGCCGAGCTGAGCAGACTCCACTTCAACTGAGTCTTCTTCGGGAGCTGTCGGATTCAACTCTTGGCCGACCTCCCGAGACTGAGCGAGAATGGTTCGCACCACGAGTCGTTAGGCATGCGAGTGCCCTTCATCTCGTAGATGAACCGCTTCAGCCACTGCAACGAATCTTCGGACCGGTTACGCTTTCCATCGAACACCACGATTTTGTCTAAGGGCGCGTGAGTACGCACTTCCAGGACGTTCGAGCGGCTCCTATCCGAGTCTTCCAGACTCAGCTGTTGGATGTAGTGCTTCGGAGACTCGTACGGGTCGGCTTTGGCTTCCCACGCATCATATTCATCGTCGGACTCGGCTGCGCCACCCAAGTCGCGGGGCTCGTTGAAACGGGTTGCTCCACGGGGTGGTGACTGCATGTTCGTATCCCCAAAGTAGGGGGTACCTCCAGTGGCGCGGGATACTTCTCGGCCACGGTCGATGTCCGGAGTTTTCGGAAGCGGGATTCGACTCGGGTCGACTGCCACGACTGCGGACTCGGCTAATGGTCTTGAGGGCTCGGCTGTCGCGTCCGCCGAGTTCGTGGACTCGGCTAAGCGCGGTACTCTCGGTCTGGCGACGTCGGGCATGCGTTCAAGACCGAATGCAGCTCTTAGCTTTCGCTTCCATTGCATGATCTCGTTTCCTGCAAACTTGAGCGTCCATTCCTTCTGGTCTTGTCGACTCGGCGATCCCACGCAACGATAGCCCATGGCCCGGAGGAAAGACGCCGTCTCATAGCACAACTCATTCATAGTTGTGCTACTCACCGGGTGGGTCAACTCGGGGCCCACCACTGGCCACTTGGCTTGCGCCATCGCCCTTGGTCCGAACTTCGACATCCATCCTCCGGTTGCCTTCATTTCTTCGCCTAGTCTGGCCAACACTTTGTTTGTGCTCCGCGTGTCGGCGTTCCTCGTAGCGCGAGGGACCAACGGCGGGCGCTGGCTGGGTACCACATCTTGTTCGTTATCGCCATCGTCCTCGCCGAACTCGGCTACGAGGCTGCGCTCCACGGGGCGCGGTGTTCCCATCTTGGTCACTTGGAGTGACATTTCTTCCGCATCGTCCTCTTCATTCATCTCGGACAAGAACTCTTCCTCTTCGTCGCTCTCGCCCTCCTTCTCTTCACCACCATCTTCACTCACATGGCCTTGGTCGTCGACGTCTTCAAATTGGACCCTCGGCGTGTCATCCGGCGTCACGATCGCTGCCGCCACACTCGCCGAGTCCGATCTCGACGGAGTCGGACCCCTGGCTCTCCCAGCCGGGCTGACGCTCCTCGAGGACGATCCCTTGGCCATCTTCTCTCTCTTCCTGCTCTTAACTTGAACTTGGTTAGCTGGTACCTAACAAAACAACAAGCACACCCCTGCTCCCGGGTCGCGGCGCCAGTTGTGGTATTGCAAAACACACAAATCGTCAAATGTGGGTCCTAACAACAAACCAACAACAATAGCCGAGCTAGTCGGCTGAGTTGGCCTGCGTGGGGTCTCTTTCGGTCCCCAACGGTCCGGCCCAGCCGGGACAGTAGGTGTCTTGTCTTCGCCGAGTTCCAACCAACCGGTTCAACTCTCCAGAGACTCGCCTGAGCCGGGCAGTCTCCGTTCACAAAACCCGTGCCGTCCACCAAAGGATGGAACAGTCACGGGCCGCCGAGTGCAAAGGCAGCTCAGCTGAAAGGTTACGGTGCCCTGGGACTTACAGGCCCACCGGCTCACCGAGTTCGGCGAGACTTTCTCTTCGCGCTTGGCGAGACTGCCCCTCCCGGGCCTACGTTATCTCTTGGCGCTACCTGTTGGTACCCTACAAGCTATGCCTCTCAGGTACCAACGGCAGACATACCCCGGCCCTATGCAGGGACTTACCGAAGAAGTGTACACGTGTCTTGGACTAGGAAAATTCTGCTCTGTTTGTTTGTTATATCTTTCGGGCGCCCTGAAGGGTCGCCTCTACTGTTCCTGAGTTCCTATACAAATACCTAATGAAATAGAGTGGTTTCGGATCTCGGCCGACTCTTCGCCGAGTTCGGTGACCCCTCGAGCTCAGTTGGTCCGGATACTGAGTTTATCCGGATCTTCGAACTCAGCTGGTCCGGATACCGAGTTATCCGGATGGTACTCTGTACCCTCCAGCCGAGCTGCCACCGTCGACCTGTTATCCTAAGCTGCATTGGTACCTTGTACCAGCGTGTGCCACAAAACTTGACGTTTCCTACACCACAGGTGTGCCCCCCAATCGCAGCATGTGCTAACCGTGATGCAGCAGCCAAGACGCGCGCTCGTGTCAGCAATGGCGCGCTCCAGCTCATACAAGTAGCGGGATACAAAGGTAGAAGAGCTGGCCGTCGACGTTGAGGCTATAACAGCCTCCAAGTGCATCAGCAGCGAAGCAAGTGTGACATCGACGACATCCAAGGAAACATTGAAGCGTGCGTCCTGAAAACCGAGTTCATAACGGTAGAGCTCATCGCGCAGAGTGACAAGCTGGCCGAACTCCAGCACAGATGTCCGCTGCTGAAGGTCACGGATTGACGGCGTTGCGACAGGTAGGTCCGGAGCATCGTATCCTGCTAACACATTTGCTACGCTTTGATCCTCCTTTGTGGTTGTTCCAATGTAGGCGAACGCTTTGGTGAGAGACTCCAGCAACCATGCACCGCGCGTAGAGATCCACTGGATCTCCAGCTTTGGCGAAGCGTTGGCATATGCAGCCGCACCACGACGGATTGAGTGGCTAGTCATGTTGGGTGTCATGTTCTTGATCAGAGCGGGAGGCATCAGCTTCAAGGTATCTCTAATGACTTAGGTAATGTAGCTTGCGATGTTAGGCCTCTTCCTCTCCCTTTATTGCGGTGGCTCGGTGCTGGTGTCTTCCTCCTCTAACAATTTCCCCCAGTACATGACTGCTTCCTCCTGTGAATATGGCTTGTTTTTAGGGAAATCAGACTCAGCAAAACTCGGTGCCAAGGGGAAAATATATTCAAACGGTTCGTCGTAACAGACGAAGAGCAACCCAAATGCGTGAAGCATACACTGCTGCCATTTATCCGCAGCCTTATATATAGAGATGCCTTGCACCACTGACGTTTTACAGCGAGCAATGTGCAAGAACAATTCTTCATAAGCTGCGAGAGAGAGTTGCTGTTTTCGAGAAAAACAGGTGTCAACAGCCCGGCCAAATGTATGCCGCATCATAGTCAAAAGAGCGGCGTCGTGCACAGGCTTTAGGCCCGTAGCCCCGTCCGCCGTAGTAACTAGGAACTCCACTAGCATACTTAGATCATCAATAGTACATCCGGGAGCATCGTTCGTTTGGACATTAGCGCGCAGGTTGCGCTCCTCAATGTAGCTTGCCATTTTGTGGTAAAGCGGAGATGGAAATCGACGCAGACCGATCGGGAACGACTCTGGATTGACGGTGATTGGTGGATTGGGAGGGATCAGGGTTGCAGATCAGATTGATCGGAATGATGGCAATCGGAATGATGATGGTCCACGATCGGATCGACTTGGTGCAGACATTTCGGTACACGATCAGATTGAGATCGACCCGGCACAAACATTTCGATACACGATCCGATCGAGGGTTATCGGGTACCAACATTTTGGCACGAGCAACAACACCCACAATCGCAGCGAACGGTTGGTGCACAGCCAAGAGCCAGCGAACAGGGGACGCAATCACCGGATGCGCAAGAGGTACGCAAGTGATCGGTAAGAGCGGGAGAGAAACTGTGTGGTTTAGAGACAGATAGCAGATCTAAGGTACTTAATCAGAGAGAATTTTTCCTTGAAAGACACAAGTGACTTCGGCCTTTGGGGAGGGAATTATATTGGCCCACCCACAACCGACACTACCGTTAACAAGGATCTACGCCAAGGCACCTGGAAAGCTTGGCCAGCGTCGCACTTCTTCTCTTCTCAACGACTCAACTCAACCGTCATAGGAGGCGGCAAGCAACGAAAAGGAAAGGACAAGGCAACCCCAAAGGACAACCGCGGTCAAGAACGACTTCCCCGATCGACTTCTCGCGAAGCTCGATCTCAAAACCCGACGCCGCGGGAAGATTCCCGCGCGTGTGTCAACAACCCCGATCTCGAGTACCGTCAGCACGGACCCGATCAAGACCCCAAAGTCTCTTCGAGAGCACCAAGAAGAGCGTAACTAGCCCAAGGCGACGGGTACGCAATGTGACCCCACGCTCAGCATCCCACGGACAATCGGAGTACCCCTCCGTTAGTCGGCAGTCTGGGCAGCCGTTGGTAAGCCGGAGCACGTCATCGATTTTCGTGACTCCCGCTCCACCACAATGGTGCGCGTGCCCGGATATTCTGGTGACTCATGATTTCACCGTGAGTCCACCAATCAAGAAGAGACCAAGGTCAAAGCGGATCCAGAGATCGAAGCGTCGACGGAAGGCAAATCGCCGTCAACGCCGCTGAACGAAGCATGATTTGCCGATCGTCAGTGCTGGAAGGAGCTCCGACGATGTGAAGAAAGAGGGAGATTCAACGATGGATCTGGAAGAAAAACCTCGACTTCCTCCCCAGATACCTTCGGGGGTCCCCGCGGATCGCGACAAACATCGTGAACCGCCAGATGAGGGTCTGTCAATAAAAGCTGATGGATCTTCACCCACGTCTAACCCTTCGAGGTCACGATCAGCCTCGAAGAAGTCTAAGAAGCGAGAACCTCGAAGAAGAAGATGAAGGCACCCGAGTCTGACACTGAGGATCGCAACGGACCCGAGACCTGGACCAACACGCAGCTTGAGCAGTTTGAAGATGCCCTGAAGCGCAAGAAGCTGCAGGCGTTCCTGGTCGAGGACTTGGTCATGAAGATCATGCGGCTGAAGATAGTTGGAACCTTGCAGGGCCCAGTCACGGCACCCGTGGTCACGACCGACAAACTGGGCGCGATCAAGATGCTGATGCATCCGCTTAAAGAGGCCGGGATCGTGCAGGGCGCCTTCGAAGTGAACGAACTATTTGAGCGAGACGTATCAGACATCACGAGAAGCACCATGTCTCTTCACCTGATACTGACACCTCTGGTGGGTTCCACGAAGATCGAGATCGACACTACACCTGCAGTTTCTCCTCATAGCCCGGAGTACCAGACCGGATCGCCCCAATACGCTTCTGCCACGTCGGTAGCCGATTCAGAAACGTCGGTCGATTTACAGCGGATGACCCTCGGTCCCTCGGGTGCAGCCATGCTGCAGCAGAGGAAGATGAAGGAAGAGACGATTCCTCAGCAGCCGGTGTTAACAGCGTCCTCGTTCGTGGCCCCTGATCGGTGTCCCGCGAATCGTATGCAGTCGTTCTTTAACGACGCAATGGACCGTTTCCTTAGGGAGCAACAGACGCCAGAAGCTGCCCCAGCCTCACAGTTCACGAGACCAACACGGACGTCCGCCGGTGTCCCTTCCGCTCCTAGAGCCACAGCAACGGCTAAGGCGCAAGGTACTCAAGACGTAGAGACGGAGTCGGTCGGTTCCCATCACTCTGGGCTGGCGGATGAATAAGACCCTGATGATATGAGTCTCGAAGCGCCTAGACGTGCAGCTGTAGCCTCTGCCGGAGCTACGTCTGGAAACACCTCGACGGCACAGCAAATCCGAGTATCTGCCATCTCCGAGCTGAAAGATTTCTCCGGTAAAGATGGTGATGTGGATCGATCCAGAAGCTGGATCGGCAAGGCGAAGTCAGCTTTCCTGCGCGATCAGGCTCCGGACAGCGAGAAATGTCTGGTCTTCGGTGCCTTGATGTCAGGACCAGCCCGCAACTGGTACAGACAGCATGCGCGGTCGATCCGAAGCGACTGGAAGAGCCTTTTGGAGAGTTTCTTGGTGCAGTGTTGCGAGCGTGGGGTGTCTGTCGCGAGACGATATTACCACGCGCGGAAGAGATCGGACGAATCCCCAATCGAGTACCTCCATCGGCTGAATGTCGCTGGTATGCGAGCCAAGCTGCCGATCAAGGGAGGAGCTCCGTCCACCCGACGCGGACACGTGGATCACTTCATAGAGACCCTTGACGACCGCGATCTGGCCGATCAGTTAGTGCTGTTGCGCTTGCGTGACGCCGATGAGCTGGAAGAGACTCTACGCCTTCGCCAGAGATCGAAGGCCCGACAGGGCAGAGCCGCAGTGGGATCGAGCAAGTTCCGCCAGCGAGCCACCCCCGCTGCTAACTCGGCCTCCGCGAAACCCGCAAGAGTAGTCCATGCAATCCAAGCAGCGGATGGAAGCAGTTCGTCCGAATCGGACGACAGCGGGTCGGACCAAGACGCGGGATATCGCAGGATCCACGCAGCTGCAGCTAACGAACGAGACGTGCAGGAACGCCAGGTTCTGAATCGCCGAGAGCCTCCGAGTCAAGATCAACGTCTCGATCGTGATTGAAGCTTGCAGGCGAAGCAATATTCCCATTGCGGCTCCACGAGACATGACAACTTCAGCTGCTGGAAACGGCTGACTTGTCAGAAGTGTGACAAGCGTGGACATCCGTCCGACCACCGTCTGCATGTGTGTCGCGCTTGTGGAGAATTGCACGACATGGGCAAGTGTCCGATGGAGGAATTCTACAACATGATCCGCCAGTGGTACAATCCAGGCAAACACGCTGGGATGCTACCGGAAAACGCGGAGAAGATGTTAAACTAGAACGCTCGCCAGGTTGGAAACTGGTACGAGCCGAGCGTTCTGGGTTCTGCGTTTTTGCTTACGTCGAAAAACGGGAGAGACCGAAAGTTAGTGAACTACAGGCCTCCACCGCCAATATCGACAATAGATGTGAATTTCATGGAGACTGTACCTCTACGGCGTCGAGTTTGCGGAGGGTTGATGAATTTACTCGATCGGATGTGACGATGGAACTGGAACTGCAGTATGGCGAGTCGCGGGGGTACTGGAAGTACCACGCCCCCGGCAAATGGTTTCGACAGGCCAAGGCCATCGGGAAGATAAACAACGAGAGAGCCACGCTGCTCTTCAAGTCCGGCGCTGAAGTCTCGATTGTGGACTCCATCTTTGCTCGTAAGGATGGTTGTACCATAGATGAAATTCAGAGACAAGAGTGCGTTGGAATAGGAGAAAACGCGTACATGACGGAAGGACGTACCAAGATCAAGGTGACGTTGGCTGGATCGCTGGTGTACTTCTTCCACGCGTGGGTCGGCACGCTGTCGGGGCAGGACGCGATCTTGGGCATGGGCTTCATGGTCCCCGCGGGAATTCGTCTCGATCTAGCGGAAGGAACTCTGTGCTTGCCGGACGAAGTGCGAATTTAGCTGTCGGGAAGGCGGCCGCTGTACAATAGCAAGGTCATTCCAATCTCAGTCGACCGCAGGCTGGCGATTCTAGTAGGGCGGTCGGACGAGATACCAATTCGGTCCGGATTGATCGAACGTCAGACGCTGTGGGTCACCCGCGGGAAACACTGGTTACCGACACTCGTGCGCGGACTGAGCCGGAGGCAGTACATGCGGATCACCAATCTCGGCGAGAGGACATTATACCTCAATCCACACGACCGAGTAGGGGTGTGGTTACCGGGAGACACGATTCCTCGTCTTGGAGGGTACGTCACGGTTGGATCGCGTCGGTATGCCGAGTGGCAGAACTTGGTGTTTCAGGTGACAACGGATCTGCCGGATGACGGTACTGGCGAGGAATCGACAGAGCCCATGGTGGATCGACCGCAGTACGCGACCCCCACACGCATTTTGGCCCGATCGAAATAGAATCACATGCCAGTAATATCTCAAGTGGTTGCCTCGACACCGCCAGCACTGGTGCCGAATGAAGGAACGCTCGAAGTTGAACCAAACGTGACCGTGGAAGGCCCCAGTCTCGTTGAGACGGAAGAGAAACCGGAAGCTGAAGAGCCGATCAGAGATCTGCCATCAGATGACTCCTCGCCGATCGAGACCGCAGTCCAAGATCGAACTGACACGACTCCAGCGGAAACGCCAATGGAATCAGAGCCTCCGGAGAGCGAGCCACCCGAGCCCCCTCAGGGGCAACCGGTATGTTATCATGAAGGCGGAGAGCTGTTCGCAGAATATGTCGAGAGCCACATGGCGGTGTTGCCGGAGGTCGCCACCACAGCCGAGGAGCTGACGATCGAAGATATCCAAGTCGGCAACCCGGTAGACAACAGTCCGGAGGAGATCGAGAGACTGCGACAAGTTATCTGGAAACGCTGCCACTGTTGATGGGGAAGGGTAACGCTCTTCCACCTGCGGCACGAGACGTAGTCTGCGACATCGATGTTGGGGGCGCTACTCCAGTGGATCAACGCTGTAGACGAGTCGCCCCCCCAGTTTCGAGAGAAGCTGTCCGATTTGATCAAGGGACTCCTGTCCGCCAAGATGATCAGCCCTTCGACATCCCCCTGGGCGTCCCTGATCGTGATCATCATCAAAAAGAATAGTGTTGACATCCGGGTCTGCATTGACTACCGAGTCGTGAACGGCCTTACACAGCTCATGGTGTATCCCATGCCGCTCATCAACGATATGTTGGAGGACTTGGACAAAGTCTTGGGGTACTGCTCGCTCGACATGGCAAGTGGTTTCTGGGTAGTCTCCATGACGGAGCGGGCACGCCTGATCTCGGCGTTCATTACACCCTTCGGACTTTTCGAGTGGAACCGTATGCCATTTGGATTGAAGAACGCTCCCCAGATCTACCAGCGCTTGATCGATAATGCGCTGTACGGGTACCTCAAGATTAGTGCCGACGCCTCAAATGACTCGGAGCCTCGCGACGTATTCCTCACCGGCGAGGCCGAAACCGAGCAGAAGTCATCTGTGTTAGGACGACGCTCGTACATTGACGACATCCTCGTGACCGCCGATTCGTGGGACACCCTCTGCAACAAGGTCGATCGACTCCTGGAGGCCTGCGACAAGTGGAATTTGTCGATCAGCGCGGTGAAGAGCTTCTGGGGATTTCGTAAGGTCGACTACTTGGGCCACCAAGTTTCGATGGACGGACTGGAAGCTCACCCGAAAGATCTCCAAGCACTGGCTGACCTGCCGTTCCCGAGCACGTTACGCGCGATGCAGTCGTTCTTGGGAAGCTTGAATTACTACAGCAGGTTGATCGAAGACTTCGCGATCTACGCTTCAGTCCTGTACGAGCTGAGAGAGTCGGATTTCCACGAGATCACCCGCAAGAAGCCCAATGCAAGTGTGGTCGAGAAAGCAAACAGTAACGATCGTGAGGAAGCTCCAGCTGGTGAAAATCGATGGACCCGAGCCGAACGAGCGTTCACAGTGCTGAAGACGAAGATCGCTGCTACCCCAGTGCTGCAACACTTCGATCCAGGTCGACCCCCAGTGGTGGCGGTCTACGCGAGCAAGTGGGCGGTTTCCGCTGCCCTAATGCAGGAGCACGACGGAGTGTACTGGCCCGTGACCTTCACTAGCCGCACGTTAAAGTCGAGCGAGATCAATTACGGCATCGTAGACAAAGAAGTCCTGGCCAGTCTCAGGATCCTGGAAGTCTGCTACACGCTGCTGGTAACTCGGACGATCAAGGTGCTGACGAGGTACTCAACGCTTGGGTGGATGCTGCAGTCGAATGGCTTCCATGGGCGGCTAGGCCGATGGGCCGCACTGCTGTCACCGTGAACACTGGAGATCGTGAAGTGTACCAAAGGCGAAGACGAAATCTTAGGAACCCTGGCTGCGACCATCACCCCCCCCCCCCGAGCAAACGTGGATGAAGCGTTGACCCAGAAGCAACCACGACAGGAGATCGCCATGCCACCGCCCACTGTGGAGCCCGAAGAGAAACGGCTTGTTGTCAGCTGCGATGGATCGGCTCGAGTGAAGCGAGGAGGTGGAGCTTACAGCGCGATCGTGTGGCAGCTTCCACAGTGGAAAGTCGTCTTCGCCGCTTCGGAGTATATGGCTGAGTTGACGGTCAACGAGGCGGAATACAGAGGCATGATGCTATGCCTCGATCTGGTCGCTCCACTGGACCGGGGACGACTCGTCATCTGCGGAGATTCAAACTTGGTCATTCGCCAGATGCGCGGGGAGATCGAGTGCAAAGTTCCAGGCTTGAAGCTGTTGCGGCCGAAAGCGATGGAGAAACTGCGATCGTGGCCGGACCGTGAGTTCCTGCATATGAAACGAGATTAGAATCAGAGCGCAGATAAGTTAGCGGGCGCAGCTCTGCAACGTGGGGACGGAGATGTAGTTACCTCGGAAGAAGACAAACTTGATCTGATCGCTCTCAACCGGCTGAACGAGCTGCTGATCCCGAAATCAGCAGACTGTATCGCTCATGTGGCCGCAGTAACCCGATCGGCCCGACGCCGAAGGGTGTCGCCCGAAGTTCTGCAAGAAGAGATTGTACACCGAACACGATGTGAGCGCATATTGCAAGCCCAAAACGAAGAGAGATGGATCGTCGATCTGAAGGCGTACCTGAAAGGAGAAGTAGGGAACCTGTCCTCGGACGAAGCCAAGAACTGCGCCAAGGTCGCGGACGACTATGAAGTAGACGAACTCGATCTGCTCTTCTACTGTCCGGCGACGGCCCAGACCAACGAGATCGCGATCTGGTTGCGAGGCTGGTGGTACCTGAAACGTTACAGCAAGATTTCCTTCATCACTATCATACCAGTCTCGAAGGAGGGCGTCAAGGCATTGGCAGGACGTACCATCGGATCAGAGCTCACTTCCACTGGCGAGGACTCTACCGGAGCGTGCAGCGCTACGTGGGAGAATGCGTTGACTGTGAGACTGGAAAAGGACGACCAGTGGCTCAAGGCGAGTCGCCAGGTAATTTGCAAGCCACGTACCCGCTCCAGATGATCGCGATGGATCACATCCCGTCGTTGCCGAAGTCGTTCAAGGGGAACACTGAGCTCTTGATCTGGGTCGATCTTTTCTCGGGGTGTGTAATCACGAAAGTCAGCGCTTCCAGGACAGCCCAGACGGTCGCGGAGAATTACGAAGAATGCGTCTTTCGACGGTTTGGGGCTAGTGAAGTTATCCGGCCCGATAGGGAGCCCGGGTTTATGTCTGATTTTTTTTAGCGCTTTTAACCGGATCGTGGAACAAAAACAGAGGGCCACTATGGCGTACCGATCACAAGCCAACGGAACTGCGGAAAGAATGATGCAGACGCAGACCAGAGCGCTCAAAATGTATGTAGCAGATGTAAATCAGAAGGACTGGGACGAGTACGCAGAACGACTCACGTATTCCTTGAATACGGCTCAAGATCGAGTACGCGGCGACACACCTTTCTACCTGACACATGGATGGGACCCCCGCTTTACGTTGGAGTCGTCGTTGCCTTTAGGGAGCACGAGGCGTCGCGACACCAGCGCACGCCGGTGGCTGTACCATATCCAGCGACACTATCAACGGGCTCGGGAACAAGTCAGAGAAAAACTGAGGGTCGCGATCCAAGAGAGGGCAGATCGACACAACGAAGAAGCACGCCCACACAAGATTGAGGCTGGCGTGCAAGTCTGGTTATATCTGGATCGAGTCAAGGAGGGCTACGCACGAAAGCTTGCCCACATGTGGCACGGGCCCTTCCGAGTGGTCGAAATGGTTGGCGATCACGCAGCTCGACTTGAGACTGCCGGCACAGAGTATCGATTATTCCCGGTTGTGCATGTCTCCAAGCTCAAGCTCGTCCGACAGTTCCCAGATCGACCGGGGACGGAACTCATGGTCGACGAGGCAGATCGGTTGGACTTCGATGAAGCTCTCCTGCCAGAGGACAGTTGGTCGACACCGCTTGGCGAAGACGAGTATGAAGTGGAGCGGATCGCCGACATGCGGACGGGTCGCCGTATGCGCTATGGCCGCTTGCACCGCGAGTTAAAAGTATACTGGAAAGGTTACGCCGAACCATCGTGGGTCGACGAGGCCGACCTCAATTGCGGTGCGCTGATGCGAGAATATGAACGTGAGCTGGTGAATCGCAACCGCTTCAACGTGATGCAGTCGCACGAAGGAGACGAGGAGTAGGCAACTCTCGCTGCGGGTTGGCCGCAGCGAGAGGGGTGGAAGAGAGTGTACAGGGTGACTGTGCAATGTAGGTGGAGGTGGATTTGTGTTGATGAGTGAAGATCGGAGGGCCCAAGCCCCCGCTCGAACGGCCCATGAGGGCCACAAGGAAGAGGAATCGATGATGGAAAGCCAATATGTTGAGCGAGTCCTAGCCTCGAATGACGCGATCATACGTTAGAGGACACCAGCCGGAACGAACTTGTTAGCGAGAATGGACGATCTGCGTCGAGAATGGGCTGCTTGTTGATCGAGGAACTGGTTGCGCCAAGACTCCGCAGAGTTGATCGCGCGCAGCGCTACGATGAGGTCAGCCGGCGCAGGATTGCAGCCTAGGCCAGGATACCACGCCCTTTCTCACCCGCCCGCGGAAAGTGGAGGTCTCGCGGTCGCTCTTCAGATCGGCGAGAGCAGTCGCGTGGTTCAATACGCCAGTTAGATGACTGATCGACGCACGCGATCCAATGGAGGCAGAGCCACGTGGATCGAGGTCACGGAAGGGGCGCCTGAAGGGGTGTCTGAAGGGATGTCTGAAGGGGCGTCTGAAGGGGCACGTGTCATGGGATCACACGCGGCGGGTCCAGCTGAAGTCACCGATAGCGTGCTGGAGGAAGGATGTTCGGCCTGGGGGCGTGCAGCACGGGCTCCGCGTCGGGCTGACGGAAACTCACAATCCAAACCAGAAACACAAGCCGTGGGCGCAGAAGCGCTCACATTCGCGGCGGCTTCAACTGTCGACGACGTCGGGGGGCCAGCAGGGGACGTCGCAACTGGGGCTGTGGCGTGGACACCCGTCGCGGGATCGGTCGCTGCGACTGTCGATGAAGATGGGGCTGGAGTGTCGACCGACGAAGACGACATGGCCACTGACGAGAAGCGCGAGCAACAAAGATGCCGGGTGCAGAGAAGATTGCGATATGTGCACGGCGCCGCGACCGCCGTTCGGTCGAGCCACGTGCAGGGGACGGCTGTGGAAAAGCGAAGATGAAAATCGACGCAGACCGATCGGGAGCGACTCTGGATCGACGGTGATTGGTGGATTGGGAGGGATCAGGGTTGCAGATCATATTGATCGGAATGATGGCAATCGGAATGATGATGGTCCACGATCGGATCGACTTGGTGCAGACATATCGATACACGATCAGATCGAGATCGACCCGGCACAAACATTTCGATACACGATCCGATCGAGGGTTATCGGGTACCAACATTTTGGCACAAGCAACAACACCCACAATCGCAGCGAACGGTTGGTGCACAGCCAAGAGCCAGCGAACAGGGGACGCAATCACCGGATGCGCAAGAGGTACGCAAGTGATCGGTAAGAGCGGGAGAGAAACGGTGTGGTTTAGAGACAGATAGCAGATCTAAGGTACTTAATCAGAGAGAATTTTTCCTTGAAAGACACAAGTGACTTCGGCCTTCGGGGAGGGGATTATATTGGCCCACCCACAACCGACACTACCGTTAACAAGGATCTACGCCGAGGCACCTGGAAAACTTGGCCAGCGTCGCACTTCTTCTCTTCTCAACGACATAACTCAACCGTCATAGGAGGCGGCAAGCAACGAAAAGGAAAGGACAAGGCAACCCCAAAGGACAACCGCGGTCAAGAACGACTACCCCGATCGACTTCTCGCGAAGCTCGATCTCAAGACCCGACGCCGCGTGAAGATTCCCGCGCGTGTGTCAACAACCCCGATCTCGAGTGCCGTCAGCACGGACCCGATCAAGACCCCAAAGTCTCTTCGAGAGCACCAAGAAGATCGTAACTAGCCCAAGCCGACGGGTACACAAGGTGACCCCACGCTCAGCATCCCACGGACAATCGGAGTACCCCCTCCGTTAGTCGGCAGTCTGGGCGGCCGTTGGTAAGCCGGAGCACGTCATCGATTTTCGTGACTCCCGCTCCACCACAATTTTATCACGTATTTTGGCAATTTACTTTGAGTCGTCGAGCGATCTAGTGTAGCGCTCGCGGAGCATGTTCACCACTTGCAAAAAATACCCTAAAGCCGTAGACTTGGCTAGCAAACCATCAGCAGCTCGAGCTTTACTACTTTTTTGTCTGTATGAAAATTGAAAATGCTGTTAGCAGTGAGTACAGGTTTTGTGTTGGAAGACTAGCTTTTTCGCTGTGAGCCCTGAGTATGTCATCTAGATCTACTTTCAACAGTCCGATGGAGTAAGAAATCTTCAAACATCTTTTCGGCTGCCGCTTCTTGCCCAATTGTCCCCGCCGAGGTATCAAGACCTCTTGATGCCCTCTTCATCGCGTTGTAGGAGAAGTTAGACTGGTCCACGAAACTAGAAGCTCGTCTATCTTTGTCATCTCACAGTGCTACATTCTAAGGCTATTTCCGTATAATTATCGATCGAACATGGGCTTATATCGGCTTTTGTATAGTCACTTATAGATAATACTAGTAGTAAGGGAATGCCGGACAATTCCAGATATAAGCTGGACTGCTCTTCACCTACCCCTAACGAGCTGTGATTTGTTCGCGCACCTCTATCGGCTGCGGCTACTACAGCCCGAAACCAGGGTTTGGGCCTCTGCACCAAATAGACTTATCCTACATTAATACAGGTTTGTACGCACGGTCACAACTAGTAATACAGAAGACTCCCTTATTAAACGAAATCAAATTACTCATCAGTTAGTAATCCTTACCTGTAGGAGTCCTTTGGACTCTTACAAATAGGAAATGATGCAAAATACAGGTCTATGGCCAAGTGCCTTAAAAATGCCTGTCAGCCGAAGCGGAGTGATTACTGTCGAAGCACTTGCTGATTTACCAACCGACACCTTTTCATAACATAGTGGTTGATCGTGTTAATTTTCCTTCGTTTCACTGCGTTTGCACTGAGCAAGACTTGAGTGCACACCGTGTTGAACTCGCTGTGCAATCTGCAGCAGCGTCTGGCTCGCTACTTCAGTACAATCTTATTATCAGAGCGAAGCTCTGTGACAGAACTTCTGTCGTTGTGCACCACAAGCTATTCGTTGTTATTTTAAAGCACAGTACCACACCTCTTTCGCTCGCCATCCTTGGTGGAGCCTGCATCGTTGGTACCGGTAACTGAAGCTTGGCGATCGTCGTGCAACGAATCGTTGCACAGGACAAGTAGCCATCACTGAAAGTATGTGGTGCACACCACGCATCATTCGCGTTTCGGCTGGTGGACAATAGAACAAATGGCCGACTCGAAGGTGCGTCGCCTTCTTCTCCGCAGAACTTCTACCAGAAGAAGCTCCGCGAGGCCACCGCAACGACGTCACTGACGCTGCTCTTTGACTTTCCATCCCCCCGACTTCTTCAGGCTCTGGACCAAGTCAACTCGGACCTCAACGTAAGGAAGTGACTCACTCCGACCGTCTACTTGACCATGCACTCACTCCCTCACCCTCTTGACGTCTCCACTGCAGAACGTGCTGAGCCGCATGGACGTCGTGGAGAAGCGACTGGCGACGGAGGCCAAGCAGGTGGACGGGCCCGTGGGCGGCGCCGACCTGCGCGAGTACCAGACGCAGCTGCTGCTGCGCGCCATCCGAGGTGCGTCCACAGTCCGCAGTCGATCGATACCTGAGATATCATTGATAGTGAGGGGGAAGTACTGACTGACTGACGGTATCTTTCTCTTTGCTGTTGCTGTTATTGTTGCTGCCTGCAGACTCGATGCATTCGGAGGGCTCGTCCCTGGAGCAGCTGCGCAAGGAGCGCGACGAGGCCCGCAGCGAGCGCGACGCCCTCAAGAAGCAGGTGGACAAGCTCAACTACCGCGTGCTCCACCTCACGCAGCACGTGCCCGTGCCGTCGCCCGCCGACATGCAGCTCTAAGGAGTCTCAATAAGACCCTCTAGGCGTATCCCTCTCTAAGCCAATATAACGCGGTGCAGTATCAGTTGATTTCGTATACATCCGCCCAGTCACTTCCCCTTCCAAAGCTGATTTCTCCATGGCCAAGACCGGAGAAGCGGAGCACGAGCGGCAGGCGCTGGAGCTGCACGCGGCGGCGTCCGCAGCGCGCACCGCCTCCAGCAAGTCGCAGCATCAGCTTCAGCGCCGCGCGGAGGCGGATGCGGCGCTGGAGACGCGGCTCTCGGCGCACTTCAGCAGCCCAAACGCGGCCCTGGAGAAGGACGAACAGCAGCTCGTGGCCGCCTTCGTCGATTCCTCGCGCGCGTCGCAGCGCGCGCTCACGCGGCGGCTGCTATTGGACCCGGCGGTCGAGAGCTTCCCGCGGCTGCTTCGTTTCCTGCTGCGCGTGCTCATGGCGGCGCACGCGCGCTCGCACGACGCAGTTGAAGAGCAGCCGCCGGCCTGCTCCATCGCAGTTGAAGAGCGCGCCGATCAGGAGCACGAGCGTGACGCGCGCGACGTGGAGCTGCCCGCGGCCTTCCGCGCGTGCGTGGGCGCGCACTACGGCAGCGTGAAGCGCCTCAAGTGCGAGGAGGTTTGGCACGGAGACCACATGGCCTACCGCTGCCGCACGTGCGGGCTCTCGGACTCGAGCTGCATGTGCCTGGCGTGCTTCGACCCGGACGAGCACGAGGGCCACGACTTCCGCGTGTACCGCTGCTCGTCGGGCGGCTGCTGCGACTGCGGCGACCCGCTGGCCTGGAAGCCCGAGGGCTTCTGCAAGAAGCACAGCCAGAACCACAAGGACAAGCACAAGGACAAGTCCAGCAACATGCAGATGCACCCGGAGGAAGATGCCGTCGTGAGGATGCTCGTGAGCACAGCCATGCAGTTCTGCGTCCACGTGCTGCGGGACGTGCACGCGGCCTGCTTGAGGCCGCACGGCAGCGACGACGCCGACCCGTTCTACCCGAGGAGGGCGCTGCCCAGAACAGGCGCGTTACGCGCGGCGCTGCCCTCCGCCGTCAAGCTGCTCGTGGACCGACTCCAGCAGACGCTCGCGTGGCTGCAGACGCTGTCCATGAGCTGTCTGCACTACCGCAACGTCATCTCCGACACGTTCTTCGAGGAGCTGCCGCCGGAGCTTCAGCTGGACGCGAGGGAGCAGCCAGTGGAGGAGACCCAAGAAGACCCGGACGGAGGCCACGGACCGGTGCTGATGCTGGACGCGTTCCTGAAGGCCGGCGTGCTGCTGCCGGTCGAGACGTGCGACGTGCTGGGCGTCCTGTACCTGAAGCTGCTGTTCGACCAGGCGTTCAAGCAGAAGTACACGTGCCACTTCGTCGAGTGGTACCCGTACTTCATCGAGCTGTACCTGGCCGCCAGCGACGAGAACAACGAGGACGGCATGCGGAACCTGTCGCGCTTCATCGACCGCTTGTTCTGCCAGCTTTTCCACAGCAACGCGCAGCTACGCGAGCTGGAGACGGTGTTCGCCTCGATGCGACCCACTTTCAACTCGAACGAGGCGCCTGGACACCGGCGCCGTCGACGGCGGAGGCCCCACCACGCGCTTGGCATCCCCGCAGTAGCCACCGACTCGACACCTTCGTCCTGCGTCGAATGGCTGATGGTGTTTTTGCTGGAGAAACTCAACGACCTGTTCCGAAGCACTCTTCGGTTGATGACCATCCTGTCGCAGGATGGAACTCCGACGGGACGTAGCGGCGCAAGCTCAAGTTGTACGTCTACGGTGGGTATAGGAACAGTGCCGGAGGCTCCTCCTGTATTACGGACCGTCCAAGCCGTGGATTGTGGGCGGAACGTGTTCAAGAAGCGAATTTACGCCCGCTTGTGCTCGGATCTGCGGACACTTCTCGTGCATCCCCAGATTGCAGCTGAGGTGTTGTTGCGCTCTTTTCGCTGCATCGGCGGGGACGACTGCGCGCTGCATGAAGCGTCGGTGTACGCGCAGCTCATGAAGACGTTTGAGTTGCTTCAGCAAATGGATTTACAGACGCGGCATGTCCACCGACATATCGAGTACGAGTCACAGAACTGGACATTCGCGTTTGTGGCCGACTACGAATTGAAGCTGTTGCTCAGTGCGTTCCTCACGGGGATCCCTGCGTGCTTCTCCCGTGAAGTGTGGCAGAGCATCACAACAGGTGAAAATAGCTGGAACCAAGGAGCAATGGGGGTGATCACGGGTGGCACCCCGCTGAACCCGTTAGAGCCTGACACGTTCCGACCCCTTGCGCTGGCGCGAGCAATTCTGCAACCTGTACGAGCGGCTTTAGCGCAGTGGGAAAATCGCAATGGACGTCCCGAATTCGGATCCACATCTCCAGAACTCTCTGAAGCAATAGCTGGACCTGGTGAGGCAGCAACGACAACGGAAATGCAGACAACAACGATTACGCAGCTTATGAAGTATTACGAGCAGGGCACAGTCGCTCTGGGAGGCGCAAGTGCAAAAAGTTTCCACTTTCCGCTGCATCACATGTACGCAGCGCTGATTCATGCACTGTGCGGGGTAGTGCGTCCACAAACGCTGGAGGATTGGCGTGAGCTGTTGGGCATGGGTTCTACTGATGCGGACAAGCGCAAGGACTTGGCATTTTGGTACAGCACATTAGACCACCCGCTGCGGGTGCTTCTTTTCTCAAGAGAGATTAAAGCTGGTCTCTGGGTACGAAATGGTGGAGTAATGCTGCAGCAGTTGATCCACTACCACTCGAAACACTGGCGGTACTTCGGTCTGCACTCGGACTTGTTTCTATGTCAGCTGGGAGCTAGCCTCCTTCCCCACGGGAGCTTCACGCGGCTCTTCTTCCATCAGTTGCCGTTTGGCATTAGTGACTCCGCTGTGCTTGGATTGAGCACTCCAGCAAAACACGGTAGCAGTAACGCCGCTACCAATGCTGACCGCAGTCGCGAACTGCGTCAAGAGCTTGACGTGGTGGAGGAAGCTTTGCGCCTCTTTCTGCAGCTTGTGCTGGCACCCGTCAAGCTTGCGTCTGCCAGCTCGCCTGCGACTGCAGCTGTGTGGCTTCTTGAGCGTGAGATCATGCATTGGCTAACGCTTGGTCCGTTCACGCGAAGTGAGGTGATTATGCGAACAGATATGAAGTTGGTGGAGCAGATAAAACAGGTCCCAGCACACGAGTGGTCCGAGCTAGAAGAAGAGGAGATCCTTACGCACGTGCTGGAACATGTTGGGGAATACGATGATCCTGCTGGTAGTAGCAACGGTTCTCGAACTTCTCGTAGTGGCAGCCTTCTAGGCTACGGACTCAAGATGAGCGGATCATGGAAGCTAAAGCCCGAGCTGTGGTCGCAAGTGTCACCCCTCTTCGAGTGTTTTACACCGTCCGAGGCACAACAATGCGAGCAAAATATCCGCAAAAACCTCCCCAAGCCAAGCGACGAAGAAAATACACCTGCGACGTCGATCATCTTGCCGATGTTGCCACGGCCGCAGCATGAAGGAGCCAGCGGTGTGGATATGCATGGAGCGCTTGCCAAGACAATGTTGAACTCGTCGTACATGGCCAGCGTCCTGCTCGTCATTTTTGAAAATTACAAGCGCAAAATGACAGCACAGCAAACTCAGCGAGGAGAGAACGAAGACCCGGACAGCGCAAGTTCGTTCACCAACGAGAATCTTCTGCTTGCGGCACTGCACTGCTTGTACGTAGCAGTCAAGATGCTCCCGAACACTCACCAGGATGAGCGTCAGCAAACTGCGCGGGAGTGTGAAAATGAGGAGCAAAAATCCAGTTTGGATGGTATCACTGAATGCTTCGATGAAGAAAGCAGCCTATTCATCAAACTCTGCACTGAGGTGCCATTGAAAGATCAAGCGAATCATGAGGACGAATGCAGCGCCGAATCTGGTGAAAAGAAGGTTGCTACGACCAGCAGCCTGCTATCGCTGTTGCTATTCCTCTCTGAGCACAAAAATGGGATGGAAGACGCTCAGCCTGCGGTAAATCTGATTATTCAAACTGTGCGGGAGAAATCGTCGGCTTGCGCGGAATACTTGGACGCAATGAAGCACAAGCAACAAGCTGCACAGCTCAATGATACTGGCGTGAAGGACGATATCACCTCTCTTGATAGCTGCGAGGGTCAGCGTGGTGAACAGCCCAAACTTACTGCAAAAGAGATGATGCGGAGGCGGCAGCAACAAATACTTGAGAAAATGCGGTCTCAGCAGATGCAGTTTTTGTCTGCTAATGGCGACGCGATGGAGGGCGAGGCGAATGGGGGCAATCGCAACGAGATGGAGAGCCATACCGTGGAGGTGGATACAGATAGTGACAGCTATGACGAAGCGATGGACTCCGACGAGAATGTGGAGGAGGACCACGAAGAAGAAGACGAGTGGGGCTTTCCTACTGGACAGGTAGACGTGCGTCTGTACCTAGACCATGTTTCATCCGCTATCGCACAGATGCGAGAAAAGCATCGGAGGTCTCAGGATCGTAGGCGGCGGCGAAGACGAAGCAGTCGAAGTTCGTCAATAACGACAGAACACAACGAAAGGGGGCGCTCGTCTTCCATCAGCTACGACTATGGCTCGATGGACGAGCAATCTTCCCAGACTGAAGAGTGCGGGCTTTGTCGTTTGCCGTGTGACCCTCGCTCGCGTGAATCTTCTTTCGGCTTTGTTGGGATGATTCTGCCGACGAATATGCCGCAGAGAATCGAGAAGGGGTCTTCTGGCATCTCAAGCGCGGACGCGCGTCCCGTGGTATCGTCACGACTACCGTCACTACGCGTCCTAAGGCCTGGTACTACCGATGAAATGCGCATGCAGCTGGCAGACTGCGTGATCTGGAGTTGTGGCCACGCCATCCACCACTCGTGCTTAAAGGCGTACCTGATGTCTCTGTGGAAGCAAAAGCACGGCCGCAGCCCCCTGGAGATGACCAGTGGCGAGGACCGTCTACTAAGCGAGCGCGATATGGAGTTTGTGTGTCCGATCTGTCGCCGGCTTTCCAACTGCTTGGTGCCGCGTGTTTCGCTGGGGGAACTCCGGGAGCGGGCGTCCGTTAACGAGCTCATGAGCGCCGAGTTTGGATCAGACGAGGAAGAAGAGGAGAAGAAGGACGATGGCCAGGACCCTCTAGCCTTCCTTCAGTGGCTTGACACGCAGATGAGCTTTCGAGATGACTCCCCTGTGGTGAAGCGGCGGCGCTCCAGGACACAGTCGAGCTTGCGTTTGAGACGTCGTTTGCTGTCTTCGGCGTCCAAGTCTTCGTTGTCGCCTGGCTCACGTTCGTCGGGAGGTTCTGTGTCATCGCCCGGTGAGCATGAGACCACCGAGCAGGATGTGAGTGTAGAGCGCGAAATTGGCGCTTTCTGCCACGAAGTTGTGCTCCGGTCTGTGCGCGCGCAGTTGTATTTGCCGACTCTGCTCACGAGCTCTATAGGGGACGAAGGCAGCTTGGACTTGGAACTGCAACAGCTCAGCTCGGAGTGCGGTGCCCAGACTCCGGCGTGGCAGCTGCTACTGCACTGCTTAGAGGTGCAGCTACGCGTGGTAGCGCGCGAGAAGGCGCTGCTGCAGACGAATGCCGTGGATTCCTTACAGCTCCGATCGATGCGCCAGCTTGCAGACATCACAGCTGCTGCAGTAGCTTTCTCGACCCCAAGTTCATTGGCGTGGACCGTGGTGGAGGCACCTGCGGACAAGCAGTTCGAGAGCGTTATGACAAGACTCAACGGACTGATTTTCGGCCAGCAAGTTCTGTTTGAAGAGGACGAAGACGCGTGCAGCTCGAAGTGGAGCCTTCGTGACCACCTCCAGGCCGGCGACTCCGAGGACGCAACCGATGCAGCGTTAGTGGGCACACCCGTGCTGTGCCATCCGCGACTGCTGACGTGTTTCGCGATGCGTATAATGTGGAGGCAGAGCATAGCAACACCCAACGTCGACGTAGCAGCGGAGCAGCTACTCACTGAAGCTTTCTTCTCTGCACGCGTGCTGTTCACGGCGCAAGTGCTACAAGCACTAGCGTATCTCGCTATGCAAAGTGACCAAGAACTACCGTCGCACGAACAGAAACACGGAGAAGGACCAACTGGCAAGACGAAAGCGGAGATTCGCGACTTCGAAGAAGTGGAGTCGCTTCGCGACGCATCAGTGTGGATATCACTGATGCTGGCGCGGTCTCGCTTGATGGACGGCAGGTCCAATCCAGCTAAGAAGTGGAACGCTGCGGCGATGGAGGAGCAAGTGAGCGCGTTGTGTCTGCCACTCGCTCAGCAGATGCTCCTGCTCATGGACGTTGTGCTACCGATGTCTCATCAACACCACAGCGATAGCAGCCAGGGGGAGGGCGACGTCAAGTCATCGCACGTTTCGTCCGAGTCGTGTGCAGTATGTGATGGGCTATTCCCCTCGACATCAACGTCGACGTCGACTGGGACACCGTCAGCGTCTGCGTTGCAGGACAAGTGTCTGCGGAGACTCCACTTACCCCCTTTGCGGCTCTTTTTCCATCGGCAAATGTTCCCGTCAAGTCAACGCACGCTGTGCCAGCTCTGGGGGGCTCAGCTCGAGGCGAAGGCTGCTGTTTCTCGGCAGCAAGCTCGAGCCCAACACGCGCTCGTAGCTGGTGGCTCCCCCACGCAGGTTGGTTCGTTCCCACTCCAGCGACAAGTGCTGCTGCTGTCATCTCGAGCTGCAGCAGTTGCTGCTGCGGGCGCGAACTATCAACTGCTCATTTCGCTACCCCGCGTCTACATGGACCTGTTCATCCGCTACAATGAGAAGCCCACTGGCGTCTGCCAGCAGTGTGCTCAGGTGCCGCAGCACCCGGGGCTGTGTCTCTTCTGTGGAGAAGTGCTGTGCTGCTTCTCCGCGTGCTGTGAAGCTAAAGAAGGCGGCGGCGTGGGTGAGTGCACTCAGCACGCCCAGCGCTGCGGCCTTGGTCTGGGTGCCTTCCTGCTGCTGCGCGCGTGCACCGTGATCCTCTTCCTGGGGAACGAAAGACGCTGCGTCTGGGGCAGTCTCTACGTGGACAAGAACGGCGAAGAGGACCCGTACCTGCGTCGCGGCAAGACGCTGTACCTCGACCCGAGTCGCCGCTTGGCGCTGGAGACGCTGCTGGTCTCGCACAGCTTCTCGCAGAACACCGCCATCCTGCAGAACACTTCAAGGCGGGATGGCCGTCGGTACTGAGCTGCATGGCGTGACGTTGAAGTGATGAACTCGCAGCTGGAAGGTGGGGTAGTAGACTCAACAACTGTAATGATAGTACGCACATTCACGCGCATGCCGCGCGTACAACGATCGGTCTGGTCCGCGAGCATTCACGCCTCGAAGTTCGAACAGCACGTCCAAGTCTTCCACTGTTCGACGTGGACCAAGCGATGGACGGCGCCTGAGCATTAGTGATCGAATCTCCGACTTCGCGTTACGCTGGACTCGACTCGAATCATGCAAACAGTACACGCGGTAAAGTGGCATCACAGCTAATCCACCAAGATTACCGGTAGTTGAACGAACAGCGAGGATCTCCGCTGTGTCAACATGGCACGTCGACGAGAGTCTCGGCGCGCTTCCAGCACGGATGGCAGTCCTCAATTTGCCTGCCACCGCACACGCCTCGCCAACGGATCCCTTCGCCACGCCATGGTCTCTCTCGTCGCCATTGTCGCTGCTGCTGCACTCGCTGTCGTCACGCGTCTCCCGTCCCTGCAGTCGGCCGAGGCTGCGTTTGCAGCTTGTGCTGCGGCCCCCTCCAGTCCGGGAGACCGTCGCACCAACAAGGCCCAGCTCAAGGTGGCCACATTCAACGCCGCGTTCCTGTTCCTAGGGACCGAGTCGCACGATCTCTCGTGCCCGGGAGACGACTGTCCGTGGACGACGGCGGCCGATGCCGCGAGCCACGTGACTCAAATCGCGACTGTCATCAAGGCTCTGAACGCCGACATCGTGCAGATGAACGAGGTTGAAGACTGCACTGTGCTCCAGTCCGTCATCACCAAGCTCGGGGCACTCGGCGACTCGACCTACAAGCCGTACTTGGTCAAGGGCACGGACACGTCCACGGGCCAGAACTCGGCGCTGCTTACGCGCGTGGACCCTGTCGTCGACCTGCAGCGCACGGAGGTCCGAGCCACGATCCCGGTCAGCGGTTCGACGTGCCCGAGCTCCAGCGGATACTCGAGCTCCAAGGGCGTGTCCAAGCACTTGTACACGACGTTCAATGTCACGGGCTTCTCCAAGCCGATCACGCTCGTGGGCGCCCACCTGCTCGCCAACCCGGAGAGTAAGCCGCGCTGCTTCGAGCGGGAGGCGCAGGCCACGGTCCTCGCTGGTCTGGCCCAAGCCGCAGTCGAACAGGGTCACCACGCTATCATCACTGGAGACCTGAACGACTGGTCCGTCGATGTGCTGGACAAGAACAGCAACAAACCCATCAGTGCCGTCCTCTCCATCCTCGCAGGCGACAACTTCGTCGAGGTGGCGAGCAAAGTGGCCCAGTCCGAGCGCTACAGCGAATGGTACGACGAGGATGGCGACTGTGTGTACGAGGACACGGAGGTGAGCAGTCTGGACCACATTTTGGTCTCCAAGTCGTTGTCGACTGCGCTCTCCAGCGTCTCGTTCAACCACAACCTGTACACGACGTCGTGCAGCGGCTACAACAGTGACCATTACCCCGTCTCCATCGTCTTGAGCAACGTCTAATAAGGGATGGGGACAAGTCGACACGACGTCTGCCTTGTTGCCATTGTTCAAGCCAAGTACCAAAAAGCCAAGTAACACATCAACAAACAAAGGCTTACTCACGATCATTCGTACCCCCAACTGTCCTTGCTAGAGAAGCCTATCCTATGATGACCAACGTCTTGTCCTTTTTTCTTCTTTTTTTTTATTTTAAAGGTGAGTTGTATTGTGTTACTGGCATGCGCCATTTTGTACAGATTCCGTACAGAATTCCATAAAAAGGCCATTTCTAGACAACTCGAGTCCGCCGTCGACTCGACAGATTTCTAGATGTGTAGATGGTATGGCTAGAATGGTGAATATTGCTCTCTCACTCCTGCACTGCTCACAGGGGCTGCTGACACTGGCAAGCATAGTGCGGACGACGAAGACGAGTTCATCGACGCGTCTACGAGCGCTGCCACCGCAATGCTGGCGAGGGGGAGGCCACCCGCAAGCGGTGCCGGCGAGACAGAAGCAGTCCGATGAGGGTGGATTTGCCGCGGAACTCGAGATCCCTGTAAATACGCCCTCATCAGACTGCTTATGTCTCCTGCTAGGAAATGACGCTGCGTTTAAGCTGGCACAGTCACGTTGTGGTATTTGACTAATTTCAACCGCTAGAACACGGGTGACGGGGCGGCGAGTCTTCCCACTCGGTGACACCGGCATTAGAACGTATAATAGTTACGCAGTCGAAGGCCGTGATAATGTCACGGCCCTCGACTGCCGCAAGACGCTCATTGAACAAATGGCGGGCCCGTTCGAGCCACTTGGTTCATTGATGATAGTTAGCAGCGCCATAGTATCGGAATCGCTGTAGCCTTGCGGCCCTGTGGGCCCGCAGCGCTTGCTTGCAGGCACCATGATCGCTGCTGAGTGGTGGGGCTTGCCAGGGAGTACTATTGACGTGCGTGGGTGAGGGTCACTTCAACTTGAAAGTGGCTCCTCGGATCTGTACCGAATCTATACATTTAGACAGCAAGTGGTCTGCGGGCTGTACGAGGTCTGTACACGATTTTTTAGACACGAAATCTGTACGAAAATAGCCCACGGGAATCGGTCCACTTCTTAATAGCTGCCTCCACCTCTTCTTCCGTGATGGGGTCATCCATTCCTGCCAAATCTGTCTTCCTCCACTTATGTTTCATCTTGTCTACGTAACGAGCAGTCTCATTACGGTCAACGTCCTTGCTGTTCATGATTGGGTACCACGCATCAGCTAGAATGTTGGCTTTGTCGTTGGGATCCCTTGAGGAATCTCGCTTTGCCGGCTTCAGTTGGTGAATCACGTTGTCTCCAAAACGCGTACAAATCCTACGAAAGAAAAACTTTGAGGATGCCCGCTCACTCCACGTATGTTGTCTGGTTAATCTTTTCCTACGAAGATTCCGACGTTGATTCTGTAAATCATTCAGCTGCTGTAGTAGTTCCTTTCGCTTTTGAAAGAGTACAGGTTGTTCCTCTTGTTCACATTTCCGAAGCTTTTGCATCAATCTCCTGATCCGCTGTCGATAGCCATTTGCTACCTTGCGCCTACATTGGCGCTTGAGTTGCGTAAGCTCCGTGCATAGATTTGCTTTGAGTTGATCCCACTTCTCAGCTAATTGTGCTCCGTCATCGTGATTGTTTCTTCCTAATTCACTGTGAAAATCCGCTAACCTCGTCTTTATAAGTTCTTTCGCGGCTGTTGTTACGTACGTCGGCATCGGGTAGACAGATGATTGTCGCTTGATGCGGACCGGGTTTGTCGGGCTTTGGAGGTGAATTCTCACACCGTAATGGTCCGATTGAAGTGGACATTTGTTCTTTTCAACCCTCCGAATCCACGTCTGCAAGTCGCTCGAAAGGTACCATCGATCGATTCTGCTCGAGCCGGTTTGGTTGTGCGCCACCTTGTAGAAATATGTATGGTGCTCGCTTGCAAAATAGTTTTTAGAGGCCTTACCTACGTTCTGAGGCTTGAGGCTCTCCACAGAATCGACTAGCCGTGTCCGCTCGACCCACTCTTGCAACTGTACACGCCCAACATCTCCTGTCGTTGACTTAGTACGTCTATCCATCGCTCGATCGATGACACAGTTGAAATCTCCTCCAGCAATCACATGTGTTCCTTCTGGAATCGGGACTTCTGCAAGTTGCTTGAAAAATCGCTTTCTCATCTGTGGGTCTGATGGTGCGTATAAATTCATCACTAAAAGTTCTTTTCCCTGTAGTGAGCACTGGATAAATTGTCGGTAGTCAGTCCACAAGTCCTCTCTCCAGGGCAAGGCATTTTGTATGGCTCCATGCGGGTGTACTAGTATTCCAACGCCGCCATGGCGGGCTCGTGTGGGGTCGCTGCCAGCATGTGCTGGAGACCAGAAAGAGGCGATTGAGTTTGCTGTCGTCTTAAATCCCCATACTGATATGTATTGGCGCTCCGCAAACTCTGACTCCGCTACGTCGAGGTGAGTTTCCTGAATGAGTACAATGTCATCAACTCCATGCCGGTGCTTCTCTCTGAACCCTTGAAAATGCTGAGGTAGTTGTTTAATATAAGAGGCCAGACCGCCTACATTGTAGGTGGCCATCCCATAGGTATGATCGCTCGCAGTAAGTTCGCTTTTTTGTTTTTGTTGCTTTGGTAACTCAAATTTTATACGTGTCCGTCGTTTAGCTCGATGGTGTTGGAAGAGATGCTGAACGTTGCGTGCATGATCTCGTTTAGACACCTTCGAGCCAAAGTTTCGCATCGAAGCCTGGACAAGGCTTCGTTGTGCGCTCCCACCTGTTTCCTCCACTACACAGTCTCCGAGGCACTCAGCGTTTTGAGCTTGGTCTCCGTAGTAATACCAATAGTCTCGTTTGTTGCTGGTGCTCCTTTATCATGGAACTGTGCATCTGAAGCAGCGCTATGTTTCTGAGCGTTTTTAATCGTGTGGTTCGCCAATAGAGTAATTGTTCTCATGTCATTCTTACCCTTTGGCAATCTTTTCCACTCCGAACGCATGCAGTAGCTCCTGATGTCTGTCGGCCATTGTTTCAAATGCCTTCGGGTCTCTGATGCTGTCTGAAGTATTGTCAGGGTAGGTCACTGCTTGGAAGTGGTTATTACCTCTGTTCCGGTTCAGCACTAGGACCATCGGCTGTATTTGTGCTTGGCGAAGCTCAATCATCATTTGCTTTGGGTTTCCGACATTCAGATTTTGGAAATATGGGAATTCACTCGTGCATCCGTTTGTATTTGTCCTCTGTTTGAAGAGGTACACTCCGAGGTGGGCACTGCCATTTTCGTGAACATCAATAATGTAAATCGGCTCCCGCATGAACAAAGCGGTCCCTTTGAGCATCGTGTGACTTACCCAGCAGCTTTGAGGCACAGGAACATCCACGCTGCGTTTGCGTTCAGCGTCCAGATACAATGCAAGTCTGTCGATTGTGGGTTCATGTACTTCATCCTGGGATAACGAGTACAAAGCCCCCGGTTCCATCGACAAATCGATCGCACGGGCTTCTACTAGGAAGTGCAGCTTTGCCAGAAGTAAATTCAGGATTTTCCTTTTCATGATAGTTGCCTCCATGATCTGTTTTGACGTCATCGACAAGGTTTCTCCATACAAGTTGTGCATTACCGCGAAGAGAGCAGCCCAGCCACACTGTCCGTTTGGCTCCACATCCGTGACTGCCCCACCTAATGCTTTGATCCACATCTCCAATGTAAAATGCAGTTCGGTTGGATTTACCCCTACAATTCTAGGTTCGTTGTCATCTTCTTCAGTGAGGGCGTTGCCCTTTCCATCTAGTGATGGTCCACGAGAAGTCATCTCTTCAAAATCAGACACGTCAGCTTTCATTTCCTCGTCGCTGTTGTACTCCCCATCTCTTGTTGTTGCAACTGGGTATACTTTGGCAGCTGACTTCAGCACTTGTTGCGATTGAGGTACATGCTCATGTATCTTGTCAACTGGGGTAGTACATGTAGCTTCAGTCGAATAAAGAACACCGGGTCCTGTTCTGTAAGTATCGAAAAGCGAAAGCTGCCTTGACGCTTTCTTTATCGGAAGATCCGCCTTTGTTCTGGCTGCTGGTAGCGCGACGGAGCATATTGTGGGATTGGACCCTTGGCGTAAAATCTTAGTATCTCGGCGCATATTGGGTTGCTGGACGCGACATGCTGCCTGCTGAGCAATTGCTGATGCATTTTCCGGTGTTATGATACTCGGTGTATCGTCTTCCCCTGCTGGCTCCGTAGACGTATTGGCTCTGACCCGTTTTAGAGGTGAAGCTTGGTCCTTCTGTGCTGGTTCGGGTGAAGCCGTTTTGCTCATCTGAGCGTTATTAGCTAGCACCTTGGCCCTCTCAATCTCGCTACGAATCGTAGTATCCTCCGTAGCACACTCTTCTTCTGCGCGTGGTTCATTCATCTCTTCATCATCTGGGGCAGGCGGGGTTGTCACTGTCACGTGGACTTGTGCTCCATCTGAGGCACCAGGAGTTAATATCGTTTTCGGGCGGCAAGTTCCTCCGTCGTTTGTGTTCAACGTATCTAACAGCGCCAATAGTTGATCCACATCCTGGATATCCTCGGGTGAGGTTGCAGCCTTCTCGATAGGCGAGATATGCGACCAGTCCGAAATCTTGAGCGTACGCTTGTCTGCTACGTGCTTTTGATCTTCGTCCTTAACGACCAACGTCTTGTCCTTCTCATAGCCGATAACTCCGACTTGTGCTGCGTGTAGAAGATCTCAGCGACATGCTGTACTGAGTTAAGCGTAAACGGTTCGCCTGTAGGATTGTCAGTGTGCAGTGTGGAAATACATGTAATACACGAGCTCGTAAAAGCTCGTAAGGTTGCATCCAACAGAATTTCTCCCAGAAGACCAGCATGGGGATGCCCAGTGTCTTGCGGACGAGCTCCGTCGGTCCCTTAGGCGGACCCCACTTGCTGGGAAATTGGACGAGCGACAGAAAGGCTTTGACCTGGAAGCTCAAACTCCGTTGAGAACCAAAGTACTTGCAAGAATAAACATCCATTTACCATGAAGGGCCTTCATAGTTCCTTTAGACGATCGCCAACGTCTCGTCTTCGTCATAGCCGAACTCGGACTTGTACTGCGTGAAGATGCGCTCGATCTCAGCGACGTACTGCGAGTGAACGGCGCGAACCTCTTCGTCCGTCGGATTGTCATTGTGCTCTGTGGAAATGGGTTTCCCATACACGAGTCCGTAGCGTTTGCCCTTGGCGGGGACTTTGGGCATCCACCAGAACTTTCCCCAGAAGACCAGCACGGGGATGCCCAACGTCTTGCGGAAGAAGCTGGTGACACTCTTGGGCGGGTTCCACATGCTACGAAACACCCACGCGATGCGTCAATTTGAGGACACACACAGAGTTACAGACAGAGTGGGGCACTATGGCAAATCCAGGTGCTGCTTGTTGCTTTTGTGGCAAATTGAATAGTGTCTGCTATTGTCTTGCTTATCCTAATCGGTTCAATCCTCTCTGCTCGTCTTCTATATGTAGTGCCCCTGGGTGCGGCCCTTTACCCGAAGGGAGAATGCATGTCGATTACGCTGTGCTGTTTACCCCAGCAGTTGGCTGCTGAGTGCTGGTGTGGTGCCACGGAGTGCTGGTCTCGATTGCTCGAGCTTACCAACCTCTCCTGAATGCTGGTGGTGGTTGTTCTTGTTTGTTCTTGCAGCCAAGGAATGTAGGTAGCCGACGAAGTGTTGCATGCATGCGATGCAGGAGGAGCATGGCTGTGAGAATCCCCACAGTGCCCCCCAAGCCGTGCTTACTCTTGCAGAGCAGCAACTGCTGCGCGAAGTCCGTCGGAAGAGCTCTCGGCAACGTACTCAGCCACTTTGGCTGGCACATCGTTGAACAGTTCTTCCAGGCCTTCGTAAGAGTTCTCTGCATCCTCCAAACCTTGCCACGATACCTCCAATTCCCAGCGCGACAACTCGTCATTGTAGCGCGCGCCGCAGAATCGCTCCACGTTAAGGAGAAGCCCTTGGTTGGAGACGTGCTGCATCATTTCCTCAGTGATATCGAGGCTTGAGTCGGCGTAGAATTTCAAACGAGAACCGTGTACATCATGACGGGCTTTGGTGATGAGATGTTCAATGATGAACGAATGCGAGAGGGCATCAATCACCTTGAATGGCCGGACCCAACGGACCATGAGTTTGTTCCCTGGTAGTCGAGCATCCACCCGAGACCATAAAACAAAGTCTCCTTCCGAAAAGTTGCATGGGGCCCCTTTTTTTGCTGCCATTTGCTGTAGACGACGGCGCTCACGTATGTCCGCAACCTCTTTGTGCATCTCCTGGAGGCTGCGGCGTAGCTCATCAAGTCGTTTCACAATGGCCGGCTTGCTCAGATCGACGCAATCGGTTCGTCATCGTGGCTGCGATGCGGATTCCAAATCACATCCAGTGCACTAGTAGGTGGCAACCCCGTGAAAAGCTCCACAGGAGCCTTGTCACCCAATGATGGTAGCTCCGTGTGGTTCAAATTAGCTTGGACTACCGGAAGCAAGTACGGCCACTCCTTGGTGTCCAGCTGATACTCCATAAGGAGCACTCTGAGCACCTGCAGGACATCGCGGTTCACTCGCTCAACAGTGCCGTTGACCCACGGACTGTATGGCAGCGTGAAGTCCTGCTTGCTTTTCAACCGGCTGCTAAGCAGATTCAACCCCGAGTTGCGAAAATGGGTGCCACAGTCAGACTGCCAGGTCTCCGGAGATCCGAATCGCTTATACCAGTCCATGATGGCTTCAGCGGCTATGAACGCAGTCGGGGAGCTGCAAGCGACCAGCTCGCAGAAATGCGTCAAATCGTCCTTCAACACGAGTACGTAGCGCAGGCCCCCATGACTCGGAGTCAATGACAAAAAGTCCCAGTGCACAACCTCATTACGTCTGCTGCACTTTAGCGTAGGTCCCCACGGGCGCTGAATCACATGCGGTCCCTTCACGTGCTTGCACAAAAGACACGTTCGCACGAATCGCTTGATAATACCAGTGGCATCATCCAATGCAAAGCGACTCATTGCGTTCAGCATTGCCTGCTCTCCTCGATGTCCGTGGGAGCCAGCGTGGGCTACGACCAATATGCGAGCCAGCAAACGCTTTGCTGCTGCAGGAATCCACGGTTTGCCGTCAACACACACCAATCCATCCACCACTGTGTGGTCAGGTGGTGCTGATCGTACATGCCTCTGCTGAGCGTCAGCAAGACTTTCGTTTGAAGGCCAGTCAAACGCGCTGTCCTCCAATGGTCGAAGCTGTGAGATTTCTTGCGCGCTGCGGGTCCGCACAAAGTTAATCTTCTTCACGGACTGACTGCCATCCCGCACATGCCACCATCTCGACACGATGTCCGCCCATAGGTTATTCGCTCCGGGAATATGCTCGATTGTGTAGATGTACCCAGTTAGACGCATGGTCGAACGCTGCAGCTTCGCCTTGACATGCTTCTTGAGCTCTTTGTCCGGGTCAAAAATTGCGATCAGGTTCGCATGGTCACAGTATAACCGAAACCCATTTGCACGCTGCAGCAAATACTCCAGTGTAGTGCACGCTTGCACAATCGGAAACGCTTCCTTTTCAACGATACTCCAGTTGGCCTGTGAGTCGCGGAACATTCCCCCTTTGCACACCAGCAACTGATGCTGTTGCTCATGGATGGGCAAGTCATTCTTCCAATCCGCAACCTGCGTCACCACTATAGCATACCCCACATCACTTGCGTCTGAGAACACGCAGATCTGCTGGCTGGGGTCTGGGAACGCGAGCGGAGTCGACGCGCCGATGCGTTCAAGCATCATGATGTAAGCGGACTTCTCATCATCGCTCCAAACCAACGGTATGCGCAACGCCTGCTGTCGACGTCTGCTCGTGCCCTTCAACGCTGCATCGAGCTTGGCTTGTAGAGGCGCCGCATGCCGAGCGAAATCCACAATAGAATCTCGAAGCCAATTCGCGGCGCACAAGAAGTATTGTAGATCTCCAGCCGTCTCTGGTAATGGCAGCGCCCTCAGTGCATCAACTCGCTCGGGGTCATGGGCAACACCATCTCCACTAATGAGTCGTCCACACCACTTGGCCTGAAGCTGGAATAGCTTACTCTTCATGATGTTGAGTTTCAAATTAAACTCACGAAGCAACTCGAAGAACTTCCGCAAAGCCTGCAGAAATTCCTCGACAGTTTTTGCAAAAAGAATAACATTATCGATCCAGATCAGCACTGCATTGTAGAGCAACGGGTCGAACACGAACTGCATCTGGTTCTGGAAGTGCAATGCACTATCGGTAGCTCCTTGAGGCACTCGGGTCGGGGTGTAGATCGCGTCAGGGGTCATAAAGCTGAACATCTCTTGCGAGTCCGCGTGCAAGCCCATTTGCCAAAAGCCTTTGTGGAGGGCAAAGCTGGCAAATCCACATGACCCACGAACCGAACTAGTTACCACCGACAGGTTGGGTGCTGTGCCCGCAATAGGCACAGTCATTGCGTTCAACCTTCGGTAGTCTACGGTCATCCGAAATTCCCCTTGCGTTCCAGGTTTCTTCACAGGAACGACTGCTGAAGCCCAGCGACTTAAATTGTTCTTGCGAATCAATCCCCGGTCTTCTAATTCCTTCGTGTATTCTCGAAGGAACTGCTGTTGCAACGGCGGGTAGCTACGAGCCTTGCAGCGATAGGGTACAGCATCAGCTTTCAACTGAACCCTCAGTGGTTCCACTCGTGCTGGTTCCCCGGTCTCCAACTCGGAACGAAAGACATCTCTGAACTCCGACACTAGGTCGCCCAGTGCATCTGCATGCTCCGCCGGAAAACCGTTGGACACTGCTTCCGTCACCATTGTGCGCAAACGTTCAGCATGTGTCCCAGCGTCGATAATGCCAAACACAGAGTCAGGTGGAAGACCATCATCTGAGTCATCAAGGTTCGGCGCCACCACAAGCTGCTCAATCATCCGGCCCATGTCAATTCCAAGCGAGCGCAAAGTTATCTTGCCCAGCAAGAACTCATCAGTGTCTGCATCCAGTACCGTGCACGGAACTTGATATAGGTTGACAGGTCCCGCTGCTGTGTTTATGCGCAGATCCAGATGTGCTTCCTCTGTACACACTGTAACTCGACCATCGTACATCTCCACCTCCTGCGGCACTGCAAGTGGTTCCAACCTGACGTCACTTTGCAGCTCGACAAGGTCGTCAATCACACGGCGCGGCACAACGTTGGCGTCGGCTCCACTATCCGGGCAGAATGGTACGTCAATAAGGTCATTGAGGCGGACAGACTGGCCATCGCCTGCCGCATAACCTCGTAGACGCCATCGCTTCACCTGCCTGCGGCTGCTACGCATCTCGGTCATTTTCTGCCGAGCGCTCTCTTTCTCTGCATCACTGGCTGTTGGGCAGTCGTCTAGCCAATGCGGGCCCTTGCATACCCAGCAGCCTGTGCGAGGCGGTTGCCTCTGCTGGGGTTTCGAAGCTGCTGCAGCTCCATGCTTGAAATGCTCAGGCCGTGGCTTGTTCTCACCCTGAGCCGTGGGTTTTGATGCCGGTGTTGCTGCCCTCACCACTGGAGCTTGTTTCTTAACGTCCTTGCTCTTTCCAAACTCCTGTCTGAGATAGTGGTAATGCTGTTGCAGACGGGCGCGCTGCAATACAAGAGGATAGAGCTTCACGCAGCTCGTTGCGGCCTCTCGATGTTCCAGCTTTACCATGCGTTGAATCTCAACCCGCAGCTCTTTGGGCTGCAGACTGTTGATTAGCAGCTTACAGCGCTGCTTCATGCGAGGCTTGAAGAATGGGTCTGTTTCCGGGAATATCCCGAGCTGTGCTGTCAGCCCATTATCCTCAATGATGCGGTCAAAGTCGGCGAAGTAATGCAGAATGCGGGCATCACAATCGTCAATGCGCAGGTTCATCTTTAATCGGTCGCGAAAGAGACGATCCAAATCAGGAACGTGAGCGTTCTTCAGGTGGTTGCACCGATTTTCGATTTCAGCCACCAACTCAATGTCGTTCACCTCAGCGACGGACTTGAACAGGACGTAACGGGCGATCACGGCCAGAATATCGACGTCGAAGCAAGACTTCACGCTGGCGCAAATGCGTTCTGGGTTCTCTCCAGTTGTCGCACAGCGCTCGGCAATCTTGTCCACATAACTCTTCCTCTCCCGAGTCCACGTGACAAGTGACGCCTGGTCCCACGACTTCAACTTCGGGGCCGTGATGAACTCGTACACGGGCTGCGGCACGCTCATCTCGACGTCGCCGTCGCTGTCCAAGCGGTAGCCACCACTCATTGCTAGTGCGAGAGAGCTTGGCCTTGCTGCGCGGCGTGAGGTGCGTTATTGCGTGCGATGCGATGCGATGCGAAGACTTGAAAGCCAAAGAATTCTTTATGGCAAATCCAGGTGCTGCTTGTTGCTTTTGTGGCAAATTGAATAGTGTCTGCTATTGTCTTGCTTATCCTAATCGGTTCAATCTTCTCTGCTCGTCTTCTATATGTAGTGCCCCTGGGTGCGGCCCTTTACCCGAAGGGAGAATGCATGTCGATTACGCTGTGCTGTTTACCCCAGCAGTTGGCTGCTGAGTGCTGGTGTGGTGCCACGGAGTGCTGGTCTCGATTGCTCGAGCTTACCAACCTCTCCTGAATGCTGGTGGTGGTTGTTCTTGTTTGTTCTTGCAGCCAAGGAATGTAGGTAGCCGACGAAGTGTTACATGCATGCGATGCAGGAGGAGCATGGCTGTGAGAATCCCCACAGGCACTCACTCGTACAGCCACTTCTCACCGAAGACGAATGTTGGTACGAGGTCTGCGCCATGGCTCATGGCGAGCTTGACGAAACCCAGACGATTCTTGAGCACTAGTTGTGTCTGAATATGCAGGAAAAATAGCAGTACAGCACTGTAGTCAGTCACCCATACCTGTAAATTTCCATTATGAGCTCACCCACCTCCTTTGAGTTCGGATTCGTCTTGAAGATCCCAGCCACGCCGCCAGGATACACGACGATGCTGTTGCCCTCGTCCAGCACCTTTTCGCCCGTGGATCTCGAGGCGTCGACTCCGCCCATCCACAGACACAGCTCGTGTCCTAGTGGGATGTAGAACATTGGCGACGCCCCGAGGACTGAGGAAACGTGGCGTGGATGGATGAGTGAATCCCTGTCAACACTTGCAGTAGCGCAGTACTAATAAGAGCATCTAACTAGTCGACAGCTTACTTCTGTACTTGATGCCCGGGAAAATGTCCTCAAAGCTGCCACCGAAGATGGCGATCCGGGAGAGGACGATGATCCCGTGGGGGTGGAAGTAGGATATATTACAGGTCATGAACGTCACAAAAAAATACATGAGCTCACATACAAAGACAACAGCAGGAGCGACGCAGCCAGCTATATCAAAACACACATGACCAACGTAATTAGGTCACAGGGTGGGTACGTGACCAAGCATGTAGATCACGTGACCAAAGTGATCAAAGTGATCTACATGCTTGGTCACGTACCCACCCTGTGACCTAATTACGTTGGTCATGTGTGTTTTGATATAGCTGGCTGCGTCGCTCCTGCTGTTGTCTTTGTATGTGAGCTCATGTATTTTTGTGTCGGTTGCGCGGAAGGAAAGTTATGTTTGCTATGAGTAGAATCATTATCAGCGGCCCAACGATTGCGAGCACTTCCGAAACAGTAGCCAAGCCTACCAGCACGCAGTATCGTCAGACATCAGCGTACAGCTTCCCTACGACAAATAAAAAAGCAACAAACTTGGTCTCCCGTCCTACGACACGCTCGGCTCTCGCGCGCCAGAATACAAGTGAGGATGTTGGATCATCCCGCGGTAATACACACAAGTTCCGTTGGCTCAACAATAGGTGGTCCAGAATGTTTTGCCGAGGTTTCTGCATCTGCATTTCCAGCCACAGACCTCGAACCCGAAGAAAACCGGAGACTGCCCCCTGTGGTCCCCAATACATCGGTACGGCCCATTGTGACGGGCGTATCAACCTCAACGCCGACACGACCCGAAACCTCCCACAGCATAGATACTTGTGAAGGTCAAAGACTTGTCCCCGCCTGCAACTTCACCGAGCTACTCATGTCGCCGCATTTGAACGCCACCTTGTCGTAACCTCAACTGAATTCAGTACCACATCCCTAACTAACAGCGCAATAGCACTTCGCCTACAAAACGAAGTGGAAGGACTAAAGTGTACTTCGATGGATATGCGTACACGCGAGCAAATTCCACCGCAATCAAAATTACCTATAGGTGCAGTTTCTATCGGAAACGAAGACTGTGTTCGGGGATCCTCGTGTTCTACGCTGCTACGATGGCCTATGATGTTGCTAACATGACCACACACACATGTCGGTCCGGCGCACAAAGTGATGATCGGGTTGATGACGCCGCATATTGTGCGAATGTGGGAGATGCCATGAAAAAAATACGTAGATGACCTCACTGAACACGACATGTCGACTAAGACGGTTTGGTCGATGGCTTACGAGAAGTTCTTCTCAAGGGCAGACGTGGTAGCTCGTGGACTCAGCCGAAACCAAGTTCTAACTCGTGTGGACAATGCTAAAGCAGCTGCAAATGGTTCCAGCATTCTATCTGTACTGGAATCTCCGATGCTGTTAAAGGTGAAGAACGATGTTGTCGGGTTCTTGCAGTTCAACTACATGTGGGCGTAATTAGCATTGACCTAACGAGAATGAACATGCAAAAGCACTCACATTCTTCGCTTTCTTTCAAAACTCAGCTTGTTTAGAATCATTAAGTGTCCGAAGCACCTCAACGTTGTCAACGGAAGCGGCTACATGTAGCGGTGTGTAGCCGAAACACGAGTCGACCTCGTTCATGCTCACGCCAAGAGTTAGCAGTGCTTCCATGACGTTGACGTGGTTGTAAGCGACTGCTGCATGCACTGAAGACCACACCTATTATCACGGAGTGAGTCTCAAATGTGTCGTTCATATAGGAGGAGCAACCTAACGATACCTTAGCGTTTTGGCACGAGGACATAAAGGCCAAGCAAGGCAAGCCGGGAACGACTTGTCGGGTGGTCGCATCCCAATACTTCGCTATCCATGTATTCACTTGTTCATCGACGGTACCTTTCGCTGTGCCCCAAGGCAATTCTACCGGATCGTAACCCTCATGACTATTCGTGCCACTAATGTTCACCTTGACTGACAACGAACAAAACCAACGACGGCTATCTACAAATTCTTCAATGCATTGAGTTAGCCGTTCAAAAATAAACCAGACCCCGTGAATGTTGTTTTGCGACTTCGAGGCGGCTCTCATATTCGAAGTTCGTGGCCATCTTCCGTCTGCATGTACACACCAGCGACGACGCCAACGATAGTGCTGGAGGAGAAGAAGAACAAGATATGCAACTGTCGGACGATGACCTCGGATTATTGTACGATACATTGTTCGACTACGAAGAAAAGGAGAAGACAGAGGTAGCGAATTAGTCGTAGGCTTTGCGCTGCTTGGACCGCAAGAACGGACAAGTGCCTTACAAGTTTGAGTTTGATCATAAATAAACATTAGATAATCGATCTTTCACTTTCAAACTTTGCTGTTGTTCGTTAGCTTGCTATGTGTTTCTAGGTGTGACCAGACGATTTTGGTCACGTGATCAAACGGTGTGACCAAAGTCGTTCATGACCTGTATTATTGACTACCGGGGGTGGAACCCGAAGATGTGCCGCTTGTTGGGGTCCAGCTCCTGCTCTCGGATGATCTTGAGCCTGGCACACAAGCTCAATAACCACGGATGTCACGGCTACACACGAGAGGTGACGCACCTGAGGAACTGGTTGAGCAGCCCCCAGAGACTGGAGGTTCGTAGACCCTCCCACACGTTGCCCTGGCCCGTCTTGTGGGCCCCGCTGAAGAACGACGGCAGGTAGAGCACCACCATCGCCACGGACACGTAGTCCAGACCGATGTTGTGGAAGAGGTAGAACAGGAGGAGGAAGGGCACCCCCCACACGAAGTAGTGCAGGATCACGAAGCTGAAAAGGTCCGTGGCCACGTTTTGCAGCCACCGAGGCACTCGAGTGTCCTGGGGGGAGAACCCGGGGCGTCGTACACCAAAACGTCCTCGGACTGCTGCTCGTGGCATTCCACGATCGGGTTGGGCGACATCGCTGATACCGTGGAAAAGATAAAGTGGCTGATCGATCTGAAGATCGGAGACTCTCCGCCTCTCCGGGAGAGGGCCCTTTCGTGATGAACGCCAGCCTACCACTCTACTGCTCCCGTTCGAAGCACCCATGAATCCTGCCGTGAGATCTGAGTCGACAACGTCTTCCACGTGATGACTGCTGGAAATAGTGTAGGTAGATGACGTCAGGATTCCTGAAGCTTGAACTGTAGCCATCTTTATGCCTGTACCGCTCTGTTAGCCCTGTTGGAATGCATATCGAGGCATGGTTCAACGGCAGTGAGAAAGTGGTGAGAAACAAAGATAAGTAGTGAGACCAAGACCGTGCCTGGGACGGGTGAGCACCCGCGAGTGTTGGTAGCAAGGGCCTTTGGCCAAGCAGCTAACACCAAATCAACTCAGTTTTCATTTTTCCTTCTAGTGAGCATCGGAGTGCAGATTCCAAAAAGCCCCACACCATCGACTCGGCAGCAGCCAATTCCAAAGCTGCCACGGATGACGACATCCGTAGTTCGTTGCTCTGTCGTGAATGGGAAGTCTACCGTTTTGATGCCACGATCACAGCTCGGGGTCGTATCCGCCAAACACACATTCCCTGACGAAATCCGACAAAACTTTGCCTTACCTTATTCACTACCGGTACAGGTATCAATCAATACCTCGCGGTGGTTGATTCCAGGCATCTCAAAAATTGCTGAAGTAATTCGGTTTCCCTTATACCTTGGCCATGCAGTCAACCCTGCACTTTCCCTCCCAACAGGACGCCCCAGGCGGACGATATTGTGGTTTTGGCATCGGCAGGTGCCGTTCCAACGGCGCAACGATGCGAAGCCTGCACAAACCTACAGTCTCAATCTCGGATACCAGTCTTGGCCATCGACTGCACCGCCCATTTCGGGTTTTGCCTCATCCAGCTCCAACTACTTCGCACTCGGATAGTCCCCAACCACCGTAAAATGTGGCATCGATTTGGTCTGCTCGCCTTCTTCCTCGGTGCGTCTCATTGCGCCATCGCTGCTGCGGACGACACCAATGGCTGGCACATGTCGCCCGTCAAGGTCATTCACGCCCGTGTGCAGGGCGATGCCCCCGTGTGGAACGAGGAGGCCAAGCTGTGGCTGTCCAAGTACGGCGATACCAAGGAGCAGCAGTACATGAACAACCTGGACACAGTCAACATGGCGTCCGTGGAGGGCGCGCTCATGTACGTGCAGGCGGAGGGGATTAACGTGAACGAGCAGTCGGTCAAGTGCCACCGCAAGAACGACATGCAGTACGTCGTGTTCTACGAGATGACCATCGTCCAGCCGACGTACGGTATCAAGTACTACGAGAGCCACTCTCCTCCAGAGTACGGCGACTTCGTGGCCATGGATGGTGCCAAATGCACGAATGCCGGAGCGGATCTGCCCCAGAGCTGCAAGATCTACAACGGTCTGGACGGTGAGAAGCGCATTGGCCCCATGGTGGGCTGCAACCCGCAGGGATCGGACCCTCGCGCGCCGTACCCCGCCAACTTCTGGTTCTCGTACCCCAATTCGTGCGTCCAAAAGTACCGAGCGGAGAAGACCGACCAGTGTCGTGCAGAGTTCCCGGGCGGTCTGTGCCCCATGGGAGTGCAGCCTGACGGCGACAAGTGCTCGTTCAGCTACAAGGTCCTCGGCTACTTGAACATCGACGACCTCGTGGGTATCACGAAAATGGGATTCGGCACCTACCAGCAGTTCTGCGAGAGTGGCGGTGTGGAGTTCAAGGCTACGAACACCGGCCACGGATTCGAAGTGGAGCAGTGCATCGACTTCTGGAAGAACCCTGGCGACCAGAACGCCAACGCGAACCGTGCCGCTCAAATGGTGGCCACGTACAACCAGTTGGCGGGTAATGGCACAAGCACCAACATGGAGCCGCTCCCACCAGTTGAAGCACTGACGGCTGCCAACCCCAAGTGCTACCAGAACAGCGCCTCGTGCGCTCACGCTCAGTTTGGCTGCAGCCGTGAGCAGTACTCGCAGATCTGCTCGGTGTGCTCGTCCGCTGCGGATGGTTGCGTAACTGCGCCCGCAGGCTACTCGTTCCCGGAGCTGTCGGCCCCCTAATACGAGTGCTTGACCTTTTCACAGCTTAGCAGGCTGTAGAGCGACGCCGATCTTTAGCCTTCAGCTAGGGGTCGGCGGTTCTTCCAAGACTGCAATCTCAGCAGTACACAAGCAAGTATGAGAGTACATGTGCATGTACAGACAGCAAGTTCAACGCCTATTCGACGTACACACGCGTGGGTTCCTTCCTGTACATGGACCAATGTAATAACTCTCGGTTAATTAAAAGACCTGCCTTGGCAAGAAGTTGCGTAGTTGCGTAGATGGTGGATGATGAGCCTTGACCAAATTGCAAACAGAAATGTATTTCTCCCCACGCATCTGCGCTATTATAACGGTGGCCGCGGAGAAGATCCGCTCGAAGCAGGTGTGGTGGGCCATCTGCGTGTTCGGGTGGCCCAGCCACACTCTTGATGTTTGTCTCGCAGAGTGCAGCAGCCGATTCTGGTACATGTCACTCAATTGCCATGCTGAGGCCCTAGTCAAGAGTTGGCAAACCGAGTACAGTATAATACTCATATAATATAGTAATCAGGGATTATTAATAGTAGTAAGTGCATAATACTGGCATATTATGTCAGTACTACTAATAACCCATGTTATTATACTCGATGTTTGCCAACCTCTACTACTGCTAGTATCAGAGAATATATTATATTCTCTGATACTAGCAGTAGTATTCCGTTTCAGCACCCTGAACTACTATAGTACCTATTAATTTATTTTGACTATGGTACCGTAATGTCGAAATTGAAGCAAATACCGCAGCTGACGTCTCCATACCGCGAGCAGTAAAATGACAGTACTATTGGGGCGACAGGATGAACTCTTGGTTACTATAGTAATAGTAGTTTGGAATTATTTCAAACTACTGGCGGAAGGTGTAATAGTACTAGTACTGGCGAGCGGATTACATGTACTGCGGATTTTCATCAGCCACCAGGAGATGAATGGATTGTCGGTGGGGCTTCTCGGTGATTGCCTCCACACAAGCCAGTTTACAACCGTTCCCCGCGTCGTTCCATGTTGGCACGTTGGGGATTGTGTCTCCGCAAAATAGACTTTGGACTTTTCGACCCGACGCGCTCCGGAATCCGCGCTTTATCTTCCCCACATGCACCCGTACAATAAAGTTGTCTCCAGGACAGGACACTATTCAGCGCGTAAGCCTTACGGTAACGGTAAGGGGCCATGCACTGTCCTATTAGTACCAAAAATCGGCTGCGAAGTGCCTGGTATGATACAATGTAACACGGACGTGGATAGGCAGACGATAGTTTACAGTTAGCATCTGAGTTTCTACCAAATCAATAACAAGCGTACAAAACAGCATGGGAAACAAACAAACGAATTTGGATTTCAGCGACCCAACTGAGCATTTACTGTCCTAACAGCGACGGTACCGCGTCTGTGAATTTCTAACGCGAGGAAATTCCCGGTCACAACGACCCAAAATACATGCTGAAGTCACTGCGGGTGCAAATGTTGACGCTAGATCGTCGGCTGGAAGTGTGAACGGGGCGATTCGCGGCTCTGGTGCGGAGCTCAAGCCTTGCTCGTCTATTATTTCTTGCCTATTGTCGCTTGGGGGCAACTGTCATGAACAGGATATCCTTGGGAGCGTTGACGCTCTTTTTGTTCCTACCTACGTTCCATGTCATGATCTTCTATCGCATCCCCAATATGCGCCCGAACTCCATAGGTGCGAAATTACACATATTGAGGACGCGTTCGGGGCCTTGCACACATAGACAACGGTCGTACACGGGCGACGGAGAAGAGCATTCGTCGTCGGAGTAGTCGTGGCTTGTCGGAAGCTCCGCGCGAGCTAAAGCTCGTTTCCGGGCTTCTTCCTCGACAAATAGCCGATCCCACCGTTCATGTGCCTCGTTGTCCAGCTTTTGTTGTGTCCGTCGGACTCGGTTTCGGGACGGCGCCGTGGTGACTGAGCTGATTGCACTCTAATTAGGAAGTTTGGCGACGAAATAGGACTTCAGAGGCAGCCTGGGAAGGTACACCCTGCGGCGGAAGGGAGCGAGCAGCTAACACCTGGTCTCCGTATCTTGCATTTCTTTAGGAATTTCTACATCGATGACCACCTACCCCGGTACCTTCTCTAAATCAATTCTACATGGGTGACCATGTGTTGCGTCGGGGTATCTGTGGTATTATCATGTGGCCCCGACTTAGTTCTATTGACACGCAGCACGACACTAACCGAGAGGAAAATGAATGATCGCGATGTGCAGTCCGAACTGGTGTTTTTGTGCACGACAGATCGCCAAGCACCAAAATCCGCATACTTTAACGCAGTCAAAACACAAAAATATCAGGTATTTTACACCCACCCAAAAAGTGCTGGACGGTCGCCACGAGCCATTTTGGTTTTCGCCTCCCTGCCGGTATCCGCGACCAGATCCAAGATGCTGCGCCGCTTCGGTTTGCTCTGCTTCCTCGTGGGGGCCCCTCTGAGCTCGGCCTCCAGCGCCGCGGTGCTCAAGATGGCGGTCACCAAGTCCTCGGATGCGACCGCCACCGCGGGCTCAGGATCCTCGGGCGTCGTCGGAACAGTCTCCGCCGCTGACACCTCGTCGTCCTCGGCGGGCACCGTGGGCACCACCGCCACGACCTCCTTGTCCTCTGGCAGCAGCAGCGGCTGGCACATGACGGCTGTGACATCCGTGCAGGCGCGTGTGCAGGGTGACGCCCCCGTGTGGAACGCGGAGGCCAAGCAGTGGCTGTCCAAGTACGGCGACACGACGGAGCTGGCCTACATGAACAACCTGGACACGGTCAACACGGCGTCGGTGGAGGGCGCGCTCATGTACGTGCAGGCGGAGGGGATTAACGTGAACGAGCAGTCGGTCAAGTGCCACCGCAAGAACGACATGCAGTACGTCGTGTTCTACGAGATGACCATCGTGCAGCCGACGTACGGCATCAAGTACTACGAGAGCCACACGCCCGCTGAGTACGGCGAGTTCGTGGCTATGGACGGTGCCAAGTGCACGGACACGGGCAGCGACCTGTCCGCCGACTGCAAGGTCTACTACGGCCTGAACGGCACTATGGACATCGGCCCCGTGGTGGGCAGCAACCTGCAAACGTCGGACCCCCGTGCGCCGTACCCCGGTAACTACTGGTTTTCGTTCCCCAACTCGTGCGCGCAGGAACTCCGCGCGGACAAGACGGACGAGTGCCGTGCCGAGTACCCTGGCGGACTCTGTGCTATGGGTGTTCAGCCTGATGGAGACAACTGCACGTTCAGCTACAAGATTCTGGGCTACCTGAACATCGACGACCTCGTGGGCATCACGGAGATGGGCTACAGCAACTACACGGAGTTCTGCGAGGACGGCGGCGTGGAGTTCAAGGCCACCAACACTGGCAGCGGATTCGAGGTGGACGAGGCCATCGACTTCTGGCTCAACCCGGGCGACGAGGACGCCAACTCGAACCGAACGTCCATCATGGTGGAGATGTACAACGAGCTGGCCAAGAACGGCACGAGCGAGAACATGGAGCCGCTTCCGTCGGTCGACACGCTCACGTCGGCCAACCCCAAGTGCTACGAGAACAGCGCCGCCTGTGCCAGCTCGCAGTATGGCTGCAACCGCACGCTCTACTCACAGATCTGTGCCGTGTGCTCGTCGAGTGCCGATGGCTGCGAGGCCGCTCCCTCGACGTTCTCGTTCCCGGAGCTGACGCTGCCTTCCAACTCCTCGTCGGACGGTACGTCGGACTCGACGAAGACCGGCTCCTCGGGCAGCCCCATGTCTGCGACGATGACGTCAGCTGCTGTGGCGCTCGTGGCCATGGTCGTCAGCAGTCTGCTGTAAGCGTGAGGTGCTGTATGTTTGTACATGACATTGATGTTCATGGCACTGCAAGCGCTGCCGCTTCCCTTGGGACGTCTGGCCTCGTAGGCAGCGAGCGACTCGTAAGGTTTGCTACTGTATTCGAAGTAAACTCAAGCTCAGGGATCGAAGAGATGACCAAAGATCGATGCTCGTTATCATATATCTTCCTTATTACTAAAGTACTTCGCTGCGCTGCTGTTTTGGCTTCACCACACTTGTGATTCACAGAGTCTTGGGTCTCTTTTAGGGTCTCTTTTAGCTTGGCTTGGCCGATTTATGGCTTTCGGAACGAACACTGAGAGCCCTTTTGGCGAAACCACGAACAGCAAACTGCCATTTTCTCCTCTGTTTGTCCCGGAAGAGCGCTAAAAACACGGAAGTTTCTGAGCCACCTTTCACCGAGTTTGGGGGGTCACAGCAGCTTGGTGATCGCGTCGTGTTCAGGCGCCGCGAAGCTAATGCTGGCTGCAAGCGAGTCAAGCTGTAATGCAAACGAAACTTCAAGGCGCGCAGCCGAGAATCGAGTTGCGTCCACCAGATAGATGCATGTACAGTACAAATGGTAAGACGAGATCCACGGCCTTATGTCGCGCCTATTGCGGGAGTCCTGTTATTCGTTGCATCGAGAAGCCATCAAGCTCGGCATAGAGAAATCGCACGCATGTTCAAGAAGGAGAGTTCAGACGGCTGTGCCCCGTGTTAGTAACACTGTTACTGTGGCCCCGCCGCCGCTCGGTCGCGCGTGGCAAAAGGCAAAAGGCTCCTCCCGAGCATGGGGCGCTGGCTCGAGCGCCGACGACAACAAGGCGCACATGGTGTTGCACCTCCCCAGCTGCCGCGACTTATCGACGTCCCGCCTCAACCCCGCGACCTCAGGTCAAGCAAACGATCCGCGCCCTCTACCGCTAATTCCGCGTCTAAAACGGTGGCTAAAGCGGTATCAACGGAAAAATCCGTCTACGCAGCCATCATTCCCACACACTCATCTCACATCCACTATACCCCCAAAGTAGCAACCACCCAAACCATCTCCTGGAAATTAACCAAATCAGATGTTGCCATCAATTTCTAATGCCGCAAATCCTGGGACTCGAAGTCGCCTTTTGCGAGCTCATTTTCCATTCCGCTTTGTCCTGCAGACATCGCTCGGTCTATTTGCCTCAACTCACCCGAATAATGTGGCGTCGCTTCGGTCTCCTGTGCTTCCTGCTGGGCGCGCCGCTCAGCGCCGCCGCCAACCTCAAGTTGGCCGTCACCAAGTCGACCACCGCCACAGGCTCCAGCTCCGCCGCCACGTCGGCCACCGTCACGGCCTCCTCCGCCGGCTCGTCGTCATTGGCGTCGGCCAACAATGGCTGGCACATGAAGGCCGTGACGTCCGTGCAGGCGCGTGTGCAGGGTGACGCCCCCGTGTGGAACGCGGAGGCCCAGCAGTGGCTGTCCAAGTACGGCGACACGACGGAGCTGGCCTACATGAACAACCTGGACACGGTCAACACGGCGTCGGTGGAGGGCGCGCTCATGTACGTGCAGGCCGAGGGCATCAACGTGAACGAGCAGTCGGTCAAGTGCCACCGCAAGAACGACATGCAGTACGTCGTGTTCTACGAGGTGACGATCGTCCAGCCGACGTACGGCATCAAGTACTACGAGAGTCACGCGCCCGCTGAGTACGGCGAGTTCGTGGCCATGGATGGTGCCAAATGCACGGACGAGGGCAACGGCCTGTCGGAGGACTGCAAGGTCTACTACGGTCTGGACGGGGAGATGGACATCGGTCCTATGGTCGGCAGCAACCTGCAGACGTCGGACCCCCGTGCGCCGTACCCCGGCAACTACTGGTTCTCGTTCCCCAACTCGTGCGCGCAGAAGCTGCGAGCCGACAAGACGGACGAGTGTCGGGCGGAGTATCCTGGTGGTTTGTGTGCTATGGGCACGTCGCCGGATGGAGACAAGTGCACGTTCAGCTACAAGATTCTGGGCTACCTGAACATCGACGACCTCGTGGGCATCACGGAGATGGGCTACAGCAACTACACGCAGTTCTGCGAGGACGGCGGCGTGGAGTTCAAGGCCACCAACACTGGGAGCGGATTCGAGGTGGACGAGGCTATTGACTTCTGGGCGAAGCCTGGCGACGAGGACGCCAACTCGGAGCGCACCAAGAAGATGGTGGAGCTCTACAACGCGCTGGCCAGCAACGGAACCAGCGCCAACATGCAGCCGCTCCCCTCGGTGGAGACGCTCACGTCGGCCAACCCCAAGTGCTACGAGAACAACGCCAAGTGCGCCAGCTCGCAGAACGGCTGCAGCCGCACGCTCTACTCGCAGCTCTGCACGGTCTGCTCGTCGTCGGGCGATGGCTGCGAGGCCGCCCCCTCCACGTTCTCGTTCCCGGAGCTGGAGCTGCCTGCCAACGCGTCCAAGTCCTCGTCGGACGACAGTTCGAGCTCGAGCAGCACCGAGGCTGGCTCGTCCACTGACAGCACACAGGCCCTCTCGGACGGCAGTGGCAGCGGCAAGAAGGGAAGCAGCAGCAGCGCTGTGACGGCGACGACGGCTTCGGCTGCGATGGCCCTCGTGGCTCTTGTCGCCAGCAGCCTTCTGTGAGCGTAACGTGGCTCTGGCTCCGTTCTGTATGGGGAAAATATCTGCTCGACTCCACTACCATTCTGACCTCTGATGGCAGAAGTGTTCATAGTGACGCGTTAGATCTGACGAGTTAGTGATCTTTTAATCAATACTTCGAAGTATAATACACACTACTAACACCAAGTACTACGACCAAAGCACTCGAATTTTTTACAGCTGCAGCGCTGAGCACTTGCTCGACAGTCACTTGGCATTTTGTTAGCAAGTTCTCTTTTGAAGCACTTGAAACCATTTTCTAATTTATGACCGCCTACTGGATCTCACATACTGTTGCTGCTGTTAAACTTCTTGAGGCTTGTGTTATCGGCTCATTGCCACAAAGCCAACTGTCCGACGAACGGGGGTTGAGAGGCTCTTCGATAAACATCGGTTGTCATTGAAAACTTACTGTTGGTACTACAAAGCAAAAAAGAAGATTGATTTCGAATTGCCCGAGAAATAAGACGATGCTGCACAGTCAAGTAGAGTTGCTCTTCTAATCGCTGCCGTCGCAAATGGTGTCTGGAAAAACAATTGTGCGAACGGAACACTGGAAATCCTTGACCTCGTTCGCAAGTTCTTTCAGCTGTGCGAGTGGCCTAGCTAGACTGGATACGTCGATAGACTTGATAGATATGGTAATGCTTAGAGCTCCTTGCAGTGCTGCACCGGTTGTTAGTGTTTCAGCGTCACCGACTGATGAATCTCCTGCCCGGGAATCGTCCGAAACGCACTGACTGTACGTGGCAGTCTTGATCTCGCAAAAACTTCCATCCTCGCAGTCGGTGGTCCAGCCAGATCCACCGCATTGTCCCCATAATTCAGCTACTTCCCCGACGCATAACCCATGATAGTCATTATCATCGACGCAGATGAGGTTGTCAGCACACGCGTTTCCACTGTCCTCGGGGTCACACTGCTGCCACTCTGCAGCAGAGACCAGAGCACCGGTAGTCGATTCACAGGAGGCCCAACCTTCATTTTGGCGCTCACACGTTGTCCCATTCACGCAGGTCACGTTCCAGCCCAAGCCACCGCATTGCTCCGACTCGTCGGCTACTTCCACGTAGCAGAGCCCGTAGTACTCCACGTCCGGGACACAAACCAATCCTTTGCCACAAGCGATCTCCGTACCATTTTTGGCTCGACACTGCTCCCAAAGCCCAGGTGTCTGTGTCGCACTTGAGACTCCCAGCCCAACAACCACGAGCAGGACACTGAAAACTCTCATTGCTGGATTCTCAGAAAAGTGACAGGAAACGAAGTTCTTCAATCCGTGCAAGGCGGAAAATGGACTGCCATGCGATGAAGGCTTGGTCTTCAGGATCCTGTATTTTTGGTGAAGAACAAGGCAAGAAAGAACTCAACGTCGCGTTGCTTGATCGCATGTCCCACCGGTACTCCTAAAAACTAAAATGTGGATTCAATTAAAACTAAAACGTTGCATTACCCTTGATTCAAGGGCTTTGGAGTCCTACGAAGCTACAGTCGCATCAAATTCGTGCAATACAAGCAAACAAGTGCAAGGGGAAATAAACTGCGACCAAGTTACTGCGAGTGATGGCCGAGGCAGGAAAATCCTGATCAGTTCGGGACACACTGGCTGTACGAATCGTCCCTCTTCACGCACGTATTGCCATCGGTGCAAGCCCCACTCCAATTGGTTCCACCGCATTGTCCCCACGCGTCAGCCACCATCTTCACACATTGACCGTACCAGTCGTTGAGCACGGCGCATTGCAGTCCGTCGGCACAATTAACTTGACTGTCGATCCACTTGCATTGGTTCCACTCCTGGACGCTGCCTCCGTCGTTGCTGGGGATGCATTGGTAGTACGCTTCGCCCTGGTCCTCACACACGCTACCAGCCACGCAGTCCGTCGACCATCCGTAGCCGCCGCATTGCCCGTAGGCATCCGCCTGCTTCTTGACGCAGAAGCCAAACCACGAGTTGTCGCTGTAGACGCACTTGAGGTTGTCCTCGCACGCCGCAGTGTAGCCTTGCCAGGCGCATTGACCCCACTCGCCGACCTTGGTGTCCGCGTCCGGGCTGGGGATGCACTGACTGTACCAGTCGTCCTTCTTCTCGCACTTGTTGCCGGCCTTGCAGAGCAGCGTCCAGCCGTCGCCTCCGCATTGACCCCACGTGTCGGCGACGCTCTTGAGGCACTGACCGTACCAGTCGTTGGACACGACACACTCCAGGCCGTACTCGCACTCTTCCTGCTTGTCGATCCACTTGCACTGCCCCCACTCGCCCACGACCGGCGGGGAGAGCTCCTCGATCTCACTTGTCATCATGCGAAGATGGATGCGCGAATCGCTCCCGGCAGTCGTGACGGCGAGCGTCATTGCGATCACAGCGGAAGCCGCGAAGGTCTTCATGGAGAATGGCGGAGGTGTCGAACTTGTTGTCTTGGAGGAGGAATTGAAAGTGAGCTCGAAAGCCCCCAGCACAGCGCAGGCGAGTGAGTGAGCGAGCATGCAGCAAGCAACTTACCCATTCCAGGATGGGTGTACTGTAGCTGCTTCCAGAGGCAGGAGGCCGTTGAGCCCATGGCGGATTTTTGCTTCCACTTGGACGTAGTGAAGCTCTTGCTACATGTATCCACGCGCGCTTCAACTTGTCCTCCTTGCATCCCGTACGCAAAAAAAATCATCACAGATCGACTAAACCGCTTAATCCGGATCCCGTGGGTGCGTACGTACCTGTCCGTCATGGGTTCGGGTCTGCGCATAGCAATGGAATACAGTACTCGGCACTTGTGTTGTCAACAGTTTTGTTACCAGATTCATAAAAAGAAATTGCGTCGATATACACTACGAGTCCCCCGTCGAGCTTGCAAGCCCCTTCACAGGGTCGGACCGCCCTAGGCGTCCATAGCGCTCGAGACGGCCTCCGACATACACTGGCTGTAGAAGGTGTCGGACTCCCGGCAGAGCGCGCCCTTGGGGCACGAGGCCTTCCAGAGGCCGCGCAGCTCCTGGCCCGCGCACTGGTCGTAGAGTCCGGCCTCCTTCTTCATACAGTTGCCCGACCACTCGCTGTCCTCAATGCACTGCAGGCCCGAGGCGCAGCTCTTGCGGCCGTCCTCGAACTTACAGCGGCCGTTGAGCGGCACCTTCTGCTGCTCGCCGTCCGCGCCCTTGTGGTGGCTCGTGGGCATCTTCATCTTCTCGCGGTCCGTCTTCTTCTGGCACTTGCTGTACTGGTCCGAGATGAGCACGCACTTGAGGTTGGCGCCGCCGCTGCAGGGCACGGCCCAGGGGCCGTCCACGCCCTTGCCGCCGCACTGCTCGTTGAGCGCGGGCTTCTGCTTCTGGCACCAGCCGAAGTGCTTCTCCTTCAGCTGGCAGAACATGCCCGTGTCGCACTTGACGGCCTTGTTCTCCCACTCGCACTGCTGGTAGAGCCCCGCCTTCTCGGTCAGGATGTGCACGCGCAGGTGCGTCGTGGCCTCGGCGGCGGGCAGCGCGAGCCCGAGCAGAGCGGCGACGAACACGGAGAGCTTCATGGGGAAGATACTTTTCCGCTGCTTGGACGATTCAGGAATGGGTGGCCAAGTGCAGCGAGCGGTCGGGTGAAGCCACGGCGGGTGACCATTGACACCTTTGGATCTCAGCTGCGTGCGTCAAGGATATCTATCGATTTGAAATATGAGACTGCAGAAGTGCATTATTTGGGAGAACTTATTGTTGACTTTGCATTTAGCTGGATGCTAGTAAGATAGGCAACTGTGATAGTAGATATAACGGTGGGATACTATCCATATCAGATTTTCTAAAATAAATGATTTATGATTCTCATCAGAATTTAGAAACGTTTGGAAATACTATTTAGAAATGGATACGTTTCTATGAACTTCAACTTCCATGTTGACTTGCACCCGGTTGGGGATCTCGATTAACCCCAGCATGTTGGCCTTCGAGAGTTCGGCTGGCCGTTTGTGGCATCTGTTAGACAGACATCGTTGTCGAAGTCTATTCGATAGACAACCACCCATTTCAATCTGATTTTGAAATCCTCTCCGCGCTGGTAAAAAGCGTATGGTGTCACGCGCGCCACCACCAGCCGTCATCGTAGCTGTCCGCGAGTGCCTCAGGCTTCCTTCTCTGCACCTAGCTCTAATTGAGAATGCGTAGCTTACGGATTATCATTTCTGTTTAGATTTAAGCTTAACAACAAACTAGTTTGCTTTCAAGCACAATTGTTTCGCAGCAAAACGCATTGTGGGGATAGTTCACAGTGAAAAGAGTTGTGGCAACATCGTTGCGACTCTGCTGAAACAAACCAGCTGTGAAGAACAAAATGCTAACATGATCGTACAGCTTTCGACCCTCGCGGTGTCAATTATTTTCGTTATGAAATAGGAGAAGCTAGCGAGTTGCTACCAGGAATGCACGATGTCGACTATCTTTGGGCAACTTGCATATGGACTTCTTGCCTGTACGCCACACCAGTAACGTTAGCGTGAGCACTTGCAAAGAGACCAAGTGCCAGTCGCAGCTTGAAGCAATTCGAAGTGTAGATCTCAGACGTACAACCACAGAGCTGAAACGCAGTTCAGAAGGTCTCGTATGCATTTGCTCCCGAGAGAAAGTGGGGATACGGGGAATTTCCGGTTGATGTGTTGTTCAGCACTTTGGCCATCAGCAATATCCCTCATTCTTGGCAGCAACTCGCCAAATCTCAAACAGCATCAGCGACGATAAAGCCTAGACACGGCGCTACATGTATTTATAGGCAAGCAGGCTTCGTTTCGAAGAATCTGGCGAGCGTATGACAGGGAGAGCGAGTCATGGACATCAACAAAATGTTTTTTTTTGTAGGACCGCGTTCGAACTCGCACTCACCATGCTAGACGACCATGCTACGCTATTATAGTATCGGCGGGATGTCGGCAAAAGCATGCAGACCCCAGCAACGAAAACTTCAGTGAACAGACCCTTCGGTGCAGTACCGTACATACAAACCCCAAAACGGAGTTCCAAGAAAACACTTGGGGAACGCTTTCAACGGCTAACTCCAGCGAAACTCTCCTTATTTTTTCCTTAGTTGTGCACTGCGAGTAAAGCTGTGATAGCGAACAAGTTCACTGGTTTTTGATGACTTGAACTCAAAGAAGGACTTTCTGGCCTATGCACATTCGAGCAACACTCGAACAGCGAGTTGTCTCTTCTGGTTGAAGCGGTTTGGTGCTCAGGATCGTTCTGCGCCGGAGCCAGGAGCTGGCCACGTTCGGTGCTCTCTCATTGTCGAGACTTCGGAGCGGCTCTGGACGGAAGCGAAGACTTCCGGCACCACGCAGCCATTGCCAGGCATCTGCAGAAACAGGTGCACAGCACTGTTGTATGCCCTCATCGACCCCAAATGCTCGACGCGTTACTGCAGCATGAGCTGCTAACGGGAACAGACCGTCACTTACTACGGCGACGAGCGATATCAGAGCCACACGCATTTAGTCCGTTTGCAGGCAGCTTGAGACCGAGCTGCGCCATGAATCTCGATGCCGTGCGAGCCCTTCCGCTTGGTCAGCATGCGCCGGGCTCTTCTCGCAAGGGCAATACGCTGAGAACGATCCAGCGTGTCCCGTGCTGCTCGACAGGCAAATGCTCTGGCAACAGAAACTGCGAGTGTCCGGAATTGTGGAGTCGCCACATTAAATCCACACGCGGCTTTCTTGGCTCTTGTCACGCGCTTGTCAGCGGAGGCGTCGGAAGATCACTTTCACATTTGCAAGACTGAAGCGAGCATGGCTCCGAGGACGACTCAGGCGCTCGAGATCTTCACTGAGCGCGACCACATTCGCGAAAACTTGTCCATCCTCACGTACACACAGGAAGAGGAAGTTCACGATTACTTCGACGCTGAATGGGACGTAGAGGACGTGATTCCTACATCGCGCTCGCGGAGCGCAAGCGTGGAGTGCATCTGGAGCTCGTGTAGCACGCCAGCGTCTTTCAGTGTGCTTGGCGTTTGCACCACACCGACTACTCAAGCCAAGAAGGTCTCTCCTCGTCGGATGAGTAGTCCCATTAGCATGTCACCAGGGGAGGCCTCAACAGAGCGTTCACTGCCCAAACTGCCGTCCATGCCTCATCTATTTCGACCAAGCGAGCTTGGCATCGATCTCAGCAGCGTTATCGGAGATCCACGTCGAGCCGGGGCATCTCGTTAGCCGGTGTTGGCTCGAACGCGAAGAAGAATTTTTGTTCGGAGGCATCGGTACCCCCAAGCATGCAACGTCCACTAAAGCCATTGAATCCGTCGTAGCGAGATGGCACTCAACCTGAAACCTTGTGTAAACTAAGAAGGATAAAAAATACATTACATGTGAGGAAGTTGAAGTTGAAGGAGTGATGGTCTCAGCATTTTGACTACCGGGAATTTTCTACCTACTAAGGATCCCGGTCCGGGATCCTTAGTAGGTAGAAAATATAGAAAAGTATAGTCCGCGACATAGACAATCACAACATGATCCACTTTCCAACCACTTTCCAACATTCGCAATACGACTACTGTACCATGTCGAAGCAGTCCAGCTCGAGTAGTTCAACGACGCCGGACGCCCGTGCGCCTGGAGCTGCAACGCCTAACGAGGAATCAGGGAACGGAGCCGCCGACGCAGCGAAGGGCGCAGCGACTGGAGCTGCGGCAGGGGTCGGCCTCTGGGGGCTGGCGATGCCTGTGGCCAATTTGATCGGCTTCACGACGTCGGGCATCGCGGGCGGCTCCACCGCCGCCTCCACGATGTCGGCAGCTGCAGTTGCCAACGGAGGTGGCGTCGCTAGTGGCAGCGCAGTTGCAATCTTTCAGAGCATCGGCGCCGTCGGGTTGGCGACGCCCTTTGGCCTCGGACTCGTCGCTGGTGGGGCCGCGATCGGTGGCGCTGCCATCCTCCTGAGGTCCAAGCTTTCGTCGCCTAGCGAAGAACCGAATACGGAGACGGCAGCTGAGGCTGACGCTGAGGTCGAAGCTGAGGGGGAGAGGCTTTGGGTGCTCGTGGAGATTTCGACTAACTTGGGAAAGCCAGAGGTCCGCACCTTCGACGATGACTACAAGGCACGCAACGCCTTTTTGAACTCATCGGCCAGCAGGAAGGCGCTCTTCGACCCTGCGCAGGAGATCGTACTGGAGCTGGGGTGGAAGAAGTAGGTGGAGAGCTACAGGAGAAGCAGACGGATCCTTTGAGAGATGCAGTTGATGATACATATTGAGGGGTATGACTGCACATATTTCGAAGAAATTTCCACGTTGAGAATTGCGGACTTACTACAGTTAGCATCACCTCCCATGAAGAGCATGCATTGTCCCGACAGGAAGGTATTAATAACGTTAGTTTTGATTTTGCCAGCGGCACGGAACACAAGACTGGCGGATCTGCACAATCAAGGGGGAGCTTTTAGTCGGGTCAAGAAGGATGGGTTGGGTGCTGCACTTGGTGGTGCAGCAGGGATAGCTGCTAGCTTCCTGTGGCCCGCAACTGTGATCACAAGATCTATGGCTGGTGGTGCAGGGTTTGGATTAGGCCTGTGGGGGTTTGCCTCCCCCATCGCCCACGTGCTTGGATTCACTACAAGTGGTATTGCGAGCAGCTCGATAGCTGCATCATGGATGTCTGCGTCCGCTATTGCAAATGGTGGAGGTGTTGCAAGTGGGGGGTTCGTGGCGTTTTTGCAAAGTGTCGGCGTGGTTGGGCTAGCACCATCATGGAGTCCAAGACTTCTTGGTACGGGAACTGCGGTTGGATGGTGGCTGGGTGTCGGATCGACTCGCGTCATCGCTATCACGCCATCTACTGTCCTCACAAAAATGGTTGAAGGCATGATTACCGGCGGCGCCATCGGGGCAATGAGCAACACCAGAACGTCCAACGTCAACCCGTAGAAGAGCTACTTCACGTTTCCCCGACCTGGGCAATGCAGCCAACGCATACCAGCCGGCTGAAAGAAAGATTATTGAGGGATAGCTACCTTTTATGAATGTGACGAGAGAGCAATGCCTTGTCGTAGCAAGAAAACTTCTGAAGTTTTAAACAAGACAACTGGGGAGAAGTACATGTTCTGCGAGACAAATTCTGGTATCACTTACCGCATTGAGGTTACTATGAAGCATGAATGTACAGACAAAGAAATTGCGCCACCTCACACCACCGCAGCTTCCTCCTAACACTTTTGTTACCAGTCTGCTACTTTGCACCGAACCACATCCAGCAATGGAAAATTGACTTTTTCTTAGGTAAGCTCCTGTGCCCGATTGTGAGAAATATCAAATATGTGTGGTCAAAATTGGACCACACATATATACTACGTAGTATTAATATAATACATGTATATGTAGTATTAATACATGTACTATAATCAAAATATCAAATAATATTTAATATTTTGAAATCACACCAAGTGTTCGATGGGCAAGCAGGGATCGGCAAAGCCCACGAATTTTGGTTTGGCTGGGTGGGACATTAAAAATCTTGGATTTTGGAATTTGGGCATCGGGTTTTTATGATTTTTAGATTTTGTAACATTGGTGGAGGAGGCACGTCCGCGGACGTCAAAACTAATGAATGGTTGCCACGGTATCGATTGCAGGGTGGACGGGGAGGTTTGTTTGCTTCTCAACTGCTCATTCTCGTTTTTACGATCCCCGAGCCACACCCGAAGCAAGCCTCCACCCCCAGCTCTCCAAGACCAGCATGAACACCGCCACCATCGCCCCAAGCAGCCCCACTCCCGCCGTCGACAGCGCCACTCCTGTGAGCGTGCTCACAGCCACTCCCGCCGTCGCCAGCGCCGCTCCTGTGAGCGTTCTCACGGTCACCTCCGCGATGTGCCCGCAGCGCCGTGGTGGTCGCAAGCGTGATCGAGTGTGGAGCGACGTGGTCATGTTTGAAGACAAGACTGCGGTATGCAGCAAGTGTGAGGTTGTCATCCACGAACTCGGCTACACACACGTCGACCGCGTGCGTCACCACATGACGCAGCGCTGCCCCAAGCGCGCCAAGACCGTGAAGATCAGCACGCTGTTTCCCCCGGCGCTGAAGGGTCTTGCCGATTTCCACCAGGCTTTGATGGACTGGGCGTTCCAGAAGGGCATCTCCTTCAATGCACTCCAAGATCCTGCGTTTCTCTTCGCTGTCCAGCAACTGCACCCGGAAGCCACCACACCAACGGACAAGGCCATGCGAAACGTGCTTCTCGATGAAGCTTACGAAATGTCCGTCGTTCGCATCAAGCAAGCTGCCAACGGCAAGTTAGTCACGTTCAGCACGGACGCATGGACCGACGTCAACGGCATGTCCGTGATTAACAACGTGGCCATCTGCGGTGCAAAGACGTACTATCTTGAGTCAAAGTACACTGGCTCAATTAGTCACGACATCGCATTCATCGCGGCTGACCTGAAGCGAGTGATGCTCAAGTACCACTTTCTCCATGCCTGCGCAGTCGTCACCGACAACACCTCCGTGAACAAGGTCGTTTGGGAACAGCTCCAGCGGGACTTCCCTCGGGTGCTTTTTCATGGCTGCGCTGCCCATGTTGTCCATCTTATGGTGAAGGAAATCTGTTCCAGCATTAGCTGGTTGGGTGATCTCGCCGTCGACGGCAAGGCGGTGGTCAAGTTTTTCAAAAAGCGCCACCAACTGAACCACGAGCTACAAGAAGTGCTGCGCCGGAACGGTCGCCGAACGCTCGCGCTTCCGGTCGAAACGCGCTGGGGGACGCTCGAGAAATGTTTCTCGACTCTTCTTGCTGCAGAGCCGTTTCTACATGAGATTGTGTCACGCCGAGCGTTTCTCGCTCAGGGCACGAAGGAGCAGAAGGCAAAGAAACGGGTGATCCACGATATCGTCCGCTCCGGCAGCTTTGTTCCAAATTTGGAACGGGGGCAGAAGTTGCTCGAGATTCTGACCAAGTTCTCGCGTCGGTTCGAGCGCAATGACACTCCGACGTCGGACGTCTATGAGATGTTCCTGGAGCTTCCGGAACTCATCAAGGGAGTTGGTCTCACCGCAGCAGAAAAGGCATCGTTCAAGAGAATCGTGTCAGATAAGTTCAATTTTCTCTATGGTGATGCGCACGGGGTTGCCTATGTCCTGGACCCGCGCTTTCGTGGGAAGGAGATGGACACGGAGACGCGTGTTGGGGTCGAGAACCTCATTTGCAACTGGCACGGGAGCGACAGCGCGGACGACTCAAGCGCTGAGCTTCTCTCCTACTTTGCGTACGTACAGCGCCTTCGTGATTCCGAGTCGCGCATGCTCAAGCTGGTGCTTGATCGCAAGGTTTCCCCACTGACGTTCTGGGCGGGACTCACTCCATTCCCGCTACTGCGTGCTGTTGCTGTCTCAGCGTTCTCATCGGCCTGCTCAAGCGCCGCGTGTGAGAGAAGCTTCTCCGCCCAGCGCTTTGTCCACTCAAAGCTGCGCAACCGACTTCGTAGTGATCGCGTGGGCAAGCTGGTGCACATTTACTTCAACAGTAAGAACACGAGCGAGGAAGACGAGGAGGAGTTTTTCAACGACATCGACGAGCTCTTGGAGCCGAGCGACGACGAGCGCGAGCCCGAGAGCGACTTCCTGTACTACTAGATACTGCAGGTAGGTGCGCAGTAGCCGATGTGAAGCCCGTACCTTTATACACTTTTGCCTTGATGATTCTCTTAAATATTCTGTGTGTATGTGGGTGGGACATTGGTTTATTCCACAACCCAATATTCTGGGCAGAAGCCGCCGATCCCTGTGGGCAAGGAGCAAGTCACGTCCGTCGAGACTGCTAAGGTAGCGGCCGCAGGAGCTGCGACGGGTATCGGAATATACGGGCTCGTGGCTCCCGCAGCACACATGCTCGGCTTTCTGTCCAATGGAATAGCGAGCGGTTTGACGGCCGCGTCCATGATGTCGGCAGCAGCTGTAACGAACGGTGGAGGTGTTGCTACGGGAAGCACAGTTGCGGTGCTACAAAGTATTGGCGTCGTCGGTGTTGCGGCACCCATCGGAATGGGTCTAGCTGCTGTCGGTGCAGCGGTTGGAGCCGCTGTTCCGATCGCGAAAACCTACATGAAAAGAGAGAAGGGAAGCGACGCATGCAGCACAGTTGCCGATTCCAGACGAGAACCATTCGCGACTTCGAAACTGTAGCCCACTGGAAGAGAAACAGGCTGCAACCTGCCTATTGTGAGGCATCTACGAAATTCGCCAAGAGAGAGAAACACAATGTATTTTCAACGAATGTAGCAAATTTTCGACGGGGAGAATGAAGTTTATACAGTGCTTTACAGGGATCATTAGCAAAAAGCAAGTGCTATTTGACTTTGGATAGAGTTAGTGTCATGCTATCCAAGGGGTAGCATGAAGGGATTGTTCTGTAGACACCGTGGCTACCCATGCTGAACGTGTATTCATTCAGTTGTCCGGGAGAGGAGCACAGGTTCAGGTGTTGTTGCACCGAGCCCAGGGTGGACTGTTCGAATTATGCCAGAATTACCAAATTTGGTGGACAAAATAGTACCACAAACAGATTGGTCATTCGATGTTCCTTCGCAAAATGCGGACGGAAGAGGAGGACACCAGTGTGGACTCCCAACTCGCGAGGGGGGCGATAGCAGACTCGGCCGCAGGCTCAGCGAAGGGGGCAGCCACGGGCGCGGTGGCCGGCGTGGGGGTCTGGGGGCTGGTCGGCCCGGCAGTTCACATGCTCGGATTTATGTCGAGCGGCATCGCCAGCGGCTCCGCAGCCGCATCCATGATGTCCACCGCTGCGCTCGCGAATGCTGGGAGCGTCGCGAGTGGAAGCACAGTGGCTGTGCTGCAAAGCGTTGGCGCTCTCGGCATTGCGACACCCACTGGCATTGGCATCGCCGCAGTCGGAGCAGTCGTCGGCGCTGCTGCCCCCCTCACCACGTGGTACTTCTCCCGATCCGCTGCCCAAGCGTCGACCACTACAACTCCATCGCCTTTCGTCATCAAGGCAATCCTCGGTCGGGGAAAGAACCCCATTTTGCCTAAAATGTTGCCCAAGACCTCGTTACCTGCAGTCAGTTTCCCAGCAGTGCCTCGTGATGGCGAAGACTAATAAATTATCCAACTAGAGAACCCTGTTGTCGGAGGAGCTACACAGTCTCAGCATGGTCAGTGATCTGTTGTAAAAAAAATTAGGATTCTTTTGGTCTTGTGACCACCACTCACACGTGCACTTGACTTGAGCTGGTCAGTCGAAATCCTGCGTGTTGGCCGACTCTTAATAATGCTTTTGCTGAACTTTATAAACTTGTAAACGGTTCATGTCATGTTCTGACTGCGAGTTCAATCGTACGTCTGACATTCAGTAGTGCTGTTGTCGATTACCAAGTGTCCGAACTCAGCTACAACTTCGCGGGAAAAGCACCCCTCAGTTGGCGATGCTGATGCAAAAGTTGATCGTGTTGAACCGTTGCCGCCACCGTGTCGCGAGTCCAACACTGCGGATGCTGTCAGAGCTGAATAGACTTCGTGTGGTCTGTACCCGAAGCGAAACCCAGCCCCATAGCCTTCCACGGCAGTAGATCGCGAGAAGGAGTTCGCAAACTGCGTAACAAGCACGAACGAGCCATTTCTACCGAGGCGATAACTCACACTCCCGGCTAGCGGGTAGTCTTCCGTCTGCGAAACAGATACAGTCTGCACTTTTGGTGGTCGAGCTGGTTGGCTGGGGTCCTCAGCAGGGTGTGCTGCAGACAGTGAAGTGACTGTCACCTTAGTCTCAACGTGGGTGCGGCTCTCGAACCATTGATCCAAGCCGTCGGACGAGTACATTTGCGTGTTCGTAAAGTCAAAATGTTGCTGTAGTGTGTAGACCTTCCTGCCCGTCGAAGTGGTGACGCTAGTTTTCATATAAAGGTCGCGCGCGACGGACGTCCAAAATGCGCTGTTCAAGTCGGTGGTGCTTCCATTCCCAGCACCAGCCATCGCAGGCAACGTGACCATGGCGGGTTCAACGTACCGGTCCAATCGCTCCTGCAGAATTTCTACCCGGGTAGGACGAACAGCTCCGGCGTCTTGATAGATCAACAAATTCCCGTCGATCAGCCAGAAAGCCTCTCCATAAACTACACGGAACGCCACCGCACGAGGTTCAGCACCGAGGAACTTGCCTAGGAACGGCGTAAGATTCAAAATGTACGTGGGTGCGTTAAACGCACCAATTCCCACGATCGGCTTCCAAAGGTATGGGCTAAGGCCTCCTGTGAACACCAGCGGAAACGGCCAGACCACGCCCACCACTGTATCATCTACCAAGACTTGCACCTCCCGAAAGGCCCCATCAGCTCCACATTTTGCACTGTTCCTCACTTCTCCAACATCCTCTCGACTACTAATTCCATGCTTCGCCAGACTCTCAGCAAAAGCCATCGCAAAATTATCTGGCGGGTTCGTGTAGTAGAACTCGTCACACTGGTGGTGCGACAAGAAGAGCTCCAAATATAGCTCCTCCGTGTTCTCCGGTAGCTGCACCATCCGATGCGGGGGTCCCGCCTGTGCTGCAGAGGGTTTCTCCGAGAACCAGCCGTACGACTTGCTGCTACTTGACACCGGCAGAATTTGGTCGGGTCGCTTGGTCTCCACCTTCGAGTCGAGAGGGCGGAAGAACTCGAGCGAGACGTCCACCTTGAAGCTGCTGGTATACATGGGGTTAACGATATTGTCCAGAGCGACCACCACAGTCCCTCCAGTCTTGAAAACGTCTCCATAGAGCGAGACGTCCTTGGTCACGCTCCACGCCACCCGAAAGGCCCTCGACGGCTCAGCAGTCGACGTTCGGAGCAGCTCCACCCCATTCACCCACACGGCCGCAATGCGGTCGAATTGCACCCCGGCGTCGCAACTCGCCGCCCACTTGAGGTACACGACCGAGTACTCGTCGTCACATGGCGGTGCGTTGAACGTCTCGACTGCGGGTGCCAGTACGAATTGGCGAATTCGTGTGTCACAAGGGGGAAGACGCACGGAGCCCCGCGCACATTGGCGTAGGGTGGACCCCCAACCTCCACCGCCCTCTCGAAGGCGGGGGCGGTGCTGGCATTGGACTGTAATTGGCTCTGGGCCGCTAATAAAGTCACGGAGGCGTCCCATAGCCGTCCCAGTGTCGCCGCCATAACGCGCTTCAAGTCTGCTGAATGATGGATGCAACATTTTATTTTATCGCTCGTGATTGGCTGGAGATTATTAGCAGAATCAGATGCTACGTACGAATAATCTGAGTCGCAGATGGTTTTGTTTTGGGCCGCAGTTGCACTTTAATTTGGGCAGCAGTCTTTGGATCGATGATGATGAACAGTACAGTATCAACGAGTGAGGCTTTTGCTTCAAGTGCAAGATGGTGGTATCTGAGCCCACTTGTGGCTGCTCAAATTCGTGTTTGGTATTTCTGGACTCGCGCTTGACGTTTCAGCCTGCCTCAGACAAGTGGGTCTCCGCGTCTGCTTGAGACCCATTGCCCCACGACTGTCAAGAAACGCTATCATCTACCCGAACAGCCATGTGGCTGACGTTGGTGACACTGCACCGGGTAGCACATCCGAACTCCAACCGGCCCGATGCCAAGGTGATCAAAATTTTCGAGATATGCATCGATATCGTAAATGATCGATGGGGCTTCTAGGTAGTCGTAGTAGTGCACGTGTTCTCGCGATCATTACGCTAGACTAGGCATTTGGTTGAGCCTCCTTGCTAGTGTAGCGTTCGCTTCTAAGTCAAATAGCACCCAATTAACCCCTTAAAAGAAACCCCAGGGCGAGAGCAGACGAGAGCGATATTTTTTTTCGTTTGTGTCGGTTGCCGAGGTCCATCAACGCTCAGCCAATCTGACGCCGCGAATTCATTACTTTCTCGTTTACGCTGCGCACTTATCGGCTCGATGATCGAGCACGTCACCTTCGGACACTGGCGACTTGCAGTCGTCCACGACAGAAACTCCAGTATTCCCAATCTCTGGACTGAAAAGGGATTTTACAGTTTTTGGGAACCAAAATAATTAGGATGGGGTCAGATGAAGGTTGCCCAGTCCACTTTTGAGTTTGGATACTTTTGGTGACAGCTAGCAGCCATGTGTCGGAGTGCGATGGGACGTTGGCGAGGTAAGTGGAGCTTTGGCGACCCGCATCGTCATTCGGCAATTCACCACCAACTAACTACAACTTACGAACAGATTCAACGCGATCAATGATCTCCCCCGAGGTGATGCAAGAGCTGCTGTCCGTGCGACAAGTGCTGCACTACTTGCCCGAGTCAGCTTCGACGGAGAAAGGGTGGAGTGAGCACGAGCAGCACCTCTTCTGGGTCGCACTCGCCCAACACCCTCAAGGACCCTGGACCACGATCGCCGAGTTCATTGGAACGAAGTCGGCCCGTCAAGCGATGACCCACGGTCAGAAACTGCGTCAGAAGCTAAAGCGCTGGAACGAACGTCTGCGAAGCAACCCGACCGCGAGTATGTTGATGGACGGAGTCGATATCTCAACGAGTGCGGACGTGGCAGTCACCGCCGGCATTTCAGTCGAAGCCATGCCGACGACGACCGAGGTTTCGATGATCACCACCGAATGCAGTGGCTTCCAGTCTGGCTTCCCCATTACTGGTGGAATACAAGCGGGTATCGCCGTCGATGGCGTGAACATCGTCGAAATTGATGGTCTCCCCGTGACGGGGCCAAGCTGCGTGGTTGCACCGAGCTCCGACAGCACGCAGCAGTTCACCGCGGTTGGTTTGGGTGCTCCTTCTCAGAACGCACAGACGTGTGCGTCGCACCCAAATCTGTCGGAGGACACCGCGCGTGTTGTGGAGCTGATGCTGTCGGAATCGTCTGAAGAGGTGCAGCTGACAGACATTTCGGACGACCTAGAGATTCTGCCGCAACACCTGCTCGACGACCTGCTCGAGATTCTGTCGGACGACGATCTCAACGAGCTGAGCCACCATCACTAAGGCGTGGCGTGATACGCTTACCCCAGTGGTGGAAGGTTGTCTTGCAGTGCAAAAAGTGATCGTGAGACGAGCAGCCAGCTGCTTGCCTACCTGCGTGAAAGCCTGTGTATCGTTTGCATTTGGTATCGTCGAGCCAACGTCTTGAATTCGCGTACTTTTAACGTCGACCCAAGGGTCATTCCCATTAAACAACCAACTACAATCAATTAAATAAACTGCTTTAAGTCTGGATGAGCTCGTCAAAGCACCAACCAAGTGGGCTATCATCGCCCAGCGTGACCAATCGTATCCAAGTTGAAGGACCATCACTCACTAAGATCTTTCGGTGTTCGACAGTTTTCGGATCTTTGCGGATTCTGAATGTCAAGTAGACCGGAGATGACGACCAGCGATGCACTTCAGCGAGTTGGGGGCGAGGGGACGAAATTGATCATTGGTCCTTTTTAAAAAATCTGCCCTCGTGGACCCCTCGACCGCCGGTCGGACTGGCCGTAGCTTTCCCAATGCAAACAACGCTATCTGGTGGATTAGGAAGATCGATGCTGCTGCACTGCACCAACATTCACTTCTTTTCTACGCTCACGCTTTGTCGACTGGCCGGTGCGGTGTCGCTCGGTGCCAAGGCGAGCGGGACGGCGCCGCTATTCAGGTGAGACGATGGCACGGCGGTCCGTTTCTGGGATGCAAAACGGTGTTCGGCACCAAAACCGATGCATCTGGCCCCCGATGATAAATGAGATGAAGCCTGTCGAGTGAGCCCTGTTTGTCACGCAAAACGGTCCCTTCAAACTCAAATAGGACCCCTTCTGCTGACAGGCAGCGTCCTTTGGCAATGCTTGTCCGGACTCAAATGTTGGATTTTGAGGCCGAATCCAAACTTCCCGAAACAGGGAAATTCGAGTTATATACGTTTAGCCGAAAAATTGTTGTGGATTCTCACTTGGACGACCATTTCGCTGGTCAAGCATTGACACTCAACCCCGCGGATTGCTCGCCATCCAGCACTTGCCAATCTGCTACGTGCTGCGCGATCCCCAAGCAATGATCTCCAAGAAAGTGCACGACGAGCTGATGTCTGTTCGCCGAGTGCTGAATTATCTTCCGGTGTCGCCTTCAACCGAGTACGGGTGGACTCCGCACGAGTGCCAAGTCTTTTGGGCGGCACTCGATCGCTACCCGAGAGGCCCCTGGACTGTCATCGCCGAATTCATCGGCACCAAGTCCACGCGCCAAGCCATGACGCACGGGCAGAAGCTGCGGCAGAAGCTCAAGCGCTGGGGCTCAAGGCTGCACCGCAACCCGACTGCCCGCTCGCTGATGAACGGGGACGGGGACGGCAGTGCTACCACCACCACCACTTACAGTGCAAGCGTCTCTGTAGAGACTAAGATCAGCGTTACTGTGTCGACATCTCTTTCTGAATCTGCGACTACGCCAGGGCTATCTGGCCGTGCAACTCCGTCAGTCACAGTGAAGAACTCGACTCCGCAGAATCCGATCGCGTGCCAAGGGACGGGTGCTACCAACTTTGTGTCAGAGCAACAACCAAGACGCGCTGCCAGAACGTGCGCTAGTTCCGTTACGATGCAGGTGGACGACGAGTCTATGAGTTCACGGCCGTCAGAGACTGCAGCGTCCAGACCTTCGATGTATCTGCAGATGCTCTTCGAGCCCAATGCAATGCCAAGGTCTGCTGCTGCTACAACAACAGCGATGCAGTTTGACGAGACAAAGCACAATGAATATGAAGCAAACGCACTCCCCACCCTATCAACGAGGTCGCGATGCCTGTGAGGAACCTCCTGGACGAATTGGCTAACGTGTTGTGGGACGATCACAGAGCTGAGACAAAATAAGCAAGCGGTGGTGATCGATGCTCGGATGTTGTGCTAAGCTTAAAAACATAAATCCGTATACGTCCTCTGTTACCTGTTGTTGAGCTATACCGTACCTAACGTTATTTGCTTGTACCAAGTCAGATTGTTGCAGCTAAGGCCTTGACGATGCAGGCTGGTAGCCTCATTTACTGTTTTATGGGGTCGAGGGTGCCGGCATTTCCGGTGTTTGGAGCTGCAGACTCGTGGTGTGTACATGTAACTACATATGTTAGACTAGTCACTTCAAAGTACTGCGGTCTTTTGGAGGCAATCTTCAAGCCGCAACTATGATATCACTAAGGCGAAATACGGTGGATCCTGCTGTCCACGTCTTGGAAGTGAGTTGGCCAAATTTTGAAAAGAATATCAGCCACCACCTACTCGTGGGTTTTCAAATAGAAGTAGCATTGGAGTCGTATTTCATTTTTCCTTTGCTCCTCATGACCGAGCACACCGTTCCGTGTCGACCAGCGGGAATTGCTTGGTTCATTGCCCGGGATCACTCATCGCGCTTCGAAAATGGCGAGAGCTGTTCGGTCAAATCGACCGACGACCGATAGAAAGCGGTACCGCCTATCCGGATCCAGTCCACTGGCAAGTTCGTGAGGTGTGCGTTCGGTTCTGGGTTCGCCGCTCACCGCAACACACACTTGATTTGACGCCCGCGAGCGAGGATCCTGGTCGTCAGGCGCTGACTGCAGCAGGATCACTCGGGTGACTCGGCTCGTGCGCCGTTCTTGTACCGTGGACAACCGTGGCGTACTCAACACAGGCGAACTCTCCGGCTTCTGCCTGCCGGAATGAGCCCCGCCGCGACGGTCCTGGATACGTAGACCTTGATAGCGTAGACAGTAAAATCTTCGAGCGATTTCGTCCAAATAATACATACAAGCGACGACTTAACGGTGACTCAACGGAAAGTATGGATACTTTCTGAGTCGCAGGATACCATCAGCCATTCGGCGATTTGCCACCAAGCCACGATGATCTCCCCAGAAGTCATGAAGGAGCTTCTCTCCGTGCGTCAGGTGCTTCACTACCTGCCGGCGTCGCTGTCGACGGACAAGGGCTGGACGGTGGAGGAGTCACAGCTCTTCTGGATGGCGCTCATCCAGTATCCGCAGGGTCCGTGGACGACCATCGCCGAGTTCATTGGCACCAAGTCGACGCGTCAAGCCATGACCCACGGCCAGAAGCTACGGCAGAAACTCAAGCGATGGAACAAGCGGCTGCGACGTAACCCGGCGGTGGGCTTGCTCATGGACGAGATATCCGTCAGCCCCGACGGACGCATTTCGCTGGGATCCTCGCCGCTTAGCGATCATCCTGTGCTCCGTAAGACCGCGATTCATCATCCGCTGCATACGCGAGAGGTCCGCAGCCCCAAGACTCAGTCGCTACCTGACGTGGTCGTGAAGCGAGAAGAGCTGCGAGTGGATAGCGTCGGCTTTGCCCCAGACAATAGCGGGCTAACCAGCGTGCTGACGCCGACGTGCACGGTACCACCTGATGCTGCGCATCTCAAGATCTCGGTGGGGTGGCCGCTGCTGTACCCCTCCTTGAACGGGTCTCGGCCGCACCTTCCTGTCGCCGGAAAGCTCATGCCTGATTTGAGTTTCGCGAGTGCAGGCGCTCAGCTTTCACTCGTCGAAGAAGACGTCTTCGATGAATTTACGCGCCAGCTGTACAGCTAACGCAACACAAACAAATGGTAACTCAGATACACGTGTACCTATGTGAAGCGACCGTATCCGTGGATAGTATTTCACTTGCCTTTAAACTACGACAGCGACTCGCTCCACACACAGCAGCGCTGCATCGCTCTCACCGGCATCCCGCAACAGCAGCGACTCGCTACTAGCGAGGAAGGCCCATTGCCGCGAGACTTTCCGGTCCACGACGATCGTGCGACTGGCAAGTTGCCGTTTCGGTGTTCGTCACGGCGTCAACCCATTTCTTGTTGCGGTTGCACTTCGCTGTCTACAAGACTGGGTCCCGACCTCAAGGCACACGGCCTGCGCGTGGCTGGCGCGTGCCTCTAAGGTCTGCAGTTGAAGTGAGACGAATGGTGCAATCTGATTGGCTGGGTTGGGTGTGCCCGCCTATCCAAATGTGTCCGTTGCATTGGAGCGTGTCCGTTGCAGTGCACTGTGATTGGCTGATGGCTCGTGCCGTCCCAATCAAGTGTGTCCGTTGCAATAAAGCGTGTCCGTTGCAATAGTTAACTGAAGACAAACGAGGGAGATAGTAGAGAGACTGCATGAGTAGGAAGACGCTAGCAGGACAAGGACATCTAACTCAAATGAATTCACTTTCGGATTTCCTTTCTACCCCTCATCGACTCCCAGGCGACGTCTGCACTTACAAGATTTCTGACCACAACTCGGAGCCAGAACTGGCCACAGGATGATTCAGTGAACCGGGTAGGGCAGCTTAACGTCGATCTTCTTGCACCGGGGTTTGCATCGAGCCTCCACTCGCAGCAATGCTGGACGCCGCCATCAAGCGGAGATATGCCCAGGACTTTTTCCGCGGAAATGTGGGGTCCGGAGAGTTTATCTGCTTTAGTCTGCTGCGAGTGTGGCGGGCGATGCGAAGGAGCTGCGTTTCGAGGACTGCCGCTGCGGCGGCCGTAGGGTCGGTGTTACGGGTAACGTTATCAATAATACCCGTAACGCCTCACCTTATTCCCGCGGCAGCTCTTGGTCGAGGTGTTGCAACCCGCCAGTGCACGTTAAGAGCCATCCCAAACTCTGCCTACGAAAGCAGAGCAGACCACCGACAGCTATTTAGGGGGGAGAAGTATCGCCATCATGGTCATGTACAGCACTCGCACTGCGAGTCACAGTACGACACACACTCGCTCGTCTACATTTCGCGTACAATGTAACGGCCATCGCACGGAGGACACCGTCCGTCCACCCCGCTCCGCACTCAAGGACCAAGCGAGGTGCTGACCACTATTAGGTACTTGCGATCGAGGCTGAAGCAAAACCTCCGCGCCACAGAGGTCGGATACATGTACTTGGCCTTTGAGCGCCGTGTGCAACGCAGCGACTCGGTCGACGAGCACACCGGGGCGTCAGACATGGATACTTTCTGCCGCTACGACGAGACGCTCGTTCGTGGGCCAACCCATCGCGCGTTCTCTTGACAGCGCTGTCGAACGGCCACTCGGTAACTCACTCACTCACTCACCCACCGTACAAAGAACCCCCAGTGTGGACCAGCCATGATCTCCCCCGAGGTCATGCAAGAGCTGCTCGCAGTGCGGCAGGTGCTGCACTATCTCCCGGAATCGCAGTGCACCGAGAAGGGCTGGACGCCCCATGAGCAGCAGCTCTTCTGGGTCGCACTCGCCACGTTCCCTCAGGGCCCCTGGACTGCGATCGCATAGTACATTGGCACCAAGACGACGAGGCAGGCGATGACCCACGCTCAGAAGCTGCGTCAGAAGCTGAAGCGATGGAACACCCGCCTCCGCAGCAACCCAGCCGTGAGCTCACTTATGGACGGTGTCACAGTGACGTGGGAAGGCAACGTGACGGGTTCAGCTAGTGCCGTTCCTCCGACTTCTGTATCGTTCGCGGTGCCCCCGCCGTCCTCACATCCAAACTCTATGAGGCTGGAACACCGGATCAGCGGTGGTGAACACGACAGCAAGAAGCACGATCAGCACGGCGTGTTATTCAGCTGTAGACGACACGGTAGGCTGCACATCATTCCACGCCCCAATTTCGTTCGACCACGGGGCACTGCCTTCTCACTACCAGGTGCCATTCATGCTCGTCTTGGTCAACACGCCCAATCTACAGCATTCGGACACACCGCGTCTTCGGAGACAACAGTACGCGATCCAACTATTCCTCACGACTTCCTCGACGAGTTGGTTAACCCCAGTGGATTTTGTCCTACGAAAAATGATCAAATGTGGGCCACACCAACATAAATTTGTTCTAGCCCCAAATTTTGGTAGGAGAAACGATCGGAGCTCTTCAGTGCGGAAACTTCAGCTCCGTACGCGCGCATCGAGCGGTAGCGTTGCCACTCCTCCGATTCTGCGTGTTGCGCTGGTGAGGACTGAACCATTTCAACGTGCACGTTCTCATGGAGCTCTTGGGGGGTTACTCGGTATGACGTCTGTGTTTTTGCGCGTCAACAGACTTTGCTCTTTGCTTCAACTACGACCGTGATACAGCCCCGACGTATCAAATCATGTCCGACAGCGAATCCACTGCCTCAAGCGACAACGAGAACACTAGCGACAAGTCTAAGACCTGGAGTTTCATAGCGGAGTCGACTACACAGCTTCACGTTGATGATGTCGAGATGTTTCTGCTCAACAAGGCCAGAATGGAGACACGGCGTGTCTCCAAGACTCTCCTAACACGCATGTTTGGCTCAGAAGACAGACCGCTGAGCGATGTTACAACCCTTGACATCATCAAAGCGTGGTTAGACCCCACACTACTTGCGGTCGCGAGAAAGCAAGTCAACTCCAACCTCGACGCCAACGCATTTATCTCATATTCTGAGCTGCTGGAATTTATCGAAGTGGAACTATGGCTGAGCTTCTACTCGGCTTCTCCGTCAAACTTTTACGACCGGGCTAACAAGTCGCTTTATCCGCCGGTTAAGTCAGTGATGAGGTCAAAAAGGTATTTTGCCATTCTAAACGCGTTTGGAACACAGCGTGAAGAGCTGGAGGCTTCGTCATCACATTGGAAAGCACCATTTGAACACGACAGGCATTTAGCTCGCGCAATGGACACCTTGCGCCACGTATGCTCCGAGATTGGGTTTATAAACGAGGTTTCAATCGCAAGCCTTGATGATGACTTGTTGCGATTGAGATCGAGCTCAGTAGATGATCTCGGCTTGACAAGAATCAGAAATCCAAAGAAAGGGTAATCTGTATTTGGCCATGCGGATATTGGTTTTGGTGATACAGAACTAACGCTAACCGTTTATTATTTCCCCTTGTGGCAGGTTTGGTCCTGTTCAGCATGGGATCGTGTCACTTGTCACGGGTTTGTTTCTTGGTGGTCACATTGCTTCGAAAGGAGAGTCGGTAGTGGATGTGGTGAAAATTCTTCAGAGGTCACTTTGTGGGGCTACGACCGACAGCCAAATTCGATTGCCTGGTGTGATGTTTGCCTTGGACAGGGGATATCAATCCAAAGAAGTCAATCGTCAAATCATCGAGTGTGGGGCGACAATCATTGGCACTCACAAAAAGAACGCTAGCTTCCCGTTTACGTTTGGGAAACCCCCAAGTAAATCGCAGCAGCTAGTCAACGAGATAGGTCCAAAGTATGCGCGATGGGCTGTATCGAATAGTCGATTACGAGCTGGTACAACAGTGACCGCACCCTCAATGTACGCATTGGCGTACCGATCAGGTCTCGGCAACGTAGTGTTGTGCAACACTTCAGTTGAATCGGTCGGTCCTGGAAGTTGGTCCTACATTGTGGAATGCCGATCTGATCTGAAGTCTACGGCGAGCATTGGCGACCCGTTCGGTGTATTTGAGGATAAAGTTACCATGCTGACGGATTCCCAGCGTTCACCCGATTGGTTTCTTATGCGGCAATTTCGCATTACGGGGCTTGTGGCAATAAAAATTCTCCGTGCGCTGGCTAAACATTCCGGCAGCGTTGATGATCAGGTTGGAACTTCGTCTGCAGTGTATGCAGAATTAGCAGGACGTTCGGCGGTTCAACTTGTGCTGAAGCTTCTTAAAATTTCCCGTAAAGTAAGCAGCGACCAACTACGTCCCGCCACAAGTGAACGAGAACAACAGTGTACCAGAACAGATTTAGAGCGACTGAAATGCTCTGATCTTAAACAATTGTGCCGCGACCGAGGCCTCGCTGGCTATGGTAGCAAAGCAGCAATGATTGATCGGATTCTTGAGGAAAACGTGAGTGTCTCAGCTGGAGTTCAGCGGGCTGCTATTAAATCCCCAGTTTCAGTGCTGCTTGAAGCATGGTTTTTACAGCCTAGATCTTCTTCAGAGATGAAAGTTGGCTCCAAGAATGAAGACAACATTTCTTCTCGACTACCGGTTTGGTTCCGCGAGCAGACACAGTATGATCTCAAGCACACGAAATCGTATGGATTGTTGTGTCGGTGCGTGGAAAATTCATGCTAGTACGTTTACACTTCAGCTTATCTAACACTGTTCTGCTTGAAGGCCGGACATGAAGTATTTAGCGTTTTCTCCTGGTGGCGTAGGAATGTTTTCGTCACCAGAAACCCAAGACTTCTTCGCAATTCTGGAGTATAAAACGAGAACAACTCCAGTCACGATTGCCAAGGAAGCTGCAATTGCTACAAAGTATGATAAGTTTGTGACAATCACGCTCAATTCTGCGGAGGATGGCGACGATTTTAAAACTATCGTCCCTGATCAATCGCACCGATCTCAGCTACTTCACAATACTATTGGCGCATCGTTGACTAATGGGATGTTGGTGTACGCGTCTCCGACGTCTATTATTCGGGTCGTCCATGTTATTCTGAGTGACGATGTTATCGACGCTTATCTCCTTGCCATTTCGGGCGTGAAGGACTTGTGCTTGGATTGGATTTACACATCAAATGCTCCCGTGCCATCGCTTTCAACTGACGAGCTCGGATTTTGTGGAGACTTGGAAATCCTCAAACAACATTTATCTTTGTGGCGAGAGCTATGCAAAATTGTTGACGCGCGTGGAAAGCCTCTACCAGCCGCCAAACATATAATTCCAACACTCATAGCGACCTGGAATCGCGTGAAAGGTGGAATTGATGTATACTCGCGGTTTCTCAAAAACGTTCGAGCGCGACACCAGCACCTGCCACCCCTTGCAGCAATCTGGATTCGAATTCTGATGACAATTGTTTACAATGCGTTCCAATCGACCCAGTTGCTGCAAGTAAGTAAACTTTCTCTTCTTGCTATTATAAATTGTGAGCTAACTGCGTCCTAGACCTATTCGTTTTTGATGTTTGATGAGCGGTGCGACTCGTACAGTGCTCTGCAGCAGTTCAAAAGCGATAACTTGAAATTAGTTGATTTCTTTCGAGACGCAGCTCTCGCTATGCCCGATCTGATTACAAGACAAGAAGAACCCAACCCCAACGCCGATATCGAGCCATCGATACTAAGCAATGCTGTGACGACTATGGCCATTTCAACGGCGTACAACAAGCTCGATCGTTTTAACAACGATCCTGAGTTCCGGCGATTGCGCCTTTCAAAACGTCACTGCCATCACGCGGTAAGAATGCAATAAACATGTTGTTTAGCTGAAACTAACTAAAGAGTGGTCGAACGTACAGGAACGGTTTGACGCTGGTAAACAATTGTGCTGCATTCTGTGCTGCCAATTGAATCACGACTCCGAAAATCTGCCGCACACACGAAAAGGCTACAAGACACGATTCTATTGCTCCATCTGCGATGTTGCACTGTGCCAGACCCCGCGATGGAGCGACAATCAATCGTGCTTCGAGCGATTTCACGCTCTAACCAAGGTTCCCAAAGCCTGCCAGCCATCAACGGAACAAATGCAGCAGCCCAAGCATATTCGAGCTCCTCCACCATCGCGCAAGCGCTCACAATAGTCTGTGGATCCCAACGAACGTCGCGTGACAAGGCTCGTGGCCAAGGCTCGACGTCAATCGGCTCGGTTGATGGCCAGGGGGGCGTAATTTCCGTCCTTAGCGACAGAACTGAGCAGAATGCTTCTTGCGAAATTTGTCCTAGTCTCTAGGAGAAACCGTCATTTTGCAGCCTAAGTGAGTATCGATTTGGTGCGCGCTGCAGCAGCATTAACCCCTTGGTTCCCAACGTCGTAAGTTACGACGTAATCAAAAACCTATGTCGTAACTTACGACATTGAGAGTTCAACAATAGAGAATGGCTCGAAGTATACTTTAATCAAGTTATTTACAAAACATAAGATGGAAGAGGTAAGAGAGGGAATTTCAGAAACAAGTCAGGGATAGGGTACGGGAAGAGAGGCGGAGGAATAGCGGGAAGGAAGAGATTCACGTTCACTACAAAACTATTTAACGGTTTACAGCTACAACTACAATGTCGGTCAAGCCATTACAGATACCGTAGCTACGCAAGTGGTTGTGCGGCGCCCTTGCCAAGCAGTATGCAAGGCAAAAAAACGCATCGAGTAGGCGTTGTTTGCGGCGGAGATGCGGATGACTAGAAATTGCATGCAACAGTGAGATTCACCAAGCGTGAATGCAGTCTGTACGCGCTATGCTGTAATAATCAGTGTCAGCAATGATGAGTGTACACACTACCTGATCGTAATACGTTTTTTTGCATGTTTTGCATTTTCTTTTTCAAACCGACCGGATTCACGGTGGGACACTTTGCGACACGTTTCTGGCCAACAGGGTAAGTTCCGACATTTGAGTACACTATAAGCATGGCGAAGGTGTATAATATACGACATTGCTCCAAGGGGAAATTGCAATTCAGTCAGGCGTTTGGGTGGGCATTTGCAAATCGGTCAGGTTGTTGCAATTCAGTCAGGTGCCAAATAATATTTGGCACCGTAGTACTACTACTTGGTTACTACTACCGTAGCATAGTACTAGTATGGCAGCATCCTCATGTCGACACCTCGGTTGTTTAAGGGGACAAGCCTGAGATATGTTTTTGTTAAAATATTTTCGGCACCGCCTTCCCCCTCCCCCCGCGAAACGTCATATTATTTTTTATAGGTTGAACTTCATTCAGCTAAATCAAGAAAGCAGTCGCATTTGCCCGCGTTGCGTCAACTGCCGAGTGAAACAAACAAAGACGTAAGCGCTGTGTGCACGCTAGCTAGCTCGCTATAGATCGTGCGGCAATGCTGATCTATGCTGTGGGTGCTGTTATGAGTGCATAGACCTACAATATGCCGAAGGAGCGTGCTCGTCGCGAAAGCAGCCGCGTGGGTCGCTTCAGTGTCAGTATCCTGGTCGGTGCAGCAATCAGCGCGCGATCAAACCCAATGGAGGACGTCCTTGGCTGTGTGAAAGCCACCGAGATCACCAGAGCGCGCTGTAGCGCGACCGAAACAAAAATAATCACTAAGTCCACCTAGAAAAAGACATCGTAGACTCCTACGAAGAAGAAGCCAGCGCGCAAGTTGCAGCCGCCGACTACGAAGCGTTTCGAGATCAAGGAAGGGGATGCTGCTATTGCGCGTGGTGATGATGTTGAGCTTGGATGCTCGCTAAACGTCGAAGCAGAGCAGACGGCAGTCGCCGCGACAAAGACGCCACAAACCCCTGTATCATGCTCCACTGATGATACTTCCGATCACCGTGCGCAAGGACCTATGTCTATGACGAGTGTAGATAGTGTCCAAGCCTCCGACGTCCCCAAGCCTGGTCAAGGTCTTGCGTGAGCGTGCGCTGCAACGACATCCACGCAGCCCCCCCCCCGTGCCGCCGCCCCGTTGTCTACGTCTTCCTCCACGGCATTCCTATCGTCTTTGGAGGCCATGCGCAGTTGCGCCCGGCTCAACAAGCATTACAGAATGCATGTGGATGTGTCGTGGCAGACCGCGGGACCACACCGATTCCGATTACGTTTCAAGCTTTGCCAGGGATGGCAACATAATGCCAACCATTTAGAAGCCTAGCTATTGATGGGGCGCATGTGGCGAATTCTGCGTGTGATGCGGTTACTAATTTCACGGTGGTGTGCTCCTCTTGGTGTATCGGAAGATCGATGCACGGGTAATACTTGCCCTAGCAGCGAGGGTGCTTCAACGCGTGAGGCCGGAAGCAGTGAAAAACGACAACCAATTTTCATTCGGTGCAGGAGGTAAAAGCATGGTGCTAACAGCCCAAATCGGACTAATTCGTCGTGGTAACTAATGTGATGAGGTGCGGGCAACTTCCCAGCGTCCAGAATATACCTTGAGCTAAACTTGAATCAGCCAACCTTGAACCTAAGCTCAGGGGGGCTCAGAGTCTTAGAGTCTCAGCTGAATAACTTCAGCTGGACTCGACGAAGACTCGGCCGACACCTCCGAACTTGAGCTCTTGGCTTGGCGCGGCGTGTGCGCCTCCCTTGCGACCCTCTTGACGGTTCTTGCAGGGGCTACGCTTTGGGTCCAGACGTCAGCCAACCACGCCAACTGGTTCCTAGTCCAGTCGTCCTCCGATGCTCTCCAAACGAAGCCGGCTCCCCGTTTAACAGGCCTTCGCTTGCACGTGTCTTGACCCGATTTGCCCCGGGGTTTTCCTTATGTAGACACGACTCCACACACACTTATCTGCTTCCTCCAAGACCGCAGACCCGGTCTTCCTTGCTTCTTCACTTCCTCCAGGTGGCTCCAGCTGAGAGCCGCGTACACAGGTCTTCACTCGCCCCCCCCCCCGACCTAGGGTGGCTCCGAGAGCTGGCTCGGGTTGAGCCTGTCTTGATCCAGGGTTCTCGCCTCTGCGCCCTGGGACTTCCGCGCACCACGTCTTGACGTAGACGACACGGCTGAGCGAGGAAAGCACGGTCCCAGGCTCAGCGCCACACGAAATTCACCCAACAGCTCTGAGAACCACTACACCAGGCGCCGCTCTGCCTAAACCAAAGAGTAGATCACCTTCTACCCGAAAATATGAAATACGCGCCAGGTACAGCCGCCTAGTCGGCCTGCCAACGCGTAACGATATGAAATAGCCAAATGGGTACCCCTTCACACCGAGGCACACTCAAAAGGTCTATATGGGGTTGAGTTCTGTGGGATTCTCCTAAGACACCCTTTCGCAGCAGCAAACTTAACATTGTGGACTTCGGGGCAAATCCGATTCTGATTGATACTTTACACATGCAAACAAAGACCTATCAGGGGGGGCGCGCTCGGCTTCCATCGGAGCACACCCGAACAAAGGTGAAAAGAAAGATATCGCCTTGCGAGCTGCCTGCAAGCCAGCGGCGAGCGGCGCTTCAACATGAGTCTAGCCAATGACTGGCCGAGCTCAGATGAGTCCAACGACGTCAGGAAGTGACTCAGTGATGCTTCACCGATGAGTGGCGGATCTCGGGCTTCTCATTGGCTGGTCGAGGTGAGTCATCTGGGTTCTCCGGATTGTGCCACAGCTGATTCATTCTCGGTCATCATTTAATGACGCGACCCTCCAGCGTGTGGCGACCATTCAGCCATCCGACGGCGACTAGCCAAGACCCCCTGGGCTAAAATCCACACCGACATCTTCGAGGTCGGCGTCTACCAGCGTCCGCTTCCACTGAGCCTCCAAACTTTCCGCTGAGACCTGAGGTGACTTGCCAAGCCCGTATACACGCCTCTCCAACAGCTGAACTCCATCATAGCTGAGCCAAACACTTCTCCGTCGAGACTCACCATCCCCAAAGGCATGACTTCGAAGTTCAGTGAGTCACTGCTGATGTTGACTGAGCTCAGCCATGTTCGACCTGACACTCCGAGCTGAGCGCATATACCATTGACATCACCACTTCTGATCTTAGCGAACGGCTGTCGAAGCCGGGCGAGCTCAGCCATGTGTGACTCACAATATGGCTTCCAGCATATCAGGGTCGCTCAACTGTTTCGGGCTGAGAGTAGGTAGGACCAGATTCGCCGTTCTGGAGCTTGGCGAGTGTCCCCTGGGGCATGAAGAACTCGTCATATGCAGCGCACAGACTTCTGGCACTCAGCGGATTCAGAGCGTCGTTGCTCGAACTCTGCTGCCACCAATGTGATCCAGCCGAGTCGTTTTCTTGGCACAACTTGGTCGTCTCTCCCTTCGCTCAAATTGGCTCGAGCTGGTTCAAGATAATACAGCCGGCTTTGGGTTCGGCCATCATCTGACCAATCACAGGCGATTCTCGTCTGAGAGTGGTCACTGGCAGATGCCTGATAAATTCTCCGAAAGATCTGGGGGAGCTTCGTCACAAAACCACTTCACCAAAACGTCCGGCTACCTGGATATCGAGACGGTACTGACCCGAGTTGAAGTGCGCCAGACAAGGTGCTGAATTAGCACGAGGGCTGTTGTTCAAGGACGATCAATAGTTTGTTTTTCTTTGGTTTACATTGCTGCTTGCCTCCGTTTGGCGTCATGATGCCTGGTCGGCCGTCGGCTGAATATACCGAGCGCCATGGCGTTGATGGCCTTGTGGCTGTGGTCTTGATGATGGCGGCAACGGCTCGACGTGCTAGTCGTTGCTCGGATCGCCGCTCACGACGGGCCACTCGTGCTTTTACAGTATATATATTCTATCGTTGCACTACCAGGCTATGCTACCGGCCCCAGTTACTATCATAGGGTTTTATACAGTTCGACAGGATATCACTTGCCCAGCGTTCTTTATTCAAGCAGATACATGTATTACTACTGTTATGGTTGTAGTACTACTTCTGGGTTACTACTGAATGTCTCACTGTTTCTATATTTGGCACCTGACTGAATTGCAACAACCTGACCGATTTGCAAATGCCCACCCAAACACCTGACTGAATTGCAATTTCCCCTTGCTCCAAGGTACCTGCTGAGAACTTATAACCCCATCCTTTGGTGGACTATGTACACCATACAGATTTTAAGTGAAATAGCTAAGTCGTAAGATACGACATTCAGTACCGTGATTAAGGCGTAATGGGTACAAAATTCCGGGAACCAAGGGGTTAATATTTATGAATTGCACTTCAATTCTTAGTAACACATAGTTATATATATCTTCTCAACATGGTGATGCATGACTTTCGTTGATTCACCTCGAGGGGGCTTCAACAACGCTGCTTAAAATTTGATCCTTTTTTTCTCCTACCAAAATAGCCACTGGGGTTAAGGCCCTTTCAAGCGAAGGTGCGGACGACGAGGAAGTCACGGAAGAAGAGCTCAGGGAGCTTGACGACGGGGATATTGCAGACTAACACGACGAAATAGAGCCAACCTCAGCCAGCGCATTCGCCGATACGAATCAACTATGTAAGTAAATCTTTGCGTAATGCAACCAAGGAATTAGGCTGATGTTCTTGTGTATACTGCAGACTTCAAGCAAAGAAATTGTGCTGGAAGTGGATGCTTTCAGCGACGTTCTGTGCACGAATTGCTGTTGAAGGGATTAATTACCTTCGTCTTTCGCACTAACTACATGGATGCTTCAGCTCATTGTGCATCCGATGCATTGCTGCTTAGCAACGGCCGGATTCAATTGGTTGTCAACTTCAACGTTGATCCTGAGATCCCGAGATCCTTTCACCACGTTGCTGTGACGCGCAATGAGCCTGACAGGCCGACCAACATACAACCTGTGCGATGTTGCGAAAGCGGCGGGTATGTTGGAGATAGGATGTCCACGAGTGCTGTTTGATCAACTACGGACTTCCACGCGGCAGATACAACGCCAACAGATGCATGAACCGGTGTTTGCACCTGATGCGTTCAGTCATCGGCAGTGCCGACGGCACTAGGCTGAACAGCCAGAATCGAATATCAAGACGCAAGAAGTTGTTGTGTGGGTGCAAGCTACATGCACCATTATTGGAGTTGCACTGAGTGGAAGGCACTTGTGGAGCTGGCATCGTCTGGCACAGATTAATCGCTGCCCCGTAATATGGCTAACTCGCATAAGCGCGATCGCTCTGAGCTCAAAGGCGTAAACCAAGAAATGACTGCGTCGTTTTCGACATTAGAGCCGAGCTCACTCGCCTAGGTTGGGGTTGCAGATAGACAGGGGCTTGCACCACTCTGGTTCTTGGCAGCTCCGTGCTCCGACTTCGTCCGTGTTCGAGGTTCTTGGTTTGGCGCTGTGGATCAGCAGAGTCACTTCACATTCGTCCCTGATATAGCTGGGGGGCGAATGAGTCAACGGTATCGCTCACGGCGACCCTCATCGCCCGGTTGTGCGTGAGGCGCATGGTCGAGCGCCTCTTCTTCTCATTCTCGATTCAGCACTTCGAGAAGAAGGAGAATCGCTTATGATGTCTGTGGTGAAGTTATCGCCGCAGGACCAAGAACTCTGCGAAGACAGGACGCTGCAGGTGCTGGATCGAGCGCTGCACGACTACGAGGCAACTGCGTTGTGGGCTGTGGGCACCAACAACCGCCACGACGGATTGGACCAGCTCGGCTGGAAGAAGCTCCGGTCGCAGGCGGACGTGTCTCTCTATGCAGATCACAGTGTCAACGACCCCGCGTGGATGTCTGCGATGCGAGGGGACGAGTGGAAGCACCCGATCGCAGTGGTGGCAGTCGGGCACATGAACTGCTCGCTGGACGACCTGCTGTTTGGGATGGCGGCGTCCACTCCAGCTGAGCTCAAGCTGCGTGCAGTGTTGATAGACTCTGACGCTGCCAGTGAGGAGGGCGACTTCGTGGCAATTGCAACGCCCAGCGAAGACGAACCCTTCCGCTTCATGGGCGTGACACGCTACGTGACTACCGTGAGTAAATTCCGTCGGCCTCGCGAGTATGTGCTCGCGTGTGCTCGAGGAGAAGTCACGTCGGCGTCAGGCGAGCGGCTCGGATACGAAATCAATCAGTCGGTGGCGCTAGATCAATGGCCTGTCCGGGAGTCACTGCACCGCGGACAGTTGATCCAGGCGCGCGTGCTACGAGAGCTGCCCGACGGCTCCGTTGGGGTCTACTACAAGATCATCGTCGACGCCAAGACCATCATGCCCGACAGCGTCGTTTACGCTGCGATCTGGAAGGCTGTGCAGAGATTCTGGGAGCTGGCTCCACGCTGCGCTGAGACTCGGAAGCTCTGCTGCTGTGTCGACCACAAGCGCGCGTTGCACTTGGCCAACCTGCAAGCAGCGAGCCGCTTCACGGACCCGCTCCGATGCTGCGTCTGCAAGGTCTCAGTGCCCGACCGTCGCAGGAAAAGCTTCGGCAGCGTCACCACGTCACTCACCCACGGAGCGGCTCGACACTCGTCGACGCAGACGTTCTGGTGCGTGCTGTGCACGTCGTGGCTGTGCTCCAAGGCGAGCTGTTGCGAGGTTCGGCAGCTCGTGCGGGTCGACCGCTCCACCCTCGCAGTTCACCAGCAGAACGTCACGCTCTGCTCCAAGTGCGCGCGCCTCATCCGCCGCCGGAACGCCAGCGACATGGCCCGCTGTGCACTTCAACAAGAGCGCCCACAAGGGTCCACCATGTAGATGGACCCTTCTCCTTGACGTCTGTATGTCGCAATCTTATTCGATTACTGTACTTTTCATAACGTAACACGTCAGTTCAGTGTCGTATACATTATCCAAGTGAAATTTGAATTCCGTGCCATGGCGTCGCTCTTCCAGGGCACCGCGTGGCTGCTGGTCGAGGCGAAGACAACGTTCTACTCGCCCCGCTACAGCCCCGAGTCCGTCTCTGTGTGCAGGCAATCGCTCCCGTTCTGGAGCCAGCCCCAAGTGGTGCTGCAATTGGGTCAAACCGAGTATTTGGTGCTTAATTCCAGTCCAGCGGACGCGTCAAAGCGCAGTGGAGACCCGAAAGAGACCAAAAAGCTGCTGCAATTGACTGTGCGGCCGCTGCACGACGTGCGCCGTGCCCAATTGTACCAAACCGCAGCTCGGGCTCAAGTGCTCGAGCTGTTCGTGGATGTGGAGCACACGCGCGAGCGACTGCTGCGGTGTCTGCGAGGAGAGACACAGCAGCAGGAGGAGGGAGTTGATCCCGGGGAGAAGCTGCTGGACGACGCCTTTGCAACGCTGGAGAGAGCGCAACATAGTGGGGAGAAGACGCTAGCGCTGGAGCTGTACAAGCAGGCGGAGAGCGGCTTCTACGAGGCCGAGAAGGTGGTGCCCGATGAGAGGTCGAGAGAGTTCCTGCGGGCGAGGAGAGGGGACTTGCAGAGGACCATTCGAGCTCTGGAGAGGGAGATGGACGACGTGAAGAGGAGGGAGGAGAATGGTCCTCCTCCTCCTCTTGCTGCTGCTCCTGCTCAAGGAGTTGCGGCGCCACGAGAAGAGGAGGCGACTACGGACATCAGTGCGCGGTTGGAAGAACTGCGTCGGTTTGCTGCGCAACAAGACGCGGCGGAGTCACAGCAAGGGAATCGGACCGACTTGGCGGCTCGACTAGCGGCGTTGAAGAATGGACCGGCACCTCCGGTGGAGGATTTGACAGAGCGACTCCGGCGACTACGTGGCGATAAGGGGCCGGCTGACGTGGGACCTGCCGTTGAAGGTGGGAAGAGCGCGGTGGAGCGTATTATCGAGCAAGTGACCGATGAAATTGCGTTGGGTATTGATGACGATGGAATTGATGAGGTCGAGGAAAGCGACAGCAAAAGTGAAGCTTCGAGCAGCTCTAGGAGCTCCGACAGCAGCAGCGGAAGCGACGAAGGTAGAAAACCAAGCAAACAGACATTGGATACGAAGAAATAGTGATGAGAAGAAGAACTGGCCAGCAGTAGTTCGAAGACATGGGACGTTGACAACTCCCTAAAAATACGGTAAGAAGTCGTGTGCACCATGCCATCGTTCTTGTTGCAGTTGTCTTCTGCCAGAGTTATCGCTTCGGCCACCGAGAGCGCACCGGAATGGAGCATGCTGTTCATCTCGATGGCGAAAGACTACTATCAGTGCTGGAGTCTACCGTTCGAGACCTCGAGTTGGTCGCGACACTCCCGGAGAAAGCGCCCACGAAACCTACCGCTGCGTATCAACCCGACACCCAAGAAGCACTAAATCGCCAGGTAAAACAACTTGATGTCCTTACTTACCCACGCTTGCCGCATCAAGCTAACTGGTGGTTGCATTTTTTCAGTTTGTCGTCGAAGCTTCACTCCTACGTTTTCTAGCACTACAAAGATTGCAAGATGACGAGCGGCCAGAGACAGAGGAGGATGGCGAGGACAGTGAAGAGGAATTGCAGCAGATTGATACCCAGTCGATGCTTTCTGGCCCGGTAGCAGCGCGTTTGTTCCCCAAAAGCCTGCACCAGATACTCAAGAATCTGAAGGTACTCGGGCTTCATGTTGTCAAGGATTCGTAGCTAGTATGCTGATTGATTTATCGGGTAACATGACAGGGAGACCGAACAGCACGGGACGCACTACGAAAGCTCAGTTCAACTAGCGTGTCACCTGCGATTTCCCAGCTGACGCAAGCATGGATGCAACTGATCATCAACACGGACACAGCGTTGTCAACCAGCTTTGAACAGGACGAACGGTTCACGCTGACCTTACGTGATAGCATGCTACGACTCCGCGAGGTTGAGGACGACCGTGACCAGTTGGCTTTCGAGCTCGCTCAGGCCCGCGAAGCACGTGTAACCATGTCCCAAAAGTTCACAGCTCAACGCACTCGACTTGAAGCCCAACTTCGAGACACCAAACGAGCTGCCGACGACATTCTGGGCCCCACTGCGCGCGATCGAGAAGAGTATTTACAAGCGGCGCAGTCCAGCTTCGAGACTCAGAAGTCGAATGCACAGGAGCAGCTCGAATCGATTCAACGCACGATAGTGCGAGTGACGCAGGTCAGCCAACAAGCAGAGGCGGACGAGCGAAAGCATGCACAGCATTATGCGACGGAGCTACGCGAGCTCGTAGAACGCTATGACGAGGATATGGTGAAGCTGGATGCTGAGATCGAACAGGAGCGAGCCGAACTTGACCGTCTTGATGCCGCGAACACAAAGTTCGCGACGCACTTCGCTCGCATCGATAGAGATCGTCGCAACATGATCGAGGAGCAGCGTGCGATTGACATTACAGAGCGTCTCCGCCGGCTCCGAGATATGAATCTGTTCGGCTTCATCCTCAAAATTCAGGCCGCAGTGCGGGGATTCCTCACGCGACGGCGGATGCGCCTGGAGGCTCAGCGTAAGAGGCGCAAGTCTAGGAAAAAAAGCAAGAAGGGGAAAAAGAGATCAAGCACAAGTCCGAGGCGAAAGACCACCACGAAGAAGACTGGCGTCAAGATTCGCACCAAAAAGGCTTGAGCTGGCGTACACCATTCAGCTATTTCTTCTTCTTCTTGCCCCCACCCTTCTTCTTCTTTTTCTTCTTCTCCATTTCTGCCTTGGCCGCGAACTCGGCAGCCTTGCGAGCTGCTATCTGCCGGAGTCGATCCTCTTCCATCTTGAGGACTCGCAGTCGCTCTTCTTCGAGCATTGCGCGGTCCTGCTCGCGCTCCAGCTTTCGTTTCTCCATCCATTCCTCCTGTACACGACCACAGACAACAAAACAGTCAGTTCTACGATCACAAATCGTTGGCGGATTGCACAGACGTACATCTTCCTGTCGTTTTGCCAGCTTGTCCTGACGCTCGCGCTCTTTGTCCGCAGCCTTCCACTGCGCCTCACGGAACTTGAGCTGCTGAAGCTGCTGCTGCTCGAACTGCACACGGTTCTTCTTGAGTTGAACGTCGAGGGAGACGGCATCTGCCGTGCCGATGCGGTTGTTCCCCACGTCAAGACAAACCAGCGTGGTGTTGCGAGCAAGACCAAGAGCTAGCTGCTTCCCACCTTCTCCTCCCAGTCGTGTTCGCCAAAGGTTCAACGTGCGCAGCGTCTTGTTCTTGGTGAGCATGTTACCCAACGCCGCCACTCCGGAAAAGTCCTTCTCCTCGTCTGTCAATGGATTGCTCTCAAGGTTCAGGTACTCGAGACTTTCGTTCATGCTCAGAGCTTCGGCCAGGTCCTTCGCAGCCAGCGGGCCCAGGCAATTACTCTCGAGCTCAAGACGTCGAAGTGATGTGTTGCGCTTCAGGAGCAACGCGAGCCATTTTCCTGTTGCGTTGTCGAGTGCATTTCGGCTCAAATTGAGCGACCGCAGCGAATGCGTGAAAGCCAGCGTCTTGCAAAGAGCCCTAGCTCCAATGCTGCTGACGCGGAGGTCCGCGTGCTTTGGGGTCTCATCGGCTTTGGCGAGACCTAGCCACACTTCCAGCTGCGGGTTCCTGGCGATCTCCTCGACTTCTTCTCGCACCTCCTTCTCGCGCTCTTGTCTCCGTCGGTGCACGGTCTCGCGCAGATAACTCTTGGCGGCAAATTGAATCTTCTGCTGCATGCGCGACTCTTTCTCCGACGTGTGTTCACGGTTGAACTCTTCTTGCAGGCGAGCCGCATCGTCGTTGTAGAAACCCTTGGGCTGGATGCCGCGGTCAATCATCTATACGAACGCAGTGAACCATTAGTCCTCGAATGTCTCCAGGCCACCATTCAATATAGCGCTCGTACCTCCCGGCGGATCTCGTTCTGCGCAAGGGCAAACGCATCAGGAGGAGCGCTGTCGTCTGGCGTGACACGAGCCATAATGGCCTCACGATCCACCGCTGACAGCCGTGAAATGTCAACGTCTGCATCATCGTCCAGTGCCGGCTCCTTGCCACCCATGCCGAGCCCCGACGACAGGTCCAGCATCTCGGACGTCTACACGCTGCCTACTCGCCTGAGTGCCTCTTGCCTTGTGACGTCCTCTTGAACAACCGACCTTTCACAACGAGCATTGCCCAGGATACTATGAAAAACCAACAAAAACATACAACAACCTGTATAACACAACGATGTCATCTGCAGCACGGGCTGGGTTCTGGATTGCCGCTTCTTGATCTATCTATCTTCATTGCTACAGGACACGAGGCACCTATTCCACCAGCTCGGGCCCCTTCTTCACAATGTCGTCTTCAAGCGTATTGGCACGCTTCGACATGAGGTACTCCGTCGAAGGCGGCGTCGACGGCGGGGGAGGAATATCCTCCGTATTGTCCACAGCAGCTGCAACGGCCTCAGCACTGGCAGCAGCGCTCAATTCCGGTTTGTCACCAGCGGACGTCGCAGCACCTTCAATAGCATTCGTCGCGTCTTCGTCCTCGATGGGGCCCTGGCCAAACTCGTTCGTGCGCTTGGCATCCACCGGATACTTCCAGCGTTGGTAGAGGTAGATGAAGAAGATGAGGTCGTCGCGGAAACAGCTCAATCGGTGCATCCATGGCATCTTGATGACGAAAGCAAACAGATCGTCAATGAACGTGTTCAGAGACTTGTACACCATGGCACGCCACGGCAAGTGCGCCACCGACTTGAGCTTGTAGTTAATGTACAGCTGAGGCGTCATCATGATGAACCCGAACGCGTACACAAAGCTCGTAAGGCTCGAAACCACCCACGAGTACCAGCCCTTGTGCACGCCGTACGCGAGGGTGTAGGCAGCCTGACCGACAATCAGCGGGTACAGCACGTACGAGAGGTGGGCAACAGCCACACGGTCGTGCTCGGCAGTAGGCGAGTCCTCGTAGCTCTCCACGCCCGAGACGACGAGTTTGTTGTCGGCATTGCGCGAGAAGACGACCGCCTTCTTGATCTTCCACACGTCAATGAGCAGAGCAATACCGGACTGCACCAGAATGAGCCACGACGTGTCGTTGTCGATCAGGTACAAGAAGATCACGAGCTGGAAGAACGTGTTGAGCACAATCGTCCGCAGCGAGAGGCCCACGAGCGACTTCTGGTTCTTCCAGAAGCTCACGTCGTTCTTGAACGCCAGAAAGTCGAACAGCGAGTGAAGCAGCGACACGACCATCGTCACCGCCAGCAGGTACGGGTTCGTCTCGATGAACATGCTCTTCATATTGTCCGTGTCGCGTCTCGAGGACGCGCCGGTCGCCTCCTGGTTGCGGAAGTTCTGCTCCATCTGCGTGTACAGCGCGTACTTGTACATGGGCAGCGGGTAGAAGGAGATCTCCAGGGGCAGCGCCGTGACCGAGTCGTTCACCGGGATCAGGTGCTCCTCCAGCAGCCAGAACTCGTTCAGGAACAGCACAGGCGAGTACAGCCCCGCCTCCTTGTCCACCTCCATCTCCGTGGACACGAAGGGCGGCGGCGGCTGGCGCGCCGAGTACGTCGAGTGGTCCAGCACCGGGTTGATGTAGAGCGAGGGCTTCCACATGGAGACGTACACGTCCTTCTCCCCCTTCTCCTCCTCCGTGTGCTGCTGCTCTTTCTCTTCTCCCTCCTCCTGCTCCGCCGCCGCTGCGAGCAGATTCCGCTTCTTGACGATCTTGGGCGGCGGGCGGAAGGCCGTGAGCTCCACCGAGCGGTGCACGGAACTCGTGGCGTCGAACGAGCCGTCCGCCGGGTTGGGCGAGTGGCCGTCCTTGGTCAGGAACACGTGCGCGTAGAGCGAGCCGTTGGCCAGCAGGTGCTCGTCCACCGTCACGTTCATCTGGCGCAGCCACACGCCGTCCTCGCGCGCCGGGTTGGGCGCGGCGTCATACGCGAGCGCGTCCTCGAGCCAGCGCAGCGCCTCCTGCTCCTGGGCCACGGCGTGCGCGTCGGCGGCGTCGGCGAATGAGAAGTGAGCGTCCGGAGTGACATACACTCTGAGGCTCACGGGGTCTCCGAGCTGGAACGAGTTGCGAAGAGGGTGCAGCTGCGCAGGGGGGCCACTATTGAGGGATTCCGCACTCGAGGTCCCCATGGGGTCACTCTGCTGCTGCTGACGCTGTGGCTGCGGCGCGAACATGTTGAAGACCGACGTGATGGCGTAGTACATGCACAGCATGCGCAGCATGGGCCACATGCGGTCCATCCAGCTTTCCTGCGCGGGCGCGGCGGCGGCAGCGGGGGCTGCGGCGTCGGCCATGGCGAACAGCTTTATGACGGGCAAAAGGGGGCGGGAAGAGAAGGCATACAAAAGGCAAGTGAAGTGGAATTGAGAGTTTTGGCCAATGGGAGAAGGGTATTTTGGTGACGTACTGTACTGTACCACTTCACTTCAACGTGTTGCAAGACGGACGACTAGCAAGACGCTGACGCTGCTGCTGCTCGCGAATATGAAAGGCTTATCTTGTCTTATGACGCGATGGTACGCGGAGGAGGGGGAAAAGCTAAAGCTACTCACATACTAGGCATTAACACCACTACGGGCGGACGGCGGCGACGAGGACCCCCGCCACGGAGCTGCCAAATCTAAGTCGAGGGGCGGCTGCTCTGCTCGATTGCGTGTTTGTACAGGCCCTTGTGCGCTCCCTGGTCCGTCCTCCCGTTTGCCAGCGCACGCGTTCGCGGGGATAATGGCCACCGGCGCCGCCGCCGCTGCTGCTACTACTTGAAGGGATTAGATCCACACGCCTTCGTCTTCCTCTTCTTCCTCTTCCGAGTTCGAGTCTGAGTCCGAATCCGAGTCCGAGTCGTCCTGCGGGTGCAGTCGGTCCACCATGGACATGCGCTCCTCCGCCTGACTCGTTAGTTTCTTAAATAAACTAATCTGCTCCTCGCTCAGGCCGTCGTCCGTGGTGTCGTCGTCGTCGTCGTCCCCGATCATGCTAATAGACATACGCGCACGCTCGATAACGCTGTGCGCCTCACCCAACTGTCGCGCCAGAGCAAAGTTCTTCTCCTCGACTTCACGCAGCACGTCCTCCTCATCGCTCATGTGCATCTGGTCTTCAGCCTCCTCATCCGAATTCACATCGCCGTAGTCGTTACCGCCAGACGAAGAAGCAGTAGCCTCGGTAGTCGCCGTCGGCGAGCCTGCTGCCTCATATGCAACGGCTGCTGCCGTTGCCGCTGCTCCTACCACCGCTGCCGCTGCCATTTCATGGTGATGCTTAGCAACAGGAGACGGCGCTGGCTCTGGTGAAGTGACAGGCGATACCGATACCGGCACCGGAGGAGGCAAGCACGAGTCCGCGCTCACCGAACGGCTCAAAGCCAACGGCGAATCGGTAGTCGGAGATGCCGACGTCGATTTTGTGGGGCTGTCATGCCCATTTCTGAACTCGGTGTTGTGGTTAGCCAGCAGGTTACCCATTGACGAGAACGGGGACATGCCAGGGTGCACGCTCTCGCCCGCTGCCTCAGCCATAGTACGCGCGCGCTGGGCGCTAAGCTTCTTGGCCAGACCAACGTTACCCTCCGCGCGAGCGCGCTCTTCTTCTTCAAGCAGCGCCTGCGCAAGTTCCTCCAAGCCACGACGCTCGCGACGTGAGCGCTCTGCATTGTTCTTGTGCAACGGCCGCTCAGGCATCATCGAACCTGAGCGACGGAGCTCCTTAATCTCCATTAGCTTGCGCTCAGCTTCAATGCGCGCCTTCTTCTCTTCAGCCTCACGGATCTCGATGGCCATGCGACTCATAGACCTTGACGGTGCATCCTGCGCAGCAGGAGCTTCTTCCTCTTCCAACTGTACAGTAGCGGGGACGGGCGGGACCACCTTCACATGCACTGGTGGCTCTGCAGCCTTAACTGGAGCAGGGATAGAAGTCTCTTCACCCGGAGTAGACCCAGAAAGGTTAAGGAACTTGTCCCAGCAGTCCTTACAGTAATACTCTCCGTCGTCATCCATGTCCAGCTTAGACTCGTTCTCCGTCGCACCGCACTCAGCACAGAACTTTGCGGTGGGGACGACTACAGGAATGCTCATAACATTCTGCAAATCGTCCATAATCTTCTGCACATGCTCGTCTTCTTCAATGACCGGTGGCACGATGTCCACATCGGTATAGGAATCACGCTTAAATCCCGAAATCACACCAGCCAATTCGTGGATCACGTTGTTCTGGCGTTTCACCACTTCTTCAGGCTTGTGTTTCACAGCCAATGCCAGCACACGCTCGCGTGACTGTGCTTCGAGAATCTCTTCATACTTCTTAGCTTGGCTCTTCACCTTCTCCAGCGCCTCTTGGAGCACCCTCGCCTCCTGTTCCGCACGCGACAGCGCTTCCTTGGCTGGTGTAGTACGCTCCGTTTTCGCCTGGTTCGAAATGCACAACTTCGCCTGAACTCGCAGCAGGTGAGCCTCCTTCGAGCCTTCTTCAATAGCAGTAATAGGAATACCAGCAAAAATTGCGTGGTCCAAGTCCGATCCCTGCGACGCTGCCACCAGCTCGCGTGCCACGTCCAGCGGGATACGCTTCTTCCGCTTCTGCCCCTCGCGATCGGAGCGTTCGCGCTCACGGTCAGATCGGCTCACTCGTTCGGTTCTAATCGGCGGAGGTCCCACCGGCTCCGGGGGAGGAGCGCTGTCGTCGTACAGAGGCACGTGCTGACGACTCGTCACCTTCCTGACTTCACGCTGCGTGCCAGGGTTGGAGCGCACCGAAGTCACCGACGCCACCGACATCATCGACTCACGGCGGCTCTTGCCCGGACGGAAGCGCAGCACTGCCGGCTTCGGCGAGTGCTTCAGCATGCGCAGCGTGTCTTGATACGCCTCGCCCTCCACCTGTGTGCCATTCACCGACACGAGCTCGTCGCCCACCTGTGCGTTCTGCAGCCCACTGGCATTGCCCTTTCCTGTGAGCTTACTAAGCACCGGGACATCGCGATATCCTGGCTTCAACTTGAGACCCAGGTCTCCTTCGCGCCACACGATGTCATACGATCCGATATCACTGGGGATGCTGCTCACGCTACGACTGCCCCCAGGAGACTCCTGCGACGATCTTTTGCGCGAGAGGCGGCGCCCCATGCGCTTGAACTTGAGCACCGCCGGCTTGCGGATCGTCTTCAGCAGGGAAATAGTGCTACGGAAGCCCAGCGACTTGGTCTCCTGGCCGTTGACAGCCACGAGGATGTCCCCCACCGTGGCCCTCTCCATGCCCGTGCCGGCGCCCTTGCCGGTGATCTTGCGGATGCACGGCACGTGGCAGTCGTCGTCGTCGGGGCGCAGGATCATGCCCAGCGGGCCCTCCGTCCACACCACCGTGTACTGCTCGCGTCTGCGCGCGGTTGAGCTGGCGCTGGAGGGGGATTTCCCGGATTCCGACCACGCGGTGCCTGTGGAGCCGCGGCTGCGGCGCGAGGCGCTGCGCGACGGTTCGCGGCCGTAGGCGTTGCTGGGGGTGCCGCTGAAGGCGCGCGGCACGCGGAAGCGCAGCGTGGCCGGCCGCGGGATGGTCTGCAGCGTCTGCACCACGTAGTCGTAGCCCTGGCGGGCCGTGTCCATGCCGTTGATGCTCACGAGCATGTGGCCCACCGCCACTTTGGCCAGCGCGGCGGCCGAGTCCTGGCGCGTGATGCGGCCCACCACGGGCGGCATGTCCTCTCCCAGGTCGGGGCGCAGCGTCAGGCCCAGCGGGCCGTCGCCCCACGTCACCTCGTACTCCATGGGTCGGTCGCGGCTGGTCTCTGCTGCTTGCTACAGGCCACCAAAGCGCGCGGGAAACGCGGGTGAGCTTCGGGTCTCGCGAGGAGGTCGCGCTCGCAGCGGCGGGTACGTACGCGCGCTGCTGCGGCGGCTGCTGTTGGCTGCTGCTCGGGCCACGCGAGAGAGCTCCTTCTTGTTCTTCTCCACGCCGCTCGCCTTCCGCTTGCTGGCAAATGAGTCCCCGTGGGGAGAAGCAGGAAAAAACCTCGGGAGCGAGGTTTTTTTCAGCGGATGCACATAGAGCGGGCTGTTTTCCCTATGATGCTGGCGCCGGACGCTACGGCGGACCGGCCGCAGACGCTCATGCCTGCAAACAAATTGTTTGAAACAATTAGCTTTGAATCGCCGCTAGCCAGCACGAATACGAGCATGGACAATATGTAGCTTCTGCTAGAGCGACAACCATGTAGAGATGTATCAGCGCGAAAGAAAGGCAGTGCGGCGCGTTCGGACAGCGTCAGAATCAGGTCGGCGCCGCCTATGCTAGACAGCGGACCATGGGCGGTGGTGCCACGCTGTTCTGGCTCGCGGGCGGTCTCCGCTCGGTCAAGTGAAGTGACGCCGGGATGGTTGGCAGCGAGTCTACCAGATCGGAAAATGTGTTCATACTGGTGCCCCTATGATGCCACCGCACAGGGCTATCCAAGCTTGCAGTCAGCGTTCACCGAGACCAAGCCGACCTGCGTGTTGCCCTTAGGATTCACAAACCCAAAGATACCGCGGGGCGCCTTGATTGGCAAGTTGCCACAGCAACAGGCCGAGCACGCTCCGCAGTGGAAATTTCACTGCGATCGCCGCGCTGCACAAGTTGTGCCACAACGGATATGGATAGCAGCGGCATGGCCGCGCCACTCTCGATGGCGACGTGCTATGCACCATGGCTAGATATGTAATCGTGTTAGTCACGTGTTGGTGTACATCACACAGTTTGATGTGGTTCACATAACCCTCTCGTAACGGATGCATCATGTTTGACGGGAGACCAGGGCTGAAATGCAGCAGTCGCTACGTGGCGTCAATCGCAAACGCCTGCCCTCCGATTCCTGTCCGCCATGAAGGTCTGCGGCCTGGTGTTGCTGCTACTGTGCGCGTGCGTGGCGCTGCTGGCCCGCCACGCGGCCGCCGAGAAGATCGAGGACATGTCGTTTAAGCCGCCCTTCGAGCTCGTGGACGCCGAGGGCCGCCGCATGGTCAACACCACGTGGTCGCACGGCGGCAACGCGGACGTGAAGAAGCACTTCGTCCGCCTGACTACCGACCGCCAGAGCAAGCGCGGCCACCTGTGGCAGAAGGAGCCCGTGGGCCGCGACGAGCTGTCGGCCATCTTGACGTTCCGCATCTCGGGCCAGGGCAAGCGCTGGTTCGGCGACGGCATCGGCCTGTGGTTCACCGGCCAGAAGGTGTTCACGCCCGGCGTGAACCACGGCTTCACCGACAAGTACACGGGCGTGGGTATCGTCATCGACACGTTCAACAACCCGGAGCACAAGGGCGGCCACAAGGACGTCAGCGTCTTCGTAAACGACGGCACGAAGAACTACGACCAGATGTACGACGAGCAGCGTGCGGGATGCAACGCCGCTGTGCGCTACCACGAGCAGAGCGCCAACTTCGACCCGGTGCACAGCATCTCGCGTGTCAAGGTGAAGATCGACAAGACCCGCTTGGTGGTGGAGGTGGACGACCACGCCTCTGGCCTGTGGGTGGCCTGCCACGAGATGACGCTGCCGTTCAGCGCCGACTGGCTGCGCACGGCCACGATCGGCGTCACGGCATCCACGGGTGCGCTAGCTGACAACCACGACATTATCCGCTTCGACGCGTACTCGGAGTTCGCTGACGCGACGATCGGCGCTGTGGACTCGGAAGTGGTCATGAACTCGGTGTCCAAGGACTACAAGAAGTGGATGGACTCGCCCAACTGCGGCACTGACTGCCTTATCGCCGTCCTGCAGAAGGAGCTGTCGAACTTCCGCATCGACGCAGAGCACCGCTTCTCCGACCTGAAGGAGAAGACGGAGAACAACGTGGCCAAGCTGAAGAAGCAGGAGGGCGAAAACGAGCGTCGCGTGCGCGAGATCGAGGCCAAGGTGCGGAAGGGCATCGACTCGTCGCTGGAGAACACCAAGAAGGTGCTGGGCGACGAGGTGAACGAGAAGATTACCAAGCAGCTGGAGGAGAACCCCGACATCGCCAGCGGTGGCTGGAAGACGCCCTTTGCGCTGCTGTTCATCGGCCTGGCGGGAGGCGCGGCCTACGTGTACCGCAAGTACCAGGCGCTGATGAAGTCGCACTTGTTGTAGATTCGTCGGTGAGGTCGGTTGGGTGTCTTGGGGCAGCGACCTCGCGGCAGCTAACGTTAATAGTGTCCTAACCAAGTAAAACTGCACATTCACTGTCACCTCTCCCCATGCATGTCATGACATGACTTCGGGGATAGCCTCGGGTCATCATCGTTGCACACGTCGCAGGTTCGGCCAAAGATCGCTGTGTGGCTCACCCAAGTTAGTATGATCCCCTCTGGAATTCAATACGAACTCTGACAGGTTTCCGTGACGCACGTGTCATGCGGAGCATTCGGGCATTTCTCGCTCCTCGTGCTTCCTCCGCAGAATGCTTCGTCGATTCGTGACGCTGCTGTCCGTGGTGACGCTGGCCGCCGTGTCGGCCGCCCCGCTGCCGGGCATGACCTTCAAGCAGCCGTACGAGGTGGTGGACTCGGACGGCCGCCGCCAGATCTCGGACGGCGTCCTGCACGGAGGCGACGCGGAGGTGAAGAAGAACTTCATCCGCCTGACGCCCGACCGCCAGAGCAAGCGCGGCCACGTGTGGAGCAAGAGCAGCGTGGACAGGGACGAGCTGGCCACGGTCATCACGTACCGCATCCACGGCCAGGGCAAGAAGTGGTTCGGCGACGGCATCGGTCTGTGGTTCACGCACGAGCCGCAGTGGAAGAACGGCGACAACCACGGCTTCACGGACAAGTACCTTGGCTTCGGCATCGTGCTGGACACGTTCCACAACGTGGAGCACCGCGGCGGCCACAAGGACGTGACCATCCAGGTGAACGACGGCACCAAGCGCCTGGACGACCTCAACGACGAGGACAAGATCGGCTGCGACGCCGCCTTCCGCTACCACTCGAACAGCGCCAACTTCGACCCCGTGTACAGCTCGTCGCGCATCCGCGTCAAAATCAAGGGCACCGCGCTCGAGGTGGACGTGGACCCGAACAACGCCGGCGCCTGGACCGAGTGCTACCGGGGCAACCTGCCGTTCCAGAGCGACTGGCTCCGTCGCGCGACCTTCGGCATCTCGGCGTCGACGGGCGCCCTGGCCGACAACCACGACATCCTGCGCGTGCAGTCGTTCGACCAGACGAACGATGCCGGCCTGGGCACGGTGGACGCTGAGACGTGGTCGCACAACTACTCGAAGGACTTCGTGTCGCTCATGGAGAGCGACGTGTGCGACCAGTCGTGCAAGGTGACGATCCTGGAGAAGTACGTGACCAACTTCCAGGTCGAGACGGAGCACTGGTTCGAGATGCTGCGCGAGCAGACAGAGAACACCATCAGCAAGCTCAAGGAGAAGGAGCGCCAGAACCAGCGCAAGATCCAGGCACTGACCGACCGCATGACGACCATGATGGAATCGAAAATTAACCAGAAACTGTCGGATGTGCGCGCCAAGGTGAACGAGAAGATCGCGACGGAGGTGGAGGGCGAACTCACGGTGGCGCGCTCCAGCTGGCGCCTGCCGTTCTTCATTATGCTCGTGCTGATCGCCGGTGGCGTGGGCGTGGCCTACCAGAAGTACCGCAAGCTAGTCAAGAGCCACTTGTACTAAGTGGGCCCCTTAGCTGTTGAATGTGGGTCAGTTGTAGTGTTTGCCAGGCAGTGCAAGTGAAGCTTGCGCTGGGGCCTCCGAGTGTAGAGGACAACCGTGCTCACTTGCGAAAGAAGTTGGCAGCAAATAGATACCTACATGTAGTACAGGGCCACTTCAAAGTCTGAGCGAAAATCTGTGACGTGTGACGCATTATCGACGTTGCTGTGGACAGTTTTTTTTTTCGTCGTGCATTTGTGAGCATTTGCCAAGAGCTGAGACGATGGGGAACCGCACGCGCGTGGGCGGCTTGCTGCTGCTGCTGGTGTCGGCCCTGGCGCTGGGCTACACGTTCTGGGAGGAGCTGCAGACGGCACGGGAGACGCTGCAGCTCACGTACGCGCACCGCTCGCTGAGCGCGGACCGCGATGCGCCGCTCAAGAGCGTCACCGTCTACCGCAACGGCTACTCGACCGGCGGCGTGCAGATGGAGCTGAGTGCGGAGCTACTGACTGCGCGCTCTGGGGAGGGAGAGCTGGCGGCGTATCTGTCGCAGTTTGTAGCGGTCGAGGGGCTCCACGAGTCCGTCGAACCTGAAGCCGGCGAGGAGAAGGACAAGGAGTACACGACGCCTGGCGTTGTGGCGGACCGCGTGTTCAACGGTCGAGGAGAGCTGCTGCAGGCCTACGCGGAGATCTTGTCAGGTGACAGACTGTATCTCGTTGCACCGGGGCTGCACTTCATGTGGCCCTTTGTGGAGCTCGGCCACCGAGTGACGGTGGCGTCCAAGGCCAGTCCGACCAAGGAGCCGGTGATCATTGAGTCGATCTCAGAGTCCCCGCGGACATTCCGTCTGCACAATTTCTTCAGCAGTGAGGAGGCGGACAAGTTGATCGAGCGCACGCTGGAGATCGACGACCCGGCAAACAAGCTGCAGCAGTCGTACGTGGGCCCCAATGACAACAAGAACAAGAAGCAGTTGTCCAAGCACCGCACGAGCGAGAACGCCTTCGACACCGTCTCGGAAACTGCCGTGAACATCCGCAAGCGCGTGTTCGACGTCTTGTCACTAGGAGAATACCAGGACGACATGTGTGACGGCCTTCAGCTCCTGCGGTACCAGCAGAAGCAGGCGTATATCGCCCACGAGGACTATTTCCCGTTGGGTGCGGCCGGCGCCGACGACTTCAACTTCGACCCGCACAAAGGGGGCTCCAACCGCTATGCTACCGTCTTCCTCTACCTTTCGGACGTTGCGCGTGGTGGCCAGACGGTGTTTCCACTGGCAGACATGCCCAAGGGCCTCCCGGCTGAGTACGAGCACCCCTCGAATGCGGGTCAGGACTACGAGGCCGCTGGAGCTGAGCTGTTTGAGCCGGGCAGCTGGGAAATGGATATGGTGCGGAAGTGCTCGACCAAGTTGGCGTCGTACCCTTCAAAGGGCGGCGCCGTGCTGTTCTACAGCCAGAAACCGAACGGCGAGCTGGACCCGATGTCGCTGCATGGCGGTTGCCCCGTGCTGGAGGGCACGAAGTGGGGTGCCAACCTCTGGGTCTGGAACAAGCGGCGCCATGGTTTGGATGTCGACGACACGGCATGCAAAGTGACCTTCACGAACCCGACGCCTCGCGAAGTCGGTGTCTACTGGTCTGGCACGCTCATGACCACCCTTGCAGCCAACGGCGGCAGCATTGTGTACAACTCGTTCACGGGACACCTGTGGGTTCTGAAGGACGGCGATAACATCTTGCTTGACTTCCTGGTGGATGCGAAGGATGGCGGCGAGCAAACGGTCACCGTTCCGTTAGCAGGTGAAGAGAAGTCCACTGCGAAACCCAAAGCCTCGACCACCGAGCAAGCGAAGACGAGAGATAAAGACAAGACCAAGGACGAGCTGTAGACAGCAAAGAGCTCGTATTGCATGTGCCATCCATCATCAAAAAGGGGTGCAATTATCTTTACGGCATTGAGTTCTTCTCTAGCGTCTAGGCCACACGACGTTTCTTGTTCTTGCTGCTGGCGTCGAAGACCTTCTCCAGTAGCCCATTCTCGCCCAACGACTGATTCTGTTTGCTGCTGGTCGGCGTCTTCTGATGGAAGGTGCGACGCACCTGCTGCATCGCGTCGTGTGCTGCGTCTCTGTTCTGCTTCTTGTCGGCCTTGCGCGCCTCCATCTTCTCGAACTGCTTGGACTGGTCCACGCGCTCCAAGTACGCCTCGTTCTCCTTCTTGGCCTGCGCGATCTCCATGCGCAGCTTCTGGTCCCGGATGCGGTTCTCGTACGCGATCTTCTCCGTCAGGTGGTCCCACTTGAAGCCCTTGAGGTACTTGAGGTTCCACATGTCGTCGTGGTAGTAGTCGCGCTTGCGGCCGCCGATCTGCGTCGTGTTGAGCATCTTCGCCACGCGCTTGGCCACCTTCTTGTCCTCGAACTCGATCCAGCCCTCCGTGTACTTCTGCCGCCGGTTGCCGCCCGCACTCACGCGCTTCTTGTGCCACGCCTTGTCCTCTGGCACCAGGTAGATGCGGTTCAGCTCGCCGTACTTGACCAGCAGCGAGCGCAGCTTCTCCGGCTTCATGAACGGCGGCACGCGCGCGATGTACACCACGCCGCGACGCTCCGCCTTCTCCTTGAACTGCTCCATCTTCTCGCGCGACAGGCCGGCGAGCGCATTGGCCTTCGCAGCCTTCGGCTTGGGCGCATCAGCTTCCGACGACGACATTGCTGCAGCACTCAGTATTGACTGGCGATGGTCGCGCACCGGTTCGCAATTATGTGAAGGTTGTGTACAGTACACTACACACATTTGCAACTGCAACTTTTACCGGTGGAAGCCTCGCGGTGAGAGGAGATACTTCACTCAAACGTTTCTTGTGTATTTACCTACTTGTTTATGGCGGTGTTAAATTAATGGGGGTATGTGCAATTCGTGAAGAACGCAACGCTGGGCAACATGCTGGTCCGTCGACCTATTGGTAGCTCGCCTTAGTCGCCCAGGAAGTCGAACTGCGAGCAGGACATCACGATTTCCTCCAGCGAGTTGGTACTCCACATCTGCGGCCACGCGACGTCACTCACGGGCTCGTTGAAGTCCGCGAAGATCTCCATGAGGTCGCTGTCGGTCTTGGCGCCGAGCCAGGCGGCGCCGGCGTCTAGTGCCAGCGAAAAGAGCGAGTCGTCCACCACCACTGGCGCGAATGGGTCGCTGCTGAGCGCGTTCGAGGCTTCATCAGCAGAGCGAGGCGAGTCAGATTGCTGCTTCACCAGCGCAGGGGCAGGCGGTGGCGCAGAGAACACTGAGAAGCCCGTCACCTCGGCCATGACGGCGTCTAGCGCCGGCACGTCCTGCTCGCATACTGCTGGTGCGTCGCACATAGGCTGCGCATCTATAGAGGCGTCCGCGGCAGCGTTTTGGGCCGCCTGCTTCTTGGTCTTCTTGGTCTTGTTGCTGTTGCGCAGCCCTCGCTGCTGGCGCTCGTGCTTCTGGCGGTACTTCTGCGCGTGCGTCATGGTCTGGCGCGAGTCCTTGGTGCCCACGTAGTCGGCGATGGCCTTCCACGGCCCGGATGGGAACACGTCCAGCGCCACGAGGAAGCGCTCGTGCTCCTCGCGCGTCCAGGCCTTGCCCTTGTTCTTTTCGGCGGCGGAGCGCGTTTTGTGCGCCACCCGCAGCGCGCGCGAGCTCTTGTCCAGTTTCTTGAGCAGCTGCGAGTCGGCGGGCGGCACGGCCTGAACCAGCTCCCTCTGTACGCGCTTGGTGATCGTCATTGGGCGAGTGCGTCGCACTGGGCAAAATGAGAAGTGGCCTGAAGTTGAACAGCAAACTGAGACCCAAGAATGATGGTGTAGATGTGAGTGAGGATCAACTGGTCTCTTTCAGCCAATGGCATGCGTCCAGCGTGATGTCCCGCACGTCGCAATAGTTTATATTCTTGCTGATAGATACATATATATTCAATCGCGTCGATACTAGAGTTAATATGCAAATTTTGTACTTTAGATCAGAGGTTCGCGCCGATCTCAAAGGCAATATCGCGTTTAACGTCTCAACAATATCATGAATCATGATGTGATTCATGATACATGTAACCACGTGTTACGAGTGAAGTGGTACCACGTGATCCCACTACACTCAAATTATTGTGGCAAGCACTCGAATTAGAAAGCCGATCGAGAAGTGTCCACCATGAGCCAATGTCAATTCAGAAAGCAACACTATAGAATAGGGGAGAACCGCCTTAATTCCTGTTAAAGTATTTCTACACCAGGACTTTAGCAAGACTGTCCGCGAACATGCGTGCGACGACAATCGCTAAAAGCCCACCAGGTTGCGTGACAACCGGAGCGCAAGTAAACCTTCTATCGATCTCTCTTATTGCTCCAGCACTGTCACTGCCTTCAATACGCACGCGACCCGCAACTGCATCTGCTTACACAGTGCGGCTGGCGCGGATCGAACGCTGCGTGTTCGTCACCACAGAGTGCGTCATCGTCGGGTGTCCCGCGTTGATGCGCTCCGTGAACGCCTTGCTGGCGTACGTGTTCTTGGTCAGGATGTAGTTGACCGTGAACTTGATCAGGTCAAGCGGGAACTGCCACACGATGGCCCACAGCCAGGCGATCAGCGTGTAGCCGCCACCGCAGCCGATCACGGCAATACGGTCCGTCGGGTAGCCGCCGAAACCAATCCAGCCGATCACGGAAGCCACGATCTGGGCAAACACGAACGCGACCAGAAGCAGGTTGCACGGCTTCTCGGCGAAGAACCAGTTGTTGGTGCCGGCTGTACGCGTCACGAAGATCAGAGCCTGGCCGGAGATAGACACCTGCAGGTACACAAGCGAGCGAAGCACACCCTCCTTGCGCTGCATGCCGGGTCCGATCATCTCGTTGTCGCGAGTCCACGTCTGGTTCCAGTTGCTGAAGCCCCACACGTAGTCGCAGAAGGCAACCTGGTTCGTGAGAGGAACCTCGTCATTACCGATGAAGGTCACACCCTTGCCGAGCTGAGCAGCCGTGAACACGTCGTAGTCGCCCTCATAAGCGGCACCGCCAGCGCCCAGAGTGTAAGCGTACACGTACTGGTTGTACGCAACCTCAGCTGAAGGCTTCGCGTCGTTAGGCAGACTGTTGAGGTGCACGTCAGCCAGGTCCTCGAACAGCTTCGAGCGCGAGTCGTACTTCTCCTGGTACTGCGTCCAGTAGGCGTTGATCGCCTTCTCGCGGAAGTCACCCACGTCCGCGATGCTAGCGGCCTGAGGCACGCTTCCCGTCATCTCACCACAGCCGGTCGCGTTGTTGTCCATCACGCACGTCTGGTACTGGTCCTGGAAGAAGTCGTGGCACTCGTTCTTCATGCAGCTCACGCACAGGTTCTCAACACCCGTGCTCTCGAAACCGCTCGAGTTGTTGATGACGGCGAACAGCACCACCGTCGACAGCGTCAGCCACAGGCCGAACGAGATCGACGAGATGAAAACCTCCTTCAGCTTCCACGAGTCGGGGTGCGGCGAAGCCACCACGTTGTCCTTCGAGATCGTCAGAATGGTACCATCGTTCAGGATGGCCAGAATCACAACAAGGATCGGAGGGAAGTACCAGTTCCACGCCACCGTCAGGATGCCGAACGTGAACACGATACGCACAGTCATGGCGATCGAGTACATGGCGTAGTTCTTCATGCGAAGGAAGATCTCACGGCTCATGCGGATGGCCGTGATGATCACACTCAGACCGGGGGACACGAGAACGATGTCGGCGGCAGCACGCGCGGCGTCCGTCGCATCGTCCACAGCAATACCAATGTCGGCCTGAGCCAGGGCCGGAGCGTCGTTCACACCGTCACCCGTCATGCCCACCACCTTGTCCAGCGACTGCAGGTGCTTCACGATCTCGAACTTGTGCTCGGGGAACACCTGAGCAAAGCCGTCCGTGTCGTAGATCATCTGCGCCAGGTTCAGTCCAGGAGGCGGCGCCGTGTTGAAGAAAGAAGTGTCGAGGATGTTTGTCGGCATTCCCAGCTGACGGCACGTCTCCACAGCAATGGCCTTCTGGTCACCCGTCACCATCTTGACAGCGATACCCAGAGCAATGGCCTTTTTGACCGTGTCGGCCGTGTCGTGGCGAGGCGGGTCGAACAGCGGCAGCAGACCAATCATCTGCCACTCGCACTCCTCCACCGGAACATCGCCGCTGCGAGAGATACCCACACCCAGACCACGGTAGCCGCGCGAAGCGAACTCGTTGATGCGGTCCTCCACCTCCACGCGCAGCGTATCGGCGTTCACGTCCATGTCCAGCACCACCTGCGGGGCACCCTTCACGGCACGCAGGATCTCGCCCGTGCGGTTGTCCTTGAGCTTGGCAATCGTGCGCTTGGTCGTGGGATCGAACGGCGTGTAGTGCAGCAGCGTGTACTCCTGCCACATCGTGTCCTTGCCCGGGTACGTGTTGTGGCACACCACGTCGATGGCCTCGTTGTTCTCCGTGCGGGCCGACAGGGCACCGTACTTGAGGATGTCATCCGCCGTGAAGTTGTTGTACGGGATGAGGTTGTCCATGTCCACCGAAAGCTGGTTCAGCGTGAGCGTGCCCGTCTTGTCCGAGCACAGCACCTCCATGCTAGCCATCTCCTCAATACACGTCAGACGCGTCACGATGGCGTTCTCCTTGGCCAGAGCCGACGAGCCGATGGCCAGCGTCACCGACAGCACCGTCGGCATGGCCACGGGGATACCGCCCACGATAAGCACCAGAATGTTGGCGACACCCAGACAGCCGTCCGTCACAATGACGCACGGGTTCTGCGACGAGCGTCCAGCCATCTGCACCAGCAGCTCCACCACGCACCAGAACAGGATCGACACCATGCAGAAGTTGCCCACCGTCGTCAGCACCATCTGAAGGCGGCCGTGCGAGTCCGCAGTCGCGATCTTCTCGGCAGCGCGGCCCAGGAACGTGTTGATGCCGGTGCTCGTCACAACGGCCTCGATTTCGCCCTGCTTGACCACGGAGCCGGAGTAGCCCTCGTCGCCCTCGCTCTTTGTCACCGGCAGCGACTCACCCGTCAGGGACGACTGGTCCACCTTGACGGAGTCGCCCTCGAGGAACTTGAGGTCGGCCGGGATCACGTCCCCCAGACGCACACGCAGCACATCACCGGGCACCAGCAGGTCCGCCGGAATGTTCTTGATCTCTCCATCACGGAACACTTTGGCCTCAGGAGCCAACTGGCCCATCAACGCCGACACGGCGTCGCCGGCCTGCACCTCCTCGAAGTAGCCGATGCACGCGTTCAGCAGCAGCAGGAACAGGATCAGCGCGAAGTCGGCGTAGTCCAGCAGCACGATCGACAGGATGGCGGCCACCTCCATGGCCCACGACAGCGGGTTCCACATGAAGCCCAGGAACAGCGTCAGCTTGTTCACCTTCTCCTCCGGCAGCTTGTTGGGGCCGTACTCGGCCAGGCGCTTCTCGGCCTCATCGGACGTCAGGCCCTCGCGCGACGTCTTTAGCTTGTCCAGCGCGGCGTTCAGCGGCACCTGCGCCCACTGGATCTGGCCCACGTCGTTCGTGTAGTTCTTGACGTCGTTGGGCGTCGCCATGGACATGTACGAGTTCCCTGCGGCACCAGCCATTTGGGGTCTGTCTGGTGCGGAGCCGAAGCTTCGAGCAAAGGAGTCAGTCGATTGGTCGAAGGCTCTGGCTGGTCTCTCGACGGAAAACGGACGACAGCGAGTTGAAATTTGCGGGCGCCGGAGTCAGTCGGGAAATTGCAGAATGAAAGCACCTCGCCGGGGTGCGCACCTCACCGCCGGGTTCGCCTGGGCCCCTTCTTCAGTTGGCGCTGCGAGGGTCCAAGCCAGCCAATCAGCGCGGGGATCAATCGGATCGAGGTTTTTCGGCCCGAACCGACTCGTTACTCGCGCGCGGCTCGTCTGCTGCATACAAAGCGCAGCACGAGGCCTCTTTCGTCAAGTGAACGCGCGCTGAGGTTTTTGACCCTCTGGTGTGCACCACAGCGTATGCGACACCATCCGTATCTTTTTTATCAGGAGTGATTGGTTGCGAGCAAGTACGTTACGTGTACGTCGCCGGGCTCGCTCGTGCAGAGGCCCTGCCTTGCCCGGCAGCGCCGCCGCGCCGGCATATTAAAGGGTTAATAGGCGGGCTGGACTGGGCTGCAACTCGGCTCCGAAGACCTGGGTGCGTGTATAGTATAGCTTCCGCGCGTGCGTGCACCGCTGGGACGGCAACCGCAGCGACATCATCATCGGCTGCGGGTCCGTCGGCTGGCTGGTACATGTAGTGAAATCGCCCGCTCTGCCGCCGCTGAGCCGAGCCCGATCGAGCCTTTTCCCGGCCAAGTTCGCCAAGAACGACAGACGCGGGAAACACCTGTTCAAGCACAGTACATGAACAGCCCTAACGACGTTACCACAGCATAAGCGCAACGTCACGACAGCTTTCAACACATCAAGGCTGTTCCAGGCTGGAGCTTCCAGCGGCTTCTGGGACGCGCTCGCTCACATGAACGCTTAGTCCTGACGGAGGAGTCCTGAGTACATAATGATGCAGCTCTGGGCTCGGCCCTGCACTTGGAGACCGACGTAAAGCACTCGCTGACTTTCTTACCCATACTTGCCAGTTGAGCGGCGAACCGAGTGGCGTTCTTTGCATGTCAAGCTTTGTCGAGGTTCTCTCTGAATCGATGCTCGAAGTGAACTATGTACATGTATACCGGTGAGTCCATCCTGGAAGCGATAGCGATAGCGGTGGCCCTATTATTATAGCGGTCAAGAAGCGATCGGATTATCTGCGCGCGTCGACCCGGCAAAAGCGGCAATTGCTGGCGCGGTGTCGCTCCAATTTCTTGGTACCGGTACATGTAAAATTGGCTCGCGATCCATCGAGCCTCGAGTCGTTGATCTGCAAGATCGGTAGTGGCGTGTTCCATACGGCCCACGCCACAGTCTGGATACGTGTCCGACACGATCAAGCAAGAGCCCTGGACTCCAGATTCTGGAGTCCCTCAGCTCTCTCAGTGGTGTCAACAGGTCGCACATTCCATACAGACGCGGCATCGCTGGCCACGTTGCCGCTATGAAGAAATCGTTGACTGTGCATCAGCCGTAACGTTATGAAGACCCGCACTTTGACAGATCTTTCGACACCAAGCCCGGCTTCAAGACGGAATGCCTGCTTACCCAGCTCGTGCTTGACCGTGCAGTCGAGACCGTCGTGTGCTGCAGGTAGTCAATTTTTGCCAATTCACTGCGGCGACTCCTTCAGTCGCGCGCTACGATGATGAGGTGATGGCGGTCTACTTGCGGCTCGTGGCTTATGCGCTGCATGTGAACTCGTCGCTCATCAATTTCGCCAAGGTGCAGGCCGACTATTAATACTGGATCAATCGAGCCGCCCAGGAGACAACACGCGAGGAAGGCGCGGTTAACTGCTTAAAGCAAAGACAGCAGTGCTGCGCATTGGGCTCGATGCCCAACTCGAGGTGGCTAGCGTCCACTCCAGCTGGATCTGAGCGGCTTCGACGAGGTCAAACGTATTCTTCGGAACAAGAGGAGCACGTTTGCAGTCTGCAGCAACTAGCCCAAATACATCGCGAGAGAGCTGCACAGGGCCAATCCGATGACGATGAAGACGGCAGTGACGACACTCAGGAACAAGTCATTACCTAAGGCTATCGCTGGCCCTCGCGTCCGAGGCCGCACAGCTTCAGTAATACTTGAAGTACGATCTAGCCGCACCCACTTCCTGATCACGCGATGGCATCGGATGAAAATGGCCCAGCATGGTTTTGGTCCCGTGGAAAAGCTACTGCGCGACAGCGTCGATCCGCTGACAAAGCCGATCTCAGAGCTGGAGAACTACTCGTCGCAAATGTTTGAAGGGCTGGTGCTCATCGGCACCTTCTGTATCGAGGGGCACAGGCTGTGGGCGTTTATCGGCAAGCTGGCGAACAAATACCGCGACGTGCCCCTACAGTAAACAAGAACGAATGGCGTTAGTGCACCCTATCCGGATACCAAAGCTTCTAAGCTTATCACGGCTTCGGTGTGGCTTTGGCTTCGTGCGCGCTTATTCGCTAGCCCGAGGTGCTCCCGTTACAGGCAGGATTGATAGTAGATATTACCGTAGTAGATTTTTTTTTAATATTACCGGTAAAATAATATTATTTTACTATAGTAATATTAGAATTTTCCCCAGCTGATTTAATTCTACTATACAGTAGTAGATATTAGATTTTTTCCGGCTAATATTAGTACTATCTGATTACTAGAGGCATTTTGGCTAACGCAGGGGGACGATATACACAGGTTGGAGCTTGCTCGGTTCCATGGAGGAAGCGGATTCGCTGCTGGGAGGCGCACGCGTCCTGCGGACGCGGTTCGTCGCACGGGACCGGTCTACTACAGTGCTTACAGTAATTAGTCTGACTTCAAAATTAGTCTGCGTTCAAAATTAGTCTATGTCAGGCTAATTCATGTGAGCCAGGAAAGAACGATTCCTTTGCTTTCGTAAGTAGTATATAGGGTTTCCCGCCAAATCGTCGGCGTGTACAGCTGATATTTTACAGGAAATGTTTTTTTCCCACTAAGCTTTTGACTGGACTTCACTATTAGCCTCGTGCCACCCAGTTCTTCTAAGCAAACGTAAGCGGGGGCCGCCGACGCTAACACAACTGGTCCATTGGCTAAAATCTGCCCCCACAGAACACAAAACACATCGCACTGAGCAGCAGCATGAGTGATGGAAGCTCGCAAAGCGCACGCGCTCCAGCGCACAGTTCCAGCCGCGCCGACGTCGAGGCGATACGCGATGCGTGCGTCACCAAGCAAACTAGAGGGAAGTACAAGAGCAGTCTCAACGGGATTAAGAAGTGGATCAGGAACGAGGTCGCGAAAGTGGACGAGAACACCGCCAGATTTTTCGACGCTGATGACGATCTCAATCTAACTGAGTTTACACCGAGTGTTTTTGAGCAGTTTCTTGTGTACAAAAGCTCATATGTGAAGACGGCCACTCTGAGAGGGTACCGAAGTGCTATCAAGGACCTCTATCGCGTGAAGCGTCTTGCGCTGCCTCCTGAGTATGGTGACGACATGAAACAACTATTCTCGGGTATGAAGCGGATAGAGGCGGATCAGGACCAGACCAGCACCCCCAAGACTTCAGGAAAGCAGCCTCTCACATACTCCCTTTATAAGGAATTATGTGATTCGACTCTCGTGACTAGTGATGGAGGATTTTCGCATCTTTTTATGACTTCACAGTGGAATTTGATGTGCCGGTCGATGTCGGTCCAGACTGTCCAGACACAGCATCTCGTGGAGAAAGATGATTGCGTTGGGGTTATATTAATTAAGACGAAGACTAATCAAGAGGGATCAGGGCCTCGTGATCCACGTCATCTTTACGCAAACCCATTAAGTCCATCGACGTGCTGGGTGACTGCCTTGGCAATTTATCTTGCGTGCCAGCCTCGATTAAAACCGGGGGCCTTATTTCCGGGGTCAAACCAGAAGCTACGATTTAGCAAGGCATTAAGTAACGTTTTGAAGCAAGATGGATCTACAAATAATTATGGCACGCACTCGGTGCGCAAAGGGGTGGCTACATTTGCTTGTGGAGGGAGTACTGGAGGACCCTCAATTGTGAGCGTCTGTCTTCGTTGCGGGTGGAGCCTCGGTGGAGTTCAAGACCGCTACTTTCGTTACGAAGCCGCGGGTGACCAATTTTTGGGGCGTGTAGTGGCAGGCCTTCCAGTAAATGACTCAAACTTTGCTATCTTACCACCTCACTTCCGCAATGCCTCCGACAAAAATGTGAAAGCGTGCATAGATACAATGTATCCAGTTCTCTCTGGTGAGGCAAATTTGACTGGCATATTGCGGCTATGTCTTGCTTCACTCGTGTACCACGCGGAATATTTGCAGCAGCATCTACCAACCAACCACGCTTTGCTTTCAACCCACTTGTTAACAAGCCCCGCTGTCCTAACGACGCTTCACAACCAATTAGAAACTGGCGAGTCGGCCTGGATGCGACCAACAGGGATTCCGCCCTACATTGAGCTGTACAAAAAACTTGACAGACATCAAAAATCAATTGATGAACTTCCTAGCAAGCTGGAGAAAAGAATGGAGCATGTACTCGAAAAGAAAGGTGTGGCAGCCGGCAATATCACGAGGGAATTGCTGCGCGAGGAAATTCGATCGCTGTTAAATGATGTTGGGCTTCGGCAAAGTACACCAGACAACACTTTGGAGTCAGCGCCAGTTCCATCTCATAAATACCATGTTTGGGGTGGGAAGTTTCATGTGCTACCTAGAGAATTTTGTTTTCCGAGTATTGACCCACTAGGGGCATGGATGCTTTGGTGGTTCGGCAATCCAAAGCTCAACTATCCCCCATACAGAGGCATCCCTTCGGATGACTTGGATACACCGCAGAAAAAAGCAACTCTCTCTGAATGGTCGATTATGATGCGGCACATTATCAATGGTATTGAGGCCGAACGTGATACACCGATGCCAGCAATTCGTGACAAGACACACGCAATTGAGCTATTTAACGTCGGATACGGAACACTGCGTTTTAAACCGAGCAAACGTAAGCGGAGAGCTGAACAACTTAAGCTTACAACTGTGCTGAGACTCATCCGACAAGCAGATCAAGGGTGTGACATTGAAGGCACTCAGCCATCCAAGCGCCCGAGACACGCAAACTAGTAGTGGATATAATGTAATGCATGTAATCCACAGCCTTCACTGCCGCACTTGCGCGTTCCAGTGCTATGAATAATATGCTTGTACAGTGGACGCCTACCAAAAACATCGTAAGAGCTCGCATAAATATATTTAAGAAAACTTATATTTACTCAGACGATTTTTACGTCTGAGTAAACGAAAGGTCACTTAGCCCTTTCATTGTGCAACTGCATAAATTTACACTTGGGTTTAGTATAGACCACCCTTTTATAGCAACTGGACCGCATATCAGACCGACCTTTCACATATAGCGACCTCTACACAATTTATATTTAGAGACAAATTTAGGGATACATTTTAAGGCGCTTTTAAGCTAGTTTTGGTAGGCGTCCAGTAGCGTACAATATTACTGTAGCTCTTCACAACCGGCATATGTTTTGACCAATCAAATCTTGTTTTTTTACCGTCGCAGAATTCATCTTACGTTTTCGCAAGTCAATTGAATTCATAATTAGTCTTGGCCAAAACGTTCAAAATTAGTCTGCATGAAATGGGCCTCTTTTTTGGGCAGTCCCCCATAATTTTCGGGCTAAGAATAGAAAAACAATTTGTATTTTGCAAGAAAAAGCTCAAAATGCAAGTAACTTGCTGAGGATCCCGTTTGTTGCAAAAAGTCCCGACCTGACCCTGCGTGCGATGATTGTTCGGCACTGTTGAGGATCTTCCTATTGCACTTCATCCTTCACTAGACTTCACTATAGTGTATAGTACACTATAGTATACAAACCTGGTGGATTCTCCACAAGTAGCCTCACTTGGCCTTTTGCCGGCTCTGCAGCTAAGCAGCTTCCTCCTTGCTCCCAGATTCCACCTTCGAACAGTCCCTCTCCTCTGTCTTCACTTATCTAGCAAGCGCCAGAGACGGAAATGGGTTTATTTCAATCTTAAGATTGGGGTGGTAGTTTTGCCCAATTACCATATTTATCCCCATTTCTTTTTTCCTTTACCCATTTAGGCATTTTTGAGTTCGATTAGATTAATTTTGAAAATTCAGAAATAGTCTGTGTTCAAAATTAGTCTATGTGAAGTTCCGCTAGACTATTTTGTGTGAGGTCGCTTGAAATGTGCTTACATAAATTAGTCTCACTCAGACTAATTACTGTAAGCACTGAAGCTCTCTGTAGTGAGCGATTGGAGGCTACAAATCGCAGCGTTCTGTTTGGGCTCATTCTGCAATCTTCCAGCAGCTCGACAAGTCAACAGTCTCCTTCCGACTCGCTCGCTCGACCAAGCTCGACCAAGATCGTCCATGAAGTGCGCCAGCTCCAATTGCTCGTGGACGACGACAAGGTCATTTGCGGAGCTCCGATCGCGGTAACCAAGCCCACCACCACTTCGAAGACGATCCGGTATGCTCTGTAACTTACAGCAATTAGTCTGAGTGAGACTAATTTATGTAAGCACATTTTCTGCGACCTCACACAAAATAGTCTAGCGGAACTTCACATAGACTAATTTTGAACACAGACTATTTCTGAATTTTCAAAATTAATCTAATCGAACTCAAAAATGCCTAAATGGGTAAAGGAAAAAAGAAATGGGGATAAATATGGTAATTGGGCAAAACTACCACCCCAATCTTAAGATTGAAATAAACCCATTTCCGTCTCTGGCGCTTGCTAGATAAGTGAAGACAGAGGAGAGGGACTGTTCGAAGGTGGAATCTGGGAGCAAGGAGGAAGCTGCTTAGCTGCAGAGCCGGCAAAAGGCCAAGTGAGGCTACTTGTGGAGAATCCACCAGGTTTGTATACTATAGTGTACTATACACTATAGTGAAGTCTAGTGAAGGATGAAGTGCGATAGGAAGATCCTCAACAGTGCCGAACAATCATCGCACGCAGGGTCAGGTCGGGGCTTTTTGCAACAAACGGGATCCTCAGCAAGTTACTTGCATTTTGAGCTTTTACTTGCAAAATACAAATTGTTTTTCTATTCTTAGCCCGAAAATTATGGGGGACTGCCCAAATAGGAGGCCCATTTCATGCAGACTAATTTTGAACATTTTGGCCAAGACTAATTATGAATTCGTGCTTTCCTGGCTCCCATGAATTAGCCTGACATATACTAATTTTGAAGTCAGACTAATTACTGTAAGCACTGTATCAAATACTCAGCGTTGTGTCAATTTTAATTGCAATAAAATCATTGAGAAAATTGGTATGAACAATTACAAATAAAAAAGTGTCATCAATGATATTATTGTTTTGAATACGACAATGACTTGTCAAATGTAAACCATAATCTATCTGTGGTAGCCAATCAAATCGTCGCACTAGTCTCAATACAAACTATATGATATACGGAAACACTAGTACAGGATTATAACTATCAAATTCTAGAAAGATTTTTCCAGGATTATCAAATCGTAACGTAGGATTATCCCATGCCGTAAGAAAAAACAAATTACTTCGGAAAAGAACCCCACGTAACCAAATCAAACCCCACCGCGCATTTCAGGAACGAAGGGATGGCAAGCCCTGGACCTCGCTCTTGGGAACCCCCGCCGTCATCGAGCAGCATCGATGGACGCACACCGAGCTCACGGAGTTCGCCCGGCGCCACCGACCCGATCGTTGAAGAAGCAGACGCTGCTGAGGTCCCCAACACGGAGGAGAGAGGCGATGAGCTAGACGCATACGAGGGGGACGCTACCGAAGACTCAGATGCACGTGAGAACGTCGAGGAGACCGACGAGTCGTGTGGTGGTGATAACAACAACGAAACCCGCCATGATTCCGGTCAGGACTATGATCAGGAGTATGACCACGATTCTGGGGATATCGCTGCTACTGCCTCGAAAACAAACGCGGGCCAAGTTTGCAACATGGCTCCAAAGACTTGGCATGCAAATTGGAAGTCATGGATTACGTACTTCGAAGGTTACTGCGAGAGGACCATGCAATCGATCCCTATACTGTACATCGTGGGGAACGCAGAACGGAACCGACGACTGAAGATGACCAAAAAAGGGCAGCACCACTCAGCACTTTTACCAGAAGAACTCGATCCATATCAGCGCACGACATCTGTACGCATGGATGGCCAAAGAGGAAGCCTCGTGGGACCGGAAAGCGCCCTCGGCAGCACATTTGGCAGACGGACTGTCCATTTCGGTTTATTGTTCAGTGGCGATACCACAAGGGCGCATGGCAGTTACAAGTCAAGCGCGGCACGTTCGAGCACAATCACCACGTCTCAAGCGAGACGAACGCAACGGATCCATGCGCCCGAGGAGTGTCAGATGTGGTGGTTGGGGCGCGGGTCGAAGGCATGCTCGCAGTTGGAGCTAAACGGTCCAATATCTATGATTATACTGGGAATACCGAAGAATGAGGGATGGACAGCCCTCAAGGGATTAATTCCACGGCACTGCGTAAGCGTAACCTGGGCTAACACTCGTACAACATTAGAAATGTTGCATGAACCGCGCGCAGGCGCAGCAGATGCGCGCGTGCTACTATTATAGCAGAGCAGCGTGACACAAATGGACGGCATCGATGCAGTAGCACTGCTGTAACACTGCGACTAGCAGAGCAGCATGATAGCAATGGAGGCAACCGGTGCAGTAGCACTGCTACTAGATCAGCATGATAGAATGGAGGCAATCAGTGCAGTAGCACTGAACTACATGTAGCAGAGCAGCAGGATAGCAATGGAGGCAATCGGTGCAGTAGCATTGCTCCTAGTGCAGCATGATAGAAATGGACGGCATCGGTGCAGCGTGATAGCAATGAACGTCATCCGTGCAGTAGCACTGCTACTACTGTAGCAGAGCAGCATGATCGAGATGGTACTACAGCAGCATGACACAAATGGACAGCTTTGATGCAGTAGCACTGCTACTATTAATACCGGTAGCAGAGCAGTATGATAGCAATGGACGGCATCGGAGCAGTAACACTGCTACTATTAATACCGGTAGCAGAGCAGCATGATAGCAATAGACGGGCAGTACGATAGAAATGGTGCAGTAGCACTGCTACTACCGGTAGCAGAGCAGCATGATAACAATGGACGCCATTGGTGCAGTAGCACTGCTACTAGCAGAGCCTGACACCATAACGCAGGTCGCATGCAAAAGCGCTGCTTATACTAAGGCAAATTGGTATTCCCAGTCTAAGTCGCAGACGACCTAGTTTGCTGGAGTATGACCAGAACGTGATAAAAGCTGATGTGGGTAATATGGTGCAAGCGTATGCCTCGTCTGTTTCAACGGTGGATGACAATGAGGTTACGGTTGCACAAGTTGGAGCTCTAGCTGCTGCAGACCCCTTGGATTGCACAAGTTGCTGAGACTGAGAGCGGGGACACTGGTGCTATCTGTCTGGCTACTGCATTTATGCGACTGATGTTCAGTCGCTTCGGTGAGGTTCTGTTAGTCGACTGCAGCCACAAAACAAACAGGTTTGTCGTACCATTCCCACAATTTGCACGTGATTATCCTATGACTAATCCGTACCCAGGTACAACTACCAACTTCTGACGTTCATGACTATGAACGAGTTCGGCGAGGGGGCTGTAGCACAACATTCTCTTCTGGAAGCAAACGGTGACTGGCACATGGACCGTGCCATCGACCATTTCAAGCGGGCACATCCCGACGGATTCGACTGGTGCGAGTGATAGTTGTTGACAAGGATTTGAACGAAGTGCGCGTATTGCAGTCCCACTTTCCAGAAGGTCGTATATTAATTTGTAATTTTTACGTTATTAAGTACCTCAAAGAGAAACGTTCGAAGCCGGAATTCGGGAAAATCTCGGCGGAGGACGCTTCGCGGATCGATGCAGCAGTGCATAAGATGGTTTACGCCACCAGTCAAGATGAATACGACTCTACACGGGATTCGTTACGGCGTCTCTGCACGCAGATCGGTGTTCCAGGATTCTGTGGCTACTTCTCCAAAAATTAGGACTCATGTCAAGAGATGTGGAGCATGCATTTGCGCGCCAAATTGCCTCACTTCAAGAATCATACGAACAACCGTCTGGAGAGTTTTTTCGGGAAGCTGAAGGACGTCATTAACAGCAGCATGAGTTTGTCACAATGTGTGGAATCTTTAGTTGCAAGTGATCGCCGCGCAGAAAAAGAGCACAAATATCGGCTATCAAGGATTGGGAGGTTCGTGAACAGCAACTACGACGAGGAGATGGCAAATGTACTGCGGTTTACGACTCACTTCGTCGCGGAGCAAATCGAGCCTCGGTATGCAAAAAGGTTAGCCAAAGCTGAAAGCTACAGCTTCGAGCAGAACACCGAAGATGATGACGAAGTAAACGTGTGGGGAAAAACAAGCATACACCGACTCAATCGCATCGATTGGTCGTGTGACTGTGCGTTCGCTCGATCTATGCGGGTGCCTTGCAGTCATGCATTTGCATATAGCGTCGCTGGACCAGTCATACCGTGGTGCCGTATCGACGAAAGGTAAGGATGCTTCTTGTTGCTCAAGATTGTTACAGGATTTTAACAGGACTTACCGATAAAATGTAGATGGACCATTCCTGTGACGAAATTGAAGCACGTGAAGCAACTTCAATACGAGGAGTTCGTCGAATGTGAGGCGACTAACGGACGAAAAAACCGCGGGCCCAAACTGGTTGTTACAGAGAGGCGGTCAAGGCTACTCATCTTATCGCCTCGGAACTTGCAGATCTCGGCAACGACAAAGAGTTCGATGAAATACTTGCATTTCTTCTCAAGCAATGGAGAAATGCTAGACAAAAGAAGAAGCCGTCGGACGCTGAGTCCGAACAAACAGGGCCAACAGCCAACAAGAACGAGAGCGGCGCCCGCGATAGTGCCGCAGAGTGCAAAGATGAAGATCGGGATCATGGGTGCGCTGCGGCGAGCAGTCGTGAACATGTGAATGCGATGGCGAGTAGTAATGCATTTACCGGCAATTTGAAAGTGCGAATCAAGCCGAAGACTCGAAAGGTGGGTCGGCCTCAAAAGCTGAAAAAAGCTACGGCCGCCAGCGAGAGGACCGACCGTAAATGGTACAAGGCAGCTGAGGCTGGCCGATCTAAAGCAGGCGAAGACACTCTCAGCGCGTTGTTGGAATCTCTGGATTGTGAGAAGCCTGGACTTATAGAAACCCAGCGCCGCTTGTCTGGAGTACTCGTCAAATACGCGCAAGCAAACGACAAGAAACCTGTCTACAGAAAAACGAGGAATCCAGTATTAATCCTGGATACCTTTTTCATTCTGCCCTCTAAGCTTCTGGATCGCTGCATGAACCTTCTCCCTATCTCAAACACGTCGCTGAATCCCGTGCTTCTAGACGATGATAATGGAGCGCCTGCGCATCATGGGTCCGTGGTCGAAGTGATCTAAATTAAGGACGTGGGCTCCTTCTCCAGACGGCAGATCGAGGTCTTTAAGCGTGTTCAGGCTCTGAAGGATGCAGTTCAACTAGGTCTAGATACGCACAAATGGTTGGCCGAAGATGCACCCCCGGCGCTTCCCGCCGAATACCATGGACAAGCACAAGAAGCTGGGGACCAAGTTCTTGCCGCGTACCCATTTACGCAGATTGCCGGGCTGAGCAATACGCCAGACTACGTATACTCCATGCTGTACAGGGTAACCCCCCCCTGCATGGCAGACTGACGCATCTATCCGTGGATTGTGCCACCGGCTAGTGTCGGATTACCCGTCATGCCGAATGACTGGAATTCAAAATGCGACTACCAAGACATCGCGTGCACGCGTTCCTGAAGGAAAAATGATTACAAGTGAGCTTCTTTCGCGAATAGTTACTCAAACGAGCGAAGCTGGGTGGAGACAGTGTTTTTGCCTATCAACTTTCAAAATGCGCACTGGTGCTGTATTGTGGTGAAGGTGCTGTCAAAGAGGGTCTACTACTACGACCCACTCAACCAGAAGCCTTATATACGGGCTGTGATGGCGGTAGCCATCTCGATGAAGCACGGTGGTCTAAGGGACTACGAAGTTGTGGCGCAGAATAACCCTATCCAGTTCGACCAGTTCAGCTGTGGCGTCTTTGTGAGCTGGATGTTTCTGCGCCAAGTCGTGCAAGATTTGACGCACAATATGAGTGAAAACTCTCTCGTCCAGCCCCGCTTTGAGCTGTTCTATTACATCCTTACTGGGCATCTAATCGCACCGACCAACACCCCGCTGACACGCAGCCGCCATCGAATGAAGATAAGACCCCGATCCCAGCAAACCCAGATTCAAATGAATATGAGAACCCGCCAACCCAACCTGCTGCTTAGAGCTCAAGTAAGGAAGCTTACAATGATTACATATATGCTTGTGCGCTCAAGTATGCGAGATAAATACACGGCGCTCTCATAATTACCTTGTTCTTGGTTGCGCAATGCAAAGTTCACATCAACGACTTGATGCTGCATACACCACCGCAGAAACCGAACCAGTCCTGTGTTCGTCACGTAAGAGTCCTGGAATAATCCCGTGCGCCTTACATAACCACACGTTCCGTATCTTCTGTATCTGTGCGTCCTCGAGCGAATCTTCCCCGCATGCTGAGCACCTTGGACAGGTTTGATAATCCTGACTCGATCCTGTACAGAAGTCCCGGACATGTTCAGGATTAACGATATATAATCCTGGACTCCATTACCCGCCTATGATATATAACGTTACTACAGTCTTCCCTCCCGCAAATGATTATCACAGGAGAACAGCCCAGCTCTATCAATTATCATATTTGCCAAAATATCACATTCAGAAGGGAGCGATGTTGGCTCTCACTCCATACTTAAGTACCAACTCTAATCAATTCCCCGCCGTGAACATGCACCTTAAACCACCCACGCATCACACAGGCAACCTCACCCGAAAGAAGACAAACGCACATGCGCGAGCCAACGTCGCGTAAAACGAGCTGAGAGAATGGTGTCCTACTTGCTTTGAACCCCCGCGGAGGCAACAATCTCGGACCTCAGGTGCTCCGCCGAGATCTTCGGTGCCGTGGTGCGCGATGACCATAAAATCAGCCACACTATCATCTATCCTGGTCTCGACGAGGCAATGAAGCTCTGGGTGTTCGCTCATCAGGTTAACTGGGCTCCCATTCACATTCAAATCCGAGCCCGTAGGCTCTTCGTCAAAATTGATAGTGTCTAATATAGCTCATATCTGGTCCTAAAACTCATCACTTGTCATTACTGGCAGGGAATATCAAGTGTGTTGCCTTAGTATGGGAACCTGCAGAAATCGGGAGATGTCGAAATTGAAAATCCGATCACTTATCATGTCATATCAATTGGGAGGGGTTCAGATTTGGGAGGGACGACTGTAATTACAATTAAATGTCAGCATTGAGCAATTAGTATTGTGGCGCGACAGCAGATCCTAAAGTCTCACTTTGCCGATATTTATACAGTGTAACCGTGATGCGATTGGTTATTAATTGCATTGGAGCCTCCTACAGTGTCCGCCAAATCGTCATGACCCTCGATTTGTCCCGAGCTGGAACGGTGGGCGTCGTCTGGACACGGTTGACCGCACCAAGTCGGGAGCCACCCCGGTATATTCGAGGTCCGGAAGGACAGAGGAGGACGGGTTTTGGTATGGAGCGTTCTAAGACGGTAGTGGCGTCGTACGTCGCGGACGGATGTCGCGGTGGACTCCTTGGTGGACAATTGACTACTACTCGTGAGGTGAGCGTAAGAGGGATTGGAGATCCTCGATGATCCGCTGACGTGCGCGAGGACTGGACCGCTGTGGACAAGTAGGATTTGTAGACCTTCGTTTAGAGAGTGCTCAGTTGTGAATCTGCCTAAAAGGACCAACACTGGTCCAGGAGTAAGAAAATTTACATGTACTTTTTGTATTGTTTTAGACCTTCTAGTCAAGTGTAAGTAGCCCAATAGCCTCAAGTAGCACCAGGAACACTCCCATACAGCGACCACCGGCCCCAAAACCGGTCCAAACAGAACGACTTGCGACACGTGATAGAGAAGCAGGGTAGTGTCGTTGTTGTGGAGTGAAGTGTGCTGAGAGCTTAGAGGCCGTGTCAAGGAGTGTGTCAAGGGGGTCTAGGATCCGCACACGAGTTGGAATCACGCTGGAGAAGCGGCGAGAACGGTTACGAGGTTGCGAGCAGAGCCCGTCGTAGCCTAGAAGGACAAATAACAGTTTGGAGATTGCAAGAGAAAATATGGAATCGTCGCGAGGCGACAGAGAAGAAGAAGGAGCGCGCGCCAGGTCGTACGAAGGTGAGCTGCCGGTGCTGGAGGAAAGGTATCAGGATAACTCCGATCCTGGCGCACCAAATCTTTCAGTGAAAGGCTGTTCTGGGTTCTGGTTGGCGGATTACATTCCCCGTGATAGAGTGACATGGAACTCGGTAGTGACACAAGCTTCGGCGGACCATAATAAATACCCTGCCGAGGCTAAATACGCCGACTTAGTAATGGGCGCGACCGAAGCATCGGCCGTACCTAAGTGGAAGCCTCGGTCGTACTTAGTGGTACATTGTCGTAAACTCGGTCATCATTGATGAGTGTACAGGAGTCGCCACATCGAGATTCGGTTATACTACAGATATGTGTTTATAGGATTAGCTATAGGATTATCCAAGCATCCCACGAGCTGAGCGGGAGCACTGCTCGCAGAAACGAGCGCGAGCAGCTAAAATCTCGGGAGCGGGCTCTTGGAATTTTTGCGCTCCCACCCCTATTCGTTTTAACAGGGGAGCACCAATTACCACTCTACAATACACAGCCGCAATTGGATAAAAAGCCAAAGCAGGCAGTGACCGAGGGTCAGGCCCAGCATCGAGGAGGAGAAGGAGGAGGTCGCCGCCGAGTGCAGCGTCGAGAAGAAGGAGGAGGCCACCACCGAGAGCAACCCACACAGGAGGAGGGGGCCGCCACCGACAGCGACCAAGTGCCGGAGTCCACTGCCAAGCACAGCGCAGCGTCGAGGAAGAGGACGAGGAGGCCGCCGCCGAGAGCAGAGTCGAGGAGAAGGAGGAGGAGGCCGCCACCGAGAGCTACCCACGCAGGAGGAGGGTGTCGCCGCCGACAGTGACCAATGTGCTCAGGCCGGAGTCCACCACCAAGCACTGTGTCGAGAAGCAGGAGGAGGCCGCCGCCGAGAGCAACCCACGCAGGAGGAGGGGGCCGCCGCCAACAGCGACCGCGTGAATGAGGAGGTTGCTGTAGAGTTTTATTGTGCGCACAAGGAGGTGACCGAGGAGATCGTAACGTCAACCTCGGGTTTGTGGGGGAGGGTGTGTGCGATGGTGCTACCCCCTGTTGCCGTGCGTGAGGCAGTAGGACGGTATCAGCCTGTCGTGGGTTTTACAGTCAAACCACGGACAGATAAGGAAAAATCCCTTATCTTTGAATGGGGTGTACGGGTTGAGTATACAGAGAATGATGAAGTGAAGTTGGGCTGGATCTGACTTGCAGACGAAGCGTGTCGAGACAGGGGTGCGATGGTAGTGTTATCAAAAGCAAGAACATCGAGAGCAACCGAGCATTTACGAAAAGTGCATCACATATCGTCGAAGAAAACGGATGCAACAGTGGAGAGGAAACGAAAGCGAGACCAAAAAGTTGATTTGCTTTGTTCGTCCACTTTGTATCGAACAAACCCGCAACGCTTGCATTTGCTACTGCAAACTCTCCGAATAGTGAACAATAATCTGCCTTTGTGCAGCGGCGAGTACGAAGAATCTCGAATTATTGAACAGATTGTGGCGAAAGAAGAGATGAGGACTACGATAAATGCAGAACGAGTCTCGAAGGCTATTGTTGAACTCTATGTCTCGGCAAAAGCTGAGATTATTGATTTTCTAGACCGTAATCGCTCAGATTGCGCTAATTTCGTGATTATGACAGACTTTTGGACATGTCGAACAGCTCATCAAAAATATCTTGGGCTACGGTTATACCTCGTGGATAAATATTGGAAAATGCGCTCAGTCATGTTTGGCACTCGAAAGTTTAGCCCTTCATATGGAGACCGCACCGTTGGAATTCAAGGACCATTTTATGCGTGGCTGGATAAAATTTTAGAGGACTTTAAAGTACGCAACGATTATGTGTACGCTGCCACGAGTGATGCAGGCCCCGATGTCAAAAACTTATTGGCAAGGAAATTGAAATTTCGGTGGGAATGGTGCGTTGCGCACATGGCTCATGCATCTACAAAAGAGGCAAGTGGATTACGAAATGACGTGAGCAAATCCATAAACCCCAATGTGACACGATTGATTTCCCGAATTAAAAAAACCATATATCAAGTTCGAACTGTGGAAACAACTGGGAATTTATTTCAAGAACTTTGCAGAACGCAGACTGAAACAGGAACTATACAACTTCTTGACTACAATCCGGCCAGATTTTTAAGTCTTACGGTTGCAATTAGAAGAATTCTTGATAAATGGCCCGCCATTGTTGCGTGGCGTGATGAACGCAAGCAAAAAGCAGTCCGTGAGAACAAAACAGCCCCCGTGTTCCCTCTAGAAAATGATCAGCTACATTTGGTGCAGCTGCTCTCGTTACTTCGGCCGGTAGCCGCTGTTAAGCGGATGTGAAAGCTGAAATACCAAACCAGGTAAATGTGTTACATGCACTTTATTTGATACGGTTAAATACGCTCGATATAAACAAGCCGCCCAAGCACTACTTGTCCACCAAGGCAAATCCGAAGTGTATTCAGACAAATGAGCTGACTGAGATGGCTGCTTTTACTCGAGAGCGCCTCCGAGAAGCTTTAGATACCCGTTGTTTTCGAGGTATTATAAAACAAGTGCGACGCAATCGGCTGCATTTGTCTTTGAAATGCAAGCCCGGCTTCATCCGACCTACAAAAGACCTGAAAAATCACTTAATCGCGTGATAAAACTATGCTCTGTGCAAAATGGTCACACTGCAAGAGACGCAGAAGTTCGATTGGAGTATGTCAGTGACAAAATCAAAGAGAAATTGCGCGATATACTGACGACAGTTTCCGAGGACCTCACTAATCTGGATTATCAGAACAGTAGCCGTGTGTACCCTCGCCAGCGCTCTGAGTTTTTGAACGAGATAGAAGCAGAGTTTGCGTGTACAAATAACCGTAGTGATATTCACAGACTACCCAGATCTGGAGTGGACGACGAACTGACTCGGTGGAACTTTGATGAAACGCCTTTGCTAGTTGACACAAACGGGGTAGGAGAAACAATTTTTGAATTTTGGCGTCGAATGGAGCATGAAAAACGCTAATACATACTACCCAAAGCGGCTAAATTGTGTTTGCAGTTCCTACCTCGTCAGCTCACATTGAACGAGATTTTAGCGTCGCCGGTAGCATGGTTACATCACAGCGCACTCGACTCTCTCAGCAGAATATTGATATGGCCGTCTTTCTGAATCGCCACCGCTCGTTTGTTGACCTTACGCAGTGCGGAGAAATTCCCAGCGGAGAACTGGCTTTTCATGCGTCATCCAGCATGGTCTACCCGATTGAATGTGTGCTCGATGTATTTGCAGACAAAACTTTGATGAAAATGATGTCTAGCGCCAGTCTGTCGGAATTGCTCAGCTTCAATGAAGCCTTGGAGTAGAACTAAACGATACCACCGCTGGCTTGACTTGGCGCCTGACATAATTTGAAAGCGCATAATAAGAACCCGTGTTAGATTTTCACTCATACTAACAAAAACAAAAATACTTACACTTCTCTCGATCACTACTGCCCTTGCCTCCGCGCGCATTTGCACCTCTCGCTGAACCTCTTTTATCACAGCGCTGAGTGCATGTCTCGGTGTGGGTGCTCCTTTACCCACAAACGGGCGCTGCCGTACGTGTTTCCTTGGCGTGGAACCAATGCTTCTTGACGCCATTTCAGTCTTAGCCTCTTCAGTCCGTTGATGCGTAGTGGATCTGGAAGCGCGTAGTCCTCGTTTCAGTGTTGGCCGATAGTTATGTCGCTGTTGCACACTCGTTTCAAACGGCTTCTTTGCAGTAATTTGCTCCATGCACTTCAATCTCGTGTTCAAGCTATCCATTTCCGTCTTGAATTCAAGTCGCCACACGTCTAACTGCTGCTGGTTGACGGCTGAAGTGATGTTGTCAATCCTGCTCTGCATATCCCCCAATAAGCGTTTCTCCAGTTGCTTGACAACACCTGATATCTGATTGTGCATGGCTCGCTGGGTGGCTCTCATCCTCTCACAGCATAATTGATCACTTTCTGCAACGAAGTCGCGCTTAAGCTCCAAGAGGTCCTTTTCCCGACCAGACTGCATCTGCGATGCAAGTCGAGACGCAACAGCATTCAAAGCTTTGTCGATATTGCACGAAATATCAGTCAATTGTTGCTCCGCAGCACTCACACGCTTTTCCGAAGCAGCCAGACGTGTCTCTACAACATCGCATGTTTTTTTGTCGATCCTGTTGTACCATTCACCACTAAGCGACTCGTACACTTCACGCACGCGGCGTTCAACATTGCCCTCTTTCTCGCGCTCTTTCTCGGCTATAGCTGTCACTTGCTCCACCAAAGCATCAAGTGCTCTATTAACAGCAGCCCGTCGCTCCGTTTGAGCCCGTTTCATTTCATCAACCATAACTCGTATCCGACTCATTTCTTGTTGAGTCTGCAAACTCAAGGCTTCCAAACGATCCTTCACAGCTAATTCTATGCGCGCGTCATTCTCGGCTTGCATTCTAGCAAGCGTATTCAAATGCGTCTCCAGTGTGGCGAGCGTGTCATGGAGGTCCTGTTGAAATTGGAGGCTTGTGGCGTGCTGATGCTCAGCGAGCAGCTGAACGCCTCGCTGTGTGGATGCTTGAGCAGCTAGCAACGCCCCCCCTTGAACATGCGCATCCTGCATCGCTGCGTATTCTTTCGCTAGAGACTCTGTTCGCGACCAAAACTGATTCACCATATTCTCAACTTGTCCCTCGATAGCAAGTAACTTTTGCGAGCTTTCATGTTCACTCAGAGCACCGTTCCGGAGTCTGGTTGCTACCACAATGCTATGGCAATTTGCATCATCTCCTCCACCAACCGTCTCCATTTCCCTCTCGGCGGTGGCCTCCACCTCCTGCGTGGGTTGCTCTCGGTCGCGGCCTCCTCCTTCTCCTCGACGCAGCGGCCTCCTCGTCCTCCTACTCGACGCTGCGCTTGGCGGCTGACTCCGGCCTGAACACTTGGTCGCTGTCGGCGGCGGCCCTCTCCTCCTGCGTGGGTTGCTCTCGGTGGCGGCCTCCTCCTTCTCCTCGACGCTGCGCTTGACGGTGGACTCCGACGTGAGCACTTGGTCGCTGTCGGCGGCGGCCCCCTCCTCCTGCGAGGGTTGCTCTCGGTGGCGGCCTCCTCCTTCTCCTCGACGCTACTCTCGGCAGCGGCCTCCTCGACGCTGCGCTTGGCGGCGGATTCCGGCCTGAGCACTTGGTCGATGTCGGCGGCGGCCCCCTCCTCCTGCGTGGGTTGTTCTCGGTGGCGGCCTCCTCCTTCTCCTCGACGCTGCTCTCGGCGGCGGCCTCCTCCTCCTTCTCGACGGTGCGCTTGGTGGTGGACTCCGGCCTGAGCACGTTGGCTCTGTCGTTGCTGGGTTTTGGGATTGAGGACTTAGGCAAAAGTGTTTTTGGCCAATTAGATTTAGGTGCCGCGAGCTTTGCTCCTCTGAGCTGCTCGATCTGCTCGATCTGTTTTCATTTTGAAGGAGGAGCCGAAAAACCTTACGATGTTTGCTCGCGTTGTGACGGCGAGCTCGTAAATTGAGGTTTATTAGCTCGATCATCACTCTGCTCGTGGGATGCTTGGGATTATCTGCAGACAGTGATGTCCGACTGCGTGTGATCGATCAAACGGATCGAACTATGAAGCAACATTTGTTTTTTTTGTTTCAACGTTTGATCGACCACTCGGTCGTAAGACTGATAAATCGCTTTACTTGTTGTTTGTATAGGCAAATTGTAGCCGAAACCTCGTTTAAATCGATACTACGGGCTACAATAACGAGTGAAACGCTAATAAGCCACTCCTACACACTTCCACCGTCGATCTCTTTGTCAGCAGGATTGTCAATATTGTCGAAGGAGAGGCTGTTATCGAGGGACTCAACTCCGAAGAGTTCCTCCAGTGAAATAGTGATGCCTCGATCCCCGGGAAGTACGCGCTTTTGGGAGGATCTGCTGTCGTTCAATGAAGGGAACGGTGGGTTCGGCTCTCGGTCGTGTGCACAAATGGCTCATCGGATGACACCAAGTCAGTTGTTGCCTCTACGCTATCGTCGACGTCCAGCAGTTCCTCGAAAACTTCTTCCCAGTGTTTGAGGGGATCCCGCCCCTCTTCGTCCGCATCATCGTCACTATCGGCTTCGTCGCCACTCCTGCCCACGCTATCTTCGTCCCCTCATTCTTCAGCACAAACGGCAGCGTCCACTGGTTGCGCCAGTTGCATCGAGCTTTCACCTTGCTCAGCGGAACCCCGGCTGGCGTCAAAACTGAATGGCGACTCGCTACGAGATCTGCTACGGCGAGAGCGAGCTGGCATCCCAAACACCACGACTTTCGTCAGCTCGTTGGGGTTGACGATCCGTTTTTCTGGTTTCCTCGGCTTTTTCATCCTGCCTTCTCAGGGCTCACGTTCTAGCACTAGCAGACGAATGGCTGCAAGCTTGCTGGCTTTCTCGGCAGCCATTTTGTTCCGGCGAGCAGTGTAAGCTCCGAGAAGTACCGTTCGCACGTAGCGGTGTTGACCGCCATCGCAACGATTGACAACACCAGCTCACAGAGAGCAAATCCCAGACCGTGCCGCTTCTTTTCCGCTTTTGCTATTGACCAGAAAGCTGCGAGAGGGGGTGTTGCTAATCCCTGAAATGCCTTCATGGAGTTGTCACTGGTGATGTACTTCCCAGGCCCCCACTCAGACATTTCACCCCTTATAGACAGAGCATCAGCGTCGAAGATCTTGCGGTAATAAAGTAGCGCAAAATCGCCAAGCATGTCCACGACAGATACCGGTAGCTCGTTGACCACTGCCGGTCTATTCGGATCTAATGCGAACGCCAGCAAAAACAGTGGCTGCTGGCAATCAGTCCAGCGTTTATCGAGTAGCCCAACGAGGGTATTGGCGTAGGACGACGCTGAAAATTAGTCGAAAAGCTGCTGGAAGAAAAATATGACGTCACTGAGGGTATTGTCGTCGTGCTGCAGCATGAAAGACGCAAGGACAGAGGTCGTACAACCTGTTCAGCTTCCTCCAGCCTCACCCAGAACTCGGTATCATCCAGCAGTGCTAACTCCTCGGGGAAATCGGCGTCGTCGCGATTGGCAACCTCGAAAACAGTCAGCGCCGTTCGAACACGAAACAGCGAGGCGAAGCAGCCTTGCGTAGAGTTCCACCGTGTTTCACACAGAGACAGGAGCCTGCGAACACCAAATTTTCCGTACGTTTCCACCATTGCTTTGTCTGCCCTCACTAGCCATTTCGAAGATGAGGCGTTCAGGCAGATTACCACCACCGATGCTTGAGCAGTCACGTCCCGGAAAGCAGTACGAAGCACTCCCTTCACCAAATTGTTGATTGAATGAGCAAAGCACCGCAGAAAGGTCGCCTTTGGCCAGCGTCGGGCTAAGATGCGACGAGCCCGAGCACACTGCCCTGCGTCATCGGTCACCACGGCACCGATGGCCCACCCACGTGCTTCGATGTCGATCATGACAGTTTCCATGTACTCAGCCATAGCCAACCCTTCGTGGCGATCACCGGCCGCAAATAGGCCAAGCGCACACACTACACCATACAACGATAACTGACAACCAAGTAGTTGCATCTTAGCGATATTCATCCAGACGTCGGAGAGGAAATTCACCCTCCCCCCTGTCAGAAATTGCGTCCGGCGTATGCTGCTCTCGTCGTCTTGGATGGCAAACTTAGCGACTTTGTCGAGAATACGGCTTCCCAACACTTGCCGAGACGGCAACGAAGCAACACTCAGCGCGTTCAAAAACGCAAGAAGGCGCTTGGTAGAAGCACGAGCGACAAATGCATCAGCAAGCTGATTGTCAGCTTGAAACTCGATCAACAACCTCTCAAACTCGTCCAACTCACCAGAAGCGAAGCGCTGGGGAAAGTAGTCGGGGATCTCGGACTGCTCTCGTTACGATGTCTATTCATGCACCTCGTCTCCGTCGGTGTAGGGGCGAAAAGTCAGCGAATCGGACCTTCCCCAGCTTTGCGAGTACTTGCTCGCATCGAGATGCGCCTCGGAATTTTGCTTGCGAGCGCGGATGTCTTCAACAATGATCGAGCGTCTATCGTCTCTCACAGCGCGTCGGGCGGCGGCCAAGCAATACCGACACTGATGTTCTTGGACTTGTTGCAGCGCCTATCGATAACTTCAAAGTGCGTACGAGCGGGGCACGGTTCGGCATCGCTATCGAGTGCTTCGAGAGCTTCTTGCAAATTTACTTGTGGCTAGACTCGTTCCTGAGGAGGACGGAGGGGCTACTATTTGGATGACGAGGTATGAATACATTGAGGTCTTGCAGAACCATGCCACGCGTCTTTGTTTGTTGGTTTCATGAACGCACAGCGATCGAACTTAGAAACGTGTTGGAACATTAAACCATCAAACGGTTTGATTGAACAAACCGTCGATCGACATCACTGCTGCAGAGGCTCTCTGAACCTCTGAAGACTCAGTAATAAATCAGCAGTCTCCCCCCAAGTCTTCAGAGGTTAAGTTCGACTCCGGTAAGTGTTTGCTAGCTTACTGTAGTACCTGGATACGCCTGGCGTAGTGGTATGGCTGTTGGCGAACTAAAGGTTAGTTAACTGATAGTTCACCGAGGCCAAGCCAAGAGTAGGCGTGGCCGAGAGGCTAGAGTGGCACTTAAAGTGTCGTTCTCTGTGTGTGTGTGTGGGGGGGTGTTAACTCCCCTATAGTATACTTTACGACCGACCGATGATTACCTCGGTCTTCTTTGTATTACGTCTAATCAGCCGGTACCCTTCCATCTGAGGGACTGCAAAAGGGTTGCGCGAAAGCGCTATATTGCATTCTAGCCGTTGTTCATGGCTAGTTAGTGCAGGTATTGGGTTGACCGAAAACAACCTTGGTACACATAGGCTTGCAGCCAACTCGGTGTAAGGGATCGTTCCTGGACCTCAGGTTTAGATCCGACTTTCGTTGACCCCTGCGGGGAGACGTGTGCTGTTGGTGAGACTCGTACCGTACGGTAGCGAAATTTTCAGCGTGTTCCTACACGACAACTGGCGCCACGACCCGGGATTGGCGTGACCTTTTGTGTGTCGTGGTTGTGAGCGGTATCAACCCAAACGAGTGAAAGAGGAGAAGAAGAGGAGAAGAACAAGACGAAGAAGAAAATGAAAAAAGAAGAAAAGAAGAAGAAGAAAACGACAAAGAAAAAGAAGAGAAGACGGCGAGTGGAGTCAAACCAACATTTCCAGCTAATTCAAGTGGGATGTTCACCGAGGCTTCGGTGCGGTCCAGGATCTCGTTTGTGGCTACACCGATGGTCGAGATGGACGAATGATCGGTAAGGCACAATTCAGCGGTTGGATCCTCGAACACCAAGGATCAAGAAGAAGGTGATGATTGGAATTCCAGCGGTGTAATGACCGAGACTTCCGAAGTTGCGGTTGTGGCGGCAGGACGCAGCAGCGAGGTGCGACGGGAATGCACTATGATGCTCTCGAAAACTCGGAGAGTGGCGACGATCGGTCGGGTCCTGACTATCACGACGGAGACTTAACGAGGGGACGGGCGCGAGAAGTGAGGGATCTGAGTACGGTGGACAACTACAGCACCACTCCGAGGCTTAGAATTGCCACGCATCTCCCGCTCAACAGCATCGAGCGTTTCTACGGTACTCGCAATCAGAGCGAGAAGTCCATGCAACGGCTTCGGACTTTCGTTTACGGAATGAAAGGGACACACAAGCCGCCTAACCCGTGGTGCGTGGCGTTCGAGCTTGGCCTACACGACGGAGCACAGCACTGGTACCTGCAGCTTTCGTGCAAGACGAAACACACTTGGAGCTTGCTAAGTCAGGCGTTCATCAAGTACTACTGTGCGGAGTTTACTCGGCCGGCGAAGGTTCGGTACTACTCAGCAAAGCTAGATGGCGAAGAGCATGTGTGCAACCACCTAAACCGACTTAATGGCTACGCTCGCAACGCAGGTGTGCACTTTGAGGACGGTGGACGCGATGCTAAGCACAATGTGGAACACTTTCTCGATACGTGTGACGACCGAGGTCTAGAAGAGCGTCTGTGCCATCTCCGAATCAGGGATATCCACGAGCTCGAAGACATGATCGACGACATTTTGCGTTATCACGAGCGAAATTCGGCCCGAGAATCCTCGCTGCGTCGCTACAGAGATCAATTTGATGATCTTCGACGCGAGGATTGATCGACCGAGGGTCCCCGGAGCGGCTACCACCGTGAACTAGGTTTCCGAGACCGTTACCTTCATCATGACCGACCGAGGATTACTCCCCTTGTCGAGGCATCGATAGATGTATTCACGGCGCTGAAAGCAAGAGGCTCGGACGGGTCACGGACAAGCCCCCTGGACGTGCGCAAATATGGATATGACACTACCGATGGTTGCGGCAACGTAGAACGCGCGTACGAGCGTAGCCAACACTCGGACGAGAAGTCGGACGACGGTTACGGGTCGGATCCGACTCACGGGCGCATTGAGTCCAACCCGAGAACGAGCACCGAGTCGCGACGAATGGTACCTTGGGCGTCATCAGGGACAAGGAGCTTATGACCCCAGCCGGGATCAGCCTAGACCTGTTCCGCGACACGACGACGCTGTCCAACGAGGTCATGATGCTGGAGGAACCTCAGAGTAACAACGTCGACGGATATCACAGCATGGTGGGCCGACCGACGATTTGCATATCCCCGGTCGAAAGTGGCGAGAGTTCTGACTACCACGTCGCCAACCGCCTCTGAGCACAAATGATGTGTGGGTTCGAAGGCGTTAGTTCCGACCATAACGAAGTTTCGACGAGATCGACCGACATGGGTGCGGCTGACGAACGTGTCGCGAAAGGAAACGCGGTGCTCAACGCCTGTCTCTTTTGTACTGTAGATGCCCAAGGGTGTCTTCTCCGCGAGCCCGGGTATACCAGGCTGGATTCTGGCAAGTATCGAGACTGGCAGGTGCTAGCCTACGCTAATAGCCACCACGAGACCCTCTTTGGACGCGAGCAGCAGTGTAATGAACGCTGGGCGGCAAAACAACGGTCGGTTGTTGATCGTCAAGACTACCTGACTCCGCGCAAAATTCTCGCGAGAGCCACCGAGACTTTGAGATCCGCGGATAAGTGTCGGATAACGTATGTCGAGCATACTGGACTAGCTCCCGCCGTGACCGACGATTTCGCTGGACCAGAAGTACATAAACTCTCGGTGGTAGTCAGGAGGATGCTTTGGGCCGTGACGATGGTGAACCCACCTCGACCGAGGATTCAAATGCCGATATACCCACTGCACACCCCAGAGGAAGCGGCGATGGGGGCATTTGCCCGATCGGTGGTTCGGCGAAGCCTTCCAAGCCAACCCAGGGGTTTCAACCCTCGGGGGCAGTGGAGGTTGGCAGATCTCGGGACGATTATGAAGATTATGTACCATCAGAGGGCTGGAACGATCATGCACCAGATCCGACACGAGTGATTATTCTGATGACGGAGCGACAAACGCAGAGCGCCTATTGGATACCGGTTATGTCTCGGCGGTAGATGCGATACCACCAGAAGATGTTATTTGCGATGAAGCAGACGCTACCGACACGTTCAAGCATCGACCGAAACGAGACCAAGCTCGTGATCACTACAGTCCATAATAGTAATATCCACAAAATTCATGAACAGCTGCTATAGCCATCGTTCTTCTCAGCCGGCGCCGCTCCACTTCCAATCATCGGTAGAGCCTCGGTAGGCGTGCAGAGGGCGTGAGAAGACGAATGGTGACCCTTTGGTACAGTGGTGCACCGCGTTTTCGGCAGGGTGGACCGTATCAAATCTGCCAGCACAACCAATGTGAAGAAAAACGGAGATGGGGGCAACTGGCGGCATGTAATGGATTATATTAACCTAATTAAGTAAGAAGCGCAAATCTATCCTCGATCCAACAATTCTGAATACGGTAGTTTTCTTCCATACATACGTCGATCCTACCAGCAGAAGAACCGTGGCGTTTGTGGGGCAACGCCTTGGAGAGTGGAGGCTGGGGTTTAGAACTGCCGAGTGCATCACTTCATGAGTTGAGGTAGCGTCCAGAACGGCTCAGCGGCGACCTTCTTGCACAAGATTTCCCTTTCAGGGCAGATGGGACTCCCATACAAATCATCAGCTTAAATTTTGCCATGATATGTCTCCCATGATGGGAGACATATCATGGCAAAATTTAAGCTGATGATTTGTATTGAGGAATTTGCCGTAATGATTTGTGCGGTGGGATTGGGTCGTTGAGGTTAATTGAGCTGAGGGAGATGGGCAGGTAGCTTGTGCAATGCATTGAGCGTAATCATACATTTGTGCAGGTTATATGAATATACCGGTGCCGAAAACGCGGTGCACCACTGTAGTCACTTGTCCCATTTCACGTGTATTACGCATTGCCGGTGTCGGACCATTCGTAATCAAGATCTCGCGCTGAATAGCATCCATGCCCCTGCTGTGATCAATCGGTTCAGAATACGTCAGCATCGTCTCAGAACAGTCCAGTGTGAATGTCGACTTGTCACCGTAGCTCGTTAGCCTGGTCTCGATCTCTAGATTCTCCACGGCCGCAACAGACCGCCTCGTTGGGTACGCTGGGATCTACAATGGCGTATCTGCTGCATTGAAGCCCAAGACCGATGATTTAACCATCGTTAGGGACTCAAGATTGGCAATCCAGCAATCCCTAAGGGCAACCGCATGTCTTTGGATGTCATTTATGATGCACCTCAACCGCCACCGAGATCTGACTACCAAACTTTGGTCGGTCACGTATCTACATGGGCAAATATATGTCAATGCGGTAGCGGACTCCCTGGTAAGTGAAGCGATGCAGAACGAGCTGCCGCGCACAAAGTAGAAAAAATCCTGTCACCGGGATTGATGTAGGCCACGGAAGCTTGTGCAACATTGACCGAGGACTCGTTCGATGTCGAACCGCCTGCGGGAGTAAGGTTACTGATTCGGTTCAATTCGCTTAATTGTGGCAGTCTGGCGTCGGACGATACCACTGTCGACGAGCCGAACGAGACTAAGACGGAGACAACTCCGACTTTGTAACAGCGGTGACTAGGCGCGAAACGAGATCGAAGGAGAAACTCGTCAGATTTGCAGATGAAGTGTCGGTCATGGGCCCAGGAGATGCAACTCGACGAGAGGATTCGTATGAGGTACTGACCGAGGCTCGGTGCGACATCGAACTGTATCGTACGAATTTTGAAGTCAATGCGAGTGACTCGTGCAATATGGCACCGACTTCTATTGTGAACAAAACCTCGGTCGGGACTTCTTCGGACGGAAGGGCAGTGCGCAATGTTGTCGGCGCGCGACCAAGACCTGTACTTCGTCTAGAATTCGCGTTTGGCCGTACATGGAACGTAGTAAACCTGATGGAACTGAGAAATTAGCTCACCGATGGCATGGGTGCTTCCGAGCTACATTCAAAGTGAACTGGGTCGGCTATGAAAAGCTTTCGTCGAAGTCAGCCCCCACTCTGTCGTGCGAAGGCTTACTTTACGGCTACTTGCGCGGGATGAGCAGCGGTCGACACCTGCAAATGGGTCAAGTCGTGGATGAATCCTAGTGACTGACGCAAACGATGATTGAGCTACCTACGAGAACTATCCGGCTCGTAGTTGCAGATGAAGATTGATACCGGAGAAGGATTGCCAGGGGCACGTCCGAATTATGGATGAGGACTTGCTGCGCGTGCGACCGAAGAATGAACTGCCTGCGAGGGGCAATTGGCTCGCAGTGAGAGACGAAGATGGACACCAAACGAAAACTGCATATGTGTATGTGAAGGAACGAATCACGATGAAAACGTAAGAGTGGCGCTACAAGCCTCGGTTGATACGCCGAGAGGAAGAAGGCACCAGTGCGAAGCTACTTGCGGGGCGACCGAGGGTCTAAACAGAGGAGACGGCAAAGGAGAGATAACGAACTGTGTTTTAAATTCGCCGTTGATGCCACGGACCCTTCAGGTGGATCTTCGTACGTCCGATCGGGTGACCTTTGAACCGGTTCCCACTGAATAGCGGATTCCGATGAAAGCAAAACGAGCCGCCAAAAACTGTGTCCGCTACACTACGAGCCTCGGACAGTACCTGGTCAGTTTGAGGCGACGAAGCCAATGCTGGAGAGAGAACGACCGAGGTTTAATTCGCTGCATAAGTCGCGATGGCGCTCAGGGCGCCCATGGAGCGGCCTTCGGATGACCCGTAGGGCGACCCTTCAGGTGGCCCTTTGTACGACCCTTGGGCAACTGACTAGATGAGTTTAAAGACTTGGTGGATAGGTCAGAAGCTTTATGTGATCACATACAAGGAACGCAAAGCAACACCAAGGATTCAAGCGACGTAGATGTCACGACAAGCGCTCATGAGGACAAGGTGCCGACTTTCAAGATGCCAAGAACTGACCGAAGGATATATGCTGGGACAAAGGCTATAGAGCACGCCACGCGCACCAACGCAACACGTTCGAGAGGCTCTCCATCGGGTAAGGTTCGCATAGCGCCGGGAGCAGTTGTGGCGTGGAGATTTGACCGCGGAGCGGCAGCTCTGTTGCCCATACTGTCACCGCCAAACCTTTCAGTGAAAGGCTGTTCTGGGTTCTGATTGGCGAATTACATTCCCCATGATAGAGTGACATGAAACTCGGTAGTGACACAACCTTCGGCGGGCCATAATAAATACCCTGCCGAGGCTAAATACGCCGACTTAGTAATAGGCGCGACCGAAGCATCGGTCGTACCTAAGTGGAAGCCTCGGCCCGTACTTAGTGGTAACGTGACTGGGACGAATATGCAGAAAGACTTACGTATGCAATCAACACGGGTCAAGATCGGATCCGAGGGGAAACCCCTTTTGATTTGGTACACGGGTGGGACGCCAGATCTACGCTGGAGGCGACATTACCCGTGGGTAGCACCGCACATCGGGATCGAGAGCCCCGGAGGTGGAGATACCAGATCCAGCGATATTACCAACAAGCGAGCGCACAGGTCGGTGAACGGACCAGGGAGGCCATCTCAGATCGGGCGGTCCGACACAATGAAGAAGTCCGACTACAAGAGATCGAAATCAGGTCTCGGGTATGGCTATACCTGGATCGAGTGAAGGGAGGTTACGCGAGGAAGCTCGCACATTTGTGGCATGGACCATTTCGTGTGACGGAAAATGTCGCGGAACACGCAGTCAAGAACGAGACCGTCGGCACCGAATACCGGCTGTCTCCCGTGGTACACATCTCTAAGCTGACGCTAGTGATGACATTCCCTGATAGACCCACGACTCGTCTGATCGACGAAGGATTGAACCGCGTAGTTCTCGACGAAGCCCTCCTCCCCGAAGCCAGCTGGATCCGAGATCTGGACGAAGACGAATATGAAGTGGAGAAGATCACGGACATGAAGGCAGTGAAACGGACTCGGTACGACCGAATCTATCGCGAGTTCTTAGTTCATTGGCGAGGGTACGAAGACCCATCCTGGGTTGACGAAGCAGATCTCAACTGTGGAGCCTTGCTACACGAGTTCCTCAGTCGTCACACCAGTCGAAATCGATTCGGAGTGATGCAGTCTCACGAGGAGTAGTGAGGTGGAGATCCCGATGACGAGTTGGTCGTTTTCGGGTGGAAGAGCGAAGAAGGATCTGCAGGGAGGGTGCAGATCGGAGGAGGGGAGAATTAAATGTTTACATATTGAGAAAAGGAGGTAAAACGGCCGGATCTGAAGGCTCAGATCGAGATCGGATTTGGCAGATACAAGTCACGGATATAGAAATCGAACGAGAACGCAAAGATGTTGGATTAACGACTATGGAAGCTAAAAGACGAAACGTGCAGATGAAGAACATAGAGAGTAGATCCGAGGATTACTCGGCATCACGAGCTTGGACCCCGAAGAACTTGTCGTTGAGACGAGGAATGGAGTATGCCGGGTGCTGTCGGGGCGTGTCACGGTAGTTGTTGCGCCACGGATCCTCAGAGTTAGCCTCATCCAGACGCGACGCTAACACCGGTTACCACGGCACGGTCTCGGATCGCTTGGGAAGTGTAGGAAGAAAGGATCCAACAACAAATCCAGATCACACCACCCTTCGCGCATCGCCAAGATGAACATCTCCAGGAACGCTTGCCAGCGGTTACCGGCGTTCGAGCGATGGTTGTTGCGCTCTTTCTTGTAGACGGCGAGCCACGGATGTCATGTTATCATCGCCGGAGTGATGACGAAGAAATGGGTGGACGCCCAGTACGACTGCAGACTGTCCGGCTCGTGCGTCCTATATCTCTGGATCGCGATCCCGAGTAGTCCCCCCACATCAACCTCGAATGAGATCGCGTTGTCAGTTCCCTCCAGAACCTCGCAAGGCCTGGAATCCAGCAGAGCGCGCACGTTGTCTTCAGTGATCAGATCCACACAGTAGTCTTGGGCGGTGTACTGACGCCGCCCGGCAAGGGCGATCCGTGGGAATAACCAACCAGGACGAGTCGGAAGAACAGGGAACAACACGTTAATCAGCATGATGACCATGGCCACGTCCGATATTTGGTCTGCCAGATAGGGATATACCTCACGCTGGATCAATGCGCGCGCTTGAGCCCGTCCCAGGATGCAGATCTCTTCCCGGTCAAATGGTGCCACGGGCGTCATCGGATCCGGATCGGAAGCTCCGGCAGACCGGCCGCGAGGCGAGGCAGTTGGACCCCCCCGAGGAGTTTGTGTTGGGGTGGAACGGGGGGGGGGTCCGGATCAGAGATGAAACCATCCGACCCATTAGGCGATGCCCCAGATCCAGCCACATTGGGGTCGCGACTGGGAGAAGCTTGCCGCCGCCGACGTTCAGCAGAGCGAGATTGAGCGAGGGCTTGCAGGATTTGGGCCTCAAGGAGGTCATCGTCAACCTCGGCTGTGTCTTCATCTTCTTTATCACTGCCCGACTTGACATCCGTGTTCTTCATGCCGTGTGATCCGCCCGAGGCGTGGGATCCGGAACTGGCATCCGAATCCGAATCTGCATCACTAACGTCAGACCCCCCCCGATCGTCGTCAGCGAGATGCCCGTCGTCCTGGGTTAGATCAACAGGGCTGGAGCCACTCCCTGCCGAGGGCTTCGATCCACGATCGTCATCGCCCTCCGAGGATAGAGGAGTCGCGCGATGCTTGGCAGGGGCGCCGGACTGGATTCGGACGATGCTGGAGGACTACGAGGCCGCTTAGAACATGGAAGCGGAACGGCAACATCAGGCCCCGACGACGCCCGACCTTGGGGATCGGCAAGAGAATCTTGAGCGGAAAAATTCACGGGCATGTCGCACAACGAATGTAGCACCGCAGCCGGATCGGACGTACCGGCATCCGCTGCAGAAGTCGTCCCCACGGCAGCAGCCACCATCGTTAACTTTCGACGGGCAGCATCGAGATCTCGCCGCAGCGCATCGCATTCCTGTTGGACCTGGTCGCGCGTGCGGCAAGCGGCAAGCGGCCTCCTGTTCGCGCTGCAGCACCCGGTCGGAGTGCTGCAGATCTTGGAGGCAGTGATTCGTCTCCGCGAGTTGTTTGGCTGGAGCTTTTTGAGACTTCTTGGCGGCAGCCAACTTCGAGCGTGTGATAGGTGCCAAAAGTATACAGAAGATAAGTCAGTGGGATGAGCGAAGATCTGGAGTAAAGAGACAGAGACGTACGGAGATCCGAGACGTCCCCACGGAGGCGATCTGCATCAGCCCTCGCGGTGTTACGCTCCCGAACGGTACTGATCAGGTCGTCCGTCGAAGCCGCGTGGGTGGCCCGGAGACGATTAAACTCGGCCGAGGATTCGCGATGCAGGCACTGGTACGCTTGTAGATACTCTTTCATGGTGCCCATCTGATCTCCGGCACGAACGGCCGCGGCTTGAGTGTCGTCACGCTCCTGGGCCAAGCTACTGGGATCCGGAAGAACTCCACCCTGGGTCGCGACAGGCTCCACCGCCCAAGATGCAGAGCTTCTTGAACTCACGCCAAGCTAGTCTCCGTCAGGAGTAGCTCGTGCTCAGCGTTTTCACGCTCACGGTTCAGATGATTCTGCTCCTCTTGGAGCAGCTCAATCTTGACGCCCGCCAAACGCACCTCCTCGGCCCGGTGATCACTCTGATCTTGGAGGGTGTCCCGCTCGGAGATCGCCTGATCGAGCCGCGACTCCAGATCGTGGAGGTCTGTCGATGTTGCTGAAGTTGGGACTCCAAGCTGACGACGCTCGGGTCCAGTGGCGACGCTCGAATCCTCCGACCATTGGAGCGATTCGATCTCGGCGCGAAGGCGGCCAACTTCCTCTTGCTGGGCACCGTATCGACGTTCCAGCGCCCGGAGGCCATGGGTCTGCCGGAGCAGAGTGCGAGAAAGCCGGTGTTGGTGGTCAACCGCCACATCTCGGGACGATGCGGCTGCTTGGAGGTCGGAGTTCGCGTTCGCAAGTCGATCCCGCAGTGTGGAGTTGAGGCGGCGAAGCTTGTCAGCGGTGGCTTCAGCCGGAGGAGAGCGGGTCAGAGATCCTGGTGAACACGAGCCGGATACCATTGAAGACTTGGGGATTTTCGAAGCTGGAAGCGGAATGGACGAATAAGGACGCCGCGAAGCCGAAGTCGGCGCCCAAGTGATGGAAAGTGCTCGCAGTGATGTCAGTTGGGTAACAACGACTACGAGCAGATGGCGACTGTGAAGAAGCAATATCGAAGAAATTGGAGGTCGAAGTTGATTAGCAAGTGAGAGATTGGGACCCGGCCAGTCACTATTTTAAGACACTGACCTGACGGGATCTATACGAAGGAGGAAGTAGTGGAACGCAGGAGGACGGCCTGTGAGCGTGGATGGACGGCCTGCGAGCATTAAAGAGACGGAGAGAACGAAGGCTGGAGTTGTAGCGGTCCGGGGAGGATTGGAGTGATTTGGATCTGAAGCCCATATCGGGATCAGATCTGATACCGGGGTCTGGATCCAACGATGTGGATCCGGCGATTACGACACGCCAGAGGCCGGGATGACGCCATGACGGTGATAAAGGAAAGCTACAGAGCCGGTAGGTACATATGGGATGATGCTGGATAGAGGGATATGCAGACAGGATGAGATCGGACTTAAGCATAAATCACTATCGAATTTGCCTTGGACATCTCAACAGCCTTCTTCCTCGCCTGGAAACGGGAACTACATTGGCCCTACGAGGAGTAGAAGAGTTAGCGGTAATATATATAGTGTTGGTTAAGTCTGGATAATGCATTGGCCAGATTAGACCTTCCTAGTGATCTACCCTCAAGAGCGGATCCCAGATCCACCGGAGTTCACAGCTTGGTCTTCGACACTCAACACCCTCATATCCCGCTATAGAAAGCGGTAAGCATCGCAAACAAAGGAACGAAAAGGACAAGAGCCCCGCAAAGGCAGCCCCACGACCGGATCCAGATCCAGGCCGCCAGGTCCAAGTACAAGAACACTTGATCTGGAAGTATAACCGCGAGCAGTGTGAAGATTTTCACGCCGCTCCACCCCATCCCCGCGTCTCGCCAAGACTTTCTCGACTTCAAGGCTTGAGCGCTTCGGAGGACACTAGAAGAGCAAGATCCAGCCCTACACAAGGTGACCCAATTCAGCACTCACGGCAGATCGGAGCACCCTCTCCGTTAGTCGGTGTTCGGGCGCAGTTGGGAAGTTGGATTAGCGATCTCGCAGATTTTGCTGACCCCGCTACACCACACTCTCGTAGCGAGACATGTAATATCAAAATTACATTTAACATCGTGAACAAATCCGTAAATACATGTAACATATAGTCGCTGGGCACCTACAACACAAAGTGCCTAACTCGAATGACGACTAATGAGGGTATATCAATTTCGTAGACTGCCTTGGAAATAGGGAAAACACAAACGAACAAAGTGCAATACCGTAATGGCTTGGTCATAAGCGGCGACCATGAACACCTCATCCTCCGAAAGTTTGTAATACCGCCAAAAACAAAGATGATAACCTGTGACAGTCGATTTTCTGACAATTCAAATTTGTCCGTGAGGGGCTGTGCATCAATATAGCTGCCAATTAAATTCTCAGACAATGGCTAGCATTTTTAACAAAGTGAAACCTATAAGGTAATGACCTGGTTTGGGGTTCCGGGTTTTAAACGTGGCATTTATTTTTATCGTCTCACTCAACGTCGCTACCATCCTGCCTACCTTCGCTAAACCTATCAACAACATCTTCCTGCATATGCACTGCACCTTCAATAAGATTTTACGCTTCAAGCTCGCTCAGCACTTCGTTGATTCAATCTTACATGTCCTCCTCTGTCGTGGCTTCCACAGCGCTGGCTGACTCGCTGATACGACACTTTCTGAATCTAGCCTTGATGACATCTGCCGAGATGCTATCCCACGCCGTGCATACCCATTCAGTCACCGTGGTGCGCTTTGGCGGGTCCAACCTAAACGGCTGCGAAGGGTCCGCTTGGTGACGATCAAGCTGTTCTTGTGAATGCGCCACCCACTCCTTTCGAAGCCGATCCTTGAGCGGCTTGATCCACACTGCGTCAGCCGGTTTGGCAAAGCCATGTTAGCCCTGGTGGCACTTTCATCATCACCACTCGAAGCGTCCTGGCGTACTCTTCCGCCTCGTCAATCCAATGACCGCTAAAGTCATCCAGCAGCAAGAGGACTGGGTCGTCGAATGTCGTCCGATGACCGAAGTGGAACCGCAAGAACTCCAGCGTCAAATCGCCAGCCCACCACGCGCTGCTGTTACCGTAGATCTGCGCCCCGAAACGCTCTTGTAAATCCTTCACCTCTCTCCAAACTTGTCGACCGAAAGAGTGTCGGTAGCGGCGATTCTCGCAAGCCATGGCGGGGAGCTTAGAAGGCTTCGATTTCATCACAAGAAACCTGGGTACTTGTTTCCCCGGATGTCTCCCATGACCATTGCGTTCATGCGCTCTTTCTCCTTTTTCCCGCATTTCACCCACACTGGCTTGGATCCTGTCGGCACCAGCGTTGTCTTGGGAGCATCTCCTAGAAAATTGCAGTCTGATCTGCATTGAAAATGTTCACGATCCCCTCGACCTCTACGGTCCTCGCCACGTCCTTGGCAAATGCAGCTGCCTTTTCTAGAGCCTCTGGGGATGCTTCCTGTCCTTGGTGCATCTTCGCGCGGAATGACAGCCGGTGCCTCTTTGTAAAGCTACGAACCCAGGTGTAGGACGGAGAGAAGGCGCCGTCGGGAATGTCGAGGTCCTTAGCGATGTACATTGCTCTCAGCCTCAACATCAAGCTCGATACCGGAATACCGTCCCTCCAAAAGTCGTTCACCCACTTGACGAGTGCGATTTCTGCTGCTACTGTTAGTGTCGTTCCGACCCTACACGATCTGCTTCTACGGGGACTCTGCTAGGCACCCTTGACTGGCCTTGATGTGCGAATGACAGCACGACCACTTGTTGATGAGCTTGTGCGCCGAACTGTTTGACGTATCCGCGGCCTCTGGGAAAAACCGCTCTACGGTTGCCTTGATACCAGCTTTCGCGTAAAAGTTGATTACGTGAAACTTGAAATCTAAAAGTGTAGGTTTTGCGGCAGAAATGTCTTGCTGTACGCCCAGTCCCACGAACGCACTGCCGGCCGATTTGCTTGGGCATCGCACGCTTTCGGTAGGTTTGAAACTGACTGCCAGCTTCCAATGCCGTTCTGTCAAATCGATTGGTTCTCATTAGATGACTTTATTTACGGCTGGAAGCTTTTTTTACGAAAGATGTTTTTTACGAATGTACCGTAAAAAGGTGTCATATAGTGGGCACCGCTTATGACAACTCACCGCCTATGACAAAGCCATTACGGTATTTTAGAAGGTCATCTAAAGCATCAATCAGAGCAGCGTGCTGTCCGTCGGTCAGTAACGGATTTGTCACCTGAATTCCCATTGGACAAAATTGACGCTCTACGACATACATTGGGTATAAATACTACATTGAGCCCGGCCTTGATTGGATAAAATAAAAATGCTGTCGAGCGCAGCGAAGGCGGCCTCGCAGAACCATTGGGTGAGTAGTGAAGCGAAGCCGCAGGCGAGCGGAACGGGGGGCGTCACTGCCGTAGCGGAGCGTAGTGAGCTGAGTGGCTCAAACGAATAAAAACAACCGCCGCGTAGCGGCGGCGCTTGGCTAGTGTTGCTTTCAAAACAAAAACAATCCCTACATGTGATTTGTTAGTCGCGGAGGACATCAGTGGGGAAAATGATTGATCAGATGACAAGCTGCTGTACCATTCTAGAAGCTGGCAGGTCGAGTTTGCACAGGATGTTGAATTTTTTTCGAAGCACCAAGTCGTCTGCGACGAACCTGTCGATGTGTCGCTGGGAGACTGTCGCGCGAGCTGCGCCGCTTACTTGAACGCACTACAGGTCATGTCGGCCGCGATGGTGCGCTTTCCAAATTCCCAAATTCATCGCGCTTGCAAAAATTGTTAAATTTCTTGGTAGCACACGTCGCTGTTATGTTACCCGAGATATGAGAGATCTCCTTCCAGTGAGCCACTTGACCCAGCTTCTTGTCGGACCCCCCCCCCTCGCGCCGCGATCCCAGACGTGTCGGTGAAAAGACGGTTATTGCAACGGGGTTGGAATTACCGTCATTTAGTGTTTACTATAGCTACAAGGGGAAACTCACAATAATGCATAGAAGTAAAAGGGTTTAACCCTAGAGGCTCGCAAAAGGGTTAACCCTTTCGCGGGCCTCTTGCCTTACGTATACTATACAAGCCTAAGTAATTTTCTACTAAAAGGGCACATGATGCGCCCATTAGACAAATCACGGTATTCGTTTTGCATGTATCTTGAAACATAGTACCTACAGTGATTTGCAGATGCACACGATCGTATGCATCCTACTTAATATTTGTAAGACTTGATGATTACTGATCATACTGTATATGATTTGTCATAAAATATGTTCCCGTGAAGGCGGTGCTTTCACACCCTGTTTTGAAAATGCCATAAAATGGCGACAAATGTGCCCTTCCACCGCGAAAGAGTTAAGTAAATTAGCCGTGCAGATGTACCTACTTTTTGTATGTATCTATGTGGCATTTACCTACTTATGTAAATGGACCCTTCAGGGCTAAATCGTCTGGCACTAAACTACGACAGCCGGTATTCAGCGCTTGCGAAAAGTATAGCGCATGTCGTTGGTCTACACATGCCATGTTCGCTTGGTCATGTCAAACTGCTGTTCACAGCCACGCGGCTGGGACCGAAATTCTTGCCGTATATATCGCGGTAGACCGGCTCACCAGAGATACCAGTCGATTGGACTGAAACAGGAGTATCTGGGTATGCATCACCAACCGATAGATCGGTATTATTTGTCAATTTATCAATATCTACCTAGTATCAAAATATACGGTCTGATGCTGGATGATTCGCTGAACATCATACCAGAGAACGTAGCTGACAATCTGAAAGCTTCTACCGTAGAAACATATCCAGTGCGACACCGTTCAGCGGTCATAACAAAAAAAGCTTGCGAGGTTTTTCAACTGACTCGCTCCGACCACCTCCCTCCTCAGCACCACTAGCGCTGGATGAATGGTACAGTAATGGATCGCCATTGTCTAAACTCTCTCTCCTCAAACCAGAAAGTGGCATATAGCACCGATCGAAAACAATAATAAAATTAAGCTCACCGTATTTATGATACCAGTTCTAAATTAGTGAGTAGCTAAATTGATGTGTCTTTTATATCATGGCTAGGGGTGGACCAACATAAGACGGTGCGTGTAGCTGAGGTAGCTGTGTCGTACACCTTACCATGATATACCGATGAAAGCCGAGAACAGCATCAATTTCTACGTTTACTTGAAGACACACGACACACTGCGTATCCGTCATCCCGATATAGAACGTAGGTAACTCTGAATTTACAGGGCTTAATCTATGTGTGTATTTTATTAGCTAAACGGTGTTCAGTTACGGCTCCTAAAATACGATGCAGAAACGAGGAAGAATCGAATGATTTGTCGAACGACCAAATGCCATGATGTTAATGATGGCCAAGTTCGATCTTGAACTTGTTCGCAGACACCGCTACACTGTTTTTCGCACGTGAACTGCTCTTTTCATGAAATAGAACTACCTAGGCATACTCGAATGACGCACAAGAGATCGAAGACACGAAGCGATAACCAAGTTAGAATTTGTGGATTTATATTGGTAACTTCGAAATTCTAATTTCGTTTCGGATGTTGCGGATTCTCTTGCAAAAATCTGCTAACGGGGCTGTAGAAATGGACGTTATAAATTCTGTCATTTTATACGAACTATGAGGGTAAAATATTCTGGGCTTTTTAACATGACTCAAACTGCTGTATTTCTGGACAACGCTGGAAAGTTGACAGTGGACTACCGTGGGATACGTGGGTAATATCCAATGTACAGCTTAAAGTGGCGGTCACTGTAGTGTTCATATGTGCGTCCGCCACTGACCCGAAGTTGAAGCCTTTCATCGTTTTCGCCGGGGGGGGGCAGAATGGCACGTTGCTGGCGAGGTGAAATCCGCATCGTTTGGATCATCGTTAGTGGAGTTACTGGACAGCCTCAAGGTCCACAAAATGCCTAGTATCCGAGAGCTGCTGGAAGATTAGATCTTGACACCGAAGTACTTGACGTGCAGCAAGCAGGCGGGTGACAACTAACAGTCGGCGGGCGGCAAGCAGTGGGGGGGGGGCAGCACGCTGCCGACGGACACCAAGTACTTGACAGTAATCAGGCGGAGGCCAACATGCAGTCGGCGGGCAGAACGCAGGGGTCGGTGTCGGAGAACTCGACACGCTTCAAACTCCAGACTGGGGTGGAGCGGCGGCGGGAGGACTCTGCGGGCTACAAGCAGGAGGCAGAGCCACGAGGGCCGTCAGGAAGGAGTTTCGCTTGACAAAATATTTGGTCATAGTTTTCTCTTTGACCGGGTCCCATGCCTTCGTCACCAGGTAAGCCAGCATCACATGTTCAGCAGCGCTTGATTGGTGTGATATTTCACGTAAATATCTCTGTAATCGCGAAATAGTTAGAAGCAAGCAATACAAAAACAAATAACATATGTGTGTAAGACTGACTCGATCCTAACGATCATAGGCTGACTAAGATCGGTGACGCCTGGAGGGATGTACTGGAAGGTCTCCGACGCCAGTTTGTTCTTGGTCGCCAATGCTAGGGCTTACGCTACGAAAGGCGAACATAGATAGCACTGACCAGTGCCAGTGCCATTGCCGGTGGGGACGAGGGCTTAGGAGCTGGTGCACAGATCGCTCAGAGAATGAAAGCTCCCTCCTCTGAAGAGACAGAGGAGACGCCGCGCGCCTTCCTCGACGCGTTCACTGCGAAAGACCTTCGGACATCCTGCCGTACCTACTACATTAATGTGCGCGGGAAGGGAGACAGTCTGGACAACAAACAAGGCTACAACGACATGCTCGTGATTCTTGCACGATCTCGACGCGAGAGCGAGGAAGCTGCCAGTGACGAGCGAGCCAAAACGCAGCCTGACATAGGTAACCAGCTCACGTAAACGCTGAGTGGAACATAAAATATCGGCCTGCAGTTTTCGTTTATTAAATGCGTGATTCAGCGGAAAGTTCTACATGCATCTTGGAGAGATGGGAGCGCGCCAAAACCGAAAGCAACTGGGCGCTGGGGAAGTGCGTGGATGGAATGCGTTTTGAGCGGACGTCGCCGTAGAGTACATTACGGCTCGTGTTGAGTATGGAAATCGCGTTTCCAGAGACGAGCGTTTGAAGGTGTGGACCCTGGTCACATGGGTCGACTGGAATCGAGGGCATGAAGCGCACGAGAACTTCCACGGAACTTGAGAAGCTGACGAAGATATTGTGTGCGGCAAACAAATCTGGCATGTGATATGTTGTACTTGAGGGTCTCGAGAAACATGTTGAGGCCCACTAAGAGAAGGTTGGTATGCTTGATTGAGCAGATCGGATGACGTTACGGCGTTTTATATTTTGCACTATGGTTTCCCTGATAAATGACCTTGAACCCATTTCCGGTGTGGCAGTGGATGGTGCATGCGATACTAGACTGTGGTCATTTAAGCCCTTGACTCACGTATAAATCCACAATATCGTATTCAGCTACTCCGCCATAGTGATCGTTCTGCACGTAGTTATGCAGACGCGCTGCTGCTTGCACTACGCTAGGCACAATATCCAACGGCACTAGCAGTAGACTGGCGAAAATGCGCCATTTTGCTGCAAGAAGACCGAACGAGATCGCTATATGGATTATCAATAAGGAGAGGTAGAAGTTGTAGGCATCTCGGTGCTTGCCTGTCGGTTCGTTGCAGGAGTGGTCATATGCGTGCCACATACGTAGGCACTATCCCCAAGTAAATAATATCCGATCACACCACTCTGTATATTATGTAGCTCCCCACTTAAATTGAAATGCTGGAAAGCTCGGCTGTCATTGCAGCTCACAGGTTGCGCTACATTGAGATCCGTAAATCGACATCGATAGTCGCAACACGCCTGCACATTAACACGGTAGCATTGATAGTGGCTGCTGAAGTAGCGCTGCGAGCCAACTCCGTTGGTCCCCTGAGGTGCTCTAATAGCACAAAGCCATCCATCGATACACCGGAGAAAACGCTTAGCGTAGCAAAAGCGACCGCACTAGCCTGCCGTTATGTTGGCGATCGCGGAAATACCAAACGCAGTTCCTTCAAATTATTGACGGCCTCAAGTACCATCTAGAATATGCGATATGCTGATGTCCTGCTAGCGCCCGCTATCCATCGAGTATCGTGAGTGTCTCCTTCGGCAAGAAACCTAAGCGTCAGCTGCAGCACCTTATCCGCAGAGACTCACCGTTGGCGTATCTACGCATGAAAAAAAAATTCGATGATAGTATAACCTCAAGCCGAACAAACGCAGAAGAAGACATGCAATAGCAGGCCTCGAACTGGGTTTCATGGAGTAGACAAATTGAGTCTGGCCCTAACATCCATATTTCTTCGAGGTCTCGGTATCGGTACCGACAGTACCAAGCTAAGCGTGACTGCATATTCGGTCAATTCCATCTAAGTTCGTCCACGGTAACCACGGGACTCCACAACCAGCTCCGATTCGACGTAAAGCAAACCGTCGCAGTTGACCACCAGCAGCAAACAGTCGACAGGCAGCAAGATGTTAACGGACACCTGACGCCACGTAAATCGGGGTGTTTCAGAGCCACCAGTTCGCAGCCGCCCGATCCCACGAGCCGGTTTTTTTGGAGTGGACTAATGGATTCAGAGTGGCGTAAGCGTGGGACATCCGAAAATACTGACTGGTTGAAGATCACGGGAAGCAAATGCTCGAAACATGTATAGGCTCACAGACACAGAGTCGTCCCACCCGAAGATGGCCGACTTCGGAATGGAGTTATAGCATCCTGTCCGGCCACCGACTTCCTTTACGGCAGAAACCTATTCGCAGGGGGCAAAAGCTTCCAGTGAACGCATGCCGGGGAGGGAGCGATTCTTTTTGGGTCAACCGCTGCGCAGGTCAAATTTGGGTCTACTCGTTTCATGGGTCAAATCAGGATCAACTTTGACCATAATTGACCCTCAGCGAACCTCACTATTTTGAAAGCATGATACCCTTCATATTTAATAATATTTATACATCAATTTTGTATTAATTTACAACAGTCCACAAACAAATACCAAACATTATGCAGTATTAAATTAGTATGCCCATAGGGCATGCGCCTAGATAGGCAGTTGCTTATCAGGTGGCGTGGGTTAAAATCCCACACTTGCAGAGCTCGATACTTGAGGTAAGGAAGTCCTCCGTCGGATCTGAGACATAACTAAGGATTTGGGTCGTCTGTCACACTCTTCTGAGTGAGTCTCCTATAGATTAGGCTGGCTGAAGGATCACGAGTAATAACCCACCGTGATAATTTGGGAGTCCGAGGACGAGGAGTTCCGCGACCACGACGAAGGACCCATGCTCACAGACCGCGTGGCTCGACAGGGAGGAGTGGGCGGGGCCCAGATGAAGACGACGGTGCGCAACCTGCGAATCCGCGATGACACAGCCAAGTACCTGCGCAACTTGAACCCGAACTCGGCCTACTACGACCCGAAGACGCGGTCCATGCGCGACAATCCGAACCCAGAGCTGAACCCCGAGGACACGACCTACGTCGGCGACAACATCGCGCGCTTCACAGGCGACACGCAGAAGCTGGCGTGTGCGCAGCTTTTCGCGTGGGAGGCTTACGCCAAGGGCACGGACATTCACCCACTCGCAAACCCTTCGCTCGTTAAGTCGTTCGGCGGATGGTTAATGAGATCATGCCCTGGCCACAAACGTTCTCGATTGGTTAGAGCTCTCTCCTTTATCGAATGACGTAACATTGTTATAGTATAGTGAAAACAAGTCATTTTTGAAATGGTACTTTTTTACTCATATTTTCTCGAGGATTATGTTTGGTGAATTATGCAAACACAAAAAATCTGTACGTTGTTTCAAGTTGATTTCTATAAACGTGAAGTATGAACCAACTGTCTCTTCTAATATTCGGGAGACATCGACCTAATTGAATCGTCATCAGACTCAGAGTCGTCACTTTCGGATCCATTGATGTCCAATTCAGAGTCCGAGTCAATTTCCAACTCAGAGTCAGACTCAAATCCGGGTGCGCGCTGGGACTCAGCATGGGCTGGAGCGCGGGCTCTGCGGTTCGATATATCGCTCAAAAGACGGACGTTTTCGCGGCAGTGCTTCTCGATCACACAGGTAAACTGATTTATGTCCGGGTGTGCACCCGAAAACGCCGAGTTGAGGGTCCGGTTGTATCGCTCAAGCGGATTGTTGGTCCGATTTACAATGTCTTCGCGCACGCCGTTAATATGCCACCAGTCGGGCTTAAATTGGCGGATCCAGATCTTCTTGAAATACTTCCAGAATTTTTTTCAGTTCGCCTTAGAGTAGTGGACACCCCTGGTATGGCAATCATGCTTGATCATAGTACGGACATCATGGATTCCCCGAAGCGTGATATCCATTCGGCGAATGATAGTCGGTCTGTCGATGCAGCCCTCACGCATGGCTAAATCAACATCCAGATCTGTAATCTTCTACTTCAGCATCTTGCGACGCAGGGCTTGTTTGAAATGGAACAAACATCCCACAATAGTCGCCTCTGGAAATTGGCCCAGCGCAGCGTTGATCATAGCAAACTCGAAATCGCATACAACATGGGCTGGGACCAATTTTTGCTTCGACGCCACATAGATGTTGTGAAATAGCCGTTTATATATTTGCGCACTTTTTCCGGTCGTCAAAATGTACCAAACTGGCAGGAATACCAATTGGTAAAATGGAGCAGGCACACATCGATATGTTGCATCGACAAAAATTGAGCTCTGGCGCTCCTTCATCCGGTTCATCAGCTGCGGGTGAGCCCAGCCAATCAGTCGATGTTGCACTTCATCTTCGTAGTAAGTCACATGAAACTGGAAAAAACTTCAATCCGTATTGGACTTGACGTCGCAGAGTGGCTCACGTGCCAGACGACCAAATATGCCCCTTTCGAACAGCTTCGCCTCGTCCGATAAAGTCGACCCAACAGTTGCTTTTTCGTCGCCCCCCGGACTATATCATTGTCATCTCCATAAAATTGGTCCCGCACCATGCACCAAACTTCCAGGGGCGTGAGCGTGACGTCCCGGACGCAAATTTCATCAGTCGTCAGCAGCATATGATCCGTCCGGTCGAGGATTGCTGGAGGAGGCCCGCTCGACGAAAGTCAGGAACACAGTTGGACATATGGTTCCCGGTCTCCACAGCGCCCATGCTGCTCACACACAGCTTCGCCTTGCACTTGGTTCGGCGGTAGACACTGCAACGATAGTGAGATGCCTCATCGGTGAAATGGTACCGAGCGTAGACGTAGCCACCGAAATAGACACTATTCGTTCCCGATACTGGGGCGGGGCGATCCGCTGAATGGGTACTCCGGAATGAAGCTGGCGCTTCAACTTGATGACCATCACTCTCTCCGGGTTCCGGACTTGATGGTGGGGTTAGGAGGATGACTGTTTCTTCGGACGGCGCGTCGCTGAGGTCAGATCCGTCGAGCTCGAACGAGTTCGACATCGAGTCGTCGGAATCGTAGTCGGTGTTCACGGTGGTTGGTAGAGTGGGCGTAGTGAAGCGAGTGGAACTTGGCAGAATGAAGAATGACCACTTCGTCCCCATGAGACCGGCAACGGAGAATAACGACAATACGCTTGCGATTCCATGGCGCGAATTAGCGAGCGAGGTAGCGACTTACGAGAGCACAACACACGATGACATGGTAGTCTTCAAACACACAACAAACAAGCAAAACTAAACACCTCAATATGCGCATCCATACTTCAAATAACCTGCCGTATCCGATCATCTACCTTGAGTATTTTAGCAATAAATCAGCACGACAGACTGATCCTTGCGGTTGGTTCCATAGGAAACCACTTTGTAAGCGTACTGCGTATATCGAGGGGTTTGTCTGTACTTTGTTCAATAACGTTTATCTCCGACATTTTCAATGAACCTTTTTCTGGTGATAACTTTTGATCCAATTTTGACCGAGGAAAATGGCCGTCCCCTTTTGATCCATTTTTGACCCAAATAAAGTGTTGACCCAAATTTGACCTGCGCAGCGGTTGACCCAAAACAATGCTTATCTCGGGGAGCAGCTTGACGTGATGAGCCGAGTTATCATTCAAGCACCCCGAGATCAGACGAACCCAAGCGATGTTCCCACAACCCGAAGAACAGACCCACCACCGCAAAGAATACCATGTTTCGAGTCTCCAATACCACGAAGTGTCCATGCCACGATGGCGTATGGGGTGCGATTAGAGGCTGCGCATGAAGTGGAGTCCGAGTCAGTTGGTTTTCGTACATCCTGAATGACGAACGTTAATCCCGAATGACGAATACGCCACTCGAATGATCCGATGTCAGCCCTGATGAAAGCCAATCCGGATGACCGGTGTACCCAAGTACATTGCGACCAATGTGAGATAATCCAGGAACATGAACGTGCCAAGTCAGCCGCACGTGCGGACCTGAGGCCAGTGCCGAGCAGTGCCACGCCTAAGCAAGACACATTTAAAACCGACAAATTAGGCCCCGACAGCGCGCCAGATCACGAAGTCTGACCCCCAAGATCTTCGCCAACGCCTGATATGTGAGTGAATACCCCGAGATCAACGTGACACCAGAGTAGACTTAAATTCAGTCATCCGGGATAAGCGCGTGGTTCGAGCAGAGGAGACCACCAGAAACCCAGATACCAAGGGAAAGAAAGAAATAAGCGATAGCCAAGAGATATAATGATATATATGTAAATATGAGATAATCAGAGTTTGTTTGTCCTAGAGCCCAAGTCGACTTCGTGCTTACTTTTGTGGTTTCGAAGACGTATACGTACCGATGACGGCGACGTCAAGGAAAAACTACCCAAAGGAGGATCCGGAAGGAAGGCAGGTCCGAGGAGCTCAGCAAACACCAACGGGCGTTCAAGGCCGCGCAACCGCGCAAGGAAATCCCACAACACGCTAAAATCAAATTGGGTACGCAAAAGGTTGCTGTTGGGTTGATCTACCTATTTCATATTACTAGTTGTGGGTGCATACGCGATAGAGGACCCCTGCGTTTCATATTCGTTTGCAGTTTCGGGAGGTATTATCAGTAGATGTCAAACGGCGTGTCCGCCTTGGCGTCGGGCACAACCCCGTTCGAGTACTTCTTACAGATGTTGACCGTGCGGTGCCCCCCCCCGGATCAAGATCGATTGCTTGTGTTAGGATTATATTTGTGATTTCTCCCGTTCATTCGAGGGTGGTGTACGTTAAGCAACTCAGGTTTCCCTGGGTAGAGTCACCGCTCGCTTCTTTGTGTGTCGGTCGCGAGCAGCCCGTCGTCGTTGCTCGCTGGCACTTGTCATCTCGGCGTGTATACCTCCCATAGCTGCACGCACGAATTACAAGTGATCATAAATTCCGACTTTAACCCACGTGACGCTTGCCTTGAGCGGGTCCTTCGGGTGATGAATGCTTGGTAACGGCGGTCCCCCAGGTGACACCGCCAAGCTGCCAACAATGCCACTCCGCCCAGCCTGTCAGAGGGCAGTGTGCTGGGTGCAGCTTCGACAATAGGCAACACTCACGGCTAGTACATGGTCTACATCTTGCGCTCGCTGAGCAAAGCCTTGACATTCTAGGGCAGAGCGCGGTTAACTACCTCCACTGTGCCGTTGTCCCACGGTGTATAAGCCAGGCCGGCGTGAAGTGGTGGTGAGCCAGAGCGCCGATTGAAGGCGCGCGCGGACGCAAGGGCAACCTCGTGGTGAGAATGTGAAGGGCGCCACGAAGATGAAAACCACATGGCGGGCAGCCGTGTGAGGAGGGCGTGACCGATGAATGCGAGGTGGCGGCTCGTGGGAAGGACGTGACGCGAAGAGAGGATGGTACGGGCGCAAAGAGGAGACAACGGGTGGTAGTATCTTGGGCATCTACGGGGCACCAACGTCACGCATCGTCTACAGTTGGGACTCACTCGTTGCGGTAGATTCTGTGCAGGGCCTGGAGAAATTTCAAGACGATGAATACTGCTGCAATCGTGTATCATACAGCACCAGATCGATGACCCAGGATTTGTGAGTGGGGTGACTCAAGTGTACAATCAAAACCTGTCGATTGCACAGCTCTAGAAAGTATACTTCGAAAGTATGGAGCTACGAGGCAACCAATTACTGCCTCGTTAACCATGATCATATAGACAACATCCGCGACACAGCTGTTGAGTGCCAACGAGCCAGCAAAGCGCTTTTTACTGCCGAGATAAAGAAATTCATCCGCCAACAAGATAAGGGCGGCATACCACCACACCTTATTCACAGTCACTTGAACCAATCAGCGAATATTATCACGCCACCACGGGGCTATCCTACGATTGAACAAATACGCAATTATATATAAAAAATCACCGGCTTTAAAGAACTAAACACTCGGTTAAGCGTGTTCGACGTCTTGTGAAGAATCATTCCTACGATTTAAACGAAGAAATCAATCCAGAATGGCTGGATCGTTGACGTGAACAGGTGCATTTGCGGGTGTAAGTATCACTGCCAAACGTCTCGCTTCTTTGCGCTCAACCTCTCGAGCCGCAACAGAGCGCCGACCTGTCATGTAGGAACACGATGAAAATCTCACTACCGTGCGGTATGAGCCCCACAAACAACACACGTCTCTCCGCAAGGGTCAACGAGAGTAGAATCTAAAACTTAGGTCCAGGAGCGATCCCTTACACGGGGTTGGTTGCAAGCCTCTGTGTCTGAGGCTGACTTTGGTCAATCTAAAAACTGCACTAACTAGCCATGAGCGACGGCTAGAATTTAATATAGTGCTTTTGCGCAAACCCCATTGCAGTCCCTCAGATAGAAGGGTACCGGTGGATTAGGCCTTATACAAGGTAGCCGAGGTAAGCCTTGGTCGGTAGTAGAATTAACTTTACAAACGTATCCAACGGTTATGAAGAGAAAATCACTAAGCCCAACACATCAGAGTTTCCATTGTCTAATGTCGCAACGTTTCCTTCCGTATCAAAGTTGAAGGGTATCTGAGGACAAAAGTTTAGTCTCTCAATGCTGTTTTGACAAAGAGACATTTGTTTGGTTTGGTACCTTATATTTCTGCAGTTGAATAAAGATGCATGCAGTTGTTTTCTTGCTCAAGTTTTATCATAACACACTCACCGCATTAATTGCTGTCGTGTTTCACCTACTCCAGGCACCTTTTCAGCGACTTGCCCACAGCGAACGCAGCTTCACCAGCATCATGGAAAGCGTCACACACGCGACGTTCAGGACGCCGGCGCTCTCCACCTTCTCCTGGAACTGCCCCACCTTCTCGTGCGACTTGGTCCTACAGCCAGCGCAGCTTCCCCAGCTTCATGGAGAACAGGACGCATGCGACGTTCAGGGCGCTGGTGTCCCCCCACATTCTCCAAGAACTGCTCCTCCTTCTCGCGAACAGGCTGGCAAGCGCCATGACCCCGCGGCCTTTTCTTGGGCGGGTTAAATTGTCCGGAAAAGACCGGATAATATGCGCGCTGAACCCCGCCGCATAAAGCCGATCGACTGAAAAAAAACGGTTAAGCCGAAAAGCCGCGAATTAAACCGCGGCTCTATCCACACTGCTTCGAGCTTATGAATACTCAGTAATAAATCAGCGGTCTTCCCCCCAAGTCTTCTCAGGGTTAAGTCGGACTTTGGTAAGTGTAGATAGCTTATTGTAGTACCTGAACACGCCTGACGTAGTGATGTGCCTGATAGGGAACTAAAGGTTAGTTAACTAATGGTTCACCGCGGCCAGGCCAATCGTTGGCGGGGCCGAGAGGCTTGAGTGGCGCTTAGGGTGTCGTTCTCTCTGTGTGTGTGGGGGGGGGTCACTTCCCCAATCTCATTTGTGGGCGCAAATTGATCTTCTTCAATAGCTTCTTCGCTTATCAGCACCATACCTTATTGCGTCTTCATTGCCAGTATCAGAGCTTCTTGGGTCTTCGGCAGCATCCAAAACACAACATACATCTTGCCAATATTGTGTAGTATAACACAAGTATACAAACTTCAAGTTAAATAGTTTAATAATCTCAAAAACCGAATGCTTTCTCAAAATCTACGGAAGAATAGAGGCTTTCGGTATACTAGTACGGCAGCATCCCGGTAAACGGGTTGCTTGGGGGGCGACATAAACCGGTATTACAACCAGTTTCAACGACGCCCCCTCTTCACTGCCCTTTCGATCTAGCCGTTGCCCTTACTGCAACCTCGGGACAGTGGTTCCGAGAGGAAAGCGTACTTCGAAGAATTAGTGTGCGTATGCTATCTAAGTAAGTCGTCCACCCTCCAACGCATACAAAGACCTTTCACAGATCACTTCTAGTCAATCTAAATATTCTTGAGGTTAGCTGATTGACGGGAATGATATCAAGGTTTGGTAGCAAAGCGCTTCCGCTCAGGTCCTCACTTTGCTGCGAACCATGCAGCCAGACGAACAGACCTGGCGCTACGCGATTGAAGACGAAGAAGCTGCCTCTGCAGCGGTTGTTGAAGCCGAGCGTGTCCTTCACCGACAACTGCAGCATCACCTAGCGATCAGCCCAACAGTGGACGGTGAGGTGTCGGAGCTAGACCTGCGACGCACAGAATATGCAGTTGCAGTGCGTGCAATCGACGAAGCTGCCGCCGTGTACCACCGCGCGCAGGGGGAGGTTATTGCTGCAGAGCGCGATTAACGTCGGGCGGACCACGTACAACGCATTCAGGCAATGCTGCAGCAGGCACGAGCAGAGCAGCATCACGACGCTACCACCAGATCATCGGTGGTCAGGCGTTCGCACTCAAGCTCCAGCGGAAATGGATCGTCGCCCAGGCCGACCAAGCGCTTGAATCTAGGACTACCGTCGTGTGGTCCAGCTATCCAGTCTTCCGGAAGTGAAGAGGACACGGGTCGCAGCGGTGAATCTGAAGACTCGGGCAGTGGCAATGCTAGCGACCCCCGCCACTTCCGCTCAACACGCCCATGCCTATGACCTTACTTGCCCCCCAAGCGTCTGGAATTCTGCCAAGTGTGCCAGCTCCACCACTAACTCAAGCTGAAATAGCTGGCTATATACCGGATTCTGAATCCGGGACAAATAGTCAACATGCTGACAGCGATGTCAACGATGAGAATTCTGAGAGCATTGAGTCGTCGGAGTTTGTTCCCAGTACTGATTCTGGTGATTCTGAGGCTTCTGGCTGAGATCGCGATTTAACTATGCCTCGTACGAGATGAGCTGGAGTGTTTGGTGGGGCGGATTCATAACAAAAGTCGCATTTTTGACGAAAACCGTGTTCGGCATCGCTCGTGTTTTTATTGCCTCATATGCCTCACTATTACTACTGTTAAAGTCCAGTCTTGGCCGCGATGACAATTGCGTTCGGGATTTACGTCCGATAAAAGTACGCTATTAATTATAATAAAGTTTGGTTGTAAACCTCACAGCAATCTACCTCTTCACGAACTTGTTTGATCTACAGGAAAATTTGTTCTGGTCGATAACTTCGTACTCGATAATAGCCTGCAGAACGCTCCGCTCTTTTACCAGCTTCGCTAATTAATTATCATTCTACCATAAATACACAAAAATCGTCATACAGACTTAGCACTTCATCTATCAATGGTCAACCACACTTCCGTGGATCCTGCATGGTTCCCTTCGGATCTTTAACAAACCCTCCACTTTCATTTTATTATATTGGAATTTCAGTACAATATACGTTAAGTATCCCAGTAAATAACTTATTTTCGGCCGGCAACATACTTACCTCAATTATTTATTATGTGCAAGAACAGTCAAATACAAATGCCAAGTAGAGATATCGAAAGTTGAACCATTAAAAATATATCAGTTTTTTTCTAGGAAAGTGAGTATTATACTGGTAGTGGTAGTGCGTACCGCCCAGTAGGGATTAATTCTGGCCTTAATTGGTGTAAATTACTACATTAGTAGGTATGCGACACATACACACTTGAAGTTATACTTCTTATAAATCTGCCATTTCTCATTAATCATCCCAAGCTTATATATAAATACAGTTTTTTCGCCCAAACTGACAAATTCTAACAGGTGAAGGCTTAAAGGCCTTCATCTGTAATGATTTACTCATTTAACACGAAAACTTACGTTAAACTTGCATAATATGCATTATTTAAATGACAACTTACGTTAAACTTGCATTATTTATATATGCATAAGCTAACAACATGAAGGAGCCAAAAGTTTGGAGTCCGTCGAAGCAACACCGGAAGTGTTGAGCAGCAGACTCACAAGTCGATGCGTTGAGGAAGAAGACCTCGTGGGCCTCCTGCGCCGTGGCGTTGTTGCAGTAGTAGTAGCACTCAGCGTAGCAGTACACCTCGTTGAACGTCTTGGCCAGCTTGGTCCCCTGGGCTTCGGTGGGGAAGGTGACGGGCTCCCAGTCCTTCAACTTGCCGACATAACGCGAAGGCCGTGTCGGCGAGCACAATGAAGGCGGACATGGCGAGGACCATGACGTGCAGCAGCACACGGTTCAGCGCATTGGCGCCTACCGTATGCCCTTCATGCGCAGCAACGTCGTGGTTGGGCTGGCGGCGGACTCGTAGTCGGTGCCCGTGAGCGCACCCGCCCAACCGCGAGCGACGAGGTGAAGCGCATGAGCATGGCGCCGGTGGCCAGGAAGCCAATGTTCACCAACACCATGAGCTCAGGCCTGAGTTCAAACCGCCTGTACCCTCGTTGCCCTGCCTGCAATTGTGTTGTATTAGCTGCCACTTGTTGTGTCCGTCACAACCTGTTAAAACCACGTTTTGCCGATAAATTCAGCAGTTAAACCTGACACAACAGTCATTCGTGTAGTAAACAGTGCCACATGCCTTAAATGGCAAGGCGAGATCGCGAAAGTCGAGAAACTAGAGAGCCACATTCTTAAGAATTGCGTTCGCTGGACGGCTGCAGACAGCCCGGCATACATCCAGCGGCGTCAACACACTCAACAATTCAACAGACCAAGAACCAGTATCGGCGCGGCATCATACGGCGTTGCGGGGGGATGAGGCCAAATCGCCCAGCTAACGCAAGATGATCTAAGCAGGCTAGTGTCGAGAACAGTTTTCGGCGAAGGATATGCGCTTCGGCTCGTGGAGCGACCAAATTTTCAAGACTTTTGCTTGCCGGGTCGCCCAGGATTGTCAGTTCCGTCGCGCTTTCTGATGACTGGACGTCTACTTGATGAAGACTTTGCAAGGGAGTTCGCATAATTCGTGGTGCACTTGATGTTGCAGCCGTATGTGGCCGTCTCAGTGTACAGCTGCAAAATCGTGAGCCACCAGAAGGCTGTAAAGTTCGTACTGAGCGGTCCGAACATGAAAGCAAAATTTATACAACTAAGTTGACCGGCTCGGACTCGCAAACGGCGGATTGTCTGGGAGAGATGGTTGGTGGTATAATGGACGAGCTGAATCGCATTCGGGGTAAGGCGGACTTCGTAATGGCAATGTCTCCGACAATGCTCAAATGATGTTGGCAGCTGGGGATATTCTGGAGAGAACGAGGCTCCGGATGTGGTGCCCACACCTCGAACCTGTTCATCCAACACATTTTGAAGTTTGATTCGATGGGGGGGGGCTGAAGAAGGCTACATCCTTGCCTGCTTCTTCTTACAGCGTGCGCAACTGTTTGCCCGATTCATGGAGGAACAAGAGAAGATTGCCCAGCTTGACGTGGATGACGCATACACCCGAATGCTTTCGCTCCCGGTCGCAACCCGTTGGTATTCCGCGTTCAACTGCATTACCAGTGTGATCAAGAACAAGGACTCGATTTGATTTTCTAGTGCTTGTCGTGCTGTTAGTTTGCTTTAATCCATAATTTATACTGTGCGAACAGCATGCTGGTTTTGTTTTGATCAATTTGGTTGTTCTTCTACAAGCTTTTGCTAGTCAAAATACCATTCTCCATGCCATGTTATCAAGGTAGTTGGTACTAGTGTTTAGGCCCGTTTCTTCGATTGTTTGGTGACGCTGAGTCAATCATACTGGCGGGTTGGTATTGCGTTAGTTTTGCCGCAGTTAAAACGGATTAATCAGTTTTGGAATGCCGGCAAAATGGAGTTTGCCGCGGCAAAACCAACACTAGCCAGCAACCACTTCAACGTGCCCTTATTAACTTAAAGCAAGCACACTTTCAATACCTTGTCCTCAGTTTTTACGAGCCCAGCCGACTTTTTACTCTATTAACTCTTGCAAGTATTTAGTCCTATATAGGCCCATAAAGTGTGAGCACATTCATAAATACGGGTAGCCCTGACAGCAAATCTGTGGTCACCGCCTGATGGCTACAAAAAATCTCGCTCTATTTCTTCCAGAAAATGTAGAGCTTTATCCCAAATCCTGCTCTCTCTATTTTAAGACACGCGAAGGTCGGACTAAAAATAACCCTCGTTTTAGAGTCTGTTAGCTCATTCGCGGAAGGAGATCCACCTGTTCTCTTAAAGCTTTTAGCTTACAGCTTATCGCCATACGCCCGTCTCGTCCGTAAACAGAGGTAAAATTCGTAAGTTTCGGCGGGCGCACGATGATAGATTGAAACCCTAACCGATTTTCAAAACTAATACCGTAAAAAGGGTAATAAGAGACGTAAATACAAGTTGCAAGATTGTAGAGGGGGCTTCGCCCCAATGAGCTAGGTGTCTCCTGGTGTAAGATAACGTGATTTTCTTCTACTTCGGTCAAAGGGAAAGTAGGAACGGAATGACCATTTCCGATACGTTTTTTCTCAGCAGCAACCACAAACCAATTGAGTGTAGTATACTATTTTATTCCATCTTCAGCTTTGTGATTTTTTTTAGCTGCTTTGCGTATGAGAGACAATTTGTGTGCTTTGTCCTCTGCCATCCTATTATTGATGACAGTATGAATGTCCGCAAATTCACTGAAGTACCGCTCACAAGTTGCTGTATTCACAGCAGTTGACAGAATAACTGCTACTAGCCCTGGGAGCTTCGACACACGCCGTAAGTCACTAGCAAAACTCCAGTATTGGGCATCATCGCCGTTACTAGAGTGCTGGGCTGATAGTGGAGTCTCTTGATGTTGTGTGTAAAGACAGCGTAGCAAAAAAATCAGCGTCATGTTTCGCGTTTAAGCAAATGCGTTTAAAATCACAGACAACGACGATAAAACTCACTTGCTAAATTATTACAGTGGTTTGGACGGAACTATGTAAAATGCACACTTATAATTGGCTCAACTGCACCAAACGCAATATTTTTGATTAAACTCAGTACATAAAGTGTGTAAATGTACACTTCGAATGAAAACGACTAGATAATTCGGCTGGATTGGAAATGACCTCGTCGTTAGATATGCTATTCATTGTGCTATCTACGTGTCTAGGTCTCACTCGAGCGGGTGGGCATGGTCATCACGGCGGCCTCCCACCCATGCGGGACTATATTGTGCTGCCGTGATGCCAAGTTCGCTGCTGCCGTGAAGGCTGGAGGAGGTGGCGGCCGAGCGGCTCGGCCGGCGGCGCTCTGCGTGCCTTCGTACGTATGCGCGCGTCGTCTTAAGGGTGTCCAACTCTAACGTGTTTTTCTACGCGTAGTGGCACCATGTCAAACCACACGATACCTCAGGGCTTGGCGAACGCGCTTACGGGCATCGACTATTGATACGAGTCTACCGCCAGCACAGCCAAGACGATGCTGCACATGAAGGGCATATGCGCCATTGCGGTGGCCGTGGGTGCCATCGTGGGTGCCATCGTGCAGAACCGCGTGCTGCTACTGCTGTACTCGGTCGTCATGGTTATGGTCATGTCGGCCTTCAGTGTGCCCGCCGGCTCGGCCTTCATGCTCAAGACCAAGATGAAGGACTGGGAGCCCGCCAACTTCCCCGCCGAAGACCAGGAGATCAAGCTTGCTAAGACCATCAACGAGGTGTACTGCTACGCTGAGACGGCAACTACGCCACGGCGCAGGAGGCCCACTAGACCTTCTTCCCTAACGCCTCGACCGCGCTTGTGAGTCTGCTGCCCAACACTTCCATCGTTGCTTCGGTCTGCGATGAGCTCCAAACCTTTGGCTCCTTCATGTTGTCATATTTAAATAATGCATATTATGCAAGTTTAACGTAATTTATCGTTAAAATAATGCATATTTTGCAATTTTAACGTAAGTTATCCTTCTTACATGTTAACCCTTTCGCGGCCGAAGGGAGCATTCTGCCTCCTTTGAGGGCTGTTTCAAAACACGGTACGAATTTGACCCCCAGAAGGAGGCATAATGCCTCCATCTGTTTAGATACTCGCATGTTTTGAGGCGAGCCTTCGCCCTTTTTATTTTGACCAATCCGACTGCGTCATTGGACACCATCGAATGCAGCGTTTTGCTACCTTCTGTACTTCAACCCTCCTGAAGGGTCGAATGGCTGCACACTCGAAGGAGGCAAAACGCCTCCATCTACAACTTCCTGTTGGCCACGTCGTAGAAGACACTTGGTGAAACCCCGTACACACTTAGCCAGAGCTCCACTTCAACGAACTGGATCAGCTCCGGCCCCGATACAAAGCTCTTTGCGTGTAGGCTGGCATTGATATGCTGCAAAGCAACGTTGAAAAAGTTTTGATCAAGCCACACTCTTAGAATGTCAGTAGTGTCGATGTCCGATGGATGGCAGGTTTCATCCCATAGAGGCGGTTCGTCAAACGCTAAACGACGCGCGAGGTCTCCAATCTGGCCTTGCCGAGCAAAAATCGTCTATATCATCGACTTGGACCTCTGTATAAGGCTCATCGATGTATCGCCACTTCGAGGCGTTGCCCGGAGGCATCTCGTTGAGCTCTTCGTCATCACTCTCAGAATCGGAGGAGAAGGCCTCATATACTCTGTCTGCCATCGTGGACGCGGTGTAGGTGGCTGTTTCCCGTGCAGGTGGAGCTTGGGAAGGCTCAAACGCGGATTGCTTCAGCAATCCTGTGCAACACCAGTACATTTGAGTACAAGCCAAGAGCGACAACAAGATGATTGGAGACCTACCAGCGCGCGGGGCAGCAAGTACAGCGACAGCACGCGGGGCAGCAGAGACAGCGACGGCACGCGGGGCGGCAGGAGAGATGACAGCGCGCGGCTCGTGGCTTCTCGGGGTGTGTGTAAGGAACTTGAAGTTCTCGAAGCTTGAAAAGCGGAGAGTATAAGGGTGCGGGAACACGTTAAGTACGACACATATTGATCACCACTTTTTCCATGGTTTGTATGCGCGACACCTACAGAGATACCGTTCAGCATGGCACCATCAATACCGCACGCGCTCAGTATTTTGCTTTTTATGGGTCAGTAAGTATACATGCGCCGAACATCTTGAAATCTGTATGTAAAAGTCAGTGGTTTTATACAGTTTCAATCAAAATTCATTATGGCCAATGGCGGCACTGTCAACTTATGGCGAACCCAAACAGTATTGAAACGCCTCCATGCAGCCATCTTGAATATTTCACAGGCGTCATTCTGTCCTACTATTTTAAACCAAGCATTCACTCCTAACGTTCGAAGTGACCTCACGCAGCGTGTGCAGGGAGACACGCAGCGTGAGTAGGGAGACACCATGAGTAGGGAAACAGCGTAAGTAGGGAGACAGCGTGAGTAGGGGGGCATGCGGCGTGAGTAGGGAGACAGCGTGAGTAGGGAGACAGCGTGAGTAGGGAGACACGCGGCGTGAGTAGGGAGATAGGGAGATGAGTAGGGAGACTCACATGGTGCACTTAACACAATATCCGGTCGTGGAGCTCCTCCACCACTACAGCTACGCACATGGGCACCACCACCGTTATTACCTCCACTGTATACCAGCACCAAGAAGCGTTTACCTATACAAATATCTAGACAAACACTGTGAGCACGTATTCGCAGGTGACTATACAGTATACAGTATACTCCCCCCTCCATTCACAAAGATATACATGTATCGGAAACGCACGAGGTTAATGCTGCTCTTTGTATCATTGGTGCTGCTTCTATGGTGAACGTAGAGATACGTTTCGGCTAACGACATGGTGTAGCTGGATGGATCCAAAGTCAACCATACAGGCAACTTGGATAGTTGTTTGCGGCGTTGTTTTTGTGAGAATAGTGGCTAGTACCATCACTCCCTGAGGCTTATCCGTGCCTCCGAGTGTATTCTTTAATCAATCATTGGCTCAGCAATTCGAGCGTGATGAATTACATGCACAAGTCTTGTGGTAAGTAGAAGTGTCGTTTATGTTTGATAACGTGTCTATTTCGATTAGAAAATTAATGGAACGTCACCGTAACGTAATAAAAAATTCGCACATTAGTGTAGGCGCATTAGAAGAACTGCAATGCAGCCATTTGGCGCTGTTTCTATCGCGGAACGTAGATATACGTTTGGTCTGACGACACGCAGTAGATGAATGGATGCAGAGGCAACGTACTGGTAAAACGGATAGCTGTCTGCGGCGTTGTTTATGAAAGAATTGTGGCTAGTCATCAGTCCCTGAGATTTGCCCGTGCCCCCGACTTCATTCTTTAATCAATCATTGGTTCAGTAATTCGAGCGCGGTGGCTTACTTGCAATGAGTGCGCATGTACGTGTTGTTTTTTGTTGGGTATATATCAGTACATGTACCGGTAGTGTGTCTGTGTCAATCAGAATATTATTAAGGACAGCTCAGCTTGAAGTAACATGGATCCGCCCACAGTCACATAAAATGAGTAAAAATTCTGATGAGATCTCTCGTGCTGGCTATGTGTTGTTCGGCTCAGGTATAAATGCGCCTGTTGTCTTTGGATGTTACATCTAGTATTGACACTTCACGATTTGCGTCATGGCCAGCATCATCGCCCGTCTTCGCCGAGAGCGCTCAGAGCAACTGAAGGAAGAATGTCGCCCGCCAATTGACTCGGTTGATGGATCGACGGCATTCATCGTGGCCGAATCGCCATCACCAACTTTGAACGTGACCCTGAAGATGTGTGTTCTGCGCATATTCGAGACAGATCTCAACTGGAAAGTGTACCTGATCGATGATGAGCTCAAAGGCGACAACTTTGAAGCATTTGTCAGCGAGTACGAGCAGCTTGACCCGGCTCGACGAAACAAGTTTGTTTTCCGGCTCACGATACGGAAGCAGAAGAACACGTCCTCAGCGATCCTGGACTACCGCGAAGGGATGTCGTACACCTTTGAAAAGGTTCACTCACTGAAGATGAGGTACGACAGCCCCCAAGGCGCGATGCAGTTCGTTCACTCTTGCCACGACAGCCCCCATGACCGTGAAATGGTGCACTCCTGCCCGGCTGCCGAGCACGAGGCGGTATCTTGCAAGCAAGCCCCCAAGAGGAAGAGCACGGGAGATTCGCAGGTTTCACCGATGGCGAGCCCAGCAAAAAAAACTCGTGGAAGTTGATATGTCTGCGAATAGCTTATGGTCAAAACCTAGGATGAGTAGGTGCTGTTTTTTGCCTTTTTATGTTAATTAGCAGCCATCGTAATCCGAACGGCAAATAAAATGACTCTTGGGCATTTTCTGTGGTTACAACTGAATAAATATTCGAGCATACTAGTAAGCAAGTTTTCATTCAGCATTAAAAACTCAATAATGCTTGTTGCATTTGGCACGTGCATTTGACGTGCGAAATCAGGGTTCAGCTCGGGTTGAAGCTTCCGACCGAAGGCCCTTGAAATCTCATTCGAGAAAATACCATGGCACGTGAAACGACAGCAACTGAACGCTACCGGAGGGAATTTAAAAAATCGGATGCATACAAGGTTCTGCAAGCCGAACTAGCTAGAATTCGCCAAGCTGCTCGTCGGCCCGATCAGAAAAGGTCAAATGCAGATATTTCGGAGTCAGATAACTCGCAAGACATTGTGCGACCTACCAAACGAGCCCGCCCGGGTCCGGAACAAACGAGTGACAGCAGCCTCTACTACTCAGCAGTTGAGCTGGCGAATATGGACAAATCTCTGTTGTTTCAGATTCCTACTTCCATTGACGAAAGTCGGATTTGCCATCAAGGCGCTCAGTCTTTAGCGGTGGGTGCTCAAGGCCACATTCCATGTTGTGTGTGCGAGCTCGATTTCTGCCCGGATGAAGTCTCCTTGATTGACCTTAACGACCTGCTTTTAAAGGTATAAAATGCTATGAATTGAGTTTAATTCTGAAGCTTGCACTTATCTTTGTACCTTACAGCAATTGCAGCGATGTATATCCGTGCCAACCGACAATGACATTCCAGAATTTATTCAGCGCCAGTACGATGCGTCTTCTCTCGACTTAAGACTTGCAGGGTTAATGCTATTTCCAACAGGTACGTTCAGTTATTAGGTTGTATATTGAGCGGATCAAATACTGAAGAATGTTGCCGTTGTGCTGCTCGAAGGAGTGCATGTTAAGGATGGTGTCGGGACAACATGTCTGCAGCTTTGTGGTACCTGTCTAAGTCATTTGGAGAAAACGAGGACACAATCACCACCCGCACTGGCAATTTGCAACGGGAATTACATTAGCCACCTTCCAAAAGATCTGGGTGAGTTATCCAGGACAGATGAACAGGCTATCGCACTAGTTTTACCGTGTGTCTCGATGGCAACAGTTACGGGTGGATCGTGCCGAACTCTAAAGTCGCATCATTACATTGTTCGCAATACAGAAGGGCCTATAACGGAAATGCTACCTCGTGACTTGAAACACCGGGTGAGAGTAACGTTGGTGGGAAATTTGACTCCGTCTCAGGTTGCGGCATGTAAGAAGCGATATGAGGTAAACATTCATCAGTGTCGTCGAATACTTAAATTTCTCTACAAAAATAACAGAGTATACAAACTGAACAAGAAGACGGAGCGGTCGACTGAGTCTGCGCTCGCACAAAACACGACAGTAATTATCGACAAGTCTACTGTGGCCGAACGTGCTGACATTGAAAATCTCCGCGATGAAACCTCATATTCCGGATTTGGCTCAATGGTGGTTGAAGGAGCTGATAATTCTCTCGAGTCAGAATGGATTGACCGATCAAGCTTGATCATGGACAATGACCAAAGTTGGACTGACGTACTTGTCCGCAAGTCGAATGATTATGTTTCATTGAAAGGCTGGCAAGCGAGCGTAGAAATGTTCCCCTCGTTGTTTCCGGGTGGCTGTGGAGGTCCTAAAGAATCTCGCAAACGAGGTATTTCTGTCGAGACATGGGTTAAACGTTGCCTTCGTATTCATGGGCACAGCTTTGAAAACCATTATGCATTTCTTCATCTAGCGTTTGATTACTTGGCTTGCCAAAACGCTCGGGAGACCATGTTTATCAAGATGAATGTGTCTGCGCAAGCACTAGAAGCCGGAAGAATTCCTTCTAAAATTATAAAAGCAGCTATTAAATATCACAAACATCTTGTTGATACTGCGGCTCGAGGGCTGAAACCAAATCCCCCACCAAGTGAAGTCCAACGAGTTATAGATTTGCGCAAAGGTCTTCACACTCCTGAAAGCGCATTTTATGGTTCTAACCTCAGTCGAATGCGCGCGCGACATGATTTATTTGTACCTGCTTCGGTTTGGAGCAATGCAATTTTTTTTCACGGTGTCACCGGACTCTGGTGGGACTTACTCAATTGCGGTGAAATCTGGATCAATTTCGGAAGGAGCAGTTAGAGCTGCTAATGCCCGTCTACTACCTAATCGTGCTAAACTTAAAGATATTGCTTCGAAGCATCCTGTGGAGTGTGCTAGATATTTCCAGCTTGTTATGCGAACTGTCATTGAAGATATTCTGGGATGGGATCAGCGAGCACATCGGCCGAAGCGAGGTGGAGGGATATTTGGTGTGGTTCGATCTTTTGGTGCAGCTGCTGAAACACAAATAGCCCGTGATTTGCATGCTCACTTTGCAATATGGTTGTATGGATTTCCGCCGACATCCGAGGAGCTCATATCAAAGTTAAAAGATGATGCTGAATTCAGACATCGCGTTGTCAATTTTGCGGATGCTGTGTTAACGACTAAACCACCGTGTCTTTTAAACGAAACCTTGTGCGGAAAGTGTCATCAGGCAAGTTTGATTCCAATTATACCTGGTATCGATGCATTCCGACCTGCTTCTCGCGGTAGCCACCCTCCTGCAACATCTAAGTGCAATATGTGCGGAGCGATGTTTAAGGACAAAGATATTATTGATGAAGCAATTCTTGTCTTGCAAGATCAGATCCACAAACGGATAATTCCTGATCTAGTCGATTTCTCCAAGTGCTCAAGGACAGTCCTAGATGACACCAACCGTTCTTTAATAGTCTCAGTTGTGGTTTGTGACGTCCAAGTTCACTTTGGCATCACTGCAAGTCATGTTTTAAGGTACGCTCGCAATGACAACATTTTATAATAGTAGCGAATCCTTACCCATACTTTTTCATATTTGTCCAGGTGACTGTGCGTACACCGAAGGGATCCGTCTGTCGCTTTTTGAAACCTGAGCCTGGTCAACCAGAACCAACTTTCATCGACGGAAGGCTGAAGCTTTGTCTGCACCGCCCGATTGGTTGCGAGTATGTCAATCCATTTAACCCGACGCTAATGGAGGCACTAAAGTGCAATCATGATATACAGTTGGTGTTAAACAGCGAGGCCAGGGATACAGCTAGCTATGTGTGCAAATATTGCATGAAACGCCAAAATCCGATCGAGAATCGGTCAGCGCTCTCCCTTGCTGCTTTTTCGAAAGCAACTTCGAATTTAACATCGTTACCTGCTGATACATCAGTTCACGACCGTGGTTACAAGATTCTATCATCGATGCTCTATACAATCACAAACGGTCAAGAAATTGCAGCGCCAATGGCAGCACTGTATGTATTGCAGCAAACACCTTTCTGGTTTTCTCATGAAGTGCTTCATCTCGACCTTGGTAAATTGCTTCAGGGACGGACCGAGACTGAAGAGATAAGTGTATCAGCGCCCAGTGAAAACTCAAAACCGCCAATCTTGTTGCGGACACACCGAGAACTCGCTCGGTATCAACGTAGACAAGCTGATTTGGAAAATGTGTCGTTTATACAAATAAGCGAGGATTATCACTGTACGGAACAAGATGTTCAAGAAGGCGAAAACAAAGGAACCCTAAGCGGGGCGAGGGCAACACGCTATGTTCACTATAAGAAATCAAGCTCGTCAAAGGTTGTTGTGCTTTGTGGTCGCCACTTACCAGACATTAGCATTCACCCAGATAATGCTAGCAGAGAGTTTTACTATGCAGCGGTTCTGACTCTATTCAAACCCCACCGTTGTGAGACCCTCCTCCTCGAAAATAAATCACCGATGTGTGCATACCAGGACTTCGTTGCATCAAGCGATACTGCAAATGTGAATGAAATGAAAATGTTTGAGGTGAAGTATCTGGATTTTTTTCGTTCTCGAAGTTTAGACTCTAGCACAGAAGAATCTGCTGAAGATATTCTGTTGAAATCGCGGGTATCAGCCTCAACTCCATGGCGAGGGGTTGACAGTGAAAACAGCTCTGATGTCATCGACAATGACGTATTTGAACCGAGTGATTTTGAGCCGCCGGATCCAAATATCCTCCCGCACAATGTTAAATCAACGACTACCCTCATTGAAGAGGCAAGGTCCATTGTCGAGGATATTCCCAACCTCGCGGAGACTATTCAGTCTGTTGGAGTTGACTGTAGAGTACCACAACGATATGAAAACAATATATCGAGCGACGAATATAATAGAGCACTACAGATGGATGTCAGTACGGACGCCGAAGATGTTATGGGGTCATTCTTCTTCATTCGACAATTCAGAGATGCTGTGACTCGCCTTGAACGGTTAGATGAATGTTTCCGCCCTGTACCTTGGAACCCGGTTGAATCAGTCATGACGCCCGATAATCTGGCAAGATTTCCGACGATTGAAGATGTATCTCGTTCATATCGCCTAAATTTCTGGCAGCACGTCATTTTTGAGATGGCGGCTCGCCATCTTTTGCTAGCGTACGCAACTGATATTGAGGAAGCTATTGACGAACCCATGTATCCAGCATACCATGGACGCCAGCCTTACGATATCAAGCCCCAGCTATTTGCATATTTGGGTGGTGAAGCCGGCACAGGAAAATCAACCGTTGTACAGGCTTTGCTTACATTTGCGCGGCGTTGGGGTAGAGAGGGAACGGTTGAAACGTTAGCATTTACTGGCGTCGCTGCAATGAATATTCAGGGAAGAACCATTCATAGCGCTCGCAACCTCAACATATCAACCTCGCAGCCAAATGGCCCCGCAGCGGTGGAGATGAAAGCAAAATTCAGACGGGTTGTTCTTATTATTATCGACGAGCTATCAATGACCGATCAGTCACTTTTGGGCGGCGCCGATGCTTCTTCCCGTGCAATGGCATCTAACCCGACCGCACTCATGGGAAGTAAACATTTATTGTTCATTTGGGATCAACTACAACTTCCTCCAATCGGCGGATCTCCCTGTATGTATCACCGCTCCACAAAGTTATTGATAGGTACGACGTACTAACTTCCTATTTTGCTTTACAGGCTACGCCAAACCACCAGAAACAGCTAGCCCATTACGCCAAGCCGGCTACGGTTTGTATTGCTCGATTAATTTTGTTGTTTTCTTGACCGAAAACATGCGATCTCTAAGGGATCCAGAGTACACAGAACTATTGCAAAATCTCAGGTGGGGGCGCCTATCGGATGATCAGTTGAAGTTGCTTAACTCCAGAGTTCTTGCCGGTCCAAGTACCCAGTCTGACCAACTAGATCATGACTTTTATCGCCCAGTTGTTGTTTCGGTCAACAAATTACGCTGTGCAATTAATCGAGAGATGACGTTTCGTACTGCACGCTTCGCATCACAAGTGGTGTTCGAATGCGTTGGACGACCTTCTGCGCGATCACGAAAGATTTTTGATCGCATATGCAATGCAAACGATGATCTTACCGATCGGATCCCTATGAAACTGCAGTTCTTTATTGGAATGCCTGTTATGATCACGCATAAACACCCAGATTTGATCGAAACTGGAGTTATAGCCAACGGAACAGTGGGGACTGTAGTGGGGTTTTCACCATCAGAATGTGAACTGACTTGCGTGGAAGAGGATGTTGAGGGTGTTACTGTAAAACGATTTGTAGAACCCCCTAATTTATTGCTGATACGAATTCGCAACTGCAATAAGGTGCTGGTAAATGGATTTCCACCGGGGATAATTGGTTTACCACCTCTACACGCGAAAGTAAAACTGATAAAGATGCCAAATCTATCGCAATCTTTAATCACTGTGATTCAATTTGCTTTGGTACCCGCTTTCGCATGCACAATGGAGAAGCTACAAGGTCAGACATGCCATGACGGGGTTATCATAACACCGCTTGACCACAGGCGAGGTGTACCTCACTAAACGCTGTATGTCGCACTTTCACGACCTGTGAGTCTCGATGGGGTGATTTTAACTGAGCCAATTTCGCTGGAATATCTTGCGAAATTCAAGCCATCGCAGTCAACGATACGTGAAATGCAACGCCTAATAGCGCTTGTTCACTTTCCTTCTTACGCAAACTCAGAATTGCGTACGCAGTATCATGAATGGAAGTTGCGTCAAACTACTGCGGTGTGATTAATGTGCACAAAGATGTCGAAGAAAGAGTCGGAATCTAATGAAATGTATAAGTCATGTATGATATCATATATTTTATTATGTCTTTAACCAAGAGTACAGTATACAAAAATCAATTAAGGGCATATGCCTTTTGGACCCCTACAAAGTATTTCTCTATCATTCGGACAGGCCACCTCGCTGTAACAGCCTATTTGTAGTATCATATCGTTCATCTTGTGATGGCAAGTTTAATATACACAGGAGAGAGTGCATATTCCATCCAACATTTAACTTCGCGTACAGGTATAAAGATACTTGTAGCATTTCGACGAGCTCATATTTAGTGAATCAATGCAGATTCCATTATTATATACTATACTGTGCGCATGTCCTCTAAATTGAGGTAAGAAGTGTTCCGGGTAGTGTGTCTTATCCGGGAATGGTAGCCAGGTAATATCGAACAGTAGATATAGATCTTTTTCAGTAGGCTTCACACAATCATAATAATTTATAGTGTTGCAAGTGTGCGGAAGTCACCCTAAAACTGCGCTAGCATTATTCTCGGCAAGCAGGTCAGTCTACGATATTGGGAGCGGCTGCACAGTCGCCAAGTGTAATTTGTTGTTGTAACTCACGAACGTTCCCTACGCCCCATTTTAAACTTTAAATTCGTAGTATGAAGTTTTCTACTGGGTGGTCCGTTTTTGTTTTTTGCCATAAAAAACATAAACGTCAAGTCAAGGTGGTGTGTCATACCGCACTTAGCGGTGTAATCTGGACACTTCAACGCGTATACAAAAAAGGTGCACGTTGCTCTTCAGAAAACGACACTGAGGAAATGGCTTCTTCCCATTTGCTGTTAGCCATAAAGCCCTGGCTGGCGATGATAAAGATTGACAAACTGGTCAAACAAGCGCGACACCGTGTTTGCGCTGGAGGCTCTCGGAACTAACGTCGTCTTTAAGAGAATAAGGTCAAGACTACGAATTACAAACAAATCGTAGTCGACCGTGAATCGAAGCGGTCTACCCACTGTCGGCCCGGCTCCCTTTATTTTTTGATAACCGATAAATATGATATACCCGGCGTCAACTGCAGCGCTCTTCGTTTTACATCGCTGTACCCAGGATGAAATCGCTACTCACATTATTCTTCTGAAGCTCCTGACCCTTGGAGATTTAGCGTACGTTGCCCCATGATAAGCCGCTCTTACCAAAATGCAGCATCGCCACAAAGCTGAGATTAGTGTACTCCCTGAACACGGACAGTATAGCCAGCTATACAGACAAATAACAGTTAGTTAGTGTCTAGTAAATCCTGCTAACATGCAAGTGCCGAACGAGCGATACCAATTTTCGAACAAAAATCGAAGATTTTTTCCTTAAACATGATCGACGAGCTCGAGAATTTAAAGTATGGCCCCAATACATTTCTCTCGAGGACGGGCCTCAAGGCGACAGAGTGTTTAGATTGCTTATGTCTTTTTATTGCATGATTATCTTCTGCTACTAACTCGTCTACTTACAGTCAGCTGACATGGCACTAACAGTTAGTTAGTGTCTCGTAAATTTTACTAACAGCAAAACGCCCCACACTAGCCGACATAGAATGAGACTACCGCTATAAATAGCATCCTTTTAGTTATTATCAAACGGAAGAATATTAATTAACCGAAGTATAAATAGCGGCTTAGGCGCATCATCAAAACAAGGGACACCTCCTCTTTCGAATGAATCCACGTTCGTTTTACAGAAGTCTTAACCGACAAAGCTATGACCCTTTGAAAAAAAACTCCCATCTCAGACCAAAACCTCGATTATTTTGGTTGTATAAGTGTAAAATTCTGATGCGCTTCCAATGCAACCACCCGGACCACATATTTCGAAGTGGAAAATCCTGAAACGCCTTGCTTCAATTTAGTGACATTCATTTTTCATGAGTATCATTTCATTTGCTCACGAAATACTAGTATATAACTGAGCAATTTAAGGATCTGTGGGTTCCATGAGTATCATTTCATTTGCTCTCCAAATACTAGTATAAAATTGTGCAATTTAAGGCTATGTCGGCTACCCTCCGGCTTTAGGCTGTAATAGCCTGTCGTCCGTTTTTTCATAGCTGTGATCACTTCGTTGGTTGTTGAGTCACGGTCGTCTCTATTCTCCTACACAGCCTTGGCAGTGCTATCTGTAAGCTTGTTTAGCAGATTTATTGCTGCACTATGATCGCTACGAGCTTGCGTAGCAGCTTCAGGGTGGGTTGGGGGAGGCTCACGTCTCTATGAAATGGATTAGCATGCGGTCCACTTTGAAACTATCCATCAAGATGTCATCCGATTAGATGCCGGCTCAATCGTTGCCGTCGCCTACGCTAGACGAATATCCTCTGATTGTGACTCCTCACGAGCAGCACTGCATCAGGCGGGTCATGACAACGTGCACGCGCCGAAACAGCGCACTGGTGGGAAGGCTTCCCGGTAGAAGCGGCGCAGCGACTGAGAGCGTGGACGACGGCGACGGTGTGTTGTTTTGCATGGCTAACTGGACTGGTATCTCCATGACTTATCCGTGAGGTAGCTCGCGTTAGTGACCATTCGGTTTCTCACACAGCAAACGGCCAATTTCTCAATAATTCACATAGGTGCAAATTTGGTTGACCCAACTTTAATCGTGATTCTCGCGATAACTCTAAATGACACATTATTATCATTTGGTTTTGGGGTGCGTTCTCAAGTTTCCACCCCCCCCGGGAGGAAAAAGCTATACACCTCTTTTAATCTACTTCCCTTCAGTATGATTTTTTAAGCTGTCATTCTACACAACTACACTGTTTTAGAATTTAAAAAGGCATATCCCGACAGCTCTTGGGGAAAGGAATCAAAAGAAGATCACTAAGCGTGGGTTCATGAAGAAATGAAGTAGCTATGAATGATCTCCCAGCTCCTGGTGATGCGAAAATTGCTTAGGAACGAGAAATTTTGCGTCCCAAGAAAGGCCTTGTTTGCACCCTCTAAGCCAATGAAAGCTGTCTTTTTGCTATCTCGGGAACTTAAGAACGGCCCTGGGTCGTCTCACATATTAGGGGGAGTCAAACCTGCAAGCGCTTGAAAAATAACCAGCCAAAAATTGAAAAAATATAAGAAGGAGTACAAAAAATAATCAGACGTTCCAGACCTCACTCCCCCTCATCAGATATATTCTGACAATCTGAAGGATCTCAGTGCAGCTCCATTCCCCGTTCGAGGAGGAGTGCCCACGCTGCCTGTGCGGACGTATTTGACTTCGCCTGCAGCGTTGAACTCATCGAGAACAGGGAGCAGATGTGGATCGGCCCGGGGCATCGGAGGCCACGGCTGGAGCGAGTCCTACATCCTCGAGGGTATCCGCCACGACGAGTCTCAGCAGCAAGACATGCTGCACAATAGCAGCAGGTACGACCGATCCCGTACTGGGTCAGGTCTCTCGAAGGCAAGTGCTTGAGGCGGACAGAGCAGGGGGAAACAGCTTATGATTGACTGGGTCAACTCACAACCCACACTGCAGCATCAGCACGGTCGAAGACGACGTCTAATATAGCGGATTGCACAAGTTGCGTCGTCAACTGCGATAGATTAGAAGGAAATGTAGATTAACGACAAGTGTACAGCACTGCAACCGGTTTATAAAGTTGTATTACACTTGTGTCACGCTTAATCGTCTGCCACCACACTCTTAGCAAGAGCAAGCATGTCTGGACGAGTGCAAGGTTGGGATAGTTAATTTTTTGGTCGGAGTTTTGTCCCCCAGCAAGGCGTTGAAGCTGATGGTGATGGTCTCGCTCGACTCAGCCAGCTCGAGCATGCTGATGGACGAGTTGGATCCTCGTTGGCGCGTGACGAAGCTGCCGTCGCTGGAGAGCGCGTCCAGAGCAGGATGCAGCTGCAGCGCCCTGGAGAACGACGGGGCCTCTTCCTACACGACCCGCTCTTGTCCACTCTCCTTCACTTCCACCTCCTCGTCAGAGTCGAAGTCGTCGTCTTAGATGCCCGAAGCCGTCGACGCGTCCGACAAGCGTGGAGAAGTTGCCGATCATGGAGTGCGAGAGACTCATGTCCGACGTGATGCTTCGCGTGGTTCCGGTCGTGTCGGCGAATCCTTCATGAGTTCGCTTGCCAGCGTCTTCTCGGAGATCAGCAGCACGAAGGCCGAGCACTTAACAATCGCCTCCTTTGATTTGTAGATGCGCACGGACATGTCGTCGTTCCGCGACAACACTGGGCGGCTGGGCTTGGATCTGTCCGACTCCTCCTCTTCGGTGTCCTGCAGCTCGTTGTGCGCGTGTAGCTTCCCGTCGTCCAGCTCAAGGTCGGCGAGGAGCTTCAAGGCAGCGTCCAGCTCCTGCAGCTGGTCGTGCGCGCGCAGCTCCTGCACCTCTTGGAGGGAGCAACTTGCCATCCGTCGTCCAGCTCCAGGTCACCGGCCAGCTCTACATCGCCGACCAGCGTCTGGGTCGCGCGCAGGTCGTCCAGCTTGAGTCCGTCGGCCAGGTCAAGGTCGGCATCCAGCTCTGGGGCAGGGCGCAGATCGCTCAGCGCCTAGTGCGCGCGCTGCTCGTCGCCGTCAAGCTCCTCTTCCCCACTCCCCCCCTTCGTGTGCGCGCCATGGTGCTGCGCCCTGAGCCGCTCCAATAGTGGTGTGGGCCACGCAGGTTTTGGGAAATACCAGCAAAAATGCGCTCGTCTCAAAATCAAGCAACCTCCGGAGGTGGCTGGTTTCAGAGATAAACAAGCAGTGCTCGAAAAATAAACAAGCAGCATTTTTATAAGATTTAAGCAGCTTTTTTGGAAGGTTTGACTCCCCCTATTGCGCTCAAATTTCAAATCGCCTTCGTGTAACGCGCCACTATATTTTTGTATTAATTGTAGTAACATATATCAGAGGCCATATTTTAAAGATTTTTTTGTCAATGTGTGAACGTACCCGATTTTTCCAATGGAAAATTACAATCCAGAGCTATTAATACAGTACAAGCTTCGAGATCCCGTGCGCAAGCAAAGCGAGCGCGCCCAAGTTCCACCTTGCAGAGTGTTTGTCCTACAAGATCTGGCCCCAAGGACAAAATCGCTGCTGAGTTTAAAACAGAAATCGACATTTGGTTCTTTTTGATAGGACAAATCTATGTGGGGCTGAGCACAGTATGTGTGTTCATCTTGAGCGATTCAATATCTGACAGGTCAAAACACTGAGAACGCGGATAATTGGTCGTCAGCGTGAGCGCAAGTCCCCGTGAACTCTCATTATCTGGTTGACGACCTCCTGAGCACACGCTTTTCCGGATCAATCAAGGGGACAGCTGACGATGGAGGTACCGCTGCCGACTCAACTGCAATACGAACTTACTGTGGGGGCAGGACGGCTTCTAGAGCGTTGGTGGGATAAGTTGCCCTTACGTTCAACATAAATTTCGATGAGGGATACGAAGTGCTCCGAGCAAAGGTGAAATCGGCGTTTGCTACAAAGAAAATCCTGTGTTGGGACGACAGCCTCGACGAATACATCTAGCTTGCCAGGAATGTACCTGAAAAGGTGTTTGATGGACCAAGAAGGTTTCGAGGTTCCGCTACATTCAGCATGGTTCAATGCTAGGTTGAGTCGTTGCGGTCAAGAAGGTTTCCAGCTTAACCTTTTTGCGTATGTAATGAAGCAAAATTACACTGACAACAACGCTGCATCGTGCAACAGAGAATCGCGTGCAGCAAGTACTTCCGCGGGTCCGCAAGGCACTTCAAGAGGCCAACGCTCCCTTTAGATCGGCTACTCTACGCTACACGGCGACTGCATAGGCCAGACTACCTGATGACGAATAAGTGCGAGACAACACAACGTTTCGGCAGCTCTACCATTTCGAAAGCCTGGAGCAAGAGGCGATTGAAACTATTGGTGCGACGAGTTCCCAAAATGAATTCGCCCCAGTACAAGTTCGCAGGTCGAAAGACCTGTGCTTGGCGGCGCAGCACTGTAACTTTCCAAAACCGGGTATCATGTGGGTACTCTACTTGTGTCTCTTGAAGAGATACCCCCCTATACAAGTCTGAGTGGGTAATCCCCTTATATCCCTCAAAGAGAGATCTCCCTCTACAAGACCTACGCCTAGCTGCCTCTACAAGGTCAAAACCCAAACTATCAAGCTCAGTTGCACAAGTTGCTCGCCAGTGGTTGTAGGGCTACCAGTCGCGAACAAGCAATGTGTTGATCTACAGCGGCAACCACCGTGCACTACTGTATTGATTGGTAGCGCTTTTAATCCCTTTAACCCTTCTAACCCGGTATTCTGTATCCTACAGAATAAGATATCTCACAGGATTTAATATCCAGCAAACTTGGCAGCGCCCCAAAACTCTGCATGTAGATTATTGTATGGGGTAGGGATCAGTCGTCGTTCCTAACAGATCGGCGATGGGAAGATAGACGGGGATTATTCAATGAGGATAGAAAGACGCATATAAATCCCTAACAGGTTCAAAAATCCCCTCCAATGCCCAAACCACCGAGTGTCAAAAGCTCCCCCACTTTGCCATTCGAAAAAATGAACGGCCCAGGAGAGAAGACGTTCAAGCAGCTATGGCGTGAGCTCTGCAAGGAAGGCTGGAAGCCCCGCAAGCCAACAGGGATGGCCAATGACCATCGCTACGTGAAACCGGGGTCAACGGCCGCCTCGATGAAGGCAGACGCGGGATAGACTTCTTTGAAGGTTAGTGGCCACATTTGCAAGTATCTACTCGTGTCAGTCTAACAATGCGCTTGTTTATAGGTGAGGCAGAGCTCATGGCCTTTGGACGTCGTTCCGGTCGGCTCAGCCTTCCTGCTGCGACTGTACCCAGTGCGCGTATTCCTGCGCGGGGGCCGATTGGAAAACAAGCAGCGTACGCAGCGGTAGGCCAGCAGCCACCCCGCGCCGATGAGACGCCCCCTCTTGCGCCAAGCTCGCCTCCATTGGCGACAGTCCCGGCTGCTGGAGAAGAACCGGGTGCTGAGAGGATTGCGCTGCGTGGCCAGATTACTCCACGTGTTCCTGCCGCGACGGTGGTAAACAGCGCAGAGGAGGGTTCTGCTGCTGAACCACCGAGTGCTATACTGGATGCTACAGAGCAAGACGACGCGACCGATGCTATTCCGGATGATCCAGAATTAGGTCCAAGGAAGCGCATGGCTGACGTCGAAGAAGCAAAGAGTGAGACCGACGAACCGAATGGGGCTGAAGACCTCATCGACTTGGACGTGTTTGATGGCGATAACTTAATAGAGGGGCTCCGAAAGGAACGACTCTTTAGCCCGACAGCTGGAGATGACGTGAACATCGTGGCGACCGCTGACACTAGCGATTCCGAGTCCGACGCCGACGATGAAGACATCATGACAGACAACGACGTGGCCCCTGCACTTGAGGAAGGGGTAGAAGATGTGGAGGACGTGGAAATGAATGATGACGACGTTCCCGTCACGGGTAACTTTGACTTGACGGATGATGATCTCCGTGACATCGCCGAGTCAGGGTGGATCGCGTACGATGAGGATCACAGCAGTAAGTCTGGATGCTACAGAATAACCATAACGGGGCTTTACTAATTCTGGATATTGCCGCGTATTGTGGAACAGGGAATTTCCAAGTCGATGCTGCAACGGACTTCTACAGCGGGGAATCCGACCCTACGCGATCTGCTGGTGCCTATGCGGACACTCCCTTGGGCATGATCTTCTACTTTTTGCCAAAGGAGTTATGAATCCACATCGCCGACGAGACGAACCGCTACCGGGAGCAGAACATCACCTCAGTTGCAACTTCTCGGCGGGACAAGCTGCTCGCCCAGCAGGCCAAGGATCCGTGCATGAGTGTACCCACGGTGGCGGAGATCGAAGAAAAGCTAAACAAGTTCAAACGCATCCAAGCACATGAAATCGTGCATGTTGTTGCATTGCTCTTTGCAAGGGCTGTAGCACCGGTTCGAGACGGTCTCTCCAACCACTGGTGTACCGACGAGGACGGCGCCATTCCACGAGGGACGTTCTCACGATTCATGAAGCGTGATCGCTTCGAGGAGATCTTGAAGTTTCTGCACTTCAACAACAACGAAGCTGGCGGGGCCCATGCTGACAAGGCGTGGAAAATTCGACCGATTCTGCAAGCTGTGGAGAAAACATTTCGACGGGGCTATCGGCTGGGGAAGGTCATATCGTTCGACGAAGACATGATGCCGAATCGTAGCAAGTTCAACTCGATGCGCATCTTCATGCCGGATAAGCCCAGCAAGTATGGTACAAAGTTCTACATGACATGCTGTGCGGACACAGCTTACTGTTCCAGGTAAGATTCGCTGGTCTATTCAGGACCCTACAGAATAGCTAACCTATACTTATGGTATTCTGTATTCATGTGACTTAGAGTTGATATCTATTGTGGAGCGGACAAGAAGAAGAAGAAGACGCGGAAAGCTCCTGATGACACATTGGGCCTAGGACCAAAGGCCGTTGTGCGAAACATCTCCAAGGCCTTGATCAACCAGCCGATGAAGCGCCTGATCGTGACCGACAGCTTCTACTCAACAGTCTCTCTGAGTTTGAAGCTGCTGGAGATGGGCTTGTATCACGTTGGTACTACGCGGATTGATCGATTGGGCTGGTGTCCTATCCACTTCACGCAGCAGAAACGACCGAAGTCGATGCCTCGAGGAACCTACCGCATTGCACAGGCACGTGACCACCCCGAGTTAGTTGCTTTGAGCTGGATGGACTCGAAGCCTGTGAACATGCTTGCCACTGGATGCAGCACGCAGCTCAACAGCGTGCTACGCACGGAGAAGGATGGTACTCGTAGCACAGTACCTTGTCCACAGCTAGTCGTGGACTACAGCCTTGGCATGGGGGGGCGTGGACGTCCACGACCAGCTCCGGCTCCAGCGCTACAGCATCCAGAAGTGCATATCGCCCCGCAAGTACTACAAGCAGTTGTTCCTGTGCATCGTAGACATGGCAGTTGTCAATGGCTACATCGTTCACTGTATTACCCTCAAGAAGAAGGGCGAGAAGCCGCCCACCCACGCTGCGTACCTGCGTCGCCTGTACATCCAGTTGTTGGCGCTGCGCACAATCAACTTCGAGACTCATCTCAATGCTGAGGACCTGATCTCAGTACCCATACCACGCCAGCAGCACACGTTAGTGAACACAGCCGAGTTCTACTCCTCCAGCAAGCAGCACAAACGCAGACAGTATCTGCGTAAGGTGTGTTCCGCCTTTGCGGACACCAAGACCAAGTCATTCGAAACGAGCTTCTTCTGCCAGCAATTCAGCGATGCATTTGGCGGTCGCGGACCGCTCTGTCTCCACGTTCGCCGCGTTGAAAGCGGCAACACGCTCACGTGCTCCCAGATTTGGCACGATACGTGGGGCGACGGCAAGAGCATTCCACCGAGTCTAAAGAAGAAGATTAGATTCCGCAAACGTAAGAGAGAATCTGAGGAGGAGTAATAAGATCAGAAGAGAGTCAACAGGTTAGCTCCACGTACGTTGCAGTCGGTCTTGCTGGAGCCCGCAGAGAAGTATTTGCCCTGTTCCTCCTCACTACTCCGTTAGTTAGTAACTGGGCAAATTCTTCCTCTGTGCGCGGTTTGCATTTGGCGCGCTTTGGCGGAGCCAAGGATAGGTGGTTGGCATTAAGAGTGCCGCAAAGCCCGAAGCCATGTCAAATTTGACGGGGTTTGCAGAATAAGAGGTTGTGAACATGCTCTGTCCGCCAGAGAGCCAATAGAAGATCGCAATTCTTGCAGATGGTGGATTCATTGTGCATGCTATACTCAATCGCGTAGATTTTATGTGCTAAACATGCCCAGCTCTTGAGCCTCGAGCGCGAAAGGGATTTCAACAGCATACCTTTCGCAGGTTTTCCTACATACTTTAATCAAGTCAATTGCTTATTCTGTAGGATACAGAATAACAGCTGGGGTTAGAAGGGTTAAGACTCTGTAAACTTTGTTATAATAAGCAAGGGGTTTGCTAGCAACGTCACCAGAACTTTAGTAGGTTTGTTTTCAAAAGCAATCAGGTTTCTTCTGTTTAAATGTAGTGTTTATCCACTTGTTGTCGTTGTTCCGCTTGTAGTTGTAGTTTGTACTGATGCATCACAGCTTCTCTACTTTTGGTGTGTTTGGCGACCACAGCATCCAGAGTTTGGTGGTAGTGAGATTTCTGGCTTAGATGGTACTACTACTTTCCGACTTTGAATCAATAGCGCTACTAATGCTGGAGTAGGTCGGCATTCGCGTTAATAGTATCACTACTAATAGCACCCATGTCGGCAACTGATGTTACGTTAGACTGCTCTGCATCGAAGAAATCTCCATTTCAAGCCATTTTACTTCTGCATACTATTTCAGGAAAGCACGGTACTAACCCGTTTAAAGCTTACTTTGATTCAGCGCTATTACTATTCGTAGTAAGAGAAATGAACTTTTCCGGGGTACTAGAGTACTGCGGTAGAGTCGCTGAAGCAAAGGGTCGCCAACTTTCTCGTAGTAAAGTATTTAAAATTAATGCATCAGTTGCTAAAATATACATCTGACCCCCCCTTCGGTTCAAATCCGCCTGCTCTCGCAAATCCCTTCACAATGGTTTCGGGCTTGACTTCCGCCCATGCTTCGACGACAAAGCGCGAAATGAGAGACCGCTTCTCCGATGTTATAGTCGGGAAGCGGTTCTTCAGGTGGTAGGTGAGATAAATTCTCCTACATGAATTAAACAAACAAAAAAATAGTGACTAATATTCTAACGGTTATTGCAAAACTTTTTAACCTGAAAGCGTCCTTGAATCGCTTCATCACTGCAACATCTAATGGCTGGCACAAACTTGTAATGCATTGGGGAACGAACTGGACTTGCGTGTAGCTCTGCTCGAGCGACTCCCACACCGACGACATATTGTGGACTTTCAGGATATCCAATATCAGCAGGCGGCATCCGTCCCCACTCGACTTCCAAACCTTTTTTCAACAAATAAAAAAAAACTGGGCAAACAAATTAGCTCTCAACTAAATTACAAATATGAAAGTTGACGCTTACCCGCTCGATACATTCCATCATAATGGCCTAGTTGCAAAAGCTTTCATTTGCACGGTATGCTCAGCTTCGGGTAACCCAAACGCCGGGCTCCATACTTCCTGGGATACTGGGCCTCATGGAATTCCGGCGAAAACGATTAGCCGGGGGAGGGGGGCAGCTTTCCCCCCGTCGGGGACGCGGTATGAAATACTGACGTTCGGAAGCCATTGATTTCAATTCCTGTAAAATAAAACAAATAGTTAGAAAATCAAATAAATATAAACAGCAATGTTTCACCTTGCTGCACGTAGACGGTAGCATTCCAAACGAAGTCGATCGTTCTGTTGCCGGCCATGGCAATGTATACCACCGTTTGGTCCATGTTGAACACGGCAGCAAGCTTGGCATCGTCTCGTTCAGATGCAAGAATGCCGTCTTATTCATTTGCATGCTGGATTGACCGCGAAAAGGCATTGACTACAAGCTTTTTATCATTTGAAATTAGTGAAATATACAATTTAAAAAACAAAGCGTAAAATGGCATTTACCTACATGTCGGGGCGCTTCATTGTACCTTTGTGGATGATCCGTCGAATCGAAAGCCGGTTGCGTTTTAGAAAGCGTCAAATGAACGACATGTTCCCGTTTAGGGAGCGCGTTTTAACGCTTTGAGGGTTATACCGAGCCAACATTAGCAACAGACATTCCATTGTCACACACAGCGGGCTTTCCTCATTTCGACAATCCAGTCAAGAAGTCTAAACCACAAAATTAGTCTATTCATGTCCAAAAATACAAAGTCAACCGTAAAACGTACTTTTTCTCTAAGCTTGGGTTTCGAATGTACATTTCAGTACTGCGAAAAGTGTAGAACTTGGTAGGCGCGTCCTCTGTAGCCGATATGATTACCGCATCTTGCCCTTTCCAGCGATACCACGTAGAGCGGTGGACACCAACCACCGCTGCCGCAGCTATCACGACCATCGTCCCACGGTCGAGCGCCTTCAGCTGGACTTTATTCTTGTATTTAGGGTGGCGAATCATCGCAGAAGAAGTAGTGGGGACGGAAGACATGCAGACGCCGGCACGGACTGGTTGATGTGCACGCTTCAAACTTTTACCACTCGTAAAACTTTAGTCTTTTTATGAAATTTATATTGACGACCATGTTTTACCACTGTCTAATTGAATCCGCATTTTACGTATTATAGTGCTATTGTCACTACCAAAAGCAACTATTCTGGAGATCTATAATCTGTCAATTCATGTGCTACATACCAGCGTAGACTACTTATCACCGGTGTTAAGCTATAGCGACGGACACGTGTTTAGTTCTACACGCGTGTTGAAGATTTGGAGTTCTAAAGAACCACGGTGTAATTTAACTGCGTAGTACATCCTACTTGGACTTTTAAGTAACCACAGCGTCTTTTCACTGCTTAGTGCATCTTACTTTAACCATTTCGCGGTGAAAGGAAGCATTTTGCTTCTTTAACGGTTCTTCAAGGAAGTACCCGTATGTAACCACGTTAAAGGGAGCAAAATTCCCCCTTTAAGCGACTTCAAGCACAGAGCCACGCAATTATTTTCATAGTCGTAGCTGATAAGTACAGAATCATGGCGTTTTTTTTCATAAAAGTAACTACAAATCCCAAATAGAAAATTTGAAGGCTGTCCATCACAGGCCTTTAAAGAAGCAAAAAAATTGCTTCTAAAGGAAGCATTTAATGCTTCCTTTAAAAATTATTGACTTAGATTTGTATACTATAGTGTAGCAGAGCGGCTCGTGAAAGAGTTAACAATTCATCTGTTTTTGTTTCACACAGTCTGGGATGCCTACAAACCATCTCCAACTCGCGACTTACTCTTTTTTTATCGACCTGCGTACTCTCCCGGGGCGGCCCCTGCGGGTAGCCTATCAAGACCGACGATGTAACTGTGACGATACGTATTCGTGTCGACGAAACTTGACATGCGCTTGGTTTGCCAATGTATCTACTATGCCTGCCATTTCACCAGGCACTCGTGTTTGTTCCACCCACCTACACATGATATGGTTGACGGCAAACCATGCACTCTGCGATGAGGAGGCCATAACAGAATTTAATCTCCAGGGAGACTAATTCTTGTTAAATTACAAAGCAATATTCAATATGGTTTCGAAGTACCCACAGTTGGGATATATGTTGGTCATGTTTCTTCGTGCACTCTCGGAGCACATCATTCAGCACAGCTACAGGTGCCTGCTTAAAGGCGAAGCTCGCGTGCTTGATTATCAAGCGTTTCAAAAGAGAAAAGCCAAGTTCAATTGGGTTTAAGTGTGGCAAGTATACCGGCAGAAAAAATAGTTGCACCCCGGTGGAGTGTACTAGGTTTTGTAGATCCACGTACATATGAATCTTCGCGTTATCTAAACCAACGATGGACCGTGGTAGCGACCATGGGTTTAGATACTGCGCGAACGTCGTGGAAATACATCGTGGAATTTTTTTGCGAGTGCACGTATCAAACGTTGGGCCTATGGAAACAACCGTTGATTTCCATTGTTGCAAGCACCTAACAAGCAGCTGTCAGTTTGCCTCGCTGCTCACGGGAGCAGAGCAAACTGACAACTACTGGGGTTGCTCGCTTTGGCTATGCGTACTTGCGTATAAAACGTCTAGAAATACAGCGCCAAATGCATTGGAATATTTACCGTCACGTTCATAGAGGAAAGCACCTGCCCTCATTGCTTGACTTCTCGACAAAAAAAACTGCTCGGGGCAGCTGTAAAAGGTAGCAGTCTAGCGTCTAGTCGCGCCGCCGACTCTCTCGCACGCTTGGTAAGCCGTTTTCGTAAGGTGTAGATCGAATCGTATAGCCCGGTATTCGATGCAGGAGAAACGTTAATGACGTGATGGAATCTGCGCCTGAGATCCTCTTGTAGCTCTTCAAAATAAAAGCACGGATGAACTCGTACATACTCTTACCAAAACGGTGATCTCACGCGACCCCTTGCTGCTCCGCTCCACCCCGTTGTTTTGCTGCATAGCGATCCTGGCTTCTCAAATGAGACCACGTCAAACAAAAAGACGCTACGCCACCATTTGGTTTTATCGAGAAAAACGCCTTCAAAGATTGGCCAGCGAAAATCGTACTTAATTGCGTTTTCCCTCCAGTAGCGTTTTTCGCAAAGTCTAAATTTAGAGCAGGTGTATCGACCAGCTGTGTTTCACCCCCAAATGATTATGAGCACCGCAGCCCCCGCCGAGAGCCGTACGGACACCACAACGCCTCATGGTAGCCCGCCTCGCGCAGAAACCGCCATCGCAGCCTCTGCGTCCGACCCAACAGTAGAGCAGCCATCCTGCAACAGTTTGATTCTAGCTGCGTCTTCGGAAACGACTCGCACTAGGCAAGGAGGATCAATTCCAGCGCCGACCAACAGCGACTGAGCAAGCACCGTGACCAGACGACTGCTTGGCTCCCCCCAAGATACACCTGACCACAGCGCTTGGGATCCAGTGTCCGAGGACGAGGACGACGTGTCCTTCGTCAAGGCAGACGAGGTTGCCGAAGAGAGCGACTGCGGATCAAATGAGACCGCGTCAAACGAAAGTATGCTTCCAAACCTAAGTACGAATCGCGATTTAAGCACACCATTGAAAAGAGGAGCATCTCTTCTTTCTTCTGGTGCCTTCAGATCTAGGAGAAGTTGAGAACTCACGAAGCACCGACCGTTCCAAAAAAGTATTGCCCTCAAAAACCAACTTTTTCAAAAAAAATATTCTGGCTTGCCCTAGATTAGTTTTTAATTCTGAATCGATTGAGCCTATTCCTTACGCGGATTCGGTCTCCTTCCTGTTCAAATTTTAATGTTTATGTCACGATCTCAAAATTCCAGGTGTATATTTTTGACCGGAATTTCAAAATTTAGAAAAATCCCCAAAGCATCATTCGGAAATACTGCTGCGCTCCGCTTCTTTTTCTTAGTGCACATTGGAACGATTGGCATCATGAAGTGCACTAAATCTGCTTGTTTGCCGAGGAGACAGTGGCCATCACACGCGTCGGATCAGATGTAAGCCGTGACTCTCGCTCGAAGGTCATCGTCTAACAAAACAATACTTTCGTCCGAACTTGAATCTTCGCTTGATGCGCAGTGGTTCTGCTCGGCAACCTCGACGGAGGACACGTCGGCCTCGTCCTCGGACAGTCGATCCCAAGCGCTGTCATCAGGTGTATCTTGCGGGGAGCGTAGCAGTCGTCTGGTCACGGTGCTGCAGTTGCTGTTGGCTGGCGCTGGAATTGATGCTCCTTGCTTACTGTGAGTCGTCTCCGAAGATGAAGCTAGAACCACGCTGTCGCTGGATGGCTGCTCAACTGCTGGGTCGGACGCAGAGGCTGCGAGCGGGGACTACGCAGAGGGTGCGATGGCGGCGTCTGCGCGGGGCGGGTTACCATGAGGGTCTATGGTGTCCGTGCGGCTCTCGATGGGGGCTGCGGTGCTCATGATCCTTCAGGGGCGAAACAATGCTGGTCGATACACCTGCTCTAAATTTAGACTTTGCGAAAAACGCCCCCAGGGAGAAACACACAATTAAGTACGATTTTTGCTGGCCAATCTTTGAAGGCGTTTTTCTCGGAAAAACCAAATGGTGGCGTAGCGTCTTTTTGTTTGACGCGGTCTCAAATGAAGAATCAAGTTCGGACGAAAGTATTTTTTTCTTAGACGATGATCTTCAAGTGAGAGCCACGGCTCACATCTGAGCGGACGCCTGTTATGACAACTGTCACCACGGCAAAGAAGCAGATTTAGAGCAATACCTGAAATGAGCGCGAGGAAGAAGAAGCAGAGCTCAGCAGCATTTTGGAATGATGCAATTTGAACAGGAAGGTGACCGAATCAGCGTAAGGAATAGGCTCAATCGATTCAGAATTAAAAACTAATCCAGGGCAAGCCAGAATATTTTTTTGAAAAAGCTGGTTTTTGAGGGCAATACTTTTTTGGGACGGTCGGTGCTCGGTGAGTTCTCAACTTCTCCTAGATCTGAAGACATCAGAAGAAAGAAGAGATGATCCTCTTTTCAATGGTGTGCTTACATCGCGATTCGTACTTAGGTTCGGAAGCATACTTTCGTTTGATGTGGTCTCAAATATTGAAACCCAGCGACGAATACTGCGTTCATGGCTCCCGAAGATAATTCCCACTATTACACCCCATGCGATAAATGTACACGAGCACAATTTATCTTTAGGTCGCCATAGTAGATCATTGGGTTTTGCTAGCAAATCTCTGAACGGCCAGGAAATTGATGGCAATCAGGAGAGATGAATTTTACTACGAAATTTCATGTCCTCCGGTTGCCACTTGCAGGCAAACATAGTCCCTTGCTGTTGGCTACATCACCCTTAATTGTTTCACTATACCTACTAATACGAGATCAATGTGGCGTGGAGATTGTACCGAGAAATGATCCTCGGTCACGTCGAGTGCCAAGTATCTGGTACTGCCGGAGACGGAAGTTGCCCTGCGACGGCTGATTAACCACAATCGCCTCGGTAGAGTAGCATTAGTAAAAGAAGCATCGGCGGGTCCTAATAAACACCCGACCGAGGCGAAGTAGGCTGACTCTGTGGTGGGTGCGACTGAAGCCTCGTTCGTACTTATGTCGAAGTCTCGGTCGTACCTCCGAAACTTCGTTCGTACTTAGTCGTGCACTGGCGTAATCACGGTCATCTTTGATGAGTGTACATAGGTCGCCACATCGAAATTCGTTTAGACTACCGTATTCGTCGAAGAGCTGGCCCCCTGTGGTACTTTCCAAAGGGGGGACAGCTCATCAATGGACGCCTACCAAAACTAGCTTAAAAGCGCCTTAAAATGTATCCCTAAATTTGTCTCTAAATATAAATTGTGTAGAGGTCGCTATATGTGAAAGGTCGGTCTGATATGCGGTCCAGTTGCTATAAAAGGGTGGTCTATACTAAACCCAAGTGTAAATGTATGCAGGTGCACAATGAAAGGGCTAAGTGACCTTTCGTTTACTCAGACGTAAAAATCGTCTGAGTAAATATAAGTTTTCTTAAATATATTTATGCGAGCTCTTACGATGTTTTTGGTAGGCGTCCAATGAACGCTCAAACAACGCATTTGGTTGCCATTGGATAAAATATTATGGACCTTTGCAGCCGCACAATTCCCTCACTGCACGAGATTCCAGAAGATCGCCATGCGGGACACGAGGCTGACCGTGCGAGATAAGCTGGACATCGTCATGGAGGCAACGAGATCCCCATTGAAGGCCGTCGCTCGCCGCCATGGTGTTGATCCTGCACAATTAAGGCGCTGGAGAGCGAAGCGGACGGAGCTGGAGACTGCTATTAGGACGAATCCGCGCGCACGTTCGTTGAATCGTGGCCGCGCTCGTGACGCACCCCAGCTAGAGGATGAATTAGCTGCGTGGATCATTGAGAGACGAGCGCAGGAGATAGCAGTGACGACCAATCAAGTCATTGCCAAAGCTGTCTCCCTTGACCCCAACTTTCGTCGCGGCAATCGCAAGGCAATGTGGAGCTGGGTGTACCCATTCCTAAAACGCCACCCGGCTAAGTATCCGCCGTAGGACTCGAGTGGGACAAAAGTTAAGCGGCCACCTTGAAAGCGTCCGTCAGGAGTTCGTTGAGGCTGTAAACGAGCGCTTTGCTGCCGGTGGCACGCTTGAGAACACGCCGCCAGCTCTACGAGTAAATATGGATGAGACAGCAGTGTTTTTTGAAATGACGGCAAACACAACCATCAATTCGAAGAACGCTCGCACTGTCTCGATCCGATCGACTGGCTCAAACGTAAGGCGGCTCACGGCATGTGTGGCGTGTGCAGAGAACGGAACCAAGCTTCCTTTGTTTGTCGTTTTCAAGGCGAAGGCTGGCGCCACAATTGAGAAGAAGCTCGACCAGATATTGCCGCCGAATGTGTACGGGTGCTGCCAAGAAAACGGCTGGATGGACGAGCGGGGCTGTCGAATTTGGATGGAGAAAGTGTGGAAGCCCTACGTGACCGACCACCCGTCCTCGCTGCTCATGCTTGATGAGTTCAAGTGTCACATGCAGACGTCATTCGTGCGAGGCCTAAACGACCTTGGCACGGAGGTAGAAATCATTCCAGGTGGGTATACATGCGTGCTTCAACCCTGTGACGTCGTGATAAACAAACCTCTGAAAGACGGAATACGAACGCAGTACAACGCGTGGTCAATTACCAAAATGGATGGCCTAAAAGGTGACGCCAAGGTTCCAGCCGCCGAGTGCGAGGACATAGTAGCGTGGCTGCTCCACGCCTGGGAATCGGTGTCTGAGGATTCAGTCAAAAACACGTTTTCCTACATTGGCTATGGCGTAAAAGAACCCACCCGAAAGGCGCACCGTAGTGCTCCGCACGTGGCAACCACCTCAACAGAGGATACCGAAGAACCTGAGGACGAAGAGATCGAGTTGCATGATTTAGTTTTTAGACTCTGAAATGCTCCTCAATCTCAGATAGCATTAAGCATCTAACGGTGCCTTGGTTGCGTTCCGAACGTCGCCGCTTTCGGCTGTTATCAGACTTCCGTAGATCCTCAACCACGATGGCCATTCTGTTAGCATAGGCGTCTTTCATTCGCAGCAGGCGACGATGAAGGAATCCAACATGGCACAATTGAGCACCTAAGCGGACCACGTGCGCCTTGACGACGTGCTCTAGGCCCTCACCTTCCACGGCCACCACCTCAGCTCGAAATACAAGCACATCGTCGACTTTTAGCTCTGTGCCGCAGATTTCGTGAGTTGTGCAGCTGCGGCCGCCGTCGCCTACGTCGCACCCGACTATATCCACCCCCGATATGAGAGGGAAATGGTGCTGCTCCTAAAGTACACGCGATTACAGTTAGAAGTTAGTTATAGGAGCTGCAAATGCGTTCACGGTGCGTGCTCACCATGGCTTGTGTGAAAATTGTCTTGTGGTGCTCTGCTGTGGTCTTCTGACCTCCCCCGATCGTGATTGGCTAAAATATAATGGGGGGACAGCTCAGTGATGAAGTCGGCTGAAATGTTGTCCATCACTTTATATAGGAAAGTCGAGTGGGGGGACAGCTTATCAACGAAAAATGAGGGGGCCAGCTCTTCGGCGAATACGGTAGATATTTGTATGTAGGATTAGGTGTAGCTATAGGATGATCTGCAGAGGCTCTCTGAGCCTCTAAATACTCAGTAATAAATCAGCAGTCTTCCCCCCCCCAATTCTTCAGAGGTTAAGTCCGACTTCGGTAAGTGTTAGCTAGGTTATTGTAGTGCCTGGATACGCCTGGCTTATTGTTGGCGGACTAGAGATTTATTAATCAATAGTCCACCGAGGCCAAGCCAAGAGTAGGCGTGGCCGAGAGGCTAGAGTGGCACTTAGTGTCGTTCTGTGTGTGTGTGTGGGGGGGTTAAGTCCCCTAGAGTATATTCTACTACCGACCGAGGATTACCTCGGCCCCCTTTGTATTAGGCCTAATCAGCCGGTACCCTTCCATCTGAGGGACTGCAAAAGGGTTGCGCGAAAGCGCTATATTGCATTCAAGCCCTTGTTCGTGGCTAGTTATTGCAGGTTTTGGGTTGACCGAAGACAACCTTGGTACACAGAGGCTTATATCCAACCCCGTGTAAGGGATCGTTCCTGAACCTTCAGGTTAGATCCAACTTTCGTTGACCCTTTCGGGGAGACGTGTGTTGTTGGTGGGACTCGTACCGTACTGTAGCGAGATTTTCAGCGTGTTCCTAGACAACATCAAACTCCAAGCCCCTTGGTTTCTGGCTCCGTTGCTCGGATTGTAAGAGTCCCTTTCGGACAATCTACCTGAAAGCCACAATACCCTCTCTTAAATGCTATTGAAGGGGCTTGTCAAACAGTATTCGCAGGAAAAGTCCAAAGCACACGACATTTTTTCTGCATTAAATGACTTTTTTTCAACATGACTTGACAAACTTAATATACAGTGGCATACGTTCGACACAGGTCACGGCGTATTTAACCGACAGGACAAATGCTTCACATATAATATGATAAATTTACAAGGTATGACTGGTCATATTTGCATGCAGTGCATTTGAAGCAAAAGCTTCCGCTTACCTGCCTGCCCAAGCGTCACACGTATGAAGAGCCTCACTGTGGCTTAGACTTTTACGTTTTGAGCGAAGGCGGGAGCACTGTTTCCAACCACAACGGTTTCCGTTGGTCCACGGCTGAGATTTGTGTTTAGCACTGGCCACGTTAAAGGCATTCCACGGTGAGGTGCAACCAATCAAGGCCACTCCAGGGATAAAAACGGTAATATAGCTGTGGGTGGACGAGTGCTCCACGTAAACGCTTCGCTGTGTGGGTATTGACGAGTTTAACGTGCCGCTATCATAAGATACGATTTTCGGTAACCTCGTAGGCATGTTCTTCACGGTCAAACAGGTATGGCTTCACCATGAGAAGGATCGATTTTCATTATATTAACCCTACCTGACTCATTATTCGTACCGTAGAGTCTACCACCCGCTATAGCGAGGTGGACAAGGAAAAGAGGAAGGTCTTCACTGAAGCTCTGACCAGTCACAACGCACAGGGATCTACTTTGATGAAACTCGATGTCGATTTAGACACGAAACATAACTCGAGGGCGCGTGAAAAGGCGAGACATGTTGCCGCCTTCAAAGGTAAACTGCGGATCCAGTGTGTTGTGGGCCACAACTTGTGGCCTTGCGTTCCACGTGGTGGTGTACTGTGCTCTTCGTGGATGCATCAAAATGGAGACGAACGATACGCTTATCGAGGAGCTGTACAAGGTGCGGACGATTACAAGAACGAGTACTCCGACAATGAGATCGTAATCATCTTCGCCAATCGGCCATCGCATTCAAATCGTAGTGCTGGTGCCAATCCAAGACGACATCCTGCTGCGCCTTGAGGCATACAGACCAATGTGTAACCCCATCGAAAACAGCTTCAGTGCGTTTATGGTGCACATCAAGCAGTACTTGTCTCTTATGCACGATGAGATGAGCCAGTCTCGAACGCAGCTCTCAGGCATTGGCCCTCAGATCACAAAGACGGGAACTCGCATATAGCTGTTTTAACGCAGGGTCCATGTGAGCGTGCTGCGCAACGTGCAGACCAGGGTGCGGAGGATGGAGCTTCATGCTGCGAAGTTCGTAATTGCGGTGACTCCCATGAATGATATGTCGTATGGTGCGTAATAATGCCGATACGTACTGGTACACAGTGCCACCTCATATTGAATTGAGATTAGCCTGCTTTGCCTACAATCGGCGGCCTTGTGGTGCCCAAACTCAAAACATGCCAACTTTGATTGTCGAATTAGCTCAAATTGGCTGATAAAAGTTGAAGAGCACTCGATATGCAGTCCAGACCCGTATATGAAGTAAGAGCTACATTTAAAAGAAGGCGGGTTTTCCTCTTGAAGCGTGGAAGAGCATACTCCCCATTGTACGCGAGCTCGTTCGCTATCTTTCATCGCTGTAAGAAGTCATACCGATGCTCATAGAAGACGACCGAACATAAGCTGCAGTGAGGCCACACTAACATGTAAAACTTTGCAGCGGATGGAAGAAGAAAGTAGTGGTGCAATGGCAAAAACATTTTTAGCTTTTCATCGCTTGTTGAGAATTTCGATAACCATATCTTGATTGCTTTTAGGGATCTTCTGACACCGGTTTTGGATTATTTATCCTACATTCGGGCATGGTTATCACCTAAACAAGCACAAATATGACCAAAACCAGAACAATTATCATCCGAAATGGAGTAGTTATCATTATTTTTAGATACAGCAAATTTAAAGCTATTGTGACCTTTTTATTGCCAGCATTATACTTTTGCCCCCCCCGTCGAATTGTCGGTCTCTAAATAAGAGGACAAAGCCCGATTAAGAAGACAGATAAGGTGGACAAAATAAGAGAAAGACAATAAATGAAATATGCAGAGCATCGTGGATCTCGGGATCTATCTATCAGCACTACTTACTGCGCTTTGTTTTCCGGCGCTTGTGTTTAGGCTGTGGCCCAGCATTGAAGCCGCGCTTGCTTTGCTCAGGGTTTTGCAGTGCAGACACACGGAACGTCGTATCGACGTTGAGTTGCCTGTCAACTGGCAATGGGATAAATCGCTTTGTGTAGGTGGCAGCGAAATACCTGAATCACAGTCTTGCAGGATCGTACACACTATCTAGGCGCGTACTCCTGGACAGCTGCGCATACAGCGTGTACACATGGGAACTCTAAACCGTCCAATCTTCCGCAAATGCAATGGCCTGTAGGTAGGTCAACATGACGCCTCGGATGTATATCTAGTTTGGTTCGTTGCTTCCAGGTACGAACGATAGGCGAACCATAAAAGACCCCTTCCGACAAGCCCTGATCTGGCAAAATTCAGTTGCAGCTGCCATCTTCTCGAGGCGATCCTTCAAGAAGTGAACCAACTCGTCTTCCGCAAACTTGGTCGACTAGTTTGAGCAAGTTGGCGCATGTAGAACATGCGTTCGCTTCAGCTTCATGAAGTAGAGATTGAGTGCGTCTGGAGGTTTCGCGCTCCGACACTGGTTGCCAAGCCAATTGATGGATTGCTCCGACAAGTTAGATGTAGCATCGTTGTATCTGGGAACATGGAAACGATCTTGAACAATATATTTGACCCAGTGGATTCAGTCCATATCATCCAGATAATCAGCAGCCCGGCTGTTGGTGCAGGAAGCTCCGATCAATATAAATCGAAGTCATTTTCGCAGTCACTGTTCGCCATTGCCGATATTATTCCCCTTTCGCTTGAGGGGATGGAAATCGTCTGCTGCAGATATTTATCTTGATACAGAAGCGATGACCGGCACGTGGGAACGCCTAAGGGACAGCACTGAGTGTGTTGTCGGAAAATTCCGACGCGGAAGGCCCCAGTGACACGGTTGGAGTCGGTGTCGGCAACTGCAGAGTCGATCCCGGTCAGGAATCTTCGATGGTGTTCATCTCGACACTGATTGGCCGACCGAGTGATGTCGCGCAACACGTGTATGACAGCATCGCAGACCAGAATGATGATGGCCGTCGCATGTCTACACGACCCAGTTGAAGATGAGATCCGCACAACGCTGGAGTGGAGGAGTGACGACGACGCGCCAACCAATCATGAGAGATCCGCCCCTAAGTAGGGTTTGGGTCTTCGGACTGTTCAAGCGGGCTCGAGTCGATGGTGAGTCGTAGGAGTCGTCGACAGCGGGCTGAAACGACCGAGATCTTTGCGAAGAGGCGTGGGTTACGCGGAGCAGCCCAAAACGGACGCGTTTAGGCGAGTGATTTGTATAGGAACATTTGGTTGACAACGTAAATCAGGTAAGACCATTGAGCAACAAATAACAGACCAGCTTTTCTTCTCAACCACGCAAGGTAGAAGTCCGGCTATCGGTAAGTACACGTAGTGTCTGGGTTAACCTGGTAGGGAGGGTTATGACTATCGGAGGACACGCCTACTAGTACAGATGAGGGCCTGAATAAGGAACGGGTGTCATCCTATAACCTATAAAACCTAATATTATGTGATTATGGAGGCAAGGGTTTGAAGTACTGTCATATTCGAGTACCCCTGGATAATGACTGCTGTCATTGGCCAGGGGCATTTGAATCTGAGCGGGAAATTCGAATTTGACGCAAGCAAGATGTACGAGCAAGGAAGAAAAATGCGCCTCACCAAACAGCTGCAGCTCGATCTCTGTGCAATGCACACACGGGGGGGGGGCTACGTGGGGTCTCGCCACGCTAGAAGAATGGGCTCGGGAGCAATTCTTTCTAGAAAAGGCACCAGGCAAGTCATCAGTGAAGAGGATTTTGGACAAGGAAAGCTCTCTCAAGCTATCGCGGTCGACTTTCGCAGCCGCAAGAAGTTGCCGCGCGCCTCCATGGTGGTCTTAGCCTCATGTCTAGTGCGAGATGGTACTGTACGCCGAGCAGGAGCACGTGCCCATTTCCGGGTGAAGTGCTGATGATCCTCGGTCGACTATACGCAGACGCCGTCCCCTTTCCGATTTCTGGGCGGCCTCGATTCACCCACGACAGCTGGCTCAAGCACTTTCTTCGCTGGTATGGACGTTCGTCACCGCCGTGGCCACGAAGAGATTGACTCGGTTGACCTGCCGCCCGCGCGCAAGGCAGCTTTGGAGCTGCGCAAAGTATCATCGAATGATGTTTTTTATATGGACGAAGCAGTTTCTCTACAAGGCATCGCCTACATCGAGCATATGTTTGGTATCGGGCCCTGCTCACAAGAAGAAGAAGGGCCGCATGCCAATTGTAGTGGCGGCGAACAGCTCCGGCACAGAGAAAATCCCGCTACTCTTCCTGGACAAGCCCAAAAAGCCCAAAAGCAGTAGAATTTTTCTACTGCTTTTGGATAATGACCCTGTTCACATAACCCCCGAGTACACACTATCAAGCGGCGCGTACTGCTGGACTATGGCGAAGAGGCAGTATGGAGATTGTGCTGCGAGTTAGACCCCTTTGTTATCGAGACGGCGGACGCAGTAACTTGGTGTGACAACGCGTGGAAGGCGCTGGACGCAAACACCATCACAGCTTGTTGGCGGCACGCAGGATTATACGTAGCTCGGACTCAGATTAGCGACATAACTAACTATTTAGTAGTAGTTTTTCATGCTGATGTCAATTTATGCTCTCTAATCGCCTCATACCATTTGACAATTGTTACCGTAAAACACGGATCGAATGCTACACCCGTAAAAAGTAGACAACGTGTATGAAAACTGTACACTAGTTTTTACACCGGTAAAAGGGTTAAGTATCACTTTTATTAACCGGTGCTGTACATTGTTTTTGTATTTTTTTACAGGATGTTGCACTGGATCCATGTGTAGCATTCGATCCGTGTTTTACGGTATATATCAGGCGTTCCTTATTTGCGCCCTCATCTGTATTGTAGTGTGGCAAGCCCAAGAGATTGTAGTGGCCTGTGTTGGATTGTGGCGAGTTATCGCCGTGTGTTGGGGGAGCGAGTGCGCACCCACCTATTCTTCCCGCCGGAATATAGCTCTGGTAGCCTCGTATCAAGTCGTAATTGTCTGGGACTTTTCCATCTGAGGACCAGGGCTCCTCACAATGCAATGTGAGATTGATTGCAGGGCCGCGACCCCGCCAATAAATAATGGTATTATTTTTCTTATTGGGCCACTAATGACATGTGAGTATCCATCACTATCGCCTTGTCGCTATCATATCCCATTGCTGTGGAATCAGCGGGATGGAGCAGAACCGATGCCACCCCGTGGATTCCGGAGGGGGGGGGTTACCTCGAGAACCCTCCCGCCGCGCACCCCGATCCCAACCTACACCCATACAACCTACACCATTAACCTCAGTGTGAATATTCATATTTTACACAAATATAACCAGCTCTCTCAACAGCGAAAAAAAACTTTACAGCCGGCTTCTTGCGGTTGTTCTTAACAGCTGGAGCAACAGCACTGGCGTCCCACAACTTAGGATTGTACTGCAGGAACAACACCGTTTCCAGTGTTATCAGGTTGAGGCTGCGGCGGGGGCGGGAGTAGATGATATCAGCTCGCGAAAACAGTTGTTCGACATCATTCGAAAACGGCGGTACCCGCCGCAAGTCAACTTGCCCTGGAGCAGCACTCTCGTCCGCCATCACAGCTTCCGCGAACGAGCGCTTCTTCGTGACAGGTGGTTCTGGCTCGTCAAGTGCAGTCGCGCCATCCGACTGTGGCAGCTTTGCCACGGACAAACGATCACCCCGCGTAAGCGACCGCCACTTTCCAGCGAGAAGCTTGACGATGCCGTTCTCGAAGTCGGGGAACTTCACCAGAGTCACCGTAACCGCCAGCTGAGACTTTGTAGTAGGATAGTGCATCATGACATGGTCGAACAGCATTCGTACATCCAGCAAAAACACGCTAGACGTCTGAAGTTTCTTGCTTCCGCTCTCCAGGTTCTTCAAGTCTTCATACAGCTCCTTGATGTTGACGTTTTCTCGCGGCGTCGGGATGAAGTCGGCCAGCTCATCGTCGACGCGGTCGAGTTTGGCATAGATCGCGAGGTAGCGGTCTATCATCGCAAACGTGCTACTCCAACAAGTCAGCTTGCGGAAGACGGGCATGAGGGCATCTGCCTCTTGAAGGTGATGACGATTCTTGATCGTGTTGAGCTTGGCCATCAGTCTCTTTACCATCTCAAGAAGATCCTCGTATGCCTCTATGAGGGCTTGTATGGTCAGGTCCCTCCGATGGCTAGCGCATCCGATCATCGGAACGCCGGTTTTTTTCGCGATAGCGACGTTGCCTGACGCATGGTCGCACACGAAGAAGCAAAGCTGCGTAGCGACTTCGATGTGTCATACACGTCGAGTACGTAGTCAAATAGCTCGATGATCGCATCTGAGCTCATGTCAGATTCGTCCGTCAGCGTTGAAAACGCGAGCAGATACTTGTCCGTCTAGGTGATGGCAATAATGGCGATGAAATGGTTGCCGTCTTCCGTCCACACGTCGACCGCGAAGCCAAGTTTCTGACCGGAAATGCGCTGCTTCACGATCCTTCGCACGACGTCCTCCAACCCAAACATGTGCTTCTTGAGCGTGTTACCCCTCAAATGAGCCAGGTGCGTGTACTTCCGCGTCTTGGGCTTCTCGCACATGCTCAGCTCTCGATTCTCCATGATCCAGTCGAGCCATTTGTTGACGGTCCGCGCAAACTCGTCAGCTTTTACGAAGGCGTCGGGGCTTCCCTCACGCCTTTGGATGGAGCGGACACGTACGTGGTGGCATGGCAGCGGTGAAGGTGCTCGACCAGGTTCGTGTACCCAGTTCCACGAGCTTGCTTCCGGCGAAGGAAAAACAGCCGACACTGGAAGTAATCGCCTTCCTCGGGCACGAAGAGAACCGCGGCGAATGATCTAGGCGGGATCGAGGACATCGGAGGCGGGAGATTTGGGTATGGCGGGGTGGGCTGCAGGAAGAAGATTGTGAAGTGGGGAGAGCTGCGCTGCGGATATCGCTTCTCTTGGCGGGTAGTCTCTATAGCTCGTTGGGCCGTGTCGTACTAGCCACCGGTTTTATACAATCTTGCGACGCTCGATATATTCTATATTCCACAAAATTGAGGATCGAGGGTCAATTAATTATTACAGTATATTACGGAAAGATATTATTACGGGTATTGAAGTTGAAGTTTGCGGAGCCCTGCTGAGGACCTGCAACGTATATTTGCGTGACAGAGAGTGCTAGAATTTGCTCGGGGCTAGTGACGCTGGGTTTGTTGGTTGACCCGCGCAAACCACGGTACACAGGGGAGCATCAACCCGGTGCAAGGGAAAATTTCTGGTCCTCCATTTTCTAACCCAAACAAGCCCTTTGAGTCTTAGTGACTTGGAGGGTATTGTAGGTGGAGAAGTGTGCCTTGCATTTATATAATTCTGGCGTGTTCCTTCATAAGCACACATTTCTTGCGGTCAGACACGTCTGTGAATACCTCCTCCGGATGCAGGGCTTCTTGGGCGGTCAATTGAAACAATTTTCAGTTATCGTAATTTTCAACTGGGACCAGCACAAAGGCTCACGACGTCACTTGCTTTTGATATTCCTTTGCGGTCGCCACAAGATAGCCACCGTTCATATTTTCTTGTAGATGAGAACCAGCGAGTTCGTACATCTTTCGCCAATGGTTGGTCATGTAAATTTTAATTCTAGGGATAAAGCACGCGCGGAAAAAATAACATCACTATACTTCTCGAATCGCAGGAGAGATCCGGGCTACAATTTCCCGAAAATAGGATTCTATTTTCTGGAAACTCATGATGCGATTGCTCTTCAGTTTGTCTGAAATGGATGCCTTTGTGGAGAAGCGAGATCCGAGAAATCGGAGATCGCCGTTGATTGACAAGTGAGAGACTGGGACCCGGCCGGTCACTATCACGAAACACTGACCTGGCGGGATCTGCACGAAGGATGAAGCAGGGAGACGCAGGACGGAAGCTGACAAGGCGCTGAAAGGGCAGAGCAGGCGTGGACCAACGGTGGTAGCCCAGATCAAGCGGTTTGTAGAAGATCGGAGGATTTGGATCTGGAGCCCAGATCGGGATCAGATCTGATACCGGGGCCAGATCCAGCATTGCGGATCCGGCGATGACGGCGCGCCAGAGTCCCGGATGACGCCGTAATGGAGGTAAAGGGAGGCTACAGAGCCAGTAGGTATCGATGGGATGATAGCTGGATAGAAGGATAGGTAGATAGGATGGGATCGGACTTAAGCATAAATCAGTATCGAATTTGCCTTGGACATCGCAACCGACTTCGCCTTCGCTTGGAAACGGGAACTACATTGGCCCTACGAGAAGAAGAAGAGGTAGCGGTAAGAGATCTAGTGTTGGTTAAGTCTGGATAATATATTGGTCAGATCTAGACCTTCCTAGTGATCTACCGTCAAGTGCGGATCCCAGATCCACCGGAGTTCACAGCTTGGCCGGTCGGGTCTTCGACGCTCATCAACCACAGATCCCGCTATAGGAAGCGGCAAGCATCGCAAGGAAAGGAACCCGTAAGGGAACGTAAAGGACAAGACCCCACAAAGGCAACCCCACGGCCAGATCCGAGTGCAAGACTTCTCGATCTGGAAGTACAACCGCGAGCCGCGTGAAGATTTCCGCGCCGCTCCACCCCATCCCCGCGTCTCGCCAAGACTGTCTCGACTTCAAGGCGGTGACACTTCGGAAGACACCAGAAGAGCAAGATCCAGCCCTACCGACGGGTACACAAGGTGACCCAGTTCAGCACACGTCACGGCAGATCGGAGTACCCCCTCCGTTAGTCGGTGTTCGGGCGCAGTGGTAAGCCGGACTAGCGATCTCGCAGATTTTGCTGATCCCGCTACACCACAATGGTGCGCGTGCCCGGATCTTCTGGTGACTCGGGATTTCACCGTGAGTCCCAAGAAGAAGTCAAAGTGAAGATAGAGCAAGGGGACCAGGCGTCATCGGACCTCGGATCGACGACGACGCCGCTGAATGAAGCAAGAACCGCAGATCGACAGAGTGCTGGGAGGAACTCTATCGACGGAAAGGAGGCAGATCCGGATCCGGATCTGGAAGATAAACCTCAACCTCCTCCCCAGGTCCCTTCGGGGACCCCAGTGAGTCTCGATTCACATCGAGACTCACTAACAAAACAAACTAAGGCCGGACAGAACCGGTATGCGTTCGCTGACTTCCCCGTCAAGCTTCCGACAGGAGATCCTTTATTGAAGCCCAGTTGGTAGTGGGAAGGCAAGGTGCCCGCCAAGCGGACGGTGCTCAAGGCCCCAGATCTGGAGGATGAGCCCAAGGACAGACTAGTTCCAGCCGGGATCAAGACGGAGACGCCAAACCCGATATGGAACGAGGCAGATCTGGAAGCCAGATACCACCGGAAGGAGCTCCAAGACTTCATGACCCACAATCCGATCATGCAGATCCTGCGACCGACGCAGATCGGTGATCAGACCGGACCATTGACGGCACCAGTCTCGACAGTCAATAAGCTGGAGGCGATCAAGATCCTCATGAACCTACTATGGAAAGCGGGTCTGATAGCTGGAGCGTTCGACGCGGACGACTTGTTCCGTCCAGATCTACGGATGTACCAGATGACAACGAAGGAACTCTTCGATAAGCTGAAGGTGATAGTAGGAGAGAAGGAAAAAAAACCCAGTACGACCTCAAGCCCGGACTCGCCGACGCAGATCGGCTCCACAGGTGACCGGACTTCCTCACCCTTCGTGTCGGCAGCTGAAGCGGATTCGGACGCGTCGTCGGAACCACGACGGATGTCGTTGGGCCCCACTGGCGCCGCAATGTTATAAGCCAGATCCAAAGTGTCGCGACAGAAACCTACCCGAGCCAAGGCTAAGAAAGCGTCGGGAGCAGTGGGCAATCCAGCTTCTCCCCATATCGTGGTTGTAGGCGACAACGCTACGACCTCGACGGACAAGATGGAATCCTACTTCCAGGCGGCCATGAGTCGCTTCCTTCGCGAACAACAGATCTCCATGCCAAACCTGGCAGCCAGGACTCTTCCGAATCCAGGAACCAGAGATGTTGAGATGGAGTCTGCCGGATCGGACGACTTGGAAAGGCTGCAGTGGGAGTACGACCCAGACGACTTGGATCTCCCCGCAGCGGCCCCAGCAGCAATGGCGACTGCAACAGTCGGAGCTTCAGAATCGACGCTGATCCAACGTGTCCGAATCTCTGCCATATCTGACTTGAAGGAATTTACCGGGAAGGATCAGGACGAGGACAGAGCGAGAGCGTGGATTAGCAAGGTCAAGTCCTCCTTCATGCGAGATCAAGCATCTGATGAAGAGAAATGTCTGACTCTCGCAGATCTGTTTGCAGGACCCGCGAAGAATTGGTACCGACAGCTGCCCAGATCTACGCGCAACAAATGGACTGAACTGCTCAAGAGCTTCCAGATCCAGTATTGCGGATTCGGGGTCTCGGTAGCCCGACAGTACTACCAAGCACGAAAGCGATCGGACGAGTCTGCGTTGGAATACCTGCACAGGCTTAACGTGGCAGGCCTGCGAGCGCGTCTGAAGGTTAAAGACGGTAACACCAAGGAACGGAAGGAACACGTGGACCATTTCATCGAGACACTGGGAGACCCCGAGCTAGCCGACAGGTTAACGTTGCTACGACTGTCGGATGCAGATGATTTGGAGGAAGTGCTGCGGGACCTAGACAGGGCGAAGAGTCGTCAGAAGAAGAAGACCGCCGGATCCAGCCGGTACCGGCAGAAAGCAGCCCCATCGCCAGCGCCAGCCGCATCAGCCAAGCAAGTACGTGCGATACAGATCCAAGCACCGGACTCAGAATCGGATTCTAGCTCGGATGGATCGGACTCGGACCGGGATGAACATCGCCGGGTCTACCTTGCCGCAAGTGATGAAACCCCGCCGCCAGGGGAAGAGCCGAAGACCTCGGATCGCGAACAGTCAGATCGCCGCACTCCGGATTCTCAACCCGGAGATCCGAGGCCCCGATACCAAACGGACGGCGCAGACAAGGGGCGATGCTCACACTGTGGTTCCAAGAAGCATACCGATCTAGGATGCTGGAGGCGTCTGACGTGCAAGAAGTGTGGAAAGAGAGGCCACCCGGCGGATCACTGTCTGTTCGTATGCCGGGGATGTGGAGAGCTACATGACATGGGGAAGTGCCCGATGGAGGAGTTCTACAACCAGATCCTCCAGTGGTTTGATCCAGTTAAACATGCTGGGATGCTGCCAGAGATGGCAGAGAAGATGTTAAACTAGGACGCTCGCCGGGATGGAATCCGGTACGAGCCGAGCGCTCTAGGTATTGCATTTATGCATACGTGAACAAGCCATCAATCGATCAAGCTAGCAGAAGGCCAGATCTATGTGATAATACATTTGATCTACATGGGGAACGCACTGCCGCCATATCCAGTCTTTGCCCAGCGGGTGACTTCGACAGATCGGATACCGCCGAAGTGATCGATCTCAACCCTGGTACCTCACGTGGGTACTGGAAACAACAGGACCCAGATCTCTGGTTCTCGCCTACGGAAGGGGAAAGCTTTCCCCCGAATCATCAGCCTAGTCTCGTGGCTGAATGTAAGCGAACTGGAGACCCGAGTCCAGATCTGTTGCCCGGAGAATCTAGAGGATACTGGAAGCATCATGCACCCGGGAAGTGGTTCCGGCAGGCTAAGATCACAGGGAAGATCAATAATGAGAAGGCGATTCTGCTTCTCGACACTGGCGCCGAGGTGTCTATCGTAGACACTGCGTTCGCCCAGCGAATGGGGTGTTACGTAGATAGGAGTCAGAGTCAAGACTGTGTGGGTATCGGAGATACGGTGTACTCGACTGCCGGAAGAACGCGGATCAAGATCACGCTGGCAGGATATCTGGTGTATCTGTTCGACATCTGGGTTGGTGATCTATCGGGCCAGGAAGCCATCTTGGGGATGGACTTCATGGTGCCTGCAGGGATCCGTTTAGATTTAGCCGATGGATCATTGTGTCTCCCAGACGAGGTGCGAATCCAGCTCAGCAGCAGGCGCCAGCTGTATAACGACAAGGCAAGGGTCGTTCGGCTGGATCAGCATTTGCAGATTGATGTAGGGGATTCAATGGAGATACCCGTGCGGAGGCAAACCTCAGATCAAGACTCATTGTGGGTGACCCGGGGAAACCGATGGGTGCCGACGGTGAGTAGAGGACCAGGTAAAACGCTATATTTGACGATTACGAACATCGGAGAGAAGAAACTGATCTTGCAAGGGGACGAACGGATAGCGATGTGGCTGGCCGGAGATCGGGTACCTCGACTACAAGACTTTGTGACAACTGGATCTCGTCGCTACTTAGAGTGGCAGAATCTGGCTCGGCAGGCAACCACAGACGCCAAAGTATCGGAGAAGTATCGGCACTCAGAACAGCCAGATCTACCTGCGGTAGAACGACCGGCTTACCCAACCCCGTGGGCTATACTGCGCAAGCCCAGCCCAGGCAGCGGCCAACGACTAAGATCGAGAGAGCAGATATTTGTCTTGCCCGTCCAAGTAGCTGTGGATTTGCCAGATCCAGAAGCAGAAGTAGGTGACTCAACGCCAACCCCCCAGAGTGGAGATCTCGAGTGAACCGCCAGATCAGGGCGGACAGCTTGTAGACGAAGCAGTGGACGAGTCGGAGAGCCAGAGTACGATGGGAGCGACGAGCGTCTCGAAGGAAGGTCGGGAAGAAGTGGAAAAGCCGACTCCTGAAGCGGCACCGTCGGGTCCAACCTCTGGAGGAACAACCGCTGAGGTCGCTGCCCCGGTGGAAGATGAACAGGTGTTCTATCATGAAGGAGGCGATCTCAGAGCCGAAGAAGTGGAGTCAGAGATGGCTGTGTTGCCCGAGGTCACGCAATCGACAGAGGATGTAACGATAGAAGACATCCATGTGGGAGATCCGACTGTCAACTCAGCCGAGGAGATAGATCGACTGCGACGGCTGATCTGGAGGCGCCGGCACCTGCTCATCGGAAAAGGCAATGCACTTCCCCCCGCCGCGAGAGGAATCGTCTGTGACATCGATGTGGGAGGCGCTAAGCCCATCGCACAGCGGGTGCGCAAAGTAGCCCCTCAGTTTCGGGAGAAGGTCTCAGATCTGATCAAGGGGCTGCTTGGAGCTCGGATCATAAATATGTCGACTTCACCCTGGGCCTCGCCGATTGTGGTAATTATCAAGAAGAATGGAGTGGATATCAGGCTCTGTATTGACTACCGGTTGGTCAACAGCCTGACGAGGCTCATGATATACCCGATGCCCCTGATCAACGACTTACTGGACGACCTGGATAAGGTGCTGTGGTACTGCTCGCTAGACATGGCAAGCGGGTTCTGGGTAGTGACCATGACAGACCGCGCACGCGCGATCTCGGCTTTCATCACTCCCTTCGGACTGTTCGAGTGGAATAGGATGCCCTTTGGCCTGAAGAATGCCCCGCAGATTTACCAGCGGATGCTCGACAACGCGCTGTATGGCTTCACGCGGATTCCACGATTGGAAGGAGATCCAGTGTTAAAGCAGCCAGATCCAGAGGCAAGCCCAGATCTGATACCCTCCGAACCCAAGGACGACGGCAAGAAGTCAGTGTTGGAACGCAGGTCCTATATTGACGACATCCTGATCACCGCGGAATCCTGGGATAACCTCTGCAACAGAGTCGAAGGTCTGTTAGATGTGTGCGACGAGTGGAACCTGTCGATTAGTGTGGTGAGAAGTTTCTGGGGAAAAGATCAAGTGGAGTATCTCGGACATAAGGTGTCGAACCATGGACTGGAGGCGAACCTGAGAGATCTGTCAGCTTGGACGGAGCTACCGTTGCCAGGTTCACTCCGAGCGATGCAATCCTTTTTGGGGAGCCTCAACTACTACAGTAAATTCATTGAAGATTACGCGATCTACGCCACAGTGTTATATGAACTACGGGAGGTGGATTTTGCAGCCATGAGCAAGCCGGAGAACCGATCTCGGATCCCAGATCTCGCAGTGGCCGTAGACGACGCTATGGGAGGAGTCGACGAACCTGTTGAGGCCGATCTACGTTGGATCCGGGCTCACAAGTCGTTCGCTAAGCTGAAGGAGAAGGTGGCGGCCACGCCGATCCTGCGTCACTTCCAACCGGAGCTGCAGCCAGTGGTGGTCGTCTACGCTAATGATTGGGCGATCTCGGCGGCCCTGATGCAAGAGCACGATGCGGTGTTCCACCCGGTCATGTTCGCGAGCCGCACGTTGAAGTCAAACGAGTTGAACTATGGAATCGTGGAGAAAGAGGTGTTGGCCCTACTTCGTGTTTTGGATCTGGGACATAACCTGTTGGTGGGACGCGAGATCAAAGTGCTGGCCCGCTACTCGACCCTAGCCTGGTTGTTCAGATCTTCTGGCCTACAGGGCAGGCTCGGACAATGGGCAGCTCTGCTATCCCCTTGGACCCTGGAAATCGTGAAGTGCACGAAAGGAGAGGACGAGATCCTGGGGACGATAGCTGCTACCATTACTCCCAGAGCTGACGTAGACCAAGCCTTGATCGCTATCGCGCCCCGAAAGGAACCCCGGCGTACGATCCAGGCTCCGATCCCTACGGTATACCCCGGGGAAAGTCTGTGGGTGGTAAGTTTTGACGGATCTGCCCGTGTCAAGCGTGGTGGAGGCGCTTATAGCGCGATCCTGTGGAAATTGCCCGAATGGACAGTAGTGAGGGCCCGATCGGAGTACGTGGATGGCCTGACGGTCAACGAAGCCGAATACCGAGGTCTATTGCTGTGCATGGACTTACTGGAGGGAGAAATCCAGCAACGCCTGGTGGTCTGCGGCGACTCCAATCTGGTGATCCGACAAGTACGCGGGGAAATCGACTGCAAGGCCCCCGGCCTGACACTATTAAGTCAGAAAGCGCTGGATCGGTTACTGGCGTGGCCAGATCACGAGCTGCTCCACGTCAAACGAGACTGGAACGGGAGCGCAGATAGTCTGGCGGGTGCTGCCCTACAGCGCCAAGCAGGAGTCGAAGTAGAAGAATATTCCGACTTTGAGAATCTGGTGACGTTGAATCGCCTTGGGGAGATCCTGGTGGTGAGGGAAGCAGAAGGGCATCCCACAGCTAAGATCTGCCCAGTAGCTACGAGAACGACCGACGACTCCGGACCCCACCCCCCCGGTGCTCCAGGAGGAAGTGGTAAGAGATCTGCGGATCGGGCGGATCAAGCAGGCTCAAGATGAGGAAATGTGGACCGCCGGGCTGAAGAAGTATCTGGTGGGAGCCGTGCACGACTTGTCCCCTGAAGATATCAAGTCCTACAATGCCGTCGGGTCCGACTATGACGTAGATCTGGACGGACTGCTGTTCTATTGTCCGCCCGCCAAACGGACGACGGAAGAACGTGATGGGCTGATGCGGCTGGTGGTCCCTGAAATGCTGCAGCAGGATGTGCTGCATCACTACCACTCTAGTCTCGAAGGGGGACACCAAGGGGTTGGGCGAACGTATCAGCGGATCCGAGATCATTTCCATTGGAGAGGGCTTTACCGCAGCGTACAGCGTTATGTTGGAGAGTGTGTGGACTGTGAGACGGGAAAGGGGCGGCCCACACTCCAAGGGGAGTCGCCGGGCAACATCCAAGCGACCTACCCATTCCAGGTCATCGCAATGGATCATATTCCCTCGCTGTCCAAGTCGCACAAGGGTAATACTGAGTTACTGATCTGGGTGGATCTGTTCACGGGGTATGTGATCGCGAAGGCGAGCGCCTCGAGAACCGCGCAGACGATCGCGGAGTCCTACGACGAGTGCGTGTTCAGGAGATTTGGAGCCCGTGAAGTGATCCGACACGATCGTGATCCGGGGTTTATGGCTGACTTCTTCAGATCTTTCAACAAGATCCTGGGTCAGCGACAGAGGGCTACGATGGCTTACCGGCCCCAAGCGAATGGGACGGCCGAACGAATGGTGCAGACGACCACTCGCGCGCTCAAGATGTATGTACAGGAGCTGGACCAGCGGGACTGGGACGAATATGCAGAGAGGCTTACGTTCGCCATCAACACGGCCCAACATCGGATCCGGGGAGAAACACCTTTCTATTTGGTACATGGGTGGGAAGCCCGATCTACACTAGAGGCGACTTTGCCGGTAGGCAGCACCGCACGTCGAGATCGGGAACCTCGGAGGTGGAGATATCAGATCCAGCGATACTACCAACAGGCCAGATCTCAAGTCGGTGAACGGATTAGAGAGGCCATCTCAGATCGAGCGACTCATCGCAATGAAGAAGTCCGACCACATGAGATCGAAATCGGGTCTCAGGTGTGGCTATATCTGGATCGAGTGAAGGAAGGTTACGCTAGGAAGCTGGCACACCTGTGGCATGGTCCTTTCAGGGTGACAGAAAAGATCGGAGAACATGCAGTCAAGATTGAGACTGCTGGCACAGAATACCGGCTATTCCCTGTAGTGCACATCTCCAAACTCAAGTTGGTGAGGACATTCCCTGACAGACCCACAGCTCGTTTGCTCGACCAAGGATCGGAACGTGTAGATCTGGACGAAGGACTCCTCCCTGAAGATAGCTGGATCCGCGATTTGGACGAAGATGAATATGAAGTAGAGAAGATTGCCGACATGAGAACGGGGAAGCGTACTCGGTATGGCCGGATCTATCGCGAGTTCCTGGTACATTGGCGAGGGTACGAGGACCCGACATGGGTTGACGAGGCAGATCTCAACTGTGGAGCGTTGCTACATGAGTTTCTCCGGAATCACACCAGCCGAAACCGGTTCGGGGTGATGCAGTCTCACGAGGAGTAGTGAGGAGAGACCTCGGAGACGAGTTGGTTGTGTCCGAGCGAGCAGGAGAAGATGGATCTACAGGAAGGCTGCAGATCGGAGGAAAGGGAAGTGAATGTCTACATATGAAAAGAAAGAAGAGGCGGAGCGGCAAGATCGTACAGCCCAGATCGCGATCCCAGTTGAGTGGCTGCAAGTTGTGGACGGATCGAGGGAAGGAAGAACGATAGCTACTCAACGAAGGTGGATTAATGATTATGGACGCGAAACAACAAAGGAGCAGCTAAGAAAGCGTACCCAGAGGCCACGTGGCGCTCTGGGCCTAGATCCTGATCCGGAGGTTACTCTATGCCTTGAGCCTGGACCCCGAAGAACTTGCTTTCGAGGCGGGCGATGGGGCGAGCTGGATGTTGGTCAGGCGTATCGCGGAAGTGATTGCGCCACGGATCTGTAGAATTAGCTTCATCCAAAGCCTCGAGAAGGTCAGTAGGTTCGGCCCGGTGGAGGTTGGGATCTTGGAGGTTGGCCTGACGCGACGCCAACCCCGGATACCAAGTCACGGTTTCTGATCGCTTGGGGAAATGGAGGAAGAATGGATCCAGCAGCAGATCCAGGTCACACCAGCCTTCGCGCATCGCCAAAATGAAAATCTCCAAGAAGGCCTTCCAGTGTGCGCCAGCATGCGAACGATTGTTGCGCTCTTTCTTGTAGACGCCGAGCCAGGGGTGGTTGGTTATCATAGCCGGCGTGATGACAAAAGAATGCGTGGCTTCCCAATACGATTGCAGACAGTCGGGTTCATGGGTCTGGTAACGCTGGATCGCGACCCCAAGTCGTCCCCCCACACCCTCCTCGAAGGAGACGGCGTCGGCGCCGCTAGCCCGCTCCTAAACCTCCCAAGGTCGGGTATCCAGCAGGGCTCGCACGTTGTCCTCCGTGATCAGATCCACGCAATAATCTCGAGGTGTGTATTGGCGCCAAGCTGCAGGGGCGATCCGAGGAAACAGCCAGCCGGGACGAGTCGGAAGAGCGGGAAACAACACGTTGATCAACATGGTGACCATGGCCTTGTCCGAGATTTGGTCGGCCAGCCATGGATCCACTTCCTTTTGGATCATGGCGTGCGCTTGCGCCCGCCCCGGGATGCAGAGTTCCTCTGGGCCAAACGGGGCCACCGGCCTCATCGGATCTGGAGTTTGGGGTCCAGCGGGCTGACGGCGAGGCGAAGCCGGTGCACCCCCCGGCAGGTCAGCATTCGGAGCAGATTAAGGAGCGGAACCCGCACCAGAATCGGAGCCGTCTGATCCATCCGGCGACGCGCCGGATCCAGCCACTCTGGGACCACGACGAGGAGATGCTTGTCGCCGCCGACGTTCAGCAGAGCGAGACTGGGCGAGGGCCTGCGGGGTCTGAGCTTCGAGGAGGTCGTTGGCCACTTCGGCAGTGTCGTCGTCCTCTTCCTCGTCGCTACTCGACTTGGCATCCGAGCTCTCCTTGCCACCAGATCCAACAGAACCTTGAGATCCAGAACCAGCGTCCGAATCTGCGTCACTAACGTCAGACCCCCCCCCGGTCGTCGTCTGCGAGGTGCCCGTCGTCTTGAGTTAAGTCGACGGGACGGGAGCCACTCCTACCAGCCGAAGACTTGGATCCACGGTCGTCGTCACTCGGGGAAAGGGGAACCACCCGACGCTTGGCAGGGGGCGCTGGACTGGATCCGGGCGACGCCGGTGAGCTGCGCGGTCGCTTGGAGTTCGGAGGCGAAGTGGCAGCATCGGGTCCGGATGGAGCCCGATCCTGAAGACTGACCGGAGGATCTTGTACGGAAGGACCAACAGGCGTGCTACGCAGAGAGTGTAACACGGCGGCTGGACCAGAGGAACCCACATCTGCGATCGAGATCGGCCCCACTGCCGCGGCCACAGCCGCTATTTTCTGATGTGCGAGGTCGAGATCGCGCTGGAACGAATCGCGCTCTTGTCGAGCCTGATCACGCGCGTCACGGGCGGCGTCTCGCTCGCGCTGTAGCACTCGAACCGAATGCTCCAAATCTTGAAGGCGACGCTTCGCGTCCGCAAACTCCTTGGCTGGAACTCCCTGTGCGTTCTTAGCAGTAGCCAACTTGGCGTCTGTGAGAGATACGAAAGGAAAGCGCGGTCGATGAGTTAGTAAAAGAGGTTGAGATCGAAAGGAGGGGAAAGAAGACGTACTGAGATCGGAAACGTCGCCACAGAGGCGATTGGCGTCGTCCCGCGCGGTGTCGCGATCTTGGACCGTGCGAATCAAATCGTCTGTCGAAGCCGCTTGGAGAGCCCGAAGACGGTTCAGTTCTGCCGAGGAATCGCGGCACGAGCGCTGGTGTCCCCGAAGATCTTCTTCCACGGCACCCAGTCGGTCGATAGCACAAGCAGCCGCGGCCCGAGCCGCATCTCGTTCCTGGGTCAGCCGATCCAAATCGGAGGGAGCCGCACCCGAAGTCTCGGTGAGTCTAGCGGCCCGAGATTCGGCCTGCTGCAGGGCTTCAGCGACCCGGGCTAGGCTGGTCTCCGTGAGGAGCAACTCGTGCTCGGCGTTCTCGCGCGCGCGATCCAGATCGTTCCGATCCTCTTGGAGCTGCTCGATCTCGTCACCGGCCAGCCGCACTTCTTCGGCCAAATGGTCACTCTGATCTTGAAGAACATCCCGCTCGAAGACCGCTTGATCGAAGCGCGACTCGAGGTTGCGGAACTCCGCCTCGTGTTGTCGGAGCTAAGACTCGAGTTGGACCACGGCCGGATCGCGAGCAACACTGGGGTCGCTTGGCTCTTAGTGGGCAGTGATCTCCGCGCGAAGACGCCCCACCTATCGCTGCTGTGCCCCGTAAAGACTTTCCAAGGCTCGGAGGTCGTGGGTCTGCCGGAGTAGAGTGCGAGAGAGCCGATGCTGGTCGTCGGCTGTCACGTTTCGGGAGGACGCGGCTGTCTGGAGATCGGCGCTAGCACGCGCGAGACGTCCGCGCAGTAAGGAGTTGAGGCGGCGGAGGTCGTCAGCGCTGGCTTCAGCCGGAGGAGACTGGCTTGGCGATCCTGGAGGCGACGCGGAAGACATGGAGATCTTGGACTGGCGGATCGAAAAGACGGAGCGTGCGAATAAGAATGACGCGAGGCTGGAACCAACTCCGGAGTGATGGAAAGTGCTTGCAGTGATGTCAGTTGGGTGACAACAACTACGAGTTGGAGGCGACTGTGAAGAAGCGAGATCCGAGAAATCGGAGATCGCCGTTGATTGACAAGTGAGAGGCTGGGACCCGGCCGGTCACTATCACGAAACACTGACCTGGCGGGATCTGCACGAAGGATGAAGCAGGGAGACGCAGGACGGAAGCTGACAAGGCGCTGAAAGGGCAGAGCAGGCGTGGACCAACGGTGGTAGCCCAGATCAAGCGGTTTGTAGAAGATCGGAGGATTTGGATCTGGAGCCCAGATCGGGATCAGATCTGATACCGGGGCCAGATCCAGCATTGCGGATCCGGCGATGACGGCGCGCCAGAGTCCCGGATGACGCCGTAATGGAGGTAAAGGGAGGCTACAGAGCCAGTAGGTATCGATGGGATGATAGCTGGATAGAAGGATAGGTAGATAGGATGGGATCGGACTTAAGCATAAATCAGTATCGAATTTGCCTTGGACATCGCAACCGACTTCGCCTTCGCTTGGAAACGGGAACTACATTGGCCCTACGAGAAGAAGAAGAGGTAGCGGTAAGAGATCTAGTGTTGGTTAAGTCTGGATAATATATTGGTCAGATCTAGACCTTCCTAGTGATCTACCCTCAAGTGCGGATCCCAGATCCACCGGAGTTCACAGCTTGGCCGGTCGGGTCTTCGACGCTCAACAACCACAGATCCCGCTATAGGAAGCGGCAAGCATCGCAAGGAAAGGAACCCGTAAGGGAACGTAAAGGACAAGACCCCACAAAGGCAACCCCACGGCCGGATCCAGATCTAGGCCGCCAGATCCGAGTGCAAGACTACTCGATCTGGAAGTACAACCGCGAGCCGCGTGAAGATTTCCGCGCCGCTCCACCCTATCCCCGCGTCTCGCCAAGACTGTCTCGACTTCAAGGCGTTGACACTTCGGAAGACACCAGAAGAGCAAGATCCAGCCCTACCGACGGGTACACAAGGTGACCCAGTTCAGCACACGTCACGGCAGATCGGAGTACCCCCTCCGTTAGTCGGTGTTCGGGCGCAGTGGTAAGCCGGACTAGCGATCTCGCAGATTTTGCTGATCCCGCTACACCACACCTTGATTCGAGAGATCGATGCTGGACTCAACTTCATGTCTGCTGACTGTAAAAGTCGGGCAAAAAGCGATCCCGTCATGGTGATCGTACACCCATTATACAAATGCAGCATTTTCGCCTCCAGTAGCGCTTGAGCTCGCTTTGTTTTATGTGTGGTGTTACGTTGTGCCTTGGTCGGGCACGCAACGGTCCTTTAGACAAGAGTAGGGGGGGCATTCTTCAGTCCAAACGGCATACGCACCCACTGGAAGTGTCCAAACGGACATACGAAAGCAGAGATCAGCTTCGCACGCTCGGTCATACGGATCGCCCAGAAGCCACTAGCCATATCCAGACTGATGAACCACATCGCGCTCTCGAAACCAGTCAGTCGATCGTCGATCAGATGCAGCGGGTAATTTGAAAGTTTGGTGAACGTATTCACAACCCGGTAGTCGATGCACATCCTGATGTCCACACCATTCTTCTTCAGAACGATGACGATGGGTGAAGCCCACGGCGATTCGGAATGCTCCACAAGTCCTTTCTCCACAAGTTTTTTTATCAACTCGTATACTTTCATCGAGAGGTGTGGGGTCACAGATCGTGAACGCTGAGCCACCGGCTTGGCGTCTCCATCTAAATCGCATACGACTCCTCGATCCGGGGCAGGGGCAGCATTGCCGTCACCCAGGAAAATACTGCGATGATACTTCAAAATGTTGTATTCCTCGTCTGGAGTCGTAATCCCCAGCTCTCCGACATCTGCAGTCTTGATGTCACAGCTGGGACTCAGATCCTTCAACTCCGGGAGGAGCACCAACTGATCCCGGAGCTGGAACAGCAACTCACTCCCTTCGTGGATGTAAATGGTCGGTTCTGAGTCCAGATCTTCCGCATTTGTCTTCATGCAGCGTTCATATTCCAACTCCAGCTTCCGCAAGGGTGTGCAAGGCCAATCTTGGACCGGCACGTCATCATCCTCTTCCTCGAGGATCTCGTTTGAAGGATCACACACGTAGTCGTCGTCCAGACTGATCGCGTCGAAGTATTCGTCTCCGTCGTCATCTTCGCTGGGAGGCATAGCTTCTTCCAGAGCATCGACAAAGTCACTCTCGTCATCATCGTCTTCTTTCAGACCGACAGACTGTACCCTCAATCCATGTTCCGAGCGCATTTCCGATTCAGTAGTCAACTCTTCTCGCTTGGACATCTGAGAGGACGTGCGATCCTGCTCGGCCTTTTGGACGATTCGTACCGCAGCAAATTCCGGAGTTGGTCGTTTCATCACCTGAGTCGGCCAATGGTAATTCTCCCTCTCAACACACGGAGGGTCCTGGTCCTCGTACATTTGAGTCACTTCGTCAACCCGGCGTGCCATCTGATCTAAGAAAGTAGACTCGTAGATGTGGTGTTGCCATTCCAGATCTTTTCGGCTCCCTGGGCGCACGAAACTACCAGCCATCTGGAAGGAGTCTCGTTCCTTAATCCTCGTAACCGGCGTTTGGAAGCTGAGTGTCAGATTCTTGTCCGAAATGTTTACCACTTTCACCGCAACCGGGTACGACTTGCATGCAAAGATCAATTTAGTCACCCAGCGGCTCCCTCGACCCGCCCAGATCACATCCCGGTGGGGGTTCATCTGAGCGTAGCGAATTTGCACCACCACACTCCTTCCTAGGCGCAGCATTGCCGTATAATCCGGCGTCACAGCGAGGTCTAGACCTTGAACTTTCCGGATCGTGTTTCCTCGATAGAGTCGGATTGTCTCCTCATCTGGGAGTTTCACATGTCCTTCTCGAACGCAGATGCGAACGCCCGCACAGTACATGATGTCCATTCCCAAGAGGGTATCAATCCCCTCGCCAATGTTCGCAACCCACAAGTCCAGGATGTAAACTACTCTTGGACCGATGGTGACCTTGACTTGAGCCTTGGATTTGATTACCGTGGGCACTCCTCCTAGACCGGACACTCGCAGAGGACTGTGAACACTTAATTTGAGTTTGAGCGTACGCGCTATGTCCGCACTCACCACGCTCACAGACGCTCCAGTATCCAGCATTATCGGGATACGGTGATTATTCACTGCGCCATGCACCGTCGCCACTTTCCGATCATCATCCGAGTCGTGATCCTTCCATCATCCAAATCTTTCACCAGGTTCCAAACGGAACTCAATGGGCATATCCAACTCCGGGACGTCCAAACGAGAATCATCAGAGCAAGAATTATCATCTTGAAATACAGTCATACATTCGTGTTTACCTTGTGTTCGACTCTTCAACTCGGGTCCCATATACACTAAGGCACACAATTCTGGGGGCTTCTTCGGCCCGGCGCGTTCTGGATCCCCATCCAGCGGGCTTACAGGTTTAACTGCTCTTCCCCAGCATTTCCCTCACCTCCCAGAGCTTGCTTCCAGAGTGACTTCGGCATCTCGAACGTCCCCTGGGAGTCAAAGATCTCAGCTTCTGAATGACTTTAAAATTGTCGCAAACTTCGCCGTGGAAACCTGCACAGAATTTGCACGGAGGCGTCTTGCAGTATTGAGCTGGATGTCCTTGCTGATGACATCGACCACATTGGAGCCCTGACCAACAACGATCTTCAGTGTGTCAAAAACGCTTACACGTCTCACAGAATCTGGATGTATCCGGTGGCTTGCTGAATCGGGGCGAAGAATCATTAGGTCGAAACTCTCTCGGAGGAGGTTTCCAACCAGCGCTTTCCATCGCTCGATACACTTGCGACCAATCTTCCGGAAGTTGATTTTCCGACGACCCTGTCTCCACTTCTTGATCTAGGATCTCTTCAGCCGTCTCTTGGAAGTGCACTTGCTTCTCATCTTCTGAACTTGAGTCAACCTTGCTTTGTGCAACATAGGCCTTGGCTGGACGCTTCGGGCGGAACTTCCCAGCGGACATGTAGTCCGGGCGAGATTCACGTCTGGGAGGAGGAGTCTCATGGTCATCGTCTTGATGCATCTCTTCATACTGCTTGAGCACAAACTCCAAGTCCTCCAAGCTGTGTAAGCGTTGGCCTTGCAGCGTGGAGCGAAGCCAGGAGTCCAGGAGTTTCTTCATGAACACCTTAAAGTGACGTTCCCTCTCCTTGGACGACTTCCGAAAGTTGATCCCCGCCTTGTCAGCAACCCGATTCAGGCGATAGAAGAATTCCGGCGGGGCTTCCGTCTTCTTCTGAGTCATACTGTAGTACCTCTCGGAGTCGGACGTTTTCGCCTTGCAATAATTTTCCTTGAACGCCTTCAGGAATCGCTTCCAGCTGTGACGTACATCTTCATCCAAATTGTAGTGCCAGTCTCGAGCGGATGACGGCAACTTCAATTTCATCTCGTAAATGCGCATCTTGTCGGACCAACCTCCCTGGACTGCCATACTCTGGAACTTCTCCAGCCAGCGAATACGTATCGACAATGACGCCTACTCGTTGAAGTCTTCCAGAGCCGAGGCGTTCACGTAAGGCTTGTACTTAAACACCGTAGTCCCAGCTTGAGACGTCTTCGAAGTCATTGCGTTCGGAACCGACTCCTCGAAAAAACTACTGTCCGAATCATCAGAACTTTCATCGCCCCTCTTATCCGAATCTCGTCTCGACGACCCTGACTTCCCCGCGTCCTTCTTGGGCGGGTCCGATCCTCCAGGTGGAGTACGTCCGGGTGGACCTCGTTTCTCAGAGCTCTGTTCAGTCTTCACTTGAGTCGCACTTCTGCTTCTACTCGCAGCGTCGTTCTTGACCTTGGCTCGTTGCAAGTTTCGTAGAGTCGCTTGCAGCTGTGCCGCGAAATGACCATCCGCAGTCGTCTGAGCGGCCTGCGCCGGGACTTGAGGGGTCATCGGGACTTCGTCACGAGGGTTGGATTGTGTCGTTGCTGCGCGTTTCTCCCGAAGCTGGCTTGCATAGTACTTCTGCACGTTGAGAGCAGCTTCTCGGTCCCTCTCGCGTGTCTCCCGGAGAGCCAGCAACTGCTTTCGGGTCGCTTCCAGTTCCAGCGCTTGTCGTCTCCCTTCGGACTCCAGACGAGCTTTCTCTTCTGCGACTTCCAGAGCCTGTCGGTTCTTCTCAGCTTCCAACTGCGTCTGGAAATCTCCCAGAGTTTCTTCCACTCGCTGACGTTCGTTCTGCGCTCCTTCCGCTCGCAGCGCCTCCGCAACTTCTGGGGACATCGGAGCGAAGCTTGCTAAGTTGGGTGAAATCCAAGGTAGTACAGTCTCCTTCTCGACTCTTGCACTCTGCTTCTGGACTTGAGCAATGTTCTGCTCCACTCTAGCCATCGAAGCTGCCATCTTTTGCATAAACTACATAGCTGCTTGGGTTGATCCCGTAGACTTGATAGAATACCCCAAGCGATTGGATCGCTCGGAGTGTCGCGATGTCGATCTACGACGTCCCGATGATCGCTTGGACGAACGGCGTCTTTCCCTCTCCCGGCGTCTCGAGTAATAACTGTCATCGGACTCTTCATCTGATGATGTGTCGGGTCGACGGTCTTTGCGGTGTGTATGTCGCTGGGACGTCTTAACCGTCTTGACATCTCTTTCGGACTCCGACATGTCCACATCGCCCACATCAGGTTTCAACTCTTGGACAGGCGGGATGATCGTCTGTTGGACGTACATACCCATCTCAGGACCACTCGGCATGAAACCACTAGTTTCATCACCATGTGGTGGTAACCAACGTATGGCATGTGCCCACCCTCGTACGACCACATCGAAGAGCCAGATGACTCATCCCTTGACGACAAGATTCCAGTCACGAAACTCCTCTGGGAGACACTCGAATGTCCAGAGGCTTCCGACTGACTCGGAACGGAGTTTGATTCCGTCTTCCGAGATACACTCATCTGGGCCACAGAGTTAACCTCACTGGGAGGTACCGTACTTGGTTCCGTCCCTGACGAGGCGTACAGCGGCAGCGAACTCAGAGATGGAGGCTGAGGCGGATGAGCCTGTGGACGCTTGGCATCGGGTTCACTCTGGGATGATCCTCTTGGACTTCTCGTCGTTCGGATTCCCAATGTCCGGAATTGCATCACAAACTCGCGACCCAGTAGGTCCGACTCGTAGTCATTCATGAAGAGGTCTCCTTCGGCATCCTCAGCGTGATAATCTAGTCTGGGAGGACATTCCGACTTGACTCCTTCTGGAAGCACAGACCTCCCGGAAGCCCTAGCCGTCACTTGTTGCCACTCCAGCATTTCCACACCAAGAAGTTGTAGCAAATCTGCCACTATCTTGTAGACCTTGCTTCGATGGATCTTGGACGCACGCGTCTTGAACCACTCTGGGACCAGATTTGTGAACTCTAAACCTGCTTCGCAGAACAGCGTCTGAAGTGCAGCCACACTTTCCCTCGGAGATGATAGCCCGGGTGGGATAGTCGCTGCGGTCAGATCTTGGGCCATCGCTGACATCCGTCTTTCCGGACGTAGTTCCACCACTCCGAAGTCGCCGACAGTGACCAGTCTCGGAGATATCCAGACGTCGCGAGTATTGCTGTCTGCCAACCCGCGGTATCCAGAGTCACAGCGGGCCACGTGTACTCCACAGAGGGAGGCGAGATCCTTCCAGACAGAACGCGCTCCCAACGTCGAACTTGTTCTGCGACGTAATCGCGCGCTTGGATCTCCGCAACACTCACTCCGAGGTCTCGTCGACGAGTCTCAACCGGTCGAGGATCGGGGGTCTCCAAAACGGGAACTGCAGGATCGGCTCCTGGAAGTTCCTTGACCTCCTGGACAGTCACTAAAAGCTTCTCAGCCTCGACCAGCGACGCCATATCTAGGGGATTAGCGTCGCCCTCCGGAAGCACTTCGACTTCCTCATCTGGTTGTGGAGAATCCGAAATTCCATCCACAACCAGGGACACTTCGTTCGGAGCACCTTCAAGTCTCCGAGCGGGGTCTTCCAAAATCTTGACTTCTTCTTCAGGCATTGCCAAAGCCGGCGTCTTGAGTTCTTCATCTCCCGCGATCATGCTGACCACGTCGTCCGGCAAACCTTCATCTTGCCCGTCTTCCAAAAGTGCTTGGTGCGCATCTTGGACGTCCAGTCCAGACGACGATTGCTTCAGCCGCGGCCAGTTTCTTCTTCTCCTCGGCTGCCTTACGCTTCGCATCGTTGGCCTTCCGAGCCTCTCGCTTGACTTCGTCCAAGCTCTCGGTCTCTTCCGGCGGCAGCCCCTTGTACTCGGCGCGAAGCCCGCGACGCCGAACCGCGTCCCGCCTCTTCGCGCTCACCTCCTTGCATGCTACTTCTCCGAACCATAACCACAGTTAGGAATTAAGTCAACAATCAGCACCCTTTGAATCAAACCAATATAACAACTCGGTGGAATCACTAGACAGTCAAATCCGGGCACGCGCACCAGCTGTGGCGAAGTCGGTGACAACTTTTTGCCGCCCAGGTGTATAGTGCTCGCGTGCTACCCTCGTTGGGACCTGTTCCCCCTCCAACAGTAGTTTATACTTCCAGGAGGAGAACAGGCAGGTATACCTCCAAACGAGAAACCTCGTTCGGAGTGGCGTGTATACCTTGCGTAATCCCCTTCTCGGGCCGTTTATCTTCGGCGGACCGGATTCCACCTAGCGAGTTGTTAATATATGGGTGTAGAAAATATAAGAGTACTGAGCGTGGAAGTGTACCTCCGAACGACGCTCGTACAGTTAGTGAGAAGCAGTGATCTACTAACCAGATCCACTCCCAGAGTTAAGAAAACCAATCTCAAAATATACAGAATACAATACACACAACTACCCGTCACTTATTATTTTGGACCCTCGGACGGTGGGTCAACACTCCAGTCAAAATGGGTTCTCCGCTGGGAAGTCACTGGTCAACCTCCAAACGAACCCTTACCAATATTCTTCTCTTCGACTCACGCACTACCTCCGTTTGGAGGAAAATAGACAGACCTAATACACAGTCCTATCACACAGTAATCTATCAGTAATTCCAGGGGCCAATCACTAACAAACCTCCCAGACTGCAGTTAATATGGAATGGATAAAGCTCCTCTGCAAAAGAGTGTATTCCCAACTAATAATACGGATTAGTAACGGTTCACTCCCGGTGTGCGAGCCCGGGTCCCCGTCCTAACTGTGACTTGACCTTTTTGGGGTGAGAATCTCCACACGTCCCCTGGCACGGTCGGTGTGTCTGGATGTCGACGTTCGGGCTGTCAGACCTCCGGGGGCGGTCCCTAAGAAAACGCGGTAGGCTGCTGTCCTCTGGTCCCAGGCGATATTCGCCTCGCTCCCGTGCTCGGAATTACGATGCACTTGCGGGTCTTGAGGCAAAACGGATTCTGTTATTAAGGTTATCTTGGTTTCTCTCTCTCTTTTTTTATCTTTGCTAGAAGATCTCTTCTGGAGGTCTCTTGCGTTCTGGGCGTCGATCTTTGACACACACTTTTCTTTTATCTTGATATTTGTATGGGGCGCGTCCCAGCTTCAACTTCGGGGCGCGCAATCGTCCAACACGTCGGGTCCGCATCCTCGCACGTGGGTGTGACTCAGTGGGTAACAGTGGTACTTATGTACCACACTTCGCTCTTGACACATCTCGAGATCTGACTTGACTTGGACTTTGTATGGTGACTCATCTTGGAGCATCACCCTCTTCGAGACTTCACTCTGTGACATCCCGTCACAGCTTGACTCTTGGACGTCTTCCTCTTGGACACCTTCCTCTTGGACATCTTCCTTCTCTTGGACTTCTGGACTCTTGACTTCTGGACTCTTGACTTCTCGATTCTTGGGCTTCTTCACGGGACTTCTTCACGCTTGACGCTGGGACTTCTTCATGCTGGATCTGTGATCTCCGATTGACTCGACTCTGGGATCCTCGACCGCACTCTGACTCCGGGACTCCCTGTTCTTATGTAGTCCGGAGCTTGCCTACTCTCTGGGTTTCACTCCTGTGTATAGAAACTTCCAGATCCGGGCGTGCATGTCCTGGCAGATTTGGTTCGGTCACTTCGTGTCACCATGCTAGACACTGATCCTCCGAGTCCAATACAAGTTAAATTGACACAAGAGATGCATTCGTTCATTATCGATAGTTTGGCTAGCGGAAGAAAGACCACGGTATCTCGATTGCACGATGTGATTGTTGGTATGGTTGCTTCCAGGGGTATGGTCCACCGCCCTTAAAGCAGCCAATCGTTGATTTCGTCAAGACTTGGCACCGCTCCAATACGCACAACTCGATGGCGGCGGTGATAGAGTTGTGCGATTGGCGGTTGTATGACCAAGTCGACATCAATTCTATTTTACCACTTGAGATGATAGTGCTGTGTGACTCTTGAAGCGAGGGCGGTATCCTCGCATCTCACCTTGGAGACGATAGTGAGGCACAACCTTTTCGCATTGAATTGACGTGTGCAAAGCTTGTACAAGACTACATCGAAGTACAAAGCCGAGCGGAGTGCACAACTATTCTCCATGTCGACAGCACGCGCGGGATGGTGATCCACGGGTACCTCGTTTTTTGCTATTGGGTATTCTGACAAGTGCGGCAGGTTGTCCCCACTGATCTACTTCGTCACATCACAGAGGAAGGCGCTGGATGTTGATTGGTGTCTACGCTACTCAAAACGAGTGTACCGCGACATCAGCAGTGTATCCTTTGAACCGCAGTTCTACATGATGGATGGCGATCTCGCATAATTCAATGTTTATGCCAAGGAATTGCCCCGCACGCAGATCCTGATTTGTTGGTTCCATGTGACTCAGAACATTCATCGCCAGGCCAAAAAATGCAGAGTATAAAAAAGACTTGCAACTCATCTTTGAAGAAATGTATGATTTGCATTATTGCCTGGAAGAAGAGTATCCTGCGACGAAAGAGCGCGTTTTGGCTCGGTGGCAAGGACTTCCGCGTGGGGCGCTCAGAAAATTGACGCAGCACATCATTCGAACGTGGATAAACTCACCTCACTTCTCGCGATGACAAGCCTTCGCAGTCCCGCCAGGTTGCGCGGTCACTAACAACCCTCTTGACCAATATCATGCCCGGCTGAAACGCGGGGGGGCACCAATTCAGCTGATCGATATTTTGAACAACGCAATACTAGCTTTTATAAATCGGTCAGTAACTTTCAGTACCTCAGCAGAAGCTTCAGAGCGACTTGTAGTCCTGTATCGACAACTGTATAGTCGCGGGTATATACCCGTGGAGCGGCTTCCTCGCGTCTCGTCACTAGCTGCAGATTTATACCGAGTAAAACAAGCTCAGCTGGCGCTGACAGCAACCGAAGAAATAAAGGCTCTCACCTCCATAAGATCGACCAACACTCGTCGTATGCTGATGAAGGGGATGCCGGCAGCAGGATGGGTTGTGGACACAATAAATCTGGGGTGCGGCTGCCTGTACTACGTGAAACACGCAATGTGTGTACGTGTTATTGCTGCATGCGTTGCGAGTGGCGTTCACTGTCCGGCCGCAGTAAAAATACAACGGACCTTTGTCCCCCCACGTCGTTGTAATGCACGCTCGCAACGGGTACGTACAACCACGGAGGCTAATGCAGACGTGCAATCAAGCTCGGATTCGTCTGGGGGGTTTCCTGGGCAGCAAAACGTAGGTGAGTCGAATAGCCCTGCTTCTCCCGCCTCCTCCACGCACACGGTTCTGGTCGACGACCTAGTAGAACGTGTTCTACTGGCTCAAAAACGTTCCCATGACGGGCAAGCAGAGTCTCGTGGCAATATGGTCCAGCAAGAGCTACAGCCGGCAGAAATTAGACGTTCCACGCGGCGTCGAGTGCCGACACCAAAAGGACATGACTTTCAGACAAGCAGAAAGCGATCAAGACGCTAAGAAACACCGGAGAGTACACATTAATGCATCTCATCATCAATGACATGATGCTCATAGCTCGGTTTTTGTGTGGTCCCATCCCAGATTTTGAGTGCCGAAAACCATACGCATTGGTGAACAGTACACATACTAATCTTTGGTGGCTTGTCTTTATATTTGAGAAAACGTGAAACAAAAGAATATTAATGACCTAAGCACGAATCGCGATTTAGACACACCAGTGGAAAGAGGGGCGTCTCCTCTTTCATTTGAGCCCACCCACGCCTCCCAGGAGTTGAAACCGACAAAGTTATAGGCCCTCAGAAAAATTGTCTCCCTTCCTAGAACGAAAATCGATTTTGTTTTATCGGCTGCTTAGATGTACATTTGTGCGGCGGAGCCAATGGCGGCCTCCGATTCTTCAAATTCAGAGCAGAACGTGCTCAAATCACGTCTTGAAGTTATTACCCCAAGTTAGTGACACACATATGCCCATAAGTAACAATTTGTTTTGGAAATGGATGGAAGTATCATTTTGATCCCCTTAGACTGCGGAAGCTTACTCGCTGTTTGTCTTTCTCTTTTTCGTCGCTGCACTCGTGCTGCCTTCGTTTCTTCCTCGGCGGTCGCTGTTCTCCTTCGCGGCATTTGCCATTGCTGCCCGATGCTCTCTGCGAGCTTGTTTCGCTGATTTAGCGTCGTCTTGCTGGTTTTGGCTCGGGGCAGTGTAGATAGGATCATCCTGAAACTCATCAGGGACGTACGGACTGATCTTGCTGTAGAGCTAAAACCACGGGGCTTCTGCGTGACGACACTACCATTGATTCGACGTATGTACGGGTGACTGACTACGGCTTGACTAGTGGTGAAAAACGCAACATCGGGACAGACCAATATGATTCTCATCAATCTGTACAACAACGGTGGAAGCAGTTTGCTTTGCAATGTGGATTACAACTCCTGGTGTCAAGCAGTAGCACAGTCAATGCGAAATATGTCTGCATGCGTTTAATCGGCAACAGTTTTTCGATAGCTGCATACTTGAAGTATCAAATGAACAGGCGTGCTGGCCTTTCTTCATAAACATCTCTGGGGGCACGGGAAAGTGGCAAGCGACTCGAGCCAATTTAGCACCTTGAGCAGAGAACCCACTCCACCCCCAGCACCATGGATCCAACACAAAGAGATGGCGCTATCTAAACGAACCAGGAAATCAACAACGCATACGTAAACAGACTGCCTTTCTCTCTTCGAGCCAACTTTATTCATAATCATCTGAAGCAGGTTGGGTTTTCTGCAAATCCGTTTGTCGAAAGAGGGCTGTATTTCACCACCAAAACACAAGTAAGCCCCGCCAAGAGAGGGTGTGAAAGCACATAAATGAGACAACCCAGGAACAAATGATACTAATGCGCCATTTAAAGTTATCGAGGTAATCGCGGGCCATCGTTTTTCGTACTTATATGAAGTTTCGAGAAAACGGCCGATTTGTGTTTTGAAAATCAAACCGTCACTAAGCCGAGCTTGCTCACTCAAGAACCTGAGAAGGATACCAGTGTCCTGCTACGATGTCCTCCCACCAACCCTCACCCACGCTGCCAGCCTCCGCCGAGTCTTCTGCCCCGGAGACACGCTCCACGCCTTCCCCCACGCCGTCGCTCAGTGCCCCTTCAACCGGTGCGGCGCTGTCAAGTGAGGATAGCTGTCTGCCGCAAGAAGCCGACGTCCAGCTCGCGCAGAACACCGCGGGCGCTGACTCCGTACTGAATGACGCTAGCTCTGGCGAGGAGGAGAGTGAGGAGCCAGACAGTCAAGAGCCCGACGACAGTGATGACGAGGACTGGAGTGACGACGATGGCTCTGCAGGTGAGGAAGATGTGACCGGAGAGAGCGCAGAAAGCGCAGCTGATGTGGAGGAAGAAGCCATCAGTATCAATTTGCTTGACGTTGATCTCCAGCAGTGCGTGACGAACCTGATTCGCGATGACGCGTGCGAGCGGCGCTGCCTGCAAGAAAAAGCGGGAGAGTTGGAGTGGTTGACGTGCTCGCTGGGGCAGATGTCCAAGCTGGAGAAGACGACTTGCATCCTGACGCTTCTCGGCGTGCTGGGGCAGACAGACACAGCCGAGAGACGTCGTGGCTATTGTGAACGCGAGAAGTTTCACTACTACTTACCTTCGTTGGGCGTGTGTGCCGCCCTTCGTTTGCCCGCTGCCTCGGCGTGCAGCCGCTTACCATTCAGCGCTACAAAAAGCGCGTGCGTGACAGCAATATTGCTGCCAAGTTGCATGGCAATCGGCTCAACAAGAATGCTTCGAAGATCGATCTAGTTTGGTTGGTCAAGTGGTTCAAAGAGTTTGCTGCTGCAGTCGGCGAGGTGGTGCCCGTGAGGGTGCGCATGCAGAAAACCAAGGACGGTATGGTGAAGAAGTACTACAGCCGTGAAAACTACACTCTGCTACATTTACCTGGGAGGCTCTGTACCACGAGATGCACAAGTTTGTGAGTCTCGGTTTGCGTGTTTGCGAGCCTGCATGCTCCACTTTCCGCAAGTCACTGTCCGTCCACTGCCCCAACATCAAGATCCGTTCCGCTCAGTCCAATGTGTGTGACTTGTGCACCATTTACCAGTCGAGGATGCGTCGCGGGGCTTCTGTTGAACAAGTGGAGGAGCTGGGCCAACACACGGAGTCTGCACGTCGAATGAGGTACGATGTCATAGATATCAGATTGATCTACCAAGAACTTTTCACATGACCATTGGTAACATTTTGATTTGTTGTTATCTATAGACGCGTTACAAGAAAGACAAAGCTGCCATCCATGTAAGCGATGGAAGCAGCAGTGACGTCGCAGTGCTTGTTATGGATTTTTCGCAGAATTTGACGATTCCTTCGGTCACCACCACTCCGTCTCAGTGGTATTTCTGTTCGCTGCTTGCAGTGAACGTCTTCGGAATTTTCTGCGAAAATGAGGGAGCGCAGACGAACTACGTATACGATGAATTTGTGAGTGGAAAAGGAAGCGACCAGATCAACTCAATGCTTCAGCACTTCATTCGCACCGTGCTGCTCCCTGCAGGCAAGAAGCACCTAATTGTGTACGCGGACAATTGCTCAGGCCAGAACAAGAACAATTACGTTATCAAGTTCTTTCTTGCCCAAGTTCAGATGGGCGTCTTTGAGCGTATCGACTACAAGTTCTTTGTGAAGGGCCATACCAAGAACTCTTGCGACCGTGGCTTCGGCCACATTCGCCGCCATGTTGGCCGCGCTGACTGCTGGAAGATGGACCACATCGTTTCCGCTGTCAACGAGGCAGCCACTTCAAGCAGTGCACATCTCGCGTGGGAACGAGTTCTTCAAAAGCTACAAGCCGTTCGTGACGGAACTTTACAAGAAGCTAGTTGGGGTACAGCAGTACCAGATCTTTAGTATGGAGGCGACTAAACCCGGTGTAGTGCAGTGCAAGAAGGGGCCAGATGACAAGACGGTTGAGCAGGATCTACGATGCAAGGTTGACGGGGTCCTGACAGAGAGAACTAAGGTGGAGCGGACGCTCACCCACTTCCTGGAAGACCAGAGCCCTCCGTCACTAAACGCGGAGAAGAAGACAGGCTCTTGGCAGGTCCGAGGCGTCTAACACGAAGAAAACGGACCCATACGACGGAGGCGCCTTCGACTTCCCCATGACGTAAGATCAAAGCAGGCGCACTGGGCAAGCTGGCAGTCGAATTGGGATCCTTTGAGCACGATCAGTGCTAGCATTGACGCCTGACTTGGGCTATAAATAGTTGAAGAGGTTCGTAAAATGTTATTTCAAAACTCACAGTAGCTCTATAACTGTCACACGCTGGTCCACTCTTTATTTACTGTTAATTAAGGAACATAATCAAACACTCAGAAAAATCTGAGTGGATATCCACTCGGTTAACCCTTTCACTACCAGACGTGAAGATAATTCCTCCTTTGCAGTGATACTGGCAGTCGCTGAGCGCCAATCTCTTGTGATCACATCAGCGGGTAGCCTACATGCGCGAGGACGCGTTCTGGGGGCCCACGAACTCGACTCCCAAGGGTAAGCACCGTTCTCCACTCGAGGGTTGAGCTGGTAGCGCTGGTCGTACAGCATTTTTGCAATGCTGCGCTCACATGAAATTGCGCATTTCCTGAGCCTGCCCCGGCGAAGCCTCCGCAGTGCGCGGGTTTCATGCAGCATTTCCTAATGTTTTACGAATGTTAACCCAGGTTGCGCTTACTCAGTACCGTGGAATTAATCCATATGGGACTGTCCATCCCATATTCTTCGGTCTTCCCATTACATTACTGTAAAAATAGTATTCCCAGCAGACGGATTGAAGTCACAGCTGCAGTATTTTGCCTCGATAGCGTAGCCGTTACAACTTATAACCTTGCAGAAAATATACAAACCCATTCCATAGACTATACAACCTCTTTTAACTCATATTCTTCTGAAGTTGAATCCTCAACATCTACATGAGTCACCATCAAGCCTGTCTGCGTGTGTGTCAGGTGGTGCATCGGATGGGTACACTGGACATAGGTACACTCGCCGAGAGCAGCGCTGGCAGCACCTAATTGGCCAAAATGCTGCCGACCGCAGCGAAGGCGGCCCCACCGGTCGATATAGCGGGACCGCAGGGACCGCCCTTCATCGGACTCACCAACATAGCACTGCAAGTAGTGCAGTCGCCGACGAGGCGAGCGGAACGGAGGCGTAATACTAACCGGTCGCGCAGCGGCGGCGCTTGGCTAATAATTATAATAAAACTGACATAGATAATAGTAACACCGCCGCGTAGCGGCGGCTAATATAAACACGAAGGTAGATAAGAGCGCCACCGCCGCGGAGCGGCGGCGCTCGGCTAGTCTAAAGCATCAATCAGAGCAACGAGCTGTCCGTCACGGAGCTGCCACAAGAATGGCATTGATCGAAATTCGCATTCTACGACCTTCATTGGGCATTAATGCTGAACGTCCTTCATTGGGCACAAATACCGCTGCCGAGCGGAGCGAAGGCGGCCTTCATTGAATAATAGTAATATTAAGCTGCCGAGCGGAGCGAAGGCGGTCAGAACAGGACAGGGCGATTGGGTGAGTAGTGAAGCGAAGCCGCAGGCGAGCAGCAATATATCACCCTGCCCTAACCCTAAAAACCATGCGGGACCCTGCTGGAAAATGGGTTAATGTCGAGGTTTTGCACGCCGCGCGAAGACTTCGCTTCACACGTCGATGCTAAACCTCTTTGGACGAGTCCGGTAAGCTCACCCTAATCTTACAGCGCAACGCTCTGTGCTTGATCTCGCCGGCCTTCGGCCGGCGACTTTGTTGGTTAGGGCAACTGCGTTGGATTTATGCAATCTCGTTGGTGACTCTAATCACTTCCTTTTGAAATACATGTATTATTGTGGTTTTCAAGCTTTTTGCTGTCGGTTTTAGCTGGCTATCTCGGACTGGTCCGTTTAATAATTTGGACTATAAGTGGGGTAGGGCTGTATTGTTTCGGACATTCCTCCCCGTTTTGGCATCGCCCACAACCACTAGATAATAAACCAGAGCCATCAACGTCACGCGCGACTTCGTGGCGGACGTTTTGGCACGCCGCATGATCAAGGAGGCTGAGCTGGACCCCAAGGCCGACGGACAGATCCCGATCCTGGCCCAGGACTACTTGGACGGCGACTCTATCTGCAAGGGCGAGCCGGTCTATGTGTCAGCACTGGTCAAGCGCGGCACCACGGACGTGGACATGGTGCGCGGCCAGCACCTCTTGTCTGGCGTCTTCGGCTACAAGAGCGAGGAGGCAACCACAGGATCCGCGCGACGAGCATCCTCAAGGACGAGAACGTGCACATCATGTACGGCCACCCGATCGACGGCCTCGTGGCGCACGTCGACCTGACGAACCGCAAGTTGCTCAAGCTCGTCGACACGGACCACACGCACATCCCGATGGAGTCGGTCGACTACCTGGACCCGAAGGTCACGGGCACCACGCACAACTGCATGAAGCCGCAGCACATCAAGCAGCCGGGGGGGGGGGCGCCAGCTTCACCGCCGAGGACAACATCTTGTCGTGCCAGACCTGGGAGATCCGCGTCGGCTTCATGGCCGCGAGGGCCTCACGCTGCACGACATCTCGTCCAGCGACCGCGGCCGTAAGCGCAAGATCCTGAACCGCGCGTCCGTGACCGCCGAGATGGTGGTGCCCTACGGCGAGCCCTCGCCCACGCACTACTGGCAGAACTACTTCGACGCCGGCGAGTACGACTCGCCAACGCGCTGGTGCAGGGCTGCGACTGCCTCGGCAGTATCCATTACCTGGACGCGACGGTCGTGGACGACTTCTACGAGCCGTTCGTGATCAAGAACGCCACCTTCATGTACGAGGAGGACTTCGGAACGCTCTGGAAACACACCGACGTGCTGGCGTCGCCGCCCACGGGCACCATGCGTCGCCAACATCGCTTCGTGGTCTCGTTCTTCGTGACGGTAGGCAGCTACCGCTACGGCTTCTACTGGTACTTCTACCTTGACGGCAGAGACGAGCTGGATTGCGGACATGGCTATCAGATGGATTGCGGACATGACTATCAGATGGACGACTAGAACGAAAGCTTAGTGGACATGTTGGCCTCTGAAATATTGCAGCGTGTCAACGAAGCGGGATTGAGATACGGCAAGGTTAGTGCACTACAACATATGAATGAGAAATGAATCTAACGAACGCCACCTCTGCCGCTTTGATTCCAATAAATGTGCTTTGTTTGATCAGGGGTTGAGCTCATTATCAATCCAACTCCAAGGCACTCAGCTGATCCAACTTCATCTACTTCCCTGCTTCTGACAAGAGCGATGAGTTCCCAAGAACTGAGCCATGAAACCACTGAGCCGCAAGTACAGCAGACCGTAAGCGCAGGTACACCTCCGTGGCCGGTGGAAGCTATTTGTGCTGCTGCCAGCGGCTCCTGCCGGTTCCCAGAGCGTGCCGCAGCCATTCTGGTGGTACGTGTGGGGCAGCCACACGGAAGGGCGCGAGGAGGCTGGAAGAAAGATGCCCACTTCGACGTCGCTGAGGGCTATGCTGTTGTGGTATTGCAAAACACACAAATCGTCAAATGTGGGTCCTCGCAAACAACCAACAACAATAGCCGAGCTAGTCGGCTGAGTTGGCCTGTGTGGGGTCTCTTTCGGGTCCCCAACGGTCCGGCCCAGCCGGGACAGTAGGTGTCTTGTCTTCGCCGAGTTCCAACCAACCGGTTCAACTCTCCAGAGACTCGCCTGAGCCGGGCAGTCTCCGTTCAAAACCCGTACCGTCCACCAAAGGATGGAGCAGTCACAGGCCGCCGAGTGCAAAAGCAACTCAGCTGAAAGGTTACGGTGCCCTGGGACTTACAGGCCCACCGGCTCGCCGAGTTCGGCGAGACTTTTCTCCGCGCTTGGCGAGACTGCCCCTCCGGGCCGACGTTATCTCTTGGTGCTACCTGTTGGTACCCTACAAGCTATGCCTCTCAGGTACCAACGCCTCTACTCTTCCTGAGTTCCTATACAAATACCTAATGAAATGGAGTGGTTTCGACCCCTCGCCGAGTTCGGCGACCTCTCGAGCTCAGTTGGTCCGGATACTGAGTTTATCCGGATCCTCGAACTCGACTGGTCCGGATACTGAACTATCCGGATGGTACTCTGTACCCTCCAGCCGAGTTGCCACCGTCGACCTGTTATCCTAAGATGCGTTGGTACCCTGATCCAGTGTGTGCCACAAAACTTGACGTTTCCTACACCACAACTGCCCGGTCATGTCCCGAGCCGAGCTGGTGAGGGTCCTGCCATCACTCCGGTAGTCTCTTTCAGTCTCCAACATTTCCAACGGCCTCCACACCTCAACTCGATGTCGTCGTCCGGTGTGTCCGCCGCGCCTCCGGTAAGCTCTCCATCACTGCGTGACCCCCTCTTGCTCATGTGTGCTCACCTTTGTCGTATTTTATTCCACCAGTCTTCGGTCACGGCTTCGGCCGGATCTTCAGCCGCTCCTCGAGGTGAGGGGCAGCCTGCAGGGTCGACTTCTCGGGCGTCCTGGGCTCATGGAGTCAGCAGTGAGCGGGATTCTCCCCTCATTGATCTGACAACTCCCCAGGAGTTCGACCGGGAGTCCGAGGAGTCTTCTCGCGCTTCCTCTCCTCGTCCGTCGAGTCCGCATGGTGACACCACTTCGGACACTGCTGGCACGGGCCAGTCGGACTCGGCTGGACAAGTGAGCTTGGCCTCCCTCGAGGAGCTGATACGTCAAGAGTCTCAATGTCGTCGGCAGGAGAACGGTGACTTGGCTCCGTTTTTGTCGTTCGCCTTCACCCAGCCAGTTCCGCCCGTGGATCGGTTCCAACGCCGAGCTCTCTTGGACGCACAATCGGTGACGGAACTCACTCACGTTCTGCGGGGTCAGTATTCTCCGCTGGGCTCGGCTCAAGTTATTGCCGACCTCCGCCAGGAACTCGGCACTTTGCAAACTCTCCAGGGTGACCAAGCTCGCCGACTGGACTCGTTGGCTACGGAGAACGCCGAGCTCCAAGAGAAAGTGAAGGAAGCCAACCTGGAGCGCTCGTTGTGGGAGCGTGAAGCTAAGAAGGCTTCTCCCTTCCTTACTTCTCTCCGCAAAGCCTTGGCCAAGTCCGAGGCTGCTCTCAAGCTGGCACAAGAAAGCCAAGATCGAAAGATGAAGTCGGCCTTCAAGCACTCGGCGGACCACGCTCAGAAGGTCAAGAAGCTGGAGGAGGAAGTCGTGACACTCACGAAGGCTCTTGCTGACCGTGATCATGCTTTTGCCGAGCTCCACGCTGTGTCGACCAAGCACTTCGAGCAGCTGCAGGAATCGGCCCGGCTTCTTCTGGATGGAGATTCGCAACCCCTTCGCCATGCCAAGGCCGTGATCGACCGCCAGCGCCAGGTCATCTTGCGCCAAAAAAGGGTTATCGCCAGGGATGGCAAGCTCCCCATGCACGACCCGCACATGGCCGCTGCCGCTGGAGCCGGGCTGGATGTTCCTGGGCTGAGCCCAGCTGACTTGCAGCTGAATGCTCGGCTCTGTCGGACTTTGACGATGCGCTTTCCGGAGGTGATGGATATTCCTGCCGGAGAGACGCGGGTCGTCGAGTTAATTCTTCATCCCCTCCAGGATGGGGCTGCTTCAGTACCGCAGGTGCCGCCGAGTTCGGCTGGGTCATTCCTCGGCCAAGATTCTCGCACACCGGGGTCAGCGGTTTCCACTTCCGTGGTACCGCCGGTCGTTCCCCATCCGCCTGGATCAGTGGTCCAGGGCCCTCCGAGCAAGTCAATCGACCAGCTACACCGAGCTCGGCTGGACACCTTGACTCCAGCCGAAAAGCTGCGTCGGTACTCGAACCCCAAGTCGTCGACTGCCGCTGGTTCTTATGTCAAGCCTCACGTCCCATCTCCTCAACCATACGCATGTCCGCTTCCCGGGGAGGAGGGTTACGCTGAGGCTGCTAGTCAACTGGACGAGGCTGCTCGAGAAGTTGGAATTCTCCCAGCCTCCTCTTCGCAGCAGGAGTCGGGCCCAGATAGCTCGCATCCCGCCGAATTCCAGGAGTTCACTGATGTGGACGACTCCTCTTTGGACTTCGATGGATTCGACTTGCAGCCGATCTCGTTGGTGCCATACGCGGCATCTCAGACCTCTTCGTCAGCGCCAGCGACTTCACCCGTTGGAACCCTATCTCCTCAAACTCGTGTGCTCAATCTGTCTCGAGGAACGGCTCCCTTGTCGGTCTCGGCTGAGCTCTCTAGGGTGAGTCCTGTCGACGTTGTGGTCGAGCCGGCGGCTACTTCCGCCAAGTCCGACACGGTGACTGAGTGCTGCTTTGACGCTCCCGTCGACGGCCGAGTACCCCACCTCCGTTAGGTGGGTTCCACCGGAGTCGTCGAGCTCGGCTGGTTCAGTCCAGACTACGGCTGTTTCGAGCATCGATTCGAGCATGATCATGCGTGTAATTTGCGAAAAATGGATATCGTACCTAGTAGGGTTCAAGCTGCAAGTGTGCAAAACCCGCAATTTTAGTTCAAGATGCGCGCTACAGCCTCCGCGTTACCGCTCATCACAGTGACCACACCGCGCACGGCAACATCAGCGCTGCCGCGTCTACGACGTGGAAGTATCCTACCGCATCGTGTTCGTTCAGCTGCTCCCATCAAGACAGAGTGCGTACAGCCCACCGATCACTTAATACTGTTCCTAACCTTCACGATGCTAAAGATCCCTGAGTCCGCTGCACCAGCAAACGCCAGAGCGATCGTAGAATTCGCTCCGACAAGACCAGGGCATTAATGGTCCCGACAGGTCGCCCTCGCCATGAGATCTGGAGCGAGTTCAAGTTGGTGGATGAAAACGACAACAGAGCGCTCAAGGATGTTGTCTGCATTCATTGCAGCAGCACTTTGTACAAGGCCCAACCGAGCCGCAAGATGCTTCAGCATGTTCTGACCGGATGCGAGCAGATTCCTCCGGAGACGCGTAGATATTGGGACGGCATCGACAGATCTACAAAACGACAGAGGCTAATTCGGCAGGAGCAGCAGCGTGCCAACTCTGAAGGGGCGGTGGAGAGCCAAGCAGGAGCATCGCAAGTGGCGAGCCAATGCGGTGAAGATGACGCGGAGACCAGCGGCATGCCGCGAGATCCGGAACTTTTGAAGTATTGGGACGAGATCGCAATGATGTTCTATCTTGCCAACTGGTCTTTCAGCTCGATCGAGCTTCCATCCACTCGTCGCGTCCTGATGCGGTTGTATCCTGGTATCCCCCTTCCAAATCGGCATCATCTGGCAGGATTTTTGCTGAAAAGAGCATATAGACGGGTGATGAAATCTCTTGAAGATCGCGTTGCAGGGAAGAAATTCGCTGCCATTTCGATGGATGGGTGGTCCAATTGTCATCGCCAGAGTATGATAAACGTGGTGCTGCTAATTCCCGGAATGGCAATGATGTTGTGGGCTACAAAGTGCACGGGTGATGCCGAAAAAACTGGGGAGTATATTGCAACCTTCACAAATGAAATGAAGTGCGATATTGAGAGCCGGTGTCCCGGACTCAGTGTGGTGTCACTCACAACGGACAATGCAAGAAATATGAAGAGTGCCTGGAGAATTCTGGAAGGACAACATGCTGGATTCTTTTGTACGGGCTGCGGAGCGCACACGCTGAATCTTCTGGTGAAAGATTTTATGGAGCTATCGTTTGTTCGCGATGTTGTTCGTGATGTGCACACTTTGGCTTTGTTCATCTGGTCCCACACGAACACCAGTGAGCGGTTGAGAACCGATCAAGCAGAGCACCCCTCTAACTCTCAGCGGGAGCTTGGCATCTCTGTGGTCACTCGCTGGTATTCGAATCGCAGTTGCATCCAAAACGTTCTTGACAATGAAGATGCGATTAGACGCATCATGGGTGACGCGGGGCTCCTCAAGTCATACAGCAAAACGAAAGTGGCTGAGTCAAAAGCTATTGTCGACTCCAATACATTTTGGATTCAAGGGGGTCTTGTTCTGCAACTGCTCGATCCGGTAACAGAGTGCATTGCACACTTTGAGAAGGATACATGCTCGCTCTCAGTTGTCTTCGAGCATTTCTGCGATTGAAGAACCTCCCCATTTACAACGACCAGCATCCTGGAATTCCTGCGCCGGTCCAGCAGCACTGTCGACGGCGAATAAGGGCGAGATGGCGTTTTATTCACAAGAACTCCATATAACTGGCATACCTGCTAGACCACACGAAGTCATCATTGATTTTTACCCAAGACGAAATCGTCATGCTGATCCAGCAACTGGTTCTCATCGCGGACACGTTGGGATACACGGCATTGGAGCTGGATCAAGTACAACAGCAGCTGTCGCGCTTTATGACCCGAAAAATGGAGTTTTCGTCCGCTGATAAGGCGGTATTCTACAAGATGCCACCTTTTGAGTGGTGGTCATGGATTGGGATTGGAGAGTACCCGCTAGTGTCTCTAATAGCTCGGAGAGTGTTCACTATTCCAACATCATCGCCGTCTGCGGAGCGCGGATGGAGCACTCATGGGCGTATACATTCTGACATTTGGAATAGTCTGGGGAATGAGAAGGCGCACATGCTGGCTGCCATCTACACTAATCACGACGATAAGCAGTGGGAGTCCCAATTGAGTTTGAAGCGGTTCTCGGAGGTCAGCATTTGTGGGGTGGAGGAGCGGACCCTTTTCGGAATCCGAACATGGAAGTTGATTCGCAAGATGAAGCTATGGACGACTCCGACGAAGACTCCGAGACATGCTCGAATGATGGTTGTTGTGTTGAGTGGGAAGACGAACGGGTTGAAGGCAGCGACGAAGACTTCGGTGAATCGGGTGATGATTCAAGCTTCGCACATCCAGCTCAAGATGCAGCGCGTGATGAAGACGTGCAGGTTCTTCAAGTGCGGTATGAAGTTACCGCGGATACGAACGAGATTATATTCACTTGCTCATCACGTCGAAGCGTCCAGAACAAGCTTTTAAACAGCATTAGTTTTCGTATCAACTGTAGAACCGATAGGTTTTCCGTATTTAGGTCTACAGAGTTTCGTTGCGTGGAGTATCTGTTGGAGGCGATCTTTGCGTTAGTTTGTTGGTATGGAGTCCGTTTTACGTGTTAAGTGTGCTGCATTTTACCTAAGGCTATTTCTGTAATAAAGGGCTGATGAATCTGCACGAAAGTACTTTCGTGCACTTTCGAGCACTGCACGAAACAGCCCTAGTCCAGACCTCGGGACCTATTGTCGACTTCGGGTTCGGCTTCCTCTGGGCAGACTCCTAGCTCGGCGGTCGCTAGCTTGTTGGCTTGCTCGTCCCAGCCTAAGTCTGTGTCGTCCGGGGTTCGGGCCTCTTTCTCTTCGTCCGCGTCTTCCACCGTGCTGACCTCGGCTCCTATGGTCTCCTTCACATCGAGTCGGCCAACTGTTCCTCCGGCGTCGGTCGTTATGACTTCTCCGTCGGGTCGGCCGATCCGTGCCAAGGCAGCCACGGCTCGAATGATCAGCGCGCACTGTTTGGAGGTGTTGGAGACGCCGGATTACGTTGTTCTCGGCTCTGGTCATTCGCCTGGTTCCCCAGACTTGCTTGACTCGGCTGGTGATCCCTCGGCGGAAGGCACGTCGGCTCACCCGCTTTCTGTTTCAGATGGGTCGTCGGTCGCCGGATCGGAATACGAGGATGGAGCGAACGAAGATTCTGCCGACTCCCCTCCGCCTGCTCCTGTGAAGTCGTCGGGCAAGCGTCGGCTTCGCCGGGCTCACCGTCGTTCGGAGGATGAGGACGATGACTCGGACAACGTTCTGCTGAGTTCTCTTCGTCCAGGTAGTTCGATTCCTCGTGGAAAGGTGCAGAGTTACCTACAGGCTGGCCGCCATCCGCCTGGACCTCCCGCTGGGTCGGCTGGTGATTCCGAGGATAGTTCCGGTGCTGCACGCTTGCTGCTGAAGAAGCGCAAGCGGAAGCATACGCACAAACACAAGCATCGGCACCGGCCTCGGTCTCCCAGTCCCGCTCCAGCTCTATCGACTCGCCAACCCCAGAAACCCAAGAAACGCCGGAAGGACTCAGCTGATCCGCAGGCGGGGTCTGGTTCAGTTCCGACGCATACTTCGCCGAGCTCGGCTCCGACTGCGGCCAGCTCGACTGGGCCTGTCCGGATCCTGTCTATTGACTCCAAGGCGCATGATCGTCCTGAGTTGCCGGAGGTTTTGCGCGTACCGCTGTCTCGACTTCGTACCCGTGCGTCTCAAGCGGCTTCTCGCGATTCGAGGATTACTCCTCAGCTGGCCCGGTTACGGGACCTCAGGTTCGTGCATTATGGATCGGCTCGATGCTGGAAGGCTATTCTCGCAAACCAGACTGGGCAAGTGTCGATGGATTAGTCGTCTGGAAAACCTCGTGTCCCGGCGACGCGATGCTGTTTCGACGGGATCACGGCTTTCGCGGATGTGTACAACCCCAGCCATCCGGCCCAGCGTCTTCGCCGACTTCTCCCGGACTCGCCGTTCTTCCTCCCACCCAAGGCTCTGGAAGATGCACGGACTCGGCTGGCTCACTCGACCAAGCCTGTTGGTTTAATGGAGAAACTGGCTGAGGTGTTTGTCAAGATCCGCGGGGAAATTCCCGACTCGGCTGGAGGGGCTCCGAGCTCGACTCGCGACGACCACCCGACTCAGTTTTTCGTAGCGTTGTATGAGCGGGGTCATTGGTTAGTGGAGTCAAGCGTGATGATGGGGTTGCATCCGGCTTACCATGAAGGTAGCACATATGATGAGGTCGCCGAGCTGCACGCCCTTTGGCTCCAGTATCGTCTCGCTCGCAAGCGTCGGAGTGATGCTCTCCGGGCTTTGATGACTTTCCTCACTGAGGATCTCTACTCGGCGGTGATGAAGAAGTTAAATGGACTTGCTGCTCAGGAAGCCGATGCGGAGCTCTTCTTTGAGCCGTCGGTCCCGTTTTACCCCCTGGTCAACCTCTCGTGGATCCCATCGGGCAAGGATTGGTGTGATGCGGCCGAGTCGGTGGATCGGTTCGAGACTTGGCGTACTTGGTGGCTAACCGACCCGGCGGAGCATCCGTTCAACACCTGCTTCCGCACTCGGAACCTGGAATTCCAAGTCTTCGCCTCCAAGGGTGTTGACCCCCGTATCGTTGAGGACTCGGTGGAGGATGATGTCGACTTGGATGAACCTGCTCTACCTCAGATCTCTTCAGGTACCAGGATTTCCGTCAATCGGGAAGGGATTCATATTTTCGAAGGATGTGAAGAGGGGGGGCTCAGCTGGTCGGCGGATGACCCGGATCCAGTGTCAGGTGGCGATTCTCCTAATGTGCGTGGCCCATCTCCGAATCTACGAACTCCGACTCGGCTGACACGTCTCCACAGGCTACGGAGTCGATGAGCGTATTGGCGGATGTTGCTTCAGCGGCGACCCTTTCGGGTCTGTCTGGTTCACCGGGTGGTTCCCTTCAAGCTTCTGGATCTCCGAGCTTCTGATCTTCGACCGCTCTCTTTTCATAATGGATGCAGGTAATACATGTTGACGCAGTAATAGTCTTCGACTCGACTCAGCCTGTTGTCTTCACTGAATCGGCGGGTTCTTTGATTTGACGCAGTATCTTTCTTCGACTTGACTCGGCCTGCTGTCTTCACCGAGTCGGCGGATTTATTCTCGTGGAGTGTTAGTCTTCGTCGGCCACTTGCACCATCTGCAGCCGGTTCGTGCGCTTCTTGTTGCGAAGATAATCAAAGAGCAGTCCTCCACAGGAGAGATTCGACAAAGGTTCCCAACTCGGCTCCTCATAGCCTACCCACTTGGCCTTGAATTTCCGCTGAGTCTTTGCCGTGCTCGTCGAGAGGGGCAATTCATCGTCTAAAATGGCTTCTACTTCGTAGCGATCCTCTCCTTCTTCTGGTTCCCAGCTGTCTTCGTGTAGTAATTCTTCGTCAAAATCAAATCGCTCGGCTTCGCTGAGTTCTGGTCTGAGCCGAGTTGTGGGTCTCTCCGCACTCTCCTTCACCGCCTTTAGTCGTGACACATGTACCACTGGGTAGAATCGATATCCGCTTTTATCTGGCAGTTCGAGCTCGTACGCAAATTCTTCGACCTTCTTCTTGATCCTGAAAGGTCCGTGCCACCTGTGAGCCAGTTTCTTGGTCAATCCGGGTTTCACACGTTCCATGAACAACCACACTTGGTCGCCCTCCTTGAACAGTGACTGGGTTGACTCGACTGACGGTTCTTCCGAGTCTGGTAACTCGGCGGACGTTGCCCCAGACGTTGGCAACTCGGCTGAGGGCCCCTCGGAGGTTGGCAACTCGGCTGAATGCTGATCCTGTATCAGGATGGCTCTCCTTTCGACTCGGCTGAGAGCTTCATTGTGCTCTTTCGCTCTCCTTGCTTTCTCCTTCAGTTGGAACTCGGCTGCTAGACGTAAGGCTACTTCTCTCTGCCGGTTGCTCTCTCGGCACCATTCTTTGGCCCCGGTCGAGTCACTCTGTCCTCGGTGCCCCTGTTTGACTGACTCAGTCATCGCTTTGAGCGTGGATCGGGCGTCCCAGCCGTGAACCGAGTAGAATGGTGTTTCTCGCCGAGTTGAGTCCCTTGAATTGTTGATAGCGTGTACCAGCTTCTCGGCTATATCATCCCAGTCGGCCTGCAACGGATCTTCCACGTATGCCCGTACTGTCTGGATCATCGTCTTCGCGGATCGTTCTTGTTGGCCGTTAGCTTGCGGCCGGTAGCTAAGTGTCGCCCTCGATCTCGACTGCATCATCTCGGAGAACTTCTGGAACACTTCGCTCATGAAGCGAGGGTCGCGGTCACGCCGTATCAATGAAGGTGCTCCGAATCGGCGGAACACACATTCCTCGAATACCTTGGCTACCTCGAGTGCCCCTGTCTCGCTCAGTGCTTTCGCAATCACAAAACCCGTGAAGTGATCTTGGAACAACAGCAACGCCGTGTTTCCACGTGTCGTCTTGGGCAGCGGGATTACAAAGTCGAGTGACACGATGTGGAATGGTCGTTCTGACACCAGGTTTCCTGGAGAGTATCCTTGAAGATGCGGCTTACTCTTGCTCGTGCTGCAGTCTTCGCATGACTCCACATGTTTGATCGTATCTGCATAGAGGCCGATCCAGTAGTAGTCGGCGCGAACTCGGTGGTACGTTCTGACGATGCCTTGGTGTCCTCCCTCAAGGGAGTTGTGACAGTTCTGCAGGACCTCATCGATCAGCGTTGTTGGTACTACTAGTCGGAGCTTCAACTCGTCGTCAGTCGGCTCACCTCTTCCTCTTCGTCGACCGACATAGTATAGCAGTCCTTCTTCACTGAGGACAAAGTGATTGGTCACTTTGCCGGCATTGTACGCTCTTCGCCGAGTCAGCTGGTCGATCTGGCCCCCCAGGTACGTTTTCAAGTCGGCCCATCTGCACTCTTCGTCCTGGGCCTTTGAAATGCGGTTCCGCCTCTCGGCTTGGACTGCTACGGGGTCGACGTCCTGCGCACTCGGCGTCCATCCTGGCTCGGCAGCAGCTTCCGCCGGATCCACTACTCTCTGTGCTTCTGGTGCTTGGTATGATACTTCGTACTCGTTCCTTTGGTCCTCTCGTGGCTCTCTAGTCGTTTCTTCTGCCCCATGTGTCTCTTGTAGCTCCTCATCCGAGTTACCTTCAGCCGAGTTACGTTCCGTCGAGTTTTGTGTTTCGTTATCTTCAAATCGAACTCGGCGTGCTTGGTTCCGTGTTACCGCCGTAATGTTCGGCGCTGTTTCTTCAGCCTTCGCCGAGTAACGGTCCACATACAGCACTTCCTGGATCCTATTTAGCACGCGTAACTCGGCTTTCCGCTCGGCATTCATAATTACACGCCCGGCCTTGGCCTCCAGAGCCTCCGTAGCAAGGGCATCTGCTGAGGCGTTGTAAGTTCGTAGAACGTGCAGGTATCGTGTCGAGCCGAGTTGCTTCGTGAGTGCTTTGTGGCGGGCTAGTTCAACCTGTAACGTATCCTTCTTGCAGGCGATCACCCCCATGGATTGCTGGATTGCAAGCCGCGAGTCTCCGACTGTGATCAAGTCGGTGATGCCCCGGTCCAATGCCGCCGCGACACCATGGTTCATCCCGGTGTACTCGGCTATGTTGACCGTCGTGGACGAGAGTTGCGCACTCGCAGCAATCTCAATGTCCCAAGTTGGTAACCGCCACAGAATCCACGAGCAACTGCCGTAACCTCCGTTCTTATCTGTCTTAGCCGAGCCGTCAAATGACAGGACATGGCCCACAAAGTCGCTGGGCACTCGTGCGTAAAGCAGTTCTGGATCCATACGAACGCTAGCCGAGCCCTTCAAAGGTGGGGCGATATGAGCCAGTGACTTATCCAGCCCGATGGATGGCATAATAGACGCCTGGAGGAGCTGGGCGAAGTCGGCGTCTCGCTCCCGGGCTCGCTTGATGATCAAGTGATGCGGTGACAGCAGCACAGCGAAACTCACTTCCCGGCCGTACAGGGATTTTGAGTTGAATACCCACTCTAAGGTCGAAAATCGGGTGTAGACGTGAATGGTCTTGCCGACCAGCAGCGTATAACAAACCTTGAGCAATTGCAACAGCGCCAGTACTTCCTTCTCGGCGGGGAGGTATTTCACCTCATTATCTTTAAGCACCCGACCGCAGAAACGAACTGGGTGAAGCTTGTCATCATGGAGCTGCATCAGGGTGCTACTTAAAGCCCACTCGTTGGTTGGCGAAAAGCATGACGTGGACGTCTTTCGCCGAGTCGAAATGGCGAAGGATCGGAGTCTCTACCACCTTCGGCGAATGAAGCCCTGGCTGCCAATAAATCAATGCTTGACCCGAAATCGTCTTCCTTGAGCTGGTAGAGGACTGCGCCATACACTGCCAGGTTCTGAATGAACCGGCTGTAGTAGTTGAGTGCGCCCAGGAAAGCCTGCATCCCTTTCTTGGTTCATGGGAACGGGATCTCGGCTATCGAGGTCAGCTTCTTCGGGTCTGCAGAGATTCCCTCTGGGGTGACCACATGCGATAAGAAGTCCACTTTCGGCTGCACAAAGATACTTTCTGTAAAGCTCACGCTGATCCTGCACTCGGCGAACAGAGTGAGGAGGCGATCCAGGGTCTCCAAACAATCATCAAAGTCAACTCCACCTAAACAAATATCATCCACGGAAGATCGTCGTCCAAACACCGGCACATGACTCGACTCGTCGGGTTCTCCAGACGAGAACATGTCTCCGTCCGGTCCGTTAACCAAAGCTTGTACTGGGTCGGAGGTGGCCAACGCTGAGTAGTCGGCTTCGAATTTCGTCAAAACACCCGGTCGTTCGGTCATAGCCGAGTTCCGAGATCGCTGAGCGGTCATAGCCGACTCGGCCGAGCACATTCGCTCGGCGAAAGCTGTCCAGCCACCCTTGGGTTGGACGTAGCCCCACAAAGCATTGTCAATCAAACGTTGGTAGATCACGGGTGCATTCTTCAGGCCGAATGGCATGCGCAACCACTCAAAGTGCCCCAGAGCGCACACAAAAGCTGAGATCCGCCGAACTCGGCTAGTCATCATCACCGCCCAGAATCCACTTGCTGCGTCGAGAGAGCAGAACCACAGGTAGCTCTCCAACTCAGTTAGGAGATCGTCCACCAAGGGCATAGCGTATTCCAACGCTACCGTAATCGCGTTGACCATCTTGTAGTCGATGCATAATCGAATATCGATGCCATTTTTCTTGAGCACGATCACAATGGGTGACGCCCAGGGGCTGTTCGAGAACGCCACCAGCCCCGCCTTCAGCAACCCCTTCAACAACTCATACAGCTTCTCGAGGTGCTTCAGAGGAACTCGGCGGGCGCGCTGCTTGATTGGATCGTGGTCTTGGACGTCAATGTCGCACACCACTCCATATGCGGGAGGTGGTAGGGCGTTTCCGCTGGAAATCATGATATTGGCATGGCGTCGGAGCACCTTCACAAGCTTGTTGTATTGCTCAACCGAGTGGGTCGATGACCGGACGTTGTCGCCGTCATAGTCGAGTACAGTCGGCTCGGCGGTCGTCAGATCTGGGAGGAAGGCCAGTTCATGGGCGAAGTCATCCAATTGGATACGCGTGGGCGTATGTTCCCAGCCGCTCCTTCGCCGAGTTGCATTGTCTTCGTCGCCAAACTCAGTTGACGGGGTGTCACCCCTGTCGTCGACCGCGGTAATCTGGTACCCTTCCTCTCGCACCAGGTCGGTGAGGGCAGCTAGGAACCGCAACCTCAGATGCTCGGCCGGGTCTTCGTCCAGCAAATCATCGTCGATGCTCAGTAGTCCCCACTCGGCCGGTGATGTCACGGCGTTGGCGGCCGCAGCACTCCTCACTTCAGCTTCCTTGCATAAGGCTCGCGCCTCCGACAGAAGGTCTTCCACCTCGGCTATCCGTTGTGTGGCCTGCCGGAGGGAGAGGTCCGCGGGTTCCTGATCCGCCTCGTCTTTACTTTCTGGCTGATTTGTGTCCAAAGATCCAGCTATGCCGGGATCCCACCCATCACCCCTGTCTGGGGTGGTGGTCGGGCAGCTATTGCCGAGAGGCGGTGCCCCATGGTCAGCTGAGAAGCGCACCCGGTCATCTGCCCCGGTCACGGAGTCACTCGGTTCACTTTCGTCGGACTCGGCGTCGAGTTCCGATTCGTCTCGTGAGGCCGCCGAACTCGGCTGGTTGTGCTGGGGTTGCTCTGTCTCCGCTTGGAGTCGTTCGAGCCGCTCCCATTGTTCTGCACATGAGAGTCCGCAATGGTGAGCTCCGTCTGCAGTGTCCGGTCGTTGTCGGATGCCCTTTGGTGTCTCATAGTCGAGTCGATCGACAGCTGCGGGTTGGTGGCTCAGCCACTCAGCATACAGCCGCTGTTCTTTCTTTAACAAGTCGCGATCGATAGCCGAGTCGTAGGCTAGCACCTACCAGTCTCTGTACTTCGTCGAGTCCACACGCACGTATCCTTCGGTGAGTGGTAGAACTTCATGTAGGACCCACTGAACCACGGGGAAATGAGCGGGGCATGAAACCGGCTTTTCACCTGTGTTGGTCAGCAAGACTCGGCTGGGCCGTCCGTTATGCGTAAACCTCACAGTCGGCACCAGCTTGTTGACTCGCCGAGCCCACAATTCATGAGTGGTAGCATCCGGAGGTCGTCGCTGTAACTTGAACTCGGCTGTGAGCCGACTTGCGACGTCCACGGTTTCCGTCGGCCCCCCGCAGATGGTGTTGCCATACTCGGTGTCCTCGCGTGCACTAGCTGATTTGATCAGGTTAATCTCGATCTCGTCGGGCAGCTTAGCCTTCGAGTTGTACAAATCCAACCTGATCCCAGCTGGGATCATGAAATCCGTACCCAGGATCACATCCACCCCGGCGTGATGATCCATAATCCATACCTCGAACTCGTAGACAATCTCCCAGCCGAGTGTAACTTTCACCATTGCCCGGATGGTCGTCTCGACTTCGGTCTTGCCAATCCCTCGTACATCAATATTCAGATCAGCGCTCGCCAGCCGCTTCAATCGCAGCTTCCTAGCAAACGACTCGGTTACTGCCGAGACGTTCGCTCCTGTATCCAGCAGTATCTTTGTTTGTTCGTTGTTGACCGCTCCCATGACCAGAGCACGCATTCGAATTCGGCGATCAAACTTCCGTGACGACCACCAGCCGAGTCGTTCGCCTGGTAGCAGCTTCAACTTCGTGGACTCGCCGATCGTAACTGCTGATCGTCGGGTCATAACTGCACTTGTTATGGCCTGTGCTGAATCTTCTGCCGACTCGGCTGTCGCATCGCTGTCTCCCTCTTTTCCGCCGGCCGCATCTTCACTCGACTCGGCTGGCGTGCTCTTCCTCTCTTCGTTCTCCTCTCCGTTCCGCATATCTTCTTCCTCTCCTTCTCTCCCCTCTCCAGGCCGTTCTGCTTCACCGACAAAGGCGAACACATAGTTCGCCTCGATAGCTGTCGGCTGAGCTGACTGTGGCGGCCCGCTTATACCCAACCCAGTCAAAGTTGGCGAGCCGCCTAGTTTAAATCACCAGGCGAGTAGAGGTCTTGGAGGTCAGCCGGGACAAGGGATTTGTCGACCGACGACTTCACGAACTTGGTAAGTTTCTCGAATCGTTGGAAGAGCTCACAACTTCCCGCGTCGTGCACTTGCGTGCAGAACTTGCATCGCCGCCTGCAGAAGTGGGCATCGTGGCCGTCCGCACCATAAGCGCCGCACGGGCCGTACCGCCGACGTTCGCCGGACTCATCGCGACGGGGAGGATATCCCCTAGAATCAGATCGCCCAGGGGATCGCGGAGCCGAGTTCTGGCGAGCACCGCTCGAGCCTCCCCTGTACGACGGACGTTTCGACTCGGCTACCGCTCCAGCGTCGATGTAATCAGAGCCTGAGTCGGACGACGACTCAGCTGCGGCATCCCTGTCGCTCCCTTCGCTAAAGGAATCGTAGAAGTTGGTTTCGTGACTAGCGCGACGTTCATCGAGGGCGGCCCTGAGGTCTTCAACGCTGGCATCGGCCAGGGTGACTCGACGTTCGCGTTCTTCGCTGCGACGTCCACGACGGTCTTCACGTCGGTCGCGTTGATCGTCACGACGCCTTTCCCGGTAGCCATCACTGCGTTTTGACTCGCTGCGTCGGTTTCCATCATCTCGGCGTGACTCGCGAACTCGGCCAGTCGCTGTACGGTCTCGCTGCTTCTTCCTCTTGTCGCTGAGCAGCTTCTGGTTGATGATCTTCTCCACCCACTGGATGTCGCTGAGTCGCTGTGGGTGCAGTTGGTCCATCACAGCGTCATCTCCGCAGTGCAGCAAGAAGTGCTCAACGTGGCTTGCAGCTTGAGGACCACCGGCTTCATACTGGATCTTCGCCGCTCGCGCGTACCCGTTCAGCCTCAGGAGGAAGTCGCAAATGTGCTCGTTCTCCTTTCGCCGAGCTGAGAAGTAGCGCGTCTGAGCCGTCTGGTCACACTGTGAACAGTAGTAGTCCAAGAACGCCGAGCTGAGCAGACTCCACTTCAGCTGAGTCTTCTTCGGGAGCTGTCGGAACCAGCTCTTGGCCGCTTTCCCTAGGCTGAGCGAGAACGGTTCGCACCACGAGTCGTTGGGCATGCGAGTGCATTTCATCTCGTAGATGAACCGCTTCAGCCACTGTAGCGAATCTTCAGACCGGTTGCGCTTCCCCTCGAACACTGCGATCTTGTCCAGGGGTGCGTGAGTACGCACTTCGAGGACGTTCGAGCGGTTCCTATCTGAGTCTTCAAGACTCAGCTGTTGGATGTAGTGTCGGGGGGACTCGGCTTTGGCCTCCCAGGCGTCATATTCGCCGTCGGACTCGGCTGCATCAGCCAAGTTGCGGGACTCGTCGAATTGAGTTGACCCCCGAGATGGCGTGTACATGTCGGTATCCCCGAAGTATGGAGTACCCCCAGAGGCGCGAGATTCTTCTCGGCTGCGTTTGACGTCCGGAGTTTTCGGCAGCGGGATTCGACTTGGATCGACTGCCATAGCTGCGGACTCGGCTACTGGTACTGAGAACTCGGCTGTCGCGCCCGCCGAGTTCGTGGACTCGGCTAAGCGCGGTACCCGTGGTCTGGGGACATCGGGTATGCGCTCGAGCCCGAATGCAGTTCTCAGTTTCATCTTCCACTGCATGACTTCGTTTCCTGCGGCCTTGAGCGTCCATTTCTTCTGTTCCAGTCAACTGGGTCGACCCATGCAATGGAAGCCCATCGCTCGGAGGAGGGTCGACGTCTCGTAGACCAGCCCTGGCAGGTCGGCGCTGCTCACCGGGTGAGTCAGCTCAGGACCAAGTACTGGCCACTCAGCTTGCGCCATCGGCTTCGGTTCAAACTTCGACAACCATCCGCCAGTCGACCTCATGTCTTCGCCCAATTTGGCCAGCACCTTGTTCGCACTCGGCGTGTCCGCATTCCTTGTAGCACGAGGGATTCGCGGCGGACGCTGGCTAGGGACCACATCTTGTTCATCGTCGTCAGCGTCCTCGCCGAACTCGGCTACGAGGCTGCGCTCCACTGGGCGCGGGGTTCCCATCTTGGTCACTTGAAGTGACATTTCTTCCGCATCTTCCTCTTCATTCATCTCGGACAAGAACTCCTCTTCTTCGTCGCTCTCGCCCTCCTTCTCTTCACCTCCATCTTCACTCATATGGCCTTGGTCGTCGACGTCTTCGAACTGGACCCTCGGCGTGTCGTCTGGCGTCACAATCGCCGCCGCCACACTCGCCGAGTCCGATCTCGACGGAGTCGGCCCCCTGGCTCTCCCAGCCGGGCTGACGCTCCTCGAGGACGATCCCTTGGCCATCTTCTCTCTCTTCTTGTTCTTGACTTGAACTTGGTTAGCTGGTACCTAACAAAAACAAGCACACCCCTGTTCCCGGGTCGAGGCACCAGTTGTGGTATTGCAAAACACACAAATCGTCAAATGTGGGTCCTCGCAAACAACCAACAACAATAGCCGAGCTAGTCGGCTGAGTTGGCCTGCGTGGGGTCTCTTTCGGGTCCCCAACGGTCCGGCCCAGCCGGGACAGTAGGTGTCTTGTCTTCGCCGAGTTCCAACCAACCGGTTCAACTCTCCAGAGACTCGCCTGAGCCGGGCAGTCTCCGTTCACAAAACACGTACCGTCCACCAAAGGATGGAGCAGTCACAGGCCGCCGAGTGCAAAAGCAACTCAGCTGAAAGGTTACAGTGCCCTGGGACTTACAGGCCCACCGGCTCGCCGAGTTCGGCGAGACTTTTCTCCGCGCTTGGCGAGACTGGCCCTCCGGGCCGACGTTATCTCTTGGCGCTACCTGTTGGTACCCTACAAGCTATGCCTCTCAGGTACCAACGCCTCTACTCTTCCTGAGTTCCTATACAAATACCTAATGAAATGGAGTGGTTTCGACCCCTCGCCGAGTTCGGCGACCTCTCGAGCTCAGTTGGTCCGGATACTGAGTTTATCCGGATCCTCGAACTCGACTGGTCCGGATACTGAACTATCCGGATGGTACTCTGTACCCTCCAGCCGAGTTGCCACCGTCGACCTGTTATCCTAATCTGCTTTGGTACCCTGTTCCAGTGTGTGCCACAAAACTTGACGTTTCCTACACCACACTGTGTTCAGAGAGAAATGCTTGGCCAAATTCACGGAGGTGTCTACTAGCCCCGATGCGCTTCGACGGCCTATTCAGCTCCCTGAAAACGGAGCAGACATCTATCTCAAGAAAGCGCGCAATTATTCACAAGAAAGATACGTGCGGCTGTCATCTGAGAACTTCGCGGCGACACTGCTACACCGCTGGTGCCTCCTGACACAGTACGACCTAGCTCGCTTGGGTGACTTCTGCTTCGAGGCATTTCTATACGTGGAGCGTGCAGCGGCGCCGGAGTAGTTCCACCGCGCTACAACGCAGCGTGTCGAGAACGCAAGAGTCCAGCGGATGGCCGCAAATGCTGTCAGCTTCGGAACTATCACTGCGCACCACCTTGACGTTGTACCTGCGAGGCGTCCGGACAATACTGCCTTTGAGATCCCTACGGACAACACCACAGCTCAAGCGATCGCACTCGATCAACAGCGTGAAGATATACGTCGGGTCGATGTTGCAGCTGAAGCAGAACGGCAAACTGGTGAGGTGATGATACGCCCAAGCGGGTTGTGGATGCCTGTCGAGGTGGACATCATCTCGTTGCGACGCGCGATCGGACTACCAGACCACGACATCTTCACACAGGGCATCTTCCAGCCCAACCATGCCCGGTACAGATCATCAAGACGACGAGTCGATGGAGGAAGTATAAGAGTGTAAAAAACCAATAGTCCAGCGTACACACGTCAAACCAATGTATTTGAAGTTACTCTTGTGTTGCGTTTTGACCACGCATAACGACGGTAAGCATGTCGACCATCCTGGGCCGTCTCATCGAGGAATACTAGTTGCTCCGCGAACGAGTACAGTGGCGGTAGTTTTCGTCGATATATCTCGATTTCCGCAGGAACGGCTTATCGGGATGCCTTCTCTAGCACCTTGCGGCTTAGATTAAAGTCGAAGTTGAGGACCCTACACAGTGTTGATGGCGATACATTCAGGAGCGTCGGAAAGGTCTTGATATTGTATTCACGTAGCTCTTCAATGTAGAATGTGGGATGATCTTGAACATACTTCTCAACCGAAGCTAATACGTTTGCAGGTCACCGCGTGTGTTGCTGCTGCTCGCAACTGTCGTTCATCGTTCCTTGTTTCAAGAGGAGTGCGTACCAACGTCGAATCGTCTGTTCCTTTGGTCCAAGAAGCTCGGCAACGTGGTCAATAGGGACTCCGTAGACGTGTACCAACACGACCGCTCACCAGCGGAAGTCGTCGGTGTAGGTCATGGATCTGGGAGCGTCAATGCGAGAAGCCAAGTAATGGTTTGCAAGACGGCGGTATGCCACTCGTTTATGCCGGCGAGTGTCGGCAAAACGGATAGGTCCCTCTTAAATCGGGCCCGATTTACAAAAAAGTACCTAGCCCTTCGCTCATTTCGGGCCAGTTTTGTTGCTATCTCAGAGCCTGTCACGAAATCGGACCCTCTATTTCCCATCTCGGACCCTCTGATTTGCCAAAACGGATGAAAACCACAATAATAATAATACCTGGTATTGTGCCTTTCACCAATTCTGCCGTGATAATTTTGGCATAATTCTAATCCCATCTCGATCTTAATTATACCTTGTGTTAGCTAATTCCATCGTTAATTCAAGGTTATATGATCGTGGTCGAATTAAGGTGGCGATGGTGAACATGAATTGAGGCGGAATAAGCTAATCCAGCCCGAGTTAGAGGGAAACAGGGCGATTGGCGGTTTGCTGCCCGCCATTCTGTATTTATCCCGCCGTATCTCCATCGATTAGCTTGCAAAAGCCGATCGCGGGTGTTAGGGGAAGTGCTCCCAATCATAGGCAGAATTAGCATTAAATAAGGGTAGGTCGCCCTTTTATGGATCTAATTCCGCATGAATTAACAGTCCACCCGCCAAAATCGGTGAAAGGCACAATATTTTTTAAAAGCAATTCTGATGCCACAAAGCTAACACGTCGTTAGAAGAAGGCGGCGGTGTGACTCCTGTAAAATAGTGGCCGCGCCCGCCACACGATCTCGCTGGGCAAGTACGTCGCCGCATGATGGTCAACGGCGCGCAGGACTCGCGTGGCGTTTCGAGCAGGCTTCAGATCAAAAGCCTTGATTCTCGCGGTTGTTTCAAAGTGCGGCGGCACGCATAAACGAGCTGCTTTCCCCGACGTCCCTTTGGTATCAGAGTGGAATGTGTGTGGCGCTCGGCTGGAGATCCGATCGCGCTTCTTGGTGGTTCAGCTTAGCTGTATCCAACCCGCTCGTCAGAGCACGCCGTTCGACTGACCAAAATCCAAGTTGCACTTTTGAAATAGTCGCAGCGACAGAAGCGCCGACGAGATACACGTTGTTGCAGGCAGCGGGGAAACACATGTGCATTACATGTACAGTATGCAGGCGGGCGTCGGGCTGGCAAGTCATCCTGCCACTGCTGCTGCTGCTGCTATACCGGTACATACATGTATTGCTTCGAGTCCTGAAACATCCCCGGGCTGGCCACCGTCTTCCTTCATTAGCAGCACAGATGACTTCACTTTCCCCGGTACAAGCGCAAGCAAAGTCGGCTGAAAGAGAGCAGCGAGCGTTGCCATCGTCGGACGCCATCAAGCAAACCTCGCCCGTGCTCTCCGCAGCGCGACATTTTTCAGCGAGCGCGGTGCCTCTTCACGGCGCCCTCGCCTCGCCTCTGCTGGACCACCGAGCCGAAGACTTGGGTGCACTGCACCGTGCAGGCTGCACGGTGCAGCCCTCACCTCGCCGCGACCGGACGATGCAACCACGGACACGCAGCTCGGTGGCCAAGTCGACAACGGCTTGGTGGCAGCGAGCCTGGCGCTGCGCCCGCCGCCGTCGCGTCTTCGCCTCGCTGATGTGCAAGAAGAGCTCGCTTGCGCTTCAACGCTGAGGGATCTGCTGACGCTCAGACATCTTGGCCGGGCCCACGGTTTCCAACGCAGCATGGAGGCACGAGCGGATTGTGCTGTGCACGCTGCAGCGCGATCCAGCCATGAAGTCGCTGCATGGCCGCCGCCAGCGCGATCGAGCGATGGCGGGTTGCTCGCGCGGATAAGCTTACATGCACAGCGGCGTCTGCGACGTGCTCGGGCAAGGTGCACGCCGATGAAAGAGGCGAGATAGAGCGAGCGGAGAAAGCTCGGACTTGCCGAGGCTCGCGATGTTGGCGGCGTTCGCGTTACCAGTTTGTGTGCGCGAGTATCATGTACATGTATCCTGCGCTGGCCGTTGAGATATTGCGATATGAAGTCCGCGCTGAAAGATTTTGTGCCGCGGCGGCGACTTCGGTGTGAAGCCTCAACCGCTGGCAGCTTCAGGCGCACTCATTTGCCGGCCTGTTCGATTGATATGGCTCCAATCGCCAACTGACTTCAACTCGACCGGACTCCTGCGGACGAGCCGCTGCTCGAGCTGCACAGCGAAGGTTGCAGTCGCCGCAGCGCTGCCGGCGTTTCGACTAAACTCTCCGCGCGGCAGCATGTTTTGGTGGTCCTTGCTATGTTAGCTTGGGGCTCGTAGCAGAGGCGGGGGGCACGCGGCGTTAAAAGCCGAAGTGATCGTGCGCGTGCACCAGTATGATTGCGCCCGGCACCAACGGCAGTGGTAGTGGCTTGTGCGGTGCGGGCAGCAGACACCTCGACCCGAAGCCGATGCGGTAGGCCTGGCAGACGCTGTGGTGCCTGCGTTCGAGGAGCTGCCCGCCGTTGCCGAGCGCAACCCAAGGCAATCATGACAAGCATAAACTTCAACCGCGCCGCTTCGACGGCGACAAGGGGGATGTGCGCGCGCCCCGCGCTTGGTCCTCCTGCGTCCAGGTGAGCACTGAAATGATACTGGACCCATCTGGCCATGCGCGCGAAAGAGAGCGGACGCACTCCATCGGACGCCGGACGAGTCCGTCGGACGTCGGCCGGGCACCACGCATGGCAAGGCTCTGCGCGCCGCGTTCCAGCGCCGCTCTGGAACGACCCGGCGTATCGCTGCTCTCGCGTATCTTTTGGAGCTTGCCATCAGCGGCAGCGGAGCCTCCAGCTCGTCCGCGTGGAGCGATGTCGGCGAGGCTCGCGGTGCTGCCGTTGCTGCTGCTTCAGCTGTGGCGAACTCGATTGCTAACACGCGCGCGCTGGCGGCCCCGTTGAGTGGCACGAGAGCCGTTCGATTTTGATTATCGTGGGACGGCCGCCGTGTAGGCGTACATGTAGCGGGTCCTGTCCGCCAAATTCGAGCTCAGCCGGAGCCAATACACAACAAAGCCGACGATAGTCAGCGTTGGATGAAGCGCGCATCGGCGAAGAGCAGCGTGCGCCAGTCAGCTTGAGGGGGCAGTGCTGCCGCCGCGGCCATCATCGCGACGGGCTCCGATGTTCGTGAAGAGGGGGGGCGCAGTACTGCGTCACCGGCGCTGCGGCGGAGCCACTCTCTGTGCATTTACGCTGAAACCAAGCATGGGACACTCGCGGGAAAGTGTCCGGGCTGCGCGCGCAAAGCAGGGATCGGCGATGTGCTGAGCGGAGTGCGCGGGGCCGTAAATCGGGGCAAGAGGGGCGGTATCTCGGGTCTGGGCGAGGGAACGCACGGTCCCTGTCGACGATGACGTGCGGTCTTATACGGGGTCATGGCACGCACAATTCGCGCTCTTGGCGGGGCTATCGCGGCGGCTTGCGCTGGCAACTCGGCCGGGCTGCTTGCCCTCTGGCCCGGCGCGTCATCGAGCGCGCCGCGACTGTGACCGGCACGTCTCGCTCGGGAGAAGCCGCTCCCTCGGGCGCTGGCTGGGCCAGACGCCGATCCTGTGTCACTTGAAGATCTGCGTCGCGCGTGCAAGGTGCCGGAAGAGGCCAGGAAGACAGGCGACATGTCGTTCACCAACATGGTTGAGAGCGCGGCGGCCGCGAGCGAGTGGACGCAGCAGCAGATGGAGGAGGCCAAGCCGGCGCCCGAGGGCCGCGGGCTCTGGTCGCCCGAGGAGCACCGCCTCTTCGTGGACGGCATCAAGCTGTTCCCGTCCGGGCCCTGGAAGGACATCGCCAACCACGTGGGCACGCGCACGGCGCGTCAGACCATGACCCACGCCCAGAAGTACCGTCAGAAGATCGCGCGGCGGCTGCGCAACGCGCGCATGAACGCCAAGCACAACCTGCCCTTCCTCATGGAGCGGACCTCGCGCTTCAACGCGCTGCTGAGCAGCGACGAGCAGTTCAACGACTCGATCCTGGCCACGTCGCTGGCCATCGCCGCCGAGCAGGAGCTCGACATGCTGGGCGAGACGGGGGACGGCAGCGCCTCGCCCGTGCAAATGGACATGCAGATGCAGATCCAGATGCAGATGGGCATGAGCCCCAGCGCCGCCCAGCCCAACGTCGGCATGGAGCCCATGGGCCCGGGCCACACGTACCAGAAGCACCTGCCGCTGGCAATAGATTTCTCCTCCACGGAAGGCAACCCGTACTACCTGGACGGCCCGTCCTTCGAGCCGAGCGACATCGAGTTCGACAAGTGCATGGACTTCTTGATCGAGACCTTCCACCGCGACACCTGAGGAGGCGGCGCGGCTGACCGCCGGCGTCCCCCGATATCGAAGCGTATTTATTTGATGAGACCCGGCGGGCGGAGGGAATGGAGGGAGGGAGGGAGAGCACTAGAGCGGGGAGGGTGGAAGTGCGCGCGCCGTCGTAGAGCCTGCGCGCGGGCGATTCGTGTTGGAGTGTGCCTCGCGAGCGAGAGAATTGTTAAAAACACAGTAATATATTATGGTATAGAGCCGTCCTTTTGAACGAACGCCTTAGTGCCATCCAGGCGTCCATCACGCGCGACTAGCTACTGGTCTCGCCACTAAAGATCGCGAAGCATGGCCACCCGTCAGAAACTTCAAGGCCCCGAAAGATACGCCTGTCAACGCGTTTACAAGGCTCCGTGCATCCGCTCGACTCGGGTCCTTGACAGCCAACCGAGCCCCGCCTTGGAGCTCGGCCTCCAGATAGCCCGGGCATCGGCCGTGACGCCGCCATGCCAGTGGCCCGCATGACTGCCATGATTTACGCGCGCGGAGGCCTCGCGGCACGTTCCGAACGTGCGCGGGATTTGCCCGATCATAAAGACAAGGACCCATGCCGGGTCAGCACCGTTTGCTGTGTCCACTTCTGCCGACGCCAATCGATGTCGTTTCCAGGCGCTTGCCCTGCTCCGTGCATTATTGCCTGCCTTAAGCAGCGGTGGTACTGTAAGCTTAGTCGAGACCCGGCATCGGTAGTCGCGCGCCGCTATCGGATGCTCCGTCAAGCAAGTCGCCCACGTTTGCCTGGACTCTTGAGGTCAAGTGGTCGGAGCCGTCACGGTTGCCGTCCAGCGTGCACTGACCAGCGACGAGGAACACGGGCGTGTTCAGAAGCGATGCTTGCGGAGTTCTCGTGGCTCGAGTGACTCGGGATGTCGACGAATCTCACGCCGCAGCTGAAGTTTTGACGTCCGTGACGTGATGCCTGGCCATCTGGGCGCGTGCTTACACGAACACCGATACATGTAGCTGGCACGGCAGCGTGCAAATGACGAAAGTGTATCCGTGGATATGGGGGGCTTATCCATGCATGCCCAAGGAGAGTGCGGGTCTAACAGAGGAGTGCTTGTTGAAATCATCGACACGGAAGCAGGCCAATGTACTCCGCTGAAGTGGATTTTCAGTCCACATTCGCCCGCGCTACAAACATAAGAACGGGCCTTAGGCCCGTTCTTAATAACATAATATGTTCCCGGGACGAGTCCCGGCGGGATTTCGTCCCAAAGTCCCAACATAAGAACCAAAACTTGGGATATTTATGTCAGCCACACAACCTCTACAATATTATATAGCCTCCCATTATTAATAATAATTTCCAGGCATGTGAGTGCCAGTGATTTTGGCGCCACCGCATGGTCCACAGCTTCTTGCTGTCGTGGTGCCTGAACGCCGCGGGGTCAATGGTAGAAAACTCAGGCTTTATATGAAATAAAGCGTTAAAAGTTTCATTGTCTTCATCGTTGTAGGCCGCCGTAACCTCTGTCCACCAGGATGACGCGCTACCCAACGTGTGCGTGTCAAGTGCTTGGCGAGTTGCTACGTCCCCCAGAGTAGCAACCCCCGCGCGGAAGACATCAGAGAAGAGGACATTTAGCAGCCTAAAGACGCATGCCACTGTCTTCCGCACAACATCGGCTCCGAGGAAGGGGTCCTGCACGACGCCCGTAGCCTCGATCGTGCCTGCCACGACGAGGCTGGCACGTAAAGTAGCCAGGTAGCTCGCCTTATTTTGGGCCGTGGGCGTAGCTTTCAGTCGCCTACACTCGCTCCGTAGCGCTTTAGCGCCCCACCCCATGTACTCTTCCATTGCCCGCTCAATGCAGTCGAGCTCCTCCATCTTCGTCGCCTTGCTCGCTAGAGTGCGCGGTGCACACCAACCGTCCCAGCTCCCGGCGGCGCGAAAAAAACTTGGGAGCGGGACGGTTTTGGGACGGTGTCCACTCCTATGCACTAACCCATCAGCCAATAGAAATACAGAATGACGTCCCGGGACGTGGGACTGGGAAAATAAGAACGGGCCTAAGTTACTGCATTCGAACGGGTCGCGCCTGCTTCGATGGAGCAGTCGATGAAAACCTGACAGTAGGCTACGCCGCGAGCGTTCGTGGCTGCGTCGTCGCCGCCCCTGAATTTTTCAGCGTGAGCTCTTCGATCGAGCTCTGCGCACTTCCTTCCCGTCGCCCTGAGGAGCAACGGGCTCCAAACTTTGAGGAGCTCATTCGGCAATTGTCTTCGTCCAGAGCACCACCTCCCCCGTGTGTTAACTCACCAACTGCAACGTCTTGACGGTACCCGTTGACTAAAGTGAAACCATGTCCTGCACCACCGCCGCACCCAAGGCCCGTCGCGACGGCAGCCGCCCTCGTATCAGCCGAGAAGGAGAGGGCATGTGGACCCCTGGCGAGCACGCGCGCTTCCTCGAGGCCGTGCAGCTGTACCCGCACGGGCCCTGGAAGTTCGTAGCTGCCTACATCGGTACGCGCAGCACGCGCCAGGCCATGACCCACGCCCAAAAGTACCGCCAGAAGCTCGAGCGGCGGCGCCGAGGACTGCGGACGTCGCATCCGAGGCAACCCAAGGCCATATCGGAGACTGTACAGCAGTCTCCATCGAGCTTCGAGATGGCCGAAGCTTTCTGGGTGGGCGACACGTTGAGAGGACCCGCAGCCTGGCACATGGTCGAGCCGATACCTATCACCGGCACCAGCGCTGCATTGATGCAGACAGAGGGGCCGGACGTGGTGTGGGTCGACGAGTGCCTCAGTCTCCTCGTCGAAGGCTTCTCATGCTGAGGAAGGAGGGGCTGTCTGCCTACTGTCAAAACGCTTTACCGAACTAGCAGAACGAGCTCGATACTTGTATCAAAACGTGAATGTAATGCACACTGCACCGAGTACTGTTAGTGAAGTCTTCAACGGATCATACGCGCTCCATCCGTTGATCTCGTTCTGTAGCGTGACAGTCCCGTGCGCGTCTGGGTTGTGTCCTTCCGTCGTCAGTGCAGATGCAGCAGCAGTTGAAGCAGAACTCGCAACAATCGCAACAGCAGCTCGGGTCGGGGACGTCCCCTCCACTTGCAAACATGAGCACCATCAGAGACGTGAACCCGACGGCGACGCCGGCCGCAGCGACAGAGAACAGGAAGCTGAGTACGATGTCCGTGTAGATGTAGATGACCCCGTACGCGAACTCGTCTACCGCCACCACTTCGAACATGCACGTGGCGTCCCACGTAAACCACCCCAGCAGGATGAATTGGAACGCCAAGGAATACCCGAAAGCTGAGTTCGTCACGAAACGCGAGCCAAAGATCATGAAAAGCGCACACGAAGCGCATACCACCGCGGCAAAAGCCAGAGCTCCAGCAAGTAGTGGCGAAATGAGGCGGCGACCTGGGATCGGGCTTCCTTCTCGTCGTCCGTCTTCCACTCGGACACTGACCAAGAAGACCATCAGCAGCACCCACGTGAAGGTCACCCCGCAGTTGAAAAAGCCGATGTGCGTGTCGAAGGTCACGCCCAGACCAACGAACGTGGCAGCCTGCGCCGCGCTAAACCACATAAGGATCAAAATGTTGACGTAGCGCCGTGTGCGCTGGTAGTAAAGTACGCCGAGAAGCACAAATGTCACCACAGCTGCAGCCCCCAAGAGCACAGGATCATGCTCAACAAAGACTGGAATCACTCGATCGCGCACGAGCGGGTGGAACGTGCCAAGCCCAACAGCGACCCACACTGCGAATAGCTGCAACGCCAACACCAGCAGCAGCTTCCGACGGAATGCAGCTTGTGGACCCAGGGGGAGCGAAGTGCTCACATCCAGCAGCTCTTCCGAGACGAACCCCTTGTTCCAGCATTCAATTCGCCGAACAACGTAGTCGGGTTTAGTCGCTGACGGCAGCGGGAGGACGGGTGTTGCCTCTTTCTGTCGCGCATGGCTCGCATCGATGCTGTTAGTCAAATCAAGCAGTACGAAGTCGACACCCGAGTCACGAGTGCTCCCAGTGGTGCCCAGCTGCGACGCCATGGGAGGCGGCATCTTCCTTATAAGAAGTTGGTACTGTCAGCGTGTGGATGTTGAAGCCGCACGCCCGACGAAGTGAATTCGACTGGAGTCTGGACGTTGAAAATGTGTCGGGCTGGGAACATCAAGCACGCTTGACAACAGAGCACGAGAGCTGTTGTAACGGAGCGCAATTCGAAACTCGAAACCACGAAAGACCAGAGAAGAAACGTCTCCACTCGTACAAGTGCTTCCATTTCACGCGTTTGGGGCGAGATTCAGCTAGGACAGGCTCTCTGGGCTGAACAGTACTCGTGACTGGAGCTGGACGCTCCGAGGCAGCGCAACCTGACTTTGCTTGTTGTCGGATGCTTGTAACGGGTGTGTGCATCTTCACAGAAGTGTCCGCGTCAACTGCTCTCTGGTATGCAACCACTGCGGCCTGGAGCGCAACCTACGCTTCCTCAGTTTCACTGTCATCACTGTCACCCAGACTTACTAGTCGCTAAATAAGCCAAATAGACCAGTCTGCCTCTCTCTCTCACTGTCACCCAGACTTTCGAGAATATCCTGCTGCTGAATCGGCTGGGCGCGTTGAAGCAGCGCTTGAAGCTCCGAGTTGAATGCGGTAGCTGTCGAACGTGTGCGTTCATTTTCCGTTGGTGAGCCAAGCGGAGCGGGAGGTTGTCGACGCGGTCGACCGCGCGGAGGGACCCGAGGTAGCGAAAACATGGCATCAGCTGGAGGAGGAGCTGGCGCTGTTGACAACAGTGTTGTTGCCACTGATAGAGACAATACTGGAGGGTCATGGTCGATCTGCTTCGTCAGTCCTGGCTGCGCTTGGGCTTGGCGGTGTGCCAAGACATCGCGCAGCTCGCGCACAAAATACGGAGTTGGAGATGACGTTGCACTAGCGTCGGCTTCATGCTGCCTCAGCAGTGCCTGCAAGTCAAAGCCCCCGTCACCTATGCTCGTACCCGTGAAAATCACAGTGTAGTTGGGGTCCTCTGAAGTTGGGACGGAGGAGGAAGCGACCACAGCAGCAGCCAGATCGGATTCGGGATCTTTATCTTCCTCCACATCATCTCCATTCGTGCCTTTGCCGGTGTCGTTTTGGCCGCACAGTGCGCTTAAAGCACTATCGTAGTCGTTCCATGCGTCTTGCAGGTGCTGAACCATGGCTTGCATAGCATCACGGGAGTCGACCAACCGCTCTACTGCTGAATCATCAGCAACCATTTCGTATTGAGCAGCGATCACCAAAGCAGAGAGAGTTTCGCTCATGGACCGGAGCCCTTGCAGCTTCGTGGATACCCCCTTCAGCCGGATGTCACCTCCATCGGAAGATGCTACGTGCTGCCGCTCCAATGTGTTTGACTCCGGTGGAGAGGGTACCAGTTTTACAGGATCGCTCGTCGTGTTCCATGCATCGAGATCGGCAGTCCAAGTGTTCAATGAGCCAACGAGTTGGTCAACTGCAGCCCGGTGAGATGCTAACGTAGGGAATAGGCTGCAACCGTCGATCGAAGAACACGCGCGAGCTACATTCCGTACTAGCACCGAGTGCATAGCGCTTTCGAGCAGTAACACAGCTCGGTTGTGCTGCTTGGCAAGTGCTGTGAGCAGTAAGGACGGAGATTGGGCGTCTGCAGTATCGTTGATTCTCTCCTCGATGCTTCGAGTTTCTTGAGTTCGCTTCCTCTCCCCGTTTTGCGAGAATGCCGTGGTTTCTGCATGCAGCTTATCATTCACTGCTCGGAGCCTTCTTCGCAACGGCAAGCAACGCAGCCGCTGCTTTGCAGCAGATAACCCAGCGGTCTCCTCGCCTCCACCGTGTCCGCTAACTTCTGCCTCCAGCCTGCCGATGGGTGGCAGCAGTCCAGCCCCAAGTCTATACCCGCGACTCGCCAACTCCGCACGCTTCACCAGCACCAAACTGTTGTCGTAAGTCTCATTAAACTTTCCCAGCGCACTGCCAAAGGCGTTCAGCGATTCCACCAGCTTCCGAGATCGCCGTGCGTACCATGCAAGCAGCCCTCGGACACCCAATTCCGGCCCCGCTACGAGTACACCAGCGAGTGCACAACTCCACCCCGCCAAAACACCAACGTTCTCCCTTCTTGCAAGCAGCACCACCGCCACCAGCACCACCAAAGCTGCCGCCACTAATCTGTGAGTCTCCTCTGCAGCCACCTGGACGCCACTAACACTAAGCAGCTCGACCACCACAACCTTCTGCCTCCACCAACACCCGCCGACTGCCCGTGGCTCTGCGAACACTGCCGCATCCGCCCCCGCCATCTGCTGCAGCTCCTCCCTACCAAACACCCACTCGCTTAGGCATCACCTCGAAAGTTGCGAATCTGTTACCACAACTCACCGGATCGTCGGGTGGAAGGCGCGAAGCTGCGGGATTAGCCGCCGCGCCGCCAGCAGCTCCACGCGCCGTCGAAGAGCATCAATCAATTGCCGCCAGCTGCAGGAGCTCGACGCTCTGAGTCTCGTCGGGCGCTTGACAGCCGCAGGACGGGCCGCCGTCAGCAGCTGCGCCATCGACTCGCCGCCGCCCTCCACATCGAGTTCTTGCACAATAATTTAGTAAATTAACCACTCGCTTGCAATAATTATTTCAGTTAAGATATTATCTACAGCGTGCGCGTACCCGCCAAGTACTGCCCCAGCGGAGACGCCGCCGCCACCGCGATCTCCATGATGGTACAGTACAGTACACCACTCAAAAATAATGTTAACGACGTTCGTATACTTTGACCCAGTCAGCATACAACCGCCAAGTCATTCGTTACCACCACTTCACGCGGTTACTTCAGCACCCTTTTGCGGTTCAAGCAGGCATTTTATTTGCTGACGCGTCGGCTCGAGGATCGGAGCTCGATCGATGACTTGGCGTCCCCGGCGCGTGCTGCTGCTGGCCGCGGCGGCGCTGGCGCTGGCCGGCACCGCGGCCGTGGACCGCAGCAAGTTCCGCACCTGCGACAAGACGCAGTTCTGCAGCAAGTTCCGCAACGTGCAGCGCGAGCCGCTGGCCGCGCAGCTGCAAGTGGCGCGTGACAGCGTCACGCCCGACGCCGACGCGAAGCTCGTGCGCTTCCTCGTGGAGGACAAGGCGCAGCGAGGCGGCGTGGCGCTCGAGGGCTCGCTGGCCTTCGTATTGGGCGAGGACAAGGCGCGCGTGCCAGCGCTGCGCGTGCGTCTGCGCGAGCGGTTCGCGGACCCGCAGGACCCCAAGACGCGCTGGACGAGTGACGCCGTGCTGGTGCCCGCGGCGGACGAGACGCGCGCGCTGCGCCAGCTGACGGCGGCCGAGGCGGGCCTCAAGACGGCCGTAGACGACAAGGACGTGCTGCTGTTCGCGCCCGAGGGCGACAAGCCGCAGGTCGTGGCGGCCTTGAAGCTGGCCGGCCCCTTCGGCGTGGACCTGTACCTGGACGGAGAGAAGGCCGTGTCCACGAACGACGACGGGCTGTTCCACTACGAGATCCGACAGGACCGCGCGGACGCAGAGGCGCAGGCCGACGCTGCGGCCGACCAGGCGGCCGTGGACGCCCACGGAGGCAAGACCATCGTGGACTACGGAGAGGACGGCCTCGCCATCTACGACGACGGCACCGTGCAGAAGAAGGAGGAGCAATCGGCCACGACCACGGCCACTGTGGGCGCGGACGGCAAAGTCGAGGGCTGGGAGGAGTCTTTCGGCGGCCACACGGACAAGAAGAAGTTCGGCCCCAGCTCCATCGGCCTCGACGTGTCGTTCCACGGCTCGGCCGCGGCCCTCAGGACGCTGTATGGCATCCCTGAGCACGCGACGGACTTCGTGCTGAAAGACACGATTGAAGCGGACGACGAGAAGTGGAAGGTGGCGACGGACCCGTACCGACTGTACAACTTGGACGTGTTCGAGTACGAGCTGGACAACCCCATGGCGCTGTACGGCGCCATCCCGGTGCTCGTTGCGCCCAACAAGCATAACACGGTCGGTATGTTTTGGAACAACCCGAGCGAGACGTTCGTGGACATCTGGACGAACGAAGACGCGCACAGCAAGTCGACTCACTGGCTGAGTGAGTCAGGAGTGTTTGACCTGTTCCTGCTGGCGGGACCAAGCAGTGCTGAGATCTTCTCACAGTACACGCTGCTGACGGGCCGCGCGCAGCTGCCGCCGCTATTCGCACTGGGCTACCACCAGTGCCGCTGGAACTACAAGAACGAGGCCGATGTGGCGAGGGTGGACGCCGGCTTCGACGAGCACCTGATCCCGTACGATGTCCTGTGGCTCGACATTGACCACACGGATGGCAAGCGCTACTTCACGTGGGACGAGCACGCCTTCCCCACGCCGAAGGACATGCAGGAGTCTGTGGCGCGTACAGGCCGCAAGATGGTGACGATTATTGACCCGCACATCAAGGTCAGCCAGACAAGCGACAAGCAGCCGTACTACATTCACACCGAGGCGCAGGAGCTCGGCCTCTTCATCAAGGACGAGCAGGGCAACGACTTCAAGGGTTGGTGCTGGCCGGGCGAGTCCTCGTACGTTGACTTTACGTCGCCCAAGGCGCGTGCGTGGTGGCGCCACCAGTTCCGCTACGAGAACTACCAGGGCAGCACCAAGCACCTGTACACGTGGAACGACATGAATGAGCCGTCGGTCTTCAACGGACCGGAAGTGTCCATGCGCAAGGGTTGCATGAGCATTGCCGGCGTTGAGCACCGCGAGTGGCACAACCTGTACGGCACCCTCTTCCAGCGATCAACTATGGAGGGCCAGCTTGTTCGCCAGCAGCCTCCGCCGGAGCCTCTCTCGGCATTTGCTGAGGAGCTGCAGCTTACGTCGGATATGCAGCGTCCGTTTGTGCTGTCGCGTGCATTCTCTGCTGGCTCGCAGCGCTACGGAGCGATCTGGACTGGTGACAACGCAGCTGAGTGGGGCCACCTGCGCTACGCGACCAAGATGCTGCTGTCGATGTCTGTTGCTGGCCTCACCTTCGTCGGCGCTGATGTGGGCGGATTCTTCGGCAATCCGTCCACGGAGCTGCTTACGCGGTGGAACCAGGCTGCTGCGTACCAGCCATTCTTCCGCGGACACGCTCACCACGACTCGGCTCGTCGTGAGCCGTGGGTGTTCGGCGAGCCGACGACGTCGCGCATTCGCGCCGCTATCCGCGAGCGCTACTCGCTGCTGCCATACATCTACACGCTCTTCCACACGTGTAACGCACGCGGTATGCCTGTCATGCGCCCGCTGTGGGCGCACTTCACGCAGGAGCCCCAGAGTTTCAGCGAGGAGGACCAGTATCTGCTCGGCGACGCTCTGCTTGTGAAACCGATCGTGGACGAGGGCGTGGAGGCCACGCACGTGTTCCTGCCTTCCGATGGCGCGGAGGACAAGACGGTGTGGTACCAGTTGACTGACGGGTACAAGCGTTTCTTCGGCGGCAAGACGCACGAAAACGTGCCTGCGCCGCTGGATGCCATCCCCGTGTTCCAGCGCGGTGGCACCATCCTGCCGCGCAAGCAGCGCGTGCGTCGCAGCTCGGAGCTGATGCGTGACGACCCGCTGACACTGGTGGTGGCGCTGGACCAGCACTTCAAGGCTCGTGGTGAGCTCTACGTGGACGACGAGCGCTCGCTGGCCGCGGAGCTGGAGGGCGAGGGCACGCTGGTGTCGTTCGAGCTGACCAAGGAGGGCCTGCGCTCGACGGCCGCCGCTGCGACGCCGCAGGGCAAGCGCTACACGTCGCTCATGTGGGTGGAGCGCATCGAGGTGTACGGCTTCCAGTCTGAGGCGAACCTGCCCAAGCAGGTGCTGGTGGGCGGCGAGCGCGCCGTGGAGTTCCAGTACGATGCCGCCAGCGACCGCCTGGTGCTGCGCAAGCCGCAGGTGCTGGTCACGGACGACTGGGAGCTCCGCTTCGTGTACGACCAGGCCCTCGAGTAATCGTAGACGAGGACGCCACTTGACGCGCAGTGGGAGTTTGTTGAAGTTGTCAAATCAGATAAAGGGCATGCAGTGATGCACATTTCGCCAGTTGGCGAAGCGATGCAACAAGCTTTGCATCCGTCTCAGACGAGAGCGTTGCAAGCTGCTACTTGCAGCCGAGTCCGTGCAGCTAGTTGGTGCGTCTAACTAAAATGCCAGCCTGCTAGTTTTCAATCGAGTAGTGTACGTATCTCTCTCAATCGGCGGCACGGCCTCGATTCGGATGGATCCAGCGTTTAATTTTCTCGCGAGTAAAGGCAACCGTTAGACACGCCCCGCGCTGGGTTGACTCGCCGCATCGTTCGCAATCGAGCCCAGCCTGTCTGCCTGCAGTCTGTCCTTGAAGGACTCCTTCCTCGTCGTGGTTGGGCTAGTCAGTCCAGCTAGTCAGAAGTCAACCCACTTCCGTTCGTTACTCACGCAGCCCACTTCAACTTCACGCTGTCCGAAGATCGCCACGCGCGCTCACGCTGGACTCGAGTGATTTCTCAGCGGTGTTCTATATGGATAGGGCTCTAGATTAGCGAAGAAGCAGGGGGGAGGCTGCATCGAAGCCGCTTCGAACAAACGCCCAGCCCAGCCCAGCCGGTGGGGGATCAGGATTCTTGTCCTCGCGCGCGTGGTCGCCTGTATTAGCGTTACGGAACGGTTGACGGCTGGCGCCAGTACTTGCGGCGCTCGCACCGCAGGAAACGTCTGGTTGCAGAATCGGCCTCTCTCGAGTGCAACTGGATTCACCGCGACGCCTGGTGCGCGCGCGCAAGTGTTCGAGCGATACCGGCGTTGTCTGTCTTCTACCTCATTCTCCTTTTTACCTTACTTGAGGCAAGCCTCCAGTCCCAGTTCCAGCCTTGTCCATGAAGCTCAGCACCATCCTTGTCGCCGCCGCTGGCCTCGCGTCGACGGTCTCCGCTGCGTCCAGCAGCACCGGGTCGGCAGCCGCAACGACTGCGACCACATCGGCCGCCAGCTCAGGCGCCGGCACGGTTTCGGCCGCTTCTGCCGGTGCCGGCACGGCCAACTCCGGAGCTAGCACGGCCACAGTCTCCAGCCCCGCGGACGACGTGTTCTCGAACCTCAAGACGCTCAAATACCCGTCGGACTCGTACCACATGCCCCCAGTGCGCGCAGTGCACGCGCGCGTGCAGAGCGACGCCCCGATCCTCGTGGACGGCGTGTTCGTATCTAGCTACGGGGACGGCGACCTAGAGGCCGGCTACTTGAGCGCCATGGACTCAGTCAACACCGCGTCGGTGGAGGGCGCGCTCATGTACGTGCAGGCTGAAGGCATCAACGTCAATGTGCGCGCGGACGACAAGCGCTGCGTGCGCAAGTCCGGCATGGCCAACATCGTCTTCTACGAGGTCATCATCGCGCAGACCAACGAGACGCTGGCCCAGTTCCAGACCTCGTGGGGCAAGACGCCCGAGTACGGGCCCATGCTCCCCATGGACAGCGGCCGCTGCACGCCCCTCTCGGGCGACAGCGAGTTCCCCGCGGGCTGCCTGCAGTTCAACGGAGACGACAGTCAGCCCAACGTCGGCCCGTTCGTGGGCGGCGGCATCAAGGACGACGACGTGCGCGCGCCCTACCCGGACAACTACTGGTTCTCCTTCCCCAACACATGTCCGCTCGAGGCCTGGAGCAACAAGACGGACGAGTGCCGCAACAGCACGCGCAAGGGGCTGTGTCCGTACGGCCAGGGCCCTGACGGCGTGGACTGCACCTTCGCCTACAACATCCTGGGCTGGGTGACCATCGACGACATCGTGGGCATCACGGCCCTCGACAACCCGGACACGGGATCCACGTACGTCAACTTCACTGAGTGGTGCAATGCCACCTCGAACAACACGGAGTTCGCTGCGGATGCCGAGACTGGGGAGATGGAGACCGGCCTGCCCTTCTGGGAGGACCCGCTCAACTCGACGGCCAACGCCGCGCGTGCTGAGGCCGCGGTGGCCAAGTACGAGGAGACGCTCAAGTCGGGCTCGACGCAGATCGAGGACACGCTGGTCAAGGCCTTCAAGACGCTGCCCACCCCTGAGGAGCTCGCGGCCGCCAACCCGCCGTGCTACATGACGGTGGAGGCCTGCGGCTCTGGCAACGGATGCAAGCGGGTCGGCTACTCGCAGCTGTGCACGGAGTGCGAGGCCAGCGAGAGCTGCGAGACTGGCGGAAGCGGTTTCACGTACCCGACGCTGGAGAAGGCCTTCACCACGCTCTCGGACAACGAGACCACGACCAACCTGGGCGGCGATGGCAACAGCACTTCCAGTGCCTCAGGCTCATCGGCTAGCTCCAACACCACCAACGCTGCGTCGCCCTTGACCTTCACCGCTGCATCCGTTGCAGTCGGACTTATGACTGCGGTGCTGGCGCTGTAAAGCTGATTAGAAGATACAACCAGCGATCGAGTGGAGCCTCGATCGATGTCCATTTCGCTTCCGAGCTTTTGACTAGTTAATAAAAAAGGTTTCGCTGTCTAGATAATTCGTCTGCTTCGTCATCGCTCTCTGGGTATTGACGTTGAACCATTTCTCTGCTGCGTCGAGTTCTTCTGCATCTGCGCAGAGTCTGCTCTCGACGACGGCCATGGGATTGTTCGCTTTGTGCTCCATGACGTTGAAGTTTCGTGATCATCGCAGATGTGAATCGCTCTGCACGATTGTCGTTGCGAAGACAAAACTCGACGTGCGGCACCAAGAACGATTTTAATCGTTCTTGGTGCCGCTTAAAAGCTTACACGGCCACACAAACCCAAGAATGCATTCGGGTCTGTCCGTGGATCTAGTCGCATCAACATTTCATGCTGCGGAGGTTTACATGTAAGTTGTTGATATACTGCCCGAGTACGTGGCAATGAGGTGAGTAAGGTGCTGTCGTCATTTTCCCAAATACTTGCTCGGGATCGAATCAGGGAAGGAAGCTCCGGTTGATGCTTTCTCTGATGCAAACGCTTGCGGTGGCTAAGTTGTTTTGTAGCTTCCGATGGTCGGGACCCAGCACATCTCAGATGGGGAATATGGCGCACTTACAGCAAACACGGAGCACTACATAGTACTACCGGTAGGCCGCAGTCGCCAATGCCATTATCGCCGCTAATACGCTCCTGCGTGACGACCCGAGCTAATGTAGCTGCACTTTTGGCAACAAAACAGTCCAACCCGTGCACGATCAAGCGAAGCTGAGAGCGAAGAGTTCAGCTTCACGGAAAGTGAGAACCATTACGCTCCGAATTTACAGAACAAGTTGCCAGACATGCACCTCCGTCTCGAGTGCACTTAACCGATGTAGCAGTGTTGCAGAAATGTATTTTCATTTCTCTCTCATCCTCCACTTTTGTCTGTGCTGATCACTTCTATCGCCTCGAGCTTGCTTTTTTGTTGATTTTGCCAAATTCCCGACTTTCGTGCCTTGCTTGACAGTGAGTAGAATCTCGTCGCTGCAAATGATTTCAATTTCAATACTAAATAGCCCACGGGAATCGGTCCAGTGGTTTGGCCGCAGTATTTTTTTTCGACTGCACCAGCAACAGAGCAAATCATAAAACAGCGGCAGAGTACACCGCAGCAGCTCAACAACTACAATCCCAACCACCACCACCATAAAAAGCAAATATGCATCCTTGTTTCTCCCTCCTCTTACATCCAATACTCTTCTCCCTCTCCACCATCTCTCCAAAAAGTATCTTTCCCCTCTCCCCCCTCTCTCAGCAACAGCCGCTCTTGGCCTTGCCAGTGTCCACGTGCGTGGCGCCCCGCACCCTGAGGCCGCTACTTCTGGACGCGCCGGGGTTGAAGCCGTCGTCGTCCTCCACAATCTGAATGGGCTGCCCCCTCCCCCCTCCGCGACTTCTCGGCGGCTCCTCTGCTCTTGCCCCGTGTTGCACTTGCGCCGCAACTTGTTGCTTTTGCACTTGCTGTTGCTTTTGCCGGTTAGAGACGGGAGGGGGCAACACGTCATCGTCATCATCATCATCCGCAATCAGCGCGCTGCCCTTCTTCTTCTTGCCGCCCGCGCGACTCAACATGCGACGTGTGAGCTCCACGAACACGTCCTCGAGCCCGCGGTTGAGCTTGGCCGACGTGTCGAAGTGCGCGGCGCCCACCGACTCGGCGTAGCGCCGCGCCTCGTCCTCGGGCACCTTGCGGTTGCGGTGCAGGTCGCTCTTGTTGCCGGCGATGCAGATCGAGATGTCGTCCCCCACGATGCGCCGCAGCTCGCGCACCCACGTGCGCACCTTGCGGAACGACTCGGCGTCCGTGATGTCGTACACCAGCAGCGCGCCGTCCGCGTCGCGGTAGTAGATGGGCCCCAGCGCGTGGAAGCGCTCCTGGCCGGCCGTGTCCCACAGCGAGAGCGCCACGCGGCGGTTGTCCACCATCAGGCGCTTGTCCAGGTACGAGGCCTGCAGCGTCGAGACCTGTCGCTCGTCGTACTCGCCCTTGATGTAGCGCAGCAGGATGGAGGTCTTGCCCACGCGGCCTAGAGTGGGTGGGGAGAGAGGGGAGGGAGGGGAGGTTAAGCTAGTGCTAAACCTTGTTTGTTGCACACTTGCAGGACGCACGCACCTTCGCCCAGCAGAACGACCTTGAACTTCTTCGTGGAGCGCTCGCCCATTGTGTATGTGGATCTGTTTTGCTCCCTGTTGCGGGGTGACGGCCTCGCGCGCGGTTAGAGACAAAAGACGCGGCGTCTAGAGCAGAGCGAGACAGCCGGTTAGGTGAAGCACGCCTTGGGCTTTTTTGCCTTCTGTTCTTTTTCTTCTTGGCTTGGCCGACGGCGGATTGGCTGCAAGTTTCTCCATTTTCGACCAACCGCGTGCGTTTAGTAGAACATGGTGTAATCACTTCAATCAGTCGAGATGATGCGCCGCCGAGTGCTGTTGCTGCGGCCGCTGCTGGGCCGGCGCGCGACGTCGGGCGCGCCCCGCCGTCTGGGTCTGGACGAAATTCTGGGCCGGCGACTGCGCGAGACGGCGCGCGAGCTGTCGGTGGAGGTTTTGCCGGCGCTCAAGGTGCTGTCTGAGAGCCTGGGACTGCTGCGCCAGAGCCCCGCGCTGCGCAGCTGGAGCGCCTCCGATTGGCTCGTGGGGCTGTCCGTGCTGGCCCAGTACAAGACGCGCCAACGCGCAGGCGGCCTGCACGACGAGGCGCACAAGAAGCCGCTTGTAATGGACCAGGTAAAGTGGCAACACCTAAATGGCAACACCTAAACGCCAACAATTGCAACACCTAAATGGCCATGTTGGCAACACCTAAAGTTGCCAATATCCAAAATTCCGAGAACTACAACCACTGACAATATTTTAATTTTATACATATTAAATTAATGTATTTATTTCCTGCAGGAACTATTGTCCAAGCTGCTGCGCTACGTGCGCGTGTGCGACGCCGTGTACGCGTCGACTGTGGCTGGCTTCTGCGAGGAGGCCGCCGTGTCCCGAGAGCGCGTGCTGCGCGCGCACCCGGGCGGAGTGGTGTCGCCCAAGTGCGTGATCGTGGCCGACCACGAGCACCGGGAGCTGGTGCTGGTGGTGCGCGGCACGGCCTCTCTGCTGGACTTCTGCACGGACCTGTGTCTGCAGAACGAGCCGTTCCAGGCCGGCCAGGGCCATCGTGGCATGGTGCACGCGGCCACGTGGCTGGTGCGGCACCTTCGCAAGGACCTGCAGGAGCTCTCGCAGCAGTACCCGGACTACCGCCTCGTGGCGACGGGCCACAGTCTCGGGGCGGCGGTGGCGGCGCTCAGCGCCATGCAACTGCGGGACGAGTTCCCGAGCATCCACTGCTACGCGTTCGGCACGCCCGCCTGCGTCACGCGGGAGCTGGCGACGCAGAGTTACGACTTGGTCACGACGGTCGTGAACGGCTACGACTGTGTGCCGCGGCTGCACCAACATTCGCTGCTGAAGCTGCAGGACGAGATCAGTCGCTTTGACTGGCGAGCGGCGCTGCGACAAATGGTGCAGGAGGAGATCCACAAGCAGAAGCTCGCGGTGGAGAAGCAGCAACGCGCCAAGCTGGAGGAACTGCAGGCGGCGTTGAGGAAGGTGGATCGCCTGCAGCTGAAGCAGAGGACGAGTGAAGCGACTGCCAAGATGGATGAAGTAAAAAGGGTGCAGTGGATTGAAGTTACTTGAATATGTTGCTTGTTGAGGTCCTGACGAACGATATTCCTCGTTTGTGCAGCTTGCGTCAACGAATATCAAGGAGTTCGCAAACGATGTCGACGCGCTACTGGCTGACAGGCTCGACGCTGCTTTCTCGATCTTCAAGACCGACAAGCTGTCGCTGGAGCATGTCACGTTCATTAAGAATCTGCTGAAACTCGAAGACGTGAAGAAAGGTAGTGTGTTGTCAATCATCACCTCTGAGATGCGGGATATTCTGATGATGACCACGCGTTCTCGGTGCTACAGGCGACTCGTTCTGGTGGAAGCGCATGGATGAGAGCGTGCTTGCTCTTGAGCGACTGTCGACGGCTGTCAACAAGCCCGAAGAGTTGGAACGCGTGCTGGTGGAACTGAAAGAAGTGCTTCACAAAACATCGGCCGCAACGAGAACGTTGCTGAAGAACGAAAACAGTTCCGGTGAGTGATATGCCTACAATGACTCAGAAGAGGCTTGAAATTGATTGTTCTTACATCTCGAGCGATGATGCGTACAGATGCTTTAGCAGAATCAACTCAGTTACAGCTCTTTCGTGCCAGAATTGATGGAATCATCAATAAGACAAGCTTCTCACTCAAGGCGCGCATCAGTGAACAAGTGTACGTGGTCTCGATACTTTTCTCACTGATGCTTATTACTCACATAATGACCTACTTTGGTGCAGTTCGAAGGTGTCTACGGCTGTTACTTCTAACGTCAAGGACTATGTGGATACATTAAAGGAGGAAACTGAAGCATTGAGCAACATCGTGCAGGAAGAATTGGACGATGTGGCGGATACGATTTCAAGAAACTTGCCATTTTTCGTTGGACTAAAGAATGACGTTAGTGAAGCCAATAAGTCGTCTACCGAGAGGGCAGCCCGGCAGAAAGGTCACGGTGGCGAAGTGTTTGCGGATGCGGATCCTTCTGAGCGGATTGAAGGCGACTCGAGTGAAGAGGCTGAGCAGCGATGGGAAAAGTTGAGACTGGACCAAAGACAGTGGGAAGAGGACAACATGCTGCGTCATGACCCGTTGTTCCCCCCTGGGCGTATTCTTTACTTGAACCGCGTAATCGCTCCAGGACCTTCGCCTAAAAGCCAGGAAGATGTCGTGCATCTAAGCAGCGGACACAAAGTACCGGACGTGGTGGAGTTTGTGGAGGTTGCAACCGATGATTTCGGTCGAGTGGTGCTCTCGAATCGCATGCTGCTCGACCATCTCTGCACGGACTACGAGCGCGTTCTCCAGTCGCAGGCAAAGGCGTTGGAGCCTGTACCCAGTTCCACATAGACCGATTTTGAATACTGGAGGCTGGACGCGCGAAGACTCAATACTATTCCACCGTTTGTATGATGCTTACTTTTGTTCCTAGTTGAGGTAAGGAAGGTGTGTAACCTGGACTGCCGAGACGCAAAGGAGCAAAATTTGATGGTGAAATGCAAGGGCAAACGCTACAACTACATGCAGCCAGCCCAGTTGCTGCTTGTTGAGCTCACCAGGTGGACTCAACTCTAGGATTTCACAATAGAAATGGGATTTTACAAGCAGATGTCAAGCATTGAGAACTGTGAGAACTCGTGGTGGGAGGTTTCGGGAGTATCGCTAGATCAAGGTGAGAGATGCCTGGGCATCTCCCAAGTTGGCAGATTTCTACAATTTCCTCTCACGTTTTTCTTGCTGACGATCTCATGAGCAATGACCCCAGTTATAGCCAGCTAAATCCTGTTTAGTGAAGGCTAGAAAAGAGGGGTAAGAGGGCACTGCCTATTGGTCAGCGAGCTTGAAGTTGTCGGCTATAATCGGGACATGATACGGCGGACACTCCGTCCGAGTTTAACGGTTTGAAATGATGGCAACTGGAGCAGCCTCAACAACATGCTGAAGTGGTAGGCTTACATGGTGATTCTTTAGTTATCGATCGGGGCTGACCGATCCGTGCTGTATTCTGTCTACGCTGCGTGTGTTGGAGCTGCTCTCCTCAAGTACCGCTCGCACCGCGAGCTCCGAGCAGTTGCTGAGCAGTACTTGGGTGCTGAGCTCGAAATTGCTAGAAATCTTTCCGGTTCGCTCACTAAGTCCCTTAAGTTACTCAAGACCGAATTTGGCTCTCATTGTTCACTTGGTGTTCATACAATTATTAATATTCACTTTTTCTGTCAGTTGCTTACTGTACTAATGTGACTCAACGCGAAGGCAGTACGTATTCACGACTGTCTTCGCTTCATACCCTTGGATACATATATGCAAAACACAAAACAAACTCGCACGCTTCAAACAGTTCACAAACTGCCTCATGGGGAGTCTCCAGCGCGTTGCGATGCCTCCCTCTCTCCAGTAGGCGACAGTGGTGGCAGACTTACGCGCACCTCTCGAGCTTCACGTGTCAGGAAATCGAGCATAGCTCCGCTGCGAGTTATCTCTGAATGCATGATCGCCGCTTGCAGGAACATGTTTAACGCCTCCTGCCGATGCTTCGCCACAGGTGCTCGCGTGCTCAGGAGAAACGTTCGCGGTGGGAGTGGCGGAAGGCCATCTAGCAAATACCCTGCGGCTTCAAGCCTAGCGCATAGCTCTCGGAACTCACTGAATCGCCGGAAAACCGTCCACTGATAAGGCCCACCATACACTTGAATCTGGAACACGCTGAAGGACAGCAACTTGTCGACCGCACGGTTCGGCACGTTGGCGTGGGCGTCCTTGTTCTGCAGATGGCAAACCTCCACACGCACAGAACGCAGAGGCTGCGACCGCAGATCGTCATTTGACAGCCCGGTGACTGTTGTGTCCTGGACGTTCTCCATCAGCACATGCAGATCTGTGCGGTCTTCGTCGTTATTCATCAGCCCTGATGCTCCACTACCAAAACGTCCACCGCCAATAATCCGAGACTCTTCCTGGCTCTTCTCCAGGTTCAAAAGTAGATATCGCGTGGCCGACACGTCAACGCGTGCCGAGTCTACAGCAACACGGAAATTGGTCGACGCCACCTCATTGTCGCACTCAATGTTGTAGGACCGAGATGGAGATGTGGACTGGCCGATCTTGAGTGTGGCTCCTTCGACTAGGACCTCCAGCGTCGAGTCAAGCGCAACTTCCCACAACTTCTGTCCGGTTTTGCCGCTCAAGCAGATAAGACGCTTGTCCGTTAGCAATAAGAGCCCGCGGTGCGGTTCGATACCATAGTCCACATGATACACATAACTGCATTCAGCCACGTCGAAGCAACCGTGATTAGAAACATACTATTAGGACCGATAAAACAATGCAAGCAGTTGGCACGTACTCATCCGTGGCATCCAGTGACGTAAGGAGCAGTACCGCGTAGCCCCGGGCTTCACGCTCCGAGTACGAAACAAGTACACCGTCCGAACTGTGCAAATACAATCCAAGCAGCTGTGTTAGTTGCCAACAAGTACGGATACTACTTTGTCACGTACCATATACGACGCGGTAGCCGGAAACGAGTGACTGTGTCAAACGCGTTGCGGTCAATGCCATCCAAGGACTCTGCACTTGTCTTCGCCCCTCGAGATAGACTGGTGAGCAGGTCCAAGAATCCGGCCGTCGGCTTCACAATCAAACCCGCGACACCCTTGCCGATACCGACTACGAATCCGCCAGCTCCATCTTGCTCTGCTCCACGTACTGGTGCAGCCACGACACCCTTTATGCCGTCCCAAACACCCCCCACAAGACCTTTACTTCCTTCTGCGATTGCGTCGCCCAGGTCGTTGATCTTTTTGACCTGTCGCGTCGATACACGCTGTCTCTGCACGTTGTACTGCTCGTCCATAGCCAGCAAAGCGATACCCTTTCCGAGCGTTTCCGTAATCTTTCCCGTAGTGTGGAAGATGCCAACCGCAGTATTGCGCAACAAGCTTTTGGAGCCCTTTGTCATGCCAGTCCGTAAATTATCGATCCGCAGACCATTTTCATCCTCGAGAAGCATTTGCGCGGGGGTGTAGAAGAAGTCCTTGACACCAGTACCCAGAGTGCTTACAAGACCAATCGGGTTCCCCAAGAAGTCTACGGACCCCATAATGCTGTACCAACTGCGCAAACCATGGTGTAGATAGTGCTGCATGGCATAAAATGCCAGTGTGTGCGTCGTTTCCAGCAGATTCTCGACGTAGAATTCCGGTACCCGGATAGGTGCCTGGTCAAGATTTGACACCAACGCCGCAGCTGCACTGATGAGCGTACTCAAAACTGATGACATATCTGGTGAAAGCTGCAAAGCACAAAATCAAAACGTCAGAAAGATTGAGGTGACAACGAAGAACACTGAAGATAAGGCACTCACCAGTGAGAGTAGCAATGATCGATCTGCAGTGCTAGTAAAAGTCACGTTGACCTTTACGGGGCAGAGCAAAAGCCAGCGCAAAAGCACCTTCATGTTTGCTCCTCCCCCATTTCTTGTGTTAGCCAAACGCCCCCCTGCTGCCATTGACAGCAGCGTGGGTGTAGACCATTCGATTTCCAGTAGCTTTAGAGCCAAATTAGAGCCGAACTCGTCACCACGTCGCTTCTTTTGCTTGGTTGAACGCGAAGTTATTGCGGTATGAGACCATTCCACTCCGGAAAACACGTGAGCTAACGCCACAAGCGTCGCATCCTCCAACTTGATTTCCAGCTCTTGTAGCTGACCGAAAATGTAGTCAAACTGGATGACATTTGGTTGACGACTGAAGACCGCCATTAACTGCACGGTCGGTAATAGCATCGGACTTTCTCCCCCTCCGCCACCCTGATCGGGTTTTCCGCCTTTATCACGCGCCATCGTGAAGCCTTCTTCCTGCATTTGAGCGTCCACAAGACGCATCGGGCGTAGCAACACTGGGTAGTTTGTATCAAGAAGTTGGTTGTCGATCTGAAAGTGACCGATGCGTGCGTTAATCACCTGTTTTCCGTCAGAGATCTGGCCATAACTCAATTGAACTCCAGCAGAAGCATTTTGATCGGAAAGAGAAACGCACAACACTTCTTGAGGTTGCTGGGGTCCTGTAGCAGAAGCTACCGAGCTCCATGCTCCATCATCCACGACCGAAATACAAATACGTGCGACTTCAAGTTGAAAGTGAAGACTTAAATCTCCTTGCTGCTGAGCCGCTCGCAGTGGATTAATGAAATCCCACTTCAGTGCTAGCCGTAGCTGTCCAATCATTTCCAGTGCCGAGTGTTGATGTGTTCGCTGCTGTGGCGAATACAACGCACAAATTCGTTCATTAAAAGTGAGAGCTGATGGCTCAGTCATCGGGTTTCCATCCATAGACATGGGATTCGAGGCGCTTGAGAGAGATGATGGTGGCAACGGCACCCAACACTCTGCTAGAAGCACGTCAAAACGCGAATCTTGCTTACTGTGATCAAGATGATCCATCATAGCGTCATCACCAAAGAAATACAGGAACGGCACGATACTTGACTCTTGTGAGGCCGACAGACCATGATCCGAAGTCTCATTGCGCAAGTATACTCGTACTAGTACCTGCTCATCACCAGCGCCTGCGGCAGATTTTGTACTCGAGGTTTCAACAAACTCAACACGCCGATTCCACTCAGCATCGTACTTCCGAACACCCGTTTCTTCATCTCGTGCTTGCGCGCACGGAGGCCTCGACGTATCGCTAAACGTCATGCGCTGCGGCGTTGTCGGTTGATACAGAAAGGAGAGTGTGAATGTTGCTTGTCCCTGGGGCGCGGTACCAACACCCTCTCCCCAATGCATGGCCTTTTCGATTACAGCAAAAGACGCGTCGCGATGGAGATTCACGATGGACTTGTTGTTGGCTGCAACTACCGTATCGCCAATACGGATCTTTCCCTCATAGACCAGCGTTCCACAAGGTCCATCGCATACAACACCTTGGACTAGCACGCGCCCGTTTCGGTACACCAAATCTAGTCCCAGCATTTGACCGCGCGGGAACTCATGAGTGCGAACTTGCTGTAGGTGTGCATTACTACTCGGCGGTCCAGCCATTGATGCTTTTCCTCGTGATCCAGTGTCGTCATTCTTGTCCTGATCTGTCGCTGGGGCCGATGTAGCCGAAGACTTGGCAACCGCTGATAAAGCTGAGCGCGTTGACTCTTGATACGTAATGGTGCAATAAATCTTTGGCTCCAGATGATCTGTCGTTCCGTGCGTGTGCTTGAAATTATTCCGAATAATCTCAGTGGGGATTTGGAGATTCGACACACCGATAAGAACTGCAGTCAACCGCTTTTCATCCCCCATCTCCTCGTACGTACCATCACTTGTAGACTCGTCAGTAGTCACCGAGACAGCAGACCCGCGAGCTGAGTTGGTACTCCGACGGGTTCCAAGACTTTCGTCGTCTGCACCAGTGGATCGGGCAACAAAGTGCGAAAGACCTGAGTCTTTTTTCTCTTCGGGTGTCATATGATCAGAAACTGAGCGCAAAGCCGCTGGAATATTGGTTCCACTAGTCGACGTATCCACAGCTTCGCGCTCAAGCAGAAGCTTCAACTGCGACTTCGAGCTCACCAGCACGTCCAGCTCCTTCTTCAGCTGATAGGCAGATAGCATATCCACTAACTCCTTCACCGCATCCAGAGTATCTCTGCCTTCACCGCTAGACTCGGCTGCAGCAGATCGGGTCGTAAGAGTTCGTCGGCAGCACATTTGGAAGCGAATTCGCGCTTCATTCTCTGTGGAACGGGGCAAGCCTCCATCTTTCCGCGCCACACGCACAGGGGCAAGAAACTCGACCACTTGTGGTTCGTGATTCGTCTCACTTGCCGCTGAGATCATAGCAGCCGCACAGTACTCTTGCAAGGGGATGCGTGCTGTCGCAATAACAGAGGAGCCAAACAGAATCTTGTCTGCTTCTCGTATTTCCACAATGATTTCTGCGCCAGTGCCAAGCGCACGAGAGCTTTCGTCCCTTTCAGCATCTTCATTACTCAAAATCAGTGCACTTAGAACCGCCCGCGAATTAAGTGCAGGCAGCCATCGAGGAAACATGGTTGTCGACTGAGGAGCTAGCTTTGCCCTGGCTTCTTCGCCTTCAGTTTTCAACGAAAATGTGATGAACGGCTGGCACGATGTCATATCACTGCGCCCGGCTTGAAGGAATACATCCTCCAGGTACGTTGCGTCTACAAGACGAACACAGAGCGCCAGCGCTTCCACCTCTTTCTCTTCCTCAACCAACGGCGTACTGGCGCCAGCTTCACCACCCTGTTGGGTTGAACCCGGAATCGCAGCTTCATCAGCGACAAGCTTGCCACTCGCTTCTGTTACGTCTGATGCAAAGCGCACGCGTTTCTTCTTTACAGATACCTCTTGCACATTGTCATCATCAGACCCATCCGTTAGCTGGGCAGTATGCGCCGCCAGCACATGAGAAATAAACACGATGGACGTGTTATAGCGCTTCCAACTGCGAAGAAGCGTTGCCCGGCGTCGCCGCTTGTGCTCTCCAGAGAAACCAGGTAGCATGTCTGTCACTAGTAATGTCTTCGTAGTTTCATCCAGCAGCACTTCGGCCCACAATCGCTTCTTAACGACTCCCTCGGACACATCGATCGTTGGTAGCCGCTGGAGCTTTTTCAACTGCACTTCGAAGCTTGCAACCACTTGTGTTTGACCTATCGTGGCTGCTTTGGATAGGGCCGTAACTGGTTCATCACTTCCACCTTTTTCCGCTTCAGATTTGGCACTCAATTTTTCCGGGCGATGACCGTGGAGTGGGTGCTCCTTCCGCAGTGCCCCAATACCCAACCCTGCTACCTTTTGTACCTGTACAAATACGGTCGGGAATGCAGAGAAGCGGAATGGTACGTAGTCGATCGTGTGGAAAGGTAGGACGGGTTCACCACTTTCAAAACCAATAGTCACGTTCCCCTTGTCATCTTTCACTAGCGTTTTCTGCCACACAACAAGCGCCAAATTGCTACACTCGTTCTTGATCTTGAACGGCACAAAACCCTCGTTCTCTTTTTGCTTCACAGTTAACGTGTGCTCTCGGTCAACTTCTTCGTATTCGTAAGTAGATGGCGGAGAAAAGTGGACTGGCTGGTTTCCCTCTTCCAGGTAAACCAAGAACGACGGGTCGTGGAGCTCAACCGCTACGTTCAGCTGAATTCCTTCGGCGAGCATTCGTTCTGCCTCGCTGTACTCATCTTCTTCGTCGTAAAACAGATCCGTTTCCTCGTAATCTTCGATGTGTTCTCGTTTAGAGACATTCCCTTCAAAGCACCCAGATAGGCATGGTGGCGCTGGCCGGACCTTTGACTTTACTCGCAGCACGAAGTTACCGACTGACGAAAGCTCGAACGGTGCACTCCATTGAGATGAGTTGGCATACGAGAAGGTGTCACGTGCATCGTGACGCTTGTCAGGTAGCACAAAACATATCTGAACCCGCGAGGGTAAGCGTGAATCACTCCAATGGAAAATCTTCGTCTCCTGGGGACGAATCACAATCACAGCAGTCGGGTCCGTCGAACGCTCCTGGCAAATACGAATTTCAAACCTGCTCGAGGTGTTGATAAAATAGTATCGTGGAACCAAGGTCACAACACGTGATCGCGAAAATTTCTCGGGGCCTTGCTCAATCATCACACCAAACTCGTACTGCTTGAAAGTCGACTTCAGCCCGTCCGACGAAGCCCCAAATTCTGCAATCGTAGAAAGGAGTGATCGTGCATCGCGAGACCGATTGGTAGGCACAAGAATCTGCCCTCGCACGCCCACAGCACTGATATCAAATGGCTCAGATTGCACCTCACGTTCACCCTTCCCACCCTTGATCCCGATTTTCATTTTCGATACAACTTGCTTGCTTTCGCACGAGAACACGGAAAGTGAGACATTGGATGATTCATCTTCAGCGCCACCTTTGTCATCATAAAGGCGCCCCGGGTGGTTGGAGGGAATCAAATAATCATCTGCTGTATAGAATGCGAGTGATAGCGACGTTCTGTCAATCAACCAGTACTCGGTAAATACTCTGCACACTGCGGGGCAAAGAATGTTCAACGCACGCGACCGCAGCTTCTCGAGTTGGGTAATCTCGACGCAAATGGTCAGTTTGTTCGCGGGAGTTGGGGCTTCCAACTCGGTATCGTCCCGCATATTGAGCTCGATTCGCTCACAGAACGACTGGCAGCCGTAAATGAACGTATCTCGAGACCAACGTGAGAATCGTCGCAATTGAATTTGCGGAAGCGCAAGACTGAGCCCTACCACTGTCGGAGTTTGTACAATCTCTCCGTTATCCAAATCGCGCTCCAAAATATCCAGCTCTGCGACGCAAGCGGAGCTACCTGACGGCACCTTTCCATTCGCACCCGAGAACGAAGCTGCATTTTTCGCCACCCACACCACCTCGGCTTCCGATTTCATGCAGACAGTGCGATATGACAACTCATAAGGCACAAGATTTTCCACCACGATAGGCGGACGCAAGGTTATTGTCGTTTCGTGGCGTTCAGATTTGCGAAGCGCAGTCAGAATTATTTGGAATGGAGGCAGTGATACACCGAACGTGAAATCTGGAGCATCATCGCTTCCCGTGGTGGGGTGGACATCCCAGTAAAAGGTCAAGGCCTTGCGTAGTTCCAGTGATCCAACATTCTGGCGACGGTTAGAGCGACTGCGAAACTTGAGGTCATTTGACCGCAATAGCGACGCAATGGAAAGTGCGTCTGAACGTTGAACCTGCCCATTGGATAGCAATGGACGAAACGCAATCGTCCCCGACTCGAGATATTGGATGGGGATATAGTGAGCTGTCTTGCCACCGGGCTCTATTGTTTCTTCTCGTAAGTCGTTGTAGATGACTTGGATTGGAACACTGAAGAAATTCGTAAGCTGCACCTTTCCTCGTAAGCGCAACACAAGTGTGCCCTGTTCAGCAACAGTCTCGCAAATAATGCTTTCACCATGCCACGAATCTCGTTGTTTGCCGCTGCTTTCCAGGTGAAGATAGCTCCGATTTGAGTACCCAATAGGCACTGGAATTGCCTTGGAAGATGTTGCCCTCTGGCCATGGGACTGCGGTTTCAGCCACAACAATCGACGTAGCGGTGATGTTACACATCCGGCAGGTGCTTCATGTGCGACGATTTCAGTTGCAACGCGCTCACCACTTTCAACTCGAATCCACTTCGTGTCTGACGAGGAAATATCGTTTAGCATCGTAGACAGTCGACGACGACTCCAAGCATTGCTGTTAAACATTGCCGTTCCAGCCTTCAAAATGTCTTCATTGGTGTCTGTACCCGGAACCTCAGTAGGCATTTCGATAGAGCCTGTTGGTCTCCGAGAGGATGATGGGGTTCCTCCTGCGGTAGGAGGTGCACCAGCCGAGGATGACGGGTGGGTCGCGACGACAAATGGAATACCGGATTGATTGTCCACGTAAATGAAAGGGCCGAGGCGAGAGGATAAAGCCTCGTCAGCCGCCGTCACTTTCGTAACCAAAGCAAAGAAATGCACCAGCACATTGATCACGTTGCGCGACACATTAATGTTGAAGTCGTCTTTCACAACGATCATGAATGCATTTGCCAGTTTGGCACCATCTTGAACGTCTGGTTGCTCCAAAAGCTCGCGATAAATGAAGTTCTTCGACTCCCATGAATGCGCAGCCGCATTCGTAAATACCTCGGTTCGCGAAGAGCGAAATAGGCACAACGGCATACCATCACACCGCAGCGCTGCTCCTGTCGGCGATACCGACTGTCGCTCCGACATGCAATAATCACACAAGACACCACCCTTTCCATGGAATGCCATGTTCACCTCGAAGTCTTCGAGCACAGGTTCCCACACGGCCAGCTGCGAGTTATATGCTTGAATTCCAAAGCGTAGACTAGTTAAAGCCGTGAATTTGTCTTCTAATCTTCCGCGAATGTCCGCGTGCAGCGTCGCCACTCGAAAGTGAAGCAGAGGTAGCAGCATGTTGTGGAAGTCATTGACAACCGTCGCATTTACCCCTGGAAGCGTGAATTCCAGTATCTTCAAGTTCTCGAGGAATGAAGCGTACGCAAAAAGCGGCTGTCGTTTTTTTTCCTGCTTTCTGCGTGAAGGCGGACGAGTCTTTTCCGTGGTATCGTCAGCATCTGCAGAAGCGATATCAGTTGCACCTGGATTTTTGGCGGTATTCTCGACGGTAGCTCTGCTCTTTTCCTTGCGTCGTGGTGATTTAGACCTTGCTTTGCTAGATACGATCGATAGCGCGAATGGTATCGGTGCATCTCCAACACCGTTAAACATTAGGTATCCACCTCCCCGTGCACCTGTAGTGTCTACCGTGTGCGCACCTTCAGCTTGAGGTCCTGATCGAGCAGAGTTGAAATCCATCTGCTGACCTGTAGCATTTGCCGCGCCAAACTTCTTGCCTTTGCTGAATGAGCGATATATCGTGAGCTCCTCGAACACGATCAGTTCTCGGTCGTAGATTACACTCTTGTCTGAGTTAAACATCGTGCTCCCGTGTTTCCATATCGTCGTCTCAAATGCCCCAGCTGATCCTTCCGGTCCTAAATAGCCGATGGCTCCAAGTTGGTCATACTTCCGGATCAGGGTTGACTGAGATACATCCTTCGCAGCAGTACTCACTGCTTCATCCTTGATAGGTGACTTGTCCTTTGCAGACTTCTCATCACTATCACTGTCGTTATCTACCACAGCCTCCAAGATAATTCGATCGCCATAGTAGATCTCGTCGCCAATCTGCCGTCGACTTCCAGTTGCTGGTAAGATTCGGAATGCCACACTTTGAACTAGTTGCCGTTGCTGGGCCGTGTACGGCAGGACCAGGTATCGTTTGCGCCATGTCGAGTTATAGAAGCCAACCACTGGTCGCGTCTCAAGTCGTCCACGATAGCTTGCAGAAACCAAGTAAACCAGTGATGTTCCGTAAAGAGCTGCTGTGCGTTGGCGCTCACTTTTCTTCGATGAGGGCAAAGCGAGACCAGATCGTGGGGAAGAAGATGATCGCCGACGCCCACTCCAAGATGACGTTTCGCTGTCAGCACCACCACCAGAAAGAGAAGATATCGAAGAGCCTGACAGCGAACGTCTCTTCTGGCTACCTTGAGTATTAGGTGGCTGAGCAAGTGATGGCCGCCGGAATATATGTTCCAGTGCTGCGAGCAGCGTACAAAAATCCAAATACCCGAATCGCAGTTCCATCACGCGATCGAATGTAGTTCGGAAGCGGAGGAAGTTGGAACGAAGATCCATTTGCAAGACAGTCTCCATATCGATAGGCTTTAAGCAATCGGCAGATGCGGCTGTTGCTGCTTGCTCCGTTGCCCACACACTTTCATCCGACAAACGTGATGTCGCGTGAATATTTTCGAGGGCAACACAAAACTGCAATTGGTTTCGGCTGCGTGCGGGGGATTCTTTGGCCTTTTCTTCGACGGTAGGGCACTCATCTCCATTTGTTTGCTGAAGATAATTCAGAATGACCGACGATTCCCATGACAGCACCAGTGCTCGCGATTTGAGCTTGTGAGGATCTTCAACCAGTAACAGCGCGGATGGTCCCAAATTCAACTCCAGACTGATACGGCGATAAATTGGTGGTACCATCGTCGTTTCTTGTGGTTCATTTGGATCTGCATCAGCTTCACCGTGCTTTGAGTCCCCCCGACTACTCACAGAGACTTCCTCCTCCGCGCTCCATCCCGAAGGCATTGTCAGGAACTGAAGCACATCGTAGTGGATATTTGATGGAATAACTTTAAATCCAGCAACATCAATAACTAGGTCCATCCTCCCTTCTGTCCCGATCACGGGGGCTGGCTTGTCCTCTCCGGATTTATCGGAAGGTGCGCCACCATGACTCGTAATTGTCGAAGACATTGCTGAATAGGCAGACAACTCCGAATCGGTTCGTCTCAGCGAGAGCTCCGATCCGAACAAACCGACAATAGCTCGGGAGGACACACTTCTAAACTGGGTCCGAGGCGTTCGCAGACCATTTCTGTGGGAAGTAAATCCGGGATCGAAACCTATTGTCTCTATATCCACATCGAAACTTTCGCGTCCAAACTGAATTTTGATTGCCTTCTGCAAGCCTTCTTTGCATCGCTCAAACACCACCACGTCGCGATAAGAAACCGACATCTTTGAGTTCACACGTGAGTCTCGAATGTGAACTCCTTCGAGATCAACGTCTGCGGTAAATCTTCCGTTAGCTAAGTTGTAGTCAGCGCGTCCCGTTAGAACTGTGAGAGACAGAATGCAAATCGAACCATCGTTGGTTTTGCCCTTTTCGGCCATGTCAAGATCACCGCTACTTGAGGGATGGTATCCATGTTGGCCCTGCAAAATCTCCATAGTGATCTCGGGAGCATGCATCTCTAGCATGATGTGGCGCTCTTCTGCTACTTCAAGGACCTCTGAGACACTAGCTCCATTACTTGCTTCGTCTCCATCCTCTACAACTCTTCCAGAAGACGAGTTACCGTCGATGCTTCGAGATAGTGAGAACCGACGAGACGACACTCGCGCTATCACCTTTGCAGGACTATCCACCCCTTGCGAGAAATTATACCGACTGCGTTCACGGTAGTTCTGAAACGGCACCCTCAATACGAAGGCGTATTGTTCTTGGTTGCAGACCAATCGAACAGGGCTGTAACTAAGATTCAACTTCCAATCGGCATGTGAGCGAAAATCCACAGATAGAGAATAATCGGTCAGCCCCAACAAACTTTGCGTGATAAACCCTCCACCCCCAAGTCGTTTCTCCACATCATTGCGGTCAACAAGAATAACCGAGACGATCCGAAGCGCCTTCATATCCAGTTGGAGTTGCTTCAACGACGAGTTCAACAGCACTTTCGCGACGATCCGGTTCTCCATTCCAAGGAAACTGTTTATGATGCCCTCATTTGACGCACGGAAACTGTCAAATCGAAGCAAAAGGGACTCCGACGACATACGATGCGGAGGCATCTCCAACACTGTATCTTCCAGGCGAATATCTACTAACGGAAACATTGACACAACGTCAGAGCCCAAAAACTCACCCGTATTTGCTTCTTCTTCTTGCTCTTCATTCAGGTGGGTTTGTGCTGGTCCTTCGTGGATATCTGAAAGCTGAAAGTCGCCCTCCCACACCATATCCGCTTGTTCTCGAGATAAAATCGACAAAACTGTCTCTAATAACACGCCCTTCATCAAATAGTTGCGCATGTCATCCACGAAGCTGTAGAGGAAGCGAATCCGTGGCGATTTCAGACGCACAGAATATCGACTACTATACCCTGGGTGCCATGCTTCCTGGATGGAGTCCGCACCATAAAACTGGGCAGCGCACGAAAACACCGCAGGGACGTCATCGAGCGTGTTTAGAATCTCGTTTAGTGTTGGAACATGACCCACTGCAATGCCTCCGTCGTATTGGCGAGTATCCTCACGCTTTATCCACACTTTATCCTCATCTGGCTCAGTCGATGTACTTCCATGTGATACAATCTCCCTGAGGTGCTGATCCAACAAGGAAACATCACAAATTTTCAACGACGTCAGGTACGCAAACATGCTCAGATAGCGTGGGAAGCGCTGGACGCAACAACAGAACTGTTGTGCGGTCAAGCTAGCAAAAGCTGATGGCATGCCTTCGGGTCTCTGCTTATCGTCCAAATGGAGAAATAGTGACAACCCCTCCACATGAAGACGCAACTGCATTGACGCTGGAAATTCTTCTTCGGCATCATCTTTCGAGTCTTTTGATTCTTCATCTGGGTCCTTCTCCTTCTCTGGACTGGCAACCGGAATGTTGTCCAGGAACGAAGACGCCATCCACACTCCGAGCTTCCGCGAAAAAGTGCCTTCGTTTGCTTCAGTGTCCACTGATGACAGGACAGATTGCTCCTCAATGTCTGTAGCTAGCCTATTCCTGCTTGCGGTGCTTCCTTCGCTGGCACTTCTGAATGACGGAGGGGGTGGCGGTAGAGACTGCTCCGCGGCGCTTTTGTCGGCAGTTGCCTCCTCAGTGTGCTTGAAAAAGAACACGAATACTTCCGCCAGTGTATCTTGGTATACATCAATCGTTAATACTCGCAAACTTGCGTCAACGGAAAGTGCTGTGATAAGCGGATCCTGCCACACCGAATTTTTATCCGAAGATGGCGAGAGCGGCGAGTGCCGGGCATGTTTCCACATATCTTTGTCGCTGAGCAGCACAGCATCGGATGCGATGCTCGTAATTGCCACATGAATCAGTTGCTCGGATGACGGCGGGGGTTTAACATACGAAACATTGTCCTCCTCTGACTTCTCTAGGTCAGTAAGTACGCTATGATTCCCCGATTTCATCAGGAACCTTTTCTTTTCCACCACTGCTGACGATGACGGCGCCTTCGTGAGAAGAATATCCTCCACCAATAGCGTACCCAGCGCGAATTCAAGCCTCCTGTCATAGGACCTCACTTTTAACCGCGTGCTAATATCGACCGCACGTACACGAACAATTTTGCCCGAGCCGTGGTCCATGTCTCGAACTTGCAATGTGAGGATTATCTCACCCACCCCAAATTGTAGCCGGCAGATCACACGTTTCCACAGCTTTAGTAGGTCTTGGTCGTCGATATCCTTTTCTCTAAACGTCTTCTTACGCTCGAACTGGATCTTTCTAGCTAAACCAAGGTATGGACTTTCGGATATAGTTGTCGCCCTTCCACTTGAGCCGCTACTAGACAAAGCAACAGCTCCAGGTTTCATATAGGATGAAGTTTTCCGTACAAGCTTGGGTATGCTTCGTCGCGGAGTACCAGTTGTAAGGGGTCCAATACGCGATGACTGATGTGGCGCGGCGGCACTTGAAGCAGCATCTCTATCAACGCGACGCTGGGCATGCACCGAGAAGTTATCACCAAAGGAGTGTAGCAACTGCATCAACGAGCGGAAACTTGCTGCCGATAAATTCAAATTGACGCTGTCAACTCCACCAAACAGCTTCAGGAGCGGAATACTTGGGTCATCCGGTGTGACGCTCATGTAAAAACTAAACGTTAGAGACGTTTTCTCCAACAGATAATGCCATGCAGACTTCTTGCTCGAATGGTTCCGCCTTCGAAACACGCTTCTAGCTCTGCTACTATCCTCGCCATCAATGATCTGTACTTCAATCCCAGATATACCGATCTCCAGAACGTCGTATAAACTCTGTTCAGGTGAAGCCATCACAATCATTTTGGTCGCGGCTGCTTCATTCTCATGATCTCCGAGGTCGTTTGATATCTCACTTTCGTCAAGAATGTCACTTGGGTGTTTCGTCTGTGCTTTCAAATGACCTAGGAACACCAACAGACTGACTTCATCACCACTAGGAATACCAGTGTCCGCAGGTGGTGACTGGATAATGTTAATCAAAGGAGAGATCACATCCAAGCGAATGTCGACTTTTGTTCTTCGAGCAAAAGCATCACGTAGCTGAGCAGCACTGTACCGTTGCAAACTCTGTGCCCTTTTCCACGCACTGTGCTCGAGCCCAGACAAATCCACGTTAACTGGCCGAGAAAACACGGCCACCACATCGAGAAGGAACATCAGATTGACATTGCACTTGATAGGTTGCGTCACTAATGACACTCGGAGCAAATGGGCTCCAGATGTGTCGTCGGCGGTGACCAAGTCGGAACGTTTCGGGTCCTTGTCCAAATCGTCAATTTTCGGGTGGCGTTCGGATTCAATGCTAAGCTGTATCAACGGGAGCTCTCTCTCACAGTGGCGAAGTCGAACGCTACTCATTTGATTCCGAACTCCAACTGGGTGATACTCCAGTACTTCATCCATTTCCATTCGCTGAAGGAAAAAGTCTGTTTCCGAGGAGCTCACCGAGCTCCTTCTGTACGACAACCGGTCATGAACAGAAGATTGTGAACTCTGGCAGAAAAATGCGTCGCGCAGCTGAAGGCCAACCTCCAAGCACGACTGCCGCACCAGAAATTGAATCTCGACGTCATCCAACGAAGCGGTGAGATACGACGACGAGATAGATTTCAGGGGAAACGTGGCGCTAGCCCCTTCGCGTAGGGTAATCCCACTGAGATCAGCAGGAACATCCTCGAGACTTAGTCCGAAGCTTGCCTTACAAAGGGTGAGCTGAAATCGGTACAAAATGTGCTGATGCTCTTGCATCAAGCGCTTCTTGCGCGCAGCGGCATCCTCGCCCTCGCCACTATCAGATGTCTTGCTCTCCTTGTCATCTTCATCAGGGTGAAAATCAATTGCCGCATACAGATCTTTGGTGTCTTGATCACTCCATTTCACATCCTCAACACGCATATCGCCACCTTTTCGTGATGATGCTCCGTGATCTTGCGCTGTGCCAGCGCCTGTAAGCCACGTAGCGTATGACCAAAGACGCGAGCTAGCAGGGATTTCAGATCCTTGGGAAGTCCCGCCTTCGCCCTTGAGCTCGTTTTCGTGCTGGCTTTGAAGCTTGCTTAAAACCTCTTTTTCCTTCTCCTTATCAGCGACATATTTGCGCACAGCACGGCGAAGCCTAATTAACTCCTGGACTTCCATAACAAACTCGAGGTCATCGAGCTCATTGCGTGCCATTTCTTTCGGCAGCAAGCGCAAATCCGATGGCACCAGCGTGGCAGCAAATGTAGTACCATGTTCCAGCACGAGATACAGGTCTTTGTATCGATTTCTTTGCTGCCGCTTTTGTTCCAGTGCTTCCCAGTCTACGTGAGCCAAGCGCTCACGAACGTCCAGCAACACGGCGTTAACTGCATACCTCCACCACGCTCTCGGATTGTCTTTTACTCGGATTCTTTTCGGGCGCAGTACCAGATACCTAGCTTGGCGACGCTTTACCGTCAGAAAGGAAATGAAGGAAAGCGCGCTCAGATACTGCTGGCGATGCAAGGACGTACTGATCTGATCGATGCTGGCTTGGGCATCAATGTAGGTGCTTTTCTCTTCCATCACGTGAACAACCGCCTCACGATACTTGACAATGCAGGACTCAACGCGATCGACTTCCTCCAGCGACCATTGCATGCAGCTGGACAACGCCTCCTTGAATTGCTGCACAGAGGGTATCTCGTCCTCCTCCTCCGTGAGGTCCCTCGCGACCGACCACGCCTCCGAAAAGACAAAACCCAGAGTATACTTCCGTTCTCCCGCCAGCTTCGGCATCATCTCCAGGAACTCGTTCCACGCCTCGTCCCCAATAGCGTCAATCGTCTCAACCATCCAGGGCGTTCCGAGTCTCGACAGTACTCGCTCACTGAGCTCCTGGTGCGTGATTGGCAGCTTGGCATTCCCATCATTCACCGTGAGCTTCATCGACACCGTCAGCGGGTGCACGATATAGTCACTCTGCTTAAACAGCGTCATCATCTCTCCGCCCGCGGTCTCCGAGGTTGGGGGCGACGGTGACGGCTCGTTCGCTGCCCCCGTCGCAAAGCTGCTCCTCATCAACGTCGCGAAGGCTCCTGCGTCTTTCAGCACCTCCGGGGGTACGGGCACCAGCGGCAATGACCAGTAGATGCCGAACTTGTTGATGTCCATCTTTTTCCTAATGAAGGACACGCCGTCCTGGGCCCCTCCTCCTCCGCGCCCCACCATGGTGTAGTTCCAGCCCTCGTCGGCCGACTTGATGATGATGGCCTCGAGCGTCATCCCCACAGCGTAGGGACGTCTCGGGTCGGACACGGCGTCCTCCATCCTCAGGTGAAGGTGCTGCACGTGCACCTGCACGTTGTCCAGCACTTTGACCAGCAGCTTGAACAGGAAGCTCTGCGTCCAGCTCTGGTGCAACTGCTGCGTCTTCTCGCTGAACGCCGTGGCCTTCTCCACGGCGTCCACGGCCGCGCGCTTGCGCTGCAGCGTCTGCAGCTTCTTGCGGGCGGCGCGCCGCAGCTCCTCGGGCGACAGCTCGGCGGCGTCCGAGGACGCGCGGTCGTCCGCGCAGACCTCGAGCAGCAGACTCACGTCCTGGATGTCCACGCGGATGGGCTGGCCGGCCAGGTTGGTCCACGGCAGGTCGATGCGCAGCTGCCGCAGCGTACCCTTGGCCAGCCGCACCTGGCTCGGCAGCGGGAAGGCGTCGGGCTGCAGCTCCACGGCCTCCACCTCGATCTTGCCGTTCCAGACGCTGATCTGCAGCGCCGCGGGGTCGATGTTCTTCACGTAGCTGCCCAGCACAGCGTCCAGCACCACGTGCACGTAGCGCTGGAGGAACATGGCGCGCGTACCGCGCGGATCGGGTCTTCTTCGCAGATGCGTTTACTTGAAGTGAGTATGGACCGAAAATATCCCTGCGCAACCGAAATTAGTGACGAATTTAGAGGTTCGATTTCGAACAACGACTGACCTTTTTAACCAATAGCTGTACTCCACATTTACGAAAATATCAAACCGTATTTATGGGGCTATTAATTTCGGTGTCCCATATCGTTTAGAGACTAAAACTAGAGGGTTGGGCTGGTAGCGCGTTCTTTTAATGCTACGCTTTCAATTGCAAGCGTTGCTCCTCAATACTTTGCTTCACTTTAGCGAGTTTTTCCTGTACCAGTACAGTTGTGCGGCGCTATTCGAGCTCACTGAGCTTGCGCTTTCCTCGACTGCGACAACTACGGCGGGAAGGACCAAAAGTAATTGCCCGACCCGATCTACACAAAATAAAAATGAAAAATATACTTCAGTGAAGTATTAGTTAATTGGCAGTAAATCATATAAATTATCTGCAGTAAGTGCAGCCCTTATCACAGTTCACCAATGCATCGTCCACTAGCGCTTGGTTCACGTCCTTGAGGCGTTGATAAAGTCATCACGCTCCATGTTTTGGAGCACAAGACGCTTCAGCTCAGACTGCTCCTTCTTTCCAGCGGTCTCCTGACGATGGTTGTGCTGTGCTAGAGATGACGCCTCAGGCACCAAGTGGCGGGCCTCCACCTTGCCCTTGTTGCCGCGGCGCAGCATGCGAAACACCACGCCATCGGGGGGTTCATTTGCATCAAGTGCCAGCATTCCACGCGGACCCGCAGGTGCAAGCGAAGCAGAGCTCTTCACAACGGAAGGAATCGCCATTTTGTCCACGTAGCGGGCTTCCGCGTGTCGGTACCCCAGTCCATCATCGACTTGAACTATAGAGAATATAGATAATAAAGTGGTATCTTACGTTAGAAAAATAATAGTTTAATATCGGGATTCTTGCAGCCCACGCACCGACGCCAGCTTTGGAGCCGAGCTTCTCCAGCTTCTTAAGGTTAAACACATCCTTGGACTCGTGGTAAATGCGCAATGCGCTCGCGCTTCTCCTGCAGAGACACGCCCTTGCGACCCATAGCAAGTCGCGACTGGGTCAAGAAGGTTTTGTGTGCATACCCCGTGCTGGATGCAGACGTGCCGCCAATTCCGGTTATTTGCCGCCAGGAGAGTTCCGTTCCATACAGAGAGTTTCAGACATACTACTATTAATACTAGTAGAGATACCAACAATTGAGTAGTAGTAGTAATATTAGTAGTACTACTCCACTACTACTTAAGTTACAGATATTAGATTAAAATATTTGTGGGGCAAAAACCTTGCACGTTAAATAATATCAGCGCTCGTCGTATACCGTATTTCGTAGTAAACGAATTACGAACTCCTGAAATTGCTAATATTCCCACTATAAAACTTTATATGAGCTTCATCATCGGGCTTACTATCACTGCCAATGAACAGAGGCGGACGCAGCCCGAAATATATAGGGGGGCAGTTCAAAAATAGGGGGGGCAGAGTGAGACCTAATCAGCGATAATCCCCATTTTTTTTGCCTAATTCCCTGGAAATCCGAAAAAACTCTCCGAAAAATGGGGGGGCAGGCGCCCCCCCATTTTGACCCTCCGTCCGCCCCTGCCAATGAATCGCTGGTGCTCCCACACATGCTACAAGGATCACGCTTGACTTCATCGCCTTCATGGTACAGTGTATAACCAATACTTCATTTGTTGCGCTTGACGCCGTTTCAAAAATTGTGATATATCCCGAGGCCTAAATGAGGGTCTAATTCAGAGCCACTCAAACTAGAATTGCAAGATGAGAACCGAGTTTGCTCGTTTAGGGCCCTTCAAAAGTAATACATAAAGAGTACTATAATACAGACCTGATGATAGCATAATATCACTTATATTGAATCCCGCACTATACGGTAGTAGTAGTATTACCACAAAAATGGATAGTAGTATTACCGTGATATACTATTTCAGCAAGTACTACTAACCCCTATCCATGGTTTTCTTAGGAACTATCTAGAGGGGGGGGGTTCCCGGAATTCTGAGCCGAAAAGGTCAAGTATCAATCAAAGCAATATCAATCAATCTAGCGAGTAGGCTTGGCCGCCACCGCTGCCATCCAGTCTAGCTTTTCGGTCGCCGCAGCAGCCCCCCCCCCCGTATCCACGGTTCAATCTCTGCTGCTGTGGTACCGAAGAGCTAGACTCACCCCAGTGCTGTTCACAACAACGCGTAGCCAACCCAAGACTCACCCCAGTGCTGTTCACAGCAACGCACTAGCAGCTGGACTCACCCCCAGTGCAACGCGTAGCCATGTCATCTACGCCGTCTGCTACAGTAATATGACCGTACGACCGTACAAACTAGGCCGGCTGAGCTCACCGTAATGTTCACGACTACTCACAAGCATCTACGCCGCCGGCTAGATTCACCGTACTGTCCTCAACTACTTGCAACCATCTACCAGGTCGGCTATCGTAGGCACTCACTGGTATAGCAGTGTGCGTATTTAATTTTACTGTAGTCAGCAATCCCTCTGGTGACAGCGCTTCTACTACAGCGCGCTAGAACTGAGCTTCAAGTCTAAAACGCAGGCGCACTGCTTTCGTGCTTGTAGCCTGCAAGGCGCTATATAATATTTACGCCCACTCCGAACTCCTCAATCTTATATCTGCGTGGCCTTGACACAACATAACCTGTCAAATTAGCTATAAAAACGTGTTTTTATAAGGATTTAATCTTGAAAATTGTATCGACTCACTTACGTACGCATTTGTGGTCCACATATTTGAATTAATCCCCTAAGGGCTGTCCGTACAACGTACCCGTTGCACTACCAGGAAAAGTTGAAATGAGTGAAAATCTAGAGACAAAATTGGCGAACCTTGTATTTTAATACAAGGAATATGAATCATATTCCTTGTCAAAGTCCAATATCATATTATATGATATTGGACTTTGACATACCGGGAAAGTTGAGAATGGAGGCGCTGCAGGAAGCCGAGATCGCCCTGAGCGGTGTGAGCCGCTACGTGAGCAGCAACCTGTCGCTTCATGGGTCCTCTTCCTGCGCGCTGACCTTCTCCGCCGCCGAGGAGCAGGCACTGGAGGAGAAGGTGAGCGACGGCATTACCGCGTACCAGCGCGCGCTGGCGGCCGCCCAGGACTTGGTCCAGGAGCTGCAGGACCCCAAGGAGGCCGAGAGGGCTGCACAGGCGCTGGAGATGCACCAGAAGCAGCTGCAGAGCCACGTCGCCGGCTGCAGGAAGGCGCTGGTCGCCTACCGCCAGCGCGCGAAGCTCGAGCGCCTCGAGCAGCAGCGCAAGAGCCTCCTGCCCAGAGGCCCAGGGGAGGGCAAGCCTTCCTCGTCCAGCGCCACCTCAGGCTCGGCGGTGGACGTCACGGCGGCGCTCAAGCGCACGCGGCAGGTCATGTCGCAGGAGATCGAGCGCGTGAGCTCCGTGACCAAAGTGCTGGACGACGGACGGCTGAGTCTTCGCAGCTCCCACGAGGAGTACGGCGGCGTGAGCGCAGAGATCGCGGAGGTGCGCAAGCGGCTGAAGGCGCTCGAGTGGCAGGCCAGGCAGGACAAAATGTGGATCGGCGCCGGCATTACCGTGCTGCTGTCAACCGTGCTGTTTATCGTGTACGAGCGCACGGGACTCGTCTGGATATGAGAGCCGGGGGTTAGTGGACTACACCAAGTAACGTGGACGCTCGTGTGGAGTAAAGTGTGCCTTGAACGAAACTTCATGATGGAACTATGGACTGCCGGAACCAGGACCGTCGCAAGTCTCTTGTTGACCAAGCGCTGATCCAGTAAACTGTAAACTCATGGCCGCTACAGGTAACTTAGCGTGATTGCTTATGCGTCGCTGTCGAGGAACCGTCGGATTGCTGTGGTCATTGCTTGCAGACAACTACATGAAGCGTGCTGTGTGACTTGGAACAAGATACGCTACAAAACTGGCACCACCGAGTACGCAGTACAGTCGCCGTGTGCTCCAAAAACTCGTGGTGAAGGTTTTGGAAGCTCGGTTGCCAGCAGCTCCTCGCCAACATTCTGCAGAGAAAACTAATCGTAAACTTAGATAAGTATGGAATCAAACGCAAAGCGGCAGCTATATTCTTGGAGTGGTTATTAATACGCGAACGGTCGAGCAGTTCTCGCATGTTGTTCAGAGGTGCTACACCCGCGACGTCATGCGTCAAATCCCGGTGATCGCGCCCCGGGTGAGACGACTTGGCAGTTAGGACGCAGGCTGCTATAATCTTATAACCCGTATCACATAGTGCTTGTCGCAACTACGTAAACAGTACTTTGAACTCACATCAATCCCTGCATCAAAGAATAACCTACCAAACCTTTTCCTACACGTGGCGATCGCACTTCAACGTGGTTTAACTTCAACCGTTTTCCCCGAGCATATGCCGCTGCCGGTGGTCCTGTCCTCAAAGCCATTTCCAAACTTCCGTCGAGCTCGACAGCTCCAGTCACTGCCCCCTTCCTCCTCCACGACCTCAACCGCCATGCCTCCCGCCGGTGCATCCAGCGACTTCAAGCTCGTGGGCAACAAGAACTTCGCGCGCCACAACCCCATGAGCGACCGCTTCGACGTGCACAAGTTCCACCACATCGAGTTCTTCTGCGCGGACGCCACCAACGCGTCCAGCCGCTTCTCGTGGGGTCTGGGCATGCGCCAGATCGGCAAGTCCGACCAGTCCACGGGCAACCACGTGTCGGCCAGCTACGTGGTCGAGAGCGGCGAGGTCAAGCTCGTCTTCACGGCGCCCTACGCGCTCGAGACGCACAAGGCACCGGACGCCGTGAGCCCCATCCCGGGCTACGACCCGACCTTCGCTCAGCAGTTCGTGCTCAAGCACGGCCTCGCGGTGCGCGCGCTCGGCATCAAGGTCGCGGACGCCAAGGCCGCGTACGAGATCTCGGTGCAGAACGGCGGCGAGGGCGTGCTGGCGCCCCACACGCTCACGGACAAGCACTCGGGCAAGACCACGGTGCTCTCCGAGGTCAAGATCTACGGCGACGTGGTCATCCGCTGGGTGAGCGGCGACTTCGAGGGCCCGTTCGTGCCTGGCTACGAGCAGGTGGACCGCCCCGACATGAGCATCGGCATCCAGCGCATGGACCACTGCGTGGGCAACGTGCCCAGCCTGGCCGAGGCCATCAAGTACATCACGAGCTTCACGGGCTTCCACGAGTTCTCCGAGTTCACGGCGGAGGATGTGGGCACGCTCGAGTCGGGCCTCAACAGCATGGTGCTGGCCAGCAACAACGAGATGGTGCTGCTGCCCGTGAACGAGCCGACCTTCGGCACCAAGCGCAAGAGCCAGATCCAGACCTACCTGGAGCAGAACGTCGGTGCCGGGCTCCAGCACGTGGCGCTCAAGACGACCGACATCTTCCACACGCTGGCGGTGAGTTGACTCTGTACGGTATTGTATGATGTTGCACCGATCTAATTGAGTTCTTGTGTTGTTTTCGTGACGTTATTGCAGGAGATGCGGAAGCGCAGCCTCGTGGGCGGCTTCGAGTTCATGCCCAGCCCCAACAAGCGCTACTACGAGCAGATGCCGGAGCGCATCGGCGAGTCCTTGACCAAGGAGCAGTACGAGCAGATCGAGAAGCTGGGCCTGCTGGTCGACAAGGACGACCAGGGCATCCTGCTGCAGATCTTCACCAAGCCGCTGGGCGACCGCGCCACGGTCTTCTTCGAGATCATCGAGCGCGTGGGCTGCATGAAGGACATCGCCGGACGCCTCGAGCAGGCCGCGGGCTGCGGTGGCTTCGGCAAGGGCAACTTCGCCGCGCTCTTCAAGTCGATTGAGGACTACGAGAAGTCCCTCAACGTGTAACGAGTGAGTGAGTGCCGTAAGAAAAAATAATGAACTCTTCTGAGCTGTTTATTGGTTAGTTGTCCAGGCCGTTTTCATGCTACAGCCGCCGGATGATCCGGGACACTTGTTCCGAAGCATGAAAAACGACATTGAATCTATGTTCACGAAAATAAGCCTCAAATTTTTGCGATTAGTTTTGAGTCAAAACCAATCGCAGACATACAAACTATTCGTACTTAGTAGAAGAATAGCACCCCAGCCAATCGCCAGTCAAACCATCACTAAGCCAATTGTTGCGCTTGACCACCGCAGTAGACAACGCCAGCAGCTATGGAGGCCAAGACGACGCGCTTCGTGACGCAGTTCTCGCGCGCCGTGTTCCAGCAGTGGACGCAGACGCCCGAGCGCGAGCAGTTCTGGAAGGATGGCGCTTTCCTGCACTCGATGCTGGAGGAGGCGGTGGCCAAGCTGCCGCGCGGGAAGCTCAAGGCGCAGCTGGCGCGCGACCTGAAGCCGCTGGAGACGCAGCTGGCCTCGCTGCTGCGCGAGCTGCACGCGGAGCACGTGCAGAAGCAGACGCCGCAGCAGGAATCGCTGGCGCACGGCGCGCTGCTGAACGAGGAGCTCACGGAGCTGGAGCTCACGCAGGCCGCGACCGCCGACAAGCAGCGCCGCCTGGCGGGCGTCTTGGCGCTGGACGCCGGCGTGGACATCGCACAGCACGCGGGCGCGCTGGAACAGGAGCAGGACGCGGAGCATCTCGTGCAGCTGTTCGCGCTGATCGCGGCGCGCAACTACGAGTCACCGCGGGACCAGAAGCACAAGCGCGGCCTCGTGCTGCAGCGACTGGCGGCCTGCGCGCAGAAGCAGCTGGAGACGCTGCCGAGCAACTGGAGCTGCGACGGAGAGAGTGATGCGGGCAAGCAGGTGCTGCAGCTGCGCGCGCTGCTGGAGCGCGTCGTGGTGCTGGACGCGGTGGCCCTGGCTAGTGAGGAAGGTGATGTCGTTGTCGCGGGCCAGCTGCAGACCCCGTGGACGAAGTTCTACTGTCCCGAGAAGAGCAAGGAGCTGAAGAAGGTTTCGTATGACGACGAGGTGGCCAAGATTTACGGCCTCCTGCTCGCCCTGGCGGTCTACTTCCCGATTGAGAGTGAGGACGAGGAGGACACGTCGGATGAATCCGCTTCATCGGAAGACGAGGAGGCGAACACGTCTACACAACAAACGCAGAAGCAGAAGCCGCTGGGAGCGGTTGCACAGGCCCAGCTCGCGACCCGGCAAACGCTGCTGGCTGCTCAGCTGCGTCAGCAGAGTGGACAGTGGCTCGTGTCAGTGTTGACCTTCCTGCAGGTTTTGCCCAAGCCTACAACGTACCTCGACGAAGACGAGGACGAGGCTCTTGATGCGGAGGACCGCCGTACGCTCCTGGACTGCATTGGACATGTGTACACGCGCGCGTTCGCCAGCGTGGCGCTGTTTGAACAAGGCAAGGATAATATTGCGGAAGAAAAAGCTGCGGTGCAGGATCGTGCCCTGTTCGAGGCTGTCGTGTGTCTGCGTCACGCCGCGCATTTCATGCGTGTGGAGCGCAAGTCCAGTCTGCCGGCCGTTACTACCGCAATGGCTCACCTGGCTGGTGTGCCACTGCCTTTCAGCTTCACGACTTGGCTAGACCTTGAACAGACGGCTGCACCGAAGTCTGTGCTAGAGAAGGCTACGCAGCAACTGCGGAAGAAGTGCACCGACGATAACAAGATGATCAACATCCTGCTAAGCTCGACTGACGTGACGGTTGAGGAACTACCCCTTGTCCAGAAGGTGAGTCTCGGTGCTTGGTTTGCTATTATACCTACTGCTGAGTAGAGTGCCTGACCTTCTTTGCTATTTCATTGATGTTACAGAGCTACCTAGAGTACCTGGAGCGTGTGGCTGAAGGCAACGTGGCCAAACCTAGCCATACAGCTGACGCTGAGCCGTCGTCCTCCGGTGCCGCAGCGGAGGAACCCACGGTCGACCCAAGCAATTTGTTTTACGTGGACAATGCAGGCGGCGACGTCAAGGAGACCGCTAGCAAGTCTAAGAAGAGGCGCGCCAACAAAAAGAAGCGCGCGAACAAAAGCAACGAGGCGTCGCCTTCGAAGCGCAGCCGAACTTCGAGCAGTTAGATACTTCAAATGCAGCCATCTTCTTCCAAAAGTTTTTGTTGCTTCGGCACGCTTTACATGTACTTGATCGTTGAGCATGGTTGCTGATGATTTTTATTAACGTTACTTGTTTATTGAAGTGCGTTTCGACTCAAAACTTTCGAGATATCTGTACCTCCGACGAGGACCTGCAATCCAAACATTATCGCAGAGATCGACAGGTAGCAAAGGTGCTCTGGCCGTTCTCAACAGTCGTAGCCCAAAGCTGTAGACGAACGACTAAGAAATCACCGATGCAACTATTGACGCCAAATCGGCACGGTGTTGACACATTTCGATGAATGGAGGAGAACTGCCGCTCTGCTTGTTACAATGCTGTTTTTATTTTGTTTTCCCATACTGTTGTCGTTGTTGTTGTAGTCTTGGCTCCGCCAAGGCGGAAACCAGCTCGGGGGCACCCGAGCTGGTTTGCTAAATAGTTCTTTCCTATTTTGTCCAAAAATTCTAATGAAAAATCACAATCAAAAGTTTGCACACTTGTCCATCGACGACGCCAATCGGCCGCAAGTTCCACTTGCCTGCGGCCGATTCTTCCTCATGCATTGCTCGCTCGAGCTGTCTCCAGCCGACCGCGCTCGCATTTCACACACTTGACGTGACACGAAGCTCTGCACCCACCTGCTCGTTCAGCGCCCGACCATATCCGCCGCGCCACGCTCCAACTCCATCATAACCCCCTTGAAGTAGAAGTGTCGCCACGCGACAGCGGCGACGCCAGAGCAGGTGGCTTCGAGCTGCGATCACTCGTCGCCCCCACTTGTCGCTCAGACCGCTGCAGTCTCCGTCTTCGTCTTGTACCTTTTTCTCGTATTTTTGTCCATCCTCCACGGACTCCCATGACCTCACCAAGCACGCCGTCCTCTCCTTGCCTTTAGCACCAGCAAACACCACACGACGCGCTCGGCTCGATCAACCTCCGTCTGCTCCCCTCACTCTTTCCGTGCCACGAATCATCCCCAGCTTTAGTTCGTGGTCGTGTCGTAGGCCCGGCCGCTCAATACGCTCGGGTCGATCTTGGACCGCAGCGGGGGGATCGAGTACACGCTGGGCGCCTGGCCACTCGCGACGTTGAGCGGCGGAAGGCGGAAGGCTCCGACACCGCATTGCTGCTGCTGCATCTTGCGCTCCTCGGCTCCTGCGACGCGCAAAGGGGACAGCATGCCGTGCATCGGCGTCGCGGGGAGGGGCAGCGGCAGGCGGTTCTGCGCGTTCTGGTAGCTCATCTCGGTGATGGCGCTGAGCACGCCGCCGAACTTGCGCGCCGGGAAGGGGCTTCCGTCGGGGGACGCGCGCAGGGGGCTGAGCCGCACCTCGGTCTTCTGCATGCACCACTCGGGGCTGGGGCGGATGAAGCCCGTGTGGCTGCTGCCCCACTCCATCTTGCGGATCTTGTCGCCGAACTCGCGGCCCGCGACCTCCTCGGGGCACTGCTTGATCACCACGGGGCTCGACATGTCGGCCATCTCGACGTCGGGGGGCGACGACGGGGCCGAGGGGACGGCCACGGGCTCCTGCTTCATGACCTCGATGGACGCCAGCTCGGCCAGCCGGAACAGCTCGCTGCGCGGGGCCTCGTGGCCGGGCACGCCCGTGAGCGAGCGCGCGGGGCTGACGTTGCTGACGTTGAGCCCCAGTTGCTGGTGTTGCTGCTGCTGCATCTCGTCACTCGAGACGTACTCGATGGCCTTGAAGAGGTTCTCCTTGGCCGCGTACTCGCTGTGCTGCGAGCCGTCGTCGCCCGCCTGCTTGCGGCCCTTGTGGCGCAGTCCGCGGCGCCAGCGACTGATCTTCTGGCGGTACTTCTGCGCGTGGGTCATGGTCTGGCGGGTCGTCTTGGAGCCGATGAAGGCGGCGATGACCTTCCAGGGGCCCGCCGGGTACTTCTCCATGGCCTCCAGGAACTTCTCGTGCTCCTCCTGGGTCCACATCTTGAGGGGCTGGCTCTGCTTGGACGAGTAGACCGTCGTGCCCGCCTTGGCCTCCGTGGGCTTGATGCGGATGAGCTTGCCCTCGCTGTTCGTCATCTCGAACAGCTCCTTGCGCACATTGGCCGAGATCGTCATCTTGCTTTCCCGCGTCTTAGCACCCACACGCCTGGCGCCGATGCATGTAAGGGTGGCCGACGGGAGGGAAAGGAAGAATTGGCTTTGGCTGGCGTTGCGCCGCGCGAGCGCCAGTGCAGGCAGCGACACGAGAGCACGGAACAGATCGCACCTAAGCGGATTCAAGCTTGATGGATCAACCACAGCGCGGGGAGATGGGGCGGCGGTGGATACGTTCGACGGTGGATTTATTTACAGGACCCGCGCCCATTTTAGGCGCAGAGATGCATCGGTACAGGAACATCTAGTATTTGATTTTACAGGCAACAATTCGAATTTTTAACTTCTACTTATGGCAGGACGGATTAACCTGTTTAACATAATAGTATGATTCAGAGAGAGGCTATAAAGAAAACTATCTGTTCAATATTACCCAATTGGCACGATTCAACCCGCCCAAAACGGCGTATTCTGGGTACGTTTTGTTCGTCGGTCGCGTTGCACACGCCGTGCCCTGTGGCACACTGTACACGCTTCTCGGTTCAGCCAAGCTCGGCAACTGGGCTCTGGCGAGAACTTGATGATTCAAGGCGCCGAGCGCGCACTCACAGCGTCAAGCGGAACCTGTCCGGCGCAACAAACTGTTGCCAACATGCTGAGCGCATAAACATGCTAATGGGTTGACTCGAAATGGGCCATTTGACTGTGAAATGGTAGCAGTGAGACGGCCGGGCCAAAAGGCAACTTCTGGTGCTCATTTCGTATCCACCACGAAAGTTTCGGCTCTTCCTTCGAGTGATCAAAAGTTCGATGCTTTTTGGCGGCAAACGCATTGCGATCCACTCGCGACCATCCAGGCTATGAGGCAAGTGGCGATTGATAATCCAATGGATTCACTGTCGTGGACGAAGCCAGATCTATAGCAAGCTGGATAGTATATTTTCGGTGCATATTATTAGTGCGCATTATCCGCTCTGCCAGAGTTGTGGGACACACAATCACGGGACACCAGTCGCTATTGATAATAATCAGGGTATTTTTGTAGAAATGGGATAGATCTTCTAGCAACCTCTGCAACACTAGGAGGGCTCTGGACACACCACTCCACAATTATCTTTCTTGTTCCTATGGTGAAGGTCATTGCGCCCGAACCGGTTTGCTATCAAGAGCAAGTAGAGAGAGCTGTAGCAGCCGTGAAAAATCAGAAGATGTCATATCGAGATGCTGCTAATGCGTTTGGCGTGGGCAGAAGTTCTCTGCACCGCCGTGTTACCGAAAAGGTTCCGTTGAACGCTAAACCAGGACCAGACCTCAGTTTAACCGAAGGAGAGGTCATAGGAGTGCTGGATGCCTTTGACGCGTGCACCAAGCGTTGCCTTTGCTTCACAAGAGACTGCCACTTCAACAACCTAAGACAGTCATAGAGACCTGTGAAGACCTCCCCCTTCCAGAATCTGGAATCTGGATGAGACAGGAATGAGCGGTCAAGTATCAGGAGCAAAACCAAAAGTACTCGCGTCTAAGGGATACTTAAGTATCGAGTAAACGTTCAACAACCAGATAGTCGCGAGAATGTGAGCGTATTAGTTTGTGGCAAGCAGACGGCGGTTTTGTTTCCGCCTTTCATCATCTTTCCGGGGTTGAGCTACGACAGGATGCACACACACGGCGGATATCCCAACTCTAAGTATGCCTCAAGTCCCAGTTATTTCTTAGTAACAAAGCTATTCGTGCGATACTTCGAGTGGTTTGTGAACTTGATTCCTCCTGAGTGCCCTGTACTACTGATCATGGATGGGTACAAAGCCCACTTTTCGGTCCGCACGTTGCGTTGAGCTGGAAGTGCATACAACATTATGCAAGGAAGCACGGCATAATGTTGTATGCACTTCCAGCCCACACATCTCACTTCCTACAGCCTATGAATGTCGGCGTGTCCACGCACTTTAAGCGCGTTCTCGGCGTCGAGATACAAAAGTATCAAAACCCGGAAAAGGTCATTGTGAACACAACAAATATTGTGGCGGTTGCAGCCAAGGCCTTTATGGCAACTTTAACCCGCCCGGTAGATGGCGGAGCCGATCGTTTCGCGCGGCGGACCGCCTGCCCGATTGGTACTTCGCGGCGGCGCAGGTGCTGCAGCAGTCGCCGATCTAGAGCGACGCGCTGGGGCTGAGCTCGAGCTTCTACGCGGCGCTGGGGCCCGTATGTGAGACCGAGGACAAGCCGCAGCCCATGGACGAGGACGACCTACTCAAGCCGCGGGACCCCCCGTCCAACGCTACCTCGGATGACGAGCTCGAGAAGGCGGCCACGCAGCATCAGCAGATCAGACAGCAGGAGCTTGGCCAGTCCACGGCGTCGTTGTCGGGCGGCTGCACGGACCTCACGCTTTCGGGCTTCTCCATGCGGGGCCGCGAGAAGAAGGTCATGTACCACATCGACGTGGTTAACTACGACGCGCCCCTGCAGACGTACGCCATCCGTAGCAGCTACTCGGACTTCGAGGACCTGCACAGCCAGCTCACGGAGATCGTCGAGAACCGACAGGCCTATTACCGCAGCAAGGCGCTGCCCAGACTGGCCAGGGGCGTCGCTCCCGTACCCGCCGACGCCAGGACGCAGGAGGACATGCTCGAGCGCGCCATCACGGCGATCGCGCTGCTGCCGACGCTTCTGAGAGCCGACCGGATCTGGAGTTGAAGGTCGATACATATGGTGACTTCCATACAAAAGTCGAGTATGAGATCAACTTCTAAGACTGTCCCACAATCCTGGCAGATTTTAAAGCACTTTTTCAACGATCCATTTCTCAGTCCTAGATTGCTATTAAGCGAAGCCGACAGCACTGACAAACTACGTTTTCCTTCTTCTTCACAACTATGCCGACATGGCTTATTTTGTTGCACAGGAAGTCTACCTTTTGGGGGCCCCTCCAACTGTCCCATAACCCTGGCAGAGCGGATACCAGCGCTAGAGTGCTGCCATGCGGGTCTGAACTCGTCTCCAAATTCAAGAATATACCGTAACGAAACCAATCGCCTCTGGTGGCTTCGATCTCACGAAAAGGTTGAAGCTGTCGCCGGCGTGCCCATTTCCAGGTATCCCTTCGGCACCAGGATACCCATTTCATCGCGCCAGCTGTTGCGCGGCCCATGGGTCCAGCACTGGCGCGAGGGCATTGCTCGGACGGAGTCAGTCCGCCCTTGGAGTCCACGTTGCAGACGCTGGAGCTGGCAGTCCAACAACTCACCTCCGGCGCCGCCTGCAAGGTGCTGGCCAATACAGCCAAGGCCTCACAATTCAGAGCGGGGAGCTGCCGACGCTCCCCGCGGCGCATGCGACGCCAGTGGCGGGCCTTACTCACGCTTTGCGACGTCCGGTTGAAATTGAACATGGCCGGCGAGGGAGTGCTCCGGGCACTGCCCGCGCGCTTTGCACGAGACCCGGCCGCTGTGTACCAAATCGATGTGCCGTCAGGTTCTAAAAAGCTGTAGCCATCCGGGCAACATCTCAGGGCAGTGTATGGATACGAGGCGAGACTTGAGCAGCGCCGCCACCGAAGCCCAACAAAGGAGACCGCGGTCAAAGTTCTCGACCAGACAAGGTGTCTCAGAGCGGCGGCACCTGAGCTCTAAAAAATCTGCGCCACCTCTCGGACTCCGAGGAGGCCCTTACGCAGTCGTGCGAATGCGGTGCAGCTGCGGGCCGCGTCACGACCAGCGCAACTTGCGCTTGTGCCACCCATTTTATTGACCAGACGGAGATCCATACATGGCATCGCATGCTCGGCTGCCTTCTCGAGTAGCTGCATTCGCAGCTCGGTCTTCTGACCGTAGGGAACATTCATCATCTCCTCGTGGCTGAGCGCAAGGTAAGCTTTGATGCGTGCTTTCAAGGTGCTGAAGCAGCCTGTCAATTGTAGGTAAACAGCTTGTTAGAGCACACACAGAGTAAGATGTAACGTAAGCTCACGTACCTTCGATGAGAATAGGGGCCCAGCCGAAGCAGCACCAGATCACATCGATCGCGGATGAGATTCTCGGTCTCGCGAACTTGAGCGGGCAAAGGTGTAGTACTTGCGCTCCACCCAGTCTATCAGCGCGCTCTCCATCTCCGGCGTGCACTTGGTGATGGCCGCGCGCGCCCCGCCTCTCTTCTTCATCTCTGGTGTCACCCGCTCGACAATATTACGCGCGGTAGTGGGAGGGATACCATTGTGGTGCGCTACCAGCATCCAGTCCCCGCCTTCTCGATGAGCATAAAGGACGCGCGCGCGAGCGGCAAGCGTGTGCTTCGGCATCGAGCAGCATCGACTCACTGCAACATCCTTGTCATGCCTGGCGTCACGTGCCAAGTTCACGCCAAGTTCAAACGGTTATTATGCGCGTTGGCCACAATGGATACTGTACGTACAAGTCGAGAGGGGCGATCGACTTTCCGCCGCCGTGAACCCTCAGCAGCTACATGCAGCACCTCCCGTTCATGAATGTCGCCGGACATAGATCTACCCACGCCACGCCGCACATGATTCACGCCAAATACATCGCCACACTCCAGCAAGTTGCTGGCAGCAACACAGCCATGAAGCCATCGAGATTCGACGGCCGCGACCGCTCGCTTATCTGATTCGCGTCTGATTCCCTCAACCCATCGCTCTTTTCGGCCAATGGAAAATCACACCAGCGAAGCCGTTCCAAAACCAGGTAGCAAACGCTTCAAAGATCGCTGCGCTGGGTGCCAAAACCCGCGACGTCGGATGTACCCACCAGAGATCCAGTGCGAGCAGAATGGGTACAGCATGCGTTTGTAACCCTAGCCAGAGGGTTCCTCCGAGAGGAATCATCCACCACCGATCGCACTTTGCCTTTGCACGGGAGCCCCGCAGCATGACCATCTCGCGCAGCGTGTACAACCAGCTCTTCGAGCAGGCGCCCGACGCCGCGGGCGGCGGCAGCAAGGAGAAGGTGATCCGCCTGCGCCCTACGGAGGCCAAGGCGGGCGCCGTCGTCATGTCGGCCAAGAGCAAGATCCAGATGTGGACCAAGGAGGAGCACGAGCGCTTCCTCGCGGCGCTCGAGAAGTTCCCCGCCGGCCCCTGGAAGAAGGTGGCGGACTTCATTGGCACCAAAACGCCGCGTCAGACCATGACGCACGCCCAGAAGTACCGACAGAAGATCCACCGCCGCCAGCGCGGACTGCGCAACCAGAAGAAGTCCAATAACAACAGCAACAGCAACAGTGAGGCCACCGCTGAGGCCGAGGCCACCAGCAGCCCGGCGCCCGTGGATACTAAGGCAGACCTGAAGGGCGAGCCCGAAGCCATCGTGTCGCCCTACGGCGTGGCCGACCTGCAGCTGAAGCCTGGCTCGGAGGCCGCAGCCGCCGCCGCGGCCGGCGCCACCAACGACCAGCTGCTCAACATCCTCGCGCAGCAGGCCACGACCATCCAGGGCAATCCCCAGGCTGAGGCACAAGCGGAGCCCATGGAGGTGGACTCGGCCGTGACGGTGGACGCCAGTGCGTCTCCTGAGGCCAATGCGGCCGGCCAAGGGTCGCCCAACAACAACCTGCCGTCGCTGGCGGAGATCCTGCACCTCGGCGGCGCGGAAGGACAGGCAGCGGCTGCAGCACAGGGGGAGAAGGCGCAGACTTCTCCGGTCGAGGCCGAGGGAGAGGAGAAGACGGAGGTCAAGACGGAAGAGGCCAAGGCAGACACGGACGCGACCGCGACGGAAACAGCGGCACCGGCCTCGACGAAGCCCCGGCCAGAGGAATGCAGCGCTCACGAAGGCAAGAAGCCCGCCGTGGAGGAGACGACCACACAGCCCCGGCCTGTAGAGATCTAAGTGCGTGCGTTCGTGTGCTTTTCTTCGTGCTGGACGAGAGGGGAGCAGGCCGTCGAGGGCGGGGCTGGCGTCAAGCATCTCGCCGCGCTCGGAACGCGTTCTGCCTAATAATTATTGATAACGAGAAGCTCTTAACCCATCTCAGAGATTCCATTCCGCTGTAGCCATTACAGACTTCAACTTGCCCGAAGGTGTGAGTCATCTCACTCGCTTGGCGGTTCCTTGAAGTGCCAAATACCTTCAACCTCGGCCCACGACCAGCTACCAAATGATCCCACATAACTCAAAGATGCACAACAGACTAAGCCAACACAAAATAAATATCCGTGTTCTCTTCAATAGCTCAGTCTCCGTATGAGTCAACGTCAGAATGGTACTGCTGGACTCGAACTTCGTCCGCTTTCAGGCTACTGTTGCTCGAGTCAGCTTCCCAGCTCATGCCATTTTCACACGCTTTGTCTCGTGTGCACGAGCTTGGACGACTTGAGGAGCGCTGGATCGCCGATGAGGGCGGGATTCCATACATTTTGTTCAGCTTGTCGTCTATGCGGTCCATGTAGTCATGCACCGCTGCGTTGACCTTGTCAATCTCGCTTCGTCGCCTGCTCTTCTGCGGCTGTGCTTGACGAGTTCCATCCCACAACGTACTCGCTGGGGATGCAGGAGACCTGACGGGCGATAGTCTACTCGTATCACTGGCATCATCCCGGAAACGAACCTCTCTGCTTACAGGCGGGGAATCACTCAGTGCCTTTTTCACGTCGAGCTGCTGCCATTCACTCAAAAACCTTTCTACCTCCTCTGAGCGACGTGACGCAGTTCGGCTCGCCCGAGGGGGTAAGGGTGACACTGAAGCTGCTGAACTGCTGATGCTATTCTCACACCGTCGACGTCGAGGTGAATCATCGCGTTGGTCGGGATCGCCAATGTCGATCACTGGTACAAACGCAGACTTCCTTTTCAATATCGTAGACGGACTCGCAGGCTTCCTGTCGCTGCTTCGAAGCGTGTAGCGTTCCTTTTTCTCACATTGGTCCTCCGAGTCATTTTCATCGGCTTCATTGAAGCTTTTCTCCAGCTCCCGTAGTTTCTCTTCGCGAAGCTCTCGTTCTGCCTGCTCCTGTTGACGTCTGAGATGATTCACTACCGTCTGCAGTGTCGACTTCTCCTGAACTTCCTGCTCCAGCTGCCAGCTAACCTTTTGGTAGAGCTCATGTGCCTTTTTGACTGCCTGTTTAAGGCTCCGAACTTCTTCTTCCTGTCGACGCGCTGCGGCTTTCGACTTGTCAGCCTTCACTTCCTCCTCAATGGAACTACTTTTCAGCTGATCAAGTTCAAGTCGTAGTGAAGTTTTTTCGACTTCCATCCGAGCGATGCGACCTTCAGCATCCGACACCTCGAGCTGAAGAGTTTCAATTCTTGCCTGAGCCTCGACGAGTTCATCTTCCCTGGATTGGATCTCTTGGTCCGTTTCTTGCCGCTCCAGTTGAGTTCGTTGTAGCTCTTGATCGTTTTGACAGCGCAGCGAAGCCAACTCCTCCTGTAAAGCCTCTGTCTTCTTCAGCAGAATGTCCATGTCTTTCAAGCTAGTGGCTTGCTGGTCTAACTGGAACTGGAACTCATAGTTCTCCTTCTGCAACGAGTTCCGCTGATAGTGCAGGTCTTCCACTCGCTTACCGAGTGCCAATATACGTCTGCGAATCAACGCGACAGTCGGAATGTCCTCTTCGGATGGCGGAGCAGTATCGTATTCGCTCATGTCATCATGCGTATTGAGCCTCTTTTTAGCCGGCCGTCGGCGGCGCTCAAGCAATGCTTGGCAATGGAAAATACCGTTGGTGTTGCCCACCAGTAGCTCTTTTGCGGACGGGTTGATAGCCATAACCACCTTGAGGATCAAACTGCCGAATGAAGATGGCACATAACCCGACGATGTCGATCCAGACTCCATCACTTCCGCAACCTTTTCTGTGATCTCCATTTTCTTCAGACGTTCTAGCAGCGGTCGCAGCGAAAGTCTTGACAAAGTCTGCTGAGGTGGCAGCACTTTAATGACCGTAGGCTGGAACGACAACGCACATGCCCTCTTTCTTGATCTCACTGCCTTCAGTGGTGCACACAGTCCATATGCGCTCGCTTCACTTGAGCTTGTCGGGCAGGTGCCGAAATGCTGGAAACGATTCATTGCAAACACTGCAATAACCGCACGGCGAAAACTCCGTCGACGCTGTCGTTCTTTGGTCTTTTCTTCATTTGGAGGTGCTGCTGGAATCATTTCTTTAAGCACTTGCCCGATGCACTCAATCTGCTCGTGTGCTTGAGCGAACTCGGCGTTTTCACGTAACAGCAGACGCTTCTGAGCAAGCAGTTCGCTTACTTGGAGAATCAGCGGCTGTACAACCAATACAAAGAGATGCAGAATCGTTGCAAACACGGGCAGATCTTGCTCAAAACCTTCCATCACGTGCTGAAGCTTCGCATTGTTCTCTTCAGCTTCAGCGAGTCGAGCGGATTCCTCTTGAAGCTTTGTCTCTAAAGTAGCACGCTCGGTGTCCACCTCGCCGATGCATCGCTCAAAGTGCAGTTTTTGCTCATGTGCGTTCTTGTTGTGAACACGCTCCATCTCCTCCAGAGATTCTTTGAACTCTTCCGTTTTGACGGCAAGCTCTTTCTCGATCGCCCGCACCTTGTCTTGAGATTCTTGCAACTCTTGAGACTGTTTCTCACTCTCAAGTCGCCAGTGATCCCTCAATGACACAAGAGTATCGATCTCCTTCCCCAAAGAAGCAAACGCGCGCACAACGGGCTCAGCGTCCACAGATTCAGACCCATCCCAAGACTCCTCTGTTTTCAGCGCATGATGCAGCTCCTTCCGTAGCCGAAGTACAAACTGTCCGCATTTTTTCAGCTCTGCTTGTAGTTCCTCACTCTTTTCACAAGCCTGCTCACTCCATTTCAAGACCTCCGTCTTCTCTTGGCTGATGATCTCGCGAGCTTGCTCAGCTAGCATTCGTTGTTCACGCAACTCCTTCATTCTGGTCGCGTCTTCCGCCCGCAAATGTTCTAGCTCGGTTGCTCGTTCTACAGCAAGGGCTAGTTTGTTTCCTTGCTGCCGGACAAGGTGACGTGCTCGTTGAAACTCATGCACGATGTTCATAGTCTCATTCCGCAGTGCGGATATTGCAGCCTGAACAACCTGAAGCTCCGGCACTTCTTGCCAAACTTCCTCTCGACGTGGTCGCTCACAATCTACTGCAGTCTCCAGTGCCACATCATCAACGTCTGATGAATTATGCAGAGCCCTCTCTAGATATCTACGAAGTGCTTCCACTTCCTTCTGGGCGGTACGTAATTCTGCGGCGACTTCAAATTTCAGGTCCTTTGTTGCCGCCTCCACCTCTGCTAGGTGACTCTCAAGGATATCATACTCCTCCCGCATGTTACCAATTGTGATAGCATCGCTTTTGTGCTTAGTGACGTGTTCCTCCAGCTGTGCACCGAACCGCTGAAGTTGATCTTGATATTGTAGTTTGCGCTCCTTCCAATGATCTTTGAAGACAGACAACTGGTGCTCTAGTTCTCTTTGCTTCTCCAAGAGTAATCCATTTTCTGTTTGCATCCGGTCCAATTGCATCTGCATGGTGCTGCGAGCATTCTCCACTTTCTTGCGCTTCTCACGCTCTTGGCAATGCGTTTTCTGTAAAGCTTCCATCCCTTCCTCCATTCGTTTCACGCAATCTGCAGCGGACGTCTCTACGGACTCGAACCGTGCGGTCTTCTCCTCAATCATCGCAGACAAGTCGACAATCTCACGCTTTGCCTCCTTCAGCTGAGAGCGTCGCTCAGCAACCTCCTCTTCTAGAGCCGCAATAGTTTTCTTATAAAAGTCGAACTCCTCCACAGCGCGATTCTCTTGCTGACGAAGCTGTTCGGTGTTCCGCTTCCACCGCTTCACCTCCAGAATCAAGTCCGAAATCTCTGACTGCGAATTCACTTGGAGCTGATCGCGCGCATCGCGTGCTTCCTGCAAAGCGGTTTGGTATTCACGGATCTCGGATTGAGCTGCTGTAAGCCTCTTCTGCGTCACTTTCAGTTTGTGAGCCGTTTGTGCTGCTGTTGCTAAACCCATTTGGTCTTGCTGTGCTCGCGCATCCATCTCGCTCACCTCATCGCACAAGCGCTTCACTTCACGTTCTCTGATTTCGTCGCGCTCTTTTAGGGCCTCGTTTCGTTCGCGAAGTGATCTAGCTTCTTGTCGAAAGCGGTTGTTCTCCAGTTGCAACCGCCGCAAAAGTTCTAGTTGGCGACGCAGTGCATCGTTTGATGCCTCCTGCTGTTGCATCTCTTCAAAAAACTCCGTCGCCACTTTCGTACGAGTCACGCCCCCACCTTCTTCTGTAGTAGAACTCGATCCTGACGGTAATCGCTGGCGATGAAACTCGGCTCGTGCCTTCTCTTTGATGCGACGGAGCATGACTTGGGCATGACTATCATCCTCGTCGTCATCGTTGGCATCGACTTCAGGTAGAGAAACGTGACGACGAGCGCGACCATCACGATTGAGTTGCGTGTTTTGCCGTGATAGTGAGCCAATACTCGTGAGTTGATCCTTCTGAAAGCGAAACTGAGTCTTGACAACCTTCTTTGGTGAATTGGCACGTTGCATCGCCACGTACCCTTGGCCGTCAGTTGACTGCGGTGAATCACTGCCGTCCGACGAAGGAGACGAGCCTTGGTCTGCCCTCAGACCTTCCAATAGTTTTCGTTGGCGGGCATAATGCGCTTGCTGCTGTTTCAGATTGCGCTGCAGCTTAGTCTCCATACGCTTGGCGTCTCGGTCTATCTGCCCACGTCGAGTCTGGGGTTGTCGCTGGATCGGAGAGTCCTCTTCGTCGTTGCTCTCCTTGTGCTCGTCCCCGTCATCGTTGCTTCCAATGAGGTTTCCATCTCGTGACAAATTGTCCAGACTGAGCAGCAACTCCCGCGACGGAGGTGGTGATGACGAGGACGACATCTGCACCATTTCCTGAGCACCCGAGTGAGGCGGTGTATCGACCGTGTCTAGCGTCAGGTCATGGGCTGCATCGGTCGATACCGGGCGCACTCCTTCCATTGTCGTAGCAGGAGGCCCCCGTCGAGAGTAAGTGACCAGGTCAAGTCTGAGCCGCACGGCCCTTCCAGTGACAGCAACCGCTGTAACTACAACCGCCACACCACCTGCATGAAACCACACGACGGGGTCAGCGCCAGCACCACGAAAACCAACCACTTACTCGAATGGTGCAGCAAGACCCGACCGACTGCTCCGGTCTCGCTGCACCGGGTGATTTCAGAAGCTCGATATGTATTTTTTTAGGGCGAAGCTTCCGCCGCGACGTCTTCATCCATTTGGGTGAAGCGGCCAACCGCGCGGCTCCGTCATCCGTCTACAAATGCACACACGCGCGCTGAGCGAGTGCAAGAACTACTGGCGACGTCCGTCGTCTAGTCCACATCTTCCACCGACGAGGCGCCGGCCTTCCGCTGGCGCAGCGTCGCGTCCTCCTCCTTCTTGTCTGCGCCGTTCGAGGAGAAGCTCGTCAGGACGTCCACGACGTCGCCGTTCTCCTCGCCCTTCGCGACCTCCGCGGCCGTGCGGCCATCGACCGCCTTGACCGCCAGCAGCTGCTCGAGCTTGGCCGCCGAGATGCTCGACAGCAGGGCCTCAGCCGCCTCCGGCCGGCCGTGGAAGGCGCTCCAGTGCAGCGCCGTCCAGCCGTCTCCGTCCACCGCGAGCACGTCGGCGCCGGCCTTCACCACCTTCTTGATGAAGTCGTCCGTGTCCACGGGCGAGCCGCAGGCCACCATGAGCGCCGTCCACTGGTCCTCGTCCGTCTTGGCGTTCACCTTGGCCTTCACAGCCGTCCAGAGCGCGTCAAAGTCGGCATCAGCGCCGGCCGCCAGGGCCGCCGCGATGGCCTCCTCAGGCGTGACCTTCTCGCTCTCCTTCTTGGTCACAGCAGGCGTGGCCGAAGCAGCGGCCGGAGCGTCTACACCGGCCGCAGCCGCCGCCTCCTCCGCCGACTCGCCCTCGAGGCGCTCGTTCCAGATGCGGCCGTTGCGGCGGCCCAGCAGATAGGCCTGCACCAGGGGGTTGTCCCACAGGTTCATGGGCATCATGACGCTCTGGATCATCACGACGTGGTTGACGCCCATCTTGAAGTGGATGAGCGACGAGATGCCGGCGCCGATGAGCGTCTGCTTGAGGAACTCCTTGGCCTTGGCCAGCTCGTGCGCCTCGTAGGTCGTCTCCGTGAGCTCGGCGTAGTTGGGCGACTGGTCGAAGGGCGACTTGGGGCCGGGCACGAAGATCTTGCGCGTGTCGTGCTTGCGCTCGATGAGCTGCTTGAGGTAGAGCCCGACGAGCAGCGCCGTGGCCTGGCACACGAAGAAGGCGGTGCGCGCGGCGGTGAGAATCGTCTCGTTCTCGAAGTCGATCTTGCCCATGAGGAAGATCATGGGCAGCATGATGAACATGCGCATGGGGCTCTGCTTCCCGGCCATGGCAGACGCTGACGTGGACTCCAGGGGGCGAAATGCGGGATGAACCTCTGCTTCTGTGGCGTCAGCAGACGCTGCAGTCGTTGAAGCACGTTATACGATGTAATTGTATAGATTTAGATATCGGGCGTTGATTGGTGGAAAGCGACTGACAGATACCTCAGCTGGGGCTGAGCATGAAGGAGACTTGGAGACGGACGTCGCGCACGCGCTGGACGTCGCGGCCGATGTGGCCACAGGGGGAGATGAGCGCGTCGTGCAGCACGGCGGCCACGTCTTCGTAGCTGGCGAGCAGCGGGCGCAAGGCCTGCACGAAGTTCATGGACGCGTCGTAGCTGCACACTCCGCCCCAGGGCGTCGAACTGCAGCTGCAGCGTCATGGGGACGTGCAGCTGCTGGTTGCTCAGTCGCTGGAGCAGCGTCGAGTGCTGCGGCTGCAGCAGGTGCGGGAACACGTGCTGGAAGGCCGACGACTCGAGGAGCAGCGACAGCGTGAGCTGCGTCTGGCACACGGCGTGGCCGACATTGCCCGGTAGCATACTGAAGCTCTGTGGGTGCAGCGCCAGCGACCCGAAGAACGCTGTATAGCGACGCCACTGCTCCAGGAACGAGTTCTGCCCGCGCAGCTCGCCGTTGGACACGTCTGGGTGCACCACCTGCTGCACGAAGCGGACCTGCTCTTGGGTCGGGGAGGCGCATGGCAACCATGGATGGCTTTCGGTCGGTGCAAACCCCGAGCGGAAGCAGTGAACCAGATCACGAGCGGTTTGGAGGATACTTGAGGTTGGGAGTGCAGCAGTTGGGGACGGTGGCAGCGAAGCATTTGCTGAGGTGGGGCAGGCGCAACGCTCGAGCTCACCGTGCCGGAAACCGTCGAGCTGTGATTGCAGGCTGCGTACCTCAGACTGCAGAGTATCCACGGATGCAAGTAGACCACGTTCATACTGGCGCTTCCGCTCGAGGTAGCGCAATTGTCGAGTGCGGCTCTGCGCGCGACGCCGCTCGAGTCTGGACGAGTCGCTGCTGTCGTCAGAGCTTTCTGCATAGACAAGGAATCCTGTCAGTCGCGTACCGTTTGGCGACGAAGCAGCCGTGGTTGAAGATGCTCGTCATCACCTTGACGAACATCACTCGGAGTCATCATACAGGGCGGTCAAAATTCCAATGCGTCGCTTGTTGCCGTGGCTGCGTGTGGAGTTCTGTCACGTCAAGATAGCGCGTGGGTCACGCAGGGCAATTTGCTCCAAGAAGCGCGCCGAAGTCCACATCGTGTGCGTTGCTTGTCACCGATCCACAAGAGAAACGCTTCGACTTCAAGGCAGACAACCCGAAATCGTCATTGTTCTGTGACGTTACGGTATGGCGACTCAGAAGTGTATCTGCTGGCTGCATAAAATGCAAAATGTCCTAGTCGCTGCTATCGTCCGGTCTTCGCGACAAATACTACATAGCATCAGTGGCTGCAGGATGCGTTGGCACTCGGATGGACGCACTCCAATGAGAGGCGGCGTTGGGTGCTGTAAAACACGCTTACGTACTGGTGTTTGTCAAACGGATGCGCGGGTCGTGAACAATCGTCGTTGACAGAGGTGAGAGAGGACGCTACATGTTAGAGCTTGTCTATTCCTCGATCGAGTTAGCCTTTTGCGGCCTATGTGTTTAGACACGCCGCCGCTATGTAAAGGAAAACTATCGTTTTTCCGATTCATTTTGTAAAGGAAGCGCCCGACGACACTATCCTTACAACTGGAAGTTACTTGAGGTAGTAAAGTTGTGGGAAGTTTTTGTGCGCCATCTTGGACGAGATGCTTTATTGCGGCGCCACGAGTGCTACATGTAGAAGCCTCAAATGAATATTTGTGCTATTGTTTGTTGCCACGAGCTGTGCCTTGCACACGAATCATCTAGCACTCATCACCTTGAATTGCGTCTTGAAAAGAGCTGCACACGCCACGTATCAGTTTCGAGGCAAACCTCGATACAACGCCACCGCACAAACCTTTCATGTTGGTCCGCAGCGCCAAAGTTGTTGAAGCTTTCTAGTATGGTCTCCAGCAGATCAGCAGATGACTGCGCAATTGACGGCTTCACAACGCTTCTGTCGGGTGCGCTGGCAAAGCGTAAAGCCATAACTAAGTAGCGCTCTCATTTGTTCAGACCAGACAGGAACCACCTACACTGGAAGCTCAAGTCGCTGCAGGTGTAGCTTCATCGTCTCACTGAAGCGAAGAACCTGCACATCTTGCTTCCTGGTTGAGCTTGGAGCCGTCGACGGCGGGGCATCAACCGTCACTGCGCAGCAAGCGCATTGCGCTGGTGTCGGCATCGGCCTTTTCAGAAGACGACGGAGCTCTATCTGTCCCTCTTTCAGCTGGCTAACCGTCTCGTGTATCAACTGTAGATCAGTCTTCATGTCCCTAATTCCTTCAGCGATGTTGTCCATGTGCGGCAGGCCAAACGGGAGCACAACCGGTTGGGGGAGAAGAAGCTCCTCTTTCGACACTTCAATCTTCTGTCGGTCAAGTGTATGCTGCAGCCAGCGCCAAACGCGTGACACCGCATCAACCGCAGACTCTTTGGCTCCAGTCAACGTGCGTTGGACGAGGGGGCTCTGAAGCGCGTCAGCAGCAGCGTCCGCCAGCTCGATGGAGAGCCCCACGCCCCGGGAGACCAGCTGCTCGCAGAACATCTCGAAGTCAGCGGCGCCACCAGAAGACTGCAGTGGCTCATCGGAAGCGGGGGTCTGGACAGCGGAGGGCATGGCGAGGTGTCTGCGGCGAAGAGAGCAGAATGCGGAATGAGGTCGTAACTTCAAGTTGCGGATCAGAGTGATTGTCGCTTCAACTTCAACTAATCATTGATTATTGTCGTTTTCACCCAAATTTGTAGAACCTGAAGGGAAAATGGGAGCAATCTGAATCGATTCCAACCGGTTTTGACCAATCAGAGGTGGCGTATGTCTCGTGGACTCACACACACCACGAGATGTGCGCCACCTCAGACTCTGAGTTGGAGTTGTTGGTCGATTGGTGACATCTGATTGGCTGAATATCGCGCGAATCGATTTGAAATCGATTCGCGAAAGCGATTCGATTCAGGCCATTCTCACAAATTCGAATGAAACTCACAATAGAGTGATTGTTGCTTCAAGTTGTGGATCAGAGTGATTGTCACTTCAACTTCAACTAAATCATGCAAACTACACGTAGAGGTAGAGATCGACTGGTCTTAATCAAAGCAAGCCGCTGCTGCCTTGACATGGCCGCAGTCGCTTACCACGGGAGCTCGAAGTCCCCGAACTGCTTGTCGGCGTTGTAGAACTTGCCCGTGTCTTTCAGGTTGGCCACGATGTTGGCCATGGACTCGGCCGACTCGGAGGGCTTGAGGTAGCCCTTGTGGTCGTTCATGTCGGTGTCGACGTACCCGGGGTTCAGCGTCACAAAGGCGATGTTGCTGTCGCGCAGTCCGACCGACAGTGAGCGGGTGACCATGTTGAGCGCCGCCTTGGACGTGGCGTAGGCGTACGCGTGGCCGAAGAACTGCTCGGTCTCGCTCGTGTTGCAGCTGAGACTGCCCAGGAACGAGGACACCTGGGCGACCGTCGCCGTGCCGTGGCTCTTGGCCGCGAGCTGCAGATTCGGCAACAGTGCGCGGGTCACGAGGAACGGCCCGACGGCGTTCACCTCGAACTGGCGCATGAAGGCGTCCTTCGTGGTCGACTCTAAGTCGTCCTCGATGTAGATGCCGGCATTGTTGAAGAGCAGGTCGATGGGCACGCCCTCGAGTTGGCGGGCGGCCTCAAGCACCGAGGCTTCGTCGCTCGCATCTAGCTGGATGGTCTTGAAGGGCGACAGGGCCAGGAGCTGGTGACAACGAGAGAGTTTAGTTGGTGGCTTATGACAAGACAATGAGGGTGCTATGCGGACTAGCCACTGACCTCATCAGTGTTGCTATTGGCTCGTGTTGTGCCGATAACGTTCCAGCCTTGCTTCGTGTAGTGCTGCGCCAGGGCGAGGCCGATGCTGCGCGTGCTGCCCGTGATGAGGACCGTCTTCTTGGTGGTGGACATGGTGCTGTGGGTGGAGGCTGGCTGGTGGTGTGCTTGGCGTGAAGCTTTTTGGAAAGTGAGCAACCGAGTTGCTGTTGTTGTCCTTGAGGTTCCCCGACTTCTAACGGTCATGTCATCACGCCATCATCCTATGCCTGTAATCGACGCATCTTCTTCGAAGTGCAGAGCGTCAATAGCGACTCAAGGCGCCGTTGTAGGCCAGCGACATCTCATGCGCCACCGGAGCTGTTCACGTCAACGCGGCAAGAGAGTGAAGGTAGCTTTACGCACACAAAGGGAACTTGAGCTTGTCCAGACGAATGCTGCGGCGCGGTGGATCTCGGGGACAATGGCATCACTAGTGCTAGCCTGCGCTGGAGCATTGGCTGAATGAGCAGGCCTGCCTTGACTGCTGACTGCAAAAAGTGAAGAGTTCGAGATCTGTGCATGTAGCCATCGGAGTCGGGTTCCCGTGACTCACTCCAACCAGTGGTTGGTATAATAGCCACCACGGCAATAAACACGAATCGCGAGAGGAATAATGTTGCTTCGAACTTGCTCACGGGCATTAATTTTGAATCGGGTACTTCTGAATTTTGGATCGGTCACTTAGTAAAATACACGCTCGATCGGATACTTTTGGAGGTTCGGTGATTACTCGTGTCTATATATGTAGTATACAAATTTTAGATGGGTGCAAATTTGTAATTCTGTCATTTCAAGGGTACTCTCAATTGTAGCTGGGGTACTGTACGAAAGGTATCTACTGTACCGCCTATCGTCGGCTTATCTTCGGCCCTTGCCGACTACCAGACCGCGGCCGAAGATAGAGATATTGCCAACCGAAAGTGTACTCTTGGTTTCACTATACCAAAATAGTTGTACCCCCAGTAACTTCGTCTAATGTACCTGATTGGTTAAAAATGGTTGGGTTGGAGCTCACGTGCAGGCGTATTCCGGGAGCGGAGAACTTTCGAGTCGGCAGGATCACTGATGGGCGCTCGCTGCACGTGGGCCTGGTGCTGAGGGTCCGTAAAGCTCGACGGGCTGGGTGAACTCGTGTCGGGTAGAGAGCATCTCGGCGGTGGGCTCGGACTTGTTGGTGCGCGTAGTGTCGGCGGTGGGCTCGGACTTGGTGGTGTTTGTGGCGACGGTGGGCTCGGACTTGGTGGTGCGCGTGTCGGCGGTGGGCTCAGACTTTGTGGTGCACGTGTCGGCGCCGAGCTTGTACACGGACTCGGACTTGGTGGCGCGCGTGTCGGCGGGGGGCTCGGACTTGGTGGCGCGCGTGTCGGCGGTGGGCTCGGACTTGGTGGTGCGCGTGTCGGCGGTGGACTCGGACTTTGTGATGCAGGTGTCGGCGCCGAGCTTGGACACGGACTCGGACTTGGTGGCTCGCGTGTCGGCGGTGGGCTCGGACTTGGTGGTGTATGTGGCGGTGCCGAGCTTGGACTCGGACTCGGAGTTGGTGGTGCCATGTCGGCGCCGAGCGTGGACTCCTACTCGGACTCGGACTTGGTGGTGCACGTGTCGGCGGTGGGCTCGCATGTGGAAGTGCGTGTGAACTTGCATGTTCTAGTGGCTATTGTGTATGAGCTCGCAGATAGCTTGTGAGTTTCTCGTGTCGTGTGGTTGGCGACGAGGCCAGGGTGAATTGACTACCGTATACGGTCGGGCGAAGGTGACGTGTATTAAATGAAAGGATTTATTGCAAGCTCAAGCCGAATCACGCCTCATGCTTTCTGTCTAGTAGGTCAGCGTTGCGTCGCGCTGCAGTGGTCGCTGAAAACTTGATACGAGGCAGCAATCGAAATGCCGCCCGCTGTGGCTCCGTCAGCTCGCTCCAAGCCTTGACTATGCCGGTAAGTTTTCCGGAGCGGCGCCTTTTACGCTGTACTCCCACTGTGGCCTGAGTAAACCCGCTCACTAACACTGCTTCACATTGACTTGCCATGCTTTTCATTGCAGAAATCCATTGCTTCCGATCGGATTCTAGTGAAGAAACCGGCAGCGGTGGAATGCTGGCCATGTCCGCGACGTGTGATACGATATCGACAGCACGCATGCACTCTTTTTGAACACGATTACCTTTGAGCTTTGGCAAGGATCCTAGGCCCTCCACCCCGAACTGCACCAAGAAATCGGAAAGGCGCTTGCCTTTCAGCGTTGCCAAGCTCGTCGGCCAAGCTTGACGCGTCAACGGCGTCCGCAATTGGAGTGGTGTAGTGGGCTCCACAGCAGCGGGAAAGGTGCTAGCACGACATGCGCTACACTTTGAAGTTGCCGTATCAGGAGGGCGTTCAATACGATCAAGGATTCTATACATCAAGCTCTTCAGCTCCTCATTCTCGGATACAAGCTGCTGATGACCAGTGAGAAGTCGCTCAAGGGTGTCGGCAAAGGTGTGTATCCCAACGAATTGTTCTGCTTGCTCTTCTGACGTGAGGCTGTTTTTCACTTGCTGAACAGGTAGAGACAATATGTTGTCGGTGACAAACCGTTTGCGGATTTTGCTGCCCCAGTCTAGTAATTCCTCTTGGCACTGTCGGAGCAACGGCAACGTGGCGTGTACGCGTTGGAGCTCTTGGTGCAAAATATGCTGCGGTGAGACTTCTAGCGTGTCGCGGTAGTACATCAACAGCGTGGTGGTAAGGCAATCGGCAAAGCCTTTCGGGGCAATCTTTGCAAAATGTAGAAGTCGCAGGGTCTGTGCAAATTGACTGACACGCAAAAATGTTTGATGTGACTCCATGTCGAAACAGTCCAGCGTCGGTGGGTGTCCATTGTAGGGATCTACAATAAGTTGCGATGCCAGGGCATGAAACGGGTCGACACACCAGCATATTGGAGCGCAAAAAATGGAGATGCTCAGCTGCTGCCGGACTTTTATGCTGCAAAGAATACATCTGAATCAGTACCGTAGCAAACTCGTTAAAAACAAAACAAATCACCTACCGTGTTACATCAATAAGGAAAAAGCTGCCTTGCCAGTGCAGATCGGAGAAATGAATCATGCCAACATCAGAGCTCCGACCTATTGCGAGCCATTGATTGTTGAGTAATGTGCGATCGAGGAGAGCTTTCTTGTCGTTTCGCATAAAAAGTATAGTCGAAATTGAGCGCAAATCGTCCATTGTCATAGGGGGCGCCTGCTCTTTGAGCTTCTTGCCGGTCGATATTGCGATCATGAGGTATTGCTTTTGCAGATGTCGCCTACAGCGCCGATACCACTCAGGATCCGAGCGGAATAGGTCCGATCCTGTAGTCTCCTCGAGTTGCCGCTTGATGGAGCTCAGGTAGTTCATCGATGTTTGCCAATGAATGTCAGTATCTTTATATAAGAAAGAAAGAAGCTTACCAAACATCTCTTTGGTCACATGGGATGCACTCAGCTTGGCCAAAGTTAAATTTTTGCCTACGTGCTTGTCAAGAAATGCGTTGAACTTTAACCTGGCCGACGCATCTTGCTTCCTCGAAGAATTACCAAGCTCACTCTCCATTAAGTCCACTATTGCGTCGACGTCTGCATCGACACCGTCCTTCATCCTTGGTTCTTCTTCGTTTCTACTACTGCTTCAACTTGCAAATGTACATGACTCTTCACAACACTCGGCTGTTACGACAAAGCCCTGATTATGTGGCACGAATGTTGCACAAATGTTGCACAAATCAAGAGTTCTTATCTTCGGCAACGAAGATAAAGAAATACCCTACTGTACCGGTAGTATGGTACCGATGCCAATCAAAAGCCCAAAGAGGCCTTTGCAACCGAAGCGAAGCGGAGGTCTGCAATGGTCGGCGCGTGGGCCGGAGTAGGTGCCCTGACAAGGAGTTATTTTTTTCCTAGACACCACGCCTGGCCGAAGCCGAGGACTTAGCGTAAGACGCAAGGGGGTGGGGCAGGACGCGAAGCGTCGCCCCCCGAGCGAAGCGAGAGAGGGGCGGGCCCCCGCAGCGTCGTCGCTAAGTCCGCAGGCGGGTGCCAACGCGCGAGTGTCCAGCTGGACTTCAACGTCTAGCACGAGACCTCAAAATTCATGAATCATGAGTGACCACTTGAAACATAATTCGAGTGCGTCGTAAACGTTTTGGATCGGTCACTTTTGCTGGTTCGATCCGCCACTAGTAACCAGTGTAACCATGCAAAAGTGTCCGATTGAGCGTGTATTTTACTAAGTGACCGATCCAAAATTCAAAAAGTGACCGATTCAAAATATCCAGCCCTTGCTCACAGGCTAGCATACCGTCGATAAAGGCATGAGCATGGAAGCCCTTCCGGCAAACGCGGGCGACTTTCAAGACGAGGATGAGCTTAGTGCCAGCCGAAGCTATCCGGATAGTCGTTGACGTATTCAACTTTCCCTGCGGAGAGAGCCAAATCGTCAAGGTACCCGGTCTTCTCTGCGTACGTTTTCTTAATCGTGTACTCAGCTTGGCTGACAAGCTGCTTAGCTGTGGTCGGATTGGCGTCCGAGTAAGTTCCTTCGACATCGAGTCCGTTAATTGTGCCTCCTGCAATGGACTCCAAGCTCTCGTTCACCGAAATGTCGTTAGGGAAGTATTCGTTGCCTGTGTAGCGGTACTCGATCGACTCACGCGCCATTACCAATGCGGGGCCACGTCGTCCTCGTAGCGAGCCTTGTCAACCAGGTCTAATTCCCGCCAGCTCGTACGAGAAGCGAATAGACTCACTTCACGTCGCGAGCGATGCAGTGAACTGTGCTGTATGGATATTCTCAAAACGCTCCAAAGTCAGAGACCGGCAGGTCGTTAAACCCAATGTCTTCACGATGGAGCTGCTGCAGGGTCTTGTGGTTGCCGATCGCCAGGACCCCTTCAATTGAAATGTACGCAATAGCTGGCATCATGCCAGTGGCATGGCATAGCAGAAGTATGCTTGATAAAATTGACACGCCGTGACCTTCTTCATACACGCCGCTGCAGCCCACGAATGAGAGCCTTGCCCATGTCCTCCGCAGCTGTAGAGGATTGCTCGAAATCTCCAATATAGGGCCTAATACCCCAGGCATCCGCTGCCAGCGCATGCTGGGCGGTAATGAAATCCATTTCATGGACCTAGTCCGGATTGAACGTCGCAGCAGCGTTGATCTGAGCGCCAAAAACTCGTTGCGTCGAGTATCGCTAAGCGAACAACATGGTGGGAACATTCGCCAAACTTCACGACGGTTCTTTTCTGGTCTCGCGAACTACCCGAACGCGATCAATGGTAAGGCTGGATGGAATTCTGTGAGGAGGCGGAGTGTCGTCACCGGCACCCCAAGACATCGTGGAAGAGAACAACGACATTCCCGATGATATAAGCATGGTGCGAGCTTCGTAGCGATAGTCGTCACTCAGCATGAAGCTGATGCGGATCTGCGTCAATTGCCCGACAATCTTGAACTTTCAAGTTGAAGCTGTCGACGATAGCAGCTGCACATGCGAACAGGCCATCAGTGGCAACCCCGCTGCCAGACTCAACGCAGTGCAGCACACCAGTTACCAAGGATAGGCAGCGTGTTTGGTTTCCGCAAAGGAGTTTGGAAACGGGTAGATGATACCTAAGCCTGCCCAGAACTTCGCGTCCTCGGAATTGGTCGTAGTTAGATACCAGATAAAATCAACGCGTCGGCCATCCGCCTCCACGCGCGCAGGTTGGGAGATTCCCGCGTATCCGAGAGAACAGGTTCGCGTCTAACTTTCCATTGGCCACGCGGTGATAGGGTAGAGTGTTTCATAGGAATCGTCGCTCGTTATCCTCTCTGGTGGTTTGTCGACCGGAATCTGGTGCTCTTAAGTAGATGAAAGCATCCTGGTGCGGGTACTGAGAACATCACCAATCCAGCAAAGTACTTGTACTATCATGGATAGGTTCTATACTTGATTTGAGTATGGACCAAAAATAGACATGGGATTTGCACTTCAACATGGGGATCAACTACCTGACCCGCTGACAGCGTGCCGCTGTATATGTCAAGGCGTCTTCAAGGCCCTGCTCATCCAGATCACTCGTGGAGACCAACAAATCCATGACTGACAGCGGGAGCTAGCATTCCACCATCTCAAGCGCAGGAGGTCCTGGTACAGCCTGCACCATTTAGGACTGTAGCGACAAATGGATCTCAAAGCAGTGTGATACACGAGTGTAATGCATGGCGAGACAATTTCGGTGCGGTGCAGCCGTCCTGGAGGGCTGCCCCACTTGTACGGAGTCCACACAGGTCAACACTCAACCCACCACGCACATTGCAAAGAGCGCGGACATCGTCGTCTTGCCACCCGACGGCGACCATGGAGGAGGTGCCACCTGTCAACTGGTCATTCGACTAAAAGGAGCTCGCCGTCATCACTCGTCGCGAGTGATAGTATCCACTGCTCTCTGCGAGAATGCTGCGCTGCATCGCGTAGATTTCCCCAGCGCTTACGACGCTGCAGAGAGACTCGCAATGCGCGGAGGTCATCATTTAGCCGCGTTCGCTATTGCTGCTAGAATCAGGCTGCTTGGTATTTTAAAAATACACGTAAAAAACTCTATATTTGGTCCGCTCTCGAATTTTCTAGAAACCTGCATGCGTGCATCTTGCAGACCCCGCATTAAGATGCGCCGCCTTCAACGAGGCGCAAGGACGAGGGCAAGCGCGTGTTCCCCTCCGCACTATCCAGGATATCCGCCACTCGACCCAATCGCTCTCTACTGGCAGGAAAGACGGCGAATTGCCGCTCGACGCTCGAGCGCATCCGAGCAAAATTCATAAATTTTACACATATGTTGCATAACCGCGCACTATCCTACGTACCGCACCCCGTCCCCTAGACGGGGGTACATCTGTAACACCCGGCGGGGTTACACAGTCTCCCGCAAGGCAGACATTTGGCTCCAGTATTGAAAGCGGAGCACGAGTCGGCGCGTCGAGCATCAGCAGCAACTCGCCGGGGCCCCCTTCGAGACCCCAGCGCAGTTCTGGAGCCAAGCGTCCGTCGGCTGCTCTGTGGCCTCGTGCGGTGGACGCGCCGCGTGTCCGTCCTGCCTTGTTGGTGGTGTGTGTCTACAGTAGAGAGAGTGTCGTAACAGATGAGCAGGAGTGATGGTCGCCATGGCAGTCGTCTGCTGCTCCTCGTCGTGCTCGCGGCGGCTCTGCTGGGGCCCGCCACGGCCCATCGGCCGCGTGCTCAGACGTCAACTAAAGCCACCGCTGCCGCCTATTCGTACGCCGTGGCGCAGTCCCCCGACGTGCTCGTGGCCGGCGGACTGGACGGCCGCGTGTACGCCATCAACGCCTGGTCGGGCGACGTGCTCTGGTCTTTTGACTCGGGCGGCCCCATGGTGGACTCGTCGCAGTGTCTGGGGCTGCACCCGAGCCCGGAGATGCCGCCCAGCTACCACTCGGCGGCTGCACGCGCTCAAGCCCAAGCTCAAGCTGACGTGGACGTCGACGGAAGCGTCCACGTAGCAGCTGCAGACTCGCAGGTGGAGGACCGCTCTGTGATGCAGCAGCAGACGGCGTCAACTCAAGCCAGCGCGGCCAGCGCGGCCTTTATGTCGCAGTTGGTGCCGTCCTACGACGGCCGACTGTACCACTTCTCCAAGAGCAAGGTGAAGGAGCTCGGCATGACCATGGCCGACATCGTCCATGTGAACGGCCCCGTGCGCGTGGCGGTGGACCCCACGGCGAGTGGAGACGTCAAGGGGCCGAGGGTAGAAAGTTCGGACATTTTGCTCTTCGGAGAGAAGAAGTTGGAGATGTTTACGCTGGACGCAGTGAGCGGATTCCGGCGGCCGTATTCGTCGCCTGCCGCATCAACGTCGTGGTCCAGTGAGATCCTGTTCGGCCGCTCGGAGTTCACGACACGTGCTGTGCACTCGCGCAACGCGTCGTCAGCGCGGTGTTTCAAGATCTCGGAGTTTTTCCTGGACTTCGCGCAGCAGGCACACTGCTCTGTTGGAGATGGCGGTCATAAGATGGTCCCGGAGATCCTCGTCATGCCGAAGGACCCAAACTCGGCTTTGGATGATGAAGGGTCTACGATTGTGGCGTTTGATCCCTGGACGAATGAGCAGCTGTGGGAGTTCGAGGTGCCTGACTTTGACGTCCTCGCCGTTTATGGCATTTCGACGGCGCGTGGGACCACGTTCTATCAGTGGAAGGTGGATGGCCCGTCCTCAACTGCGACTAAGCAAGGGCAGCGGCCGGCTCAAGTGGCAAGCAGCGGAGTAAACCACAACCACCGAATCGAAGCCAGTTCAGAACAGCAACCGGCGACGAAGGAAAATTTAGAGCATGAAGCTCGTGGAGAACAAGAGAAGCAATTACCTCGAGAGGAGAAGCAATTAGTGCAAGTACTTCCACGCACGTGGGATGCTATGGAGTCAAGGTTCCGATTGCGTCTACTGGGGGATAATTATTTTCTCGAGTCAAGTGAAGATGATGGGGTGGTGGACCACAATGTTGGGCGGGTCTCTCACGGATCACCACCAACTTTCCACGGAAGGCAAGCCGATGATACCCACGATTTCCACGAGGACATGGGAGCTCGCAGGCGGCGAATCTTTTGGGAGCCGATCGTAAATGATGGCAAGCGAGGCGTTTTCATCTCATACACACACGTTGGAGCTATGCTGCTAGGAGTGACGATGTGCGGTATGCTGTTAGCTTGGGGTTGCTACGTCAAAGGGCTTTCGGCATCGTTGGCGCAGTCAGCGCTCAAGAGTATGGACCAGAGCCAATTCTTCACGTCACATGTGCACCGTCTCACTATCCAGCGCCCAGGAGAGGAAGATATTGTCATCTCGAGTGTGATTAGTCGCTCACTCATGATGAACACGTTGGGTTTGAACGGTCAAGTGCCTCTACTGGAGAACGGCGAGCCCGTAACTGTTTTATCGACTGAAGTCACTGCTAATGTTGATCCTGCGACCGAAGGAATGCTCATGGAGAAGTTCTCGCGTCTAGCTGCCAACGAAGCCGCCGCGATCCTACTCGGTGGTGGCCACATTGCTGCTAAACAGAAGCTGCTCGAAGTTGACCCAGATGCAGATTCTAACGCGACAACGGTTTCAACATCTACGTCCTCCTCCTCCTCATTAACAGACATCATTGTCAGAGGTATTTCGACATCGTCTTCTACAGTCCGGCTTTCCAGCCATGGTTCGACTCGTGCGATCAACAGGTTGGCTCTCCCCTACGCCGCAGAAGATAAATACCCGACGAATGGTAACGCCTCCGACGTGTACGAAGTCAAGATGCTCCCTGCAAGCGAGGAAGATGCTGAGTTTCTATCGCCTAACGTCGACAATGTGTTCGATGGCAAGCGGTTTGAACTGGCTGATTCAGATGATGAGATGCTCCAAGTGGGCGAAGAGTCGGAAGGAACTTTGAATGCTGCAAAGTCGATAAGCTCGTCAGGAGATTCTACCACAGGAAGCTGCTGCAGCAACAGTAGCAGTGGCAGTAGCCGATGTATGAGCAAGTCGAATGACACGGCAGGTCTTGTTGAGGAGGAACGGGAAGATGAAACCACTGATGAGAAGTCCACCGAAGAGAAATCAAGTGCGCAAGAATCGTCGGAGTCTTCGTTGTCCGAATCCGGTTCTTCTCCTGATGAGGCTGAAGTGCTGTTCCCCTTTGTGTGTCAAAGTCGCTTTGTGAATGAGTTTGAAGAATTGTCCGCGATTGGCAAGGGAGGCTTTGGCCAAGTTATGCTCGCCGAAAACCGCTTGGATGGACGCAAGTATGCAATCAAACGGGTAGGGTTGAATTTGAAGAATCAGACTTCCAAGACCTTGCAAAAGTTCTTGCGCGAAGTGAAGATTTTGGCTTTGCTGGATCACCCCAACATCGTGCGATACTACCAGGCATGGTTGGAGAAGGTGGAAGAAAGTGCCATGAGGACATCTGCAGCACGGTCTTCAGTTGCCTCGGATACGAGCTCGTTCGGCGGCCTAGCAAACGCCAAGAACTATTCCACGAGCAATTTGCTGGCACCGATCTCGGAGCTCGAGTTTTCAGGAAACCAGCAACAACTCGAGACATTCTACAGCAACGGAAGTATGATGAGCGATAATGACGATGATGGCTTTGATTGGGAACGCGGATCGTCGTCCGGCGTAGAAGATGAGAATGGGTGGAAGGAAGAGGACCTGGTCGTTCAGAATAAGCCTCGCGCAAGAAACCTGCCGTCTCGGGTATCGTCGTCTCCGTCACCAGGTGGCCTTGGCAGTGAAGAAGATTCTTCATTAGACGCTGCGGAAAAGTGCGACCACTGGCTGTACATTCAGATGCAGTACTGCGCTGGCCGCAATCTTGGGGATTATCTAGCCGTGCCAACTCGTCCAATGGAGCTGTCGAGAATGCTCAAGATTTTCGTGCAAATCGCTAGCGCCTTAGCGCACGTGCATTCTTGCGGGCTGATTCATCGCGATCTCAAGCCAGCGAATATCTTCGTCGCTGATGTGGACAAGGACGAGATCAAACTGGGAGATTTCGGCCTGTCACGTTACGCTGCAAACGTGAACAACCTGAATGCATCGGCGACCCTCGATGATTCCCAGCAAGGACCTCCAAGTTCTGGTGGTCTAAGGGAGACCCCTTTGTCAATGTCCATGTGGTCAAACATGTCTGAAAGCAACGAAGTCACTGCTGGTGTTGGCACCTATCTGTATGCGAGCCCGGAACAAGTTGCTGGCAAGAAGTACAACGCCAAAACCGACATCTACTCGCTGGGAATGATCCTGTTCGAGCTGTGTCACGATCGGTTTGGGACGACGATGGAGCGGTATATCACTCTTCGTGATGCGCGCGACAGCAAGTTCCCTACCGACCTCCGTGGGGCGAAGAGACGCCCTGAAATCCTGGATATGTTGCACAAGCTATTGAGCCACGATCCGTCCACGCGGCCAACCGCTGACGAGGTTGTTCACTGGGGACAGATGATGTACGAGACAAGCCTGGCACAAAAAGCCATGGACGTAGTGCGATCGCCGCGCAACTTGGACATCGCACGGGCTGCTGCTGGTGCGTATCCGTACGTGCCCAGTATCGAGCATTTGATGGCCGGTGGCCCCTTTGAAGTTGTGGCCACAACCACGTTCTCGCTGAAGGTGGAGGCTGTGATGGAGCACTCAAGTGGCGATGAAGGCGGTGAGCGCCGCTTGCCCAACCATAATTTATTGAAGCAAGTGTGCGACGTGATCGCCGGTGTGAGCAATGGCAAGGTGGAGATCAAGAAGTGTGGGCTGCACATGGAGAGCGAGGGCGTGACCATTCTGGAGTTCGAGCTCGATCCGCAGGCCGCACTCGAAGAAGCACCGGACAGTGACGTGGAAGGCACCGTAGTGATGGCCATCGAGGCGCTGGCTGGTGTCCAGATCGTGCATCGTGTGAGCAAGATCGACTGAGGTCGGAAAACCAACAACAACAAAAAACTTATGAGTCAGTAGTCAATCGAGTACAATAAAAAATACCCGTCCTGGTCAAGCAGGCATGAAACACATATCAGGGGATTGGCAATATGTTTCTCGCGAGTTCGCTTGGTGCTCGTGCTGGCGCAACACCTGCATGTGGAGCTGCTCGGTACTTTTGCTTACTTCAGCACCACTGCCCATGCTTGTCCTAGATTTCTCCTTACGCGGCTGTCGATCCAGCCGACGGCTGAACATGGGCGAAAAGGCCTGGTAGCACCGTACCAACATCGCATGCAAGTGCGAGATACAGAGTAAACTGTGACTCGGTCAGATCACTTGTTTGTGCTCAAGCCTGTGATCAATTGGGAGGTGTTCATAATGGCCCACCGGCAGCTGACCTTTGTGAGCAGAACCTCGAGCGCCGACGGCGCCAACACGGTGGCGCTCCTTCATGGGCACCAAATACACAACGTCAGGTGTGACTCGAAGAGACGCGAGCTACTGTATCTGTCGAGCACCGAAACGCATCAAACACCGAAATAGGGGCGCTGGAGCACAAGGGCGCTCACCGATAGCTCATGTTCAAACGTTGTCGTTGGTGTGCGGGGTCACCACATCGTCTCGGTGCCGCGCAGCGACCGACACATGTCGTAGCAATCGGATTCCGGATTTTTTCGTCGAGCAGGAACTTTGAATCTCAACAAGCTCTGTCGCTCTGCAGCCAGTGGATTTAACTTCGAGCGACGACTGCGGCGTGAGTGTGGGGTTCGCATTGTTGCCGTTGTTGCTCGTCGATGTGCGCCCTCTGGATCGAGCGCTCGGATGGGCTTCATTCAGAGTGTGAGACCGTCGGACGATGAATCGCACTCGTCACAGACGAAACCCTTCGCCGCCTCGCCGATGCAGTTGCCATATGGATCGCGAGAGTGCTTCATTCACAGTCACGATAGGCGCCGGGCACAGCCACGAAATACGCACATACTTAAAGTATGGGGCTCTCAACATAACACACGGCACCTCTCGCTTTCGCGCACGTGTATGCGAAGGCAGACCCGCATTACTTCAAGCGAGTCTGCGCCAGCGATGGGCTCGGTCACCCGAGTCTGGTCCTCGCGCTCTCCACTTAACGAAATCCCCCCTTCTGCACACTTGGTACAGTAGTCGGTCAATGCGCTCGCCCACTACAGTAGACGGGTATTTAGAGCAGCGCGGCCACCACTTGAAGAGCTGGCGACGCAGCTATTTCCTGTTCGAAGACGGGATGCTGCTGCGCAAGAAGAAGGACGACCCGAGCGCCAAGGTCCTCCACGAGGACCGCGTGTTCGACGTGCTCTACTGGAGCGGACGTTCCCACGGTCTCTGCTTGAAGCTTCGAGGCGACCGACTAGTCTACTTGACCGCGCGTTCAGAGGAAGACGCCGCGCGATGGCACGACGCAATTGAGAGATACCTGGTCCAGCAGCGCTGCGTCGAGGACCTGCGTCGCGTGCTGTGTCGGGGTCACCTGCCTTCCATCCGCGAGTGCGAGTGAGCAGAGCAGATAATTTATTTTGCGGAGGGCGATTAAACAGCAGGCGTGGGCACAACCAGCACCGAGAAAATGGAAACTGATGCTCCTTCCTCTACTACTACAATTGTTAGTTCGTCAGCTACATTTATCATCAGCCGAGCATCTTCATGGCCCCACGACGGCGAAGCGTTCAGCTAGCAACTGTAGCTGTTGGCTGCAGACGAATTACCACAGCATGTTCGCCGAAGGGTGAAAAATCCAGATGGCTACATGGATTTTTCACTTGGTTTTTGTATGGAACCGGAGGATCTATGGGTCACTTTGCCGACTCAAAACTTTGGGAGCTCATTTCGGAATTCGCTTCCATCCGCTCAAGTCGCTCGTTTCCCTGTCGCCTTCTTCGCTCTCCGTCGCAGCACACGCCCCCGTTGCAACTGCCGCTTCGTGATTGACAAGAGTAGACAGAGAGAGAACTGTAGCTGTAATAATAATCGAGACTGTCGAGACACTTTCGTCCGTCCTCTTGATTCTTTTGCACCTTCAGCCTCTTTGAGAGCCCAAACAAACTGAGACCATGTCGCTCTTTGGGTCGTCGGGAAATGGTGGGGGCTTCAGCTTCGGAGCTTCCAGCTTCGGTGCCCATGCCAGTTCTGTAGGCTTCGGCCCGAGTGGCAGCAACACTGGTGGCTTTGGCTTCGGCCCCGTCTCCTCTGGAGCCTTCGTGAGCTTTGCGGACGCTGACGACGCCTCGGAGCCTTTCGGTCGTGTCGAAAGCACGCTCGAGTGCTTCGTTCGGAATGGCAGAGGAGCCACAATGTCCAGGTGGACGCCACCTCCGCCGCCGGCACGTCCGCTGTTCCAGAGCTCGCAGCCGACGCACGGATTCCACTCGAGTGGAAGCAACTCAAAGCACGATTTCCCGGCATTCGGCTACTCAAGTCAGCCGCAGTCGAAATCGCTGTTTGGATCGAGTGCTGCTACGGTGAGTGGTGGAGGGTTCGCCCTCGGATCCACGACGAACGCCAGCACAAGCTCCAGCTTCGGCTTTGGCAGCGCTACGTCTGGTTTTGGCGGCAAGTCGACAAGCTCGTTTGGCAGCAGTGGATCCAACGGGGTGGGCTCAGGCTTCGGAGGGTCTGGCGTTGTGTTTGGCTCTAGTGGCAACACTGGCAAGCCGCCTCTGGCGCCATCTTCAAACCTGTTTGCGACGTCGACCTCGAGTTTCTCCAAGAAATCGACTTCGAATCCATTCGCCACGAAGCCTGCCAACCCGTTTGCGACCTCGACGACTAGTCCATTCAGAGAGTCGAAGGCTTTTTCGTTTGGAGATTCCATGGCGAAGCAGTCCGGGACTTCCACTGGCAATCCTTTTGCGGTGAAGAATGCTTCAAGCTCGACGTCCAACCCGTTTGCGATGAAGCAGACTCTGGGTTCGACGTCTAATCCATTTGCAGTGAAGCAGGCTCCAAGCTCAAACGCAAATCCATTTGCAGCTCCATTCCTGTCAAGCTCGTCGGCAAACCCATTGGCAGCTAGGGTCTCCCCTAACGCGACGGTGAACCCGTTCTCCGCTGCTACGGTGGATTCGTCCACTTCGAACAAGAACGGCACGAATGGGTCGAGTCCGGTTTGGCCACCTGGTAAGACATCGTGGTCTTCTTCCAGCAATGCAGGTTCGGCGTCGATGAAGTTCAAGAGCGGTCTACGTCCAGCATTCTATCCGAGTGCAAGCTGTTGGAGCACTAGCACGAAGGAGCTGACCTCGACACAACCAGCGGCTATCACAAGTGTTGACTGGACTGGTTGGGAGAAGTCGAACGCTGAGAGAACTATCTCGGTAGGTGAAGCGACTCAAGCTTCCACGACTGAATTTTCTGCTCAATCGGAGGGGCTGGTGGCATCCCCCGACACCAACCCGTACGGCTCAGGTTCGTTCGGCGCTGGTCTCGTCGAGCAGAAGGTCAAGGAAGCGATCGCGATTCCGCCGTCATCGATTGAGCTCAAGATTCTTGACGCTGGATCGTTATTCGCATCGCCTGCCCCAACGTCTCGCCAACAGCCTTCAGCAAGGTTTGCAGCCAAGCTTGGTTTGGCTAGACAACCTCTCCAAGCAGTACAGCCTCGGTTTTCGAGTCGCAGGGCTCCGACGATGGCGTCGACCTCTCGATCAAAGCTTCCGCAGGCCGATCCGTTCCGCTTTTCTAGCTCGTTCTCCCGTCTTGCCATTTTAAAACGAGCTGTGCGGATTCATGTCAACCCGAGTGCAATGCCGGTAAAGAGTGATTCGAGCAGCCCAGGAAAGACTGAACCAGTTCACAGCGCTCACGAGTCTGTTGGAGCTGCAAGCCTGGCCAAGTCGGATGTGAAGTCTGACAATGAGCCAGAACCCGCTACCGTTCGTCACGAAAGTGATGAAGATGACAATCAAGTCGAGAAGTACGCTTCACCCTCTGCCTGCCCCGTTCTGCTCAGCGACAAGTACTTCACGGAGCCTTCTGTAAGTGATCTGCAGCAACTCACCGAGGAAGAACTGGCACGCGTGGAGAACTTCGTGATCGGCCGCCACGGCTGCGGGAAAATCTCCTTCGTTGGCGCTACGGACCTCCGCGGTCTTCAGCTGGATGACCTCGTTGTGTTCACCGACAGAGAAGTTGTTGTGTACCCGGATGAGGACGCTAAGCCGGACGTCGGTTGCGCACTCAACAAGCCAGCTATCGTGTATCTCCAGGGTATTTCCGCAGAGGTGAACGAGTTGCAGGAGGACTTCTTGAAGCGTCTTGAGAGTCACACGCAGGCGCTGGGCGCTACCTTCCTGGGGTACGACGAAGACTCGCAAGCTGGGAACGGTGGCGTGTGGAGCTTCCGCGTGAAGCACTTCTAGGTTTAAAAACTGTAGTATGCATACGTAGTAAGTTAGTCGATCAGTAGGAGTAAGCACGATCAAATAGCATGAAAGATGGCAAACAAAGTAATTAGCGTATGGCGTGTTAGTTTCGGTCGGGTACACAGATACAAGTTCCATCATCGGTGGAAGTCTGTCCTGTTGACTTGGTCTCATTCTGTGTGCTTACGCTCGCCAGTCAATGAACGTAGAACAAAGGTGCATCAGCTGGCTCGTTCGGTACGACTCCACGAAAGTAGTCTCGCGACCCGTGACCAGGTGCGCGAGCCCGCCAAGAAACTCCGGTTCTAGCTCCAGAGGTGTCGACATCAACGAGGCATCGTCAGTCAATTCGCGCTCCTGGGTGTACGACAGGAGCGACCGCAGCTGAACTGCCTGCGTGGCCAAGGACACGATCATCGACGACACGCAGGTTTGCGCCACAAGCGTATTTTTCTCGGAATTGTTGTTGGCAGCTTTCGCTGAGGCATCCCGGGCACTTGAAAGCTGTTGCGAGAGCAGCATAATGCGCTGGAGGAACTGGTCCTCGTGGCCGACCTCGAGTCCCTTTTGCTGCTCCAAACGAAGGTACTCCAGAAGAAGACCACCGCCGATTGTGTCCACCTTCTCGCAGCTCTTCCACTGAGGAATATAAGCGGACATGGGCTCAAGCTCCAGAAGCAACTGCAGCAAAACATCCTTTTCACTAGCGAAGAGGCAACGCATTGCGACGTGAGAGATAAGGCACGCATGAGCTTCTTCGTAGTGGTGCGCAGCAATCCACTGAGCAATTTCTTCATGGCGCTCCTGTCGGACGACAGCTCGCACAGCCAAAGCTTCGCTAACCCACTCTGTAGGAAGGCTCAAGCGCTCGCAGAGCTCCTCTCGCGTAGACGCACTCGATGCCAAAACATCCGCATTGCGAAATAGAAGTTCACGGCAGGTATTCTCGCGCTCGGTTGCGTCCGAGATATTTAGCGCAACATAAACTGCATCTTCCCAAAGGCCAGCGCCCTCCAGCTGACGAATAAAGTTTTGGTGGATGTGCGATTCCCACTGGCGATCAAGCTTGTAGCCGATTGCGCGCAAAACGCTGTGAAGGTGCCACGACAACTCGTAGTCCAGGTGGTGCAACTCCTGGCTCATAAAACCACTGGGTGACAACACTTTGCACAGCGAGGCCACGTCCTCGATGTAAAGCTTCATCAATTCCATCAAGACGTCGTCTTTGTCTGAGCCAGAGGCTGCAAAGCGTGAAAGTGAACCAGAAGCAAGCTGCTTACTAACTGCATCCTCGTAAAGAACAATGGCCGATTTTAGGGACGTTGCTGGGCCGCGTTTGTACCATAAGAAAAGCGCTAGGCAAGCGATCCACGACATACTTATACCTTTTTGAGCCGACAAAACCTCCACACTCCCTGCCAACACACTGTATACAAGAACGAGAGTCTTGTCCATGAAGTCCAGCGTACCGTTCTCGCTCCACTGCGCAAGCTGTGTCTCCATCAAATTACGAAAATCCGTTCCCTCGTAGGATGCGGTCTGAGAAATCAGCGTTGCGAGACGGAAGTCGCCACAGTCTAGCGCCATATCAGCTGCTTCGGTGATCCGGTGCTGACAGAGAAGACGGAGCACGCCTTCCGGACTGGGGGAGCCGTCTGTGTCGCTGGCATCCTTCAGCGCAGCTTCAAACCACTGCGAGATGGCCTCACGACGTAAATCGATCGTCTGAAAGGTGTCCAGCGTTTCCACTTCGTTTGGGTCGTCCCGCGATGCAAGTGGGTAGAACACAGAATCAGGCCGATCGCCCAATTTGGCACCGTGCTCTTGGCCCCACAGAGCCTGGACCAGCTTCCAAAGGAGGAGCGTATGCTTTTCAGATGAAGCATTCGGCGCATTTTTGACTCGGCTTTCAGCGTGGGCAACGTACTTGTGCAAACAATTCATAAGCGGTTCGTGGACGGGGAGGGCATACTGTGCTGGGGCTTCGGATCCATCATTGTCAACGTATTCGTTTGTGGGCCGTCCCTGCGATGCAAACTCGTAGTGAAGCTTCAGTCCTTCGTGAAGATCCGACTTGCGTGATTTGGAAAGACGAAGAGGAAACTCAATGCTGACACGGCGGCCTTTGTTTTCCACATTCGAATAGATTTCGGGTCGCGTAGTGAGCTTACCCAGGTTTACCAGCTCGCCATTTGGGCCCCAAGAACAGCGAAACGAGCGTGCCATGAACATACCGCCGTCGACATGGTTTCGGACGACTTTCGCTTCTGATTGGTTGCTGGTCTGCAACATCATTTGGTATGTGGTAGATTTCTCCGCAGGCGGCAACCGAATGTTCACGCCAAGCGGCTTCAAGGTGCACGGGATGACAGGAAACACTTCACTGGTTGGACGCTGGTCTTTCTTTCTGATCACCACCTTTTCGTCAGCGTTAAAATCCATTTGTGAGTCGGACTCGGGTCCCGAGACTTCCGAGTCATCCGACATCGCGACCAGCTTATCACCATTAGTGGAAGGGGCTTGCTGCTCTCCAAATGACGCAACAACATGATTGCTGTTCACCTCGCCACCGTAGATACCGGACTGACGAAACAGTCCACTTCGATCAGCTGAAAAAGGGATTTTTCCACGCCCGATTATATGGCCTCGAGCCATGTCTGGCTTGCGCGGGAGTTGGTCCATGTGCAGCTCCTTGTTGTCCGCCGCTCCGCTGTGGCCATCCATGTCAACGTCGTCATCATCATCATCATCATCAAAGCCGTAGCGACTGAAATGTTCAACTCGGAACCGCCAGATACCCTTATCGGTAGAATAGTCGAGGAAGGTAGCACCAATATCTTGTGTGCGCTGCTTCACGCGTTCCTTGTACTTTTCAGGCGAGGCCGATTTGCGCGGCGGGAAAATCCCCAGTAGCTCGACAATAGCAGGTTTGTTCAAACCCTTGCCCAGCTCGTGTTTCTTCTCATCGTCCTTGTAGACGATCACCTCCTTTTTCTCAAAGAACACCAGCTCATCAAGGTCGAGATCACGCACATCGGTCCTGCCAACCCACTCAACGGCTCCCAAGCCACGGCAACCGACAGTAAACTTTTCCACTCGTGACAGTTCGTGGTCAGTCATTGTCTGAAGGCTTTCGTACGATGGAATCGTGTAGTAATCTTTGTTCTTCAGCACAGGGCATGTGGAAGCGGCAGGGGGAGCACGATCAGCGCCACCCACTTCAGTATCCTTGAACAAATCGTCCTCCTCGCGACTAGCAGAAGCCAGGTACTCATCGTAAGTCATGAAGCGCTTAGGCGGTGCTGTCTCTTCACTAGACTGTGCTTCAGGCTGCTTAGTCAGAGAAGAAATCGACGAGTTGTGATCCTCGCGCCTCTTGTCCTCAGAGCGGTTTTCAATCACAACAACGTCAATGGAATCCCCGTCCTTTAGCTGCAGTTCTTCAATGGAGCTCGAGTCATGCACGATTCGGCCCTTCAGAACAAGCTCAATGTCGACAATAGGGGATGCTGTCGAGGTACTGCTGTCACGAAGCAATTGCTTCACTTCAGTTCTCGCTTGTTTCACTGTCTGGCTCGGGTAAAGACGCAGCGAGAAAGACTTTTTGTTCGTCTGGTTGCAGAACGTAACGCTGTACTTGCCGTCATCACCGGTTTTCAGTAGCCGACTGCGAGCAATTCCAGTTTCGTAAGCGTCCGAGCGGTCGCTATCAGTGATCGGGACTACGGATACGTGCGAGCCTGCTCCCAGTCCTCGGGATGAAGCTTGCTCCCCCTTGGCAATCACAAGCTTCTTCGTTACCGAGTTTCGGAACAGTGACGAAGTAAACTTAAACTCGTCTTCCTTGGAAGCGCTATCGCCATTCGAATCCACACCCGCTCGGGTTCCGCTTGAAAGCGCTGAAGAAATGGCCGGAGATGTGAATGTGGAGAATCGGCTCTTTGAGCCCTTGAATGAGCCACGGATAAAGGACACCGGAATGGCGTGACGGTTGCTAACCGTCTGACGGCGTGTCACCAGAGGCGGGTCCAGAGGTCCCCTTGGAAGGCCAACATCGTCTGCGAATGTTAGTCGAGAAGACGCACTGGATCCAGTTTTAATCGATTGGAGATCCAATGCTGCCTTCACGTTCTGCTCAACGAGACCGGCCCCAAACGAACCGGCACCGTACGGATTCACATCAGGGGCTGCGACCAGATTCTGAGGTTGCGCGACTGCTGCCTGAGCCGGTTGTTGTGGCTGCCCGAACAAGCTACCTGTCGAACCAAACGCCCCAGTTGGAGCAGCAGGAGTAGCTGTCGTTCCAAAGCCACCAGTGCTACCAAATCCGCCGCCAGAGCCAAACCCGAACCCAGTTCCCGGGCTTGTGGCGGTGTTAGTTCCCCCGAAAAGAGAAGAGCCACCGGCTCCCGTCGTGTTACCAAACAGCCCTCCCGTAGTCGTACTTCCAGTCGTAGATCCAAACAGGCTAGTAGTCGCAGGCTTAGCCGCTCCGAAAAAACCGGTGGTTGCACCTGGTGTGGCGGCAGGAGTCGTGCCAAAACCAAACCCACCCGTTGAACCCGTTGTTCCACCAGTCGAGCCAAAGAGTGACGTCGTGCCGGCTGCCGGTTGCGCAGGCGTCGCACCAAAAGCACTGGGTGTCGTAGTCGCTCCAAACGCACCACCTGTAGTGCTTCCAAAGGCGCTCGTGCCGCCAGTGGAACCGAAGCCAAACCCTCCAGTAGCAGGCTTCGGGGCCGCTCCTCCGAATGAAAACCCGGATGAAGCAGGTGCCGTGCTGGTTCCTCCAAACAGCGACGTCGTCGCGCCAGCTTGAGGCTGTGCAGTTCCAAATCCAAAGCCTCCCGTAGCTGGGGCCGCTGCAGGCGTGGCTGGGGCGCCAAACCCTCCAAATCCGGCGGATGTAGCAGGCTTGCCAAACGCAGAGGAGCCAAAGCCTGAGGAAGCCGCTGGGGTAGTCGTACCGAAGCCGCCAAACCCGCTAGTCTGAGGTTGAGTCGCTGGTGTCGCACCAAAGCTGCTCCCGAAGCCGCCCGTTGTGGCTCCAAACGCACCGCCGGTAGCCGGCGCTCCAAAAGCCGACGTAGCAGCAGGCGCAGCGCCAAAAGCACTGCTCGTAGCTGGTGCACCGAAGGCTCCCGTAGCAGGGCGGGCAGCAGTGTTTCCGAACAGGCCGCCGCTCGCAGCAGGAGCCGCCGGTTGCGATCCGAATCCACCAAATCCTCCCGCTGTCGTAGACGTCGTCGATCCAAACGCAGACGATCCAAAGCCGCCACCAGCGGTGGACGTAGCTCCGAACGCAGACGGCTGGCTGGTGCCGAAGCCTCCCGTAGATCCAAAGGCCGAGCTGGTCGCCGGCTGCGCGCCGAAGCCGCCAAACGCGCCGGCTCCACCCGTGGTCGCACCGGGCGCCGGCGCGTTCTGCGTGGCCGCCGCCTGAGCTGCTGCCGGGTTCGTGCGCTTCAAGTAGTCTTCGTAGCGCAACTCCTCCGTCGACTTGTGCGCGTACGCCTGCATGCGCGAGATCGACACGTAGTTGGCCGTGCCGCCCGTTCCTGACGGCTCCATCTCGCGCGTGGGCTGGTACGGCGGTTGGCCCGTGCCGACCTGCACCTGTCCAGTCGCTGCGGCGGCCGCCGGCTGCTGCGCTCCAAAGCCGCCAGTCGTGGCCGTCGACGTCGCTCCGAACGGACTCTTGGCCGCCGACGCGCCGAAGCCGCCCGTTGTGCCGCCGAACATGCCGCCGCTGACCGGCGCGGGCGTCCCGAAGCCGCCGGTCGCTGCTCCTCCTCCGAACACGCTGGTGGTGGCCGCGCCGCCGCCGAAGGCGCTCGTGGCTCCAAACGGACTGGGGTTGGCTGCCGGCTTTGCGCCGAACGCAGTGCCGGCACCGAAGGCCGACGTGCCGGCAGTGCCGAAGCCGCCGCCGGTCGCGCCGCCGCCGAACGCCGACGTGGCTCCGAAGCCTGAAGTGGTGGCGGGGGTGGCGGCCGCGCCGAAGCCCGTGGAGGGCGCTGCGGCCGCCCCGAAGCCGCCGAAGCCCGTCGTGCCGGTCTGTTGCTGCGTGCCGAAGACGCCGCCTCCTGCGGCGGCCCCGAAGCCCCCGAAGGCAGGCTTGGCCGCGGCCGCGGCCGCGCCGAACGCCGACGTGCCGGCGGAGCCGAAGCCGCCTGTGGCAGCGCCGCCGCCGAACGGAGACGCGGCCGCGGAGCTGCCGAAGCCGCCGCTGGTGCCGCCCGAGCCGAAGCCGCCGCTCGCGGGCGTGCTCGAGCTGCCGAACCCGCCGAACGACATGAAGAGTGAAGGTCCCTCTGTCTGATTGGTGCCTAAAGTGGGGGCAGGCCGCGGGGTGTAATCGAGTGCGAGACGAGTGTTTGCCGCTTCGCTGTCGACCTGCCGATTGTGTTGTGCTTTGTATGGCGTTGGGTTGGTGGTCGCTTGCCTTCGCGCCAACATTACTAAGTACGAATGTGTGTGTGGTGCACACCAACTTCAACTTGAAGCTCTTATCGAAGATCGAGTTGCGCAGGAACATGTCGAAGTCCGCACCCAAGCTCACATAGGTGTTGTGGGTCATGGACCAGCATGAATGCTAGACCAAGGCGGACGCTTTGGTCGCGAAAGATGTCCTCGGCCTGAAGGAGACGTGTATGTCAACAAAGATGCCAGAGATGCTCGCCAACACTTACGACCGGGGTAGGCAGGTGCTGGGTGAAGCGGACCTTAGCCGCGTGGTTCCCCTACCGTGACGACAGCGCACGAAGCAATAAACTTACCGTTTTTGTGATAGATTACGAAGCATAAAGTACCTGAAACACCTGGTGCTCGTTCACTTCACTGCAGTGAAGTTTGCTATTTACATGAACTGCTCAATTCGCAGTCAATATTTATACTACGGTATCCGGGCGCTATTTGTCCTGGTCCACACTTTAAGTTCCTCCGAAGTAGATACCTCTTGATCGGGTACAATAAGTGGAGGACCCGACCACGGGCCATTTACTACTGTTGTATTAATATTGGGTAGACACGGAATGGCTCCGAGCGCGCATGCGTCACAAGTCCGTCAATCTGTACATTTGTTTTCAATCGCAGGCAGCGCGACGTCATCCGTTGGCAGACAAATTGGTAGGCGTGAGCTCCTCGACAATGAACTGGTGATGAGAGCTACGCGGAGGGAGTCAGCCTTGTCCTAGGGAAACTGGGAGTAGCCTTTTTGGCTTGGGAGCAACCCATTTTGCTAATTACAATGTGTGTGAGCATTTTGCGAGCTATCAGAACCTACCGGAAGTCTAGCAGCACAAGATGCATCTTCTTAAGGTCCCGACGGATTACGACCTTGCCCGGTACGAGCTTCGAGAACTTGTCGCCGTCAAAGTTGCTCGGCACCTTCAACACGATGCACTTGGTATTCCCCTGCAGACGCGCGCAGATCTCGTGTAGCGGCAGGCCTCCGAGGAACAGATCCACCTTCTCCAGGTCCTTGTACTCGGGGCCGCCCCATGGTGGATCTAGAAACACCACGTCCTGCTGTAGCTCCAGCATCACGTCCAGGTAGTTCGAGTGGATGCACCTCGCGTTCGTCTTCTTGAGTACTTGCAGATTGTGACGCAGCATCTGCACGCGTGTAGAATCGTTTTCGATGGCGTTCACGTGCGTGAAGAAGTCGCAGAAGGACAGCACGTTGCCACCTACACACGCGGTGCCGTCCGTTACCACGAGCGGATACCTTTTGCGCTCTTCGGTGATCGTACTAGCATCTTCGTGGTCCTCGTTACCACTCTCGGATGTAGTGTCATCTTTCGGAGGGGCAAACAGGTCTAGCACCTCCTGGGAGATCTTTGTAGCCATCTCAAAGTCGGTCACGCTGAACTCCGCGACCTCGTCCACTTGAAGCTGGCTCCGAAGGTCGTAGTCCAGGTTCCGGAAGAAAAAGTCGCGTTTGTCACCGCATTTCCTTGGACGCGGGGACCCGTGCGAGTCCGACCCAGAGCGAGGTGACCGGGGCGAGTCTAACCTCGACGACGACCGACGGTTCGCTCTGTTTCCTCCTGCGTGCTGTGTATGTCCGCGAGGACTCGACTCCGCGCTGTCATTGTGGCAGTGCCCTCGCTGATGATGCACGGCCATCGACGTAGGGCTCTTAACTTTACGGGGTCCGTAGTCAGGCGAGTTAACTACGTCTGTGGGACTGCGACGCTGCGAGTTCCCGTTCGCTTGCTTCGCGGCGACGTCGTCCACCTGCAGCTTGTCCGCCAGCCTCTGCAAGCTGCTGCGTCGAGCGAACATCACTTCTCCTAACAGGGACGGGTGCGGGACGCCGTCCACGCTCTGCAGTTTCGCTTCCTCCCTCTGCGACGGCGTTTTCTGCCGCCTCTTCATCTGCTGCCTCCTCTTCCTTCTCGCCAGGTCGGCGGCCTCCATCTCGTCTTGACTAAAGGACCGCCCTGCACTCACGGCAACAGACACTGATGGAGCGTCGAGCGACTGGGCGAGCCCAAGCACGGGAGGCCCAGGAGGCAACGGGAGGAACATGTCGGCGGTCGTCCGGCGGTCGTTGCGCGCTCGCCGGCCGTGCGACACGACGGTCTTCCACTCGCCCTCCTCCACGATCACGTGGTCATTGGGCTTGGGGCCTTTGGCCAGCTCAGCCTCGCACCGCTTCTTCTCCTCCTGCATCTGCTGCATCTGGCGGGCGCGTTGCAGCTGCCGCTCGCGGTGCAGGCGCTTGGCCTCGAGCTCGGCCTGGTGCTTGGACGCGAAGCCGCTCGCCGGGCGCCACGAGCGCTCGTTGTCCAGGCTGCTGCTGCGCTGGCGGCCGCTGAAGATCAGATGCGGCGCGGCCACTCGTGCTGCTGCCGCCATCGGCCGAGACGACGCACGCGAAGGAGGCGCGTCGGGCTCCTGCACTTCCATCAACCGACTGAGATTTGAAACGGCGGAGCTGCTCGCGAAGATAAGAGCTAGAGGGATAACTTGGCTTTTGTATGACGCTGTTTCGACCAATCCTGGAAAGTCTCAGCTACGGTTATGACCAATCGTCGGCTATTTCGGTGATGAGTAAGGTGAACCCGCAGATTCTGCAACAATCTTGGTCGGTGCGTGCTTAGACAATTTGGCAGCGACGACAAGGATGCCTTCGAGTCACCGAGCTTGTGGACGTGAAAACGCAATACCCACCGCTAGCGCAGACTCCTTCAAGGTTGCAAATACAAGCCCAGATCGTGCCGCGGTAGTAAGGTACTGGTATTATTGCGGTGAATATGATCACCACTGGCCAATCTGCGCGAGTCGAAAGAGGACAATAGTTTGGCACGAAACATTCTCCTGAGTCGGCCACGCTCACTCGAGTTGCGTCGACGGTAGCAGCTTGCCGAAAGACAGTCGAGTTGCCACTTGGCCTTTGAAATGGCGTGTGTTGGTGGAAGTATAAGTACTGTATTTCTTTTGCGGATGATGCTGTCATGGAGTCCACGAGCGATGGTCTCGTCGCGAGATCGTCGTTGCATGGTCGTGTTTGTCGGTGTTGCAGTCAAAAAGACCTTGAACACCGGAATACCGGTACATGTACATGTATGGTACTTCAGTACACTGCAGTGCAGACAGAGATGGCTGCGTTCTCAAGCTTGCTCAAAGACAATGTCTTTGAGCCATCTACAACCTCGTGTTGTCAAGCTGCGGAAGCAAAGTCTGTCTGCAGTTGAACCTGGGTCACGTCCTGCCGTCTCCGCCAAATGGCACGTCGCGGCCACATGGCCAAGCGTGGTCATCTGCCGTCTGTACTTGACGCTCGCAGAAATCCCCACGTGGCCACGGCGCTGTGGTTGCGGGGAAGGCGGTCGATGCGCAACGCAAGGCAATCTGCGGCAGCCCATTCGTTCCCACGCCATGTTGCAGCTCACAGTCAGCTCTGCAGCACCGCCAGGCCCGGACTGGCGAAATGAGGACCAGTGGTGGCACCAAGTTGGTCCAAGTATTCAACGCCGAGTCGGCGCCGCCGACACAGGCCCATCTTCCTGCCTTTAGGGTTGCACTTTGCCGTGATCCCCGATGTTACTGACCCACGCGACACGAACACACGATTCAAACTGCGACGAAGGTCCGGCGTCGCGAACGCGTCACGGCGCTAAACCGAGACTTGCCGTGATCCCCGATGTTACTGACCCACGCGACACGAACACACGATACAAACTGCGACGAAGGTCCGGCGTCGCGAACGCGTCACGGCGCTAAACCGAGACTTGAACTTGTGACAAAAGAACCTGCGCGGACCGCTGTGGAGCCTAAAGACATGCGTTCTCACCCGTATATTCAGTTCCACAGGTTTAGCCGATCAGTGAACCGTACACAGACGAACAGTGAATACAATAAGGTTCTGCAGCGTATGCTATGTCGAAGGAAGTGGTCCCGTGTTTTTGGCGACGGAGCCCGCTCTCCGTTCACTCATTCTCAATTCCGCCGCATGACCGCGTTTGACGCAGCGCCGTCGACTTGATAAATAACGCGGCGGGTACAGGCACAGCACGACCGCGTATCTGTAAATACACAACTCTCAGGTCAGACACACAGGCACACACACACCATATCAGACGCACACCTGGCGACACAGTAGCAGGTCAACATGGTGGGCGTCGCGATGAACTTCTACGACGACCAGGGGCGCCAGTACCTGACGCCCACGGAGGGCAACCGCACGTACGCCATCATCGTGTGCATCTTCGCGTCGCTGGGCGGCATCTTCTTCGGCTACGACCAGGGCGTGACAGGCGGCGTGCTGGTCATGGAGTCGTTCCTCAACGACTTCTGCGTGGGCTGGCACGGCCAGACCATGACGGACTGCACGCGCGCCACCAACGAGCTGCCGCAGCGCTGGGTGGACTACACGCTGTGGTACAACATGACGTACAACATCGGCTGCATGGTGGGCGCCATCATCGGCGGCTGGATCGCCGACAAGTTCGGCCGCCGCCTCACCATCTTCCAGGCCGGCTCGCTCTTCTGTCTGGGCACGTCGTGGCTCACCTTCTGTCCCCGTCAGGCGCACGGCTCGCTGCTCATCGCGCGCTTCATCCAGGGCATGGGCGTGGGGAACTCGTCCTTCTCGCTCCCGCTCTTCGGCGCGGAGATGGCCCCCAAGGAGCTGCGCGGCTTCCTCTCGGGCTTCATGCAGATGACGGTCGTCACGGGGCTTCTGTCCGCCAACATCGTGAACCAGCTCATCGAGAACCACGACCGAGGGTGGAGAATCACCAACGGGGTGGCCATGGCGGCGCCCATCGTCGTCATGCTCGGCATCTTCTTCGTGCCGGAGAGTCCTCGATGGACATATCTCCACAAGGGCAAGGACGCGGCATCAGCGGTGCTGAAGCAGCTGAGACAGACACGGAAAATTGGGCGGGAGCTACGAGCTATCGGCGCGCAGATCGCGAGGGAAGGACAACCCGGAGGCTACAAGGAACTCATGGAGCCGTCAGTGCTCAAGCGCGTGATCATCGCCATGCTGTTGCAGGTGCTGCAGCAGGGCACAGGAATTAACCCCGTCTTCACGTACGGTGGTCTGATTTTCAAGGATGTGGTCGGAGACGGTATTTTGTCGGTGCTCATCCTTTCCATCGTGAACTTCGTGAGCACCATTCCCGCGATGCGGTGGGTGGACACGTACGGCCGCCGACAGTTGCTGCTGATCGGTGCTGTGGGCATGGTGGTCGGTCATCTGCTGTCCGCCATTCTCTTCACAATTGGCTGCGATGGCAACACCGAGAGTGCAGGCTGCTCAAAGTCGGCAGGGTACGCCATTATCGTGGCCACCTCGTTCTTCGTCTTCAACTTCGCCATCTCGTGGGGACCCGTGTGCTGGATCTACCCCGCCGAGATCTTCCCACTCAACGTGCGCTCCATGGCTGTGTCGCTCTCCACGATGGCCAACTGGCTTATGGGCGTGGTCATGACGTGGGTCGTCAAGCTCTTTCCGTCTCTGAACATCAACGGCGTGTTCTTTTTGTTCTCCGGCACATGTGTTGTTAGCGGTGTGTTCGTGTACTACATGTGCCCGGAGACCACTGGCATCATGCTGGAAGATATCGAGTCGCTGTTCGACGGCAGTGCGCGTCACAAGAATTCACCGAAGGAGGTGCAGGAGACACCGTTCCAGTCCATGCAGAGCTACCGCACTCCGGTATGATCTAGTTGTCATTATTATCTATGCGGGCGGCGGGATCGCTGCTCGCTGCCCCTTGTAAGCTTTCAGTTGTAAATACATTAACGATGTGTGTCCTTTCGTTCTCTAGGCCGACCACAACACAGTACCGTTTTCTAGTCATGGCTCAAGTCGCACAGGACATCACACCGGTTCAAGCTGAACGGACTCACCCGATCGCAGTTCAGTTCGGGTCATGCAGGCGGTTGCTTTCGTTTCAAAAAAGTCTATGGAATACGTTTAGAGCTTTTAGCTCAATATGAAGGCCAGAGCCATGGGGCGCGGTGGTGACGAGGAGAAGTCGGGTGGGGTCGGATGAGCATGGCTAGCCGACGGAGAGTCGTAGCATCCATAGCTAGAACTACTTCTTCTGGAGTCGATGGGGCTGCCGGCTACCAGTCCACTCGAGTGTTCCAAATGAGTCATCGGGTCCAGAAGCGCTTCGACGCAGTGGAGATTGGGGATCGTGGCCAACAGACCTCCGACAGCGTCCAGCTCCACGCTCACAAAGCTTAAGTCGCCCGCGTCGAACGGGGTTGATGTGTGGAAGCGGTACGTGCAGCTGTACGCGACTTCCCTCGCTAGCAGTCGTGCAGCGAGGTGCTTGTTGTGGCGGATAACAGGGAAAAGCACATCAAGGTCCGCCGGTCGGTATTGGGCGTATAGTCGACCATGAGCGACGACGATTCTGCTGTCGCTAGGACCCTGGATCTCGACGGACTCGAGCTTGAACAGCATCGGCGTCGAGATGTTCTGATGCCGTGTAATGAAGTACTCGGACTGCGATGAACAAAGCGGCAAGTGCCTCTGCTGGGTGTGCACCCATTCCGCCGATCGAATCTCGTCCGAGCTCCCCTGAACCACTGCAGCAGTGGGCGATTCCGAGCCCTGATCGATCGACGTCCAGCGCTCGTGGAGTCGGACCAAGCCTTCGTACACGACTTGCGTGGCCGTCCGCACCTCGTCCAAAGCCACGCGGGGGTACTGCTGGGGCAGGAGCTGGCGCAGTTCGAGCAGTCGTTGCAGCTCATGCACCTCGCTCTGCAGCCGCTGCACGTCTCGCTCGAGCTGCTCCTCGTACTCGCGGTACTTCTGGCGGTAGAACTTGCCGCGCTCGCTGTTGTTCATGCGCGGCAGCTTGGACTTGGAGATGACGCGCATCCGGCGGCCACGGCCTCGACCTCCGCGAATGAGCACCGCCGTGTCTTCGGGTCGCGACGGACTGGCCGATGCGATGGCGTGCAGCTCTGCTCTCGCGATGGACGCCATGGTCGGCTGGGCTGGGAAGTCTGTAAATGAGCGCGCAAAACGGAGACAACGGACGACGCAAGTACTGCACCACCCGGCCGCTGGAATCGCGAATGCGACGAAGCAGGACGTCCGTTGGCCGGCTATTTCGAGGACGGCTTGACGGCCGAAACGGCAAACGTATCTTTCCATGAATAAAGCGCGTTATTTTGCGCCGCGAAGTCGCCCCGAGCGGATGACTCACCTTCACCAGTCTTGTCTAACGGGCCGCATATGATCGAGCGCTTCGAGCCTTGGTATGGAACCAGCTCCACCTCGGACAGGACAAGACCTGCTCACTGCGTGTTGGAAGGGAACTCAGATGCGGTGCTACATGCAACCTTCGTGGTGCTGCTTGGTCACGCGGCAAAAAGTTCGTGAGCCGCGTGGCGCTGCGCCCGCGACGTTTCGCCGCCTGAAAAAGTATGAGCGTGTGGGCCGTTGCGACGCCGAACAGTTAGGTCCGAACATTGCCCACACGAATCGCAGCTGTAAAACCTTGCCTTTGACGACAGCCGGACGCAACAAACTCCAGCCGACTACCTCTCGCGCCTTTCAGCTCGTCTTCACGGGCCTGAATCAGCCTGCGCTGGGTTGCGGTGGGTCGAGTTAAAAGCAAGCGCCTGTGACAGCAACGGCACCCGTGCAGCAGTTGATCTTATCGCACCCTGCCCGCCAGCAGGGGTTATTATCCTCAGAAACGGGCAGAACGCTACGACGCGAATAATGGCTACTGCACCAAAATAGCCATCCTGTCATCGTGCTGCTGCCCAAAGCGTTAGTGCTCGAGTTTTCTTTTGGGACGGAACTTTGGGATGGCGCCGCCTTGTACGATAAACGCCGAGACTTCTCGGCTGGCAGTTATGCGAGTTGTTTCTGCCGGTCGCATTGCTATTTCAAGCAGGGCACGCGCGCGCGGCCGGAGCGAAGGTGAGCCGGCTACGAACAAGGGGCAAAAACAATCGTCTCGCGCTTTGGTTTCACACGCGCCAGCGCCGCGCTGGCCTGGTCCGACTGAAATGCGTCACCGGGTTGACGTTGGTTCGTTTCTCCGGCGCTTGCGGTCGCTGACGCTGCGTCTCACGCACCACTCTGCTTGTTCTGCGGTTGATGCTTGCGGGGGGGGGGACCACACCCAACTCCTTGAGCTCCTTGCTCTTCTTCTCCTGGGCCTTGCCGAACGCGGTTTGGCTCCACAGCTTTAAGTCGTCTGGCGTACCCTGCGAGAAGATCGTGTGGTGTTCACCCTCGTCCTTCGTGGTCTACCGGTTCCAGATCGTCTTCAGGCGCTTACCCTGCTCGTGCTCCGCTTTCCGACGGCCTGTCGAGCGGCTGAACGAGTACGACAAATAGGCGCGCTGGTCTTCTGCTGCCTTCTCATCTTTCATTTTCTGTAGCGGCTGCTTCATCGCGGGGAAGTCCTACTCACGCCGAGCACGTTGATCATGCTCATCGACAGCTGCAACAGCGTGCTATCTAGTGTCCATCATGGACAGCCCCAGCATCGACATGGGGCGCCACATCGTCGGTCGCACCAGTTCCCACGTGGAAAACATCTCGCTTGCTCGTCAACTCTCAACATGAAGACAATTGGAGAAGAAGCCCGACAGAGAACGCCAAAGCTTAAGAGCCATTGCGGATTCTAAGCCCCCAACAGCGGCTTCTAGTCCATTCCAATGGCAGCATCGAGTTTTCTCGCCCTCTTGGACAGTGAACGTCAAGTTGAAGCGAAAATCACTTGGTTTTTGTATTCACACCAACCGTACACTAAGTTGTATTATCTTAGTTTTTGAGCTCGCAAAGGTGGTTACGATCGATGGCAATGCTCGCTGCAGCGACAAGCGGCCTCGCCGATATAGCAGAAAGTGCCCGTGGTGGACCATGCATTACGTATTGCCTTCTGGAGAGAGCGGTCGACAACCAGCTATATCCATGCATGCGCGCTCGCTGCCGACTGCAGCACTAAGCTTAGTACCGAATACTGAGTACACGTACAGCGCAGGCAGGCAACACGTTACGGCGCGGGGCTCCTTCAGTGCTCTCTGTTATCCCTCCACGTCTGTTGTGTTGGCAGATTTAGTATGCCAAAAACGAGATGCACACGACTGTACATGTACGGGTACCACAATCGAGGTGCGTCTAGTCTGGAGAGACGCAGAGACGCAGGTCTCCATTTTCGTGTAAACTGAACCATGAGCTCCGAGTGGGAGGAAGCGTACGATGAGGTCTCTGGACGCGCCTACTACTTCAATCGGCTGTACGCACCCTATTGCTTTGCCGCGTATGATGCACAAGCCAACAGCATTTACTTATCAGTCTCTTGGTACAACGCAGCACGGGAGAAACATCTTGGACGCTGCCAGGTGAGGCGACTTCGGAAGCAGGAGCCGCTTCGACTGACAGCGCGTGGCAGCAGAGCTTCGACGAAGCCTCACAAACCACATACTACTACAATGTCCACACTGGCGAGACATCCTGGACACTTCCGGTCGAGGCCGAGCAAGAGGTCGTCGACCTCTCCTATCTCGTCTTCGCTGCGGTGCGCCTGCAGTCCATGTTCCGTGGGGCAAAGAGTCGCAGGCGAGTGCGCCGCCTTGTGAAAGCTCAGTACCAGTGCAGCACGGACCCCGACACAGGGAAGACTCTGTACACGCACTTGACGACGAACACTTCTTCCTGGTCGAAGCCTGCGCTCTTCGGACCCCTTCGCATCCCTGACGATGGAGGTGCTGAGGACGAAGATGGCGACGAAGAAGATGACGACGATGATGACGACTTTGAAAGCTTCCAGAAGGATGCTGCCCGCGACGCTGAGGATGAAGAGATTGCAGCGGCGCTCACTCGAAACGACGGTGGGGATGTCGAACCTCTGGACGAAGAGACGAAGAGGAAGCAACAGCGTTCATATCCCCGCTCGAAAGCCCAGCAGATCGTCGACGCTGCTGAAGATGCCGGTGCAGACGCTCAGGACCTGGATATGGGCGGTCTTGACGCGTTCAAGTTGTCCTCTCGCATCTGGAACCTGCAGTTCCTCAAGAAGCTGGTGATTTCGCACAATTGCTTGACGCGAATTCCGTCCGGAATCCAGGACCTGATCCATCTCGAGGAGCTCGATGTGAGTCACAATCAGCTCACGCGACTCCCGTCCTGTCTTCAAACCACGACGACGCTCACGGCAGTTCGAGCGTCGTACAACTTCATCCAGACATTCTCCCCCAAACTCTGGAAACTGCGCGAGATCCGCTATCTAGACCTCTCACACAATCGACTGAAGGAGCTGCCGTACGTGGAAGGAGACTTGAAGCTGCTCCGAGAAACGAGAGAATGGCAGGTCGGCGTCGGCTTGTTGGTGGGACTTGAAGTGCTTCTTCTGAACGACAATCGATTCATTGAGGTGCCCAAATCGATCGAAAAGTGTGGCGCGCTCACCCTGTTGGACTTGTCGAACAATCAGCTCACCTCTCTAAGCGACGAGATCCCAGCACTCACCTCTCTGGAAAGAATGGTGCTACATCACAACGCCCTGCGCTCATTGCCCGAGGCTATGGGCGACCTATCCAGCTTACGGGAGCTGGACCTAGCTCATAATCGGTTGCTAACTCTTCCAGAAAGTATCGGGGCCTTGCACAAGCTCGAAACCCTCCTCCTCTTTTCCAACCAGCTGAGATTGCTGCCAAAAGAGTTCGGGGCGCTGAGTCAACTGCGTCATCTCGACCTCGACAACAACCCGAAGCTCATCATCCTCGAAGACTTTTTCCGGCACATGTCGAGCGTCTCCTTCTTCTCAGCCTCGTCGTGTGGGGTCGTCACGTTCGAGTCATTGGATTTTCTCAAAGACTCGCCCGTTCAGACAATTCGACTGCGACAGAACGCATTGCTCGAGTTCCCGTTGCTCATCGGCCATGCCGCGATGCAAGACACGCTTCAAGAGCTCGTACTGGCCAGCAATCACCTCACGCAAGTGCCATTGGCAGTGTTATTGTACTGCAGCCACCTGCAGCATTTGGATCTCTCGAACAATTCACTGCGGGTTCTTCCCACTGAAATCGCCCACCTTCGCAGACTTGAAGTCTTGTACCTCAGCACAAACGAGCTACAGGAGCTACCTGACGAAGTGACACAGCTTCCTCGCCTGCGAGAGTTCACGTGTGACCACAACAAACTGGAGCGTTTACCTCTTCGCATCGGGAACCTTTCGCAACTGACAAAGTTGAATGTGTCCTTCAACCAGCTCCGCTCTTTGCCAACATCCGTGATGGAGCTGACGCAGCTGCAGTCACTGTATGCTAGTAACAACTTGCTGTCTGCACCACCCCCAGCAATAGCCCGTGTCAACTGCTTCTGCGAGTTTTCCAACAACCCGTTCACTGATCAGCAGCATCAGCAACAACACGACCGCCGAAGTCGGCTCGCTCTTGCCGCCAAACTCATCGACACTGGGGACTTTGAGAAAGCGGAAGAGCTCTTGTCGAAGCTGATAGTCGAAGTAAACGCCCTTCCTCATGTTGACCAAAACCGCGAGCGCTCTCATCTTCACTACAAGCGCGGAGTGTCCCGCTTCATGCTTGTAAGCTGACTTGAGTACGGGATGGTGGTGTGATGGTATTCTGCTGACGGGCTTGTGTTGTATGGCACAGTTAAAGCGAGCTAGACAAGTGATCGACGAAGCTTCCATCGTGATTAGCGCTTGTGAGCAGGAAATGCATGGGGCAGAGCTTCTTCACGCTCAGCAACTTCGACTGAAGTCGAAGCAGAAGAAAGCCCAGAAGCAGCAACCGGAATCTCCAAGCCACCAGCCCGACAACAACGACTTCGAGCCTCAAGACTCTGTGAAAGACACGTACGCGAAGGCTGTAAGTAAGCGCTCGCACGCGAGACAAGACCACGCACGTTTCGCCACAGGAGCACTGGAAGATTTTCAAGTGGCGATAGAACTCGAGTGCCCCGAGCTTACAACCGCGTATCACCTCAAAGGCCTTGTCCACATGGTGGTGCATCGATATCCTGATGCTATTGACAGTTTGACCAGGGCATTGAAATGTGTCCATGCATCATTTCCAATCCTTGAATCCACAGACAACCAGCGAGAAACCATCGCTGAAGATGAAGCTGGGCATTTAGCAACCATCCCCGAAGCAAGCGTACAGCTCTTCTTGAGGCGGGCTGAAGCATATCGCGGGCTTGGGCAGTTACCAGCGGCGATTGCAGACTTGCGCCACGTTGTATCCTGCTACCCGATTCAACATGACAGTACAGCCATAACAACACTGGAGCGTGAGTATCTTCAAGCCTGGGAAGCTGAACAAGCCGCCTGCGCCGTTGATGACGCTGCATTGCTTCGTGCCTTCAATATCGAGCCTGGATCAGGGCTTCCTCGTCGAGCCGAAGTCTTCGACATCCACGCTGAAGCTCTCGCCGCCGCCACAGCAAAAAAGAAAGCGGGTGGTAACAAGACCTCTACCCCTGCTATCCAACGTTTTCCACCGGCGGAACGCTTTCGACTCGATTGCGAGGCTCACATCGAGGCGCTACAAGTCGAGCGAAAACAAGTTCGCGCGCCATTCGAAGAGATCAGCGCCCGTAGTCGCGTTTTCCTGGACCGAGCTCGCGACTTCAAACGCGAGATCCGCGCCAACCTGCAGATGGAGATGGAGGAGAACCAGCAGCGCCATATCGAGCGAGAAATAGCCCGCGAAGCCGAGAGGAGGCGTCTGGAGCAGCAGCGTGAGGTCGACGAGCGGATGGTCATGAAGTACGAGGATGAATGGATGCACTGGCTCGTGAGCGAGGAGCTCCGCCTCGAAAACGAGCGGCAGCGTCGCGCAGACGAAGCTCAACGTCGCGCGGACGCCAAAGTCGCGTACGCTGCGAGACTCGCGAAACGCGGCGGCAAGCGGCAGGCAGCCGTGGGTCAGCGCGGCAAAGGGAACTCGAGGCGCAGCTGACAACCGACAATAGAGAGCCCATTGGACCTCAAAACAAACACCCACTCACCAGTTAGATAAACCCAACAGCACAAGTGTCAAACTCGGAGGTCCTGTATTGCATCGCACTTTGCACCCTCCTCACTTGTCGAGTGGGCGGTTGAAGCCGCCGCGGCGGTTCATGTACTGGCGGTACTCGCGCTTGTTCTCGCATCTTGCGGTGCCCACGGCCGCGCTCTTGAGGTTCTCGTCCACCGCTTTGCCCTTGGTGGAGTCGAAGTCTCCGAAGCCAAGCAGCAGCTGCATCTGCTGCTCCTCACTCAGATGGGACATGGCGTTCACTGCCTCCTCCTCCTTCTTGTTCTCCTTCTGCTGCTCCGCGTCCTCCTTCTTTCTACATAACACAACACCAATATAGAATAAGCGACCACGCTCTACCTCTTTGTTTTATACATTTGCGTAGATTCCTTCTACCTTTCGGGCTCATTCGCCCTACGCGACGTAGAACGGGAGGTAGAACGCCGCCCGCGCGACCTGCTGCGGCTGTAGGAGCGACGACGGCGGCGCCGCTCGACGCTGCGACTGCGTCGGCGGCTTCTACTGCGACTGCGGCGGTCCCGGCGGCGGCTGCGCGACGGAGAACGAGAGCGAGAGCGTGAGTGCGATGGGGACACGGAGCGACGGCGTCTGCGGCTGCTGGAGGGCGCGTCACGACGCCGGCGCCGCCCCAAGCTGTCGAGGGAGCCGCTGCGGCTGCGACTTCGAGGCATTTTTGAGCGTGAATTTTCAAGTTTCACAATAGTGTAGACGGAGATTTTGTGGGTTGAGCTGCCAGCCGACGAAGCGGCGACGCTTGCCTCGTTTTTTGTATGCAGGGATGGGTGTCCGTCACAAACTCCGTGTGGTGTGTTGCACACGACGGCTCGTTTCTGCTTCGCCGCCCCGCATCGTAGGGAACCTTGCCGGCAATAACTCACATCTAGACTGTGTAACTCCCGTTCCAGTGAAAAACAAATGTTCTCACCGACTGTACTGCGCCTTTACAATACGTCATATGCGGATCGTGTAACGGCCTGGAGGGAGTCAGTCGGCGCTTTTCGAAAAGATAGACACGCAATCTCGACTTTAGACATTTCAGCAATACACACAGTTTTGCCGGGCTTTAACCCCTTCACTGCGGTATACGACGCCGCGCTGAGCGAGAGAGCGCGTCGGAAAGGGAGTCACAGCACAGCACAGCGCAGAGCCCTCGTGACGCTACGCCACGCCACGCCACTCCGAGAGCCATGGCGCAGCGTGGGGACAAGGGCGCCAAGGGCGAGAAGAGCGGCTTCTTCCGCAAGATGTACTCGTCCATCGGCAGCTCGTCGCGCCAGCACGAGAAGGACAAGCGCAGCGACAGCACGAGCAGCGGCACCAGCAGCGGCTACAACCAGCACAGCCCCAGCGACGGCGCCACAACCAGCAGCGGCCACAGCGTCAACGGTGGCGGCCTGCAGAACTTCGTCAAGCACCACAGCTTCAACGGCCACATGCCCTTCTCGCGGGACGCAGCGGACCCGCGCGCCACAAGCGCGGGCGACCCGCACCAGAGTCTGCTGTCCAAGCGTCCGAGTCTCATCGTGCCCTTCTCCAACCAGCAGCAGCAGCAGCAGATGGCCAACGGCGCGGCCGCCAACGCCGCGGACGGCGTGCAGAGCTACCTGGACGACTTCCAGGCGCCCATCTCCAAGTCGGGCGTGCTCATCAAGCAGGCCAACCACTTCAAGACGTGGAAGAAGCGCCTCATGGTGCTTAAAGGACACTCGCTCTTTTACTACGTGTCGGGCACGGTACGAACGCGTACAGTTTTTTTAATTTTTTATTTGTTATGATTGACTGATTAGATGTGTTTTTTGCTGTATTTTTGCAGTCCGGAGAGGACTCGTACCCACGCGGCGTCATCCCGCTGCAGGGCGTGAGGATCACGCCAATCGACTCAGCCAGGTTCAAGCGGCAGAACTGCTTCGAGATCTGTCATCCGGTGCGTTTACAGGATAAAAAGAGTCGCCTGGTGGGAACTGAACTAACTGATGTGCTGTGCGTCTTGCAGGGATACCGGCCGATCTACCTGATGGCCAAGAGCGAGGCGGATCTCAGCGTCTGGATGAGCAGCTTGACGTCGGCTGCGATGCCGACGACGGCCGACCGGAAAATGCTGCTAGTGACGGAGCCGCTCGAGTCGCTGTTCAACACGCCCGCGCTGGAGGACGCTGTGCCGTACAAGCGGACGTTCTACTTCCGCCAGAAGGTGGCGTTCTGCATGCCGCGGAAAGAGGATTCAGGGTACACGGCAGTGGAACTCTTTGACCTGAACGAGAAGCGGTTGACGACACTGTGCGACCTCAACAGCTACTGCGACTCGTTCCCGATGATCCTGGACGACCCGCAGCTTTTCGTGGAGCTGCTGCATGTAGTGGGGTGCTACATTTTCCGGCCGTTCGCAAAGCTGCAGTCGACGTCGCCCGGCAACATTTTTGTGGAGGAGCCGAGCCCGGAAGAGACGAGTATGCTAGAGAACCCGATGGACAAATATTCGGAATACACGACGGAGGAGCAGCTGTGGGGACTGCTCTCGGCTTGTTACGACCTGCTGCTGAAGGCGATCGAGCACATTGACAAGTTAGAGAAGCACGTGCGCAAGGAATTTTTCCCTCTGCGTTTTATCGCGCAGCTTGTCAATCTGTTCAAGACGCCGTCGTTCAAGGAGCGGCAGGTACTGAAGGGAGTGCTTCATCGACTGTACTATAAACTCACGCAGCGGCGGTCGGCCATTCGCAAGGAAATTGCCAACACGTTCTACGAGTATATTTATGAGACGTCGAACCACTACGGCGTGGCGGAGCTGTTGGAGATCCTGGGCAGTATCGTCAACGGCTTTGCGTGTCCGATCAAACAGGAGCACGTGGTGCTGCTGGAGAAGGCGCTAATCCCGCTGCACTCCACGCCTGCCTTCATCTCGTATCACCAGCAGCTCGCGTACTGCATGATCCAGTACGTGTCGAAGGACCATACGCTGTTCACGCCTATCGTCGGCGGTTTGCTGAAGTACTGGCCGGTGGGTAACTCGTTCAAGGAGGTGATCTTCATCGTGGAGTTCGAGGAGATGCTTGAGCACGTGCTGGCGGAGACAGACTTTGACTCGATCTCTCCGAGGCTGGCGCGGAGATTGGGGCAGTGCATGATCAGTGACCAGTTTCAGGTTGCAGAGCGCGCTATCTCGTGCTGGAGTTCCCCGGCGTGCTTGCGCATCATGAACGAGTACGAAAAGTTGGGGCAGGGCATGTTTGACGTGATCAAGCCGTTCTTGCAGCGGGCAATAACAGGCCACTGGAATACGCTGATTCAGCAGAAATCACAGGAGACGTACACCATGTATTACAACATGGGCTACGACACGGACGACGCCTCGACGGCGCCGTCCGCACTTGTCTCGGATGGGAAAGTATTGGATAGCAGCGCGAAGACGGACGAGTCGGACCCGGACGAGGAGGCCAACAACTCCAGCGAGGCGAACTTGTCGATGGCGGTCCGACTGTCGGCTTCAAACGCAGTAGAATCATTAGACGTCGTGCTGTCGGACGAAGACGAAGACGAGAAGTCGGACGCGTCCTAGAGTTGCAGCAGGAGGATGGATGGATGGAAGTTGCATTGCGATAGAGAACGCCAGGTCAGCTAGGCGACCCAGGCAGCGCACGCCACGCCACCCCAGCCGCACTCTTGACGCGCTCCCGATCGACCCGGCAGCAGCTACGGCACAGAGAACGTCAAAAAACAAGGAGAGAAAAATCTAAACAGGTAAATGGATGGAAGATGAAGGAAAGGCGAGCAGCGGGCACCGAAAGCGGCGGATGAAGGCGCATCGAAGACACAAGAGGCACGGGGTGGACGGATGAGTTCCAAGTTTTGGCTATTATTTGAAAGTACACGCACACAGATAACAGGGACGGACTTTGACTGGCACGACTGCGCCAGCGTCAGGAGGAAACGGTGGGGGCTTGCCAAGCGAGCACGGAGCGAAGAGGGCGTGACCTAGCTACAGTAGTGGTCCGCCCCTCCTGGCTCGCTTTGCCGCGTCAGTCATGTCAATAAAACTACAGTACTCATTGGTCAACCTAAGCAACGCGTCATGTACAGTAGAGAAAGATACAGAGACCTTCAATGCGGTAAGGTGTAGTCGGAGACCAATCAAGCGACCACCGAAATTCGATACGTAACGACTGCACGTGCAGCGTCCGACATGGCACAGGTGCTGCCACTGCTATTGTTTTTGCTGCTGCAGCCGGTGGCTCTGGCCCTGGAAGTGTCCGTGGCCGATGTTACGTCGCGCAAGCTACTGACAGACCGCTCGTGGTTCAGCCAAGTGGCGCGCGTGCGTCGCCGCGTGGCCGACGACGCCACGGCCTGCGTGGCTGTGAGTGACTCGCTGCGGCCCGGCCTGACTGTCGAAGGCTACGAGTTGGTGGAGCGCTCGGGGCTGCTGGGGGTGTGCAAGCACCAGCAGACGCAGTGGCCCATGCAGACGAGAGACAGGATGGAGATCGTGCCGTGGAGCACGGCGCCAAGTGACGCAGAGTCGGAGCCCCCGCGCTCGGCGCCCGTGTGTCCACTGCCTGGAGCAGCGTCAGCCTCGCAGTCGCAGCGCTTTGCTGTTCCACCGCTGCCGCCGCCGGAGTCCACGGACAGCGAGGACCGTAGCAGCAGCCCGGAAGGACCGATGCTCGAGTACCAATACGTGACGGAAGAGGCTGAGCGGATCTACGTGAACGCCCACTACCGCCTCAAGAAGAAGTTCGACGCCGGGTCTCACGGGGAAGTGTGGCGGGCCACACGACGACACGCGACCAGTGAACGAGAGGAGCATTTCGTGCTGAAGAGGCTGTTCCTCGAGCTGGGCGAGAGCATGGCGCAGATGGGTCTGCGCGAGGCGCATTTCGGAGCGCTATTGCATGGCGAGCGCCATGTCGCGCGCTTCGTGGAGTATTTCTTCCGACCTGCTCAAGTGGCGGAGAGCGAGAGCGACCATAAGCTTAGCACGACGCCGGAGCTCTGGCTGGTCTTCTACGACGAGGGGAAGTCGCTACGGCAGTATTTGTACGAGAAGCTGGAGGTTGTGTACGGGGCAGACGAACACGGTGACACCAGAGCTGGAGTTGTGCTGCAGCCCTCGCACTTCTGGGAGAAACTTCGCACGGATGCCCGTGGCGAAAACGTATTGAGAGAGATCATGCGTCAGTTGCTCCAGGCAGTGGCAGCCTTGCACGCGCGTGGAATTACTCATCGCGACATCAAGCCGTCAAACATCCTGGTGTCGATTCCGCCGTCATCGACAGGCGCCACATTGCCGCCGATGCCTCTCGTCAAGCTGGCAGACTTCGGCTCTGCTGTCGATGACTATACGCTACAGAACTTGTACGCTGCTGGAGGCGGGAGCGATGACTCTGAGGCGTCTAGGGGGCCATCTCAAGCTGAAGAAACTCGCGAGTACCAACCTCCTGAAGTGCTGTTCAACGAGAACGGCCAGCCCTACGATTATACAGCCCCCGAGGCGTATGATCTCTGGTCTGTAGGAGTCGTCTTCTTGGAGATGGTCTTGGGCTCCCCGCAAGTGTTTTTGATCTCGCCTCGCGAAAGAGCGAAGCTAGACGTGGTGCTCGATGCTCAGCGGCGTCGCCATCGACACAGACATGGAAGACACGACGGCGAAGAGGACGCTGAGTCTGGATGGCGCAGCAAAGCTTACCTGCTGCACGTGCTGACCCAAGAGTTCTGCATCTTCCAGCCAGCACCTCGGCAGCTACGCTCGTTGTGGGACAAATACGCACTTGTGAGCGAAAGCTGTCACTTCGGACGGTTCAACCAAACGGTGGTGGACCGTGATCCGCTGAAGCGCGGACTCGAGGACTCGTGGGGGTTAGACTTGATGTGGCGCCTTCTTCAGTGGCATCCGTCAGAGCGCATCTCAGCTGAGGACGCGTTGGAGCACGCGTACTTCCGCGGGCCATACGTGTGCAAGGAGTCTGGTCGCCGATTCGCGACAAGACAAGACTTGCTACTGCATGAGCACTACCTCGAAACACAGCGCGCGCGAGACAGCATCTTCGCTTCTGTTGTTCGTGCCAAGTACGAGTTACCAGAGCGCTTCACTTGTCCACATTGCGGCCGGGTATTTTCCACAGCTCAGAGTTGCGAACAGCATGCCCATGCACGTCGACATGACATCAACTCCAGCTTCTGCGACTTTGAAGCTCCTTTGATCTCCGCCGCAATACAGACCGAGTCGCAGCCCGCGTACATCGAACCGTTATCACCACAGCGTCCTGCAGTGGGTGTTGCATTGTTTCAAGGCCGGAAGAAGTACATGGAAGACTTTGTCTTGGTGCTCACAGAGCAGCAGCTTCATCAGAGATGGCACACCGAACGAGGCGACTCGGAACCATTTCAACCCCTCGGGTTTGACCTTTATGCAGTCGTGGATGGCCACTTGGGCTCAGCTGCAGCTACATTCGTTGTGGAAAACCTACCTCGCGTGTTGTACCGCCATTTCGCCGCAATTCCCAAGACGAAGGAGAATCCGCTACAAACTGATGCTGGCCAAGCTGTGGGCGTATCTGCTGAACGCGAGCTGGCCGAAAAGTTCGCGCTGCGTCAGACCTTCCTGGAATTGCACGAGGGGTTCCTCCAGTCTCTCGATGAATTGGCAAGCGACGGCACATTCACTAACGGGACTACAGCATTCGGCGAGTATTTCTCGGGGTGCACATTGACTGTAGTGCTTCATTTTCGACGAGAACATCGACTCATTAGTGCGAACGTGGGCGATTCACGCGCGCTAGTGTGGCTGCCAGGCGCGTCCGCGAGAGATAAGGAGGATCGGAAAAGCGCCGAGGTAGTGCCGCTAAGCATGGACCACTGGCCGAATGACCCTGGCGAGCGCTCGCGCATTGAGTCTAGCGGAGGGTTTGTGAGCTTTTCCGGTCTTTGGAGAGTGGTCGGACAGCTTGCAGTCTCTCGCAGCCTGGGTGATCGCCATTTGCGCAAGTACGTGACGGCGGAGCCATCCGTCTTCCACGCGAAGCTCGGCGAGCGGTCCTCAGGTGGGGTTCTTGTCGTGGCTAGTGACGGAGTGTGGGAGACCATGAGCAATGACGACGTGGTGCGGTTCCTCGCGGAAAAACGTTCGAGTGCGTCAGCAGGAGCCCAGCACAATGGCGATCCATCACTGAACGACCTTGCCACTGAATTGCTCACTGAGGGCTACGTTCGCGGAAGCCTGGACAACATGGCTGTCGTCCTCGTGGCGCTGGCGTAGTAGACGCCGGCGACGTTCGTAGACAGCTAAGCGGGTATTTATTGGGCATCTCTAACTAATACTAAGATGGCTCTAGGCTAGAGACCCGCTTCACTCGGCATCGCCGAAGCGCTTGGCCTGCTGGCCGTACTGGAAGAGCACTTTGATAACCCGGTCGATAGTGGGCACGAGCACGTCGGCGTCTTCTGCCAAGTCGTCGAGCGACGACGCGCCGCCCAGCACGCCAATGGACAAGCCGCAGCCGGCGTTCTTGCCCAGCAGCATGTCGGTGGACGTGTCTCCCACCATGATCGTATTGTGCGGGGCGACCCCGAGCTGCTCGCAGATGGTCCAGATCTGCTCGCCCGCGGGCTTGGCCGGCAGTCCGTCGTCGCCACAGGCGAGCGCGTCCACCATGTCGGACACGCCCAAGTGCTCGAGCGTGTCGATCGTGGGCTGGCGGTCGTCCGTGGTGCACACGGCGATCTTCATGTCCATCTTCTTGATGGTGCGGAAGAGCGCCGGGATGTTGGCGAGCGGGCGGCTCGTGAGCACGGGGTCGGGCATGCTCCAGCACTGCTGGATGACCTCGTCGGCCTTGGACTGGCGCATGCCCTCGGCCACCAGCACGCGCACCGCGAGCTTGTAGAGCTCGCCCATGGGCGTGCAGCACAGCGCGCCCTTGGACTTGATGGAGCGGCTGATCCAGTCGTAGCCCATGGTGGCGAACAGCTTCTCGCGCACGGGCAGCCCCGTGGTCATCTCGACCTTCCAGGCCTGCGACTCGACCCAGCCGCCCCACATGAGCGCGAAGTCGATGAGCGTGCCGTCCTTGTCAAAGACCACGAGGCCGGGGCTGCAGCGCGGGCGGCGCGTGGCTTCGGCCTGCGCGATGGCGGCCGCGCTCTCAGCTGCTGTGCTCTTGCAGCGTTGGCCCAGGATCGGCGCGGCAGCAGGCGCAGAGGACGCCAAGCCGTGCAGCTGGCGGGTCAGACCCGTCATGGCGGGGCGGGCGCGACGCAGAGCGGAGTTCATGGTGGCGATCAGAGGAGGAGGGGATCGACTGAGCTCGAGGAGGGAGGAAGCAGGAATGGCAACGGACGGCAGTGCAGCACGCAGCACGCTGTGGCTTCATGGCTGGACGTTGCGGTAGTCAGCCGTTAATTTTGGTGCGCGAACGGATATTTCGTCTTGCTTTCAGTATGCATGTGGTGGTGTGCGCCACCGCAAGTGGCAGTTGGCGTTCTGCTGCAAGTGTCCCGGTTTGACTTGCTGCCGGCGGCCGAGGGGGCGCTTTCAATAGGACGGCGAGGGGACGAGCGTGCGACATGTGGCCAACTGTATCGTGAGGGATGGGAATAGGACCATACAAATGCCAAGACGCTTCCGGTTGATGGCTTTGCGGCCGTTTTATGTGGAGATTCGTGACTTTCAGATTCGTTTTTGACAATTGTCCGGGCTGGGCGGGACAGGATCGCCATGAGCAGGGGTTACAGTAGTAGTACTTGCTGAAATAGTACACCTCGGTAATACTACTACCGTAATGTGCGGTATTCAATATGAGTGATACTATGCTTTCATCAGCTCAGTACTATAGTAGTCTTCAAGTGATACGTTTGAAGGACCCTAATCGGATATCATCTTGCAATTCTAGTTTGAGTGTCTCACAATTAGACCTCATTTAGCCCTGGGGAATATCATCATTAAAAGCGGTTTTGATTTTTTTCGAAACCGCGTTAAACTGCAACAAACGAAGCATGGGTTGTGACGTGAACGACTGTCAGGAAGGCGATGAGATCAAGCGTGATCAATGTAGCGTGTGTGGGAGCACCGGTGAATAATCCCGATAATGAAGCTCATACAAAGTTATCTCGTGAGATTATTTTTCAATTAATCTATACGACAAGCACTGGGATTATTCAACGCTTAAAACTTTTTTTCCTATTAACCCCAATCAGTTTTGTCCTTAAATTAAGGACCAAATCGATTCTCTCGGCCTCGATTTTCGGACAACTTTGTCCTTAAACGGCCGTTTAAGGACAAAACGTATCTTGGCGTTTGTAAATACTCGATTGGTGCTCGAAGGGTCGCCGACCGTTTCACTTGAATCTATTATGGGCTGAGCTATTTTTGTCCTTAACTTAAGGACAACTCGAAAAAACGGCATGCCAAAAGTGACCATTTTTCTTGAGCTGCAGAACGAAGGCAGAGTAACTTGAGCACATACTGATGCTTGCATCATGTAGACCAAATAAATATATTTCTACCGATACTTGCAGTAGCTTCATACCTGCTAGGTTGGGGTCAAGCAAGCTGCCTCAAATTAGGTCCTTACTTTTGTCCTTAAAAAATCTGATTGGGGTTAAGTATGGGGTGATTTCGGTGACCACTGTAGCTCGAGTAGTAGTGTAGTGGTACTACTAGTATCACTACTACACGCAATCGCTGGTATCTCTACTAGTACACCTTTGCCGGTCCAAAGCGGTGCCAGTCCAGAGCAAAGCGGATAGTTTTAAAAATATGAACAGTGAAAGTTGAAATTGAAAATTGACATTACGTAATCACAGACCAAAGCAGTTAAATCTCAGAGCAAAACGGTGAGGCCTTCAACTAGCGACCTGGGTACAACGTGTTTAAGTGCCGTACTGCATGTCTTCCATGCGCTCAGCGGCCGCCACAGCATGCTGACAGTGCAGCGCCACCTTGTTCACGAGACGAAGGTCCATGCAGCTAATGCAGCGCTTGGCGTCGCGTTCCAAGATCAGCATACGCCCCTCCGCGATCTGGCCACGAGGACGAGCAGCTACCAGCTCCTCACGGGACAACGCGAGGTCCGCCTTGATCCGGGCCTTGAGAACACTGAAGCAACCCTCAATAGGGTTGCACATGGGTGAGTAAGGACCCAGGTGGAGTAGTTCGAGGTCGTCGTGCTCGACAACACGATCCTCCGTTTGGCTATGAGCCGGGGCGTTGTCGAGCACGACCACAACCTTCTTGCCCTGAAAGTGCTCCTGGTATGTAGGCGAAGCCTTCACCTTCTCGTAGATAGCGTCAACAAATGCGGCATTGACATCCATCCGTATGCTGCCACGTTCGAGTCGGTGGTGTACCAATCCAATCTCGGTCGAGACGGCACACTGGATTTGGAGATTAGCTCCTTTCGACGGGGGCAGTACAACGGTCGCTCGCTTGCCAATTTTCGCGCGGCCTTGGGTGCGCTTGCAGTAAACATTGAAGTTAGTTTCATCGTAGTAAACGATGAAGTCACCAGCACTCATGTGAGCGCGTAGTTTCTTAGCAAACTCCATGCGTTTTGTCTTGTTCTGTTCGTTGTTACAAGTCATTGGTTCAACTCGGACCTACATCGTAAATAATATGAGCGGTTATTTCGATTACATGTACGTATATGTGGAGATGTACATGTACCCATGTACCTGTTTGACGGTGTACAGCGTACCAATGAGCTTGCGCGAAATGGTTGACGTGCTGATGTCCACGCCGAAGTCGTAAGCCACCATGTCCTTCATCGCCTGCAGCGTGTAAGTACAGTCGTCGTCCAAGTACCTCTCGGGGGCCTCCACAATCTCCGGTGTGCACTTCACGCACGCACCCCGCAAGCCGCCACGGGGCAGAGGCTCCTCGCGGCCACTGGTCACGATCCGGCGGGCCGCAGTCGGCGAGATGCCGTTGTGCGCAGCGACGAGCATCCAGTCCTCCCCCGCTCGGTAGATAGCGAGGACACGTGCTCGAGCTACTGGTGAGTGCGGCGGTGAAGGCATGGTGCGCAGGCAGGAGAGTTTGATCGGCGAAGAGGCTGTTAGCTGGAGCCACAAATTCAGGAAGTGAGCGTAGTGAAAGAACTCGCAGGCAGTCCACTTCGTGTCCACCGGTTTGATCTCCACAAAATCCGGTTTGGTTTCCGTTTGATGTTTCGTACACAAAATTGTAAAGTAACATTAAAGGCTATTGTGATATTTTTTGCTACTTCACCGCTTTTCTCTGGACTGGCACCGCTTTGGACCGGCAAAGGTGTAGTAGTATGTCTCGAATCTCGAAGACCCGGTAGTTCCGGTACTACTACTACCCAATTTCTGTGGCTACTCCAGTACTGCCATGAGAACCTCTGCTTTAGCATTATGCGGAGGTGGATGGTATTAATAAGGTGTAGCAGGCTATCTGATTCAGTAGATTCGAGCTTCTCCTGGCCCAGGACCTGGGCATTCCTAAACGATAACGAAGGTAAGCTTACCGGCTGAGGAACGCTACTGTAGCCGAGAGCATACCGGTAGTGGCCAAGCAAGAGGACCCAGCCCTCTGCAACTGCTGCTGACAGCGAGTGATCAGTGCTCACTAATGACTGCTTCACATGCATCATGCTGCCAATTGACTACCTGTGGGTAGCTTCTGGATCTACGCAGTGACCGGCGTACAGACGCGCTCTTCATAACCGGCATTCTGCTGCAGAACTTTGCTGTTTGGTCCAAGATATCCGCGCTGGCCTGTCGACCGTGAGCCACGGTACCCGCCACTGGAGATCAAGTGTACCAAATTTCATTCCTGTCAGCTTGTTCGACTCAGCTGCAGCAGGCCGGAATCCTCCGCAGAGAACATGTAAGTTATATGATGTAACCGCTCTGGGCGCACAGCCACCAAGACGGTATCCTCGAGGAGGATTCCTCGACGCTCCGTGCAGCCGTGACCAAGTGTGGGAGTGCTTCAACTTGAAACCTTCAAGTGCCATCGGCTACCCACACCGGTCGTGTCACCACCTCTAATATCCAAGCTAAATGCGATCTCGTGGCGGCGTGGTTGAACCTGCCCAACGAAGCGCGATGGGATCGCGCTTAGGCAAAAAATCACCTGCAACCCATGCTTACCTGTCTTATTCCCCGGACAATGATGATGACCATTCGAAAGTCGGCACGATGGCAACGTCCGTATGGACGGATGTCTAACGTTATGCGATGAAGGCAGTCCGTCGGCGGACTTGCATCCGGCCTCGCTACATACTGGATAGTATACAGCATCTATCCAGCAACAGCGAGCGCATAGGGATTCCCTATTAGTGAAGCTCAACCCGCGACACGTTGAGCGCAGTCACTGAGCCAGCCCGCGTTTCCTTTTTCCCATAGCAAACCCCGCGCACCGCTGTCATTCGACGACAGGAGAGAAAATTCCATGAGATCAGCGATACATGTACTGTACCATGTCCAGCCCAGTTGTTGTGGTCTTTCACAAAACTGTCGATGAGGATGGTCGACGATGTAATAACAGTGTGGTCCGACACAGACTGTGTCCTAACGTGCCCGATGGACTGTCCACCTATCCACCGCAGACGAATCTTGGCGTGCATCGTGCTTACAGTACCGAGCTCTCGCAGCTGCGGTGTGACTGCTCCCAAATCGAGCAGCAACTTCCGAATCACCGACGCCAGCGTGGATCGACGCGATGGCGGTCTTCTCCATGGCATGGAGAGCCTCTCCCTCCTCGATCGAAGGATAGGCGTTGGCACGCGGAAATAGCCACAAGCAGCGTCAGCGTTACACCGCGTGACCGGCCGTCCGGGCGAGCGCACTTGACGCCATGCAGCTGGCCGGCTGCGACGCAGGCAGCGACATGCGCTTGTGCGCGGGTGAGTGTTGTAACGCAGTTTACCTGCTTTGCCGGACTTGGAATCTTGCTGCTGGTGCTGAACAAGTTGTTCAGAACAACACTCCCATAAACGGTCGCGCACCGTCTCTCGACACTCATGGCTTAGTCGAACCTGCGCGGGCTCTTCTGCGCGCCTCGTCGTTGCGCCGTTGTGGCGGGTAAGATCGTGCGCTAAAAAAGTTGGCTGGCTGGCGTCGCCGCCGGCCAGCCGCGATATCCATGGACCATGGATATCGTACGTATCTGGCCGGCGCCGGCAGGTGCTTTCGGCGTTCTTCGTGGCGATCCCTGTATCTGCTAGCTGCAATCTCGATTCGCGCGGTGTAACGCCTCGAGGAGGCTGGGCGATAGGGGATGGGCTCCGAGTGAGAACACCGTTCGCGCGGTGACGCGCATAAGGCCGCCGAAGTCTCCGCTGCCTGCCTGTAGCCATAGGATGCCGAGTTTGGCTGCGCTGCCTGCCTGTCGTTATCTCACGCCTGATGCTTCGAGGAGGATCGCCACCGGCAGGCAGGCAAGCGGGCGACGCGTTGGAAGGATCACGGCGTCCGTCCAGCAGCAGCGGGCCCCGAGCCGCGAGATTCGCAGGAGCGATCCTCGATGTGCTTCCGAGCGAGCGGCCGCTGGCCGAGCGAGTATGGGATCGGGCTGCGACTTTTCCCCCCGTTATATCTCACGGTACAAGGCCGCCCGCCCTCAGCGTCCAGATTCGGCGTTCTGGTCGGTGGTCGGCGGCCCTGGTGGCGGCGGCCTTCCTTTTTCGCAGATGCTGCGGGCGGCGTTAACCCTCATCTGGGATAGGGCTGCCTTCCATTTGATGACACACGCGCGGCGCGCACCCCTTCGCCGCGAAGTTCGCGAGAGTGGCACCTGGCGGATCGCACGTCGAGTGATGCAGCGTTGGATTTGGCCGCGGCTTTATTTCGGCTTTACGGCTTTATCCAAAATAAAGCCGATCTATCGTTCGGCTTTATCGCGGCTTTATTTTATAAAGCCGCGGCTTTATATCACCGGTGCACTGTTCGTGATATCCGGACCCACCCGTTCAATCCAACTGCAACCGCCCATGATATCCGGATGTATCCGTCCAATCAAACTGAAGAACGGGTGTAAGACGAGCTCACTCGCTCGGGGCGCAGACCAAGGCCTCTTCTCCGTGATCATGTGCCACGAGGGCGCTAACGTCGTGGGCAGCGTATCACCAGCGTCAAGGTGGGCGACCGCATTGCGCCGTGCTACACCACCTAGTGCTGCAACTGCAAGTTCTTCAATTCCGCCATGACTAACTTATGCTCCGTCATCCGCTGCACACAGGACCGAGACCTCATGCCTGACGCGGCTCACGTTTCACGTGCAAGCACAACGGCGAGATGATACTCTACTTAAGAGCACACACTCTCCGAGTACACGATGCTGCCCGTGATCTCGGTGACCAAGATTGCCCCCTCGGCCACGATGGACAATGTATGCTTGATGGGTGCGGCATCTCCACTGGCCACGGCGCTGGGGTCGGCACCAGGATGTGCTTGGAGGAGGGCTTCCGCAGTCTGGACTACACGGTCGAGTGCATCGACCACCACGAGACCATGTGTGTTGCGCTCTAGTGTTGCCACATGGGCTGAGGCAAGTCGTGCATCATCGGTGTTGCTGCTGCGTTGCTCGTGACCGGCTGTCGCTGGGCTGGCAGCGACTTCGGTGGATTCAAGAGCCACGCCTGTGTTCCCGCGCTCGTGGACAAGTACATGAAGAAGGAGGTCCTGGTGGACAAGTCCATCACGCACAAGTTTGGTCTGCTCTAGATGAACGAGGCGCTCCACGCGATGCATCAGGGCGACATAAGTGTCTCTGGTCTTGTTAATACTGCTAGGTTGGATCCTTAATCAATGTGCATGTTGAAAATAATGACCCTCTTCTTGCTTTGTTGTGTGATGCATCAGAACAGTGGCATCTTGAACTAGCAGCGCTAGTACGATTTACAAGTGCGACCAATACCCCGTTTCCGCTGCAACTCACAGGGTTCGAGTTTTCACACGTTGCCGCAAGGATAAGAATGCTCGCCACCAAACTCAACTAGCAGAAGAATGAAAATGAAATGCACAAGTATGTACCAACGGGTCATCCTTACGCGAAGTTCGAGCTATCTAAGCTTGAAGTGACATACTTAAGTACGGAGTTAATCCAAATGTGTTTTCTGATGGAAAAAAGTGTCACGAGGCTGAACTTTTGTCCTCGAACACCAGTCAGCTTCGTTTCCTGTGGAAAATTCTTATCATTGGTCCGGGGGAATTCTGTTGTATCTGGCTCAGGAATGGCCTCGTCATATCCGCTGAACACCATTTGCCTGGGCTCTTCATCTTGTAGGCTGAGGGATTCTTCGGACTCTGATTCGTCTGGACCGTCAAAACTGGATGCGTTATCGGAATGCTCATGTCCTGATGAGTTTTCATCAGCATCTAGCACATCAAAAATGTCCTGCCAATATTCGGTTGTGTCTGAGTCCGGTATCTCCTGGTGCTGGATAATTTGATTTTCTTGGAGTTCTTCCATGGTTACCGGGGGGATTGTTTCGCAATTACCAACACGCTTTCTCTCAGCGGCGGCAACGATGCGCTTGAGTTCAAAGCGCTCTTTGCCTTCGTTCTCTATCTTGTTCAGCTGACGAATTTTTGGCGGATTAACGAAAACTTGCGTGCCTTTTCAGCGGTCATCCTGTTTCTCAGCGCTGTATGAATCGCAGCCAGCTCACTGAAGTACCTTTCGCATGTAGCCGTATTCACTGCGATAGAGAGGATGACGGCCGCTAGCTTTGGCAGCTTTGAAGCAGGTCGTACATCACCCGCAAAGCTCCAGTACTGCCCAACATTTCCATTGAAACGGACAAGTGATCTATCGACGAAAACGCCACGATACCAGGCGTGAAAATCGTCCGTTAAGCCTGTGATATCAGCTGCGTTTTCGACGAAGCGTCGATAGTAGTATATGCCATATCCACACAGCCTCTCTAGAAGTCGTAAATTTGGTGATTCCTTATGCATCGCCACAGAAACATCAATATGTCGCGGATGTAGGAAAAGTGCCAACAGCATTAACGGCTGCTCGCACTGGTGCCATCTCTTCTCCGCGAGCGATACCAATCCCATGTTATCGAAGTCGCCTAAAAATCCACGGTAAATATCTCGATATGATATCAAAACGTCCGCTAGAGTGTTTTCACCACGCTGTAATTTATAGGAAACATTAGAAAGGGGGCGAATTACCTCTTCAACAGCTTCTAGTCGATACCAAAATGTTGGGTCACAAAAAACGCGGAGTGCTTCGGGAAACGCATCATCATCGACGTACATAATGGAAAATTGCTTTAACGCATTTCGAACACGCAAAAGCGACGCAAAACAACCTTGCATACTGTTCCAACGCGTTTCACAGAGATTGATAAAGCCCAAAGGCTTTCCGTACGTTGACGTAACAAACATTTGTGCTCGAACCAACCACTTTGATGATGACGTGTTCAACGCTACTGTCGCCTTCGATGCCTGCTTCGTCAGCTTGCGAAAAGACGAGTTTAAAACTGACCTCACCAGGTTGTTGATGTCATGAGCGAAACAGTGCACGTACGCAATGTGAGGATGGCGGAGAGCTAGTATACGCCGCGCACGCCCACATTGACCGGCATTATCCGTCACTACAGCTCCAATTTTCCATCCCTTTGCCTCAACCTCCTTCATCACATTTTCCATTTGCTCTGCTATTGCAACACCATCGTGTCTGGATCCGGTCGGAAATAGCCCGTAAGTCACGATAGTACCGAAAAGCGCGAGCATGCAACCCAGCAAGTGCAACTTGGCAATATTTTGCCAAACATCAGATAAGAAATTCAATCTCCCACCACTAAATTCCAGCCTGTTGCCCAGTGCAACAAATTGGTCTTGTTCTTGAACGTTGCTTTCCTTATCTAGAATTCGGCCCATATATTTCCTCTTTGGAAGAGCGCTAGCGCATGCCTTGTTCAAGAAGACAAAAAGGCGAATCGTTGATAGCTTCTCGATAAAGCGATCCGGCAAACAATTATCAGCTTGAAAATAGATGAGCAGACGCTGAAATTCCTCTAGTTCATCGCTGCTGAAGACGTTGTCGAAATATTCACGGATAAACCGCTGGCGTTTTTCAGAGCTCGTTGCGGAAACATCTTCACTCATGTCCTCTTTTGCATTTTTACGTAAAAATCCACGCAATAGTGTCTGCGTAATTTGTGGTGGCTGGACGATGTCACCACGTTTGATGGCATCTTGGTAGTATTCGCAACGCTTGAGATGGTTAGTATAAGTCGTTGTCCGCCCGGAAATCACCTTTGGCGCAGGTGGAGCGTCATTTCTCGTTGTGTCGCCGTACGCGGCTAGACAGTGCTTACACACAAGCTGAGCTCTTTCTCCTTTCTTCGGTAAGCCTGTTTCGGTGAACTGCTGCCTCTCAAAACTTTGGTGGCGTCCCATTTGGGGCTTGGCGAGGTCAACCGGTCCGTGAGCAGGCCGAGTTTTGTTGCCGGCCGACGATGACTGCAAAACTCCTACCGGGGAGGGGGGATTTTATACTGGAGGACAAATCGTGGTCACATGCTCCCGTATCGTGGTCACATGCTCCCGTATACCGACCACACTACACTGTATCACATGGCGTATAGCGTCGTGTATACACATTGCCCCGCGGCTCTATTTTGGCTGCCGCGGCTTTATATTCGGCTTTTCGGTCTTTCCCCGCGGCTTTATAATGCATGCCGATCAGAGCACAAAAAAAGGATAAAGCCGATTCCTTGCGGCTTTATCAACACTGAGTGATGGGCCCGGCGGGCCCGGCTGCGCGCCTTCGATTCGGAATGGATCCACTCGCTCGCGCGGACGAGAGCCGGGCGCCGACAATAGAAACACCCGGAACGGCCGAAACCGATTGCAAGCGCAATCCGCGCGCCACGTTTCACCACTGGTGAATCACCAGGCCTGTCTGAGTTGAGCCCGCCCCCGTTTCACTGAAACTTTCAGCTCCTGGTGCGACAGCCAGCCGGCAGCGCCATCACCACCACCACCACGCCAGCCAGCCGTTGCCCGGCCCCGCACCGAGCCCTTCTCTGCCTGCGAGGAGTTCGGCTGTGGCTAGCCGGACAGAACAATCAATTGTTCTGTGCATTGTTCTGTGGGATTGTACAGAACGACGCACAGAACAACTTAGAGGTGTACAGTAGTTACCGCAATACTGTACTCTGCGCACAAGTGAACGTCACACATCAACTTCATAACCAATGTTGAATAGACCACTTTCATCTTCTTCGAGCGAGTGGAGAAAACATATTTGTGAAGACGTCAACCGAACATGTCGCTTCCAAAACGATACCATGTTATTGAGAGCTTATAAAAATCGGGCAAACAGTTTGTGTTGTTTTGAATATATTAAATATCTATTCATCAATATTACTTAAAAGCGAGTCTCGAAGATGTAGTATCTCGAGCTTTCCCGTCCATAGCGACAAGTCAGGTTAACGACAAAAACAAGAAGTGAAAGCACACCAAAGTTGCGTACGTCATTTATTTTCGGTAGCGTGTCTTAGACGAATATTACCCAGGAAGGTTGATGGGCGTCCAGCAGTTCGGTTACTAGCGATTTTGATTTATCGTAAGTACAATTTAGCGGAGCTTGGCTTATCGTGAACTCTGTTGACCCCGTTGAGTTGATCTTGAGCGTTGATGCTGTTGAACGGGACGTTGATCACGAGTATCAACGCTGACGCGAAGGACGGCGCGATGTTGGTCACTGTGATCCGTTACCGCCAAGCACGTCCGACATAGCGACAAGCACCACCCGGAACCGCAGACCAACGACCTTGCTGAACACGCTGGCGAGCGCTGCTCGTACCTCGGCATTTGACACCCTCACGAGGTCCATCAGGAGCGGATAGAGCCACGGCATGCGGCGATTCACCTACAAGGCACGAACACAGCATCCACGAACACTATTTAGAACCATATTTTACCAACATGCAGCTCCCAGTTGCCACCTCAACGATCAGGATCTCGGCGAACTGCCTGAGCGTCACAACCATCAGCTGAGTGAAGATATCAACGCGCTAGAGCGCATCACCAGGAACTTGACCTTCTCAACATGCGTCGGGGCTGCTGCACCTGTCCACGACGCACTAGGAAATTCATACTCAGCTACCGGTAGCACAACGAGCCGATCGCGTACATGCCCACGTACCAGCATATCGAGGTGAATTGTCTTGAGAGCGATTGCCACGTCGCCCCACAATGCGCGAGTCGCTCGCCAACTAACCGATCTCGCCCAATACAGGCGCGGTTTTTCCTGTGTAGCGGAGGCAAGACCTGCTTCTTTCTGTGTATTCTCCGGGTTTACTGTCGACAATGAGATCGGCGTCGCAGCTCTATTCTGGATCTCCTTCCGCACCTCGTTCAGCTGCGCTAGCTCGGTCTCATGCGTCTCCCTTGTGTGTTCATGATCAATCACGTTCTGCTTCTCCTGCTTCTCCTGCTCCACGTCGTCAGTCATCCTTTCCAGCATTCGCAGCGCTTCCCTCCGCTCCCGCACTGCTTTTTCTGTAATAAGCAAATTGATAAAACCAGCCAAGAGGTCTATACCGCAGAAGTACTGTACTTAAATTAATTCAGAACTGTTCGAAGATGTACTTAATTTAGAGCGCTCGACACCCTCACAAGCAAGCAAAAATCCGTATCCTCGCCCACGAAGGTATTTAATTGCCGACAGCTCAGCGCCGAATAGCGCCGCTTTCATACCTCTTCCCACCCACGTACTAGGTGCGCTAGCATCGAAGAGGGGTAACACGGTAAAAGGTCACGAGTGAATATGCAACACAAGCCCCACCGGTGCAGCCACCCGTGGCCTCCATGTTGGGGCTCTTGATGAGAAGAGGACATCCACGTGAGCGCTGACTAAGGACAGCAGTATCTCCACGGTTGCTTTGGATTCGAGTCGAGGGTATTATACAATTATACTAGTTTGACGGCCCCCTTGTCACAGTGTGAAGGTGACGTATGATAAGCTCTGAAGCCATGACCGTTACCGTCAGCAAGACCATTCGGGGTATCGGCAATAGTACATCATGGGCAAAGGCCTGATGCGTGTCGACGACAATATCATCGTGTAGAACGCTCACATCACGGAGGCCAACCACCACTTGGTCTGGGGTGGCGATGGCATTTACATGAAAGGCAACAACGGTGACAGCACAGCCATGAAGAAGATTTGGCTCGACCACATCGAGATTTCGCGTGTCGACCGGCAGTTCATTACTGGTACGACCAACAAGGCGAGTACCGACTCCCCGCACGATGACGAGTAGTCGGTGCTCCCGTCGAAGTCCGAGTTACCGATGATCATGCGGACACCACAACTGGTCGTTCATGAACTACGACAGGACTCGGTTCAGCATGCTCAACAACTACATCCACGGCACCTCGGGCCGTTCGGCGACGATGGGTGGTGAGAGGGAAGCCAATGTTCTCACGCACGTTGCCAATAACTTTTTGGGGCAACAAGGGTCATTCGTTCGAGATTGGTGCGAGGGCAACTACTTCGGCAACACAACAATGCCGTTGTTCACCGGTACGGATTCGCACTATATGGCACAAGCAGCGATGGCGAGTGCAAGAGTTCCCTCGGGCATTTGTATCCGGCCAATGAGCAGGTGGTAGCGGCGCCTTCATGTCAGGCAACGGAGAGAGTGCGCTGAAGACGGTCAAGTATCAACGTTTGTTGAATACGCGCCGAGTTCCACCAGGTCGAGAGGCTCACAGCAGCAACACCACACCAACCGTTCGAGACAGCTCGCAGCGGAAGCAAGAGTCTTCTCCGGCCAATGAATCGCAGCAGAGCAGCAAAGCCCTCACAGGCGGGCAGCTCGAAGCAGAAGCAAAAGTAGGTCGACATGCCTGCTGAAGATAATTGTGTGAAGTAGTTTGTGTGCCATGTCAACTACAAATTTGTACAGCATATAATCTTTGAAAGGGTAACGTACGAATTGTTAAAGGTATTGTTCTGTGTGCTGTTCTGTCATTGGACAGAACATTGTACAGAACGTTCTGTGCGGCTAGCCACTGGACCGATTCCCGTAGGATCTGTCGCGGCCATTTTGTACAGATTCCGTACAGAATTCCATAAAAAGGCCATTTCTAGACAACTCGAGTCCGCCGTCGACTCGACAGATTTCACTTCTGTCGGAGGGTACCCCCCCTCCGACAGATTTCTAGATGTGTAGATGGTATGGCTAGAATGGTGAATATTGCTCTCTCACTCCTGCACTGCTCACTGGGGCTGCTGACACTGGCAAGCATAGTGCGGACGACGAAGACGAGTTCATCGACGCGTCTACGAGCGCTGCCACCGCAATGCTGGCGAGGGGGAGGCCACCCGCAAGCGGTGCCGGTGAGACAGAAGCAGTCCGATGAGGGTGGATTTGCCACGGAACTCGAGATCCCTGTAAATACGCCCCCATCAGACTGCTTATGTCTCCTGCTAGGAAATGACGCTGCGTTTAAGCTGGCACAGTCACGTTGTGGTATTTGACTAATTTCAACCGCTAGAACACGGGTGACGGGGCGGCGAGTCTTCCCACTCGGTGACACCGGCATTAGAATGTATAATAGTTACGCAGTCGAAGGCCGTGATAATGTCACGGCCCTCGACTGCCGCAAGACGCTCATTGAACAAATGGCGAGCCCGTTCGAGCCACTTGGTTCATTGATGATAGTTAGCAGCGCCATAGTATCGGAATCGCTGTAGCCTTGCGGCCCTGTGGGCCCGCAGCGCTTGCTTGCAGGCATCATGATCGCTGCTGAGTGGTGGGGCTTGCCAGGGAGTACTATTGACGTGCGTGGGTGAGGGTCACTTCAACTTGAAAGTGGCTCCTCGGATCTGTACCGAATCTATACATTTAGACAGCAAGTGGTCTGCGGGCTGTACGAGGTCTGTACACGATTTTTTGGAGTCCACTGCTGCTACCGAATTTAGACTTCATGTTTTGTGAAGATATGGTCGAATCCTGTGTATCTTTGGTAGAGCAAATAAAGCCAGTTAGCGTGGTTCGGGTTGAACTTCGATCGAGGAAAATAAAATACTTTACCAAAGCCAGAGATTTCGAAAATTTCGCGCTCTTTGGAAACGAATGGCATTCGTCGATCCTCCCCCCAAGCGAGAACGCCCAAGAGTGATTGTCGGAAGAGGAGTCGCCGTGTGAACGACATGGTACGTTCGTCTTGTGCTCATAATGCATCATAGATCTGTACACTTACGACGAGTGTGCTTATGCAGGCGACCACCACCGGGCTCCCACCATATCCAGGCCACGGCAGTGTGACACGTCGACAGCGGGACAGCGCGGAGCTGGAGCGAATCAAAATCAGAGCGCAGGAGCGCAAGCGTCGTATTGACAGCCGGGTTGAGAGACTAAGCGACATCCACCGGCTTCCTCCGTTACCGGTGTATGATCGCGGCGTACTCGAGGCTCATCGTGCTGCGAAGATCGGCCGAGCCAGGCAAGAAGAGCTGGCGAACCGGCTTGCTCTGCTTGGTCGAACTACGCGCACCCGTAGCACGGATGTCTTGCTGTCACGTGACAACTCAGATTCGGAGCACCGAGGCACAGAGCGTCGTGCGCTAAGCACCATGTTCGGCGGCAGTTCTTCTGATGATGGAGGGGCCTTGCGTGAAGCCTTCAACGCGATTGAAGAGGCAGATGAAGAACCGTCTCCGAATGCTAGCGACGACTCCGACTATCAGGACACCCCTTCAGCAGACCGAGACGCAAGAGAAGACGAACAGCAAGATGAAGATGATGCTGAGGAAGGCGAGGATAATGAAGACGACGAGAATCAAGGCGGAGAGGACGATGAGGAGGAGAGCGAAGAAGACGAAGAAGAAGCGGAGAACGAAGACGGCGACGATGGAGAGGAGAACGATGAAGACGGCGGTGGAAAGGAGGTTAACGAGTTGACGGACCAACGTGAAGGCGACGAGAGCGAACAGGACGACGAGGAGGAGACCGACGACAAGTTCGGTGTTGCACCGAATTTACACCAAATCGCTCACCAAAGACTCAACAAGACTCAACGCGTGCGACGACCGTTTCCCCATTTCGTCGATGGGTTTGGAACGACGTTTGATTCATGGGCCGACTTTCACGAAGCATTTGAGAAGTTCCAGCGTGGCACATTCCAGCAATTTTCGAAGAGGACAAGTACTTCAGTGATCCTTCGCAACAAGCAGATCAAGGACCAAGCAGGGACCGCTAAGCGCACTAAGAAGAACACGAGGAAGGAGATGAAGCTGCTTCCGGAAACCTGGATTCAGTATTCCAAGACGTGGAAGTGTACGCACGGGCAGAAGTACAAATCGCGAGGCAAGGGAAGCGGAAGCATAAACTGGTGCGTGGCATCGAATGCAGTGCCAAGGTAAATGCTCGAGTGACTCCCAATTCGGCAGGCGTTTGGGTGATCAAGGTGTCGGCTTCTGGCAATCACAACCACGACTTAAGCGAGCATTTGTGGGAGAGCTACGCGGAGAATCGCACTGTGAAGGACTCGCAGCTAGCGAACGATGTCGCTGTGTTGTACAAGGCTGGTGCGAACGCAAAAGGAATTCTGCAGTATCTTCGGGAACGCACAGGTATACAAGTATTTTTGGTCAATATTTGTATGGTCTAACAAAACTTTGGTGTGTTTGGTACGTGTTTGGTATGTGTTTGGTATGATTCTAGGCAAGAAGACTATACTTCGTGATGTTCACAACATGCTGCAGCGGATGAAGACCAAAGAGAATGCGGGCCTGAGTGATGCACAACGGGCATTTGCAGTCCTGGACGAATTCAGCGGCCAAGATGGCTGCAACTCGGCCGAGGTATTGGTTGATTCTGATACCAACGTTGCGCGTGTCTTGACCTTCCAGACGGCTAAGATGAAGCGCCTTTTCAAGGCGTTTCCTAAGGTTGTGATGGTCGATTCGACACACAATACCAACGAGAATCGCTACAAGTTGTTTAGCTTTGTAGTCCACGATGTATTTGGAAAGGTACGAGCGTGGTGTTGATGTAGATAGCTGTCATGATGTATAATAAATTATCTAACGTTTCCCTTGGTAGGGTCAATATGTTCATCATGCTCTTATAGAAAGTGAACACAAGGTCAATCTACGGAAAGTGATCGAGATCTTTAAGCGGGACAACCCAAGTTGGAACCAAATTCGTGTGATCATGACCGACAAGGCGGTTCATGAAAAGGATGTCCTGCAGGAGATGTTTCCAGACGCCAGGCAACTACTCTGTCAGTGGCATGTCGTGACGTGGTTGAAGAAGCAAGTCGCGCGACTTGCTTCAGGTGTGAAGAGAGAGGTGAAGGCGCTGATGAGTTTACTGGTGTACGCTAGAAGTCGCCAAGAATACGAAGATGCGCGGGGCTGTATGCTGGAAAAACTAGGGGGCGACACGTCGCACCCTCTTTACAAAACTTTCATGGAGAACTGGGATAATTCGCAAGAAGAATGGGCCGCGTACAAGCGCGGCAACGTACCCCACTTAACGAACAACACCAACAACAGGATTGAGTCCAAATGGGGCAAGATCAAGGACGTTAACAACGGCGCGTACACTATCGACCAACTACTGTCGATGCTGATCACGTTTCAGGAGTACGCAGAAGAACAATACTTAGCCGAATATCACCGCGTCGGAGGGCGCCCTCACGATGGAAATGAAGACCCCGAGCTTGCATCGTTGGCATTGCAAATAAGTCCATTCGCCTTTGATCTAGTTGCAAAGCAGCACACTCTGGCCACGGGGCCCGATGCAGACTATGACTTCGAGCATGGACAGCCTGGCTCCGCTACTCTGACGAGCACGAGGACTGGAAACACATACAAGGTGAACTCAATGGTAAGGCTTCATGTGTTGTGTGTATTTGGTAAACTTTTGGTTTGAATTCTAACTCAAGATTAATTGCTATGTAACAGAGAAGTATTTGCAACTGCATCTTCATGCAGACCTGCTTGTTGCCGTGTCGACACATTCTCTTCGTCAGAAGTAAATGCAACTATGAAACCATTATCCCGCCCATGCGGTTCTTTTCAACACACTGGATTGTCCACAGTCCTGCCAATAACATCGGGGAAGGCGACATACCAAGGGGAGGGCTACGTCAAGCGACTTGCCCGCCTTTATCCAAGCAAACTCCCGTAACTAGCGTTGCGAGGTACTGCCAAACGAAAGCACTCGCGGAAAAGATTGTAGACCGCATGGCTTTGCAGTCTACACCTACGTTTCAAGTAGCGTTTAGATGGCTTGAAGGCTTCTACGAAGCGCTGAACGCTGGTGACGTCGTGGCGTTTACGGAGCGTGATGATTCGGCGTTCCCAGGACTATCTCAGGTGTCCTCGGTGGGTGGGGCACGCCTCTCGCAGCTCTCCTTCGCGAATGGAGAAACACCGGAAGACCAGGGCTCGGCCGATATTGACGAGGATGTTGTAGACAACGGTGTCGAAGTAGATATCGCAGTGGATGTTTCCTCGGACATGAAGGCGGAGGAACTGGTGACTGTGCGAATACTTCCCAACCGAGCAGCAGTTCCAGGTGAACAAAAAAATCCAAAGGTTCATGAGTTTCCTGAGCAAGCCGCAAATGCACAACCCGTGTGTGTCGAACGAGAACAAGCCGCAAATGCAGAACCCGTGTGTCAAACGAGAAGAAGTTGCAAGTACAGAACCCGAGTGCGTCGAACGAGAACAAGTTGCAAGTGCAGAAGTTGAAGGCGATGCGGTTCCACCGAATGCTACCAAAAAGACACCAAAGACTACCAAAACTGCACCAAAGACGACCAAAACTGAGCTAAAGACCCCACAGCCAGTGTCATGGGAGTTTGCCAAGCGCCCAATACTTCATGGCATGAGCAAGGAGCAGAGAAAGCGAGAGAAGAGTAAGGCTGAACGGATAGCAGCTCTCACGCTGGCTGCTCGGTATCGCCAAGGCAAAACGTCGAAGCTTGTCCAGCTTCAAGATGTGGCTGCTCTGTTAGACGGTCCCTACAGCTTCTTTCACAGCAAGCCGGTGGTCGACGCGCTGGCACTACCTTTCGTTGATGTGCAGGGGGCACTAACCGTCCGCCCCTTCAACGTTGGTCAAGCTGTTCCGGTTATCAGGCAAATACCCCAGCTTGAGCAAATTGAAGAAGGCATTAAAGGCATCGAAGCGAAGCAGGATGTGGACCTGTTAGCCCATTGGCCTGACTACGGGTGTGCTACATACGACCAGCTTGTTGTTATGGCCCGGGTCGTTAAAGCGCGCAATGAATTCACTCTGGTGATGAAGACGTTGAAGTGGCTGGATAGTGTCGAATTTCGTGTCAATGATATTCGAGAACCGTTCAAGGATACAAGTAATCTGACAAAGGTAAGCGCGCATATATTTCACCGAACATGCACCAAACACTCACCATAAACCTGTATTACCTGTGTTTAGTCAGAACATGAAGGATACGTGACCACGCTTAACCTCTCACAGATTCGAGTACCAGGGGATACTTTGAATGGGCACCAACTGCTGGATTTTAGAGAGAATTTGTGGGTGCACACAACTTCAATGCTGGTATCCCTGCTTGCATTGAGAGATGAGTACACTGATGTGGGCGTCATCAGCCCCAGCTATCACGAGTTTCTCCTTCCCGAGCAGAGGAGGAGAGTTGCGGGCGGGCTGGGAGCGAGCGATCCTCGATACAAGCGCGTTGTTGGTGTGATTAACCTCGAGTTTCACTGGGTGGCTTACTACATCGACAGGCAGCAGCAAGTTTGCTACATGTTTGACCCGCTCCAGAAGCCAAGAAACTACAAGATTCTTGAGAAAAGTGTGCGCAGTGTGGCTGAACTGATTCTGGGGCTGAAGGACATGCTTCATTTCGAAAAGATTGAATGGTGCACTCAGGACGATGGCACCTCATGTGGAATCTGGTGTCTTGCGATTCTGGAAATGATGTTAACGGATTCAATGTGGGATGATTGCATCTACAAGCTCAAGTCATATCTGCGGATGCGTTATCTGCATAAGGCGATCGCTTTTGTGGGGAAGACGACACTGTAAGGACAACACTGTAAGCAGATAAATTCAACTTCAATACACGTATCTTTCTTTTACAGAAACCAGATTTGGTCTCCACCAAAAAAATAGGATACCAAAGATATACAAGATTTTGTCACTGCTCATGAAAACTGCTAAGTCCTCAAGTTTCAAAATATAGAGTTGGATTGGAAAGACATGACCATAGTGGTGTGTAAATTCGCACACCAAGCGAAGATAAAATAAATTTACCCTGGATAATGGGTAACACAGCTCCCACCTGGTTTGAGTTTGTCCACAGACGGTACGGTAGTACTGTTAAAAGTCAATTAATGGCCATCTAAATTCGGTAGCTCTAACATCGTCCCGATTTTTTAGACACGAAATCTGTACGAAAATAGCCCACGGGAATCGGTCCACTATCGAGGAGTTCCCCCGAAAGCAGCGGCCAGATTTGTCCAACGTCGCTTTGAAGAAGAGAGCAGAAGCGTAGCAGGATCCGGACGCGTGCGACCAGAAGAGCCACCGCACCCACGCGGCGCCAGCAAGCATGACGACAACTGCAACGGGTATGCCAGCTCAGCTCAGCTCAGCTCACATTCCAATTCGCACCGTTGCCATCCAGCAACCAGCCGCAGTCAAACCACCCAAACAAACCCACAGAGACCATGCCCTCGCCCGTAGCTCGCAGCAGCGCCGCCCCCGAGTCGCCCCTGTCGGTGCAGCGCCCCGCGCTGTCGCCGCGCAAGCGCAATCTCAGCGCCGCCTCCGTCGCAGAGGCCGCGTCCCCCACGTCGCTGGACGAGGTGATGGCCGGCGGCGGCTCGCCCCTCGAGGAGCGCGTCATCTCCCCCAAGAAGAAGGCCCGCGCAGAGGAGCGCGTCAGCGGCGGCGACCTGAGCAAGTGGGAGAGACTCGTCGTGGCCAGCATCGCCAGCGCGCTGGACCTGGACCGCATCGACGACAAGCAGAGCAGCAGCAGCAGTAGCACGAGCGCCGAGCCTATCGCGTTCTCGGCGGTGCCTGCGGGCGACCTGGCCGCGGACGAGCTGCAGATCCTGTGCCACTTCCTGGCATGAGCGCGTCAATGCCTCTGTCAGTCAAGCTAGAGAACCACCAGACAACCAAGCCAGCTAGTATGCCAGCTGCGAGTACTCCGCGAGCTTCCGCTGCCGCGCGCCGCAAGGCAGGCAACAAGGCCTTTGCTGCCATCCAGCCACTTCGCGAGCGAGCTAGCATTGCACATGCAGCAGCTGCAGCGGCAGTGCGGGTCGCCGCGCCGACCACTGTCGATAGACGCACCGGCGACAGACACCGACAGGTGCCGCCAGCAGTACAGTAGCTGAGGATAGTATAGCGGCGTACCGTAACATTCTTCCTACTATTTAACACGCACGACGAAGCATTTTGCTTCTTGACGTTATTCGCTGCATCATGTGGAACTGCTAGCGTTCTAACAGTTACACCAGCATTTTTCATGATGTTCTTTTTGGGTGTTCCGAGCCTCCAAGCTTCCGCGTGAGAACGCCGCATTTGCTGCCGACAGCAGCTGTGGTGTCGCGCGCAAGCATCCATCCGGGCGAGACCGGCACGGCACCTCGCCCATCGCGTGCACCCATCGCCCGCTTGCAGCTCGCAACTTGCATGTCAAGCGGCGACAGGCAGGACGGACGTCAGTGTGTGTACTTTTACGGCGACCACGGCGTCGTGACACTTCAACCTCCGCGCCCGCGATCATCCGCTCCCGCCGCGGCTCCCAGCTGGACAGCGCTCGCGAGCAATCCCATCCGTTGTCGCTCGATCACTCACGCGTCCGTTCCACGCTTGCCTACCTCTGCAGTGACTGCAGTGCAGTCGACCGACCCGCCCGGTGCCTGTCGCCGCCACTGCCGCCGCCGAACGATCCGTTCAACGAACGACTGCACGAAGCGAGCGGCTCTCACTTGGAGACGCTCGCTCGCTCGTCCTACGTGGCGCCACACTGCCGCTGATACCAGGCAGCAACTCTCTTTAGCTTTCAAAATGGTGGAGCTGGCGCTCGCTCTCTGCAGCGTGGCGATGCAAGCCACAACCCCTCGCTCTATTGTCTCCTAGCGCTGCTGCTGCGCCTCTGCAGATCATCTCCACTGTTGATGCTGCTACTCTGCTCAGGTTCTGCTCCGCTGCTGTTGTCGCGATCCGCCTCCGTCTCGCTTCCTGCTGGCGACTCGGCGGTCGAGTTGAAGCGTTGCAAGAACGTCCCAAGCGCGCCAAAGAAGCCCTCGTGGTGGAAGAACTGCGCTTGCATCTCGCCTTTCGACCAGAAGCTGATGGCGTAGGCCAACTGTCGGCACGCCAACTCGTTGCGACGCAGGAAGTTGCCTGAGAAGTAGATCCGCTTAGTCTCAACGCGACGCGCATTCAAGAATGCCAGCTGACCCAGATTCTGCGTGATCATGAAGAGCAGTGAGCGCGCTAGATCGGCGTCCCGCGGGGGGTACGGCGGGCGGCGAGCACCAGCCTTCCCGAAGCTGCTGGCGACTGTTTCCGGCTTGAGGTGGAACTGCTCATAGCCGGCAGTGCCGTAGATGTCGCCTACGGTCATATCCACTTCGTTCGAGTCGCCTTCAACGCTAGCGTCCATGGCTTCATCGAACGTGCACAGCTTGGAAAGGGCGCGACACAGGCCCAAGAAGGTGCCACCGCCTAGACTCGTGCCCGACACGCGCTCGTACTGCGCTTCACCTGTGATCTTGAGGATACTTACGCCTGAGCCGATGTTCACGAGCAGGAATGGGTAGAGCTCGTGCTTGTCCGGCTTTGGAAGCATTTTCTTCGTTGCGCTCCCGAGTCCGTGCGTGTCTGGAACCACGTCCACGAAGGTGTAGCACTCGTTGGGGGCGTGCCGCAGCACGAAGTTGAGTCCTTGGATGAGGGCATCCATTTCGTCCGCCTTCTGCAGTTCAATGCCCAGGCGTGACTCGAACAGCGCGGAAAACTGCAGATACAGGTAACAAGTGCATTAGCTCCCTAGCAACAGCAGCGAGATTAAGAGTAGCGCTGCACCTTGAAGGCACCGCCGCCCGTGCACGCGATCTTCTTGATGTATCGGTGGAAAAAGCGGCGGCGCACGAAGTCTGTGATCTCGTCCATTTTGGCGGTCGGGAAGCTGCAGCAAGCAGGTCGACAAACAAATCTTAGCTCACATCTACGAGTTTGACGCCCCCAGCGGGTCCCCTCACGCACTTGATGAAGTGGATGGTGCCGTCCAGCTCGGGCACGAACATTTGCAGCCGCTCCTCGCGCTGGGCCTCGTCCGTCGCGTGCAAACTCATGATGAAGTCGTCGATGAGCGGCAGACTGCCCTCCACGCGCCGCCGCTCGCTGGCCGTCAGCGGGTCGGACCTGTTGAGCTGGCGCTCCATCTGGCGGCGCAGCGCCGCGGCCGCGCCGTCCGCCGACTGGAAGTAGACAATCTTGGCCAGTGTGCCGCCGATGTCGAGCCCGAAGAGTCGGCCGCAGTCGGCCGACTTGGCGTTCAGAATGTGAAGATGGAAGCGACGCAGCTTGCGGCGGCGTGCAATGATGAGCCCCGCCACGCAGGACGCTCCGAACAGGAACACGCGCGTCCAGAACGCCTCGCTGCGCCTCCCTATCGAGAGCGTCGTCATGGGGAGGGAGGGATCGTTGCTTACCGAGCAAATCCGGCGGCTCTATTTCATGTGGTATACACCAAAGATGTTGTTCTTATACACTAAGTGCGACTAATCGTTACTGTCGTACTTAGTAAACTACATGTACAGCATTCAGCAATCCCCCAGAAATATACAAAACAAAACAAAGAAACGATTGAAGCCAAAATCGCTGATGCTCTGGATTTTTGGCTTGGCCAAAAATCTTGGCTCGCAGATCGCGTTGCCGATTTGTGCAGCCTCGGAGCAAATACATGCAACCAGAAAGTAAAATTTAGCTGAAACGAAGTGCAGTTACTGCTGTAGCGGACGGTGCCAAAATACCGCCCATGAGTGATTTGGGAGCGCAAACGCCAGGATAAGAAGCAGATGAAGGATTGGGCACCGCCCTCAGGGCAGTGCCAGTGGGCAGCTGGGATCGCGCTCAGGTCGCAGCGCAATGATGCGATTCCGCCTTGCCCGCGAGATATTTCCATATTTTCACTGAGATTTATCAAAAGAGAGTGACTGCTGTCCCCGACTGAAGTATACGCCTTGTTTACCTTTGTCCGGAGGGCATAAACGGTGCGCATAGCGAGCGTAGCGAGCCGAGCCCCGCGCGAAGCGCGGTAGGGTAACACAGAGCGAGCGTAGCGAGCCGATCCTCGCGCGAAGCGCGGTAGGGTCTGCGCGGAGCGCGGTAGGGTCTGCGCGGAGCGCGGTAGAGTTTAGGAGCCCTATGCCAGGGTTTTTGGGGTCTAGTCAGGGGTGTACTAAAAGTCTCTTTTTATCCGGACCTGTATATACGGCTATATAAAAGGTGCGAGTCGGTTACAGTAGAGAGGCTACTGCAACACCCAGTCGGGGACAGCATCACGTGCCTTATCAAAATCGATTCGTAGCGGTCAAAAGCACTGAATCAGATATACACAGTACAAGTATTAATAGTAATACATGTATGGTACCGGTAGTACTACTCACTGCATAGTACACAAACAAAGACAGCTAGCAGAGCGCGCTTGCGCTGCCAGTGCCTGCCATGCATGCATGTATTTTGTTTTCGGTATCCTCCATGGCACCACCTATTAGATACACGCAAAATGCAGCCCGGTCGCTCAAAAGAACGGAAGATGACCACGTGTCGGCAGTGCCACCTCGAAAACACAGCATCAACACTGGGGCAGCACCTACTATACTCCGCAAGTATGGTTGCGGACCAAAGGTGGTGGCTCTTTGAAACGAGCGCAAGAAACTTGCCATCCTCCTGACCTTGAAGGTCTACTGAGTAGACTCTACTCCATTAAGAGGGAGTTGAACAAGGTGGCCTGCAGAGAGCGACCAAGGACGGATACTGCGTGCGCCCCCAAGCGCATCCCGGTCACGAGACTGAAAGTGTGTTGACTCGTGGTATTGTAAGACGGCGAAGCTAGTTAGGTGCATCTATGAGGCTTTAGTAGTATGATTTTACAAGCTGCAGTTTGATAGTAGTATTTTCACGTTCGAAATGTTATCAGTCAGTGAATGGTGATACACTGTACGTGAATCTCAGTGAAACTCACCCTGGTACGGAAATTCTTCCATTGCTCGCCTGAGCTCTGGCGACATTTGACAAGATCCGTAAAAAAGCGCACGATCGGATATTGCTGAATCAGCAATGCTGATGAGCCGGGAGAGGACAGCAGTGGGACGGAAATCAGGCAACGGAATGCGTGGCCTTATCAGGCCAGCTTGCAGTCCGCCCTTGCCTTGCAGACCCGCCTGCGAGTGATGCAGATGCTTCCAGTGACAGGCGGGGCACGCACACAAGTATCCACCACTGGTGGTGAGCCACCACTGCCACCCTGATCAATCTAGTTGCACATATTGCACCCAGCTGCGTGCCATGATGGCACTGCCATCCACCCAGAGTCTGGGCCAGACTTCGTTCAAAATGTCACCACAGCAGCCACAAGTGATCCATCGATTCCCAACGTTTACTCGCCGTTTCCGTTTTTCACTTGACTGAACTGTCGCTTGCGTGATAACGCCGCATCTCTTGTTTCACGACTTTGCATGACTTTGTTCCATGTTTTTTCTCTTACGGACTGTAAGTTACAGTACAGTACAGTTACAGTACAGTACTGTATAGTACTGTATATATAGTTCTAGTAGAACTGATTCTCAAAGCCAGCAGCGGCCGCCGCCGCTCTTTTCTTTCCATACATGTACAGTACATGTATACCAGTAAGTATCTTAACCCTTTAACTACTGGACCAAATCTAATAGGTCCGCTTGGACCTCTTACAGGCTCAATCAACTGTCTGCCATTTGAATTTTCAAACCAATCAGACGAGCGTATGGCAATGCTTGGTTCCTTTCAGAATGAGAATCCCGTCAAATCGGCATTCCCTCTTTGTTCCTAACACAGTTCTGCACTCTGGTCAAGATGAACATTCGTTTGCTTCTCCACGAGGACTCGTCAAGCAGCATTGGCGTGTCGTCCAACACTACTAGCACCACTAGAAGCGCTAGCAGCTCTTGCAGCAGTGCCAACAGTAGCAGCGACGACTCCCGAGCCGAGGCATCATCGACGTCCGCAAAACAAGGCGCCGAGCGTATGTGCGGTAACTGCGGTTGCCTCAAGTGTGAGTGGGTACGCTACGGCGAGGCACTCAGAGACGCAGCTCTTCGTTTGGAGAAGACATTGACGCGGCGGAAGCATCGCAACCGGTCTATCCGGTTGTCAGTGTGTCGACTCTATCTCTATATGAAGGACGGAAACATGCGTGGGGTCGTTCCAGCATGCATCCGTGTTGGTCTTTTGCAGCTTTGGCCAGAATCAAAAGAGTATGTATTATGCAGTTGGTAGTGTAAGCTCCTCAACACTAGTGATTGACTTATTTGACCGTTTCCGTGTGAATGATACAGGGTCATCCGTTGAAGCCCTACACACCGCGTCCAGTGCTTGCCGGAGTGCAGGAGAACGAGCTTTGAAGACGTCTTGGTAGTGAAAAGCGCTGAAGCACTCAACATGAAACCCTCTTTCGCATTTTGTGCAGCCGTACCGTGACTTCTTGGATAGCCCTCGGAGGCTGCACAGGTAGCAAGTCAGCTTTCCGTTGCTTTGAGTAGTTGAATTCGGAGTAATAATATGCAGCGACGTATCAGCACCGACCACGTCTTCTAAAGCTTCACGCTGCCGCTTTTGCTCCCGACGTGCTTTTTGGCGTCGAGCCTCTTTCTCCGATTTTGTCAAGCTGTCTGCAATCCTCCTTTTGAACTCTCGCAGTGTGATGATTGATTGTGTCGTTCTTTTCAACAAGGAATACGCATTTATGGTGGCGATGTCCAAAAGCCAGGTAAAGAGAGTCATATCCAGTCGCTTTTCCCTGCGTCTATTTGGATTCGTTGAGCGGAGCTGGTCAATCCGGTCCACTCCATTCATGAATCGGTTGTACACAGCGATAATAGTAGGCGCCATAAAAACTTTTCTGTGCAAGACGCGATCATCCGTCCAGCGTTGGATGGGAAACAGACCGTGGCAGCATGCCACTGCCTCATCCGATTTCCCGCTAAGCGTTCGTGTAGTTGGTGTTGCCCGTAGATCGTTGCTGTAGAAAATGACAACCTTGCGATCTTTGAACACAATATATCCTGCTCGATCCGCTAGCTGCAACACCGGTTGGAAAGGTGTTTGGCGCGATTTTGGTAGACGTTTCTGAGCTTTGTCGTGCGCAGCTTCCTTCTTCTTCCAGTCTGGCTCTAGATCAACCGCGGCTACGAGCTCCCATTCGCCACGCTCGGCTTCAGCTACTCGTTGAACTGATGCTTCTACAGCAACCTTATTCCATTTATCAACCAGATTGAGGCGCACAGTTCCCGTCATGTGGATCTCACCGTCCGTGAATGCAAGGATGGTTTTTGCAAATGTGTGCCGAGTATAAAAATTATCCGAGACCACAAGGCGATATCCACTAGGAGAACGAAGCATTTTGGCTTGGTGTCCTATCATGGCTAGCCATAATGCAGTCGCTGACTTAGCACTTACCGCAATATCGTCGCGCCTCAGTTTGTTATACAGCGGAGTACGCAGCGAAGGAAAAATGTGTGTGTATCTCTGTGCAGGAGTCGTAGGTTCACAGTTACCGGATGCGTTATCCCACAGTGTGTGGACGTAAAGTGAACCCCACCCGACGACGGCGTAGAAGCGCACACCGTATTTGTCTGGTTTAGAAGGCATGTATGTCCGAGCCCTTGAACGTGCCTTGGTAGGAACTGTCATTTCGTCTATGCTGCTAACACCAGTGGGCACAGCAAACTCAGCGAAACGCTTCTGAAAGTGAGCGAGAATTGTTCGGCTGTGCCACAATGGATCCCGCAGTTTGTCAAGCGATGAGTCAGCAGGAGCATGGAATTGTAGTGCGGATCGAATGTTCTGAAACCTTGTTCTTGTCATGGTTTCTTTAAATGCTGGCTGCCCCAGGAATCGGCTTTCTGACCAATACTCGGAGATTTCACTAAGCGGGCAGATACTCATGCCAATCTCGAGACCGCAGTAGGCGTTGAACTCGCTTTCAGTTTAATTTTGGTTGCCCTTTTGTCTTTAGAACGGCTGCGGTCCACGTCATTAGGGACCGGCGAAAAGTGTCCGTGAAAAATAAAGCAAACAACCGAATTCAGCGTGTTCACGGTACGCTTTGTTGACTTTGGCTTCAGCAACAATGTGAAGACCACTCTGCATATTTAGAGACTGCATGTATGACTTGCCCATCGGACAAGGCTCGTAGATACTCGATCTGCTGGTGCCAATACCTGTGCCATAAGAGGGAAGCTGTATACCGTTTTGCCCAATAATGTGGTGATCCTGCATGTCACGGGCACCATTTGTCAGCAGGTCGCGATACCCGTCGAGCCGCAGGTCGCACACATCGATGGCGGGCAAGTCGCACGCGCTAATGGTGGGCAGGTCGCACGCGCCTGGGACGGGCAGGTCGCACGCGCCACCAGCGGGCAGGTCGCCGTCTTCTTCGATCCGTAGGTCGCCGTCTTCTTCGATCCGTAGGTCGCCGTCTTCTTCAATCTGCAGGTCGCCAGGGTCGTCCCAAGAGGAGTCTTCATACCGTAGTCGTTCCCAGTCATCCACGAGTGATTCTACGGCAATGCTCTCGATGCTGAACTCTTGCTGCTGCTCGAGCTCTTTCCAGGCATCACCCTCCGTCCTCTCCATCGTTGCTGAGCTTGTCGGGAAAACCTGTATGTCTGCTATATCGGTGTTATGAACCGATCGCACCCCAAAATAGATGCCCTGTCTAGCTGCGGCTACAGGTCCTTACAGACCTCTAATTCGACGCGACGTGTCCCGTCGCACACTCTCATCTATTTTTAGCCAATTGAATTTGCTCATTGGGGTCGAGTAGAGGTCCATACGGACCTCTGTGTTGTTTGGTAGTTAAAGGGTTAATACTTACTGGTATTTTGTATTTAAAAATGGCTGAGTCTCCCGTCCAGGTTTCCCAGATCTGTGGATAGTGATTAGGTATACTCAGGTGCAGGTACTCGCCCAGTTTTCATTCAGGTTTTTGGTTTTCGAGCAAATTCGACTATGTAAAATACAAACCAAATATTACACAGGTATTGATGACACGCGATACCTGGAATAGTCATGTGCGCGCTACATGTGCAAAAGTCGAAGTGACGATGAGAGTGCTTTGTCGGCATGCAACAATGAACCAGGGCCAACGATTTAAACCAGGTATGACCAGGTACGGATACAGGTATCGTCCAGGTAAAAGCCATGTATTCGTCGTTTTGCTGCAGAACGCATCTGCGACGCCTTCACCTTCGTCTACCAGCGGCACTTCATCTTCCAAATTGCGTACAGCAACATCCAGCGTAGCTTGGTGATACCAGCAGTGGACACGTCCGTCGGCGCATCACTGGACACGGACTTCCAGAGGTGGAGGCATGCAAACACGCCACAGCTGTCGCCATCTTTCTGCAGAGGCCCCTCAATGTTGAGCACAGTGTACGTGTCTGGCAATGCGGAGACAATCTCCAATGCGATGGCCTTCAAGCGCTTCGTGTTCTTCTTCGAGTTCATGCTGTCGTACATCTGAATGGTCTTGGAGCCCCCGTCGATCACCAAACAGCCCCAGTGAACGCCACTCAAATTGATGGGCACCAAAACGTACTGCACAGTCGAAATACCAGCACGAATCTCTGCTAACTGTTTCTCCTGCAACAACACGTTTGACTGGGTTGAGTTCTTACGCGATGGCTTCTTCACCGGAGGTATCATCACCGTCGCGTTGTTCTTGTACGACTTCAGAAACACTGAGAAAGCGCGCATCGCGTCATCGTTTAACCACGTTGAACCTCTGATGCAGAAGAGGTCTGCCATCGCAATATCAAACCCAAATCCAGGAATTACCTTGTATGGCCATGCATTCAGGAACTCATTGAGCGCCAAACCTACTGCAACAGGCTCTTCCACGAGACTTTTCACCTCGATGTTCAGCCAACTGCACAACGACAAGCCGCGTCGACACGTTCTCTGCAGGTTCCATATCCACTTCATGTCTTCCAGCTGCTCTCTTGTGTAGGTGCCAATCTTTTCAATTGATAATACGTATCCGTCCGCACCACCCACATTTTCGCCATCGCTATCAAGCTGGATCTCCTCCGTCTCTCCACATAACTTCTCGCGGAGCTGCTCAAGTGCCCGATCCACAGTTGGTTCAGGAAGCCGGTACCGAACATTGTCGGAGACATAATTGGTGTCAAGTCGCCACGCTAGTGGCTTGCCCACGGCCTTGCCCACGGCCTTGCCCACGGCCTTGCCTAGCACCTGAAAAGTCGCGAGGAAAGATCCTACCTCGCGTAGGCCGGGTTGAATCTCCTTTAAAGCTGCAACGACTTCACGCACGTCTCTCTCACGAAGGAGACCACGCAGTTTCATACCCTGATTGAATTCTTTCAGGTCGGCCTTTGCTTTGGCACGCTGCTCGTTACGGTTCAGTCTTGGACGTCCGACCGGCACAACTCTGCCGTTCAACTTGATATGTACGGGCTGGGGGGAGGGTGCTGTATCGGCGAGGTTTGACTGCACGCAAGTTTGCAGCGTGGATGGCACGTCATCTGAGTCATCATTGTTGCCGCCAGCGACATCGATATCCGGTGCGTCATTCACCACCGCTACCACCACCGTCGGCACGACCACCGGCACCACCACCCGCGCCCCCGCCGCTGTCTCCACCTCCACCGCTAAGACTGCTGTCAGTACATCCAGCTCCTCCGCCCCCTTCGTCATGATCGCGACGTTCTCCGCTGCCGCTGTGAATCGTCTGGTCTATCGTGGTATGTCCTTGGCGTAGACTGTGCCACCATTCGTCGAATTGTTTCATAGCAGTGTCGAATGCTTCATCATTGAACAGGGCTAGCTCTCCGCTGATACGCCCGAACGCTTGCTGCATACGCCGATACTTCTCTTGCTCCGTTTGCGTTCTGGTAGTTGCTGGCATGTCCGGCTCGAAGATCTTGGCAACGAACGGCTTCGCCACCTCTGAAATACCCTCCGTAGACAATCGACTCTGTCCGTACCATCTAGATAACACACAGCGGTCAACAAGCACAACATTCATGGTTAATACCTGGGTAAACCTGGGTGATTGAATCGATACCTGCTCAAAACCCTGATTAAACCTGGACATACCGGGGTGCGATCGCAGCAAACGGAATGACAAATGGACTGCCACCTCTCTTCTTGAAAATCATCGCGTGTCGGCACGGAAGCTTCATCGTCTGCGCAAACTCGCAGTCGCACTCCCATCCCTCCTTCTGCAACATGTACTCGTGAACACCTCTTCGGACGGTCACCACATCTCCGTTGTCGACAAAAGTGTATGCCTCTACAGTATCGGGGTTCACGGCTACATCATACTGGGTCTTGATGGCGGCGGCCACCCACCGCGTCGTCATACCAAGCACGATTTTCATCTCCTCAGAGTATGTGATATCCCTCATGTGATGTCGGGTTTTGAACCCGATTGACGGCCTCGCCCGAGGTCTAACGACCTTGAGCCTCGCTGAGAAAAGTGACCGAGGCCTCTGATTGGCTACACACATTCCCCGCGTTTTAGTGCCAGCAGACTAGTTAGTGACTGGGAGTCACGGCGGGTTCTAATACAACCCCCGTCGTGACCTCCGGTTAAGTCATACCTGTACCCACTCTTTACCTCTTAGTAAGAATCCGGAATTAGGACGAAGCCTCGTCCGGTTGTAGGATTAGACCGAAGGCTCGGTTTAGACTTGGCCTTTGTATAGACATTAGGGATTAGTTATAGTCGAGGCCTCACAGCCTCTAATCACTAAATCAGAGTAGAATTTCCCCCTCAAGCCTCAAGAGTCAAGTCCGTCTCCGGTAAGTCTAGCTAGCTTAACCGTAGCCTCAGGATACACTCGGCCGTTGTGGGTTATGTCTACCGGTGAACTTAAGGTACATTGACTGAGAGTTCATCCTGGTAAGGCCAAGAATAGAGAAGTGGCCGAGTGTTGAGAGGTATCAGAGACCTCATTGTGTATTTCTGGGAGAGTGGCACAGCCCCCAGTATATTTGACCCCTGACTGAGGTTTTACTTCGGTCCCCCCTGTAAAAGGCCTTGACTGGCCCGGTACCCTTCCTTTCTGAGGGACTACAGGGGGTAAGCGCTAAGCGCAAACTGTGTACGCACCCTAGCCTTTGCTCGTGGCTAAGGGTGTATTTATATTTGTGGGAATACCTGCCTGACCCAACGGCGCAATTAGGCACATTCCAGCCCGGTGTACAGGGATCGGATCTGGTCTTCAGATTATATCCCGACGATATTCGCCGACCTTAACGGGAAAGCGTGTGTTGTTGGTAGGGCTCGTTCCCCTTACTTAGTAGGAGGGACGAGGACTCGTAAAATCGTGTTTCCCTACACGACAACTGGTGCCGCGACCCGGGACTGGTGTGACTTTAGTGTGTTGTTTGGTCTGTGTAGGTATTGCCCCTAACGAGCTTTGAGAAGAGAAGAAAAGAGAAGAAAAACAAGAAGAACAAGAACAAGATGGCGAAAGGATCCAAGTCAGCGGTACCAGCCACGCCGGTCAGGCCGACGCGTGGACCGACCGGAGCTACGTCAACCCTCGCCAGCGATCTGACGTCCCGGTTGTCAACGATCTCCGAAAGGTCGGTCAGCTTCGACGACTCGGCGGACGAAGATCCCGACGCCAAGGATGCGATGATGGACTATGAAGACCTGGAAGAGAAGACTCCAGCAGCGATGCAGGAGTTGGATGACCAGGAAGGCGCGATGTTGTCGGCGGGACGTAGCGGGGGCTCGCGCTCCCTGTCCCGAAGCCTCGCGTCCGAATTTGATGAAGTTGCGAAGCCGGCTCATGCCCACGACGATTACGAGGACAGCACCGAGGAGTCGAAAGCCTTGGTGCAGGTTATTAAGGGTCCTCAAGAATTCCGCGGGTACCGGCCCCCGCTGAACAGCAGCACTCCATCTGCCAACAAGGTGCTCGGGCGGATGCTCGAGCAAATGATCGAGTCCAGCGAGTGGATCCAACAATTCACTCCGCAGATGGTTCGCCAGTCCGTCTGGGCGGAGCTGAGCGGCGAGTTGGCGTGGCCCGTGGACACGATCACCACTACTCAAGTGGTCGAGGACACGGTGTCACTCCTCCGAGCGATGGGGTGCGAGCCCCAGACGCACCCGTCTGAAGCAGCGCTTGAAGGGTGGACGCCGGCACTCGCAGGTCGCGACCTGCACAAGTGGAAGAGGAAGCTTCGGTTGAGCTTCGGAACGTCCGATATCAGTCTGGGACGACCCCCCAGGACGCCTGGGAATCAGGAGGAGGAAGGCCCGTCGAGAGTCCCGCTTCCACAGACTCCCAAGAAGTCGCCCGAGGGCTCGGCTGACCGAGCCACCACGGAAGGGGTGTTCTCCGCCAAGACTGTAGGCTCACCGTATTTCCAAGATTCCCACATGGTGACACCTCGGTCGACGAGTCGTGCCGACCGCCTGTCGCGCGAGTCTGAAACCTCTCGAGGCACTCGTGGCGTTCGACCAAGCATCTCCACTAGACGATCGACTCGTCGATTCATCCCGCGCAAGGATTCGTCTGACGATGACAGTGGCGAAGACTACACCGATCGTAGCAACTATCCCGACAGTCCAACCGACGAGCTGACGCGTCAGATACTCGAACTGAGTGAAACTGAGCGCCTGAACTCTACGCCGAGACTTGAGCTCGCGACTCACCGGCCTCTCGCTCAGATCAAGCATTTCACGGGATCCCGCAATAAGAGTGAGAACTCTATGCAGTGGCTACGAGCATTTGTCTATGAGATGAAGGGTACACACACTCCCCCGAACGAGTGGTGCATGGCGTTCGAATTGAGCCTTCGTGACGGGGCCCTACACTGGTACCGTCAGTTGCCGAAGAAGACCAAACGTCAATGGAAGCTGCTCAGTGATGCTTTTATTAAGTATTACTGCTCGCAGTTCCGCCAGTCTGCGAAAGCTCGCTACTATTCTGCCAGGAGCGAAGGAGCGGAGCACGTCTGCGACTACCTCAACCGGCTGAACGGTTATGCACGCAATGGGGGTCTGCAGTTCGAGAGGGGTGGTCGCGACGCGAAGGATCATGTGCAACGTTTCCTCGAAACGTGTGGAGACCGTAGCCTCGAACGCCGTCTATGCCACGTGCGGGTGAAGGACATTCACGAACTTGAAGATATGATCAACGATATCCTCAAGTCGGAGGAGCGCAGGACACCCCGCGAGGGGGCAGCGTATCCGACAAAGAGCCGTGATAGTTACCCACCGAGGAGTCGAGACAGCTCACGTCGGCGTGATGATAGACGTCCTGAAGTGACTCGGGAATCTTACCGCCGGGACCGGTCCGACCGACCCGACCGACGTGAAAGAGAATTCGACCGCCGTCGTGATGACTCACGCAATGTCCCACGGATTTCATTAGCTGAGGTGACTTTGTCCGACCTGATGATTGAACTTCAAGTGCGTACACCGGCACGTGGACAGACCGGGCGTCCGACTCACGCGCTGTATACGTATAGCGATGAGGAGGATGACCCTAGCGACCACGGCTACTCGGACGACGACCACAGCATCAGGGGTGACGAAGAGTTCTATGACTCGGAAGAAGAGAGAGACCATGTAGCAGCAGCAAGTGAGCAAGAACGCTGTGCCGCTGCCGACGGGACATTCGCTCGGTCAGACAACCGACCCCGCCGCGGGGGTGACTCCGGGCGAGGGTTCGACCGTGGTAACCGGCCTTTCAATCGGGACAACCGTGACAACCGCGACAATCGACCTCGCCAGTATGGACCATGCGCAGCATGTGGAGGAGCCGGACATTCGGCTCACTACTGCTACCGTCGCTGCAAACTGTGCCAACAGGTACACGACGTGGGCAAATGCGAGGCTCTTCAAGCCCTCACCTCCTTGGTTCGGACGAAGGTGGAGAAGAAAGATCTTACACCCGAACTCCAAACCCTGATCTTCGGCAGCCATTTAAACTAGGCAGCCCGCCAACTGAAACTGGGTTGGTCCCAATCGGGCTGCCACAGTTAGCCGCTCCACCGATTGACGCAGACTGCGTCTACGCGTTCGTGGGAGCGAGCAAACGGTCGAGGAACGACGAAAACGACAAGGTGATGATGACAGACAACGGAGAAGGGAGAGGCGCAAGCCTCGGAGGAGGTCAGATGAAGCGAGTGAAGGATGAGGAAGATGATGGAAGCAGCACTGAGGTTTGGGTATCAAGTGCGGTGCAACGAGGAGCCTATTCCAGCCAAGACACACAGGAGGCAACAAAACTGCAGCCTGGGGAACGGCTCGGATGGTGGTCCGCGCAGAGGTTTGACCGGAGAGCTCGGATGAGAGCTTTGGTCAAGGGCGCGGTGAATGACGCGCGCACGCGGATCCTTCTGGATACCGGAGCGAACGTCAGTGTGATATCGGAGAGATTCGCTAAACAATTGCGGCTGCGCGAAGTGCAAGGGCACGGTCGCTGTATGGAGATCCAAGGTTTCACTAAAGGAACGATGGCTACCGAGCGGCGAGCCTTGTTTAAGGTGACGCTGGGGTGGCAGCATGTGTATGAATTTGAGCTGTGGATAATGGACCACGGTGCAGGAGTTGATGTGGTGCTGGGGACAGACTTCATGATCCCGGCAGGAGTGCGGTTGGACATGTTCCACGCGATAGCCCGCTTGCCAGACGAAGTGAGTATCCCACTCATCAAGACGCTGAACATGCAAGACGACAGGGGAGAAGGACCTCACGTAACAGGAGGCCCCACCGAAGACTTGATGGTGCCCAGCCGAGAGTTCGCGGAGTACCGGCTACCGAGGGTTCGGCCGCCGGCTGACACTCACGAGGTATGGGTTCGACGCACGAAAGCTTTGTTACCAACGGTGGTGCAGTCACAGCGAGGGAAACCCGTCAGGGTGAGATTGACCAACATCTCTAACCGACTCACTTCCTGTTCGGCTCACTCCCCAGTCTTGATATGGGTACCTATCGGTGACCTCCCTAGGTCTGACGGGTATGTCCGGCTAAGTTCCAGTCGCTACAATGATTGGCAGCTGTTAGCCTACGAGGGAAGCCGTGATAAAGAAGTCTTCCGGCGAGAAGGAGAATTGTATGCCCAGTGGTTGGCTTCGCAACCTTCGGCGGTGGAACGCCCGGAGTATGCCACCCCGACGCGCCTCCTGAGGCGATCAGGCGATGATACACCATCTCAAAGGGAGTACGTGAACAGCACGGTGCATCTTGAACGAAGAGAGGAAGGATGGAGTAGGCAAGACCATTTCCCCGCCGAGGACGTTGCCTCCGACGATGAGTCGGACCAACAACCCGTGCCGACGACGGTGGATCCACCGGACCAAGACGACGTTGAGCCGGGGGTGAACGAGGAACCGGGTCCGACCATGAACAGTGCGTGTCTACCTGAAGGACGCTCGGAACATTCGGTCGGCCCCAACGACCCCTCGGAAGACGACCCCGGACCCGGCGGTGAGAACACGGTGGAGTCGGAACTCAAGAGCAGGCCCGGCGAGAGCTCGGTCGAGATCTTGGAACGACTGTACGTGTCCGTAGCTACAGTGCTCTCTGCGGAAGCGAACAGCGAACACACAGAGGAGTACTCGACAGCAGAGCACGCCGCGAACACGATCAATTTGGAAGACTACGCTCATGATCTAGCCTTCTTACCTGACCTGACCGAAGCTTTGGCTACGGAACTCGATTATTCGGCGACGAATGTTCGTCACCCTGAACTCAGCCTCGACCTCCAGGAGAAGGTGGTACGCGTGCTCAAGGAACATGAGAAGATTATGATCTCGAGTGGTAATGCACTACCCCCACCTGCCTACGGGGTGGTGTGTGACATCGATGTGCAAGGACATCCGCCTATCAAACAGAAAGCTCGGCGAGTGCCCCTTCGCCACCTCAAGAAGCTCTATGAGTTGCTTAAAGGTTTGTTGAAGGCAGGGTTGGTCTCATTCTCTACGAGCCCGTGGGCGTCACCCATCGTGATCGTGTTGAAGAAGAACGGCGTGGATATCAGACTGTGCATTGATTACAAGATGGTGAATGCGGTGACCGCAATCATGGAATATGCAATGCCGTTGGTTGACGACCTCCTCACGGACCTCGAGAAATATCTCTGGTACTGCTCGCTCGACGCCGCGAGCGGGTTTTGGGCGATCATGATGACTCGGAGAGCACGACAGGTCTCTGCGTTTGTCTGTGCACTGGGTCATTTTGAGTGGCTCCGAATGCCCTTTGGGTTAAAAAACGCCCCCATGATCTACCAACGCATGATTGACAATGCCCTGTGGGGATTCGTGCAGCCCAAGGGTGGATGGAAACACTACGCCGCCTTGATGCAATCGGCTGAAGGACGGGACAGAGCACTACGAGAGAAGTCAAGCATGGATGCTGACGACTCCACTGGGGTGACCAAGTTCGATGCGGACCTCAGAGCCAGCCAAGCCGAAGGCTCGGTGGCGGAGTTGGTGAATAGCCCGCTGGCCGACATGTTCACGAATGGTGAGGCCGATGCTTCAACACTGACACCGGTGTTCGAACGGCGCTCCTTCGTGGACGACATCTGTTTTGGTGGTGAGTCCTTCGAGGACTGTCTGGGAACGCTGGATCGATTCCTCGCTCGGTTCGAGGAGTGTCGCATCAGTATCAGCTTCACGAAGAGTATCTTTGTCCAGTCGAAGGTGGACTTCCTGTCTCACGAGGTGACACGGGCAGGGATCCGAGCGGACCCGAAGAAGCTCAAAGCTATTATCGAGCTTTCGTTCCTGCGGTCCAAGAAGGGGATGCAATCATTTCTCGGAGCGCTGAATTACTACAGCCGCTTCATCCAAGACTTCGCGGTCTACGGCGCAGCGCTCTACCAGGTCAAGGAGGAGGATTTCGCTGCAGGAGGCGACCTCTCTGCGGCTCGACACAGCTTTGCTACGTTGCAGCGGAAGGTCGCCGACGCTCCCATCCTCCGACATTTCAGCCGAGACCTTCCAGTACATGTGACGTTGTTGGCCAACGAATGGGCAGTGAGTACAACCCTCATGCAGGAGCACGATGGATTGATGCACCCCGTACGGTTCTGTGGGCGAGTCCTTAAGGATGCCGAGATGAATTACCACCCAGCAGAGAAAGAAGTGCTCGCTCTACTTCAACTATTGAAGGTGTGTTACACCCAGCTAGCTGGACGAACTATCCACGTCTACACGCGTTTCTCGACGCTCGAGTGGGTACACAAGTCCAAGTCACTGTTTGGACGTGCCACACAGTTCGCGGTTTTGTTGTCACCTTGGCACTTGGTGGTACAACGTGTCAAGGAGAAAGATTGCGCTTTTGCTCAACTCCTTCAGTCAACCATCACCAGTTTTGTTGACCTCGAAGACTCGCTCAGCCTGGTGACCCCACCAACACGGGGCTCACCGAGTGTCCGGATGGACCCTCAATTGTTGTATGCTCGGTTACCACGAGACTACGTAGGGTACGTCATTTCCTTTGACGGATCGGCCAAGACGGAGAAGCACGGTGGATATGGTAGTTGTGCGTGGATTCTGTGGCGACTTCCCGAATGGACAGTAGTGATCGCTGCGAGTGCTTACCTCGAGACCACGACGGTCAACATGGCCGAGTACACGGGCATGAACAATGGAGTCGCAGCCGCCTTAGCACATGGGGCTGAAGACCTGGTCATCGTTGGGGACTCGAGACTCGCAATCCAGCAATCCCTAGGGGTGATCGCCTGTCGTAAGGAGTCGCTGATAGCACAACTCAACAGACACAAGGAGCTCACGGCACAACTTCGGTCAGTGAAATATCTTCATGCGATCCGAGAGTTCAACGCTGCAGCAGACTCATTAGCCGGTGAGACCTCGAGAGTAAAGTGTCTGCAGTGGTCGAGAGTGAAGACAGGAAGCGCGAACTGAAAATACTGAACCGCATCCACGAAGTTATCTACGAACCCTCGGCCGACACCTCGGAAGAGGTAGTGACGCGGTCCATCAACTCGATACGCGTACGGGAAACCCGGGACGAAAGCTGTAGTAAGAATTTTTTCGATTTTGCATGGGGAACCGGACAAGTAGCTGCGGTGACGAGACATCAAGCAAGGGCTCGCCAGAAACATGTCCGCTTCGCAACTGAACCAGTGATCATCAATCAGGACACAGAGGTGCAGGACCGACCCGACAACCAAGTCGAAGAGACTCCAGATCCACAAGATCCACCAGGACCGGACGCAACGAGCATTCACGAACCATCGGCGGACGATATCGATCCCCTGGTCGTTCAAGGAGAACGACGTGGACGCATTAGCAAGGCTCAAGATGAGGAGCTCCGCTGGTCTAACCTCAAGGCAGTGCTGAAAGGCGAAGAGGCACAGCTTGGCTACAGAGCAGCCCGCGAGGCCTGGAAGGATGGCAGACAAGTTCGTACTGAGTGAGGACGGGCTGCTGTACTTCCTAGGAGCGAACCGTCGGTGGGGAAGAGAACGAACCGAGGAAACAACGCTACGCCTGGTAGTACCCACGACGATGGTCCAGGAGATACTGCAAAACTGCCATGACTCGCTGGAGGGAGGCCACCACGGAATCGTCCGAACCTACCACCGTGTTAAGGCGGACTACTATTGGATAGGCCTGTTCGCCGATGTGGAGAAACATGTCCGCTCATGTCCCGACTGTAGTTCCAGCAAGAGCCGTCCGCACCTCCGCGGATACTCGCCGGGCAACATGCTGGCCGAGCGACCGTTCCAGATGGTGTCTATGGACTTCGTGATTCCCCTACCGAAGACTCGGCGAGGGAACACCGCACTCCTACTGTTCCAATGTGCGTTTACTGGTTTTGTCATGGGAAAGGCGATGGCGGACACGTCCGCGCTCCGTGTAGCCCAAGCGTTTGAAGAGTGCGTGTACCGCAGGTTTGGAGCACCGTCGTTGATCATACACGATCGAGACCCACGCTTCATGAGCGAGGTTTTCCAGGCATTTGCGGAGATGATGCAGTCTAGGTCAAGAGCGACTCTGAGCTATCGGCCACAAGCCAACGGACAACAGGAACGCTCGGTGAAAACCGTGATACAATTAGTGAGAGTGTATGCCGAGGACCCGCTACAGCAAGATTGGGACGAGATTGTGGAGAAACTGATCTTCGCGATCAACAACTCGCACGACTCGACGAGGAAGGACACCCCGTTCTACTTAGTACACGGGTGGGATGCACGATCAACATTACGAGCAATGTCGTCCTCACTCAAACGAGGAGTCGGTCGACAATCGGACGCACTAGCGTGGAGACGAGAAACCAACAGGCAGCAAGAAATCGCTCTGGGAATGGCCAAGGAATACCAAGCCACGGAGAAAGCTCGCAGGGCTCAGAAACACAGTGAGTCTTTAAGCCGAGCCGAACGAGCTACTGTGCCTGAGTCCACAAGAACGGTGAGCCCAACCACCGCCGACGATGAGCCTGGAGAACCCGACGACCCGAACGAGAACTCGCCGGACGAGAACACGCAGTCGCTATTCCGGCCTGGAGACCGAGCATGGTTATACATGGAACGAGTGAAACCGGGGCTGACCAAGAAGCTCGCCCACCGATGGCACGGCCCATTTCGAATCAAGAGGAAGGTAGACGAGTATGCGTTTGAACTAGACCTGCCCGATCGAAGTGGGTACAGGTTCTATCCAGTGGTTCACGTGTCCCGCTTGAAGGCGGTGAGCGAATTCGGAGAACGACCGAGGACTCGTCTAGCCCCCGATGTGACAGAAGAAACGAGACTCGACTTTGACGAGGAGCTACTGCCCGAGGACAGCTGGGAGCCCGACCGCCTCGCCGGTGAGTATGAGGTTGAAGCGATCCTTGATGACCGCGTCCCTCTCCTCAACAGCACCGAGCGAGCGGTCAGAGAGTTCCTGGTGAAGTGGGTCGGCTACGAGGACCCCACGTGGGAACCCGCAGCCAATCTCTCATGCGGAGGACTGCTGTATGACTACCTGCGTGAGAAACGCAGCGCGCAGCGTCTGCAGATGGCTCAGGTGGCGGACGAGGATTAATCCGACCGCCGGAATGATGATGAACTGCCGGTGGGGCGGTGCAGCCCACCCAAGCAGATGAAAAGTGTTACTGCACCAAATGATGACCTGCTGGTAGGGCGATGCAGCCTACCCCAGCAGACGAAGATGATTACTGCACCAAAATGATTGCATATTACATGTATTGTGGAAATTACGAACACAGTCGCGGCGGAAGATATAATATGGAGATAAACATAGAACGCGACTGAGATTAATGATTACGCTACGCTAATCGTGGTCATACTGTTACGACTAAGCAAGAAGAGGTCCAGACCACGGGCGCGCGAAGATAAAGCAGGCTCAGCATCAGCACTACTTGGACGATGTGGCCACCTTGGCCAGGACGTCGAGGCGAATTGCAGCTCGCAGGGGCTTGCCCGACGACTCGTCAGAGGACTCTTCGTTTTCAGCTGCCGAGCCGGCGGAGTCATCCGCTCCCTCAGCTCCAACGCCGCCGCCGTCAGACTGGGCAGGCGGCGCACGGGACAGCGACGAGTGCTTCGAACTTGACCCCTTGGACGACCTACTAGCGGTGGAGACATCGCTCAGGTTGCCCTCAGACAGGACCTCGTCGTCTTCCTCCTCTCCTTCGGCAGCCGGACGAGGCCCGTGATACTCCGTGTAGTCTTGGACCCACTGGGCCGTGACGTCGCAAGGATCCAGCGAAGAGTCGACTTGGACAGCTGAAGCGACTTGCTGGAAGTTGAACCCCGCCGGCACAAACAACGGAGCCTTGGGGTTGCAGGGCGCGAACGAGGTGTTGTACGGGTGAGCAGCCGGCACGTCCACCCAGCAATTGCGCCAAGGCTCGTGGCCATCCACCGCTAGCACCTCCTTGACCCAGTCAGCTGATTCAGGAGCCCACGGCAACGGCTCCAGCGAGTACAAGAGGATCGAAGGCTCGAACAAGATTTCGGGCGAACACAAGACCTCACCGTCAGCATCCGGCAGACACCAGGTCCAAAGGTGCTTGGGGATCTGAAGGCGCAGACGATCGGCGCGAGCGTTCCGGTCGCGAGCATACTCAGTCCACGCTGCAAGAATGGCCAAGTACAGCTCTGAAGTCTCGCCCAGGATAGCTGCAAGCTGTTGGAGCCAACGCTCGACTGACGCAGTAGCCACCCAGTGCCCACGCTCATAGAGCGCGAAACCGAGGTCGTCCCTTTCCGTGGGGCCGAACGACTTGCCACGGAACTGCCGCCACAGCTTGACCACGATTGCGACGCCAGCAGCCCGGATGGAGATGGTCTTATCCGGCATGAACTCCGAAGCGTCGAAGAGACACGGTTCGTCGGGCAGGCTGGCGAGGAGGCGCTGATACGGGTGATCTGGGTCGGTCCAATTGGCGATGGCCTTGATCCCGTCGACCGAGCACTGGACGAGGACCGAAACCGGAATAGACTTCGGTACTCGGATCTCCATGATCATGGTCCAACACTCCTTGGCGCCTGGAGCTGTGAACGGAGGATCCAACACTTGGCTTGCAGAGTCGGAGTGTTTCTTGGGCGTCTTGGTCGAAGGCTTGCTGCGAGAAGGAGGCGAACCCTCAGGACGCAGAGCCCGAGAAGACGGAGATGCAGCTGGCTTCCGACTGGGAACCGAGTGCTTGACAACTCGAGGCGGCTTGACTGTTTTCGAAGGCTTGGCGACCTTGGACGGCTTGGCTTTGGCAGATTTACCCTTGGCTGCCTGAGCTGGTTTGCCAGCACGGGCTTTCGGCCCGATGACCATTGTCTCGAAGGTCATGGGCTGAGAACTGTACACGAAGCCGTCGCCTGCATCTTGACCAGCCACGGATCGGACAGAGGACGAAGACCCGCTAGGGTTTGACCCGAGCACTACAGCGTCCGGCGCATTCTCCCGCTCCACAGCCGACTTAGATTGGAGTGAGGCCACGGTTGACGCAGGACGGACAGGTCGGCCATCGCGACGCGGTGGGATCACTACAGCCGCTTCAAATGGAGAGCCCCGAGCTGACGCGGTGGCACCAGGAGTCGCTGGGGAAGGACCAGACGGCGACGGCGATGCAGCCGAGGCTTCCGGACGACGTGGAGAAGGAGGCGGAGTACAACCAGCTGTGGACGACGGAACGGCGACTGCTGGTAGAGCACTGGGCGGAGGAGCGACCGGAGCCGACTGGTCGCTAGCGACCCCTTGGGATTCAGCGACAACCCCCGACGACACCCCAGCGCGGCCTGAAGGAGGAGTAGGGTTTGCACCCTCGGCCGTGGAAGAACCAGACTTCGAGCGAAGGTCCACCAACGGTTTGCCCAGCCGTGACTTGCGGTTAGAAGGCGATCGGACCTTCGAGGCAGAGTGGGATGACGCCCGCTTCTTCTTGGACTTCGGCGAAGTGGACGACCTCTTCCGGCGCTTGGTCGGGGGCTCGATAAAAACAACGTCGGAGTCCTCCGAAGACTCGTCAGGGGACGAATCCGACTCATGACCGGCGTGGACGGCAGCCGCTGAAGAACTGGCAGGGCGATTGGACCCAGCCGAGGTCTCGGTCGGGTGGAGCTGAATTGATCGAACCTGGTCCAAGAGGGCCTGGAACCCTTCCGGAAGCGTGGTGTCAGTCCCATGATCGACGAGACACCCGTTATCACGATCTCTCTGTCGAGCTTCGAGGTATTGACGGAAGGTCTTGAGACACGACATGAGGTCGGAAAGCCCCTTCTTAATTTTTAGACGGTCGTTCCGGACTGTCGTACGAGCCTCCTCGATCTTCTTGTCATACTTTCCGATCCGAGTCTTCAAGAGGTCGATGATGTCGGCACTCTTCTGGAGCGACACGGCAGCAAGCGCCGCTTGACGAGACACCTCGTCTCGCTCCTCACGAAGCGCGCGTGCCTCTTCAACCGCCTCGTTACGCTCGTTGGAGATCGAGGCGCACAGCGACTCTGCCTGGCGACGAAGGTCCGTCTCCTTGTAGAGCCACTTCTCGCACTCGCGGAGCTGCTCACGGTGATACCGGACGTCCACACGGAGAATCTCCATCTCCGTGTCCCAGTCGGCAGGCGGAGTGTTAGCACCCGGAGCTACGGCGTGAACGATGGTGTCCAAGTCGTGGGCGCCCTCGAGCCTTCTATCGAGGTCAGGGTCGACCCGGAGCGGTGGACAGCGGACCAAGCCCACCATGAGGTGAGCGAGGTTTGTGAAGTACCGCTCGTTGAAGGCCTCCAGTCGACGCACGGCCGAGTCAGACGCGTCTTGAACGACCCCTTCCAGAGCGTACGCTGACGCCGACTCCCGGACAGAAGGCACCGGCTCAACAGGAGGCACGGCATAGCGAGAGTTCGTCCGGCAGAAGCGAGACGGGTCGTGTGGCGAGTTCGGCGGCGAGACGGGCGACTGACAACGCTGACGAGGACTCGACGGAGGTTGCTGAGTAGCAAGGTCGAGCACCGCCCCGCCGGCAGGAAGCCGAGCGGGAGTTGGCAGCGCTTGGCCAGCACGTCCAGACGTCGCCTCCGGAGCCAGAATCCCAGACGTGGGCCCTACGGGGGCTCCAGCAACACTGGCAGCCTGGGGCTCGTCCGACGCCCCGTGTGCCGAAGCAGGAACGGAAGTTGGCGACGAAGGAACCCCGGCGCTTGGCGACGGAGTGACGACCGGAGAAGACAGCACTTCAGTGGACGCATCCTCGGACGGGGGGGCGTTGCCTGATGGCGGAGTATCATCCACCGCACCCGCAGGAGCAGCGTCGACCGCAGGAGCATCAGGCGAGTCCTCATTGCGCGGCTGCGGAACCACGACACCGGCGGCTTCCTCCGGCCGGCTGGAGTCGAACTGCAAGGCAAGGAATAAGAAGACAAGGTTAACGACAAAGATCCAGCAAGCGACAAACAGTGACAAGCGAGGATTCACCCCGAGGGCGGCGCCGACTGCGCGGATGGCGCCTTGAGCTTGGGCGATGGCGTGTGGCATGGCGAACGACGAATGCGGAGTGCACCACGACGATCACCGCTTTGGCAGGTTCGTGTCGAGGTGGGGGCTGTTGTGATGTCGGGTTTTGAACCTGATTGACGGCCTCGGCGTACACAGTTTGCGCTTAGCGCTTACCCCCTGTAGTCCCTCAGAAAGGAAGGGTACCGGGCCAGTCAAGGCCTTTTACCGAAGTAAAACCTCAGTCAGGGGTCAAATATACTGGGGGCTGTGCCACTCTCCCAGAAATACACAATGAGGTCTCTAATACCTCTCAACACTCGGCCACTTCTCTATTCTTGGCCTTACCAGGATGAACTCTCAGTCAATGTACCTTAAGTTCACCGGTAGACATAACCCACAACGGCCGAGTGTATCCTGAGGCTACGGTTAAGCTAGCTAGACTTACCGGAGACGGACTTGACTCTTGAGGCTTGAGGGGGAAATTCTACTCTGATTTAGTGATTAGAGGCTGTGAGGCCTCGACTATAACTAATCCCTAATGTCTATACAAAGGCCAAGTCTAAACCGAGCCTTCGGTCTAATCCTACAACCGGACGAGGCTTCGTCCTAATTCCGGATTCTTACTAAGAGGTAAAGAGTGGGTACAGGTATGACTTAACCGGAGGTCACGACGGGGGTTGTATTAGAACTCGCTGTGACTCCCAGTCACTAACTAGTCTGCTGGCACTAAAACGCGGGGAATGTGTGTAGCCAATCAGAGGCCTCGGTCACTTTTTCTCAGCGAGGCTCAAGGTCGTTAGACCTCGGGACCCTAGCCTTTGCTCGTGGCTAAGGGTGTATTTATATTTGTGGGAATACCTGCCTGACCCAACGGCGCACTTAGGCACATTCCAGCCCGGTGTACAGGGATCGGATCTGGTCTTCAGATTATATCCCGACGATATTCGCCGAGCTTAACGGGAAAGCGTGTGTTGTTGGTAGGGCTCGTTCCCCTTACTTAGTAGGAGGGACGAGGACTCGTAAAATCGTGTTTCCCTACACGACACTCAGCGTACCGGGCATCTCAACCTTCGCGTAGTATTCTTCTTCTTTGCGAAGCTGAAATGTTAGGAGAGCTTTTAAGCTTGAGTGCATGGTCAAATGTCCCTTCACATGCTGCTTCACTTTGCTGAACAGGCTCTCCACACGGTTATTTGTGTGGTTCTTGAAGTGGGGCAAGTCAATACGGTACGCCATCACCCACATCTTCTTTTCAGCGTTCCAGTTCTTCTCGAAATAATCCCACAGTTCTTGCCTTCCTTCTCGCAACGAGAGGTTCTTGAACTCCGCGCGATGCGTCTCATAGTCTGCTTCAGTCCTCGCGTAGGTCATGTTCGTGATCGTATGCTTCATTTGGATCAGCACATCAGCTGGGTACGCCCCGTACTTGGTTGACTTGCGGATGGTTTCGTGGAGCCACTTAATCACGTGGAAGTGGCAATACAGCACACGAGCCTCCGGCAACTTCTGGCGCACGACCTCCACCTCACGCATGTCCTTGTCCACGATCACGATCCGAACGAAGCGCCAGTGCTCGTTCGCACGCTTGAAATGGTCCAGACACTTGGCCATGTGCCAATCGGCGTTCGTCTCTAGCAAGGAGTACTGCACGGGCTGGCCGTGGCCAAACTGATCCATCGCAACCATGGCGAGTAGCTGGTAATTGTATCTAAGCAAATAGAACAGGTCAATACGTGGATATTAAACGGATAAAACACGAGAAATACATGGTCAAGAAATAAAAACTCACTTGTTTGTCTTGTGGGTGCAGTCCATTTGGAGGACTTCGGGGAAACTGTCAACAATCGATCGCATACGCCCACTCGTAATCGAGATCACACCGGTGTTCCCACGAGCGCTCTGGTGAACAGACGACACGTTCATCGAGGACTCCAAATTGAAGTTGACGATCGTCTCGGCAACGGCATCGTCATCGGACAGCTGGGCACCTACGCGTGATCAATCCAAACACGACATCGTCAGTTACACCAGTTATTTCAGAATCAAATACATCAGTACATCAATGACTCACCCGAGCTTCGTAGTCGAGCAACCAAATTGTGGACGTCCTTCATCGTCACATGGTGGTCCGAGCTCTCGCGGGTGTACTCGTAAATGCTTGAAGCCCCCGCTTGCGCTTGCATCAATAGCTGGACACCCGACACCAACGGAGATTGTTGTGAAACTTGGCGGATACCTGGGTAGTGCTGGTAAATCCTTGGAGATACTTGGTGGTTGTGCGAGTACACTTCGCGCTGAACCACGAGTCCCCACCAGCCATCCTCCATCTGCGTCACTTGAGCTAGCATCTGGAAGGGGCACTCCATCCGACGAAGGTTGTGCGACTTGCGCATGCCTGACGATCTTTCGCGGGCGGGCCATCCGTGAGTACATATGTACTTGCGCTGGTACGGTTCCATGGCGCTCGGTATCAATGGAATCTCCTCCTCGGGCACTCCTTGGTACTGGATCTGCTTCTTTAGCGTTGCGTTGCGTCTCGCAACGTTGATCACCTCTTTCACAACGAGCACTTGGTGCGTCTCCGTCATGTACTGCTTCAGCCCCTGCTCAAACGCTGCCCATGTCTTGTGCTGCTGCTGCTGAAACGGCGGGACGGTGACCAACATGTCCTCATCCACCTCTTCGACTGAACGCTTCTGTCCTTGGCGCGGTGAAGATACACCACCTTCGCCCTTCGACTCCGCTGCAACAACACCTTCATCTTCCCCGCAGACGTCTTCACTCTTCTCTTCTTCCTCTCCTTGCTCGACGTCAGCACCGTCGCCCTCCTCCTCAGCATGCATGCCGTCGTCCCCACTGCAAAACTCACTGGCACGCCGCTCGCGCAGCCGCTGCAAAGCAGCGGCTTTCCCATATCGTGTGTGAGCCTGTTCAACGATCACACGGCGAGCGGCTGCTGCCGTGGCTTCAGCTTCTCTGCTTCGTCGGACAATGGCCGCTTCACCCGCACTTGCCGCCGCGCGAGCGTCTTTCTCTCTGAGCGTCTGCTCCGCCATCTGCTGCTTGATGTGAGCCGTGTGGGTGCGCGCCATAGCGGTGTTGTCTCCGTCGGATCCGTCCGGGTTCCCGGAGTGCTGAAATCGCGCGGGAACTGCCGCGTGGTCACTGGTTCCCCCGATGAGTGGCTGACAGATGAAAGAAAAAATAAATTCGTTGTGAAAACAGTAATTTAAATACCTGTTCGATACCTGGGTTCATACCTGTTTGATACCTGCTTGAAGATAACTGGACGCGAGCCACGGCGTTTAAAAATACACGCACAGGAGCTGAAGATCAGGTGCAGTGGGTTCCGCAATTTGAGTGTCGCGTGCGCGTCAGCATCATCCGCGACGAGGAGGGAGACGCAGCCGGGGCGAGGATTAATCAGAATGTCCATTCTATTACTTCAACTTTCATGTACATGTACAGTACTGTACATGTAATCGGTTTTAATAGCCGCTGTGGACGAGAAAACTCCAAAAAGCGCATACTACGAGTTATTTTTCTCAAAAGACGCATACCGCTTCAAAAGACGCATACCAGTTTCTGATTCATACTTCGCATCGTGCACTTCCAATACCATCCAATGCTCAACAAGAAGTACAGCAGTGCCTGAAATCATCACCACGAGCTTTCACCCAGAAGACCGCGAACTGGAACGGCCGAGGGATAGCATATTTGCTCTTGTGGACGGCATCATGTAGCGCGCAGATCGTCACGGACTGCACCACCTTGTCAGCGCCCGAGTCACTGCAAATGGGGCTAGAGACGGTCAGCCTAAAGGTAAACATCAATATTTGCCTCGTGTGTACACCTTTTCAACTTCAAAGCTGCAAATTCCAAGTTCAATACTGCAAAATGTAAGTTCAATACAGCAAATCGTGATCAGAGGCCGATGTGAGATCTTATATTTAGCTTACTCGGGAATGGCGCTCGAAGCGCTGCATCGGCATGAGTGCCTCGGCTCATTAGATTTGGTGCGAAGCGCTTCGTGCCACACGTGCACTGTTCCCAGTTCAAGTAGATAGAGCCTCACATGGGTTTTGCACGATTTGCTGTTTTGATCTTACATTTTGCAGTATTGAACTTGGAATTTGCAACTTTGAAGTTGAAAAGGTGTAGTAGGCAGCCTTAAGCATGAAGACCAGGACCACCGTCACTACCTCAAAACCCACACGAAGGCTTACCTACACGCTGGAATCAGAAACTGGTATGCGTGTTTTGACGCGGTATGCGTCTTTTGAGAAAAATAACTCGTAGTATGCGCTTTTTGGAGTTTTCTCGCTGTGGACGCCCGCCACCGTCGGTGGCCCACAAGCATGTCGCGCCGTGCAACTTGCACGCACGGTACAAGGCCTAGGAAGGGCAGCTGCAAACCAAGGCGCGGTACATGTAGCTAGGTACATGTACACTACATGTACCTGTACAGGTTGCTTTGAGCCGAACTTAGGTAATCTTAGGTACAGATTTCGCCCTCACTTCTGACCTAGGTACCACTGTCATGACTTCCACGGGATATGTGTTATGCGAGGTTTCCATATTTATAGCTGAGACGCATGCACAATGATCTCCGTCACGCTTTCGTTCCCGTAGGTTCTCGTTAATGCCATTTGAAAGTCAACCCCAGTGTGGGGGAAGCAGTTGCTTATCGTGCGTGTCTTCTGCATGTCTTGTCAGATCTGGTCGCTCCCCTCCATAGCACGCCGCTGATCGACTGCGCATGCTTTCTTGTCGATAGGTTCATGACGCTTCATCATACACCCACTCTAGTTGCTTGCGGCGATAGCACTGCTTACAAGCTGCGAGGATGCCTGCCGATGGATGCGGGCATCCATCGGTTGCAGGTGGGCCGTAGTGTCTTGCGCACCTGCATCGGTGAACACGAGGGCTTACTACCTTTGGTAATTAATAATATAAGTGACTTACAGGTTATGGGTTAAACACGGTGTCAGAAGTGAGGGCGAAATCTGTAATCGATCGCTCGGGGCTGGCTGGGCGGCTGTATCCGATACATGCGCAGCTACACCACTTCATTCGGATTGCAAAACATCTGCGAGTGCGCATGTCTAGAGCGAGGGCCAACGGTACTGACAGAGAGATGATGATCAACCGCTACAAATTACGATGGGTGTCCTGCGTGGCGCCACGTACTGTTGGACGAGCTAGTGAGTGTCTCTGAGTGAGAGCCGCTCGCTTCGTGAGAGAGAGGCAGACGAATCTATTTGGTCAGTTTAGTTGACGACTACATGTAGCTGTCTGATTGATCCTGAGTCTGGCTAGCAACGCCGGTTCTGGTGTCCAGCCCGGTGGTTGTGCGAGACTAGTCACTTTCGGTGACTTCTCTGTTGGTAGACGTTCTAATGCCTGTTGGCTAAGAAGAAGTCTTGTCCCGTTTGGAGTCTTCTCCGGCGTCTTTCGTTCCCGTTTGCCAATTGCTGTAATTTGCCTCATTCCCGCTGCCCAGTAGCTCTGTACGGTGTCCGCGATCGCGACATCCTCCTGCCTGAACACTACCTGGTTCCTTTGGGTCCATAGAGTGGTGATGCATGCGCTGCATAAAATTCTCCACATTCTGCTCCATTCCATCAAGTACTCCTTCTCCTCGTCTGGATGCTCGTTCTTTAGTCTCTGCGCTACTGTTCGTGACACTGGACCGATTCCCGTGGGCTATTTTCGTACAGATTTCGTGTCTAAAAAATCGTGTACAGACCTCGTACAGCCCGCAGACCACTTGCTGTCTAAATGTATAGATTCGGTACAGATCCGAGGAGCCACTTTCAAGTTGAAGTGACCCTCACCCACGCATGTCAATAGTACTCCCTGGCAAGCCCCACCACTCAGCAGCGATCATGGCGCCTGCAAGCAAGCGCTGCGGGCCCACAGGGCCGCAAGGCTACAGCGATTCCGATACTATGGCGCTGCTAACTATCATCAATGAACCAAGTGGCTCGAACGGGCCCGCCATTTGTTCAATGAGCGTCTTGCGGCAGTCGAGGGCCGTGACATTATCACGGCCTTCGACTGCGTAACTATTATACGTTCTAATGCCGGTGTCACCGAGTGGGAAGACTCGCCGCCCCGTCACCCGTGTTCTAGCGGTTGAAATTAGTCAAATACCACAAAGTGACTGTGGAGGACGAGGCCAGCTTAAACGCAGCGTCATTTCCTAGCAGGAGACATAAGCAGTCTGATGAGGGCGTATTTACAGGGATCTCGAGTTCCGTGGCAAATCCACCCTCATCGGACTGCTTCTGTCTCACCGGCACCGCTTGCGGGTGGCCTCCCCCTCGCCAGCATTGCGGTGGCAGCGCTCGTAGACGCGTCGATGAACTCGTCTTCGTCGTCCGCACTATGCTTGCCAGTGTCAGCAGCCCCAGTGAGCAGTGCAGGAGTGAGAGAGCAATATTCACCATTCTAGCCATACCATCTACACATCTAGAAATCTGTCGGAGGGGGGGGTACCCTCCGACAGAAGTGAAATCTGTCGAGTCGACGGCGGACTCGAGTTGTCTAGAAATGGCCTTTTTATGGAATTCTGTACGGAATCTGTACAAAATGGCCGCGACAGATCCTACGGGAATCGGTCCACTGTTGGTGCCGTTCTGCTTGCACAGAATTTCTGAAAGTTGGCGATGCTGTTCATACTCCATTGTTCGCCTGTCCAGTGGCAGATTAACTTCTGCCAGCAGAGCCGCTCGCTTCGTGCAGTCGTTCGTTGAACGGATCGTTCGGCGGCGGCAGTGGCGGCGACAGGCACCGGGCGGGTCGGTCGACTGCACTGCAGTCACTGCAGAGGTAGGCAAGCGTGGAACGGACGCGTGAGTGATCGAGCGACAACGGATGGGATTGCTCGCGAGCGCTGTCCAGCTGGGAGCCGCGGCGGGAGCGGATGATCGCGGGCGCGGAGGTTGAAGTGTCACGACGCCGTGGTCGCCGTAAAAGTACACACACTGACGTCCGTCCTGCCTGTCGCCGCTTGACATGCAAGTTGCGAGCTGCAAGCGGGCGATGGGTGCACGCGATGGGCGAGGTGCCGTGCCGGTCTCGCCCGGATGGATGCTTGCGCGCGACACCACAGCTGCTGTCGGCAGCAAATGCGGCGTTCTCACGCGGAAGCTTGGAGGCTCGGAACACCCAAAAAGAACATCATGAAAAATGCTGGTGTAACTGTTAGAACGCTAGCAGTTCCACATGATGCAGCGAATAACGTCAAGAAGCAAAATGCTTCGTCGTGCGTGTTAAATAGTAGGAAGAATGTTACGGTACGCCGCTATACTATCCTCAGCTACTGTACTGCTGGCGGCACCTGTCGGTGTCTGTCGCCGGTGCGTCTATCGACAGTGGTCGGCGCGGCGACCCGCACTGCCGCTGCAGCTGCTGCATGTGCAATGCTAGCTCGCTCGCGAAGTGGCTGGATGGCAGCAAAGGCCTTGTTGCCTGCCTTGCGGCGCGCGGCAGCGGGAAGCTCGCGGAGTACTCGCAGCTGGCATACTAGCTGGCTTGGTTGTCTGGTGGTTCTCTAGCTTGACTGACAGAGGCATTGACGCGCTCATGCCAGGAAGTGGCACAGGATCTGCAGCTCGTCCGCGGCCAGGTCGCCCGCAGGCACCGCCGAGAACGCGATAGGCTCGGTGCTCGTGCTACTGCTGCTGCTGCTCTGCTTGTCGTCGATGCGGTCCAGGTCCAGCGCGCTGGCGATGCTGGCCACGACGAGTCTCTCCCACTTGCTCAGGTCGCCGCCGCTGACGCGCTCCTCTGCGCGGGCCTTCTTCTTGGGGGAGATGACGCGCTCCTCGAGGGGCGAGCCGCCGCCGGCCATCACCTCGTCCAGCGACGTGGGGGACGCGGCCTCTGCGACGGAGGCGGCGCTGAGCTTGCGCTTGCGCGGCGACAGCGCGGGGCGCTGCACCGACAGGGGCGACTCGGGGGCGGCGCTGCTGCTGCTGCGAGCTACGGGCGAGGGCATGGTCTCTGTGGGTTTGTTTGGGTGGTTTGACTGCGGCTGCTGGTTGCTGGATGGCAACGGTGCGAATTGGAATGTGAGCTGAGCTGAGCTGAGCTGGCATACCCGTTGCAGTTGTCGTCATGCTTGCTGGCGCCGCGTGGGTGCGGTGGCTCTTCTGGTCGCACGCGTCCGGATCCTGCTGCGCTTCTGCTCTCTTCTTCAAAGCGACGTTGGACAAATCTGACCGCTGCTTTCGGGGGAACTCCTCGCAGGCAGAGAAGGGCTCGGTGCGGGGCCGGGCAACGGCTGGCTGGCGTGGTGGTGGTGGTGATGGCGCTGCCGGCTGGCTGTCGCACCAGGAGCTGAAAGTTTCAGTAGAACTAAGTCGGGGCCACATGATATTACCACAGATACCCCGACGCAACACATGGTGAGGAAATAGGACCAACACACGCCCACGCGCGGCCAGCACACACGAGGGTGGGCGACATCTAACACACAAAGCATAGAAGGGCCACCGGAGGCGAGCGGGTGTGAGGAGCGTAGCCAGAGCAAACCCGCGCGGGGAGCCCGCGAAGCAGGGCCGCGCGGTATTTGCGGAGGCGGGCCCAGCGACGAGCTCCTCAGCGAGACGACCACTGTTCTGGGTAGAACTTACAATCTTTAAATCGAGAGCGAAGCGAGCAGCGGGGGCGCCGAAGCGGCGCCCAGCCAAGTGAAGCGCGGCTGGTCACTTTTATGGCGTAACCTGCAATACTCAATTATAAAATCGTGCGTCAGGTGGGAGGTCAGGATCCATAGTTTATCCTTATCAAAAGGATTTGCTGTGTTCTTACGGCATTAACGGGTGTTCCGCATGTTCTGTCACACATGGTCACCCATGTAGAATTGATTTAGAAAAGGTACCGGGGTAGGTGGTCATCGATGTAGAAATTCCTAAAGAAATGCAAGATACGGAGACCAGGTGTTAGCTGCTCGCTCCCTTCCGCCGCAGGGTGTACCTTCCCAGGCTGCCTCTGAAGTCCTATTTCGTCGCCAAACTTCCTAATTAGAGGGCAATCAGCTCAGTCACCATGGCGCCGTCCCGAAACCGAGTCCGACGGACACAACAAAAGCTGGACAACGAGGCACATGAACGGTGGGATCGGCTATTTGTCGAGGAAGAAGCCCGGAAACGAGCTTTAGCTCGCGCGGAGCTTCCGACAAGCCACGACTACTCCGACGACGAATGCTCTTCTCCGTCGCCCGTGTACGACCGTTGTCTATGTGTGCAAGGCCCCGAACGCGTCCTCAATATGTGTAATTTTGCACCTATGGAGTTCGGGCGCATATTGGGGATGCGATAGAAGATCATGACATGGAACGTAGGTAGGAACAAAAAGAGCGTCAACGCTCCCAAGGATATCCTGTTCATGACAGTTGCCCGCAAGCAACAATAGGCAAGAAATAATAGACGAGCAAGGCTTGAGCTCCGCACCAGAGCCGCGAATCGCCCCGTTCACACTTCCAGCCGACGATCTAGCGTCAACATTTGCACCCGCAGTGACAGCGACTTCAGCATGTATTTTGGGTCGTTGTGACCGGGAATTTCCTCGCGTTAGAAATTCACAGACGCGGTACCGTCGCTGTTAGGACAGTAAATGCTCAGTTGGGTCGCTGAAATCCAAATTCGTTTGTTTGTTTCCCATGCTGTTTTGTACGCTTGTTATTGATTTGGTAGAAACTCAGATGCTAACTGTAAACTATCGTCTGCCTATCCACGTCCGTGTTACATTGTATCATACCAGGCACTTCGCAGCTGATTTTTGGTACTAGTGAAACGGGGGCGGGCTCAACTCAGAGACAGGCCTGGTGATTCACCAGTGGTGAAACGTGGCGCGCGGATTGCGCTTGCAATCGGTTTCGGCCGTTCCGGGTGTTTCTATTGTCGGCGCCCGGCTCTCGTCCGCGCGAGCGAGTGGATCCATTCCGAATCGAAGGCGCGCAGCCGGGCCCGCCGGGCCCATCACTCGACGTGCGATCCGCCAGGTGCCACTCTCGCGAAGGGGTGCGCGCCGCGCGTGTGTCATCAAATGAAACGGATGGCAGGACCCCGGGGTCCCCCATAAAAAATGATCGGTATCGGGAATTATTTATTTTATTTGACGGGGGGGGGGGTATGCCGATCGGTACTTAAGGTAGTACGCAAGTACCATTTTCAATTCAACTGCCACCAGCAAATGACAAGCTTGCGAGGTTGTGTACTAGAAGCAGAAAAATGGACATCGGAACGGGAAACAGCACTGGTAATAGCGGATAATCGTGGTCGTATACGATGGCAGACCGACGCATATACACCGAAGCAGCTCGGCAATGCGCAACCAAATAATATAACTGGGCTGAAATCGAGTCAACAATCCTTAGAGGAGTTATTGAACTCGCTAACGTGTAGGCACTAGGGCGCTGCAACCAACGTATACATTTTACAGTACATTCGGTGATCGGTTATCGGTATGAGATGAGAGCACCGGGGTCCAGGTGGGACCCCGGGGTCCCGCCATCCGTTTCAAATGGAAGGCCGCCCTATCCCAGCAGATAAGGGTTAACCAGTGTTGGCAGGTTGTTGGTTTTTGGGTTTTGCTGGTTTTACAAAAACCATGGTTTAACCAGGTTGCACAGCCAGTAACAACCAGAAGCACCTGGTCGTGACTGGTTCTTCACCCGACCAGATTGCAGACCATATGAGTTTTGACATAAAGCGCACCATCAACAGACAAAATGCGAACAGATCAAGTAACTTGCAATACAGTATCTGGTCGATCTGGTCGGTGCATGCAGCCTGAAAGATGCAGAAGAAGGTGGTGCGACCGCCGGCTTCATACTTTCAGAGCTCGTTTTCCCCCGCTGGCAGCACCAATCTAGCTGCAGACATGGGGCACCCCGCGAGCCATGAGCGCTCGCAGTTCGTCGATCTAAAGATCGACTGCGGCAGCAGTCGGACATGGCACTTCTGCAAGCACTGTCATCGCGCCTACAATGCGTCTAAGCTCCCGAACGGGACGTACTCCCTCCCAGAGCCCAAGCGAATTAAAGGTGAATCGAGAACTTCAAGAGCCACCTTAAGAGGTGCGAGCACTTCATTGCGCACGGCAGCTCGACAGGTTCATCTGACGCAGCGACAGCAAACCCGACGGTTGGTGGATTACTTTGTTCAGGCGATGGCGCCAGCACACTTTCGCAGCAAAACCCAAGAAAGCAGACGCGCATTGACGACTACTACGTGGGCTTTATCGAGGAGAACGAGCGTCAGTTGTTTGAACGGGTTATCCTCGAGTTTCAGGCCGACAACAATCTGCCGGACACGTTTATTGAGCGCAAGTCTACGTATCGACTCCTGCACCTAGCACACACCATGATGATTGACGTTAGCCCTCTATCAAATCGCAAGAAGCTAGGAGGACCGGTCATGGACCGATATGCGTTGGCGTGTGAGGACGATGAATCTACAGCTCTTTTGGAGTGTCAAAAACTACAGAAGGACGTGTCAACTTCCTGTCTGACGTGTGGCAGAACATTGCACGAGCCCACTTGTTGGGCTGTTTGTTGTGGTTGTATGGCAAACAGCTTACCTATGGTCTCTTCCAAACTGGGTCGCGGCACGACGGTGTAGCCATCGCTGCGCAGATGGAGCGGGTGATGATTGACATGCAGCGTGAAGGTTGGAACATCGGAGCTGTCGTAACAGACAATGCGGGGCAATGCGGTCGAGCAAGAAGATTATTGAGTCTTCGATGGCCTCATATTGCCTTCGTTATTTGCTTCGCTCACGACTTAAATAACATGGTGAAGGCAGTGCTCAAGTCAGAGTACGCAACAGTTACAAAGAATGCGTCGGATGCTGTGAACGCTATCAACGCTTCTTCCTCCAAGTGGCTGGTTGAAGTTCAACAGTGCATGCGTGACACCTACGGCTACGAACTATGCCTGCAGCAACTCTGTGAGACGCGTTGGAACAGTATGCACGCCTGCTTTGCATCTTTGCTGCGTGTTCGTAGTGCAATGGAGATGCTAGAGTTGAAATTTCGCAAGGATAGCGAGTTACCAAGCAAAGTACGAGTGTTTGGACAAGTATCGTTTTGGGACACGTTAGCCGACGCTGAACAAGTAATTCGGCCACTCGTATTTGCATCGCTGAAGTTGCAACGTGACGAGAACACCATGGCCGACGTCGTCGTGTGTCATCTTGACATTTTTGCGGGGTTTTCGAAGCGCCCATACGCGGGCAACAATCTCGTGCGTGAAGTGGAGAAACGATGGCGCCAGTGTGAGCAGCCATTGATGCTTTTGGCTCTCTTCTTGCATCCCGCTCACAAGGAAGCAGGCAAGAAGCTTCTCAACAAAACAGCGTTGACTAGTGTCGGCTCACTTTGCCGCATTGGTGTGTACTATTTTAGACGTTTTAAGCTGGGCGAGGATACGACTGGACTCTATGAAGATCTGCATTGCTGGATCAACGATGAAGACGACACAGTGCTACCGTTTGGTGATTTTACGTCGATTCACCGCTATTGGATTTGCATGAGGACTGAAATGCGAGGAAGCAAGCTACCGGCACTGGCACATGTAGTTCTTTCAATCGCAGTCAACACGGCAACATGCGAGCGCTACTTTAGTGAATTGGCGCTCATTCATACTGATAAAAGAAACCGAATGCACCCTGAGAAGTCGAGAAAGCTGGCGCTGGTTCGAAAGCGTGTGAGAGAAGCTGACGGTATGAATGCTCATCGATCCGCGAAGCGAAAGCGCTTAACAGACCCTACCGAGCGCACGCGGCTTCAAGATCGCGACGATCGATTTTCTCACCACGAGACTATGGACAATGATTCCGACAGTGAAAGTGTTTCTAATCCTGATCGGGCGTTGGAGTACTGGAGCGAGGTGTTGTGCGAGCTGGAAGGCGAAGATGATCCGCCAGTGACGCCTGACGATAATTCTGATCACGGTAATGCAACCCAAGTTGACGCTGCTGCTGCTGCTGCCCAAGCAGAACGACGCTTTAACGAAAAGGTGAAGGAGATAAGAACCCAGTCCAAGGAGTCTATCCCCGAGCAGGATCAACGCCCATTTCCCGATTTCAACGACCGCCAATTCCCGCAGGAAAAAGTGTTAGCTGGACTGCGCGGTCAAAAAGTTACTCTAGCGGAGCTATCAGAGACGTCGGAGATGTCTTCAGCGCAGCCAGGTACTAGTGAACAGTTTTCAGGGCACCCATTCTGCTGATACTAATTATCTGTTGCTTTGTTGAACAGTATGGCACTTTGCAAGCCCAACCCCGATTCAACGCAGACGGTAACTCTCGTTTGTAGATGACTGCAGTTTTCCTGTGTAATGTTGTGGTCACTTGCTGCTATGCACACACAAAATATATTCTTTCACGTGCATTTGCTTTGCTAATACACCGAACAACACGAAAGCTAGTACAACATCGTCCTCATACGACTAGAAATACCTCCGTGCGTGAGCCTGCAACCGGAGCCTCGAAGGGCTTGAACATGTGCACTGCATGCACGCGCAGTAGTGTCACCTTCTGCACCAAGGCCTCGAACTGCACATGGCCTCCGTGTACTTCCAGACCTTGGTTTTGAACGCGAAGCACGCGACATTGCCGTCCTGCTGCACGAAGTCCGGGAACCGCTCGCCGGTGATCCACTGGTCCTTCATGGGGTCCATCTCGCCCGTCGTGATGGTGTGGCCGAGCATGCACTCGTGGATCCCGGCCTCCTCGAAGACCACCGGGATGTTCTCGAGTGAGTGCACGCGGCCTAGCGCAGCAGCAGCAACAGCCCATCGAACTGAGCGCGACCACCACGACGAGGATGCCGCGACACTTGTCCCACATGAACTCGTGGTGCTCGCGGTCTTCGATGTTGATGGCCGAGTAGTCGCCGAAGACCTTGCAGCTCAGGAAGCACTGCAAGTTGCAGCGGCCGCTGCGCCAGTATTTGAGCTTGAACGAAGTCATGACCTTGATCATGGCTTCCTGCGCCGTGCCCGAGGCGGACTTTATAGGCGCGCATGTCCGCGTACTGTGGCGGCACGCGGCCACCTCCTCTTGAACACGTCCAGCGGCAGCATGATTCCGGGCGAGGGCGCGTACATGTGCGCGGTGGCCGGTCTGGTGGAGAACTGCAACTGCATCGGGTCGTGATGGCAGCTGAACGGTTCTGGGTACTTCGGCGCAGCGCCTGCTGCGTCGTGTACGGGCTACGCCGTTGTTGCTGGCCCTGCACGTACACGGGGTGCGAGCCGTACGAGTCCGCGTAGCTTGAGGATGTGGCAATAGTTGCAGTCTGCTGCAGCCCCGAGGACGCGTCGTCGCGCGGATACCTGCGTCTGCACTTGAAGGGAATGGGGTCAGCCACGTAGTTCTCGGACGTGATCGGGCCGGGCTTGGCCAGCAATTGACTGCATGGGCAAGGGGGGCGCGGCAGGATACGCTTCCGTCTGATCGTCCTGCCAGCTTTCGCTTCAGCTGAAGCACAAAATGACACTATATTGTATACACCATATTTACATAAAACCGAAAAACCACTAATAACCTGGTCGTAAAACCAAAACACCAGGCGCATTGGTCGTCATGGTTTTTGCAACCACTGGTTTTTCCACCACTGGGTTAACCCGCCGCCCGCAGCACATCTGCGAAAAAGGAAGGCCGCGGCCACCAGGGCCGCCGACCACCGACCAGAACCCAGAACGCCGAATCTGGACGCTGAGGGCGGGCGGCCTTGTACCGTGAGATATAACGGGGGAAAAAGTCGCAGCCCGATCCCATACTCGCTCGGCCAGCGGCCGCTCGCTCGGAAGCACATCGAGGATCGCTCCTGCGAATCTCGCGCCTCGGGGCCCGCTGCTGCTGGACGGACGCCGTGATCTTTCCAGCACGTCGCCGGCTTGCCTTCCTGCCTGGCGATCCTCCTCGAAGCATCAGGTGTGAGATAACGACAGGCAGGCAGCGCAGCCACCATTTTATCCTATGGCTTCAGGCAGGCATATGAGACTTCGGCGGGCCTTATGCGCGTCACCGCGCGAACGGTGTTCTCACTCGGAGCCCATCCCCTATCGCCCAGCCTCCCTCGAGGCGTTACACCCGCGCGGATCGAGATTGCAGCTAGCAGATACAGGGATCGCCACGAAGAACGCCGAAAGCACCTGCCGGCGCCAGCCAGATACGTACGATATCCATGGTCCATGGATATCGGCCAACTTTTTTAGCGCACGATCTTACCCGCCACGCACTGCGAGCGCTTCAACCGTCCACAACGGCGCAACGACGAGGCGCGCAGAAGAGCCCACGCAGGTTCGACTAAGCCATGAGTGTCGAGAGACGGGGCGAAACCGTTCTGTGCGAGTGTGTTGAACAGCAGCAGCAAGATTCCAAGTCCGGCAAGGCAGGTAAACTGCGTTACGACACTCACCCCGCGCGCGAGCTCATGTCGCTGCCTGCGTCGCAGCCGGCTAGCTGCATGGCGTCAAGCGTGCTCGCCCGGCCGGCCAGCCACGCGGTGTAACGCTGACGCTGCTTGTACTTCCTGGGGCTATTTCCGCGTGCCAACGCCTATCCTTCGATCGAGGAGGGACAGGCTCTCCATGCCACGGAGAAGACCGCCGCCGCATCGATCCGCGCTGACAGATTCGGAGAGACGAGTTGGCAACAGATTTGCAAGCGTGGGCACATGTAAGTTACATTGTAACGGGAAGTCACTTCAACGCTGTTGATTCAGGACAGTTTACTGTACGGGTACAGACGGGGCACTGATGCACTTCAACGTGGTAATCGGTCGCCACAGTAATCAGGTCCGAATCCCGTGTTAGGTTACATGTATTGTGCCTTTCTGTCTTTTTGCGCGGCCTTCAGGGGACTTTAGAAGGTACTTTTTTACTACTGGGGAGTACTTATATCTTAGGATTTGATATGTGAAACGGAGTAGCCACCAACTATCAGGCAAGTGCCGTCGAGGTTGGCCAAGTACCTGCCTAGCGGTAACGGGTAGGCTACCGCGTATTTTCGCTAGAAATAAAGACATTTTGACCATGTAATATCGTTCATGTACTTAGCTAAAATGACTCTGAGCCCCAACTGCGTCGTGTCGCCTGTTTTGCCGGCAGTCTTGCAAGCAACTACTTTCGTAGTAGGCACCTACAATAGTATTGTGCCTTTCTGTCTTTTTGCCACCCCTTTGGAGGTACCTGCGGAGGGGTTGCAAATCTGAAGAGGACTTTCTTACCAGTAGGGATTTCCCGTAAAACGAGTCTTAATTATACGGTAATCTGATTGGGTGATATTTTTACTGGCCTCCCGGCGAAGCCGCGTGGCTCGCATTCAGATTCTCGACGGCACACACTCACGTCCCAAGGCTGCCATCGCGCACACACGCGCGCGCACTCTCCAGCACCAGCGTAGCTCAGCGGCAAGAGTCCCGCTTGCGGGGGGCGGAGGTTCGAATCCTCCCGATGGTTTAATCTGGTGCGCGCGCGTGTATGCTGGCAACGATTCGACGCTGAACGATGAGCAGTGGAAGCCAGGTGCACAGACGCAAGGGGGACCAAGGGTGGCGACGAGAGAGGTACGCAAACTGCAGCGATGTATGATTCTTCCTAGCGAAGGGCGGGGCGGCATGCTTGCTGTTTGTTCGTATACAGGAGCGGAGAGAATGAGGTACATCAGTATAGCAGCATTGCAGTATAGCGGCTTAAGAGCACGGCAGCACAGGGCTAGCGGTTCTTGCTCGTGACACGACAGTCGCAGCGTCTCAGCAGAACGGTATTGCCGCAGGCTCGGTGACGCTCTCCGACGTGTCATACGGAAACTCAGCTGGGCGAAAGAGGGAGCGTCACATGACAAGGAGATGCGGTCAGTATTGAGCATATTAGCAGTTGTTTTATGGCTCACTGTTTGGGTATGTTGAGTATGTGATGCACAGGTAGTGCGGGAGAGCAGGGATGCACAAGTAGCGCGGGAGAGCAGAACAGGACGAGAGAGGATGGAGCGACAGGAGTATGCAGAGATCGTAGTGGTCATGTCATTCGCAATAAAGCAAGGTTTGGAAACGGTCAGCGCATTTACATGGAGCCTCGTCTACCCCTACCAGAGAGTCTATCCTGCCGACTTAGCATCAAGAACGGAGAGCCCTTCGAGGGATGCCGCGACAAGTGCCCACCGTCTCCGGCGTTTGTTTACGAAGTCGCGGATGGTTATCGAGTGCTGAGAGCCAAGGTGGAAGAGCATTTTCTGAGCAAACTACCAGGTCAGTGGCGGCCGGACTTCGACATCTATGTGAAGCCCAGCAATAACGCAAAGCAGAAACAGTTCGAGGTCCTATGCGAGGAGCGTACGGCTCTCCAAGCACAACTGCAGAAGATTTGGGACAGAGCAAGACTGCGCCATAATAAGCAAGCCGGCTTCGAAGTGGAACTATTCGTCTACGTTCCGAAGCCAGAAGCGCAGACGACACTACGTCGGGCAAGTGCTTCACGCATCCAAGAGCAGATGCCGCGCGTAGCAGCGTTCCTTCGAGAGCAGCAAGTCGATGCTGGGCCTGCCTCACAGAGGTACATAGCTGTCGCGCAAGCACGTTTACCTGATGGAGCGCCGATGACGGTACCAGACAATACGACCTTCCGGCAGCTCCAGCATATCGATACGCAGCAACTTGCTATGGACAGTGCCATGGCCGAAGCGCTAGTACAAGCTGACCAGGAGTACCGCGCCGTGCGCATCAAGCTCCACGGCATACCTGTTCCAGTGCAAGTGAATATCAGTGATCTTCGCGAAGCACTTGGTCTCCCCAACTACAGTTTGCGACCTCCATTTCGTCCACCGACGAACATCGAGACACCTGCACCAACAACCAACATGGAAGACGATGACCATATCGACGAGCAATCCCAGGCAATGGAGCAGTAGAGTTAAACGTGCATGCATTCCATTAATTGCTTATCGACAACTCATTTGTTTTGTACCCGCAATGGCTATAAAGATTATCTCCAACCTCTTCCTTCTGTCTTGTGCACTTGTACATTGCGACGTTTAGTACCGCCAGTGGGTCCTCTCGAAAAGCCATATTGGCGTGCCGTTGTATCCACCTCTTCAGAAGCGAGAATCCGACTTCAATCGGATTGAGATCTGGCGAATAGGGGGGCAAGAAAAATAGGAGTGCCCCGGCAGCATGAACAAGCTCCTGTAGTTCCTTGTACATATGTATCTTGGCATTATCCATGACCACAATGGAACGAGGCAGTGGCCATGAGTTGAGAAATGGGAGGACTTTTTCTTTAAACACATTGTGGAACTCCACACGTGTAAAAGTCCCCTCCACATTTCCCCACCCAAAAAAGCCCTGTACATCCATTGCAGCCAGGATTGACACGCGCTTGCCACGGCTAAACGGGATAGATACTTGAGCCGGTGTGTTTCTTGTCGACCAGCCGTAGCGGCGCAGAACAGGTCTATAAAACAAATAACATTAACATCAGTATAAATATCAAGTCAAATATGATCTTACATACAAATGCTTACCTCCCATCCTTGGACGTTTCGTCTATGAAGACGAGCTGATCAGGGCCGCTGTAATACGGCGACAAGCGAGCCGCGTATTCACGGCGCTCCCTTGGTACGCTTTCTCGTGCGCGCTTGGTCAACACTTTCCGTGTCAGGTTTAAGTCGAAACGAAGCGCTCGGCAGATTGTAGAGTCGGACACGTTGATGGTGTTCTTGTAGTGAGCTTGTAGTTCGAGCCGCAGTTCCTCAAAATAGAAACAGGGGTGGGTTTGAACATATAGCCGCACAAATGTGCACACTTCAGGTGACCAACGTGACGTTCTGGCTCGTGGTTCGCCCTTAAGAACGTTTCCTGTCGTGCGAAAACGTCTATACCAGCGACCCAAACTACGAGCTGATACGCCTAGAACGTTTGCAACTGTCGCTGCCTCGATAGAGTATACGTACATTAGCACAATACCTCTCCAACGCATGTCTATTGAGTAGGTCATCTTAAACTCCGCTGTGAGCAGGAAAGTCCCGAATGGCAGGGCGAATGACAGCCATTCGGACTTTTCCGGCTAGCCAGGTACTCGCTTAGGGCCTTTGAAGATAGTTTAACTCTGGTTCGTCTGATTGGATAAAATGCTCCAATCTGAAAACTATGCAGGATAATTTGCTGAATATAAGGCGATAAAATGGACTTGAAGTCCTACCCCTGCAGTAAAAGAAGTCAATTTTTGTGGCCCGTTTTGCCAAAAGGGATGAAAGGCACAATACCTCCTCCGTTGAAAAGCCCGATTGGCCGCTTTCAGCACTGCCAAAACGGGCTTTTTCTCCTACGCAGGGCTTCGCAAAGCCTTATGAGGGTGCTTCAGGGAGGATTTGACGGCTAGGCTAATCTGTACCTCCGTGGTGGTAACTTGTTGCGATTACCCTACCCCTGTGTCAAGAAAGATAGTTTTTCACTGCCGTCTGGCCAAAAGAGATGAAAGGCACAATACACGTACAGTACACTGTACCTGTACATGAACTGAAAGTTACCGACCAGACTTCGTGAGGACGACTAGACAGTGTATTATCATGGACTGTACCGGTTAGTCACGTCGTGGACGAACTTCTCGCTTCCGCCCTGGGCTGGGCTTGCCTAGACCGCACTTGGCCCAGCATCCGTGTTGCGAGCTGGTGCGCCGCTCGCGTCTGGATCGCCAGCTCTTCCGTTGAGTATACCCGCGCCCGCCATTCATCCTCCAGCAACTCGAGGTGCTGCAGAGAGAGGTTTGGTGGCTCCTCCTCCCCCGCCTTGGCAGTATGTGTCCACTGTGCCAGACGCTCTGTGGTCGCGCGCGCACTCTTGGCAAGCTCCTCGAACTCGAGCCATGCCTGATTCAGGGTCTCTGCAGCTTGAGCCCTCGGGGGCAGTCGAGCAAAGGAGCCACTTGGGTCTTCACTATCGCTCAAATTGTTGTTGTTGTTGCCACTTGCAAGGGTGCCTCGCTTCTCAAGCCCCTTCTCCCGTCTTGCAGCAGCACGCTCGCGGAGCAACACTGAGAGGCTGTCTTCCTCCTGTGTTGCCGGAAGCCGCGATGGACTCTTAGACAAACCGATGGAGCTGCTGGATGTCGATAATAACGAGCTGTTGCTCGCGTTGCCGGCCAGACCACGTTTCGTGTGTGTCTGCTGCGTCGAATCCTCAACATTGTACACGCCAACGCCAGCGGCACGAAGCTCCTTCTTCACCTTGGACTCCGTTCCTGCCACTAGTGACCTCACTAGGGCATCCTGGGGCCGCTGCGATGACAACAAGCCGCGCCGGGCTTCCGTGCGGCGAGTTAGATCCCACCACCTGCGTGCCACAAGGTACACCACTGCTCCAGTCGGCATGGCTAGAGTCGCGGGGGTGGCCGAGGGTTCCACTTGGTGTGCTCGATAGATGGCGATGAATTCTCCATGCCCTCTGGTGTCACTGAAAGTGCCGCCTCGATTACCCACGCTCACGGGGAGGTGACACTTGGTGCGAATCTGAGCTAGCAGCTTCGCGAACGGGGTGTCTCGCACCACATCCGGCAGCACGTGCGAGGGCTGTAGAGCCGAACTGCTACCTGGTTGGTAAACACGGAAGTGCAGCGTGAGCGTCTTGCCACGTCGAGACTGCAGTCGATACCGAGCAAGACACTCAATGGCAATCCTGGCGACCTGCGTGCCTAGCGCGCCCATGTCGGGCAGTGAACCAATTTCGAGCGCAGTCGTTTTACCAGTCGAGACCCCACAGAAAACTTCAAGCAGTGGTCCCTGCAGGTCCTCGAGCAAAAGCTCGGGCGGGTGACGGTTTCGCTGCAGTGCATCGACGTCTGCGCGAGCACATACTTCATTGAGCAACTCGCGCACCAGCGCGCTCAGCAGCATCGTGGCGTTATAAGACAGCGTGAAGGCCGGATGCACGCACTTGAGTACCATAGCAAAGTCCACCTCGGAGAACGGGTCGTCCTCGCGTTTTTGCCACTCAGAGCGCGTGCGTTCGTGACGCCGGATCAGCTCCTCCTCTTGCTCAGCCCTTTGCTGAGCGTCTTGTCCTCGCCGTCCGCTGTGTCCTTCGTCCTCGTGCTCGTATCGGGGAGGTGCTGAATCCCCGAGCAGGTGTTTGGCCTCACGACTGGCAATGAGCTTCCGCTCGTAAAGTGCTCGAGATGTAGCGTCGTCCAGGAAGAACTCTAGCGCCATCCGAGCACTTTCCGCGCGCTGCAGCAACTCGGCCAGCTCCGGGTGGCTGCGCAGAGCCACCTGCAGATGAAACACAGTGATCTTGTTCTCCGGCGGGCCTGTCCTAGGCGCTGGAGCCTCTGCGAGCTGCTTGATGGCTATCGTGAAAAGCGCATTGCAAAATCCCTCCACCGTCGCTGTGCATAGTACTGCTGCCTCGGGCTAGCATCACGACGGTCAGGTCAGCCCTTCATCTAAGATTACAATTGTCTTGATCTTGTAGACGTACATCTACTAGCAGCCCGAGTCCCTTGGACAGCGTATCCCTCAGCGGCTGGAAGTCGAGCGCTAGTCGTTTGCGCAGTGCCTGCTTGCGCCGCTCCTGGTCGAGAGAACTCCTCCCAGCAGGCATCCTACATGTACCGCATCACTTGCTCTCTATCCATCGCGCAATTGGCGACTTCCACCCTGCAAATAGCAATTGGTAAAACGACCACCTCAGGACTAACTTAGACGGATCATCTAGGAATCTGGATAACTATGAGGCCCACACACAACAACACGAGCGTCAAGAGCAGCACCCAGAAGAAGAAGATGGCAAACACAACTTCGATTCCCACATAAGAACGTCCACCCCCACACTCTACCGATAGACGGCTCCGTCCCAGTCACGAGCTGCGTGCCAGTCTTCGCTGGTCCTTCTCTAGTTCTCGTCGTAGTGGTATGGGTCAACGTCGCCATGCGGCGCCATGATCTCCGAGGGCAAAGCCTCGCCCTCCGCCGGCACAAAGGTCGGGTACGGGAGCGGTGCTGCCGGCTTCTTCTTGCGCGCGTCGGTGACGCGCACGATGCCGCCGTTGTTGCCGGGCACGCTACCCTTGACGTAGATGAGGTTGCGCTCCACGTCGATCTTGGCGATCCAAAGGTTGTCGCGCGTGACGCGGTTGCCGCCCATGCGGCCAGGCATCTTCTTGCCCTTGAACACCTTGCCGGGGTCCTGGCACTGGCCGGTGGAGCCCATGTGGCGCTGCGTCTTGGAGTTACCGTGCGAGGCCGGCTGGCCGGCGAAGTTGTGCAGCTTCATGACGCCCTGGAAGCCCTTGCCCTTGCTGGTGCCGCACACGTCCACGAACTGGCCGGCGTTGAAGTGCAGCGCCGAGAGCGTCGTGCCCAGCGGCAGCACCGCGTCCTCGGACACGCGGAACTCCTGCAGCTGGCGCTTGGCCGGCACGCCGGCCTTGGCCAGGTGGCCCAGCACGGGCTTGGTCACGTTCTTGGGCTTGCGCAGCCCCACGCCGAGCTGCAGCGCGTTGAAGCCGTGGCGGTCCGCCGTCTTCACCTGCGTCACCTGGCACTCCTCCACCTGCAGCACCGTGCAGTTGTGGCGGTAGCCGAAGTGGTCCCACACGGGCATCATGCCGATCTTGACGGCCAGCAGCCCCGTGCGCTTCTTCTCGGGCGACCAGGCGGCGGCCTGCGCGGTGGTCGACGCGGCGGCTGCGGCCGTCGACGCCGTCGACAGCGCCGACGTCTGACGCAGCGCCTTGCCCACGAGCGCGCTCGATCCGCGCAACAAGCTCATCGTTCGTCTGATAGTGCGAGGAGGGGCGGTCCGCAGCCACAGATGAAACGGTACCTTGTTTCTGGTACATCCCCACATTTCCACCAATTAAAAGCCGAGGTACCAAAAGAGCGGCACACATTAGTGATCCCATCTCACTTCGCACCAGTCTATACTTGGACTTGGCTTCACAGTGTCCCGACGCGCAAAGCCCAAGAGGAGCGAGCGCCCCCAAGATCATCGGACTGCTCTGCGTCTGGTGTCCAACTCGCTCGTCTGGATGCTTCTTCCCCATTGGATGCTGGCGCTGGCGGCGCTGCTGCTGGGCGTGCGCTACTCGTATGCGGCGCTGCTGCTGCTGCGCGTCGGCTGGTGGATGGCCACGAGGCTGCTGCAGCTCTGCGTGCTGCTCGTGGGCAGCGGCAGCTTCTGGTGGGTGCTGCGCTCGTACCAACTGCAGAAGGAGCAGGAGCTGCTGGACCAGGCGCTGCTCAAGTTCAAGTACTACCACCGCTACCGCAGCCGCGTGGGCAGCGGCACCCACAGCGGCAATGCGGGGCCGCTCGGCGGTGGCCCCAAGAGCAGCGGCAGCGCTGGAGGAGCAGACCACGCGCTGTCTCCGCCGGCTTCGGGCGGCTACATGACGGACGCCGGCTTCCAGCTGCGGGTGCTCAAGAGACTGCCGATCGTCGCGCACTTGCGCACGTCCTGGAGTCTCCCGCCCGAGATCTGCGACGAGATCGCGGCGCTCGTGCAGCTCATCGTAAAGGACTACGTCACCTTCTGGTTCCAGGCCATTTCGCCCAATGAGGAGTTCCCGAACGACGTCAAGTTCCTGCTGGCCGACTTGTTGGGCGCTGTGGCGTCCCGAGTGCTGGAGATCGACCCGTCGCAGGCCCTTACGATGGTGGCCAAGAGCTTGGAGCTGCTGAGACTGCACTTGGGGTGGTTTCGAGAGGCCTACGCGCAGCTGGCGGACGAGTATCCGAGCGTTTTCGAGGGCGATGACAATGAAGCGAATCTACTGAAGAGACAGGAATACGTCACTGCGTTTGTGCAGAGATCGCCGTTCGTTCATCCTGGCTGCGTGGCGACTGGCGCTCCGTCCTCACCACAGGCAACAGTTACTTCACCGACGTCTTCGGGTGGCAGCACCGGTAAAAAGAGTGCAGGCGAGAACGCGGAGGCGGCATATCTCCGCCATGTAGCGACGCAGCTGCTGACTCAGTTGCGGCCTCAGCTCGGCCAGCAGCACGACACGAACGTGTTCGTGTCCATCGCCATGAATTTACTGCGTGAAGTAGTGGCGTTCAAGGTCCTCAAGCCCCTGTCAGAATACTCACAGCCACGCTACGCGAATGAGGTGGTATTGGCATGTCTTCAAGCGATTGTCGACGATAAAGAAGACGCAGGACCCATGTCGCCAACGATGTCGGGATCAGGGAACGGAGTTACGATTATGCCGAGCTTGTCGCTGAACAAACTGCGATCGACTTCCAGCTTCTTGTACAAAGCAAGCAGACGTAGCGGCGAACAGGCTGAAGCAGCGTTCCAAGCTGTTATTGAGGCTGTAGCGAGCGGTGTATCTTCAGCTGCAGCGGGCGCAGCCGAAATGGTATTTGAAGGAGACGACTGGGCCGACTCAAGCAATCCATTTGCGTTTGGTAGTGCTGTGTTCGCAGCCAGCTCGGGCGGATCTACTGGCGAAAAGAAAGCAATGCCGTCAATTTTTGCAATGGACGACCGCCTTAACGTGGCCAAGGCGGCAAAAATGATGAACCCGCGAGGATTCATTCCTGGCGGGCTGCTGTCGCACAAGATGACTGGTGAAAACAGCCGAATCAGCGCACACATGGATGATCTGAAGAACGCCAAGGCCAACATCGGCACCAGCTTGAACACGTCTATAGGTAAAGTGAAGCGGCGGTTCCGCATGGAGCCCATGTCAGCGCCTCCTCTCAGTGCGGGGGCAGCAGCGCGAATGATTCGGAAGCCGGGACAGCTATTGCAAAAGGCCTGGAAGCGGGGTGAGTCTGGTGTCAGTTCTCCAACTTCTTCGTTTGATGACGGCGCAGCCACGCCTACGGGTGATAACCGAGGCCGCAGTAATGCACATACGATGGGCTCGTTGAATCCGCTATTAAGCCCCATGAGCGATGAAGATGAAGAAATAACCCCAAGGACGGCAAGTGGATCTATAAAGATGGCAGTGGTGCGGGATCGCGTTGTTGTGCACTTGGAGAAGGCAGTGGCGAATTACATGAAATTGTATGACGAGTGCCCTGAGATGCGGAATTCAGCGCGGTCTCGAGAGCTGTACGAGCTTCTTTCAGCGATGGAAGATGTATTCATGCTGGGCTTTCGCAACCCTGATTCGAAGACGCCAATCTTAGAAGAAGACATTGAACTCGCAGAGCCATTAACTCCTCCGTTATCCCCAATTGCTAAGCGGCGCTCTTCTGTACCGATGCCAAAACTTGATTTGGATTCCCCACATCGTGACAGCATGGGTACGGACGGAGGGAGCGACTCGGATGGAGATTGTGATGACAACCAATATTACTGGGAATATCTTTCGCGAGACAGACCTGGAGCGGAACGGTATAACGGTCACTGGAGGTTTGTTGCGTCTCAGTGTCCCCATTGCAGTCCGAGTGAATCACTTGTTTCGACGCGGGGGGTTCAGTGGATAGTGGTGGCTCTTGAGAAAGGATTATTATCGGGCTTCTGTACTGAGCTGTATGCGCACAGCGACATCACGGAATTATTCTACGAGAACTTTTGTCTTTTGAACGACAGCACCCTCATGGAATCCGTTCTGGTGACTCTGTCGCAGCTTGATAAAGTCAAGATTTGTCTTGACGTCCCTACTCTCCTCGGTAGACAGAGCGATATCGACCAGGAGTTTGGAGTATCTCCTTCAAATCAGTGGCGAGCTCGAGGCGTGACGTCTCCAAGTGCACCAGTCCGAGTGCTGGAACGGGTATGGGAGATCGAGCGCTATGTCCCCACAAAAGGATGGGTGAAGACTACTGACAAGCGATGGCAGGAGCTCCCGTCGTCCGAGTGGATTTGGGAAGACGATTGGACACTAGAAAATGCTGGTAATGATGCAGGAGAGTCGTCCGACAGTGAAACACTAAACTCAGCGTGGGAATACGCCAAAACCTTTGAGGATACCTTCCACGGCAAGGAGAAGAAATTTGATTCAGTCAGGCGGCGGCGATGGGTCCGTCGACGATGTCAGCTCCCTCCGGTCTTGGCGCTTCCGACTCCGCCTGTATCTCCTAATGCGTTTGGTTTATCATCTCCGTTGGCATCGTCAACTGTTCCCAGTGGATTGGGCAGAGCAAGAAAGTTGAAGCAGCGATTTAACGCGTTGAAACGGGACAAGACTAACGAAAAGGGAACAACGACAAAGTCGCTGTTGAGAAGAAGATCGAAAAGCTTCGACAAAGGGATGCCCGGCAGCCCGATCAGGGACTCAACACTTGGGATGCTCGAGTCTGACGATTTACAGCACATGTCTAGAACCGCTTCGGCTCTCATGAAGGCTCGTGCATCCATTCCGTCGCTGCGGCGTGGAATTTCCAACAAGAGTGCGAAGTCCACTGCGACGGATTCTGGTCTGTCAACGAAAACTTCTGTGGACGATGATTCGGCGGCCTTGTATGAAAATGATGACGAGGATGAAGAAAATCTGTGCTTCCGCTGCTTGAAAACGCTTCCAGTGTCCAAGTCAGGAGTGGGAACTTGTCATAGCTGCCATCAGCGTGTGTGCGCTTCGTGCTTGGATTTCTACGCGTTTATGGTGTATCCTCCTCCTCTCGAAACCTTCAAGAAAGCGCGTGTGTGCGGAAATTGCTATGACCGCCTCGTAAAGAAGTACAAGCTGCGTATTGATGCCCATGTTGGCAAATATTTGCTCAAGGAACGCGAACGGGACATGGCTGAATTATTCAGCTCGAGCTCGTCTACCAGCTCGGCTACTGGCATTGGTGCCAACGGTAGCCCCAACCATGTGCCTTCACCTACGAGTAACGGCAGTGATCTTGCATCTCCAGGGCAGCCGTCGAGCCCCTTAAGTCCCACCATTAGCCGCGCTGGAAGCACCAAGTTTGAAGTCACGGTCAAAGTGAAGGACGACAGCGCGTATGCTTGGAGTGTTATCAAGACCTTCCACGACTTTGAAGTGCTGGAGAAGCAGTTGGCGGATAAGCTGAAGAAGCAAGAGAAGAAGTGTGGGGTCGGGTGCCAGGCGTGTCATTTGCGTGGTGTTGACTACATGGAGACGAGCTCCATCAAACCATCACTGAAGACGGTGGCGGCGGCTACGTTAACGTACGAGAGGCGGCTGTACGTCCTGGAGCAGTTCTTGCAGCAGTTGCTGGCGTGCGATACGCTGTGCCAGAGCTCAGTGGTGCAGAAGTTCCTCCTGCTTTCGAACGCTTACGGCGCGTCGCTCACCACAGGCAGCACGTCGTCCGGATGGGAAGGGGGCGATAACCCGACCTCACCATCTGCAGCGAATTCCGCTGGGGGTGTGCTGGGCAACGGTGCTGGAGGCGGTGCTGGAGTGAATGGCGCTGGCGGGATGCTGGTGGAGAACGGCAAGTGGAAGAAGGGCCGCTGGATCGCGCCGGACGTCAACTCGAAGGAGACCAAGATGCGCGTCCTGCAGAAGATCGAGGTGAGCCTGTTCGCGGTGCTAGGCGAGGTGTTCGAGTTCGACGGCATCGGGATGGTGCGTCGTCAGATTTTCTCCATGACGCGGTCTTTCATCAAGGCGTTCCTGGGCGCCTCGCACTTCCGCATACTGGAGCGGCAGTTCCTTTCCTTCACGGACCCAAAGAAGCTCTCGGGCTGGATCGGCGACCTGCGGTTGTACATTTTCCCTGACCCGAGCGAGAGCAACGTGCCGCCGCCTCCTGCGCCTGACATGCAAGTGCTTCGCAACGAGTGTCTCGCGGCCATCGCTGCGAGCTTCCCGTCCAAGGCGGTCTCGCTCTTCGGCGACACGGCCTGCACGAACGCAGCGCTCAAGCTGCACGAGTTCCTGCAGCACGAGGTGTTCGTCAAGAACCTGCTGTTCAGCATCGCGGACGAGCTCCTCCTGCACCTGTTCCCGGAGTCCACCACGTTCAAGGGCAAGAAGGCGCCAGGAGGGACTTCGGCAGCCCCGACCACCGCGTCTCCCTCTGCAGTTGAGGTAGCCACCACCATCGCGCTGGAGGCCGTCGCTGCGTCGATAGACGATGACGCAGCAGCAGGCTTGATCACGCCGCCTCTGTCCCCAGTCCCAGCAGCTGCAGCTCCAGCCCCAGCAGCAGCAGAGAAGAAGCCCAAGGTCGTCATCTAGAAGAGTAAGTTGGAATTCACATATAAGGAATAAAACGAGGCTAACCCTACGAGGAGTGCGAGACGACCGCCGCGGCCGTGGGGCGCTTGCGTCTGGTGCCGCCCTCCTCCTGCTCCTTGATGGATTTCTCTAGCGCCGCCAGCTTCTGCGCCACGCGGCTCTTCTTCTTGGTGCGCGCGTGCTGGTTGATCTCCTTGAGCCGCTCCTTGCCGTGCGACTTGATGTCGCTCAGCGCCAGCGACGTGCCCGACTGCAGCACGCGGCTGGCCATGATGTTCTCGAGGTTCTGGTTGATGAAGCCCGTCACGGCCTTGCTGCCGTGGTTCTTCATGCCGCTGCAGCCGCGTCGGATCTCCGTCGTCGGGTCTGGGAGCAAGCAACGAGGCGTCAGTCAGTCAGTCGGTCAGTCAGTCAGTCAAAGCAGTAGGTCTGCAAGATTAAGGTGGACGCACTCCCTTTCTTGGTGAACTTGGCGGCCGACTTCTTGTGCGAGTAGCTCACGACCTTCTTGGACGGCTTGGAGCCCGAGTTCTTGACGCTCTTCTTGCCCTTCTTCAGGTACCCGCTGCCCTGCGCCATAGTTCCCTGCCTGTGTCTGTGCTGTCTGTGTCTATTCTATTGCTCGCTGCGACCGTTTGAGTGCCAATCGACGGCCAGTCACATTTCACACTGTGCGTCATGACTGCGTTTCAGTATACTTCATACTCCTTACTGAAAGCTAGTCTAAACTGAACTCGGGCACTTCTCAGGACAGCGCTCGTTGAAGTGCAAAGACAGAGGTCCCAGTCAAATGTTGCCGTTGGTATTGAAGCTGTAGCGTTAATTAACTACCTCGCGGTCACTCGGTGTCTGTTTCCCCCTCGTACATCGCGCGCGAGCGCTTGTTCGAGCGGCGCTGGCGCTCGTCGGTGAGGCCCCGGAGCTGGCCGCTCAGCTCAGTGTAGACGAGCGCTCGAGCCCACATGAGATGGACCTGCGTGGCGAGGCGGATGGTCAGACCGTCGATGAAGCGCTGGTTCCGCGCATACTCCGCTTCAACGGAGCGATGCGACTGCTCCAGCTCCTCCAGCGCTTGCTCCGCCTCGCCCAGAAACTGCAGCTGCTGCTCGCGCGCGAAGTTCGCCGGCGCTGCGGTGCTGGCCGGTTCGGTGGACAGAATGGTACGGACGTGAGCCGTCACACGACGCAGGTGGCCGATGCGCATGGCCAGGAATTGTGTCATGTTGCCCCCCACGTTCATGGCTGCGTATCTCGTTCTACTGAACTCGTGCAGTGGCGAGCCGATTCACGCTTGGATCTATGGGCAACGCTGGCGATTGGGACTGGGTCGGCTCAAAAGGCAAACTTGGTGCTTTCCTTTTTGGCGCAAGCTTGCCGCTCTGGCGACGCTACTGAAGTCTCGATTGTGCAACATGGCTACTTTTCTCGCTGTTCATTGCTATACAGTAACTGACTGACCTTGCTTGCCGGCGTTGCGGGCTTGCTTTCACGGAATTGCACCGTCACACCGACACAACGCCCTGAAGCGTTGATCAATGCAAGTCCTCGGCGCCTTGTAGCACCATCCAGAGGGAGCAATGACTGGCTGTGTGGCGAAGACCGCAGCGGCACTACCGGACCGATAGTACCGGTAGGTCGTTCAAGGCGTGACATCCTTGGCCGAGCTGATCTGATCACTCCATCGGCAAGCTGATCCAACGAACAGCGCAAGAGCGTAATCTCGACGCGGTCCTAGAACTTCTAGGCTAGAAGCAGAACCAGAAGCAACAATGCAGCCTTTACTGTACATGTAGCACTGTGGCATTACATGCACATGTACTGCAATGAGCTCCGTCCTCTGCAGACAGCGGTCCAAGCGTAAGACCAAAAGGCGTTGGAATGGAAGTGCTGCGGGTCAACCAAGGGTATCAGAACTTCTGAGTCGAAGTAATGTGACACACTGCAGTGCAGAGAGCCCGTCGTTGCATTGCGGCCTCAACGCTTCTGTGCGCCGTCGCTTCATCGTCGGCGCTTGCACACATTTTAGCTTTGAGCTTTGCATCGGCGCTGCTGCAACATGGCGTGGCGCGGCCGATCCCCGCGCCCGAAGCCCGCCGCGCTCCATGCTTGTGTACGACTGTCGCTAGGCGCCACTGCCAAACAGCAACAACCACGGAGAAAGCGGGCCGGGAAATACCTAGGTGTAGACGCACTTAATTGAGTGTCCATAACATGACAGCGGCGGTGCCTTCTTCTGATGCCGATCACAATGCGTGGCTGGCAGCGTGACGCGTCCGTCCGTCCACCCGAACTGGTCGCCACGCAGGACGCGAAATAGATCTTTGATAGCTGCATGGCCTGCAGGCGTTGAAGGAAAGCTGCAGCGTTGGCGTCGCCCCCCATGGTGCAGGCCACCCGTCGGGGGTGTCGCCGCGCTCTAGATCGTTGCTAGCCACACGAGGCGCTGTTCGCGGTCAAGCAGCCACCCCAAGTGGCAAGCTGTCACCGACTAACGTTGGCAATTAATTAATTTCAGCGCGTCGAGCTGCAGCGACTAAAAGCAGGCTGTCCACGGCATCCGTTCCGCCCCCACCACATCCTGGCGACATATACCAGCGGCGCCAGCGCGGCCATCATGGCCGCGTTCGCCGGCGACATACTGCAACTTTATCCTGCCAGGACTGCCAACCAGGTTGGCAGTCGAACAGCGGGGCCCATGTGCGTCAAGCGCGCGGCAGTAATGGCCACGGCGCCACAGAGGTTGCACCCACTGCCTGGCACCTCAACTGGCTGACCATAGACGTGGGAGGAAGCTGCTGCTTGGGCGACGAATATGGCCGATCATCTACCGGTAACGTTATTGTATCGGCATGGTGCGAGTCCGAGTCGGACGACGGCTTCGGCGTGGATTGCCTGCCACCGTCGCCCGTGTTTCCCCCACAGCAAGACCTTGTTGAGCGGGCGTGACCATCGGCAGCACGTGCGTTGCATTGCATTGCCCCTGTCAGCGCATCGAGTGCCATCAAGCTGGCAGAGGGCGCGTTGTTGGGTTGCGCCGGGAAGCGGGTGGCACTCCATGTCGGCAAGACGCCCGAAGATACTTTTGTCCGCCTCTGGCAGCAACGTGAGACTTTGGAACTGAGACCGAAACTTTGGCAATGCCGAATGCTTCGCTCAGTGCTGGCAACGAACGTTTAGAACGTTCGTTTCCCAAGGAACGTTAAAACGCCTCAACAAACGTAAAAACGTGTTCTGGTCATCAACGAACGTTCGTTCGTACCAACAACAGTACTCTAGCCACCCAAATAATACCCCTTACTGCTTTGGACTCTCCAGGGTGACGGCAACAACGCGAGATGGCCTGCATCCTCTAAGGTCTACATACATGCTTGGGTGTTGCGTATGTAGAGGTCAAGCGCTCACAGTTAAGGACAAAAGAGCTGTTCCCACTGTACCAGTTGTACCAACTAAATCCTTCGAAATCTTTCTACTGCGAGGGCAAGTGACTTGTCAAGTCCCCCTCAGAGCTCATTCTCCTTTTCTACTACCAAGCTGGGCCGTCAACCTTCTCCATGTACGTGTACTTTGGTAGGTGTTTGCTCATCCATAAGCTGACTTGTTTTGTATGTCCTGTATGCGTAGAGCAAGACCAATGGGTCACCCTCCATGTGCAGCTCGCGCACATTTTGTAAAGCAGACCCAGAAAGCGAACAGAGCTCACTATTTCACCCAGTGCAAGCGATGTCTAACACAACATCTTCTACGAAAGAAGGCACAAAGGCTTGCAAACCCAGGAGTCCCCCAGCCCAACTTGTCGTCGCCGAAACGGATTATTGGGAGACGGGAGAGTTTCGAGAGTCATCTCAGGAACGTACACAACATTACGGATTTTGAAAGTGCCCCTGTTCCTCCAACACCACGTGAAGGAGGACCCTTCGAGGCGATACGTGTGGCTTCTCCGCATCTTGGCAGCTCTTCACAGGTCGAACATCAGCTGCAACCTCCTCAACCAATCTACCCAATTCCAAGCTTCACTGACCAGCCAACGCACGTTCCCCCCGGTTTCTATGAACGTATCGAGTGGCGATACAAATGGGGTGCCCAACCACACCTATTCACCAGGGCAGTGGCTGCACATGTTTGAGCGATTTTTGCTGGAGTTCCAAGTGGCTTTAGCGCTGCCGGATTCTTTCGTTGAACATCCAGTAACCAAGCGACTTTTTTGCTTTCTGAACCCGGGCTGTTTGGCGTTTATTCCATCGCGCTGTGTTATGGGTGAACGCATTTTGAACTCGTATGCCCATGAAGTTTTGGAGCTTAGCAGCTGCAAGCTTCGCACAAAGCAGGATGATACTAGTGGGCGTGTGAATTTTCTGAGTGATGTGTGGCAAAATATTTCGAAAATGCACTTGCTGAACGTCCAGCTCAGTCTGTTTGGCGTTTGTTTTGTCGCGGGTTTGCACGAAGTTGGTTCCTATCATCATGGCATTGCTATTGCTAGACAACTGGAGGAGCTGATGGTCGCTGCATTTGAGCAAGGGTGGAACATTGGATCGGTGATAACCGACAATGCCGGCCAATGCGAGCGTGCTCGACGCATCTTAGCTGTTCGCTGGCCCCGTCTCCACTTTGGCAAGTGTTTCGCACACGATATCAATAACCTGGTGAAAGCGATGCTGCAACGCACGAGCTTCCGCTCAACCACTGACCAAGCGTATAAAGCTGTTAATGCACTGAATGCATCGTCGTCCAAGTGGCTCAGGCGTGCTAAGGATATTGTCATGGCGACATACGCCCTTCCAAAGCCTCTCGCGTTTCTTACTCTGTGTTATACAAGGTGGAATTCAATGCAAGCTTGCTTCGCATCGCTACTTCGTGTCAAAACTGCCCTGAAGCAATTTGCCACCAGATACCAGAACGACGATGAACTACCTGATGATTTACACGTTTTTCGTGATGATGGGTTTTGGAACACTTTGACGGAAGCTGAACGAGCAATTCGACCGCTTTGTAACGCATCGTTTATCCTGCAACGTAATGAGAACACGTTGGCCGATGTTGTTCTGTGCTTTCGTGGTATTTTGGATGGCTTTATCGCTGGGTCGTATGCTGGAAATTTGATACCGCTTGTAGAAGCACGATGGGCCGACTGTGAGCAGCCTTTGTTTATATTGGCGCTGTGCTTGCACCCTCGGTACCGTGATGTGGCGAGGTCGCTCCCCGATGAAGGTATTTCTTCAATTAACTCAGTCTGCAACTTTGCTGTCTTTTACTTTGAACGATTTTTCAGACGAGACTCTGGATATCTACGCCACCACGTTGGACGTTGGTGTCAAGATTCGTTGTATGTTGGTGATCAAGACTCGATGAAAGTGAGCCAGTTTCCTACAGCTGCAGACTTTTGGAATCACGCCAAGCTCAAGTCTCCGGGTTCTAACCTACCGGATCTTGCGCTTGCAATTCTATCCATTGCTGCTAATACTGCAACCTGCGAACGATATTTTAGCGTGCTTGGACGGATTCACACACGACTCGAAACTGCCTAAAACCTGACAAGGTGAATAAGGCTGCAGCCGTTAGTCAAGCTATCCGGGAACGTGACCACAGAGAAGCCGAAGCAAGTACATCTACTCAGCAAAATGATGATGACGAAGAAGCTGGTCAAGAAGAATGTGGGGGCAAGACTGGTCGTATTATCAGTCCGGTAGAGCGCCAATTTCAAGACGATGAGTGGAATGCCAACCTGACAAATACTCGGGCACCCGGCTCGCATCTCGCATTTGCATTTGGGCGTCCGCCACCGTCCCAGCACGCCACTCCACGCTGTTCCCAGCCCGTTTCAGATCTCGTATCTTCAACTCCAAGGCATGCTCAGCCCGGTTCAGGGTCCATACCTTCCGCTTCAAGCCGTCCTCACTCTCGAAACTCATCTGGCATTGCTAGACGCTCCCCTCTCGTTCCCTGGACATCACGTCACCGCCGGGAATTAAACTTTGCAAGCAGCAGTATGGACACTAACCCAGGCTCAATTACTATTGAGTCAGAGGATGCCGTTGCACGTGTGAATCCGCAAGCTGAAGAGCATGATGTGCAAGATAACCCTTCGCTAGAAGCACCCAGCACGATGACAAGCGATATTCTTACGGACTGAATGGGCGCTTTTGCTCACCTTCCGTCTCCCTCTGCACCAGAGCCCGTACCGGAACCTGCATCAGCCAACGACGACGCCGATGTCGGCATGGAAGAAGTTGACAGTGGGGCTACTGAAGACGACCGCCACCTACGTGCTGTTCCCATTCCCGATTTTAACGATACCACATTTCCCCAAGAACCGCGAAAACCAACGGGGACGCGAGGGCTGACAACACCACTTGTGGCGTTGTTTTCCCAGCCGACTACCTTGTAGTGAAGCGTCCGGTGGCACCAAACGCCTTGATCAATACTTGGTAATCTTGAGCGAGACATTCTACAACAACAGGCTTTCGACCTCGAACTTCGACTCGAAGCGCGTGCTTCCGTCTTCAGCAAAATGTGGCAATGATCTGCACCACCTGCGTAATGCAAGTAGCCATGCCATCATTAAGATTTCAACACAGCAAATGTATATGAAAATGCAACTTCATTGACAAAAAACATTTTACTTGCATGATCTTCATTTCGGCGTTACTTGTCTGCATTTGCTGCTCCAATTGTGGGGTTTATGGGTTTAAGAGGCAGGTTGACGCCAAGCAGTCAGTGAATCACGAGCTCAGCTGCGAAGCCGTTAACCTAGATAGATGCGCGTACTCGTCAACGCCTGGGTTGCTTGAAGTCAGGGTCTCCCAGCACACGATGTACATGTGACCACAGCACGCGCTCTTCATAGCGTTCTCGAGCTGTCAGTTGGCCTCGTCGCTTTAAGCGTTTATCTTAATCGAGTTGCCGGCTGGTAGCTCGAGGTAGCTCGGGTAGGTGCTCAGCAGCTTGAAAGTCCGAACTGGATCACCGACAGTGGCCGTCCTTGCTGCCCGCAGCGAGCACCGACCCGTAATGTGTCGTGTTGGGTTGGGCCGTGGCAGATTCGTTGTTTGTGCAGCAACCCCAAGTACCTCTAAAGAGCAGGCATAGCGGTACGTTGGATGGAACTGGAAATGTCGTCGACAATACACCAACCAAAGCTCACGTGTTGCGGCCACTAGATGCGTTGCTGCTTGTACATCCAATCAGCGCCTCGAGGAACCTGTCGTAAACCCGGTGAGATCGTTCTTCCACAGGATGCCAAGTACACATGGGACCGTGAGAGTTGTGCTGGTCACCCGCAGCATATTCTGTGTTGTCGTCGCTGCTGCTGCTGACATACCGCGACCGTGACGCCGCTTGAACACCCCTGTGGTCACAGCACTCGACGTCACACACGGCTTAATAGCCCAGACGGCACTGGAACAGCGTAGTCGAAGGTGTAGCGCTTGGAGGTGCCACACAGCTCGAGCCACCGCGACACGTTGTAGAGGTTGAACACTGCTCAGCACAGGGCAAAATTACAGCAATCCCCCGAATAGTGGCGTGCTCAGGTCCATGTAACGCATAGCAAAACCAAGTCACACCTCTTACTAGTAATTACGTCAAATAACAGTAAAAACGGTAAAAACGTTCAAGTAAAAACGGAAAACACACACCAACGTTGCAAACGTTCGTGTTTCAAACGTTTATCCCAGCATTCCGCCAACATATCCCATGTCGGTACCGTAGTGCGAGCACGGCGAGCGAATCTCGCCTATTGTCGTCAGCTGCAGGATGCACCAGGAGCGCCTTTGAGTCGCACACGAAGTGGAAATGCCGTGGAGTCCAACCTCTTCGGATTGCACTTCCCAATCTGCGGCCGAGCCCGCAGACCAGAGTCCGGACAGAGACGAAGACCTCCGAGAGCCAGTAAAACTTGCCCCCTTGCCTTGGGTGGGAAGTCCCTCATACTGAGGCCAAGGTAAAAAGGGGGGAGGCCTTCTCTCCACTGCGTGCGCCGCGGGGGCAGCGCAGTGGGCAACCCGAGAGGTGAAGCCTACCGTAAAGTTACGACCCGAGGGGAGGGGGCGTCGGCCGCCGGAGCGTGTCGACCCCCTGAACCATTGCGAATTAATTCCTGCTCTTCTTCGTCCAAGTCCAAGACGCCACCCCGTTCGCTGCGCCCAAGCCCAGTTCCATGGTAGTGAACTCCTCCGAGACCGTGATGCCCCGTTGAGATCCAGTACCGGACCGTATTTGTAGGAGCAAGCACGTCCAGACACCTCTCCGTCCAGTGATGACAAGGTTCCGCAAGCGCACGTTTTCTTCAAGACCGGCAAGGAGAGCAAGAATTTCCGTCCCATAAGGAGATGTCAGGATCAGTGTCAAGGCGCAAGCTAGATGGCGTAAACGCTCCGGTTGAGATCCGGTCGCCCGTGCCCGCCCAATGTCCCCTGTCCCAGTGCGATGCAGTGCCCCAACCAATGAGCTACCATCCGGATCGACCGTGCACGTATAACTAACCCCGGACTTGGTCAACGAGTCCACGGGACCTCTTTGGAGTGCCCCCCCGTGACGTCTGAAGTCCCAAGCCAGCAGAATGAGACAGCGAGGAGGATGCAAGCGAAGTCATGGTAGATGACAAGAATCTCTCAGCTTTCAAGCAACTAAGTTATTTGCTCGAGTAGGTAACTAGTTAAATTGAACCAGCTGACTCTCTCTCTCTCTCTCAACCTCTTCGGATTGGCATTCGCGGTTCGACCTCCGTCTCAGCTATGGAGGCGAGCAGGGTTGCGCTTGCCCGTCGTGGCGTGCACGCGGTCAGCCATCTGTCGCCGCAGTCGTTGCGCCGCAGAATCCAGCCGGACCTTGCGAACTGGCTCGCCCTGTGCGAGTGATGTGCATGGGCCTCGCCCATCGGCGGGAGTCAATCAATCCCCAATTTTTGATTTCTCGCGTTCACTTGTTGTTCGAGCTCGCAGATTACACAGCCCCCTACTAAAGCCTAAGAAAGTCAGACAGACATGCAGGTCTTCTCGACGCTGGCCCTCGTGGCCGCCATGGCCGTGGCCGCGCGCGCGCAGTCGTCGGACTCGAGCGCCGGCACCGTGTCGGCCTCGTCGGGCGCCACCACGTCCTCCGCCTCGTCGTCCACGACGACCACCAAGAAGCCGACGACGACAACCACGACGACGTCGAGCGGCTCGGCCGCCAACGACTTCATGAGCTCGCTGTCCGCCGGCTCGAGCTCCGGCGCCGCCGAGGCCAAGTCGGACTCGTACCACATGCAGCCCGTGCACGTGGTGCAGGCGCGCGTGCAGAGCGACATGCCCGTGTGGAACGAGGAGCTGCAGCGCTTCGTGTCGGCGTACTACGACGACGCCACGGACGCGTACGTGGGGCTCATGGACACGGTGAACACGGCATCCCTGGAGGGCGCGCTCATGTACGTGCAGGCCGAGGGCATCAACTACGACACGCGCTCGGAGGAGGAGCGCTGCACGCGCAAGAACGACATGACGTACGTCGTGTTCTACGAGTACGCGATCGCGCAGACGAACGAGACGCTGGCGCTGTACGAGGACGTGGCCAGCCAGAACGAGTACGGCACGATGCTGGCCATGGACTCGGGCCGCTGCACGCCCAGCTCCACGACGTCCTCGGGCGGCGAAGTCTTCCCGACGGCCTGCTACTACTTCAACGGCGACGAGGGCGAGCCCGACGTCGGCCCGTTCGTGGGCGGCACCACCAAGGAGACGGACCCGCGCGCGCCCTACCCGAACAACGTGTGGTACTCGTTCCCCAACACGTGTCCGCTGCAGGAGTGGAGCGCCAAGACGAGCGAGTGCCGCGCCAGCACGCGCCAGGGCCTGTGCGACGTGGGCGTCATGCCCGACGGCGTGAGCTGCACGTTCGCGTACCGCGTGCTGGGCTTCATCCCGATCGACGACCTCGTGGGCATCACGGCCATGGTGAGCAACACGACGGGCGAGACGTACGCCAACTTCTCGGAGTTCTGCCAGGACGGCGGCGTCGAGTTCGAGGCCACGACCGACGGCGAGTGGATCGACGGCATCCCGTTCTGGGAGAACCCGCAGGACGAAGACGCCAACTCGGAGCGCGCCACGAAGCTCGTGGAGGCCTACTACAACCTCACGAACGGCCTCATCGAGACGTCGGTGCTCGACTCGGACCTCATCGCGCACATGCTGCCGCTGCCCACGCCCGATGAGCTGGCGGCCGAGAACCCGGCCTGCTACCTCAACGTGAAGAAGTGCAACTCGGACACGGGCTGCAAGCGCGAGCTCTACGGCTCCACGTGCACGGTCTGCAACTCGACGTCGGACGAGTGCAAGACCCCGCCCAGCGACTGGTCCTTCCCCTCGCTCGAGAAGGCGGTGGGCGAGAACGGCGGCACGGGCGACGCGTCGGCCGACAGCTCGTCCACCAAGGACTCGACCTCGTCGGGCGACTCGAGCTCGAGCGGCGCGGCCGTGAACGGCGTGTCGGCTGTGCTCGTGTCGACGCTGCTGGCCCTGGCCACGGCCCTCCTCTTCTAGACCAAGTGAGTGCCTTTGCCGAAGCTGCTGCAGATCAACCGAGTTAGACGGCCAGAGAGAGGAATGAAGCGCTTTTTGGTTGTGTTGGTTGGTAGCTTTACCCTAAGCTTATAGTTTTGAATCGATGGTTAAACTGAACCAACTAGTCGTCCTCGGTGGACACTTTGGCTGGCGTTCGAGTCATGACCCAGGCGCTGACGCTGTTGCTGCGCTCGTGCGGGAATTCGTCCAAAATGGCTTCGAAGCGCGCGCTTGTGAGCACGAACAGACTCGTCACGCATAGCGCCATGCACGTGGCATTGCGCGGCGTGCCGAACAGCAGCGAGCGCTCGCCGAAGTAGTCGAACGGGCCTTTGTAGATCTTCTCCTCGCGCTCCGTCTGGTTGTTGATGTCGGACACGGTCCCCGTGGGGGACATGAGCGCCACCAAACTCTTCTGTCGCGGCTTGGGCTGTCGGGGATCGGGACTCACTTTCCTCGACTTGCGCATGCGCAGCGACGCTCTCACACTCACTTTGACCCACTCGTTCACGGAGATCACGGACGAGTTGTTGTCCTCGTTACCGGAGCCTTCATCTTGGTCTTCGTCTTCTGCTCCAGCGGTGCCGTCACCGTCGCCGTCGGAATGCGCGTGACGCTTCCGCACCGCCGAGATGAGCACAATGCCGCTCTCAACAATGTACAAGCTTCGCTCCATGTCCCCGCGCTGGATGATGACGTCGTTGCGGACGAAGAACTCGTGCTGCAGAGCCGCAATGATCGCGCGCGCGAAGGTGGGGTCGCAACGCGTGAAGAGAGCCACGTTCTTGAGCAGACTGGCGTGCACATGCTGCGCCAAGTCCTGCCGCACGGAAGGCGGCAAACCTCGCAGTAGTTCTCGCTCACGCCGGCCACGACTCTCACGCCACGAAAGCGCGAAGTACACTTGCATCTGTCGCCACGTATCGCCGGGGAAGCGGTGGAAGCGCAGGAAGTGACCCACTTGAGCCACCTTCTCCTCGTACTCGGCACGCCGTCCCAGCTCCATGTCGAAATACTTGTAGAAGCCACCCGAGAGCATGCTGAAGATGCCCACCGAGATGAAGATCACCGCCATCGTCACTTGAGTCTCCTGGGCGTTCATGGGCAGAATGTCCCCGTAACAGACTGTGGTGATGGCTCCGATGCTGAAGTGGTACGTGCGCAGGTAGGACTGAGCAAGCGGCACCATTCGGATGTCTGCCAAGTTGCGAACCCCGTCCCCGAACGCCAACATGTCCGGAGTGGTGAGCCACGACTGCTCCCCGTCATCGTAAGCCAGGTATGACACGCCGTAGAACAGACACGAAAGCCAATGCGTTCCCAGCAGGAAGTCCACCGCGAGGCGGATGAGGTAGCAAATGCTCGGAGTCAATCGTCTCAGATGCCGGTCGTACAGCAGAAACCGCTGCAGTTGGTCACTTAGCGGCCGCAAGTGCACGATGCGCAGGAACCGGTTGATACGCAGCAAGACGAAGGTGTGCCAGTTGACCAGTCCCCCCGTTGGGCTGAACAGCAGAGGCCACTCGGACGTCGTGACAGGCGGAGGAGCGTGGCCAGCTTGCCTTAAACCCACCACCCCAGCGAACATGACGAGCTCCAGCGGCAGCATCGACACCACGTCCACCACGTACCAGCCATGCTGCCAATAGTGTCGCGCGATCCGTTCCGGGTCCGTCACAGCCTCCCCGCTGCTCGTTTGGTACACGAAGTAGTTGCGGTGCAGCACGAAATCAACGACACAGGCCGCGTCGGCGACCAGATACTCCCCTACAAACCACGTGATGATGAGGACTTGGTTGTCGGTCTCGTTGAGCACGCCGTCCAAGAACCCGATCTGCAGCGGGAGGAAGATCAAGTAGTAGAGCGTCACAGCCAGCATGAAGGAAGTCCACACGTCTCGGAAGCGGGCGTTCTGCTCGAACCTCGCGGCGCGTGTGCTCGGAGACGCCCAAATCGAGTACGGGGAACTCCGGAGTGCGAGTTGGCCTTCAGCCGCTTTCACGGTCGCAGCAAACGGAGTCACCTTGCCAGTGTTTTGCCACCGTCGCGACCACCACTGAGAGGCTTGTGCTGTGCGAGATCGAGACGCTACTGTCTGGGCCAGCATTGTAGGGTATGTGCGCGTCTTGGCATCAGTCGGCGGCGTCGTCATGCGCTGCTCCAGGACACGCACCTCCGAAGCCGACAGCGTGAACTTCGACCGTAGATCAATCGGGTCTGACTGGATCGAGTGCCGCCGCTTACTACCCAGTACCCGGTCTTTCTTCCCACCAGCCTCCAATTGAGCCGCTCGCACCTCGTCGTACGAGGGTGGTACGGTTATTGAAACTCGTCGTCGCGCCACCCTCCCAGTGGCCCCCTCCACCTCTCGAAGACTTCGTAAGTCGCCTTGGACGTGTCCCCAAGCCACGTGGAAAAGTTGAATGACACGCAGACGCTTCTCGTGTCGCTTCCAACGCAGCTCAGTACTCGCTGACAACCGGACAAGCGGCATGCAAGGAAGGAACTCCTCTGTCGGTACGAAGTTCGGAGGTAACGCTACGGGCGGTGTGCTGGATGACGGAATACCATCGAGAGTTTCACGAGTGCTTCTGCACGACTCAATGATGCTCTGATACGATTCCAGTATGTCGACCTTCTCGGAGGCGCCAGACATGTCCGATCCTGACACGCGCCTGCGAAACGATGTGACCGGTGCTCGAAATGCTGCTGGCAGTAATGAGCTCGCCCCGCTGCCACTGGCACGAGTAGCTAGAGCGTTTTTTGACGCGCGCCTGATAGATTCCCGGGGTTTAGACATCTTCAAGACCGGAAACATTCGTCGTAATACGGTGGATCGGCGCTTTGACCCCAGCGATGGCACCGGTGTATCGTTCTTGATGTAGAAGTTCTTGGCGATATTCAAGAAACCCCACGCCGTCTGTCGGTACGTGCGCGTAACTACGTCAAGTACAGTGTGCTCCACTTGCTCTCGAATGGCAGGCGGCCATAGGCGATCCCAGACGCGGCGGTGGAGCTGGAGAACTTGGCAGCTTCGAACTGCGCGTACTAGGAAGAGCCGCCTGGCACCAGGGAGGAAAAACGAGAACTCGCCGAAGAGAGCTCCATCCGTGAGCGCACCGAATACGATTCCCGTGCGGGGGGCAACACGCTCAGCACACCCGTGCTTCAGAATATACAGTCGGGTGCCCACACGGTTGGCCTCGCAGATAATGTCACCAGGCAGATAAATCTCGAGAACCAGTGCACGGGCCACAACCTCCAGCTGGGCGAGACTCAGCGCTGCGAACTCAGGAAGCGGCTGCAGGAGGGCGCTGTACATTTCGACTGCAACTAGAGCGCGCAGGACGCCAGGCAGATCTCGAAGCGTGGAGTGCAGATTGAGTTCCAACTGGCACTGAGCCTGGGCTGCAAGACCCTTCATGGCTCGTTGTCGTAGACGATTAGGCAGCGCTCGCTGTTTCGCGTACTGTTGGAAGTCCTCCACGCGGTCATTTCGGTGTTTTTGTGCCTTGTCGAGCGTGATCATGAGAGCATTGATGCGGCCGATCACCTGCCCGATGAACACCCATCCGAGCACACACGTGAAAAGCTCGTAGCAGGACTCCAGGAAGTTCCGCGCGAGAATGTCCCCGAAACAATCGACAGTAAACTACGCAAGTGAACAAACAGGGGGTGAAGTGGGTTAGATCGTTAGTCAGAACCGACAATGGTTAGAGAGGCCAGTCGGTACTTACGGAGGAGAGACACCAGTACATCGAGCGCATGTAGTGCACCATTGGGCTGTCTGGGTTCTGCCTTAACACCAGGTCCACCGAGATCCAGCTTGTCGTGGCCAGCCCCGTCTCGAGTTGTGTCCACCCTAAGAGGTAATACAAGCTAGCGATGTAGTGCGCTGTGGACACAAATATGAGGAAAAACTTGACCAGGTCGAAGACGCTCAAGAGCACGGCGTTGCCGCGCAAGAATCGCTCCTGGATTTCTGTGTGCACTTCCTGCAGCAACTCGCCGAGTTGTAGACAGCGCAGTAGACGTGGCAAACGGGCGGTGGCCATCACAAAGGTATCTCCATGGTAGTAGATTGGCAGCATGCCCAAGCAGTCCTGCCACAACAGTCCACTGGCACGGTATCGACTCTTGATCGCCTCGGGGTCTAGTACGACCTCGCCAAACTCAATGAACCCCAAGTGTCCGTACTTCAGACACACGTCAGCGAAGAGCAGCACGTCCAAGGTATAGTCGATTCCTGTGAGGATCCCCACGGTTGTAGCGTTCGGGTACGGGAGAAATGCCAGGCGGAATACGATCACGTAGAAGTTGTACACGAGGATGAAGCCAATTCCGCGATGCCACCAACGAGCAAATGACTTTGTGGGGTCCAATACGCGCGCCCCACGTTTCTCGAGCTTTGACTTGCTGCTGTCAACGTAAAGCGACGTGCAGGTTCCAAGCACTCGAAGGATTTTCTTGTTGCTTTCGCCCTGGAAGTTGGCGCGATGTGCCGCCACTAAACTCCGAGTCTTGTCACGCAGCGCAGCTTTACGCGCGCGAAGGCGAGCTACGTAGTGCGGGAAGCGAGCAGCCAAAGCCAGGAAGTCTCGACGCCTTACCACAGCCACCCGAGCGCTGGATACCACACGGATGCTCACCTCGTACACATTGGCAATGTCAGACAAACTCTCCTCTCCGAAGTAGTCGTGTTGTTTCAAGACAGAAATCGGGACAGGAGCTGCATCCGCCAATGTTGGGTCTCTCATCGCACCCATGACGAGCTTCAAACTGCCGTAGCGAAGCAGCTTCGGAAGGCGCTCGCTCGAAGTCTCCAAGAGGATGGGGTTCATCGTCTGATGCGAAGCTGTGACCGAAGAACGCGTCGACAATATTAACGAACGTGACGACGTGATGGACGACCGAGATTGCACAGAGTAGACTTCCTCCTCGATGGGCTGGAATCGCGAGCGGATGTATGGCATCAGCGCCGAGCCCTCCTTCAGTAGCCCGTTCTGTAATGTCGAGGCTGTGAAATTTCGAGCTACTCGAGCGCTGTCACGCGTCCGCTTCATTGCTGCAGTAGCTGCGTGATGAATCGTTTTTCTTGCCGTGCGCGTCGCTGAAAAAGGTTTAGTTGGGCCTGCACTTGGCTCCAGCGGCACAGGCGACAATAGGCACTCCACTTCACCACTGAGGATCACGAAGAATTCATTCGCCAAGTGACCCTCTTTGATCACCGTCACATTACGAAGGAAGTGCTCGCACGTGATAATCAACGCTAGCTGCTGCATGAAGAGAGCGGCGTCCCCGTTGCTGTTGGCAGCACGAAGCCCACAGTCATCAATGAAAAGCACACAGCGACGCAAGTCCGGCGCGTACAACTGCGATGATACAGCACGGCGCAATGAGCGCGGTAGATGCTCGAGGACTTCGAGGTCACCCACTGCACTGCCGTTGAGCTTCCACTTAGCCTCGTAGTAGCTCCGAACAGTGCGTTTTGTAGCGTCAGAAACCGAAGCCATGCTGGGGCTCATCAGTAGCACGTTGATGCTCTCAAGTCGGTCGTGGCGGATAGTGGTCAACACGTTAATCTGCGCCAAGACGCTCGATAGCGCACAACTTGTGATGTAGCAAATGTTGGCACTGAAGAAGATCCAAAGTGCGTCCACAATGCACTCGCGTGTGGAGAAGGCCACGATGTCACCGAACCCAACTGTAGAGAGCAGGACGATACTCCACAGCATTGAACGCAAGTACGGAGCGTCCATATCAAAGGTGCTACGGTCGTACATGTACCAAGTGCAATTGTCAAAACGACTGGCATCTTCCAGACAGGTTGAAAACGACAGCGACTGGGGCGCCACGCCTTTCACCGGCAATCCACCTTCGAACGACGTTCGGTCCGCTACTGCGAAGAAAATGCAAGCAGCAGCATGAGATGTGGCCGTGCAGAAAATCACCACGTCGGATAAAAGTCGAAACGCTGGCCCATAACCACGTTCGGTCAGAACCCCGCGGAGCTTCCCACGCAGCTTTCGTACTCGCAGTAGACGCAGCAGGCGAAGACACCGAAAAACGTGAACATTGCGTCTACTGAAGAGCTCTTTCGGCAAAATATCCCAGATCAACGCAGCAGGTGCTAGTGCAAAGAATTCCAACATGAGACTTTCGTGCTCCAGATAGAGCTGAAATATCTGGGAGCTTCGAGTGGCTAGCGCTGCACTCGGCGCGTCTAATGATGACCCAAGCGCTGCATCGTGCTCTCCTATCCGCGTTGAGGTCCCCAAAAAATCGTCGTTCGTTTCTGCTCCAGGGTATGGCCGAACAAAGTAGAAGACCCTCAGTATCAAGTCAACGTAGAAAAACATCTCCACAGAAAGAGACACGAGAAAACTGGTGATCTGAAAGCTTCTTGGGGTGGTACCGTCGCCTCCAGGTCCTGCAACACCGTTTAACAGCCCAAAGCCACGCTGGAAGGCAAGGTGATATGGTACCTCTCCGAGAAGGTAAAGCAAGAAGATGCATTCTGCAAGTGCCCAGCGCCTCCTAAACCGTGAAGTGGACATTCGCCATTGAGGCACTTTGGACATGATGAGTTGTACCACGCTCCCTGATAGGATTCGATCCGCGTTTGGAGCGGGGGTAGCGGCGGCAATAGCAGCTGCAGCACTGCGTAGCTTTCGGGCTTCGACAGCTTGTAGCAGCAAACTACCATGACCTAGGACCTTTGATTGTCTTGCTTGATCCTTCATCGACGTAACTGAATCCACACGCGTGTCATCGTCGGGGGTTAATGCGCTGTCGATATGACTCGCTAAGGTCTTGGTCCCTAGCTGCTGCAATAATAGCGAAGCATACACCAACTTGGAGAAATGCTTGGCCAGCGCAGCCTTGAAAGACTTTGACGGTAGATACCAAACTTCACAGAAAGTAGCAGCCTCCACGTGATGTCGAGCTAGATGTCGCTCAAACAGAGCATATTCGGCGTAGGCGTTCCCTGGCATTATTCGCCCAGCACATGCACCGCGTGTGTCGATCAACCTTACTTCACCGCACGCCACAATGAACATTTCGTCTGTTTCTCCACGTTGCAGCAAGGTTTGGCCTGGGGCATACACATCTCGCACCAAAGCCCCCATCACAGTACGCAGGAAGGCACCTTTTCGTCTGCGAAAAATGCTCAGCGGCGCTATTGCTTTATAACGCACATAGTGCGAGCACTGGGAGCGATAATGTGGCGGTAATGCCGCCACAATCAGCTCTTCTTCCACTCCGTTGCGAGTGCGCTGCATGTACTGGAAATACGTGTCAACAGATGCAACGAGTTGCGTCGGGGCCTTTCGAGCTTGCAGGAACTACAAATTCAAAACGGGAGTGAGAATTCAGACGCTGTACACATTGACATTCAGTCCAACATAGGCTTACATGAACCGCTTGGTCGAGGCGAGTGCTGATGTTGCTGGTCAAGTTTGCGTCCTTGTGAGTGAAGAAAAAGGTGTAGGCTGTCAGGATAGCCGTGACCCAGAGGCCAGCAAAAAACTGAACAACGATGCGGTACGTCGTTTCCACCAACGTGACAGGAATGAGATCGCCCTGACCCAGGGTCACTACGGTCTTGCAGGCCCAGTAAAGCGTACGCACATACTGCCGGAACCGTGAACCTTTTTCAAGACGATCGCGAAGTACCCAGCATCCTGATGAATTGGGTGTGCGTTCACACCTTGTAAATTCTAATCCACACTCCCAATGCGCTACCAGCATGTACCCGGACGCAGCAACATGGCAGAAATATACCCCATAGAAGAAGAGCACCATCACGTTGGCGACGGTCCCCGATGCCAATTTCTGAGGTATCCCACCTATCGCCGCTGCAAGTTGAGAGCCTATTCGATTGTGGGCCGTAAGAAGACGTAACACTCCGAAAACGTGGAGGATATTAGCGTGCTGGCCGCGTAAAGCAATGAGCGCCAAAAGTTCCCACGGAATGCAGTATGCCAGTAAGATTAGCCACGAAATCCAGCCATCAGGCAACGTCCTCTTGGCGCTACTGGTGGTGCTTCTGATGCTGCGCGTACTGGTAAACTTCCCTTGTTGCTCTTCATCATTCTCGTCTTCTTCTTCTTGAGGGGCCAACTCGGATTGACTCACTTTACGTTTCAGGATAAGGCGAACGCCAATGGACAAATGCGCGCGCGAGTTCCAAACGCGCAAAAAGCTTCCAGCCACGTCCATTGTGGTGAACATAACTAACTCTGGTTTCCACGCATCGTGCTGCGGGGCATTCTGCCATGGGTCGAAAAAGAACCCCAAGCGTAATGGCGCACTCAGCAAAACATACATCGAATCTGCGAAGCTCGCAGCGGCCAGGACGTTGGCAGGTGTGCACCACTTCTTTCGCGCGATGATCCAGCATTTGAATTGTTCAATCACAACAACTAGGGACCGTGGTCGATGTCTCCGCTTCGTGGTCACATTAGCCGCGCGAAGATCACTTGCTTCTGTCGGTTGTTTGGGCTGCACCTGTATCGCACGGGAGGTCCTTCTCGAGAAAGCCGGGAAGATGGAGGTTCGTCGTGGAACTGAGAGGTTGGAAAGCCCCGTTCGCTCGGCATCCCGCACGATTTTCTCTTCTAGAAGGTCATGCGCCGGGGTGTGCGGTAACACGATTCCAGCCACTGCGTGATCTCGAAACTCGGACAGTTGAGGCCACTCGTGCTTGACCATGGCAGCATCCACACGCCCGACACCCTGGCAATTGGTAAGATAACTGCCAAGGAAGACGATTGCTGACAGCTGCCGCCGACAACAAGAATCGCGTCCGCAGTCCGTTGGCGTCGGAGGGTATTCGGGGCTATATTCGCGCTCAGACGTCCAGGACATCCGTTTCGGTCTTGAAGAGGCAGCACTAGGCATTTTAGTCCACGGAACTCTTCTCACATCGCATCACTCTGATGATAATAAATATACGTCTCTTGCCTCGCAAAGCAATTGGTCTATCTCGTCTTAAGCCCTGGGGATATCCGGATAGCGTGTGTACAGCCCCGACAGTAGATTGACGGCGTCGTCGAAAGCTGTCTCCAAAATCGGCATTTCCCCAGCATCAGCAGCAGCATCAGAGGAACTGCAACGCTTGCAACATGGACACATCAGCCAGCACCTTCGTCGGAGCTGGTTCCATCCCAAACTCCATGTCTGCTTGCACTGAGCCACATCACGCAGATGAGTAGATAGATGCTCAGAAGAAAACAACCGCTGCAGTGATATCATCGATGACGTCTTCTTCCGCGTCCCATCGATCGCATGCCTCCTCTACCAGTGCTGTACACGCCTCCTGCGGCGACATCCCCTTCTCCACGATACACGCGGCCACAAAATCGATGCACTCATCCGTGCTCATGAACTCCCAAATGCCGTCGCTGGCGAGCACGGCGAACGCTGCCGGCCGCTCGCCGTCCTTCGAGTCGGCGTCGGTACTGCTGAACTGCAGGCGCTCGACGATCGTCACATCCGGCTCCGCCGTCACGCCCACAGTCTTGGCCACCGCGTCGCCGAAGGACCTCGACATGGCCAGCCCCGGCATGTCCACGTCCTGCAGCCACACGCGGTAGGACCCCCACTCGAACACGCGCCCGTTGCTGCGCTCTATCCGCGCGCACTCGTCCGGGTCGCTGGGCTTGTGGTCCTTCGTCTCGCAGTGCAGCACGTAGCGCCGCTCCCCGGCCTCGTACCTCGCGACGACAGCTCGACTGTCCCCCAGGTTGGCAATAAATACGTCCTTCCCCCGCACCAGCATCGCCACTGCCGTGGTGCCGCTCACGCTGATGTCGATTGCGCTGTCCGCCAGCTTGTCCTCCACCGTCCGCGCCGCCTGCTGGAACGTCTCCGACATGACGTCACGTGAGACGCTTGCCTTGCGCGTCAGGCCGTTGCTGGCCGACGCACGCGGGAGCAGCCCCGCGTACGCGTCGGCCACCGCTCGGTGGTACTGCTCGCGCACGAAGTGGCTCACGAACGCGCCCTGCGGCCCGTGGCCGTCGAAGACCGAGAAGAAGGTGGCGCTGCTGTCGCCCGCCACGGCGTCGCACACGCACAGAGCGTCCTGGTTCTCCTTGCGCCGCCGCAGCGGGTCGTTGCCCGCTCGAGAGCGCGCGCCCCAGCGCAGCCGCCCGTCGACGGAGCAGTAGCCGCCGTCGCGCACGCCCGTGAACTCGGGCAGCTCCACGCGATCCGCGTCCAGCGCGACGCCCGGGACGCCGCCCGCGTACACGAGCAGGTCGAGCGTCTCGGCGTCCTCCGGCTCCTGCGGCTGCTTCGAGGGCGGCGGCCCAGCGGCGGCCGGGTCCAGCACCAGCAGCGTCGTCTTGGCGCGAGACAGGCGGCGCGAGCGCGGCGGCGTCGGGTCCTCGCTCTCCTGCGCGCCGCCCCCGAGCATCAGCAGGTCTGCAGTCGACACACGAAAACACGTGAATCACTAGATAGAGAAGTGCAATGGTAGAGAAGAGGCACTCGCGCGCGCACCTTCCTCGAGGCAGACTTTGGTCAGGATGCAGCCCATTCGTCCACGGCCCTCGGCGACGCGCTTCAACTTGGGCGAGCAATAAGACGTGGCGACGGCTGTGGAATGTGGAGTGTGGAGCCTGAAACGACCCGAGCGCTCTATTGGGGGACGGTACTGAAACCTAGACTTGATGTCCGAAAGTTGAGATATGAAATGGTCTGCAGCTAGCGCTTGTGAACTCCACAAGCGCTAACAATGTGAACGCCTGCCTGGGGAATGGGGCTGTCCGACACAGGGCAAGTGCTGGACTGTGATATACTGGGTCTGTGGGTTTGAGGATTGCCTAACGCTGTTGTGAACGCAGAGGTCTGGTCGACGTATTGCGTACATTTATAGGTAGTTTTTCTGCTGCTTTGGCTATTGCTGCTGCTGGTGTTGCTGGATGATGGTAGACGACAAAGTTGCTGCTACGAGTGACTCGGTCACAGATCTGTGGCTGGGTGCACGGCGTTCCCGGCGCCAAAAACTTTTGAGTTTGTCACTAAATCGACAGGCGGGGTTGCCACCACCGGAGCAGGAGCTTCCATGCAACGAGGGGCAGTTCGCGCCGAATCGGTCACCAGGAAGTCGTAAACAATTGTGTGCGGACTTCATGTTCACAGCTCCAGACTCGTTGCCCACCGAACGCGAAGTAACTGAAGCTGCAACATGTCTGACACCAATTGCATGGTGTCGTCCCCCTAATACTCCGCCAGATCAAGCGCGCACCCCAGTCGAGCAAAACTGGTCGCTGCCATAGTTGAGTGCTGCAACGGGATTTCGGCTTGGGTAGCTTAACCCCGCACTTAAAGGCCGGGCAGCCTTGACTCAAGGCTGCACTAGCCGACTGCGACAACTTCAATTTGCTGCAACAACTTCAATTGGTTGTACCGTCAGGTGCCAGTTATTAGTGGTAGTCAATTGCGCAGCAGCAAGAAGCTTTTTTTTCTTGCAGCAAGTCACAATTTTTTCTCAATCCTCTGATTGGTCAGTACGATTGTTGCCTAGCTGCATCAAAACACGTGCCTTTCAGCGTGCAGCAACAAGTAGAAATATTTTGAACGTGGGAAAACAAGCTGACGCAACCAAGCTACGGCTCGATGGCGGGCAAGCCACGACCACGCGCATCCAAGCCAAGCAGCAGTGTCGACAGCCAGACCCGCGCTCTAAGCAGGTCCGCCAGGTCGCGTGGGGCTACGACAACCGATACCGAAGCGCGAAGCTCTGTCGTCAGCAGCAATGAAGACCCACAGACGCAGCCTGCGACCACCGACTCCCTGCCCGACCTTCGCGACGACAGCACCAACACTTACCGCCGTATTGCCCCTGCAAAAGCTCCAAGCCTCGCGAGAAGCCATACCGTCGGCTCCATTGAGTTGCAGCTCCAACTCCCGGAGGAAGTGTCCAATTCCGCCGCTCTGAGCGGGGCACCGCGTCCCCAGGAGGCTGAAGACAACCAAATAAACCCACCGCGCGCAGTGAATACCGCTACAGCTCGTGGAAAGGTTTTATCCAGCAGCACAAAGCGCATGGAAGGCCTGCTCGCCATGCTCGACAGCAGCAGCGAGGATTCTGACTCGGACTCCCGTCGAAGAAGCGTTAGTCCGTGTCGTAATGAAACTGCAGCACTTGCCAACTTATATGTCGGGACATTATTGTCAGCCGAGGTTGCTACAAACGACGACTCGCGGCTAAACTCTTCGGGCACTGTCACCTGCCGGTGGAAGGACTGCAAGAGAGTCGATAAAACAAATGGGGGAAATGCATTTCAGACGTGCAGCAGAACTGGATGTGACCGTGAAGCACACGTGGCTTGTGTCGCTGCAATGCTTGATGCATTTGGTGCTGGTGCAACCTTCAACAGTGCTGCGTGTGGCAAGCGGTGTTACAACGCGCTGGTAAAGCTATCGAAAAAGGCTGCAGCACCCCCACCAACTGGAAAGAAGCGTGTTATGTGGCACAACGATGGACCTTCAGACGATGTGAGCTCGTTGAGCGTGTTATGTGGCACAACGATGGACCTTCAGACGATGTGAGCTCGTTGAGCGTGTTAATTGATTGGATTACCGATGGCGATAACTACGATCGGTACCGTGGGGGTGAAGAGCAGAATGGGGAGACCAAGGTCGCTCTTGCAGAACAAGTTTCTCGCTTAATTTCATTCAAAGGAATCAAGACCATGCGCAGTGCAAAGGACATCACGAGCAAGATCTCATCGCTTGAGTCGTCGTATCGAGCAGCGGTGGATTGGCTCGCGGCGACTGGCCAAGGTGTCAAAGACGAATCTACCCTGCGCCAGCGCATTCTTGAGAGATGTCCTGAGTACTACCTGCTATACGAAACGATGAATAGTCGGATTAGTACTCGCGCTCAACTCCTTAACACAGATGTTGGCTTTCGCAAAGAGGACACGGAAAGTGAAGGTGTGAGCTCCAGTGACGACTCAACTGGCGAAAGTGACGCCAAAACAAAGCAGAGCACGAGCACCAACGTCGCTCCGAAGCGATCCGGATCAATCCCGATTTCGATTGTTCAGCCGCAAACTAAAAGGACTCGCAAAGATGACTTATCGTCCCAGCCAGCTCTGGTGAGACTAAAAGAAGCGCAATTAGCACAACAGCGTGATCAGCAACGTGCCGAGCTCGTCCTACGGAAGCAAGAGATATGTCTACGTGAAAAGTAGTTCGATGCTCGCGGGAAACAACTTGAGTATGAAGTGCGCCTTACCAACGCGCGAATTGAAGAGTCAAATGCGCAAGCAATGAAACTCAAAGAAGAAGCTGATCACTGGCGACAGCAACGGAAGATCGCCCTCTTGCGTGAGCGAAAGAAGTTGCTTGACGAAGGGATCTCAATGGAGGAGATAGACCTCCTACTACCACTACTCTCGCATCTCGAGCATGTAGGCTAACAGCTGGTTCCTGCGTTCATCTCCTCTCGCGTCGACAGGGAGTGGGGCGTTCAGTTCATCATCATCATCAAGTTTTCCTTTAATTTGTCGGTTCAGCTCGTCGCGCCAGTTCTGCGTTATCGGCTCTGCGATGAGTAAGTTGTGCAAGATACTAGCACAAGTGACGTATTTGATGAGTCGTCTCATGTGCTTCCGTTTCTTGCTCAATTTGACTCGAATTTCGCGAAGATAAGGGAACCGCATCTTTAGGAGCCCAATGCAATGCTCACTTTTGATTCTTGCCTTCGCGAGTTTTGAGTTGAAGAACTTTTGCCGTGGATTCATCATCGCCTTAGGAGGGTTTTTGAAGGCTGGGATCATGATGGCCGATACCTGGAACTCGGAGTCGCCCAGTAGGTATTCATTATGATTGAAGTAATCATGGGACTGGATCATCATCGGGCTGTTCGTCCAGACACGATTATCGTGCGTTGAACCGGGCCACCCAACGACAAGGTTTCGGATTCTTGCCATATCGTCACACGTCACCAGCCCGTTCACCGAATATGACGCCTTCCTGCTGTAGTAGTCTTCTCCATGATGACAGGGTTTGGATGCGAGTGGGAACAAGGTGCCGTCTGTAATACCAACACAATTTACGAAACCATACTTGTCTTGCATTCTCTGCGCAATCATTCGGCGTTCAATGTCGTCTGGCCAAGACATGGTGGCTTTCTCAAGTCGCAGCACTGCCGATGAAGCTCGAAAGAGGTAATTGTGAGCGGACCCACTTGCAATGCCAAGAAACAGACCAATCTTGCTGCTAGAATTGTCGTTGCCGTAGGTTCCGAGAAACTTTAGCAACACCAACAGGTGAAGCACAGCACCACCTCGAAATGGTTTAGTTCCTTTTGACAAGAACACGGGGTCATCTTTCACCAAATTCACTAGGCGCCAAAACACCGCCCGCTCGAGTCGGAAATGCTCGTGAAATTCGGTGTCGTTCATGTATTCGCGGTCATTGAGCAGCTTCCGCCAGCGGTCCTTCCGACGTCGGTAGTGTTTTGAACGTTCTAAATAGCGGGTCGCTAATACACCTTCATACTCCAGCTGCCAATACTCATCAAGCTCCTCCTCCGAGGCGTCGTGATCACTCAAGAGGTCACGAGTAGCTCCTGCAATGCTCCGCTTCTCCACGATACGACGCAGGTCACGGAGCTCCTTCCCGCGCGCAGACAAACGCGGCATCTTGGCAACCTGCTTATGGCGCTGCTATAAGTTGATGGTATGGCAATTCACATTGCAAAGGAAACCTTGGCTCCCGAAAAAAAGGAAGTTGCTGCAACTTCAAGTCGGGGTAGTCAATTGACTCATCTTTGATTGGCCGCTTCGAACTTTGCACGAGAGCTGGAAAATAAAACTTCTACTTGTTGCTGCACAATTGACAGCCACTATTGTCTCTCGTGACGAATTTGATTTGCCAGCTTTGCGGGTGACTTGGGGTTTGTATCGACTGCTGCTGTCGCGATGGTGCTGTTCCTGGAGACCGAGATTCTGCGGCTGCTGGATCTGTACGTGGATCTGCGCGCCGACCCGCTGAACGTGTCGAACAACGGCGTCCTGCTGAAGGACCACGCGCGCGCGCGGCTCACGCGGGGGCTGAACGCGAGCTTCCCGCGGGAGCAGCCGTGGACCGAGAGGCAGGTGTCCGTCAAATTCAAGAACCTGCGCGGCGACTACAGCGAGTTTGTGTGGCTAAGCGAGCAGCCAGGCTTCGTGGCCGATGGCTCCGGGATGGACGACGCCTGGTGGAGTGACGTCAAGACGCGCAGGCCCAAGGCCCACGCCTTCAAGGGCAAACTGCCCTGGGCCTTCGCGTCCCGGATGCAGACAATCCTGGGCGACGTCGGCGCGGCAGGGCAGCGGCCTCGGTACGCGAAGGTGGAGCAGCAGCAGCAGCAGCAACAAGAACAGGAGCAGGAGCTGGCTGAGGACGAAGCAGAGCAGGAGGTCTCTGGTCGCGAGCAGTCCGCGGTGCTGCCGCGTGTTTTGGAGGCGGCGGCGCCGACGCCGACGCCGCCTCAGAAGCGGAAGCGCGGCGCCGACTTGGCTGCAGACAGCAGAAGCGACCGGGACGAAAACCACCAAGACCCGGGGCAGGGCAGCGGCGCTGCGCGTGTACCGGCAGGCGACGACTATGGTCGCTCGTTGGCGCGCTCGGTGGAGCAAAGTGCGACGGCGGCGGCGGACATGGCGCGCGGCTTCCAGGACCTGATTACGATGTTCCAGGAGCAGACAGCGAGGGTTCGCGTGCTGGAGCAGCAGCTGCCGCAGCGCGGCACCGAGACTCCGTCCTTGGCGCTGGCCGAACAGCGCAGCGTGCTGCTGGCGCTCGCGCGCGCTCTGGAGCAGAGCACGCGCGCCACTGCCGACATGGCACAGGGATACTGCGAGCTCGCCAAGGCCTACGTGCGCGAGACGGACGCCTCTCGCCTACAGCGCGAGCACTAACCATCCTGTGTCCAGCGCGCGTGTGTGTCACCTCCAGCGCTGCAGCTGCAGAGCGATCGACTGTCTGCAACGGTGACGCAGACTCAGACGACGGCGAAATTTAATTGCAATGGCGACGATCAGCTACGGAGGAGAAGGAAAGGCTCCCGTCAACCCAGGCTAAAGTGCGGAGGCTGCTGCACCGAGAGGAGCGCTAAAGAAGCCTCGCAGCCAGGATGAGTATCTGATGTAGCTGACTGACTGGGTGGAGCCTGTCTTCTCCCGCGGCGCTCGTGCTGGCAGGCAGGCGACGGAAGTGAAGAACGTAGATACAAATGTGTGTTTGTTTGTCGTACTTACAGACTCGGAGTGGGCTGCTACGCTGCGTGCATGTGTTGGCGTAGACTGCTACAGACTATACTTACACGGGGCGTTCACAGAGTGGTGGGCACGAACTCGAAGCTCTTGCGCATGTTCATGGAGTTCATGGTGTAGGGTGCCACGGTCGCGGCCGGCGGGTACATGCACAGATAGCTGTCGTCCGTGGTGGGCGGCAGTAGGCAGTCGATCCAGTCGAGCGGCTCGGTCTGCTCGCCGCCGCAGGTGTTGGGCACGTCGTAGCCCCGGGTCGTAGCAGCGTACGAGTCGGAGGGCACGGCCATGTTGAAGTTGTAGCAGAGGCGGACGTCGTGCTGCTTGAGCAGGAGGTCGGCGGCGTCCACGCCCATGGGCGGGAAGGGCAGGCGGCATCTACTGTCGCCCATCAGCATCTGCGAGCCGTCGAAGGCCGCGTACGGCGCAGAGTGCACGACACCGTGCTCCTTCCTCCAGTAGGGCAGTGCCGCGGCCCGCGCGGCCCGGTACTTGGACTGCGCGTGCGGGCTGAGCGACTTCTTGCGCGTGATCCGCCACGCGAGCTCGGGCTGGTCGCGCAGGAAGAAGTCGTTGGAGAAGGTGCAGACGACGGCCTTGGACTTGGTCCACTTGCGGAAGTTGAAGTAGTTGAGCTGGCGCTGGAAGCTCGTGTACTTGGAGTGCTTGAAGTACTTGGGCAGCACGCGCGCCATCATCTCGTCCATGTCGTGGATCTCGAAGGCGCGGCCGTCGGGCGTCCAGCGCAGCACGGCGTCGCTCTCGTCCTGCAGCATGCGGCGCAGGCTCTTGAGGAAGGGCGCGACCTCGCGCGGCGGCGGGGACGCGGAGCTGGCGGGGCTGCTGGCGGGGCTGCTAACGGTGGTGCACTGCATCGCTGTCGGTTGGAAAGTGGAAGGGAGACTGGAGCTGTCAGTGGCTTGGTCTGGAGCGCGCAAATTCAAACCTGAGGCGGCTTCTCCGGCCATCGACGCGATGGTCGCTCGCTGCCGCCGGGCTGCACCCGCAGTGCTGGCTACACCCGCGACGTCGACGTCGGCGCTGCTGACACACGGGCCGCCACTCTGCGCTGACTCGCCCCGCTCGTCACTGGATGGAGTTGCACACGAATCTCATATATAATCAATATAGTCCGCAGGCTATAGTCTCGCCGGCTGTTCCGGAGACCGCTTCAACTTGCCCTCCGCAGAAGAGCCCGTGTCGGCCGGCCGCCTTGAGTCAAGGCCTTGACACATACATGTACACACACACTTGCGGCCCCCTGGATTTGGTCCCGCACCCTCGACTGCAGCACCCAGCAGCACTGCACTGCGGCCTTGTCTGTCCGATGCATTCAGCCCCGCGGATGGCAACACGCTCGGTCTTGTTCGCGGGCGACGGTCGCTGATCCCTCATCCCCCCAGTCAGCGCCCTGATATCCCGCTCAAAGCTGGCGGCAGCAGCAGCAGCGACCGTCGAGGGCCGACAGCTCCCGAGGCAGTCATCGCCGGGAATCCAGGCCGTGTTTGAGCTAGTCGTCGCATCGAAGAAACGTCGAACCACGGCCATGTGTGGACGCCCCCAGGATAGGATACGCTTCAGCGAGCAAATCGTAACGACACCGCCGTCGAGCACTGAAACGCGCCGCCAGCACCAAGCGCTAAGACCCGTCGTGCTTACCTGCTTCCCGGCTCGCCTGCTTGCTGACCGCTTTCCCGGCAGCCACCACCATTGTCGCGACGCGCCATCAGGCGGTCTCTCGGTGTACGCACCGTACACAACCGAAGAAGGCGTGCCACTCCGAACGGCCGGACGGCGCGAACGCCATACAGACTCCATGATACAGTGCTAGTATCCGCTTGACGCTTGACAGCGCTCGCCTCACGTCGAGCAAGAGCCGGTGGCGCCGTGCCACCACAATCGCCGACGTCCAGACCATGTCCACCCAAGCGCCGTGAGTTTCGCGGAGGATTTTTGTCCGACCTTCGCCTTCAACTTGGCAGCTGGCGGCGGTCAATGCGAAGATGACAAAGTAAGTTTATGGTACACACGACAAGCCTGTCTCCTACCTCCTGACTATGCGGCGGTGGACGTCACGCTGGCCGGCGCCGGAGCGGGCGTCTTGACCACGTACACTTGCCGCACCTGCTTGGGTCTCGCCTTTGCCGCCGGGGCCTTCTCGACCACTGCTCGATCCGCACGTTGGCGCTTGATCGGCTCCGGCTTCCGCTCCGCAGCGTTCGACGGCGCCTTCCGCTCGTTCGATATGCGTCGCGTCTCCTTCTTGGGTCTCTGCTCCCGTTTCGTCTCCGGCTGAGACACCTTCACGTACTGAGAACGCTTCTTCGAGACGGGGGACTCCGCGGGGGCCTCTCCGGCGACCTGTTCGGTGGGCTTCGCGGCCGGCTGCGCTGTCTCCGCTGATGGCACGTTACTGCGGTCGGGGCCAGTGGCTTTCGCTGTCTTCTTGCTCTTCTGTCCAGCACCTCGTGCTGATTGCTTCGGCTGCTGCTTCGACGCCGGTCTAGGCTTTCTGTCCTTGGCGGCCTGCTCAGCATTATTGTCGCGGGGTTTACGGGCGTTCCCACGCGGCTTGGACAAACGCGGCGCGTCGACCTCCCCCTTCGCCACTAGGCCAACGTTTTCGTGCACCTCCTCCCCCTTGCTCTGCGCATCTGCGCGTGCGCTCTTCTTTCCTTCAGCGAACTCAGACGCGCGAGCAGCGGGCGCAGCTGCCTCCGCGGACGCCAGTCGCTGTCGGAGCTGCTTCTTCTCCGATAGCACCACTCGCCGCGGCTTGACCGTCTCGAACCCGTCGACCTGGGGGCTCACCTCGATGCCTTCCTGCTCGTCCGTGATCACCACGACACCACCGCTGGACCCCTCTGCAATCTGCTTCAGCGCCACAACTTCCTCGGAGTTCACCTTCATCTTCTGCGTCTTGACTTCCCTCACTTCCCGGCCAGACGCATTAGTGTGAGCCTGCGCAGCTCTGCCAGATCGACGGTCGTTCCGAGCCGAGGCCCCGCACTTATTGCGATCGGTGTTTTGTCCGGTATTTGCCCTCGATCCCTTCGACCGCGATTCCCGCTTGGGTTTCGGCGTACGTGGATCAGCCGCAGCTTCTGCGCGCTTGCTGCCACTGCTCGAACGGCGAGCCACCACCTTGGCCATCTTCTTCGCTTCTCGACCTTCACCATCGACGGTATGTGCCGCAGATGAGAGAGAGGTCCTACTAGCGCTTGCCGTCTCTTCGGTAGCCACCTCCACAGTGTTAATAGCGATTACTGTCCTAGTCGAGGCAATGTCGGGGCGGACTGAAGCTGCTGTTTCTACTCCTTGGACGTTCTTCGATACTTTCGTATCTACTCGTTCCGAGCTGCGGTCGGCAGAAGCACGGCTTGCCTCGGCAACGCTTCCAGGCCGCGGCGCTATTGATTCCGACGCTGCGGACGCATTCGCCGTCTCTCGGTCTCTGCCTTCATTGCCGTTGCGGCCATTTGCCTGCCGCTTGCCTGCTGCTGCCGCGTCTTCGGCACTCACCATGCCACCAGTCTTGGGGTCAAACAACATCTTCGGCCGCTTCAGTAACTGAACCTGCTGCGTAGGACTCGGACTACTAGTCACAGACGAGTGTGACGAGGACTCCGTACTGCTGACGACTTCCTCGACTACGGGAGTATGTGGTTCATCATCCTCATTGGCTGCACGGCGTGGTGTTCCCCAAGCACGGTCGCGTCCCTGGTCTGTCGATGTCACGTTGCGCCAGTTCATCGCTCTCGCAGGTGCCGCATCCGCTGTCAACGGAGGGGTCATTGGGGCTGGTGACGAGGATGCTGGAGCTGGAGAGTGAGTCAGCGATCGGGTTGGTTGCGGGGCATGGAAGCGAGCACCCTCAGGTCCATTCAGAGGAATGGGAGAAGACGAGCGCCCGTCACGCTGCCCAAGTCGGCCACTTCCCCAGTCCATTCGGTGCGGACTGTGGCTCAAGACACGGTCTCGGTCGCCAGACGCCACAATGTCGAAACGAGCATCACTGCGACTGAAGTGCGTGCGGCTGTCATCAGGGACAGGTGAGATAGCGCTGTCGCCGCGAGAAGACTCGTAGTACGGCCGACGTTCTCGTCCGTAGCCATCGTCAAAGCGCGAGTATCGATCCCGCGACCAGCGATCCTCATCCCCTCGTCCGTAACGGTCTCGCGACCATTGATCTTCATGCATGGGGCGATGCGTTTCCTCCTGCTCAGTAAAGTGGGCCCAGCGACCCGTCGCTCTTCCGTGATGCTGCTCTGGCTGCTGTGGACCCATGGAAGGCGACCTGTCAACAGCAAGGGCATGGCCTCGGTCGTGGTGCATCTTCGTTTCCTCAACTGCCTCTTTCAAGTCCGGGAACTCCCTCTCCTTCTGCCTCTGGCGCCGTATGTCGTTCTGGACGATGTCTTGCTCCACTGCGTCGTCTCCCCAGCGGCCGCAGCTTCCGACCGTCGCCTTGGGTCGCGCGGCTGCGCTGTCGGTGTGGAGATGTTCAGCCACGCTCTCGGATGTCCAGACCTTCTCTGGCGGCGCTGTGGACACTGCAACCTCGGCGGGGGCTGTCGTGGGCTCTGCATCCTTGGGGGCTTCGGCCTGCTCGGCCCAGTTGGAGCCCGCGGGCACGAGGCTCACGTGCATGTCGTGCACCTGGCTCTCCCTCTTCAGACTGGGCGTGTTGAGCGGCGCAGGGGCCGCCACGGCCGCTCGGCCCAGCACCACCATGTGGTTGCTGGGACGCTGCAGCGGTCCGGTGGCATTGTCCGGCAGGGGCTTCGTCCGCAGCGGCGCCTTGAAGACGGCGCTGAGGTTGCGGCTGGAGAACTTGGCCTTGGGTTGGGCGGTGGCCGTCGTGGTCATAAGAGGTGGCGGGGCGGGGTGGGGGCGATGATCTCGAGCTGTTGTGTGTCGCTTGAGCCTCGCGCGGTGGTTTCGGTTATGAGTGAGTTCAACATCGCGTCGCCGCAAAAAATCGCGGAAGAAGCGTCGAAGAAGGAATATATCGTGTTTTATACGGAATCAGCGGTTATCGAATAATAGAGTTACCAGTAGACAGGTTTGTTATATGTTCCGTTCGTTACACATATAGACGATAACAGAGTATAAACTGTTAAAGGCTGTTTTCGTGTTTTTATCGGCGTACTGTTTGTCTCCAGGTCTACTCAACCTGGCAGGCACCACGCATGACGAGCATATCAGTTGGGTACGAGTTGTTGCTAAGTGGAGCGCACCGCTCCTTAACGTTTCGATGGCGTACTTGGCACGGGTTGAGGCATCCACTGCTCTTATACACACGGCGCAGCGCCCTTTGGTCGCCACGTTGGCGCTCAAGCCGGGCGAGGTCAAAAATGGAGTGTGTATTTGTCTCGTGGTATCCGCTGAGGTGACCGATGCTGATCAGACCTTCGCCCCCTTCGAGGCCTTAAGGCGGCAACAAGCGATACAAACTTGGCTGTTGCGCATTAATCTAGGAGAGCCGATCAATCCATAAACCACTCGCTCCGTCTCGCCCTGGCCTACGAGGAAGCACGTTCGAGGGACCCTTCTCTCGAGGCAGAGCAAGGCGGTGGCCGCACACTTACACCGCTCAGCAGATGAGCTGTACCTGGTTGTACGTCGACGCGTTCGTCTTCAGCAGTCGTCGAGACTCCTCGTTTCCCTCGGGGTCGTCCATCTCGTTCAGCGCGTCGTCCGACACGTCCATGCTGAAGCGCTTCTGCCACTGCGGGCCGTAGAGCCGCTGCAGGTCACCCAGGGGCAGCAGTCCGTGCGGCACCTGGAAGCATAGAGGTGTCCAGCTGTGCTCGAAGTGGAAGAACACCAGCGTCGAGATGATCAGACCCAGCACGACGTCCACCGTGTAGTGCTTGCGGCCGGCAATGCACAGCGCCGCCAAGACCATTAGATGGGTCATGCCGCACGCCCAGCGGATCTTGGAGGCGGTGCGGCCGGCGAAGTTGCGGTCCAACGTCCGCAGGTACAGCAGCACGGCCGAGTTCGTGTACGCCATGTGGCCCGAGAAAATAAGGTCGCCGCACGAGTTGTAGTTGCCGTAGATAGGTCCGACGCGCGTAACAATGTCGATCCACGTTTGTGGCGGAAAGTAGTCTGGGCTGCCGGCGCGGCAGTGCGGAGCAGGCCCAGGGAGCGACGTCACGGACACCGTCAGCATGCGCAGGAAGTAGCAGATCGTGGCGATGCGGAAGAACGACGACACGATCCGGCATCGGTTTGGACGCGTCATGAAGATGGTCTGCAGCAGGAACACGACGGGGACACCAGCCGTCAAGATGTCGCTCACGGGGCGCCACTTGGAGTGGAGACCCTGCTCGGGGATGAGCATGAAGCCCAGGTCCTTGAGCGGCGTGGTGGCGGGCACGTGCAGGTAGAAGGCGACGTTGACGGAGAAGACCATGACGAGCGACATGGCCACGAAGATCTCTGCGTGATCCATCATGCCGCGCAGATGCACGTCCACGCGGGAGCGCACGAGGCGCCGCACGTAGAAGAAGGTTCCGGCGAAGAGCAGCCAGATGCCTCCCCACGTGGCACGCGTGCGGTGCTGGTCGGGCTCGACGATGAACTTGAAGAAGGTGACCCAGACCATGACGCCGAGGCCCACGTCCGCCACCATGTAGAGCGCGAAGAGCACGAAGCTGGCCACCTCGCGGTAGTCCACCGAGTCGCACCAGTGTCTGGGGCTGCGGCCCCCTCCGACAGTCACGGGGCCGGCGTTGATCTCGGGCCACGACGGGGGGTTCTTCTCGTCCAGCGGGCCCCAGGAGCCCACGGGCCCCGACATTTTCCGCTTGGTGCGGAACGGGTTCTTCTGCGCGAAGGGCAGATACGACGCCATATCTCGTTCGGACAATCGGTCGGTCGTCTACTGCTGCGGCCGGGCGGGTAGAGGGGGTGGACGGCGAGGCGGCGGCGGTGGTGCTGCTGCTTCTGGGGCCTGGGGACGACGACGCGCGAGTTGCTTTAGGCGAAAATAGGCCTCGGCTGTTAGTCCTGGAATGGCTGACTTCTGCGCGGTGAGTCCCGTGGAGACGGGGGGATTGGCTGAAAATCGGTCGCTGTTTACGCCTTCTCGCAGCCCAATCGGGATGGCGCGGCTAAATCCGGAATGGCTACATGAGCCGCTGAAACCACTGGCTGGCTATTTGGGTTGCGGAACTTGGGGCTGCAAATCTATCCCTGTATTAGAGCCCGTGTGCATGGGCTCCGTTCCTTCATGACACCGACGTGCCATGGCGGGACTCAGCATGTCCGAGCGCCGATGGCAGACGACGACAGCAACTTCAAGAACATGTAGAGAAACATAATAGCTACACCTGGATGTATATCGCCCGTGTCCACGACTGCAGAGCGGCAGACATTTTGCTACAGTCTCACGGTGTTTCTTGCAACCCTTCGAGCCTGCTGGCAGGAGAGTTTTACTTTGTAAAGGACGTCGTGGCAAGCGGAGTAGGTGCTGCTGCTGGTATCTATAATAGTGCTGGTGCCGTGCCGAACGGATTGGAACTTGCTGCCCCGCACCATCCAGATGATCAAGACGCGAACACCGTTATTAATACGTTATTACAGGGATCTCGGATGCCGAAGGAGCACAGTGGACGCTGTCGATAGTGGAGAATTCCAGTGGATAAACTCCAGGGTATCGTCATGACCAGGCTTCAACAAACTAGGATATTGTGCCTATGCCCTAATTAGGCTACAACTGGGCAGTTTGGAAATCTTTAATCAGGCACTATGAAGTTTATATAGAATAAAGTACAGTGTCGAAAATTCACGCGTTCAAAGCGAGGAATCGCTAGCGCTGGCACTCTGAGACGCTTGCAGACGAGAGAGACGACTTGGTCAGCGACACTTGCAAGACCAATTGCGAACGTTTTCAGGTCTCCGAAGCGGCGAGTAAAGTCACTGTCACTCCAGACTTCATTTACAGGAAGTGCTGAGACTCGATCAGCCATTGTCTTGGGATGATATTACTTGTAATGTAAGAAGGGTGGGGCTTTAATGTTTGTAAAAAAGGTGGGAAACCTCGGGTCTATACAAATCTCGAGTGTCCTCAGAGGCCTCAGAGAGACCGTTTGTACTCCCGAAGCGAACCGAAGGTCTGCAATGGTCGGCGCGCGAATAGTTGAGCTTACAGGTGCAAGTGGCTTCGGCTACCGCACCGGAACTAGTCTGGCTTCCAGGTTGAAGCACTAGCTCCATTTCATGGTGGCGCAAGAATTATTGTCGTTGAGTACACTACCTTTTCTTCCAGTTATTGTCTAGGCGAGCAGCGTAGACATTGTGCATGTGTAGCGTGTCGCGGGGAGTACCAAGTTGGTCTACTTACTGCAAACCATGTTGCAGTGAGCTTGAAGCGTCGGGGGAAATGAAGAGCTGGGAGGGACTTTGGAGTTGCTTCTAGCTGTTAGAGCGGCGCAAAGCATGTTTAAAAGCGAAATTAGAGATGCAACCCCTGCATTAGTGCCGAAGAAAACCATAAAACACTGTGATTTAGTTTGAAGCCATCAGCTTCTTCGCAAAATCTCTACTTAGGCAGTACGGATGGTTTATGTAACAAACGCCTAGTTTGTTGATGCCTGGTCATGACCAATGACGATACCCCGGCAACACTTCCTCATGAGTGTGATGAATCACTTCCCAATCTGCGGCCGAGCCCGCAGACCAGAGTCCGGACAGAGACGAAGACCTCCGAGAGCCAGTAAAACTGGCCCCCTTGCCTTGGGTGGGAAGTCCCTCATACTGAGGCCAAGGTAAAAAGGGGGAGGCCTTCTCTCCACTGCGTGCGCCGCGGGGGCAGCGCAGTGGGCAACCCGAGAGGTGAAGCCTACCGTAAAGTTACGACCCGAGGGGAGGGGGCGTCGGCCGCCGGAGCGTGTCGACCCCCTGAACCATTGCGAATTAATTCCTGCTCTTCTTCGTCCAAGTCCAAGACGCCACCCCGTTCGCTGCGCCCAAGCCCAGTTCCATGGTAGTGAACTCCTCCGAGACCGTGATGCCCCGTTGAGATCCAGTACCGGACCGTATTTGTAGGAGCAAGCACGTCCAGACACCTCTCCGTCCAGTGATGACAAGGTTCCGCAAGCGCACGTTTTCTTCAAGACCGGCAAGGAGAGCAAGAATTTCCGTCCCATAAGGAGATGTCAGGATCAGTGTCAAGGCGCAAGCTAGATGGCGTAAACGCTCCGGTTGAGATCCGGTCGCCCGTGCCCGCCCAATGTCCCCTGTCCCAGTGCGATGCAGTGCCCCAACCAATGAGCTACCATCCGGATCGACCGTGCACGTATAACTAACCCCGGACTTGGTCAACGAGTCCACGGGACCTCTTTGGAGTGCCCCCCCGTGACGTCTGAAGTCCCAAGCCAGCAGAATGAGACAGCGAGGAGAATGCAAGCGAAGTCATGGTAGATGACAAGAATCTCTCAGCTTTCAAGCAACTAAGTTATTTGCTCGAGTAGGTAACTAGTTAAATTGAACCAGCTGACTCTCTCTCTCTCTATGAGTGTGATGAATCTTCACACTCACGTTTCGATGGTGTGGTATACACAATCGCAACTAAGCCGGGTGTGAGGTCGAGCTCGGGACAAAAGATAAGCAAAGACAAGTAGAATCTCGCTCGCCCTCCGTCGTCATGGCTCTGTCGGTGCGCGCCAAGAACTTCATCCTGGGCGGCAGCCTCGCCACCTTCGCGTTTTCCGTCTTTGGCTATGCCTTCTACCAGATGAGCCGGGTACGTGCCGTCTGTTGAGGCTCCTCTCGAAGCGAGAGTCTCGCTTCCTCTCCCTCGCTCTGTTGGTCTTTTGCCGGCTGGTGGCGAAACTAATGGTCTCTCTCCTGATGGTGTTGCCGTTACTGCTGCTGCTGCTGCTGCAACTACAGGATGACTTTAAGGACCTGGACACCGTGAAGGTGAACGTACACCAGACCGGGATCAAGCCTTCTGCACCCGGCAAGCACGACTCGTAGAAGAAGACCGCATCAAGACTCCTTCAGGCACAGTCGAGGAAGCCTCCCTCGGGTGCATTAGTCGCCAGTCCATCAGCTCTTGTCCGTTAAGCGGCTCATGGAGCTGAGCCAGGTTTAATTCGTTGCACTAAAGAAAACTCAAGAGGAGATGGAAAGTGTATGTATGATGTCTACGTGCAACTTGCGCTGCAGTTTTGCATTGTTCACACTGACAACTACAAAGTGGAGGCCGAAGACCGTAACGGCGAAGCAGATCGTCTCAACCTTCAGACTCGCACCCTGCACGTCGTATCGAGCCCGTCGTATCGGTCTCCCCAGTGCCCTCGGCACGAAATGGGATGCTGCGTCTCTCCGATGTTGTCGGCAAGCTGAAGCTGTACAAAGTTGAATCAGGTATTTTACCGAAAGGCGGCATTCCGCTGAGCAAGAACCTAGCAAAGGCAAAAGGAATCGTAAGCGTTAGCACCAGCGACGACAACTCATTCGGAAGTAAAAATGCTGCACCTTGGCCATGAGGCGCTGCGACTTCGTGGGAGCCTTGGTCTTGAGCTTGCGTAGGTTTTCGGCTGTGCGGTCGGCCTGCTCGAGCTCGCGTCGTGCCACTTCGAGCACGCGCACCTTGGCGGAGACCTTCTTGTTCTTCTGACGCAGCTTCCTCTTGGAATTCTTGGACGTAGCAGCCTGGGCGATAGACGCTTTTCCCTTGGCCGTCGATTTCTTGCCGGACTTACTGGTGTCCTCCTTCTGCGAGGCGCAGTTCTGCAGGAATAACTTGGTCACGCGAGCTGCCATCGTCGCCTTATAGTCTATGTCGAGTTTGGGCAACCAGTCGTCTAAATGCTGAATGGCAGTTCTGACCTACGAAATCGCATGACAAGCGATTAACCAGCGGCCAGAAGAGTTTGACAAGCATAGCCCTCGGCTCGAAAGCAGATCTCTCTGCTCTTCAAAAGAGTATTTGTTGCATGTGGCAATTACGGCATTTAGGGGGACAAACACATTGATACAGAGTACATATCGGTGACTCACAGTTACGCGTGCCGTGGAACACGAATTGGATTAGAATTTCGCCTTTATTCTCCATCGTCTTAGAAACAAAGTACTGCTCGGGCGCGAGGCCCAGGCCGCTGTTCTTCCTTCGCCCGACAACAAAAACCATGCCCAACTGTGTCACCGAGCTGTCACGCAAATGGACGCGCTTACAGACGGCCACCAGCGCCAGCCATCGACTCGACCAGCTGGTCCTCCTCGCGGGCGACCTTGGCGCCCTTCTCCTCGGCACCGCCCTCGTGGAGCTCCATCAGACGCACCAGGTCGAACTTGGGCTTCTTGAGGATCTTGCACTTGCGGATGTACACGTTCTGGAGCGGGTAGATGCCCTGGGTGGCCTTCTCGATCTCCTTGCCAATGATCTCCGGCACGAACTTCAGGAACAGGTCCTTGATGTCGCACTTGGAGGCCTCCTCCGTCATGATCGTCGTCATCTTCTTACGGATGGCGCGGATCTGAGCCGTCTTGGCGTAGGTGGTCTTCTTGATCTGGTTCGGGCGCTTCTTGGTGAAGGCGATGCAGAAGAGACGCACCAGGTAGCCGTCCGTGGTCTTGACGTCCACGAAGGCCTCGATCAGCGTCTGCCACTTGCGGATCAGCGAGCACAGCTTGTCGCGGGTGAAGTCCATGCCGTGGAAGCCAGTCACAACCTGGTTGCCCTGGATCTCCTCAGCGCAGAGACGGATCTTGCGGAAAGCCTGGTCCTCGTCCTTGTTCAGGTCAGCAAGGCAGACCTCGAACACACGGCCGCGGAGTCCCTCCGAAGCAATCTTGGTGCCGGCAGTGCGGTTCACCAGCGTCTTGCCGCAGTTGCGCTCCGAGAAGATGGCAGGGGCCTTCACATCGTACCAGTCCTTGCGGGCAAACGGGTCAACGCTGCAGTGGTGATAGAATGGCACACGATTAGGATTCTGTGCGTTGAAGTACTGAAACCAATTTATGGTCTCAAAACGCTGCTGCTCTGTGATGAGACGTACACTTTCTTCTTGCCGCCCTTCTTGCCCTTAGTCAGGCGTTTGTTCTTTCCTGCAGTCACACGACAAGATCCACCAGTTAGAGATCGCATCGATTGCTGTGTTTCCTGTTTGTTCCTGCGCTCGCGACTGGTGAAGCTGGTCACGATCATCCGTCGCCTTTCGTCCTTTCGTCTGGTCCCTTTCCCACTGCCTCCAATTGCTGCATCTCCTGTCTGTACCAGCGGAAGGCGCTTTTCAACGCATTTATCGCTCGCTCATTTTTGTTTCCTGCTGGCTGCTGCTACTGGCTTTGCCTTCTCTGTTTCGTTGTTGCTTTGGGGGTGGGGAGACAGACGAGACGACGGATGGATCGCGCTCCAACTTCGGGCTCGCTGCAATGTCATAGAGGGCGCAGCTCACTCACCGACAGCCATGGTTGTCTTTAGTTTTTTCTTAAAGGCGAAATGGAGCTGCCCAGGTTGGCAGGCGGCAATGTGGGCGGAGCTGTGGCGAATGGCTGGTGCTGCGCCCGCGGGCCATCGGATGTGCGGTTAACCGCGGACCGGTTCGGCCTTCCCCTACCCCTAACCTGTCGAAATGGTACAGTGTACCGGTTCAGGGATAAGTTCAAGAGTATCATCTTCCGTCTACTGATACCCTCGTAAACTTCCCCTTTGCAATCATTTGCCATCGGGTTAATGAGCCCGTCCCTACTGCGTGTAGCTGAGCCTTGTAGCTGCCGCGCCTTGTAAACGCCCTCCGCAGCCCATGGCGGCACTCGATAAGGCGATTGCGACGGCGCACGCGCAGCTGCTGCAGGCCCGCGAGGAGCTGGCGCAGCCGCCGACGCGCAGCTTCCAAGACGCCTTCGTGGAGGCTCTGCGGCGTCCGTTCGAGGCGGCGGCGCTCGCCCACAGCAGCAGCAGCAGAGACACGAGATGGCGCCGCGCCGACCTGCGCGACTTCCTAGGGCTCTACTTCCCGCAGTACGCGCAGCAGCCCGCGGCCTTCTCAGCGCTGTGCGCGTCACTCGCGAAGAAGGACGCAGAGCAGCAGGGAGACGACGACGATGACGTTGTGAGCGTCACATTCGACGGCTTGAAGCGCGTGTTGGTGCGTCAGTACGGCAGCACGAGGCTCGTGGCCAAAGATCCGTTCCCTCTCGAGCCCTGCGTCGAGCCCAAGCCGGAGCGTCGTCCCAGCATCGCCACGTACGTCCCGGGCACTGGCAGTGACAACAGCTCTGATGACGCTGCTGCTCCTGCTACTGCTCCGGTGCTGCGCGACTTCAAGGCCGACGTGATGAAGAAGTCGAAGAGTTGGCTCGGACGCTGGCGCGCGCGCCACCTGCTGCTGCGCTGGGGCGTGCTGAAGATGCACAAGCGCAGTCTGACGTCCAGGAGTTTCCGCCACGGGCACTCGTCGTCAAGTTCTGGGTCCAGTGCGTCTGTTGCCGGTGGCAGCTCTCGTGCGGCTGATAGCTCCAGCTCTGTGTCCTCGCCGGCAGTCACAGCCGCAGGGGCAGCACCCAACACAAAGACGTACGACCTGCAAGACCTCGTGTCGCTGCAGCTGGAGCACGTAAGCGATGGCGAGTCGGCTTCAGCTCGCAAGGCAGCTCTGACGCTTAAGTTCCAGACGACTCTCACGCCGTCGTCCAACAGCCATAGCAACGCTGGTGGCACTGCCAGCCAAGACATCAAGACGCTGATTCTCGGCGGAGGTGAGGCATCCGACACACTCGTCTCCATTCGAGATCACGTCGCTACCTTCGCGCTTTATCTCGAGCTTTCTCGGCGAGACCGCCTGCCGTCAATGACCAAAATACGTCGGTACATTGCTGCGGGTGCCAAGGTGAACGTTCGCGTTCGCATCCCTCGTATCTCCATACCCAAAGACGGGAAGGATACCTCGCGGAGACGAAGTCAGGTCAAGCAACCGCCGAGGGGAATGGTGACAGCATTGCAACTGGCGTTCTTGCAAGACCCTCGCGTGCCCAGCTTCGAGAGTATGATTGCCGTGCTGCTGAACGCTGGTGCAGACCCACGCAGCCTCTTGTACTGGGACTTTGCGACCCAAGTGGCGTTTATACCTGCGTCCAGCGAAAAGAAAGAGAAAAGTGGGGAGCATCACCAAAGGCGGCGATTACGGAAGAGGTTACTTCTTCTGGACAAGGTTGAAAGCGATGGAGATGAAAGCGCCACGTTTCAATGTTGTGAAGTGCAGGCAGACGACGGGGCTCGATGGAACTTGCTCATGTATTTTTGCTGGCTGGGCGATCTCGAGGGGGTCAAGCAACTCCTCGCTGTGACGGGAGTTGGTGGCGCTTCAGGAAGCCAAGGCAGATCGTCGAGTCGGCAGATGGTGACCTATCTGGACCATGTCAACGCGGCAGGTGACACGGCGCTTCATATTTCCATCAAGGCGGGCAAAGAGGCCGTGGCAGTGATGCTTGTGGAAGCAGCACTTTCAACGAATGCCCAGGCGATGCATCAATGCGACGCGCGCGGAGAGCCTGTGGTACATATTGCGCTTGTCGCGCAGCAATGGAGTGTCGTAGATGCCTTGGTGGCCGGAGGTGCAGTAGATCCGCGATCATACGATGCTTTCGGGAACACCGCGCTGCATCTTGCAATCCAAGTACGTGCGCCTGTGGCCCTAATAGCGCGACTTATTCAAGTCTACCGCCACTCAGCGCCATCTGGAGGCCTTGATGGCCGAGCAGGTCGGCGTGGAGGTAACGACACCCCGCTGTCACTAGCCCTCAAGAGCGGTCAACAGGAAGTCGTAGCGCTGCTGCTCGCTTCCGGCGCCTCTCCTTCTGGGTCAGGTTGCAAATGGAGTCACGCATTTGTGGAGAAACGGGAAAGTGGGAATGAAGAGCTTGCGGAAGGAAAAGAGGCCATCGGTAATGATGACAGCGCGCTCCATGTTGCCATTAAGGCTGGGATGGAGCTCGCAGCAGCAGCTTTGATTGCTCATAAGGCAGATATTTATGCGGTTGACGCGCGAGGTGCATCGCCGCTGGCACTAGCAGTCCGCTACGGCCTGTATGCTCTCGCTGCAGCTCTCGTAGATCAACACCAGAAGAAGCAGAATCAAGCTGCAAGTGGTACGAATTGGTGGGTAGATGGTGAAACGGGGAGACCTGTAGTGATGTTGGCGTTCCAAGCTGGGCAACTCGAGTTGGCAGCGCTTTTCCTTGATTGTATCACCCAAGACAAGGATAGCCAACGTCAGATGTATCCAGCACGGCTGCTTCCTCTGTTGGTGCAGATAAGCTCTTGGTTGGGAACGGGTACGAGAGCTGGCGCTAGTGCAAGTGTGACGTCGAATAACCCACGCACTTCAAGGCGCAATTCTGGAGGACTCACCGATGCTGAGAGTAAAGACGGCGACCAAAAGAAAGCTCGATCAGCGAGCTCTAACTCTTTCCCGTCGACCTGGACGCGTGATCGCGCAAAATCTCGAAGTGATGGAGACTGGAAGCAACTGAAACGGGAGGCGTCTCGTAGAGGTGGAGACGATTCAACGATTATGTATGAAGACCACGCGAAAAGCAAGGAAGACAGGGAGATTTGTATCTTTCTTCTTCGAGGGATCCAAGCTATTGTTGTGAGATTCCTCCAGATCAGTACCAAGTCCGCAGTGACCGACGTTGTAAGTGGTACGTTGCCCACGTCGGTCTCTCTGTCGACTTTACCTCTGATAGCTCATCTACCGACGACTGCAACCCCCACAAAGTCCGCCCCACCAAAAGTTTGTAAAGATGATGAACTGATGGCAGCTTCTTCGCTTCACGTGGCAGCATGGGGCGGACCGTCTACTTCGACTTTACTCCGATTACTATTGGCATTTCTACTGAATTCTGATCCTAGTGTGGCAGCCCAGGTACTCGTGCGCCCCATGGGTCCTCGTTCAGAGACACCATTACATGCTGCACTAGCTGCAGGTGCGGCTGAAAACGCCTTGTTGCTGCTGTATGCTTCGCGTGAGCTCCAAGTGCGGAGTCCTGCTGTAAGCCCAACGTGCGCCCAACTGCTAGAGATGACCAATTTATTGGGCAATTCAGCACTTCATTTGGCAAGTGCGTGGCCCCACAGTCCTGCTATGCGTCTTGTTGTGGAATTGCTTCTCCAAGAGCGTGTTGACGCTGGAAACTGGAACAACGTCGGTCTAGCCCCGCTTCACATCGCTCTGCGTGAGGAGTGTGGCGACACCTTCATCGAGCTCTTCCTGCGATACGGCCAAGATCTAAATCTATGGACTGAAGGCAACGCGTATGAAGACGATGGAGGAGAAGGCGAGTCGAGCGAGTTTCTTTCACAAAGTGGAGCCAGACCAAGTGCTATTACACTGGTAGCTTCGTGCCCGCAAAACCCCTTAATGATGGCTCTGGAGTCAGAAAATGCCGCAGCATTTCGTGCACTCGTTCGTGGTGGTGCGCGGACCAGAGCACTGATGCCTCGTGCTCGTGTTGGGCTTCTGCAGCTCGCAGTACACTTTAATGTGCGCGATCCCGAGTTGCTCGCGTGCTTACTGGACGACCCCGAGCTTGAGCATTCAGCCCATTCAGACGTGGCTGACCAGTGGGGAGTCAGCCCTCGCGATGCACGTTCAAGGTTAATGGAGGTGTGGAGAAAAGAGAGAAGTGGAGTTGATGTCGCGAGTCCGTCTAGTGTAGGCAACGACACGGAGCTATCACTGGCAGGTGAGAGTCAACAGCAGCAGCGGCCACCTCCGCTGCATCCAACTAGTGATGAGCAGTTGTCTCCGTACAAGGTACTCGCCGCTGAATACCCACTCGTGGATGCCTCGACACTGTCAAATGAACCTAGAGTGCCGCCACCGCTTCGGATAACTGTTCCACGTCCACCCCCGGAGCAATTGCCGTTGGAGACAGCTCAATATCTTCGAGCTCTGCCACGACCGCCAACGCTGTCGCCGACAACGCTGGAATATCTGCGAGAAGAAGAGCGCGCAACCCTGACACTGGTTGCACAGGAGGCGCGAGGTGACGCGCAGGATTGGCTTGCGAAGCGAATCGGTCAGAAAAAGCTCCTATCAGATGCTCATGCCCAACTACAAAACGCCAAGAAGCACAGACGCACTGCTAGCGGAAGCAGCGTAAGTAGCAGCAGGGACGATCTGGAAGCATCAACTACTGAAGGCGGAGGTGCTCGCTCTGAAGCAGCTCAGAGTGACCAGCAACTGCTTGAGGAGCTGAAGGTTTCTGCGGCGAAGAAATTCATTGAAAAGCATGTAGCAGAAGCCGTGGCGGAAGCACGACTGGCGATTGAGCGAGAAAAGCAAACCATTTTCCAGGAAACTGGACTGTACCCTGGCATGACTTCGACGTCAAGGAAGAACAAGAAGAAGGGCGACGGGAAACATCGCTCACTACTCGTCCGTGCTGCAAGTTCCACCACGGGGTCGATGCTGTTGCCTGCATCGTCAGCGTCGGTGGCGTCAGTGTCAAGTGACGAAAGCAATCCAACCCAATTAAGTGAGGACGGCTACGGGAGTGCAAGCTTCTGGTGGTCGGAGCGCGGTACTACGTTTTTGAGCGATGATAGTTGGCTATCGAGCAGTAACCCGCGAGGAGGGACAATGCTGAGTGATCCTGCCTCGGCTAGCGTTTCATCGTGGGCTTCAAATGGGCGAGGGACAATGCTTGATGGAAGTTACGATCGACGCCTATCGTTTGCTTCACGAAGCTTCTTAGATAGTGACGAGAGTGACAGACACGGTAAAGCCTCCAGAGCTGAACGGCTGGACCAGTCGACAGACAGCTTCATCGACCCTGAACATTTACCGTCGGATTTCAATCCGCTGGACCACCCGTCCTTCCCCCAAGTGATTTCAGAGCGAAATACAATGGCGTAAGACTGTCAACAAAAAGGTTTTGGAGCTGCAAGCGTCACTCAACAGTCCAGTCACACTAGGACACCCCGGCCATCTCCAGTAGGTCATAGTTTTGTACTGATTCGAGTTGCTACTTGTGTTTGACTTCTTTATGACTCTCTCGCGGCTTGTTGCGCCTGAATGATCTGCTGGATAAACTCATCGGAGAGAACGATCTTGTCCTGCGCGCTGTTTTGAAGTTGCTGCAGGTACTGAACTGCATCGGCCGAGCTAGCGGTTGCTCCGTAATTCTCAAAACGCTCGTGCTCCTCCAACTCCGCGCGGACATGGATAAGTAGACGGTTCAAATACCGTCGATGGGCCACAGAGGCTTGGCTCAGCACCAAACTCAGCTTCGAGGGCTCCGGTGTATCGGTTGGAGTGGGCAAGTTCAACGATGAAGTAGGCGCTGGGGCTGGTGGTGGGGTGCTAGGAAAAGGTGGCACTGCTCCTCCCTCCGGTGTCAAAGGCGGCTGGACCCCCCCGTTCGCTTCGTCTCCGAGCTCTGCTGCACTAGCAGTTCCCTTTTGATCGAAACTGTCACCTACACCGTCTTGAATCTGTTGCTGTTGTTGTAGCTGATGTTCGTGCAGCTTAGCGCCTGACATGGTCAAGAACACCTGATGGGGGCGGGCGAAAACGCCATGCTTCGGCTTGCAGCGGAAGTAGTAGCGTCCTTTAACACTGCCATCATTCTTGCCGTAAGCCTCGTCCAGCTCGACACCCACCCACACTCCTTTCGCGCCCGTAATTTCACCCAAAAACCGCACGAAGCCAAAGAGCTCCTTGTCGGGGATGCACACACGATCCCCAACGTCCAGGTTCAAGCCTGCCAGTGCTTGGACCTGCTGCACAGGAGCCACGTTCTCGTCCACGCTGGCATTTGAGGCCGAGCCCGCGCCTCTCACGGACTCGGCCGCATCCGAGGACACGAGCGCCTCGAGACGTTTCTGGGTTTTGTAGTCGACCATGCTCATGACGACCAGCGCGCGCTTGGGGAAGAGCGTGTGGAAGGTCATGAACAGCTCGTGCGCCTGCGCGCGGCACGACGAGCTGGCGTCGTACAGCGCGTGCTGCAGCCCCTTCTCCAGCTGCTGCACGTCGCTCTTGTCCATCACGGGGCTCCACGAGACGAGCGCGCGCCGCAGACACGAGATGCAGCAGAGCCGGATGAGCTTGTTCTTGCTCTCGAGCAGGATGTCCACGAAGAGCCGCAGCGTGGCGCCCTTGACCACCGTCTGCGTGACCACGGCCTCGAGGCACTCGCCGCAGTAGCTGCCGCACACCTTGTTGCCGCTGCCGCGCACCTCCACGAGCGTGGGCAGCACGTCGCGCAGGAACGGCGCCATGGCGTCCCGCGTCACGCGCGACATGGTCGCGAGCAGCGCGCAGACCTCCTTGACGATCTGCGAGCGCAGGTCCTGCACCATACCCTTGAGCGGCCGCAGCGTCTTCCAGAGCTCCGTGCTCAGGCTGGCGGCCACGGTGCCCGCGGGCGGGTCTCGCTCCAGTTGCTCGAAGGCGCGCTGCATCTCGCCCAGCGCCGCCATGCGCTCCTGCCAGTTCTCGGCGTTGCGCGCCACGCGGTCCATCTCCCGCGCCAGCGAGCTCACCAGCGCCTCCTGCAGCACAGCGACAGACACGACAGGGTTAGACGCGGCGGGCGGGCGGGGCAGTGGCCGCGCAGAAAAGGAAGCTCACTTTGCTCATTGCCGCCGATATCAGAGGGGAGGTCGCCGCGGTCCGACTTGGGCTTCAAGCCACCAGTGTATCCAACCCAATTTCACTGGGTCATAGTAATCAAACTATGAGGTGCCATTAAATGGAACCTCATACTTTGTAAAACTGTTTATATAAAGACACTAGTTATTTTGCCCGATTGGGCGTTAAAAACGATACGAAATGGTTTTTATATGTTCGTTTTTACGTACCATGGTATAGAAGTATAGTACGGTTAATCACTTAGGGGTAGGCCACGGAGCGTTGGCTCTCATCTGCCCCTCTCTCGCTGCGCTCGGGGGGGGGGGGCCTGCCCCGCCCCGGCTCCGAAGTCCTCGACTCCAGGTGCTGTGGCTGGGATTAGATATTAACTCCTGGACAGTGTTGCCAAGTCCAGGTTTTTGTTCATTTTATGCACGATCACGCGTACCGGTATACTTTTTGGTCGGATACCTCAATCGGGCAATTTACTCACTTCCTTATGTAAACGTAAAATCGAACAAAACGTTAAATTCGAGGATGCATTTGAGGCCACGGCAAAAAAACCAAAGCCGCGCGAGCACGGAACAGCTCTGGATTTTTGCGCCGGTATCAACAGTGAGGGGTCAATCAAGTCTTGATACCTTGATTCAAGCAGCATTGCACTCGTAGAGTTTTACAATGTCTTCGACTGAGCCAACAGTAAAATCTAGATCCATCAATCGGTGACGAGTATCCATGACTACTTAGAAGTACTGTCAACAACCTGAAATCGCAGCCGTGTTAATTGCCGACATGTTCTGGCAATTGCCGACAGGTTCTGGCATCTTCCTTGGTTTTACTATAATACTTTGACTGGGTGCTCGCTTCCGCAGCTCTCCACGGCTTGGTACACTGGGCCAGCGTACTCCGAACCCTCCAACTAGCCGTCGTTGTACTTGCTAGTCAACGTACCAAACGCCAACGACGACCACGTCGTCAAGCCCAGCTTGTGCTTCTTGTGCAGGTCTACTTTGTTGCGCACAAATATGTTGTACTGAGCTTATATCCGCCGCCGACGCGAGAGCATCGCTGCTTCCAATCTACACGGATGAACCAACACAATACATGTTCTACATATTACCTGTGGTCTACTCCCGCTTACGTACTTTATCGGAGTACTTGGTCGGAATACATGTACCGGTATGTGCTTCCCTCTCCGGCTGACCAAACGAGGTACGGTCGAAGTAGAATCGCTTTGCGTTTATATGTTAAGAGGTGATATGGGTACGAACGTTGCTGCGGGAGCAGGATTGCAAACACGTCGTCGTCGTAATGCAGGAATACACATTGCTGTCGTTCGAGTGTATTAGATATAATCCGATGTCGCTCGAGTGCATAAGCTGCGACAGGTACTATAACTCAATGCAAGTTACAAAATGCAACAGGTATTTAATCCTAATCTCAACTGAATGGGTCAACATAACTGCATATTTTAAACATCAAACAGGTTATCTAAAGCTACAGGTAGACTTTTATGCTATATATTGGATGTAGTCGTACTGCTTATGCAGGTTATAAAAATAGTAAGGATTCCAACCTCATTCCAATCCCGGGTAGGACTCTGGATATAAAATCCAGAGAACAAAACTCATACGGTTCACCTACAGTGAGCACGCGCGACAGTGTCTGTAACCAAAGATTTATTTTTCGACAGGCGATACTGCCCATGTTTTCTATAAGGGCTAGGAATATTGTGAAAACCGACGATTACGTCCTATTTTTTTGCAAATCGATCGCTTTATGCGCTTATTAAGCGGGTGAACCCTTGTTTTGATATATAATGTATGTCATATAAATAGGATGCCACTCCGATTTTATATGCAAATGATTCCGAATGCCCAGTATCAGCTGGGCATTCTGAGGGCAGCTTGAATAAATAAACGTCAACATGATATGTATTATATGTGCTCATTAGGATTTTTATATCCTACACTCGGAGCTGTAGCATATAAAAATCCTTATGAGCACATATAATACATATCTCTCTGTATATTACGCGCGGACCTACTTTTGCACGAGTAGTAGCTGCTTGTACTCGTAGTTCTGGCTGATGCACCTCTGCGGCTATTTAATAAGGGATATTTATCAGCACTGCCACCAAAAGTTGCAGAACTGCCCACAAAATCATGTGATTGGTGGAAATGCGGGTGACAGTAAGGCTCTTCGGAGAGAGGGTAGTTTCCAGTGAAAACAACAAGTGGAAACTTTTCACACAAAAAATTGACAAAAAACTGGTATTCTACAGAGGATATTTATCCCGAAAAATCGACAATCTACAGAAACGACTGGTATTCTACAAAGTATTTATCAGCACTGCCGGGGCGAACAGCGGGTAATTCCACCACGCTTTTGTATTCGCCAAGCATGCGGGCCGCCGAGCGAAGCTACTGCATGTATTCTTCAAGAGCTCGCGCAAGCCCTTGCAGAACATATAGTTGTCTCCACTACACCATCACGCTCGTGTGCATACGGTGGCTGTCGAAGTCGTAGCACTTGAACTCGAGCTCGAGACTCGGATACAGCTTGGACTTGTCGAAGCATGGGTGCAACTCTCTTCTACACTATCTTCTCCACTAGCTCCTAGCCCATCACCGTAAACCTGCACACCTCTGATTGACTGCGAGGCGGCCCCACTCGACTGAGTCGCACGACGGCTGCGCGTACGGCAGCTCTTCGGACGATTGGGCGCCCTTGGCCAGACTCTCCTCCTTGAAAGAGAAAGAGACGAGCAGAATTCAAGGCTCGACAATAAGCAAGGGAGGAAGACATGACCCAAGTTGTGCCGGAATAGGCGTTGGTGATGGGAGGCAGATTGGACCCTGAAGACCCAAGCAAGCGCCATGAGACGGGTGGTAATAGAGCCCAAGCAGTGCCTGGAGTGGGGAGGCAGATAGGACCCCGAGAAGCGCGAGGGGTTGGGAGGCAGAAAGAACCCGTGAACTCAAGATGCAGGTTGGAGAGGGGAGGAAGATAGGACACCGTCGATCCGGCGCAGGCGAGCGGCTCCAGCACATGACGAGCTCAGCCACTGAAGTGACGACCCCAAAGTATGACCCTCAGGAATGAGGATGCAAGATTTTACAAGCTGACTCCGTTTTCAAGTCGACTGAAGTCAAGAACACGAGGCCAGGTAGCTGTTTGCGTGCATGAACGCACAGCAACTGCAGCATTCGTGGCAGCAGAGTCGCTGACATGAACCAAGATGAAGACAGGCTTTGAAGTGTCCAAGGCTTGACAGGGCGGTGTAGTGGCGGGACATTGATACCAAGCCTTACCCACTTCACCGGGCCGCACAGAACGTGAGGCCAAGCTGGCATAGACATCCGAGGACGTGTTACCTTCTCTACTTGACGGAACCTCTACGTAGCACTTAGCAACACACTCACTCTACAACTAGCGTTAAAGCAAGAAGACAATACGAGAAGGTTAACAGGAAGCGCCAGCTTCCCTCGTACGTGTTCGAGTTATTGAAACCTAGTACATTGACTCAGCGAGGAGATTGTGGTGTAATAAGCCGCAGTCAGGTGTATCCATGCGTCCTCAGAGGGCTGCAGCAGTGAGTGACGCGGGCGAGGATCGGCAACTTTCGGCTCGACGAGATGCGGGCGTGCCGCAGGTGGCTGGGTGCAGCTGAAGCGGTAACACGTGGGACTGTAGAACATTACGAGGTCGCGTGGTTGACGCTGGGCCGTTGGACACGGGGCGCGGCAAGGATCCCAAAGTGGGCTGGATCATGAGGTTTTGAAAAGGGTCTTAGTCAAAGATTTGCCACGCAGCACGCAACCAGCAGAAGATCAACAGAAGGTGGTAAGGCCCTTCGCCAGGAGCAGCGTGTTTTGAGGCGCGCTCGGGCTTTGACCGGCGAGCTCCATCGCTCGGCTGCCGGGTCTCTCTCGCACCCAATATGATGGGTTCTGAGTAGTGGAAAACATGCAGTTGCTGATGCGACCTCTTGAAGTTGCAGAATCTGTTCTGCTAAAGCCACGGTTGGCGCTGAACTTCAATCCCGCAAATACTACTATACGCCCTGAATTCCAAGGCCACTCGACAGCTGCGAGTCAGACGTCCCACAGCTAGGATGAGTTCTTGAAGGGATTCTTAGCGGAACGACTGCCGAGCTTCTGGTATTTCAGAAGTTTCTCCGAGTTTCGAGGTGGTCCAGCTCTAGCAAACATTCTGAGATCGAAGTTCTAGCAGACATTCTGAGATCGAAGAGGACTCAGAGCTGTTTTGATTACCGCAAAGCAGCTTTTGTACACGGTCACACCCATTTGACGTGCTGTCGCATCCGCGTGACGCGCACTCTACAGCCATGTTATCGGGAGTTTGCTGACAACCACGCGCGACTTTAAGGATCTCCTCTAATCACCGTCCCGGTCCCAAGTGGAGATGCTGAGCATCGCTGGTTTGCCAACCGCTACGATGTTGAAGCGCCGCATTCAGGAGGCCTGCAGGCCGCTCGCAAGACGATCTTTCCGCCGCTGTTTGGGTGCGGACCGAAGGAAGCTGACCCCCTCCCCCGATAGGTCTTGTTGTTACACGCAGTTGAGCGACGAGGGAGAGAGCGGGACGCAGAAGAAGTTGAAGACGAGAAGTCGCGGCTACTGTGGGCGAAGTACCGGTGACGTGAGAGGTACACGCGTTAGGGGGCATCCCCGGTGACCGTGCAACAACAGCTCTGCGTTGAGGAAGGAGACGGCGGGCGATCCGATAGATTCAAAGACGGCGCGGGGCCGACCGACGAATGTATCGGGCCGGAAGAGTGCAATCAGGCGTCGCAGGAGCTATGCACCCAGAACAGCTCTCCCAGACAGAGCGGTACATTCCATATTCTTTGGGTCTCACCCGTGGGGTATATCTCCTAAATTCTTTTCGACTCTCGCCGGTGGATATGCTTGCGTTTCTTTAAAATGCATGAATACACCTTTGTTTTAAATTTAACAGTCGTCTAAATATATCCCCATCCTTCTTTTATTTCTGCCTTATCGTGAAAACGTATCGGTAGGCCATCGCAGTCGCCTACCGACAGATTTACGCTCTGCTTCATATCTCTTGTCTTCTGTGCCGTGCTCTGCTAGTTCAGTCGAGGCATTAACTTCCATCAAGGTCCGTCTGTATATCTCCAATTTGCATGTTGTCATTACGATTAACCAGTGCTACATCTTCGTATTCTGGTATAGAAGACTATATAATGCCGTTGCTGGACCTAGCAGCTAGGCATGGCCGAAACGAAGTTCTCCTGAATGACTTTTTCTTGTCAGCTGAAAATGCCAGCTTCTTTCTGAAGGATGCAGCTCTCAATGATTTGAAATCTATCACACAAATTTCTTCTCGTGGGAATAAAAAAAGTGGAAATGTGAAGGTACGAATTGCCCGTGGTTTGTGACGCTCTCAGTGCGTCGGGGTGAGAACAAGAAGACCACAAAGCTGGGTGCTGTTCCTACAGGATCATGGTACATCAGCAGTTTGCATTTAACTCATGGGAATTTGTGTGATGCAATGCCTATTTGTTCGGTGCGCCAAATTCGGGCTCTTCGTGGTTTCCAAGCGGCTATTGTCCAAGGACGGCAGTCATCGTTTTTACGTGTCGTCGAATCGGTAAAAACTATCGACAACCTCGACCTGAGTGGGCAGAAAGCCTCTGTTTATAGGGCAATTGCAGCCGAGATTTCAGATCGAACTGAAGCAGTTGAGCAGCACATTGGTTACGATACACTAGTGAGTTTTCTTAAGAAGTTTGAACACTTGAATCCTGGTTCGCGAAGCTGTTGCCAGCTTGACATCAAAGGCCGCTTCTTTCGGGCTTTTGTTGCAGTTGGCTCGGTCATTGCACAGTTGACAAACTTGTTGCCAGTTTTCGAGATTGATGGCACGCACATGAAAACCCCACTATACAACGGGGTTTGTCTGACAGTACTTGGTAAAGATGGAAACAAAGGTAACTTGCTCGTAGCACTGGCATTTGTACCTAAGGAAACGAAGTGGAATTTTGCGTGGACTTTTGCGAACTGCATTGCTTCCGGGATCAACTTAAGTGAAGTCGCTTTATTCAGCGATCGAGGCAAACAACTCGGTGCGCAGCAGTTGCTGTCTCGTCTTGGCATTCAGATCAATTTGAAGTTTTGCTCTCTGCACATCGTTTTCAACACCTGCGACCGGTTCAAATCTGTTGATCCAGACATCAAAAGAGTGAAGCCATTCGTGTTTAAACTGCAGGCGTGCGCGTCACGACGTGGCTACGAAGCAGTGCTGGAGGAAATTCGCTCCGAGTTCCCATTCCCGTTGCATGCAAATACCGAGAAGGAAGAGTTCGTGTCCGATTACCTTCGTCGTATTCATCCGACTAGCTGGTCACAGTTTGGAAATAGTACGCACGACGATGAAGATAAGGAATATCTAGAGGGGCATTGGAAAAATATTCCGTCATACGGAAACCCCGTAGCATTATGCGGTGATCGAACAACCAGCGGCGCCGAAGGAGAGAACAATGCCCTCCTTTGGAATGGCTTGCGGAGTAAGCAAGTTCCTGGAGCATTTGTTCAATTTTGTACTCGGTCACTTGCAGTCGCATCCGAAAAAGAGGGCTTCGTCGGCATGGGTGAAAGCGCATCATGACGTCACCCCAAAAGTGAAAAAAGCTATATGATAAAGAGTTACAAGCAGCCCCTATGCTTTCTCTGACGAGAGGTCCGCTCTCTGACTATATAGTCGTACAGAACTATGAGTCAGATCAACCTGAGGGTGAGGTCGTCGCCCGCGGTTCGAGATCTTTTCGTGTCAGCGTAAGAAATCTCACAGGCACACGTTGTCCAACGAGAGAGCTAGTTCTCATACCGTGTCGTCATCTGATCGCAGCGATTTACCACGAGAGAAAAATAAATCGCGACGTCAGCATTGCACCAATGCTTGAACAAAGCTTCCATCGAGCCTACACCGTACCTGCCTACCATTAGGTATTTGAGGGCTTCGCCCTGACGATTCCAATAGAATCGGAACTTGACGAGGTTGTCAAGATGATCCCGCCGCCACGATATCGTCAAGCAGGACATCGCTCATGCATATCAAAGCCGGGCAAGGATAGAGCACAGTACGCAAAAAGATTTACCAGTCGAGGAGAATTGCCATCTGCAAGACAAGCCCAGCATGGCAACTCTTCCTCTGTTGTTGCAGAAGGCAATGATATGGTGTCAGAATTGCAAGGGATGATAACTGCAGCAGTACCTGATCAGCGAGCTCCTTACACGTGCGGCGGTAGTGGCTTGAACGGCCACAATATTCGTCGGTGCCCCAACAAAAACAAAGAGCAAGAAACACCTGATGAAGCTATACAACCGGGCGAGTACGTAGTCAATGGCTGCCCCTACGTTGCTTGTGGTATTCCCTTGGGGTGGATATTACTGTATGTTGGTGATGAGAACTGAGAAATTGAAAGTTCAACAACATGCATAAGTTAGAGATGAAATATACAATCTGCTCATTACATTTGGCCTGCGATAAAACGATGACAACAGACTGGTATAGGTTTTGTGAGCTTGTGCTGCTCGAGTACTTTACCTTTGTTTATGGTCCAGTTAGTATTTGCCAGCGCACCATTCGGAGCTAGCCACGGAAATCTCTTCCCACTGCTTAGGCTCGTCCCATGAGCGGAGCTCGTCCTACTCCTCCAGCACGTATACAGGTGACGGCAAGTCACTTGCTCATGAGATGTGACTGTTGTCGTCACGGTGTCTGAAGTCGTATTCCTCGTCGGTGGAGTCTGCATATCCGCCGACGAGCTCATCAATGGTCATGAGCGTGGTGACATTGTCTGGCCTCGCCTCCAGAAGGGTCATCTCGTTCAGCCGGAACGGCACAGCCCCGCCCCGAAACGCGCCCTGAACGTCTCGGTATGGCTCGCGCTCGAGCGTGACGAACGTCCTCAGCTGCGCCGCAGAGTAGCGTCTTGAGACGACCCAGGTCTCTTCGACGGCCGAGACCATCGGGCCCTCGAGCACCATGTCGGACTCGGTGTGGGTCCCGGGCGGCACGATCGACATATACTACAGAATCGACGACTCTCTCGGCTTGACGGAGTGCTGGACCCCCCTCCGAAATGGTTGGCCAGACCCCTCGGGCTTGAGCGACGACATCGTGGCGGTCTGGATCGAGACGATGTCGTGCTGGACGTCGAGCGAGGCACGAGGCGAAAGCTGGTGCTGGTGCTGGACTTGGCGCTGAGGAAGGAGTCGCCGTCGCAGTGGCTGCGGCTGAGCGCGAAGCTAGGCCCGTACCGCCGCATCGAGTCCAGCATGACGCCTGACCGCATGCTCGTGCGGCGCTGGTCATCGGCGACCGGCTCAGCGGCGCTCACGGCCTTGCGCAGACGCGAACTTCAGTTCTCGGAGGACGACGTCGAGGAGGACGGCGAGTCCAGGAAGAATGTAGTGATGGGGACGTAAACGACGTTAACCTAAAACCTGTCATTTGGCATAGTTTATATCATAGGTTTCGAAATTAAAATGTAATTATGAAAATGTTTAAGTGGTATTTTTGGGATTTCAAAGCGCTGGACATGACCGTGGTCAACGTATTTTTACGCTGGGTATGCTAAAACTGCAAAATTCGCATACTTCCTATTATATGGAATATGCTATATGATAGGTTGAAAGTTAACGTCGTTTACGTCCCCATCACTAGAAGAATGACCGTAAGCTGATTGACCTGCCCGCCCGCCGTCTTCGTCAGCGCTGTTGTTCAAGGCCGAAGAGCCATACCGCATTTCCACCAATCACATGATTTTGTGGGCAGTTCTGCAACTTTGCCTCGATTTTGGTGGCAGTGCTGATAAATATCCTTTAATAAGAGTAAGCCCAGGGAGCAGAGCATTCATTAGCATTTGACCGAGATTTACGTTCTACCGCCAATCCTCCGATTTAGTACTTTCCGTACCCATTTTTAGATATTTTCTACCCCTCCTTATTAGCTTAACTGGACTGGACATCTTTGTCGTTTTTCACAATATATGAGTCCATGTATTTCCCATGAAATCTCCAGTTCCGAGACACGCTTGGTTATTTATTACCGAAGCTAAGAAGCTGGCGCGTAATTTACTTTCTAGGATGCTCTATGGTATAAATGCTTATCCTGGTAGTGCAACGGGTACGTTGTACGGACAGCCCTTAGGGGATTAATTCAAATATGTGGACCACAAAAGCGTACCTTAGTGGATCAATACAATTTTCAAGATTAAAGCCTAATAAATACACGTTTTGATATGTACTTTGACAGGTTATGTGGTGTCAGGGCCGTGCAGATATAAGATTAAGGAGTTCGGAGTGGGCGTAAATATTATAGCGTCTTGCGGGGCGACAAGCACGAAAGCAGTGCGCCTGCGTTTTAAACTTAAGCTCAGTTCTGGCGCGCTGTAGTAGAAGCGCTGTCACCGGAGAGATTGCTGGCTACAGTAAAATTAAATACGCACACTGCTATACCAGTGAGTGCCTACGATAGCCGACCTGGTAGATGGTTGCAAGTAGTTGAGGACAGTACGGTGAATCTAGCCGGCGGCGTAGATGATTGTGAGTAGTCGTGAACATTACGGTGAGCTCAGCCGGCCTAGTTTGTACGGTCGTACGGTCATATTACTGTAGCAGACGGCGAAGATATCATGGCTACGCGTTGCACTGGGGGTGAGTCCAGCTGCTAGTGCGTTGCTGTGAACAGCACTGGGGTGAGTCTTGGGTTGGCTACGCGTTGTTGTAAACAGCACTGGGGTGAGTCTAGCTCTTCGGTACCACAGCAGCAGAGATTGAACCGTGGATACGGGGGGGGGGCTGCTGCGGCGACCGAAAAGCTAGACTGGATGGCAGCGGTGGCGGCCAAGCCTACTCGCTAGATTGATTGATATTGCTTTGATTGATACTTGACCTTTTTGGCTCAGAATTCCGGGAACCCTCCCCTCCGGATAGTTCCTATGAAACCCCTGGACAGGGGTTTGTAGTACTTGTTGAAATAGTATACTACTATCCATTTTTGTGGTATTAATAATACTACTATCGTATAGTATTCAATATGAGTGATATTATGCTATAATCAGCTCTGTACTATAGTACTCTTCAAGTATGACTTTTGAAGGGCCCTAAACGAACAAACTCGGTTCTCATCTTGCAATTCTAGTTTGAGTGTTAGGCCCTCATTTAGGCCTGAGGAAATATCACAACTTTTGAAACGGCGTCAAGCACAACAAACGAAGCATTGATTATGAAGGATTACCAGGAAGGCGATGAAGTCAAGCGTGATCCTTGTAGCATGTGTGGGAGCACCAGCGATTCATTGGAAGTGACATAATTATTACCACTAATAGTGGTCCTCAGTTCTGGCAGCAGCAAGATAGCGCACAATCAAATCGATCGGTGATTGGTCAAAATACAGATGCTGTCTTGCTGCCGATCGCTTTCTATCCTGCCTCGATTTTGGTGCAGGATAGCACGGCAGCAGCAACAAAGAGATTCACCATCAAAACGAATATGCTGTAGCACAAGCACCTTCCCCCTTCCAGAGCTCGCTCGCACCCTCGCGGCACAAGTCCTCGACGTGGAAGAAGGCCTAGACTACCAACGCATGCTGAGGCGACAGCGATGGACCTAATGCATCTATGAGTCCGCTTAGTGTGCATCTTTCTAGTCGGACTCACGGCGGAGAAGCCACGGAAAAGAGAGGCCGAATCGGCTTCAGTGAAATAGATGGAGGTTCAAAATGGATACATGTATGACAACGAGCAGTGCCCCAAGTTGCTGCATGGCATGCATGCAAAAGGGGTTCTCAGTATGACCAAAACTCTGATTGGATGAAATCCAGTGCCATTTGGTTTTGCGCTATCTTGCTGGAACTGAGGACCACTATTAGTGGTCCTCAGTTCTGGCAGCAGCAAGATAGCGCAAAATAGTAAGCCCGATGATGAAGCTCATATAAAGTTTTATAGTGGGAATATTAGCAATCTCAGGAGTTCGTAATTAATTTTCTACGAACGATGAGCGCTGATATTATCAAACGTGCAAGATGTTTTTCCCACAGATATTTAATCTAATACTGGGATAGCCAGGAAGGCTAGGGACAGCCCAAATCGGATTAATTCGTCCTGGTAACTGAAGCCGGTAACTGAAGCCGGGGGCTGAAAGCAGTAGACCAAGCCGAAGCTACTGGTATTACCGGTATAGTCGGCAGCTGAAGCCGGGAGCTGACCTCACGGCGATCCTTTATCGTGGTAGTGCAACGGGTACGTTGTACGGACAGCCCTTTGGGGATTAATTCAAATATGTGGACCACAAATGCGTACGTAAGTGAGTCGATACAATTTTCAAGATTAAAGCCTAATAAATACACGTTTTGATATGTACTTTGACAGGTTATGTGGTGTCAGGGCCGTGCAGATATAAGATTGAGGAGTTTGGAGTGGGCGTAAATATTATATAGCGCCTTGCGGGGCGACAAGCACGAAAGCAGTGCGCCTGCGTTTTAGACTTAAGCTCAGTTCTAGCGCGCTGTAGTAGAAGCGCTGTCACCGGAGAGATTGCTGACTGCAGTAAAATTAAATACGCACACTGCTATACCAGTGAGTGCCTACGATAGCCGACCTGGTAGATGGTTGCAAGTAGTTGAGGACAGTACGGTGAATCTAGCCGGCGGCGTAGATGATTGTGAGTAGTCGTGAACATTACGGTGAGCTCAGCCGGCCTAGTTTGTACGGTCGTACGGTCATATTACTGTAGCAGACGGCGAAGATATCATGGCTACGCGTTGCACTGGGGGTGAGTCCAGCTGCTAGTGCGTTGCTGTGAACAGCACTGGGGTGAGTCTTGGGTTGGCTACGCGTTGTTGTAAACAGCACTGGGGTGAGTCTAGCTCTTCGGTACCACAGCAGCAGAGATTGAACCGTGGATACGGGGGGGGGCTGCTGCGGCGACCGAAAAGCTAGACTGGATGGCAGCGGTGGCGGCCAAGCCTACTAGCTAGATTGATTGATAGTGCTTTGATTGATACTTGACCTTTTTGGCTCAGAATTCCGGGAACCCTCCCCTCCGGATAGTTCCTAAGAAACCCCTGGACAGGGGTTTGTAGTACTTGTTGAAATAGTATACCACGGTAATACTACTATCCAATTTTTTGTGGTACTAATAATACTACTACCGTATAGTGTGGTATTCAATATGAGTGATATTATGCTATAATCAGCTCTGTACTATAGTACTCTTCAAGTATGACTTTTGAAGGGCCCTAAACGAACAAACTCGGTTCTCATCTTGCAATTCTAGTTTGAGTGGCTCTGAATTAGGCCCTCATTTAGGCCTGAGGAAATATCACAACTTTTGAAACGGCGTCAAGCACAACAAACGAAGCATTGATTATGAAGGATTACCAGGAAGGCGATGAAGTCAAGCGTGATCCTTGTAGCATGTGTGGGAGCACCAGCGATTCATTGGAAGTGACATAATTATTACCACTAATAGTGGTCCTCAGTTCTGGCAGCAGCAAGATAGCGCACAATCAAATCGATCGGTGATTGGTCAAAATACAGATGCTGTCTTGCTGCCGATCGCTTTCTATCCTGCCTCGATTTTGGTGCAGGATAGCACGGCAGCAGCAACAAAGAGATTCACCATCAAAACGAATATGCTGTAGCACAAGCACCTTCCCCCCTTCCAGAGCTCGCTCGCACCCTCGCGGCACAAGTCCTCGACGTGGAAGAAGGCCTAGACTACCAACGCATGCTGAGGCGACAGCGATGGACCTAATGCATCTATGAGTCCGCTTAGTGTGCATCTTTCTAGTCGGACTCACGGCGGAGAAGCCACGGAAAAGAGAGGCCGAATCGGCTTCAGTGAAATAGATGGAGGTTCAAAATGGATACATGTATGACAACGAGCAGTGCCCCAAGTTGCTGCATGGCATGCATGCAAAAGGGGTTCTCAGTATGACCAAAACTCTGATTGGATGAAATCCAGTGCCATTTAGTTTTGCGCTATCTTGCTGGAACTGAGGACCACTATTAGTGGTCCTCAGTTCTGGCAGCAGCAAGATAGCGCAAAATAGTAAGCCCGATGATGAAGCTCATATAAAGTTTTATAGTGGGAATATTAGCAATCTCAGGAGTTCGTAATTAATTTTCTACGAACGATGAGCGCTGATATTATCAAACGTGCAAGATGTTTTTCCCACAGATATTTAATCTAATACTGGGATAGCCAGGAAGGCTAGGGACAGCCCAAATCGGATTAATTCGTCCTGGTAACTGAAGCCGGTAACTGAAGCCGGGGGCTGAAAGCAGTAGACCAAGCCGAAGCTACTGGTATTACCGGTATAGTCGGCAGCTGAAGCCGGGAGCTGACCTCACGGCGATCCTTTATCGTGGTAGTGCAACGGGTACGTTGTACGGACAGCCCTTTGGGGATTAATTCAAATATGTGGACCACAAATGCGTACGTAAGTGAGTCGATACAATTTTCAAGATTAAAGCCTAATAAATACACGTTTTGATATGTACTTTGACAGGTTATGTGGTGTCAGGGCCGTGCAGATATAAGATTGAGGAGTTTGGAGTGGGCGTAAATATTATATAGCGCCTTGCGGGGCGACAAGCACGAAAGCAGTGCGCCTGCGTTTTAGACTTAAGCTCAGTTCTAGCGCGCTGTAGTAGAAGCGCTGTCACCGGAGAGATTGCTGACTGCAGTAAAATTAAATACGCACACTGCTATACCAGTGAGTGCCTACGATAGCCGACCTGGTAGATGGTTGCAAGTAGTTGAGGACAGTACGGTGAATCTAGCCGGCGGCGTAGATGATTGTGAGTAGTCGTGAACATTACGGTGAGCTCAGCCGGCCTAGTTTGTACGGTCGTACGGTCATATTACTGTAGCAGACGGCGAAGATATCATGGCTACGCGTTGCACTGGGGGTGAGTCCAGCTGCTAGTGCGTTGCAGTGAACAGCACTGGGGTGAGTCTTGGGTTGGCTACGCGTTGTTGTAAACAGCACTGGGGTGAGTCTAGCTCTTCGGTACCACAGCAGCAGAGATTGAACCGTGGATACGGGGGGGGGGCTGCTGCGGCGACCGAAAAGCTAGACTGGATGGCAGCGGTGGCGGCCAAGCCTACTCGCTAGATTGATTGATATTGCTTTGATTGATACTTGACCTTTTTGGCTCAGAATTCCGGGAACCCTCCCCTCCGGATAGTTCCTATGAAACCCCTGGACAGGGGTTTGTAGTACTTGTTGAAATAGTATACTACTATCCATTTTTGTGGTATTAATAATACTACTATCGTATAGTATTCAATATGAGTGATATTATGCTATAATCAGCTCTGTACTATAGTACTCTTCAAGTATGACTTTTGAAGGGCCCTAAACGAACAAACTCGGTTCTCATCTTGCAATTCTAGTTTGAGTGTTAGGCCCTCATTTAGGCCTGAGGAAATATCACAACTTTTGAAACGGCGTCAAGCACAACAAACGAAGCATTGATTATGAAGGATTACCAGGAAGGCGATGAAGTCAAGCGTGATCCTTGTAGCATGTGTGGGAGCACCAGCGATTCATTGGAAGTGACATAATTATTACCACTAATAGTGGTCCTCAGTTCTGGCAGCAGCAAGATAGCGCACAATCAAATCGATCGGTGATTGGTCAAAATACAGATGCTGTCTTGCTGCCGATCGCTTTCTATCCTGCCTCGATTTTGGTGCAGGATAGCACGGCAGCAGCAACAAAGAGATTCACCATCAAAACGAATATGCTGTAGCACAAGCACCTTCCCCCTTCCAGAGCTCGCTCGCACCCTCGCGGCACAAGTCCTCGACGTGGAAGAAGGCCTAGACTACCAACGCATGCTGAGGCGACAGCGATGGACCTAATGCATCTATGAGTCCGCTTAGTGTGCATCTTTCTAGTCGGACTCACGGCGGAGAAGCCACGGAAAAGAGAGGCCGAATCGGCTTCAGTGAAATAGATGGAGGTTCAAAATGGATACATGTATGACAACGAGCAGTGCCCCAAGTTGCTGCATGGCATGCATGCAAAAGGGGTTCTCAGTATGACCAAAACTCTGATTGGATGAAATCCAGTGCCATTTGGTTTTGCGCTATCTTGCTGGAACTGAGGACCACTATTAGTGGTCCTCAGTTCTGGCAGCAGCAAGATAGCGCAAAATAGTAAGCCCGATGATGAAGCTCATATAAAGTTTTATAGTGGGAATATTAGCAATCTCAGGAGTTCGTAATTAATTTTCTACGAACGATGAGCGCTGATATTATCAAACGTGCAAGATGTTTTTCCCACAGATATTTAATCTAATACTGGGATAGCCAGGAAGGCTAGGGACAGCCCAAATCGGATTAATTCGTCCTGGTAACTGAAGCCGGTAACTGAAGCCGGGGGCTGAAAGCAGTAGACCAAGCCGAAGCTACTGGTATTACCGGTATAGTCGGCAGCTGAAGCCGGGAGCTGACCTCACGGCGATCCTTTATCGTGGTAGTGCAACGGGTACGTTGTACGGACAGCCCTTTGGGGATTAATTCAAATATGTGGACCACAAATGCGTACGTAAGTGAGTCGATACAATTTTCAAGATTAAAGCCTAATAAATACACGTTTTGATATGTACTTTGACAGGTTATGTGGTGTCAGGGCCGTGCAGATATAAGATTGAGGAGTTTGGAGTGGGCGTAAATATTATATAGCGCCTTGCGGGGCGACAAGCACGAAAGCAGTGCGCCTGCGTTTTAGACTTAAGCTCAGTTCTAGCGCGCTGTAGTAGAAGCGCTGTCACCGGAGAGATTGCTGACTGCAGTAAAATTAAATACGCACACTGCTATACCAGTGAGTGCCTACGATAGCCGACCTGGTAGATGGTTGCAAGTAGTTGAGGACAGTACGGTGAATCTAGCCGGCGGCGTAGATGATTGTGAGTAGTCGTGAACATTACGGTGAGCTCAGCCGGCCTAGTTTGTACGGTCGTACGGTCATATTACTGTAGCAGACGGCGAAGATATCATGGCTACGCGTTGCACTGGGGGTGAGTCCAGCTGCTAGTGCGTTGCAGTGAACAGCACTGGGGTGAGTCTTGGGTTGGCTACGCGTTGTTGTAAACAGCACTGGGGTGAGTCTAGCTCTTCGGTACCACAGCAGCAGAGATTGAACCGTGGATACGGGGGGGGGCTGCTGCGGCGACCGAAAAGCTAGACTGGATGGCAGCGGTGGCGGCCAAGCCTACTCGCTAGATTGATTGATATTGCTTTGATTGATACTTGACCTTTTCGGCTCAGAATTCCGGGAACCCTCCCATCTAGATAGTTCCTAAGAAAACCATGGATAGGGGTTAGTAGTACTTGCTGAAATAGTATATCACGGTAATACTACTATCCATTTTTGTGGTAATACTACGACTACCGTATAGTGCGGGATTCAATATATTAAGTGATATTATGCTATCATCAGGTCTGTATTATAGTACTCTTAATGTATTACTTTTGAAGGGCCCTAAACGAGCAAACTCGGTTCTCATCTTGCAATTCTAGTTTGAGTGGCTCTGAATTAGGCCCTCATTTAGGCCTCGGGATATATCACAACTTTTGAAACGGCATCAAGCGCAACAAATGAAGTATTGGCTATACACTGTACCATGAAGGCGATGAAGTCAAGCGTGATCCTTGTAGCATGTGTGGGAGCACCAGCGATTCATTGGCAGGGGCGGACGGAGGGTCAAAATGGGGGGGGCGCCTGCCCCCCCATTTTTCGGAGAGTTTTTTTCGGATTTCCAGGGAATTAGGCAACAAAATGGGGATTATCGCTGATTAGGTCTCGCTCTGCCCCTCTATTTTTGAGCTGCCCCCCTATATATTTCGGGCTGCGTCCGCCTCTGAATCATTGGCAGTGATAGCAAGCCCGATGATGAAGCTCATATAAAGTTTTATAGTGGGAATATTAGCAATTTCAGGAGTTCGTAATTCGTTTACTACGAAATACGGTATACGACGAGCGCTGATATTATTTAACGTGCAAGGTTTTTGCCCCACAAATATTTTAATCTAATATCTGTAACTTAAGTAGTAGTGGAGTAGTACTACTAATATTACTACTACTCAATTGTTGGTATCTCTACTAGTATTAATAGTAGTATGTCTGAAACTCTCTGTATGGAACGGAACTCTCCTGGCGGCAAATAACCGGAATTGGCGGCACGTCTGCATCCAGCACGGGGTATGCACACAAAACCTTCTTGACCCAGTCGCGACTTGCTATGGGTCGCAAGGGCGTGTCTCTGCAGGAGAAGCGCGAGCGCATTGCGCATTTACCACGAGTCCAAGGATGTGTTTAACCTTAAGAAGCTGGAGAAGCTCGGCTCCAAAGCTGGCGTCGGTGCGTGGGCTGCAAGAATCCCGATATTAAACTATTATTTTTCTAACGTAAGATACCACTTTATTATCTATATTCTCTATAGTTCAAGTCGATGATGGACTGGGGTACCGACACGCGGAAGCCCGCTACGTGGACAAAATGGCGATTCCTTCAGTTGTGAAGAGCTCTGCTTCGCTTGCACCTGCGGGTCCGCGTGGAATGCTGGCACTTGATGCAAATGAACCCCCCGATGGCGTGGTGTTTCGCATGCTGCGCCGCGGCAAGGGCAAGGTGGAGGCCCGCCACTTGGTGCCTGAGGCGTCATCTCTACTTGGTGCCTGAGGCGTCATCTCTACAGTAGCACAGCACAGCCATCGTCAGGAGAACGCTGGAAAGAAGGAGCAGTCTGAGCTGAAGCGTCTTGTGCTCCAAAACATGGAGCGTGATGACTTTATTAACGCCTCAAGGACGTGAACCAAGCGCTAGTGGACGATGCATTGGTGGACTGTGATAAGGGCTGCACTTACTGCAGATAATTTATATGATTTACTGCCAATTAACTAATATATTTTTCATTTTTATTTTGTGTAGATCGGGTCGGGCAATTACTTTTGGTCCTTCCCGCCGTAGTTGTCGCAGTCGAGGAAAGCGCAAGCTCAGTGAGCTCGAACAGCGCCGCACAACTGTACTGGTACAGGAAAAACTCGCTAAAATGAAGCAAAGTATTGAGGAGCAACGCTTGCAATTGAAAGCGTAGCATTAAAAGAACGCGCTACTAGCCCAACCCTCTAGTTCTTTGTCGAAACATGTGTAATTATCACGACATCAGTTCCCTCCATGCATTGAACGTGATTTAAAACTTGATGGAATCGTGTTGACACTACTTCGCGAAAAATGAAGAGTGGTGCTCGGATGAATCTGCCGGCATACCAGTTAATCCACAACAACTAACAGAATACGAGCTTTGTTTGTTGGTCAGGGTGTCGGTAGGGGTCCCTGTCTTACAACCTTGGCCTTTCCTGTCGCATATGGTGCACAGCCGCCCGGCCACTTATTACTCACCCACGCAACCGCATCACACCATCCCCCGGACTCGCTTTTATTATACAAATATTACAAATATAGCAGTGCGTTAGAAGAATGCATACTAGCCTTGATGTAGCGCGCAAAAACGGAACCGCCGAGCGCAGCGAAGGCGGCCCCGCCGCCGGAGGCGGCCTACCCTGTCGATATAGCGGGTCCGTAGGGCCCGCCTTACCCCTAATTAGTTATCATACCACGGCGATTAGTGCAGCGAGCCCGTAAGGCGAGCGGAACGGGGGCGTTATACTACCCCGCCGCGCAGCGGTGGCGCTTGGCCTAATAAAAACAGTAACTTAAATATAAATACCTCCGCCCGCGGAGCGGGCGGCGCTCGGCTAGTCTAAAGCATCAATCAGAGCAGCGTGCTGTCCGTAACGGAGCGATCACCTGAATTCCGATTGACCGAAATTCGCCGTCTACGACCTTCATTGGGCATTAATGAGGAATGTCCTTCATTGGGTACAAATAGCGCTGCCGAGCGCAGCGAAGGCGGTCTTCATTGGGTAGAAATAGTTTGGGCTGCTGCCGAGCGTAGCGAAGGCGGCTTGCAGAACCATTGGGTGAGTAGTGAAGCGAAGCCACAGGCGAGCGGAACGGGGAGCGCCACTGGCGTAGGCAGGCTGCTCTTTATAGTGAATCGAGCGTAGTGAGCTGAGCGACTCTAACTAATAAAAAACTACCGCCGCGTTGCGGCGGCGCTTGGCTAGTCTGACATTAAACGTAACTAGAGATCCACCAAAAGTTTGTTGGAGAGGGGCTGTCCGAACTGTACTCCATATCGCGGCCGTTCCGACATCCCTACATTTTCCGACAGACAGGATAAAGGCCAAAGCCAGGGCAAAATCGGAAATAGTGTAAGATCAGAAATTACACAATATATACGGTAGATTAGGTCTAGGGGGCGTTTTCGGTGCTTCCAGTCAGCTTTCATGAGAGGCTCTCAGCCGCGAGGAAATCGCTTCTAGAGGCCCGTAGGCCAAGAAAAACGGTATTTTGTGTATTCATGTATTACGGCCCCGGGAGCAATGTGTGCCGGAGCCGGCAAATTCATTAATGAGGCCGGTTCCAGGACAGGGGGGCCACAATTAGAAGCAGTCCGACGTCAGCTAACTCCTTTGAGGCATCCCATTGGCCAATCTATTAGCCAATAGGGGACATGTATTTAACGATGAGCGTTGATTGGTTCTCTCTACAGCCAATTGACACTCGCCTCCTGTCCGAAATTGGTGGCTGCTAGGCATTGTACGTCGCCGACACGCGGCTCCGAGCGTTCAGTCTCCTTTTTATTAGAGCTACTGATCAAGTCTCCTGCACCCCTCCGCGCACACATCCACATCCAAGACAAGACAACTGCCCCCCCTCCCAACACCGTAGCTCAATGGAAGAGCGCAGGGCCTCCACCCTGAGATACCCGTTCAATTCGGGTCGGTGTTATTGATCACGATGGGCTTTTGCGGTCGTGTCGTGCTGTGCCAAGGGTCTTGCGGTGCGTCACAGATTGTGCGTCTGCGTTGTGCTTCAAGTTGTTTTGCCCGCGTATTGTCGCGCTGTGGTCGTGCCAGGAGTAGCGCCTTCTACGTAGATATCGGTGCTGCATTTGGGTGCGCGGTGCTCTAGCTCCTGTGCTAATCTCTGTTCTCTGTAAGGTTTGCGACGTTTTGTATGTATACGTGTAATACATGTATTGAATTAACCGAGACCCGTATTCCAGTGAGCCTACGCGTGCGTTTGTGTCAGACTCTCTATGATCTCCTTCCGCATCATTTTTGCGTTGAAGCGCGCGGACCTTGGACTTGTGCATATCTTCTTGATATCGCTTAAGAGAAGCGTATTCCCGGTTTGAAATGCCTCGACCGTGCGCTTGATGAAGTACAGCACAAATACTCCGCAGTCATCGTGGTTTATCTGTGCCGGGCTTGTTCGGACTCCTCTCACGACGAACTCTGGTGCTGCGTTGTCGGGATATTTAGTTCGCAGCTCCGCGTCGAAATATCCACCGACAACTTTTTTAATCGCTTCGATGCTGGAGATTCCTTTCGAGTCTACATGCACAAGGCATCTCCTCAGATTCGTCGTAGTGCCTACAGGGTTTTGCACAATGGCAAACGTCCAGTGATTGCCCATGCATATAGGTAAAATCACGTAATCGTACTTCTCGTACGGAAATGTTGCGGTGATACCGCAACAGCGCTCGTGCGCAAGTCCAATTTTTCGCTCCACTTGAACGAACTCTCTGTAGATGTGTCCAAATACGTTTGCATCCATGACAGACGTTCGGCCGTGTTGCGGGAGGTGCACTCGGATGTAATAGGACAAAATCACATCGTTCAGCCAATTTTGGTCTTTAATTGTCCGGACATCTTCCGCTGTCACCAGCAAACGCATGCTGGTTTTGCCCACAACAAAGCATGGGGTTTGTGTTTCACACACAATCTCGGACTGTGATATGTCCCACACATCTCCAAAATCAAATGGGACGCCCGCCTTCTCACTGTCATCATTCAACAGTGATATGAGCTCCGGCGACTTGGGTTTTTCGGCTATAGTCGACTTGGCTGGAGGCTGGTTTTTTCCGGCTATAGTCGACTTGGCTGGAGGCTGGTTTTTTCGGCTATCGTCGACTTGACTGGAGGCTGTTTTTTCCCGGCTATAGTCGACTTGACTGGAGGCTGGGATTTTTCGGCTAAAGTCGACTTGACTGGAGGCTGGGATTTTCTGGCCAAAGTCGACTTGGCTGGAGGCTGGTTTTTTCGGCTATAGTCGACTTGGCTGGAGGCTGGGTATTTTCGGCTAAAGTCGACTTGACTGGAGGCTGGGATTTTCTGGCCAAAGTCGACTTGGCTGGAGGCTGGTTTTTTCGGCTATAGTCGACTTGGCTGGAGGCTGGGTATTTTCGGCTATCGTCGACTTGACTGGAGGCTGTTTTTTCCCGGCTATAGTCGACTTGACTGGAGGCTGGGATTTTTCGGCTAAAGTCGACTTGACTGGAGGCTGGGATTTTCTGGCCAAAGTCGACTTGGCTGGAGGCTGTTTTTTCGGCTATAGTCGACTTGGCTGGAGGCTGGGTATTTTCGGCTAAAGTCGACTTGACTGGAGGCTGGGATTTTCTGGCCAAAGTCGACTTGGCTGGAGGCTGGTTTTTTCGGCTATAGTCGACTTGGCTGGAGGCTGGTTGTTTCGGCTAAAGTCGATAGTTGACGCTTGTGTCTCTTGTTGGGGGGTTCATTCACATTTGGCGCTGCCGTGCCGGTATTTTGGAGTCGTCGTGAGATGAAAGTGCTTAGATTGTGGCGGCCTATAAACCGAGTAGTCCACGAACTCTGAGCCGCGGGTTTGCGCTCCGCAAAGCCAGGTATTGTCGACGCAGCATCCGCGACAACATCATCTCTGCACACCACCTGGCCGTTTGCCACTTTTGCCTTGATCCGCTCAACAATACCAGCTTCGTATTGAAGCGTCGGAGGGGCCATGCCTGGCGGTGCCGCCCGCTTTGCAGATGGATCGGCCTGGGACGAGAATAACTTGTGCTTGTTAGTCATCCAACCCAGCAAGGTTGTCCGAGCCACACGATGACGACGACCCCCCTCGGTAGCGTCCCATCCATTTCGCTCGCATGCGAGCACGATCTCGATCTTCTCCGCATTCGTCCGCTGATCTGAGCTCGACATCTTGGAATCGAAGTGTCGCTTTTCGGACAAACTCGACATGTACCTTACATTTCATTGGATGAAATTTCTAAAATCCTATTGGTCAGAATGCATACTATACTAATTACGACCCATAAATGGTTGGTTGAGAAGCATGCTATTTAGCCATTCTACTTTTTGACAGCTGCCGCTCATTACTCCCATTGACAGCAATTTCGGGTTTACTCGACTGTGGGCGATTTCGGGTTTACTCGACTGCGGGCGATTTCGGGTTTACTCGACTGTGGGCAATTTCGGGTTTACTCGACTGTGGGCGATTTCGGGTTTACTCGACAGTGGGCAATTTCGGGTTTACTCGACTGTGGGCGATTTCGGGTTTACTCGACTGTGTACGCTCTGCGGTTTGCGACTCCGGGAATTCTCGATACTGTGCCGGTCAGGCTTGACGAGCCAAAGCTAATATGTCCTGTGTGTCTGCAGGAGCAGGGTCTTGAATTCGGCCTGTAGCGAGGAGACGCTTGTGAGCTGCGATGCGTTCGTTTAAAGCGCCAGACTTGTGAAGCGGACGCAACGCGCGTAGCACGCTCCCAGAACCTTTAGCATTGGACTTGACGTTCGTCTTCAGAAACGAGAGTATCGAATCTTCAGCACGGCGACCGAGTTGAAGCACCTGATCCTTGTAGTCGCTGGCCTGTGGTTCCAAAACAAAGCCCTTGTCGAGGAACAGCTTCATGAATGCGACGACGTGGCGGGACTCCGATTTTTTCTGGCGGTCGGCTGACTCCCAAACGCGAGGCACACGCGTGTACGACTCGAACCAAGTCGCAGACAGGTGTGTAGCTTGTTTCTTTCTTCGCTTTGGCTTGGGCTCTTGGTCTGACGATTCCCTTGTAGTATCCTCTTCAGCGATTTCTTGTGGTGCCTTCTTAGATTTCATCAGCGCAGCCTCGACAATTGTCACGCGCGCAGTAAGGGCCTTGTTCATGGCAGTAAGCTCTTGAATGACAGCTAGAAGATGGTCCAGTTTCGAGCAGTGGTGTTGGGCTTCGTGTTGGTGTTTTTCTTGAGCAGGTGGAGCAGCTTCATTGTCCAGCGCGACCGACCAAGCGAGCATATCGGCGATCGGGATGCCGGCAGCTACCAAGCACTCTTCCACACGCGTGACGATCGGGGCCGATGGCGAGAGCTCCTTCAACTGGGGGGTAGTAACGGATGAGGTACGCTGTGAGGACGCTGAGAACCTTGATACTTACGTTGAGACGTTGCTGGTTGAGACCTGTGCAGGAGCCGAAGAGCAAGACCTGAAAGCGACCAAGGCGCTCCCGACTTGCATGATCAAGCGCCGCGACGTCAACCATCGCTGGTACATCGTCGGCTGCCCACCCGCTCAAGACCCGAGCCACCTTCCTGTCCTCACGCGCGGTGTTGGTGATGTAGGCGAAGGCCTTGTTGGTCTTCGTCATATCCCAAGCACCGCGATCGAATATCCACTGGGCGGCTAGACGGTCGTCTCCGTTTGCGTGCTGGGCTCCACCGCGCCTGAATGAGTGCGAGGTCAAGTCAGGAGTGGCTCCAGCTGGTTCGGCGACGCGCTTGAGCATCCGGTTCACGTACGCTTGGACACCGTCTTCGCCGCGCTTGACCTCACCACTGCGTTTCTTGGTTTGGGATGATGCCATTGCTGTTTGTGTCTCTGTCCAGGATGATGGCGGCGGGTCAGCGGATACGAACGTCGACGACAGAGGAGGCCCCCCAGCTGCAACAGGTGCGGTCGTCGACACCACAGCGACTTCGAGCGAGGCCGGTTCAGCTTGCAGTAGGTCCTGCAGCGGGACGCCCTCATCAAGTGGCGCGGCAGCTTCAGTTACGAGATCGGGCAATTGAGCCAGCAGCGCTGCGCCTGGAGCATCCTGCGTCGCAAGCGCGACGGCAAGAGCGTGCAAGGGGCACGTCAAGAAGTCACTCTTGTCCGGTATCAAGGTAAGCCCCTGTTCCTCCGATGTCTTGACGCGTAGCAATCGCAGGTAAAAGGTGCCGTCCGCTGAGACAGACACGTGCTGCTTCTGGACGTAGCCAAGGTCCGAAGACCGGCCAAAGCAGTGCCACATCAGACACGCTAGCGCGGCATCTTGGTAGTCAGCGTGCACGCGTGCTGTGCTGTACACGTAGCGGACCAAAGACCGTACATCTTCCTTAGTGCAAGGAGGGGCCTTATTAATTAATCCACCCCTTTCTCGTTTTAGGCAATGCTTATCCAAAGTCTTTCCTTGCTTTAGCAAGATCAACTCAGTAGGCACACGCAAGTGTGGGTACTTGTCAAATAGCCACAGTTTAACATTCCTATGGTAAGACGTCGCAGTGTTGCGAGCTAGCTTACCTTTCTTACCTTCGTTGGTGGCTAGATAGAAGCCGAACCGGTCCATCGTCGCCGCCAAACGTTTGCCGGAGGCATCCATGAGAATGCTGGCCTCGACAAATTCCAGGCTAACATTCTCCGCCTCCAGCATCCGCTTAAATGCGGCAATTGCTGTAGTCCGTGCCTTCTGGGTGTTTGTAGGAACAAACGCAGCTAAACTCATGCCGTCTCTTCCGTTTTTTCTTGACTGTTTGGATGTTTGAATTGTGCTGTAAAGTGTTGGTTTTCCTGTCCACCTTCCGGTCCACCGGCTTTCCTACTATAGGAAAAGGCCTAGCTGTTGGAAATGGAAAAATATTCAGAAAATATGTCAAACACTTGACATTTGTATAGACATATACGTATTTAGGCCATCCTTCCGACAAATATTTGTCGGAAAGTGTCGGAACCGATTCACCTACCCCTAAGAAACCTCATTGGATGAAATCCCTTCAGAAATGCATCTGATAGGCTATTATTCCTATTGATACCGTCATGAAACAATCCTGCTCACTTATCTGTCGGAAAGACGTGGATATTCATCCATACCGCAAAATCTCCGATCTCCTACAGGCTCCGACTCGAACAGAGATAGTACTAATTTGTGTAAAACCTATGTAGATTATGTAACGTTGTGTTTGTGATTAGGGGATCTAAAAAAGAGATGTGGAAGTCCAGACGCCGTGCTAGAGGGAGGTTTGTAGCGAGTTTATAGGCGGAGCCACAGGCTCTAAAACGGCCTATGGGCTGAGAAAACAGCCAAAATCTAAATGATGCATATTTACGCTCGGGGCGATGAGCACGCTCCGACGCAAATTCAGTAATGAGGGCCCAACTGGAGACACGGGGTCCAGTAATAGAAGCAACCCGTCTTTTTACGACAGTTTTTACGCGTAATTACTTGTTGAGGCACCAGCACGTGTGTGACGGGGGTCACACGCACCGTAGCTTAGAGGAAGCGTAACACGCTAACCACAACAGACGCCTGGCGTCTCTGTTGCTCTTAGTACAAAAGGCCCTGCCTTATCGGTCTCCTTTTAATACCGAGTATTAAAGAGACTTGTACACTTGAAGGTTAGAGTTTAACTGTCTTGTATTAATAACACTCATAAAGTTCTATCTACTGCTTTCTATCTGCATACTGAACCCCTGTCTAAATTGCGATCTTCCTCAGCGGTTGGCTCTCGTGCATCGTGGTCCTTAAGTACGACCGACCTAACTTAACTCAGTACGTTGGTCTACCGTGAATACTCTATATAAGGACCACTGGTACACAGTACCCATCGTGGTGTGTGACACTCAGTGCTTGTGGGCCACACCGGTCGGTGTGGTCCACATCAGAGAACATCCCTTTTCCTTGAAAAGGACACTGGCCAATCCTGGCCCCATTACACCCTCCCTCACCCAAACGGGAAGCACCTTTCCCAGGGGGAATCCAGCGGAAACACGAGCACAGCCTCATTCGGCAATTCACGCTCTTCCGAGCACACGCGCACACGGCAAGGCCCACTGGGCATGACGACGGAGACCCGGATCATCGTGCGACCCGCCCCAGACGCCCTTCGGGCTGTAGGCCCCATCAAGACCCTCGCCGACGCGCCCACTCCAAGCGACATGGAGGAGAAGCCTCCGGCGCCTGCTTCCAAGAAGCACTCGGGCGATCCGGAGGTGGCGAAGGCCGCGTCGGCTTCCAAGAAGCCCGCGAATGACACGGAGGAGGCGAAGAAGACCCCAGCTTCAAAGAAGCACGCGAAGGACGCGGGCGAAGCGAAGAAGCCTGCTTCTAAGAAGCCCAAGGTCGCGACGGCCAAGGCGAAGGCGAAGAAGACGCCCGCCTCGCCGAAGGCCACGCGGAAGGCGAAGAAGGTGACTGCTTCTTCGAAGCCCGCTCCGAAGAAGCCCGTGGTGAAGAAGCCCGCTGCCAAGCAGCTTCTGAAGACGAAGGGCGCCTCGAAGGAGGGCCCGAAGACCCCGAAGCTGCCGCCCAAGCGCTCTGATGTGCTGCTGCCCGGTCCTCACGAGGACGTGAGCAGCGACTCGTCCGACACGGACACCCCGAACCCCGGGTATGTCAGCGGCGCCGACTCGCCTGCTCCTCGAGCTCGGACGTCCACGAAGGACGATGCGGCTTCCGCGAAGGACGCGCCCACTTCCCCTCCGGGGCGTAGTCCGTCGCCGCATCCATCCTTGGAGGTGGACTACGAGGAGTCGGAGCCCGACGTGGACCACGAGGACGGCGAGGTCGAGTGGTCTCCCAAGCGGATCACTGATGCCCAGCGGGTCCTCCATCCGGGAAGCCCCATGTCTCCCAAGACTGTGGTGGCGGTGGAACGCGCCCGACTCTTGGAGGAGTCCCTGTCTCGTCGAGACAACCCGCCCGCTGCGGTGTCGGAGCCCCAGGTCATCACCAATGCCGGTGTCGACGAGGGAGTCCCTCCTGAGCTGCTTCAGCCCGAGAATCGGCAACACCTGGCCGATCGTACTCATCAGGGGCCTCTCAGGCGGTGGGCACCAAGCGGGATCGCGAGACCCACGCCCCACGTACCCAAGACTAGCTACTCGCACTGCGATACTGGACTCGGGACGAGTACCGCGAACACCTTCGTCAGAGTCGCATGCCTGGCCCAGGCGCGCCGCAGTGCGACAAGTGTCCGGTCGTGCTCCTGGTGGACACCGGTTTCTCCCGCCAAAGGAATGAGACTGAGTTCGAGGGGTGGTTGGACCACTTGGGCTATCCCAGACCCGAGTTCTTGAACTCTCCTTATCGGATCGATTGGCTGGCTCAGCGTCGTCTTCGATTTCGCATGGCGAAGATGATCGCTGACAACACGTGGCCGAACCGATTCTTTGATCGCCACAAGCCCATGCCGGGCGTCATCCTCGAGGAGGTTCTTCAGAAGATTCAGAAGTCTTGGCAGTCGCAGCCGATAGAGCCAAAGAGTGTTCTCGGCCCTGTCAGCGCCGACCAGGTCCGTGGGCACTCTCAAAAGAGGCCACGAGGTCGGCGCAGTCCTCCTCGAGGCGAGCCCCAGGCTCCCACGAGTTTCGACTACTCGGGTAGCCACGCCACTTCACCAGGTACTGGTAGTAGAGGAAGCCCTCATTACCAAGCAGAGGCGGCGGAGCCCGCGGCTGCAGTGGTATCTGACCAAGACGCTCAGCGTCGTTCGACTGGCTCTCGTCCTGACCTGGAGAGCCTTCTCTCCGGTGTGGAGTCTTGTCAGCGACTGCTGGATGGTCAGCGGACCGAGATGGTGGCGCTTCGCGCTCGCGTCCAAGATGCGGAGGCCCGCCTGGAGAACCTCCAGGGTGTCCGAGAGGACTTGGACTGCTTGCGGAACCGCGTCTGGGATCTGCCTCGGCAGCTGGGTGGTGACGTTGACCGCTTGCGTGGCCGATGTTCGCGAGGCGAGGAGAACGACGAGCAGGTGCGCCAGAGCCTGGAGAGGCACCTCGCCTGGTTCTGTGATCTGTACGACCGGTTGGGTTACTTGGAGGCGCAAGAGGCTCGCCGCGTAGCGGCTCGTGCTCCTGATCCGGCTCCGGCTCCGGCTCCTGCGCCTGCCCAGCTTCCCTCGGAAGATCTCGTTCGGATGATGGCGAGTGCCTTTCAGCAGTATTCTGCGACGCAGTCGGCTCCTCAGGCTCAGCAGCCCCCGCCGGGCGATAGGGCTCGAGCAAGCCAACGTAGAATGTGGGGTGCGTGGCCATGGACGATGGCAGATCCAACGTGTAGGCGTGGCCGTGGACCCCGATGACCGTGAACGGCCCCAAGAAGCGAGGTCGCAGCTTGGTGCTGCCCACAGCAGAGACCGCCTGAGTAGGAAGGTTCTTAGCATTTAATAAGACTTGGTCTCCTAATTTAAACACAAGCGTGTTCTTACGCCCTTGGCGATCACTGTGTTCCTTCTGAGTGTCTTGAGCGGCCGCCGTGGCGTCACGGACGCGCTGTCTGACAGCTTCACCGGTCTCGATAAACGAGAGTAGGTTCCGTTTGACGGACGTTCTGAGGCCTTTAAGACCCCTTAGGTCTTCGGCGTTAGCCTCTCCCCCACCCAAATTCGAGGCCGGGGGCAACGTCAGTGGCGTACGCGGGTGCCGCAGCCCGTTCACATAGAACGGGGTGAAGCCTGTGGATGAATGCACGGCATTGTTGAGCGCAAACTCCACTTGTGGAAGAAGCACACTCCGCTTCGTTGGCTCTGCTGCGCAGACACTGCGAAGAATGTCCACTAGAACTCTGTTCACCCGCTCAGTCTGACCATCGGTCTGAGGATGGTCCGCTGTGGACATGTCCAACCTCGTGCCTAAGAGGCGAAAGAGGTGTTGCCAGAAGTGGGACACGAACCTTGGGTCTCTGTCACTCACGAAAGCCTCGGGGAGGCCGTGGTTACGAAAGACATTGTCCACAAAGAGCTGAGCTGCCTGAGGCCCGGTCACGCTCTTCCGCACAGCGGCCAGCCGCACCATCTTACTAAGGCGGCAAACAAACACCAAGATGCCAGTGTGGCCCCTTGCATCAGCCGGAAGCTCAAAGATGAAGTCCATGCTCACAGAGCGCCAGCAGTCCGCCGGCACCGGCAAGCTCATCAAAGGAGCGGACGCCGAGGGCGCAGGCTTGACGCGCTGACACGTCTCACATGTCTGTACGTACTTACGTACCCATTTGTACATGTGGGGCCACCAGAAATTGCGGGCCACGGACGTGTACGTCTTCTCCCGCCCCAGATGACCGCTAAACGGCGTATCATGGGCCTCATAGAGGACACGATGATGCAGGTCCTCGTCGTTCGGAACGACAATGCGAGGCTCGTCGCCCCCGTCTACTTGGTAGTAGAGCAACCCCTCCACTACTGAGTAGCGGTGCAGACGTGAGCGTTGTCGCGCCGTGAGCTGCACGGCCTTGGTTGGAGCGCTCAGCGCCTCCACTAGACCTGCAAGGTCGTCATCTTCGGCATACGCCTCGCGAATAAGCTCATAGAGCGGTGACTCGAGGTAGGCCAGATGTGCCAACTCGTAATCTGGCCGCCGGGAGAGCGCGTCCGCTAGGACATTCTGCTTTCCCGGTTTGTACTCCACCGTGAAGTTATATTCAGCGAAGAATGAGAGCCACCGCGCCATGCGCTGAGAAAGGTGAGGCGACGACGTCGCCGTCCTCAACGAGGCATGATCTGTGTAGATCGCAAAGGGTTTTTGACCTAACAGGTGCACCCGAAACTTGACCAAGGCGTACTTCATCGCCAAGAGCTCTTTGTCGTGGACAGGGTAGTTCTTTTCCGCCGCCTTCAATTGGCGAGATTGGAAAGACACTACCCTTTCCCTGCCGTCGGCATCCACCTGCAGCAGGACACAGCCGATGGCAAAGTCAGATGCATCGCATACCACGCTGAAGGGGCGCTCCTCATCGGGCAGCGCCAGGATCGGAGCGCTCTGAAGACTGCTCTTGATAGCTTCAAAAGTCTGTTGAGCCTCAGAGGTCCATGACCACACGGCATCCTTCTTGAGAAAATTCGTTAGTGGCCTTGCCATTTCGGCGTAATTGGCGCTATACTTGTGCAAGTAGTTGGCCAGGCCGAGCCATTTCCGCAGGTCCTTCTGCGAGACGGGCACCGGCCACTGTGCAATGGCACACACCTTTTCCGGGTCCGCACGGACACCGTCCTTCCCAAGGAAGCAGCCCAAAAAGGGAATCTCTTCGGCTCCGAAGATACACTTGTTGATGTTCGCATAGAGGCGATTCTCGCGCATGCACAAGAGAACCTCACGGAGGTGGCCAAGATGGGCTTCGACGGCCGTCTTTCCTTCTGACGCACGACTGTGCACGAAGATGTCGTCGAAGTACGTCTGTACGAACTGCCGCATCGGCCTGAAGAGCTGCGTAACGAGCCTGTTGAACGTGGCGGGTGCGTTGGACAGCCCCTGGGGCATGACCAACCATTCCCACAACATCCCGCTGGGAGTGCTCACTGCAGTGAGTGGGATGTCCGATTCCCGCATCAGCAACTGATAGTAGCCGTCGACCATGTCGAGTGCACTAAAGACCGTGCAACCCGCCATGTTGTTCTGCAACACATCCTTCCGAGGAATAGTCGTCGACGCCGGTATGGTTGGTGTGTTCAACTTGTTGAAGGCGTGCACCATGCGCCACTTCCCATTGGGCTTGCGCACACAGAACGTCGGTGACGAATGTGGCGACTTGGACTCGCGCACCATGCCAGCGGCCACTGCCGCGTGGTACAGTACTTAGTGCCTGGCACTAAGTCAATCTCATGCCTCACGCCCCGATCCGAGGGAAGGACCGAAGGAGGGTCGTCGCTAACGACATCCGAAAACTCCTTCAGAAGGGCGTAATACGGATCCGAAGGGTCCTTCAAGATGGCAGCGCCATACCGCGTCTGCCTCTTAGAGGTTCGTTCGTCTTCCAACACCTCGGGGTCCATGACCGACGAGGAGTTGAGCTCCAGTGAGCTGCCTTCCGGGTGGAGGAGAACCACTTCTGCCAACTCTCCCGCCTTGAGAGAGTCCATAAACTCCACATACGAAAGCTCCTCCAGCTCAAGTAGCTCTGCTACTGTGGGTAACGGAGTCAACACCTCCCCCACCTTGGGTCCGCCCGTGAAGACGTCGACTACTTGAGGAACCTTGTCCTCAACCGCGGAATCCGCATCGCGGCTAGACGCCTCTGCCATGGGCGTGCTCGTGACCTTGTCACCCTTGTTGTCCTTGAAAGTGGGAGCCCCTGCTCCACCACTCGTGGTTGCGCGAGCACCAGCTCTAGCGTCTTCTGTCGCGCGAGCTGAACCAGCTATAACGCCTTGCGTAGTGCGAGCTGAACCAGCTACCACGCCTTGCGTAGTGGGAGTTCCGACTCGACCACTCTTGTTTGCGCGAGCAACAACTCCAGCGCCTTTCTCGACGTGAGCTGAACCAGCCACCACGCCTTGCATAGGGGGAGCTCGGACACTACCACCCCTTCCTGCGCGAGCTCGTACAGCGTCCGCGCCTTGAGTGTTCCCTGCCCCTTGGGCAAGTGCAACTCGGTTGCCAACTGCAGAACCCTGTCCTCTCACCGGAGAGGTACTAGGATCCTGCGGATCTTCTCCACCACCTACCTCGAGCTCCCGCGCTCGTGGAGGCAATGCCATGGGCAATTCCAACACTTCCGAAGTGCCGGCAAACTGCCGTTCACCACGTGGACCACGGTGCTCATGCACAAACCCGTCTCGGGAAGAGGAGGGGACATGACCCGCCAGGGCTCTGTCCGCGAGGGGGTTGTGGTTGGCACCAATGGTGCGACTACGCCAGTCTATCCACGGCTCGTGCTTAGCAAGCCAATGCATGCCGAGGATAAGATCGTACCGATCATCCATGTCCTAGACAATGAACGGTTCGACTGAATTGAAGTCATCAAACTTCACGCTTAAGGGTATTGTAACCTTGCATGTAGACACGATGGAACCAGTCGCTAAGCGAACAGATACATTGGTATTACTCTTAGAAGCTTCTAAAGCACTAGTATACAATGCACTGTTCCTAGCCACACTGGCTTTCGTCGCAAAGTTAAACGACGCCCCTGAATCGATCAGGACCGTCATCGGTTCCGGATACCCTTTCACGCTGGCGGTGACGACCACGAGGTTAGACCGCGCGGCGACCACGGAGAGACACAGAAGTGTCGTCCCAGGGACTTGCTCCTTTGGAGAGGCTGGTGAGGAACTCACCTTCCTCGACGAGGAGCGAAGTCTCCCAGCAGGGCGTCCCGCCCCTACTGGGAGTCGCCGTTTTCCGACTCTGTCGCCTCGAGGCTATTAAGAGCCGGACGCGCCGCGTACTTCTTGTCGCGTGGCGCCTTCCATGGGTTGGTGGGGCAGTTTCGACGGAAGTGACCAGGTTGGTTACATCCGAAACAGCGACTACTCGCCCGTTGCGTCTTCTGAGGACGTGCCGACTCGGCAAGAGAGATCTCCATCGGAGTGGGACCCTCATTTGCTTCGACATGAGTCGTGTGCCCTTGCGCGGAGCGCACGCAGTGGTCCTCCAACATGGCAATGTGGACCGCCTCATTAAAGGTCTTCGGCTGACGCCGGAAGAGCTCCGTCCGAACCGGACCCGTGCGGACACCGCCCATGAGGACCGTCACCTTGACGTCCTCAGAGAGGGGTGCGCCGGCCATGGCGGCTTCGAGGTTGTGGAGCTCCATGACGTAGTCTTGAAGCGACCGCTTTCCTTGCTTGCACCGCAAGAAACTGGAGCGGTGGCGGTACGCCACATTGGCAAGGAGGAAGGTGGAGCGTAGCTCCTGCTCCATGAACGACCACGAGGTGATGTACCCCGGCGTTGCCGTTTCTCGGGCCATAGCCCATGCGCGTGCGCGCCCTCCAAGGTTGGATAGCGCGAACGCCACTTGAGCCCGCGCGTCGTAGATCTGTCCAGCGCTCAGCGCGATTTCGATCTCGCGAACCCAGAAGACAAGACTATCTGAGTCTTTGCCGTCGAACGTCGGAACCGACATCTTGACGGGCTTCGTCGTGGTTGGACGCGTAGCGAATGAGGCCGTATTCGTGGCGGACGCTTGTGCCGTACTCTGTGCCTCAGCTCGCATCGTCGCACGAGCGGCTTCCTGCGCAGCAGCGCTCACGTGAGCAATTAGCGACGACTCGTACTTGTCGAAGCGTTCCACGCGCGCCCTTTGCTGCTCAGCAGGAAGGTTGGGGAATCCAGCGAAGGCTGCCTCGCCCAGGAGGCTGACCATCTTCTCCAGCGTAGCCCAGTGGGCATCGGAGAGGTGAGGAAAGTCCTGCCGCGCCGGCAGCCGACTCCCCGAGTCTTCCATACTCAAAGAGACCCTGATTGTAGAGATCCGCGTCGGTCGCGGGATTGACTACAAGTGCTACCAGGTGTGACGGGGGTCACACGCACCGTAGCTTAGAGGAAGCGTAACACGCTAACCAGAACAGACGCCTGGCGTCTCTGTTGCTCTTAGTACAAAAGGCCCTGCCTTATCGGTCTCCTTTTAATACCGAGTATTAAAGAGACTTGTACACTTGAAGGTTAGAGTTTAACTGTCTTGTATTAATAACACTCATAAAGTTCTATCTACTGCTTTCTATCTGTATACTGAACCCCTGTCTAAATTGCGATCTTCCTCAGCGGTTGGCTCTCGTGCATCGTGGTCCTTAAGTACGACCGACCTAACTTAACTCAGTACGTTGGTCTACCGTGAATACTCTATATAAGGACCACTGGTACACAGTACCCATCGTGGTGTGTGACACTCAGTGCTTGTGGGCCACATCGGTCGGTGTGGTCCACATCAGAGAACATCCCTTTTCCTTGAAAAGGACACAGCCAATCCTGGCCCCATTACAACGTGGGTACAACCTCAAACGTGAGTTTTTTTCAACAACCACTGGCCTGTAGTGCCACACAAGGAAGCACAGCGTCATTCTTTTTCTCTCTCGAAAGGCACAAGTCGCCTACACTCCATCATGGTTAGCTACATATTTGTATACCTGCATGTATGTACGATGTGCTGCCACCTCTGCTGTCTATGCGCGGTGTGCTAGCTTGTGTTGAGGTTAACTTTGCTGTTCCGCAAGGAGGCTAAGCTTGGTGTTCAATGCTGTACTCAGATTACATGTTTGTGAACTCTATGATGAGGTTAACTTTGCTGTTCCATTTGGAGGTTAAGCTTAGTGTTCGATCAGTGCTACCACTGTATATCTCGCTCCTTTAAAGTCCTAAGCCTGTAATACACCCGGTGTTTGTCCCTACAACTTATCCTTCCGTGTTGATGAGTGTGTTGTCTTCCACAGCCTCGTCTTCGAAGAAGGTCTTCTTGACGAGAAGACGACGCTCCTTCTCAAAGGTGGCAACTACCTTCTGGTTCAGGTGCTCCTTTGGCTCCCAAGTGGGCCCACAGTCCACCAAGTAGTAAGTAATCTTCTTCTCGCGCTTCCAGTTAACGATCTTGCGGATGTAGTGCACCTGGTCGCCCTTTAGGTTGTCATCGGCGCTCCACTCCTCTTCGCTCGAGTCTTCGTCGTCCACGGGTGCAGGAGGAGCGAGCCACTCGCGCACATCTTCAAGGCCGACCCTGCGCTTCTTCGTTTCAGCGAGCGCGGCGATGATGACTTGGATTGCTTCCGCCAGAAGGCTAGCAGAGGCGACCGTCGTGTTCATGGTCAGGCGCAGGTGACGAATGGCCTCGTTGCTCACCCGAATATTGTATGTCTTGCTTGCAGTGATGCACAGGGTCTTGAACTCCTTAACAAAATCGGCATGATAGGAATTATTTCGGCCAATGAGAGCACTCTTTGATGAATGGGTGCTTGACAGCCACAGCTCCGACGTATCGAGACGGAGGACCCAGCGAAGTTATTGATATCCCCCTACGGAGTGCAAGTCATTCGCATATTTCACGAATAACACGCAAGCTCCGACATCTCCGACTCCAGATGAGCCTCAACGACCTCGCCCCGGCTAACAGGAAGCGTGCCCGCGAGAGCGCAGTACGCTCCTTCATGAAGTTTCTCGAAGAAGAAGGTGTTCGCTGGGACTACCTGGAAGTTTGCATGCAGCGGGAGAGCGCTCCTCTGGTTCTCGAAGCTGTCGTCGACAAGTTTGGAATGTACCTCGCCTTCAAGGAGGGTCGCAAGGGGCAGGTCTTGGCCCGCCACTCTGTCATGCAGTACTACCGGCAGACCAAGAACTGGCTGCTGGAACAGTCCCCCCACCACCGTGTGGCAATCGACAAGACTCTGCTCAAGAAAGGACAAGTTCTCGAGCGCTATTGTGTGAAGAGAGAGAGTTAGGAGCTTTCGTCAACAAGACCCCTGCATGCACGAAGAAGGCCCTCAAGAAGGTGATGCTGCACGTTTATTCGACTGCTGTTACCACCGCTGACTACCAGGATGTAGCTCTGCTGTGCCTGCTCTGGTATCTGTTCGGACGTGCGTTGGACCTTACCCTGCTCCGCAAGGTGAATCTCTCCATTGGCTCGGGCGATATCTTCTTCGTACGATTCATCCGCGTGAGGACGTCTGAAGAGCAAGGCCTCTCGCAGTTCCCTGATTTCTCCACGTACCCCCTTCTTGCCGTTGCGCTCGCGTTGGTAACCCAGACGTCGCCGACGTCCGCGGTGCTGAGTCAACTACCGGAGCAACACGCATCTTACCAAGCCGCGCTTACTCCAGCCACGCCGCTAATCGATTTGCTGGACCAACGTTCTCCCAATCCACGCCGAAACCAAGCGTGTCGACGAAGGCAAGTCACATGATGCTGCACCCGGTATCCACAGCTACGTCAACCGCGTTCGTGACAGACTTGTCAAACCGGCCGGTGTCGCCGAGCGCTTGACATATCACTCATTCCGACGAGGAGGGGCTCAGCATGCGAATGGAGCTGGCATGGGTGTGCAGTGGATCTTCGACCGCGGCGCTTGGAACATGACCGCGACGAACAAGGCGTTTGCGTACGTCTTCAACACACCATCGGAAGACCACAAGGTCGCTCGGGTCTTGCGCTGCCGCGACCCAGAAACGAAGGTTCCACTTCTCTCGTCGGATAGCTTCGACTCGGACACGCAGACAAGCATTCGCTCCGTCGCTTCGGCACTCTTCGTCACTTCACTCGGGCTGAAGACCGCCCAGTACAACGTGAATGCGTGGGTTGTCGACACACTAATGGCGTATCTGCTGCGCCACTATCCTGAGTTGAAGTCGCTTGCATCGGATGGCCTGGCGGTCCAGCGCATGGAAGCGTGCATCATTGAGAAGGGTTTCTGCGTCAGTGAGCTGCTAGCATGGTCGTCGCATCTGGGCACCTGCGCAAGCACCAAACCAGAAAACACCAAGACCACGGACCCCCCAACTGATATCACGACCCACTCCATGTTTCTTCACCAAGCAGCATTGATTGAGCAGTTAATTCAAGTCAACCAGAAGCTGGATACTCGCTTGTCTACCATGGAGGCTAATATCTACAACAAGAGCAAACGGACACCACCAGGAGATGACGCAACTGAGGATGCAGGTAACGGTGAACCTCCAGTAAAGCGACGACGTACCTCGGCAGCTACCAGTCTGAAGGATGCCTGTTTCTCGTGGTACGCCCAAGAGCCGCGGATGTGGAGCTCGACCGACGCAGCGACGAAGCAGAAAAGGTCGAACACCAGGCTGGTCGTCGCGTTCATGAAGCTCTTCCTTGGCGAAGGCTTCGTGCTTGACGGTAAGTCGCCGCAGTATCGAGATGGCGTCTTGGAGCTTGGAGCAACCGCTGAGAAGGAGCTTCTATCGTTTCTGAGGGAGCACGAGATCAATGCTCGCGGAGCTCAGAATGTCCTCAAGTCCATGCGCAAGCTTTACAAAGCGGGCCATCTCAACGCCCTCGTCCGACGCTACAATCAGCTTCAAGCCGCAGGTCGCATTGGTGACCCTGCGCCTGCACATACTACCAACCTCCTTGGTGAAATTTCCACCCCGTAATTACGCATGAATTTACCTGTGGTGTCCAAACCATTCATTACCGCTTGCCTTGATCCTCGTATCACGCTTACCACTTTGCTTTCGATTCTCCACCACACCCAACACTGCCGTCATGTCCGCGCCCAAGCCCACCAAGAACGCCGTCAGCTCAGCGTTCGTCTCACCGCCTGAGGTCAACACGAGCTCACGATTGATAAATCCAGCGTAGACCATATTTAGTCGTCGTTCGAAGTTGCAGTGGGCGAGTTATCTAGGAAATTCAAAGCCACACCCCTAAATGAAGAGGACATCATCAAGATGATGCATGGCTTCGAATCAAAATTGGACGAAGAAGTTCCGTTGCGTCAATAACAGAACATGTGAGAAGAGATCAGCTCCGAGAGAAAACCAATGAAGTTGAGAGGGTCCGGATCACAGAAATCAGCGACGAAGACAACAAGAAAAAAACGCTTCGTACATGTGAAAACGCATTCAAACGAGGATGATACGAGAACGCGGTCGGTCTTTGAAGTCAGAGGTTTGAGCCTCTTTTGACCACCAATTCACTTTGCCATTTCATGGCAGCGCAGAAGGGGCGTCCGCGCCTTCCTGGGGGACTGATAGATGCTGCAGTCGTTGTCTTTCTGTGGTGGTATTGTTGATGTTCAGCTCGACTTGAGCGTCTACCGCTACAACCATACCCCGGTACCCGAGCTAAAGTGCAATTGGCACGACGCCCAGGCACTGGCAGCAGATCTAGGCGACAGGAACAACCCGCTCTCGAAGATTGTACGCAGACTAAGGTTCCGTCTGAACGATAAATGCAAGAGCTGAAGACGCGTTGCTGGTGGCTATGATTTTGACGAGCTGCCCGATGACATGAAGGCGATTACGCGCATGCTGACTGTGAATCGACACCTGGCGTACCTCGACGTTCTCATGCTAACGGACCACCACAAATATGGCAACGCGTTGGTGAAGCAACGCCGCAAACCTAGCCCAGGCACAGATTGAGCAGCTCAGCGATGAAGTCACGAAATGGACAAGGCTGGCCACGGCAAACAAAAACAAATTCATTAACCTACAGTAAGTACGCGCACCATTCTGGAACCCGCTGATCAAGGCGTTGTCGATGACCAAAGATCTCTTTTTAAAAGAAATCTTTTAAAACACGCGTTTTTTCTGTTTGCTGCTATCGTCGATGTGATACGTGCGAGATTTGTGTGTGAAGCCCCCTCCCAAAAAAAACGACCGTTGTTTGAAATACACTGAATCGAATGCCCATAACCGGGGAAATAAGGCACCCAGCGTGTGTGTCAGCATGGTTTCCACATACTGTACATGCAGCCTGCTGACTAGACGTTGTGGAGAAGATGACTATGTCTGATGCAATGTGCTCTTTTTGCTATCAATATGGACTTGCTTGTTGGTCCAGTAAAAGTTTCCTAAAAGGGACCCCGTAGCATTGGAACTTGTTGGCCTGCTGTCACAAAGAACATTGATTACGAAAGGAAAAATGTGGAGTTCGAAATCAACGAGGGCTCCGACGACAATGATCAGCTGCGTGGTTTCCTCGCTGGTGGGTTCGATGAAGTCGGCTCACCGGAAAGGGTTACACGCAGTAGTGCGACAGTGGGCCAGCCGGCTTCTGTCTCTAGACCTACCAGTAAAGGCAGTGGCGTTGATGTGAACGGAGACGCATCGGAATTGGAATTCAAGCACAAAGTCGTTTCGAAGAGCGATGATACAATACGCGACCACTTGGGTCTATTACGTCACTGTGGCTTCCCAGCGGATACCGTAGATGTGATTCTAGACTGCATTGCCAAAACTCTTCCGAGGAGACGAGCGAGTTTCTAACAGGATAGCAGCTCGTGCGGAATGGATTAATTGATAACAACAAGTGCGTTATATGGCATGCGAATAACACTTCGTCTCACCGCCTGAGGTCAACACGAGCTCACGATTGATAAATCCAGCGCAGACCATATTTAGTCGTCGTTCGAAGATGCAGTGGACGAGTTATCTAGGAAATTAATCTACAACCAGACGACCACTTGATTCTTGGCATGGCTGCGTCCCTTGGTTCTCCCCATCCTGGTCGATCGACGATCCGTGATTCCGATCCGTGATCTCCATCCGCGGTCTCCACCAGCGATCCTGATCCGCGATCTCCTTCTGCGATCTCCATCCTCGATCCCGATCGGTGATCCCACATGTCTATCCCCGCTGTCCAACCTTTGGCTGGGGTCCTCGCATGACGCCATCTCCTGTTGCCTGTTCGGTTTCGTCTTCAACCTGTCGCCAGCTTCCATATTCCGGCAGAGATTCCGCGTGACACTGCTCCCCGTCGGCAGCCGTCGATCTGGTTCGATCTGTGTCGGCCGCCCCGATTCTACCGGACCCAGGGAACCGGCGTCATCCTGCTTGCACCAGATTCGCCAGATCGCGCTAGTTCGTGCCTGACTAGCCCCCGCATGTCCACGTTATGATCCGTCCTCAAAATCTCCTGTGCGCTTCACCACACCAGCCAGCTGCACGGTTCAGCACTGCAACAGCAGTGCGCTCGATCGGCAGCAGGATGGGTCTGCAAAATAGACAGGCTGCCGGTCTTGACACTGGTGGCAGCCCGTCGCTGCTGCAACTCTTGGCTTGAATCAACTTCTCCCACTTCCACTTGATCACGGCACCAAGTGCCGAGGCGGCGTGATCACCACTGCGTGCCTCCCTGCCCACACAAAAGTTCTCCCACCTCCACAGCACCTTTACCGTAGATTCAGTTTTAGCATGCACGCAGTCAAGATACTCCACACGCTTTCGCTTTCGTCCTTGTCCTCGTAGTAGTCGTGCTGTGGCGCAGCCACACGAGTCTAGTGCTGCTAACTCGGACTTGAAGTTCGCATGTCACCATCGTAGTTGCCTGCTTAGTCGCGTGAGGCTGCTGCCTCGTCCGTCGTTGATGAGGCCTGCTGCCTCGCTCGTAGTTGTTGAAGTTGTTACACCACTGTTCTGGCTTGGAACAGGTAGGACTTGCATCGCCCTTCGAAAGCGCGCAAACTTCAATGCTTCAAGTGCCTTGGTCAAGATCTCTATTACCATATCATATGTGCCAATGTGTTGTGTAGTCAGCAGCCTTAACTCCACCTTGCGGCGCACCATGCACCGCTTGTTGTCAATGTGCTTGGACTTGGAGTGCTCGCCTGTAACGGGCCTAGTGAGTACCCGTCACTAGCTTACACGTAGTGGTGAGGAAGCGTCCAGTTCTCAGTAATACTGAGACCAATATTTAGTCCGAAGAAAAATCAACTCATTATTGGGCCAGGGCGGGGGCCCGTGATCTAATGTGAACCACTCAAATGCAGGTCAACGACTGATTGGCTGTAATGAGGTCTGGCTCCCCCAGTTTCAGCCAATCAGATGATGACATGTCAGCACACGCTAGCCGTGTGCTGTCTGTGCCTACTTATGCAATATCTGCAATATCTGTAAGAGATCTACCTACTTATGTAAATGGAGGGCCCATTACATCACCCTCCTCTCAAAGTTGCGCTTACGCAACGTAAGCGCAAATAACACTAGAAAATAACTGAAGACAATCGTGGAACGACGAACACGGCGCTCGGTGATGAGCGCGAGCACGAAGAGTAGCGCCTCGGTGAGTGTGGAGACCGGAGATGGCGATCAGCGCAGCACGACTCTTCGAAGCGACCCTCCAAAGTAACTGCTGGCGTGAGGACAGGGCCGTCGACTCGAATCGACGCGCTAACATGATCAGCTTGGACATCTTCATCGCCGGTAATCGACGACGGCGCGGTGCAGTGCGCAAGCACGCACTATGCCATCCTGGAGCACGTGGGTTCGATCCCCACGCGGGACATACGCTTCGTTCATGATGCGTAAGCGGGTGGAGCTTTTGCGTGCGCGCTTCGACATCACCAAGCGTCAGGCACTCGACCACCGAGACACGGATCCATTGCAGGACACCCCATGAGCCACAGAAGAGGTCGTCATCAAGGCGACTCGAAGTCGAATCAGCTCAGTGGTCACGCACTGAGTCGTCAAGCCGGAGGTCACCATATCGAGTCTGGGGGTCGTCATCAGTTTGAGCTCTTAATCATCACGGCGAACCCCGCCGCGTGCTTGCCTCGGAGGTTCCCGTTCGCTGTCGCCGTCGTCTGCACTTCCAGTCTCTGCGGGGAGTGCCACGGACTCGTCGGCTTGGGCAAACTTCGACTCATTGTTTTACACGACATCGGGGGCGTCCCGAAGGAGGACGGCACGTGGCACCCACGTGTCCTCTTTAGACGGGAGCCCGAGCCAACCCACTCGGTATCGTCGCGCGGCTGTAACAGCGCGGGAGCCTCGACAGGAGGGTGACCTCGCCCACTAACACGAGGTGGGTGCTCGTGATCAGTGATGTAATCCACAATCCAGCGCGGCTCGCCCGCCGAATCAACAATCGGAGGAGGGGGCGTCACGTCGGTACCGGCCCGGATCACGTCGCTGGTTGTCGCAAGGGGCGTTCGCTCTACGCTCCGGTGCCGGAGGGGTCGCCGTCGACGGGATAGTGGCAGCATGGTACTTCTTGAGTCGCCCGACGTAAAATGTCGTGTGCAGCCGTAGTGACGTAGGAATATACAACGTGTAGGCGTCACCGTTAACCTTCATGACTCTAAACGGTCCAATAAATCGAGGCGCGAGTTTGCTCGCGCCAAGATTAGTCACTGCTGATGAGCGAATGCCGTCGGTCGACAGGATTACTTGATCTCCTGTCTCAAACGTAGCCATGTTGCCACGTTTGTCAGCATTTTCCTTCTGCTTGTTCACTGCGTCCTGCAGTGTGTCGCGAACAAAACGGGCAATCGATTGCCGTTGCAAGACGTACTCCTAAACAGCGGCGTTGTCGACAGGACGCGCCGGAGTCTTTGGTCGGGTATGATTCTTCGCTCAGGTGGGATCACTTGGCGCGTCAAGTAGTAACCAAGATCTCCGCTTCCAAGCATACTCGAACCGGAAGTCCTTCAGACATCACCATTAGGCCATAGACGGTGATTGGCATAAGCGCCCCTCCACCAGACTCAAGTGACGTCGAGGGGGACCCCGGTGAGCTGTTTCTGGATACGAGCGACTCAGACGTCGTATCTCGGGCAGACCCATCGGTGGTGCCAACCAAGCTCGGGACAGGGTCCGATATTGGCACCGTAGACGGATCTTCCTGGTCAGACGTTGCAGTCGAAGGAAGCTCGGATGGCAAAGACGCGAGTGGGTCTTCGGCCGAGGTGGCCGATGTTGCTGACGTTTCGACAGTGGTTCTACAGCCGAGGAGCTGGTCGTACTCCGGTGGGACGAAGACCAGTCATGTGCAGACGTAAAACGTAACTCCATCCAAGCAGGTTGATCTCATAATCATTCATCAACAAGTCTCCGTCTTGATCCTCTGCATGGTAGTCCAGAAATGGTGCTTCTTCGACTTCAGCATCTCGCTCAAGTGCTGGTGTCACTTTGAGTGTAGCTCCAACGCAGAGTATTCGCCACTCGGTCAACTCATCAGCCAGGAGACGCTGAAGGTCTCCGACCAGACATCGTACAAGGTCCGCTGCGATCTTGGACGCACGCGTCCTGAACCACAGTGGGACCAAGTTGTAGAAGGGGAAACCCGCCTCGAAGAGCAACGTCTGCAGAACAGCGACACACTCTCTGGGCGAGAAGATGCCAACTGGAATCTCGGCTGCGACCACGTCTTGAGCAGTAGCCAAGCCTCGTCGATCCAGTTTGAGCTCGACCACGCAGGCTTGGATGACATCATCCAGAGTCGCGCGAGCAGCCATGTACTTGGACGTCGCAAGTGAGCCACGGCAGATAGTCCGGTCTAGAATCTGATCAGACATACCGAGGACGGGAGGACTCGTTCGGACCGAACTTGTTTCCACCGGTAAACTTGCTTCGCCACATACGCCTTGGTCGCATCTTCGCTCAACTGCTGTGGACTTGGAGCAGCAGTCGCCTGCACGTCCGTCGACAGGTTCGGCGGGGACTTCACTTCGAGAAGCACCAACGTTTCCGCGTCTTCGCCAGACACATCCTCCAAGACTGTCGGCAGGAGCACATCTTGAGCAGGTGCTCGAACGTTCACATCTTGGCCGGGCAGAGGGGAGTCCGAAACTCGACCTTCCACCCGGGACTCATCCACATCGGCGCCTCCCACAGACGCCACCTCGGGTTCACCCTGACCGGACTCCAACTCGCCCCCAGCGTCACCGTCCGCCGACACTTGGTGCGTGTCGACTTGGCCGGGTGGCCTTGCAGCTGACTGGTATTGACTCAGAGACCGCTTCTTCTCCTCACGGGCTGCCTTGCTCTTTGCAGCGCCCGCCTTCCGAGCCGCCTGGACAACTTCCTCCAGACTCACATGATCCTCGGGCGGCAGCCTCTCCGCGCGCCGTGAACTCCGCGTCGCCTCTTCGCGCTCGCGACCCTCACGACTGTCGCGCATGTACTTCTTGCTTTTAGCCATAATAACTAGTTTAGTGGGTTAGTACGCTTCCTTGTAATAAGTATACAAACAACTTCGAGGTGAAACCCCTGGTTCGAATCCGGGCACGCGCACCAGCTGTGGCGAGGCGGGTGGACGCCTTTTGACCGCCCAGATGTGTAGCGACGTGAGACGAAGCGGGTGAACGCTTTTATCGCCCAGGATGTATAACACGTCCGGGGTTAGAGAACTGGTATTCCAGAATGGACCAGCCCCGGTGAACTCGAAACACACCGTAGAATGACTCGAGTCGGCTTGTGACCTTGTGCAATCCCTATAGGTGTATGCAGGTTGGGATGGTAGCCGTAGGGACGTAGAGGCTAAACATAAATCAGAGTCGAATTTGCACTGTAGATGTTGTCGCCAGCTGGCTCCAGCAGCTGCTGCTACCGAGGTTGAAGCCCGCCACCTGCAGCTGCAACTTCAACGAGGATATCCTGCCGAGCGACAAGTGAAACCAGCTCGGCGGCCAAGGACTTTACGCGCGTGTCGAGGACGGCGTACGACGGTCAGGCCTGAGTGTCCGACGATCAGGCACACCTTGCAGTTGCAACTTCATCTTCAACTTCAATCTACCTGCAAGGGTGCTCCAGGACTAGTCGAGCAGGTTTCTTTGCGTTTAAGCTTTTCTAATTCATTCATTCTGCATTTTGCTTTACTTCTAACAACTGCGAAAACAACAAAGAATGTTTTTTAGCTCACTTCGCGCTGCGAAGCGGATGGTTCGCTAGGAGTGCACGTCAGGGCGGTCGCGAGCGCGACGGAGACGAGCCCATGGTCGGCGGAGACGCTAGTGAAAATCAAAATGCACCGACAATCACGGTGACCACGGGTTCGAACATGCCCGTGCCTCCTGTGTACCGTGGCTCCACGAAGAAAGAGAAGAAGGCTTTAATGGACAGTTACCTGATCTACAAGAGACGAGTAACGGCCTTGAACCAGGGGGCGTATGGGCGAGTGTTTGTGATGCCTCTGAGTGCATGCATTGATCACCGGACGCTGATTCGTATCTACATGTACGAGTTGGGAACGCCCGAGTCGGAAATTACTGAGGAAGACTGGAAGGCGTACTTTTTAGCAGCTAGGCGCCCGGAAGTTCAGGATCACGCACGACTCGCACAAGCCATGCGTTCTTTGTCCATGAACACTACGCTTCCAGACGCTGAGTCCCGAGTGATGAAGCTAGTGACCGACTGCAATGAAATCCTGGATGTCCAGGATATGGACGACTTCACGCTCGAATCGCCCAAGACGGCTGTAGAATTTCTGTGTGCGGCGCTGAAACCGCCCGCGCTCAAGCAGACGGTCATAACGGAGTTGAAGCGCACTATGCACAAGTCGACCAAGAAATCCGTCAAGATATTCTTGGATTGGCTCAGGTCGCGGGTGTCTGCATTCCTGATCTTCGAGTCGGCTATCCAGCGGACGACAGGCGCTGAGGGAAGCCAGGCCCACCAGCAGTCAAAGCCAAACAATGTGTCACGCAACAACGCGCGATTCCAGTCACCGAGGGCTGGAGCAGCAGCAGTGGCGCCTGGACCTAAGCCGAGCTCAGTGGGATCGGACCGTGACAGCACCGGTGCCAAGCTTCAAGGCGCTAAGAAGTCGTCTACTCCTGGCCAGCCGCGCAAGTGCTTCAAGTGTGGCGACGGACTCACGGTGTGTTTCAGTGCCCACTGGCAAGTGAGACAGAAGCGAAGGAGCTGTACGACAAGAATCCCAAGGCGGCCAAACCAGTGGGTGCCGTTGTACTCGTCCCGGACCAGCCGGTACAAACCATGCCTGAACGACAGTGCTGTCCAGAAGGCTGGTTTCGCTAGCATGCCGGGTGAACGGTGTGTTGGCAGCTTGGGCGAAACCTGACAGCGGAGCCGAAGTATCGGTAGTAACACCTCACCTGCTACAGTAGCTCAGAGCGAAGGTCCAGTGGTTGCAGTGCCGGGACCACCAGCAATGGGAGGCCATCAAGGGAATCGCTGGTGCACCGATGGTTATCAAACAGAGAGTCAAGTTGGACCTCCGTTACGACACAATTAATGGAGGATTAACGCTCAACAATCTTACCTGCTGGGTCGTATCAGACGGTCTTCCACCAGGAATGGGCGATATCTTGCTTAGCGAAGGTGTCATGGAGCGGCTGGGGTACAATGCTCAAGCGCTTTTGGACCAAGCACGGAGCATCAGTGGCGTTTATGACATGGACGAAGACGAGGCGCCACCAGGCGTGTGTAGTGTATTGGCATACGCGGCTGCTACATCCATTCATCCAGAGCCTACGCCTGAGGAGAAGGAGCTACAGCCGGGCAAGGAGCAGCGTTGCTTTCCCGATATCGATGACACTCAGGACCGTGAGGAGGCGCGCGCGCTTGAGTGGGGTATTATCGAAGGAAAGCTCGACGAAGCCGCAAACCTGGGCTGTAGTTCTGAATTTCGAGCAAAGTTAGCGGAGCTGCTGTCAGAATATCGCGACGTCTTCAGGATCAAGCTCGGTCAAGACCCTCCCGTTGACATGTCCCCTTTTAAGGTAACCTTGAAGCCGGACGCAGTACCTGTGCGTTGTAAGGCTCGCCACTACGCTCCAGAGGACCGAGCATTTATGAAGAAACACGTTCAAGAACTGATTGATGCAGGACTCTGCTACCGCAATCCTCACAGAAGTGGTGCTCGCCGCCTTTGATCATCAAGAAAGTGGAGCCAGTGGATTTTCGTATTACAGTAGATTTCCGCCGGTTGAACGCTCAAACCCTGCGGATGATTTGGCCGATGCCAATTCTCGAGGTCGTCATGGATTACCTTACGGACTCGGAGCTGTATTTTCTTTTGGACTTTTTCAAGGGATACTGGCATTTCCTTTTGTCGCTCGAGTGCCAGGAGCTGTTTTCGTTTCTGACGGACATGGGCATCTTCACACCCACTCGCGTGCTTATGGGCGGCTCCGACAGTGTCGCCTACTGTCAGGCCCCCGTGCAGGAGATGTTCGAGGAATTTCTCTATAACGGGTTGCTGATTTGGCTGGATGGCTTAATCGGTTACGCCAAGTCCGAAGAGGGATTGCTCAAGCTCCTGCGGGGTGTCTTAAAGGTGTGTGCTACAATAGGGCTTGGAATTGAACCCATCCAAGTGCTCGTTCTACCTCAGCGAAGCCCGATGGTGCGGACGCGTGGTGTCGAAGAATGGTGTTCGCCACGACCCTGGCCGGATCTCAGCCCTTCAGGCCTTAAGCGCTCCGGTGACAGGTCAAGATCTCCAGCAGTTCGTGTGTGCACTCGGGTGGATGAGGATGTACATTCCTGGTCACAACAAGCTCACTCAGCCACTCGTTGATCTCATGGAGGTGGTCTACAAGGCTGCCGGTGGGCGCACACGCCGTCAGGTCACTCATGTGAAGCTGACCGATGTTGGCTGGACGGACGTCCACACGACTTGCCTACAATCTTGCAAACAAGCCCTGGGAAATTCTGTCGAACTGGCTCATGTCAAGCCGGACTACCGTCTCTCAGATTTTACTGATGCAAGTGAATCACACTGGGGAGCAATTATCACTCAGATTCCGCCAGATCACACGGCGCGCAAGTTCTCCGAACAACAACACGAACCTTTAATGTTTCTCAGTGGAACGTTTTCGGGAGCGACCCGGTCGTGGGCAATTGTCGAGAAGGAGGCGTACTCCATCATTGCCACCTGCCAGCGCGCGGACTATCTGTTGCATCGACCAGGGGGATTCACGCTCAACACAGATCACCGCAATCTTCGGTTCATTTTCAACCCAACCAGTGTGCTATCTGCCGTATCGAAGTACACTGCTGACAAACTCCAACGTTGGGCGCTTTTACCCATGGCTTACGACTATGACATTTGTGACATCGCGGGTGATGAAAACGTTTGGGCGGATTTTCTTTCTCGCTGGGGCTCTAGTTTGCCGAAAATTTGTGCCGTTCGCACAATTCCGTACGAGTACTCGCCCACGCTCAACGACGAGTTCAAGTGGCCGACGATGTCTGAGGTGCTCACTTGTCAGCAGGGTACCGAACGTCCACCGGACCTGAAGCTGCATGCCGACACACAGGGCATCGTTCGGCTCGATGCCGGGCCAATTGGGATTCCTGCAGAGGCCGGGTCTCTCCAGCTCCGTATTTGTATTGTTGGTCATTTTGGTGTTGCGGGCCATCGCGGCCTTGACACTACGCTGGGGGCCATCTCCAAGCGATTTTGGTGGACGGATTTCGCTACCATCGTGGAATATTTCGTGCGTCGTTGTCTCCATTGTGTCAGTGTCATCGGTGGCCCCCCCATCCCCCGACCTCTCGGGGAAGCGATGCACGCTGAGCGTCCTAATGAGCTCATACACTGGGACTATCTCTTCATGGGAGCATCTACCAGTGACGACAAGTACATTCTCGTGATCAAGGACGACGCCTCCAAGTATGTTTGGTTTTTCGTCGTTCCTGATGCCACAGCGGACACGACCTACACATGCCTCATGTATTGGTTTGCGGCTTTTGGGGTTTCCCTATCGTGGGTTAGCGACCAAGGCACTCATTTCAAAAATGAGGTGATCCAGTCTTTGCAACACGCCCAGGGAGCCCACCACCATTCCACCACCGCCCGTTGTCCATGGGCTAATGGCACGGTGGAGGTGGTGATGCGCGAAACTCTGCGCTGTTTTCGGTCTCTACTTTCCGAATGGTGCCTATCTACACCGGATTGGCCATGCCTGACCAAGGTGGTGCAGCTCGCGCTTAATACCACGCCGGCGAAATCTCTCGCTTAACCATGCCCTGGTGACAGTCATGGCCGGGATCCCTGCTATGTCGCCGCTGGACGCCATCTCCCTGCCGACACCGCTCGAGCCCACGACTCTGTCCAATCTCACGGCGAAGCGTGAATCGGACTTCGAGGCGCTGCGAGCGGCCCTGGACAATATGCACAAGTCCGTCGCTCAAGCTAGTCGTAATGCTCGTGCTCATGGGCGGAAACATGCTCGCACGGCATGTCCATGACGCAATATGACATCGGCGACTATGTTCTCTACGCGGACGTCTGGGTACACACGCGTGCAAAGCTCCGTGTGAAATGGTGTGGTCCGGCTCAAGTCACGAAGGCTGTGTCCGCCTGGTTTTTCACGGTGAAAACCCTAAGCACAGGCGACGAGCGTGAAGCTCACGCATCGAGACTCAAGTTCTACAGCGACGCCACTTTGAACGGAGCTGCTTCACCACATCGCCCATAACAGTGAGGGTCACGTCGTTGCTCAAATCCTGGATTCACGCTACAGTGATGCGGACAAACGGTTTGAGCTCTTGGTCAACTGTCGCAGACTTTTCAGTGCCGAGGATTCCTGGGAACCCACTGTTACTCTACTGGAAGATGTACCGGTGATGGTGAAAATTTTCATTCGCGCTCACCGCCGAACAGCCAAAACCAAGAAGCTCGCTTCAGGGTTGGATTTGAAGGTGTTGCTCCGTAATTGAGCCCTTCAGGAGGGTGGTGTTGTCGCCAGCTGGCTCCAGCAGCTGCTGCTACCGAGGTTGAAGCCCGCCACCTGCAGCTGCAACTTCAACGAGGATCTCCTGCCGGGCGACAAGTGAAACCAGCTCGGCGGCCAAGGACTTTACGCGCGTGCCGAGGACGGCGTACGACGGTCAGGCCTGAGTGTCCGACGATCAGGCACCTTGCAGTTGCAACTTCATCTTCAACTTCAATCTACCTGCAAGGGTGCTCCAGGACTAGTCGAGCAGGTTTCTTTGCGTTTAAGCTTTTCTAATTCATTCATTCTGCATTTTGCTTTACTTCTAACAAGTGCGAAAACTACAGTAGACCACAAGTGTCTTCAGCCTCCTGTCGCGGAACTACATTGGCCCCGGCAGAGTTGACAAGTGTCCAGGAATAGAATATCTGGTAGTGAGGTTAAGTCTGGATAATTTATTGGCCAGCTTTTCCCACTCTAGCGACCTTTCCTTCAAGTACCCGTGCCCGATCGACCAGATTTGACAGTTTGGCTGGCGATCGTGTCTTCTCTCAACATTCAAGATCTCGTCATAGGGGGCGGCAAACTACTCGAAAAGGAACCAACACACCAAGGAAAGGCAACCACGGGTCTCGGATTGCATCCAGACCTCTCGATCCGAGCAATGAACCCTCTATCGAGACTAATAACCGGACGCAGAGCGAACATTTCCGCGCTGCTCCAACCCATCCCCGCGTCTCGTCAAGACATTCGATCTTCACCAAGTGCTGCATCTTCGGAGCCCCGAGAGAGCAGATCCAGCCCGCCGACGGGTACACAAGGTGAGAACCGTTCAGCTGATCACGGATCAAGGGGGGCCCCTCCGTTAGTCGGCGTCTGGGCGCTGTGGTGGCTCGATCAAGTCTCAGCAAGATTTTGGCCGATCCCGCTCCACCACAATGGTGCGCGTGCCCGGATCTCTTGGGGACCCCGGATTTCACCGTGGGTCTGCAGAAGATGTGCAAGTGAAGAAAGAACCAGGGGAAGAGGCGTCGTCGGAACACGGATCGACGAAGACTCTGCTGAACGAAACAAGATCCGCGGATCGACAGAGTGCTGGGAGGAACTCCGGATGCGGAATAGAGGGCGATCTGGAGACAGATCTAGAAGAGAAACCTCAATATCCTCCCCAGGTCCCTTCGGGGGCCCCAGTGGGTCTTGACGCAAGGCGAGACCCACCAACATAAACAACCAAAGTCGGATCGGACCGGTACACATTCGCGGATAGATCGATGAAGCTCGAGACAGTGGCAGATCGACAGTTACTTGACACGACGGGAATCAAGATTTTCTACTGTGAAGTGTGGTGATTGGTCGAAAAGCCAATGCATCAGCGTGAGTTGGGGCATGGTGTCATCTGCGGGACGTGGCGTTCTCACGTTCAGCCATGGATCGTGTTGAGTACCCCAGACGTAATGAGTCTGGATGGTTCAACTGCCGGACGACGGGTCAAGCCTACGGGAGCGACCAAGAGCCCCAGTCTATATTAGACTGGTGGCCGCCCGTCTTGACATGACTGGACGTGGCAAAGAACACCGAACCCTGGACGAGAAGATCAAGGTATAATCAAGCCAAGTGATATCCGACCGACCAGGACGACCAACCAGGTTCCAGGAATATTCCGTGGAATATTGAAGTCCTACGCCTGTACACACGACATCACAATGAGATCAAGGATGCCTAAGATGATGACGGCCTACCGAAAGTAAGTCAAAAGCTGAATGTGTGTCTATCGCAGGAAGATAGCCACAAAAGATAAAAACCAAACAGAGTTCAATTATCCGTGCAACCCGCAAGCGCTCAGACAGCTTCGGCCGGACGAATACCGGCGGCCCCGATCAAGTGCCGAAGGCGAAAGGCCCTCTGAGGAAGGACATCCAGAGGTGTGGACTCCACCCCCAAATACTCCAAGTCCAAATTAGGGTGAGTAGCGGGTGTGGAGCCCGTAGTAAATCTGCCCTATTCATATCCTAGTTGTAGTGTGCGCTTAGGCGATCCTACATTTCATATCCCATATACATCCTGGAAAGAGTGGAAGAAAGTCCCATTCAGGATCGTGATCGAAGGACATCTTGTGTGATAGGTAGTGAGACTGTATTGAACTACCCCCAGTACATCTGGGGTGGTGCGCGTTTGTGAAAGCTGACCGGGACTGACCAGTGTCCTGGAAGTGCAGCTAAGTTGACTGGTGTACGACCCACCGTTCAAGGGTCTAAGAATAAGAACGGTTGTATATTTGTGTGTATAACTCTGTATTGATTTTGGTTATCTTGGTTGTTGGAGCTACGTCTAAATTGGTGACGCTACGCTCTTTTCCAAAGACCGATATTGGTATACAAACAGCCTATCCCCGCGGTGCATCTCCCGGTTCGAAGACAAACGAACCTAGAGGGGTTACCACAAGGAGCACACGCCACCTGGACGTTTACGTTCAAGCGTTCCCGGTGGAGGACTTCCTAACCGGAAGCACCTTCCAGAGTCTGGAGCACGGCGCTATACACCTGGGCGGTCAAAAGGCGTTCACCCGCCTCGCCACAGCTGGTGCGCGTGCCCGGATTCGATCCAGGGATTTCACCGCGAAGTTGTTTGTATATTTTGTATTGGTTTATTACGAGGAAGCGTACTAACCCACTAAACTAGTTCTTATGGCTAAAAGCAAGAAGGACATGCGAGACGCCGGTCGTGAGGGTCGCGAACGCGAAGAAGCAACGCGAAGTTCACGACGTGCGGACGGGTAGCCGCCCGAGGAGCATGCGAGTCTGGAGGAAGTTGTCCGGACGGCACGGAAGGCGGGCGCTGCAAAGCGTAAGGCAGCCCGTGAGGAGAAGAAGCGGTCTTTGAGTCAAGACCAGCCGGCTGCAGAGCCACCCGTCCAAGACGACGCGCACCAAGTGTCGGGAGACGGTGAAGCTGGAGGCGAGTCGGAGACCGGTCAGGGTGAACCCAGTCTGGGTGAACCCGAAGTGGCGTCTGTGGGAGGCGTCGACGTGGATGAGTCCCAGGTGGAGAGTCGAGGTTTGGATTCCCCTCTGCCTGATCAAGATGTGAGCGTGCGGGCACCCACTCAAGACGTGCCCCTGCCGACAGTCCTGGAGGACGTGTCTGGCGAGAACACGGAAGCGCTGGCACTCCTGGAAGAAAAGGCCCCGCCGAATGTACAACTCTCAGCGATAGTGCAGAAGGATGCGGCCCCGTGTTCGCAGCGACTGAGTGATGATGCGGCCAAGGCATATGTGGCGAAACAAGTTTCCCGGTGGGAACAAGTTCGTTCTGAACGAGTTCTCCCACCCTCGGTGCAGTATGATTGGCCAAATTCTCGGCCTGACTCTCTGCCGTGGCTTGCGGCTACGCTCGCGACGTCTAAGTACATGGCCGCCCGTGGGACCTTGGGTGATGCTATCCAAGCTTGTGTGGTCGAGCTCAATCTGGATCAACGTGATCTGGCTACTGCTCAAGATCTGGTTGCGGCCGAGATTCCAGTTGGCATCTTCTCGCCTAGAGAATGTGTTGCTGTTTTGCAAACACTGCTCTTTGAGGCAGGTTTCCATTTTGACAACTTTGTCCCAGTATGGTTCAAGACGCATGCGTCCAAGATCACAGCGGATCTCGTACGAAGTCTGGTTGGAGACCTTCAGCGTCTTCTGGCTGCTGAGTTAACAAAGTGGCGGACACTTTGTGTCGGAGCTACGCTCAAGATGACTCCTGCGATCGAACAAGAAACTGAAGTTGAAGAAACACCTTTCCTGGATTACCATGCAGAGGATCAAGATGGGGACTTGTTGATGAACGATTATGAGATCAATCTTCTTGGACGGAGTTATGTTCTACGTCTACACTTGACTGGTCTCCGTCCTGCTCGAAGTGCAACCAGATCCTCGGCCGGGGAACCACCATCGAAATGTCAGCAACATCGACCACCTCGACCGGAAGATCCACTCGCATCTTTGCCATCCAAGCTTCCGTCAACAGCAACGTCCGATCAGGAAGATCCGTCTATGGTGCCAATATCGGACCCTGTCCCGAGTTTGGTTGGCACCACCGACGGGTCTGCCCTCGGTACGACGTCTGAGTCGCTCATATCCAGTAACAGCTCACCAGGGTCCTCTTCGACGTCACTTGAATCTGGTGGAGGGGCACACATGCCACTCGCCGTCTACGGTCCAATGGTGATGTCTGCCAGGGCTGCTAGTTTGAGCATGCTTGGAAGTGGAGACCTTGGATACTACTTGACTCGTCAAACGATCACTTCAGAACGGAGGATCATACCGGATCAAGCAGATGTCGTCATGACAGAACCCGAGGTTGCAGTTAGCGCGAAGATCAGTGAAGCGCCCGAGTCGAGAAGACGCAAGCCAGACAGGATCTCCAACCGGAGGCACTCGTCTAGCGAGTCTGAGTCGGAATCTGACCAGAGTCGTCGTCGTCGGAGTTCTCGAGGTCGTCGTGGCTCGTCCAAGAAATCATCAAGGAAGAGATCCTCATCACAACACTCGAGTTATTCCAGACACTCACATCGTTCAGGAAGATCCGGGTGGTCAGTGTCGACTGGAGTAGCTGAAGCCGCCGTGAGTGCATTACGTGAAGCACAGCAGGTCCGTGAAGAACTGGCGAAGTTGACTGAACAACTTGCAACTCAGAAGTCGACGAACCCGCCAGATGAGAACATCCAACAGGTACTTGCAGAAGCCGGAATACGCGCCCGTGAAGCGGAATTACGAGCTCAAGATGCGGAACGCCGTCTGACTGGACTCTCTGCTGAGCGCGCCGAAGCCGCCTCCCAAAGAGAGGATGTTGCAGCTGTTATACAGTATGCATGTCTCCAGGCAGCCAATGCCGACAGAGAACGTGTGGAAGCTGTGGTAGTGCAGCTCTTGCAGCAGCAGCAAGCTGAAGTAGATGCGAGACGTGAAGCTGAACAAGCTGTGTGGCTCCAACAAGCCCAGAAGAATCTGGACGAACAGCAAGCTGCCTTTGAACAACGTCTGGAAGATGAACGAGTGACTGCGAGGAATATGCAGCGGTACCAGGCTGAACAAATTCGGAATCTTCAAGCAACCTCTACTCCGAGTCACGTGAGTCATGCGACACCACCCCCAATCCGACAATTCAGGTTAAGACCGAAAGGCCTGACCCTGAAAGAGCAACTGAAACAAGTGGCGTAAACATGGGAGAGGTCAGCGGCAATCAGACAACGACTGAATCGATGAGCACGGTCGAACGATTGTGAGCACAAATCAGAGGGGCGTTACCAGACCCCTCGATTACGCGTCGTGCTGGAAGTGTGCCAGCCCCAAGGAAGACTGACGCAAATGCCGCTACGCTCAAGACGAACGTGCCGCAAAGAACCCGGACAGAGACACCTAAGGCGGATACCAAGAAGAATGTGAAATCAGAGCGTCAATCAGGGTCGAGGAAGCCGGACAAGAAGCCTCCTCCTCCAAAGAAGTCCAAACGTAGTTCCCCATCTGGCCCCAGTTCGAGTTCCAGCTCAAGCTCGAGTTCCAGTTCAGACTCAAGCTCGAGTGACTCTGAGGACAGTCTGGATGAAGACCTGTCAACAGGTGTGATGTCGAGTTTTGAACTTGTCTGACGGCTTCGCCCCGAGGTCTAACGACCTTGAGCCTCGCTGCGAAAAGCGACCGAGGCCTCTTATTGGCTACACACATTCCCCGCATTTTAGTGCCAGCAGACTAGTTAGTGACTGGGAGTCACGGCGGGTTCTAATACAAACCCCGTCGTGACCTCCGGTCAGTCATACCTGTACCCACTCTTCACCCTTAAGTAGGAATCCGGAATTAGGACGAAGCCTCGTCCGGTTGTAGGATTAGACCGAAGGCTCGGTTTAGACTTAGCCTTTGTATAGACATTAGGGGTTAGTTATAGTCGAGGCCTCACAGCCTCTAATCACTAAATCAGAGTAGAATTTCCCCCTCAAGCCACAAGAGTCAAGTCCGTCTCCGGTAAGTCTAGCTAGCTTAGCCGTAGCCTCAGGATCCACTCGGCCGTTGTGGGTTATGTCTACCGGTGAACTTAAAGTACATTGACTGAGAGTTCATCCTGGTAAGGCCAAGAGTAGAGAAGTGGCCGAGTGTTGAGAGGTATTAGAGACCTCACTGTGTATTTCTGGGAGAGTGGCACAGCCCCCCAGTATATTTGACCCCTGACTGAGGTTTTACTTCGCCCCCCCCCTGTAAAAGGCCTCGACTGGCCCGGTACCCTTCCTTTCTGAGGGACTACAGGGGGTAAGCGGTAAGCGCAAACTGTGTACGCACCCTAGCCTTTGCTTGTGGACAAGGGGGTATTTATATCTGTGGGAATACCTGCCTGACCCAACGGCGCACTCAGGCACATTCCAGCCCGGTGTACAGGGATCGGATCTGGTCTTCAGATTTTATCCCAACGATATTCGCCGACCTTAACGGGAAAGCGTGTGTTGTTGGTAGGGCTCGTTCCCCTTACTTAGTAGGAGGGACGAGGACTCGTAAAATCGTGTTTCCCTACACGACACAGGTGTGGATGCCTCGGACGCGACCAAAGTCGGTGGAACCCTCTTGACTCTCCGCCCGTATGTCTCCTCCAGCACGTTGGAGAAGTTCGACGAGAGGGCCTCTATGGGAGACCGTCGGAGCTGGTGGGAGCGTTTTGTCAACATGTCAGTCCAAGGTGGCTGGACGGACAAGATGAAGATCAGTGAGCTTAAGATGAAGATGTACTCGGCCGTCCGGAATTGGCGCGGACAGCTTTCCGAGCACGTACAGAATGACTGGAGACGACTCTCGGGAGAGTTCAAGCGGAAGTATTTGAAGGCCCGGACGTCCGAGTCCGAGCGGTATTACACTATGCGCCAGAAGTCGAACGAGAGTGCCATGGAGTTCTTCTACAGGCTAAATGAAGCTGCAGTCAAGGCAGGCATTCGCTACAAGAAGGGTAAGAAGGGTTCCGCTCATCACATCAAGTGCTTCATCAAGAACCTGAGAGACCAACAGCTCAAGGCCATCATGCGTAATACAAGATTCCACAACTTGGACGATCTCGAGTACGTCTTACAACAGGATGAAGATCTGGGATTGGACGGAGGTTATGACACCCCACCACACCGGACGAGAGACTTCAGGGCAGATAATATCACGCCCAGACGTTTCAAGCCGGGACGCCAAGGTCGAGCGTACATTGGCCTAACTGGTGGGGAATCCGAAGGCGAAGTCGAGGGACGCGTGCGTTTTGAAGATGAAGAAAATGATTCAGACGAAGCCCCTCCGGAACCCCGGAGTTCAGGACGGAGCAAGCCAGAAGTCGCCAGCCTTGAAGTTCCAACTCGAAGTGTGCCCGCCCAAGAAGTGACAACGGAACAAGAGATTCGCAAAGCAGTGTTTCGTGTGATGGAGCACTCTGGTTGGAGGCCCCCTCCACAGGCAGACTCCCGCCCGGGCTGGCAGTCGCCTCGCCCCGGATGGCTGTCTCCCCGACCGGACAACCCGAACAAGAATGAGTTCTGTGAGAAGTGCAGCAAATTCGGTCACAAGGAGGAGAACTGCTGGAGTGATATGAAGTGCGACAAATGCAAACGGAACACATGCGTGTAGTAGAGTCCCTCCGTGCAAGAACTGTGGAGATTTCCATGACGGTCAGTGAGCAGACCATGAAGCCCTTCAAGCTGTGAAGACTCTCGCTCGTCAAGGCATGCTAAAAGACCTGCCCGCTCACATCCTTAAGAAATTGTTGGGTGAAGAGGCCAATCAAGGGAAGTCGTTAAACGAGTAAGCCCGTTGGACAGGGGTCCAGAACGCGTCGGGCTGAAGAATCCCCAACGATTGTGTGTCTTAGTGTATGTCGGACCAGAGCTGAGAAAGAAGATAAACGATAACCAACAATGCATGACTTCTATTCGGGATGCTACCGCTGAGTCTGGAGGATGTGACCCTGAACGGACCCTTCCAAGATTGAATGACCAAAACGTTCCGACCGAGATAGAATTAGGTCCCGGTCAGCGCTACGGTTGGTGGGCGGATCACGAACAAGAAGACAGCCGCGAGGTTGCGTCGGTGCATGGAGCGGTGAATGATCTTCGGGTACAAATCCTGCTGGACACTGGAGCGTCTGGAAGTATGGTCAGTTTGAACCTTGCGCGTAGGCTCAAGCTGAAGCTCCAGATGCTACCAGAACCCATTAAGGTGTCCGGCCTAGGAGGAGTCCCGACGTATATCACTGCAAGTGCGAGAGTCAAGAGTACGCTTGGAGTACGAGTGGTTTATGTCATGAATGTCTGGGTGACGAACATCGGTGAAGATGTGGAAGTGCTTCTGGGAATGAATTTCATGTACGCCGCTGGAGTTCGATTGTCTGTGCGCGAAGGGCTCGACCAACTCCCAGACGAGGAAACTATCCTGATGAGTGGAGGGGCGTCGCGCCAACACATAGGGTTAGACCTGCCTGTGTTATCTACACGTAGTCTCTACCTACGTCCAGGGGAACACGCAATGGTTCGTATCGAATATGGCCAACGCAACCCCCAGCGGGATGTAGTCTGGGTAGGACGAGGTGATCGCTGGGTAACTCAAGGCATCTACTCGGCACAATCATGGGCGACCTCAGTCAAGGTGGTCAACATTTCGGAGCAGATGGTGTGGATTGACACTCGAACCCTGCTCGCGCGGATAGTAGAGTTTGGACGTTTTCCCCACTCAGGACGATTCGTTCGCCCAGGATGCCATAAGTACAAAGAATGGCAACAACTCATTTACGAGAGTACCCCCTCTCCTGAGATGAGAAAACGCGAACGTGAGCTTGATGAAATTAGACAAGAGCAGGAACCACCTGCTGTCTCCACACCTCAGTACGAGTGGCCATCCAAGATCATGTTACGACCTCGCCCTGGAATAACTGCGGCTAGAATTGTCCAACTGCAAGATCAGCCCAAGCAAGCTCACTCGACGAAGGTAGAGCGCCCAGCCAAGGTCGTATGCAACGTGGCTACCCAAACGACGGAGCTAGCAGACGTTGTTACCCAGACGGATGTTGCACAAGAGGTCGAAGAAGTGGCAGTGCTGAGGGCAAGTGTGCCTGAAAGTGTCGAGGCAAATTTTGGCGAAGCAGGACTGGATATTGAGCCGAGTTGCTCGGACTCGGAGGTTCCAGAAGGTCAAGATCAGGAATCTAAAGAGATGGATCTTCCAAGCTGTGCGTGGCCGTCTACTCCCATTCGAAGACTGGAAGAAGAGTACGCCAGGTGCATGAGAATCAGCCAAGAAGACTTGGATTTGGAGCCAGCCATCTACCTTCAGGAAGGCAGTGAGCTTCTGTCACAATTGCGTGATGAACTCGCCATGTTGCCCGAACTGAAAGACCTTAGCCCAGAATGTGACATCTCCAAAGCAGACGTCGGTGATCCCGACCGGACTACCGCCGCAGAAGAAGAGAAGTTACGATCTATCCTGACTTATCATCGGAAGATATTCTTGGGCGACGGCGATGCAGCGCCTGCTCCGGCCAGGGGCGTGGTGTGTGACCTGGACGTCGGGGATGCTAAACCAGTGGCTCAACGTCCAAGGTCCATTGCTCCACATATCATGTTGAAGGTCTACGAACTGCTCAAGAAGTTGTTGGAAACTGAATTGATTGAGCTCTCAGTGTCAGCTTGGGCATCCCCGATTGTGATTGTCTTGAAGAAGAACGGCGTGGTATCCGGATGTGTATTGACTACCGGGTGGTGAATGGTTTCATCCAACTCTCGACCTACCCGCTACCTCTGATAGACGACCTATTGATTGGATTCGAGAGTGCAATGTGGTTCATGAGCCTCGACATGGCGAGTGGTTTCTGGGCGATACGAATGACTGAACGCGCGAAGCTGATTTCTGCCTTTGTGTGCCCATTTGGACATTTCCAGTGGTGGTCTTCCAAAAATGACCTAAAGGGGGTACCAAGTGCTTTGATTGGTACCAGTTTGGTCCGTGGATAGTTCGTCTTGGGAACCCAACTGGTTGAACGCGCCCTACAAAAATGTACTAAACTATACCGCTTTCAACCCCTCTTGCGACAGCAAATCACATTCCAACTGCTTGCGGCCACTAACTCGACTTTGACAGTGATGTCTCCCTTTGCCTCCCGTTCGGTGATACTTGCCGTTGTTATGGCTCGTCACGCTCAGCAGCGATGCCGGCTGTACAAGCTTCTAACACTGTGGCGAGCTCGGAAGTCTCTTCGCGAACGCAACTACATCACGTCCAAGTCCCTCATCCACCCACGTAAATGCGCCTGGAAAGTCATGTACAGGGTACGGTCGCGAACGTCGTTTATTAACACAGTGTCTATTGCACCGAGCGATTTTGACCGCTTACTGGTGGCATTCTCCCGACACTACATTGTCAAGTCCGGCCCTGGTAAACGTGGCCGTCCTCCTCGAATGGTGTAAAAAAAACAATGTGCTGGCATGTCTACTACACTATTATACAGCCGACGTAGAAGCAAAGACGCTTTGCGAACTCTTTGGTGTCCCGCCGCCAACACTAAGTCGAGTTCTAAACAACGCTGAATGCGCGCTTGCTGAATGCGCGCTTGCTAAAGCGTGGGGGGAAACGCCGGAGGCTTCGGTTCGATGGCCAACGAAGGAGCAGCAACATCAGTGGGCGGCAGCTGCGGAGGCTCGCGAGCCTTTGATTCGCGGCTGCTTCTGTGTTGCTGATGGCAAAAACTACAACGTCCAAAATCCAACTGACAGTGATACGCAGAACGCCTACTACAACGGTACATACCTTTTATCAACTCATATAGATTCTCTTGCTAACGATACAATTATGTTGCGCAGGATGGCTACACGGTGTCAAGGTAACGGGGGTTCTCTGTTACGGGTTTGATGGTACTCTCATCTGGGGGAAACATAATTTTCCAGGTTCGTGGAACGATGGAGAAATGAGCTACCAGCTTCAACAACGATTGAGCGATCCAGCAAAGACAATTGAGGGAGGGCGATGCGCTACCGACTCGGCGTTTCTTGTAAGTGCAGCGATGGCAAACCGAATAATTACGCCTCTCAAAGATGGCGATTTGGAGAGAGCAAGCTCGGAATGCAGGGCAGGATTGCTGGCAATGAGTTCTGCCATCACTTCGATTCGCCAAGCTGCCGAATGGGGTATGGGCAGCGTATCAAAGTGCTACAGACAACTCTTGTTGCCGCTGCCTTACAATCCAGATACGCGCGCTTTACGACTCAAAAACATTTATCGTCTCTACAACTTTCGGGTACGAACTACAGGTATAAACCAGATTCGCTCTGTTTTTATGAGCTAATTAAGACTAGGGCTTCGCGAAGGCTGGGATAGGATAGTTATCTATCGGAGAGCAAACCTAGATACCAACAACAATACAGTTAGGCTAGCGCATGCACTACCTCAAGTCGTTGGTAAATTGTAGACAGAGCGTTATTCACGGCTGCCAAAGCTGGCTTAGTCAAGTGTCATCAATCTAGCCTCAAAACTTCTTTCAGTCAACTCAAATCTTCTCTCTTTGTCATCGCACATCTTCTTCTGGGTGACAGGAGCCTTTCTATCCTAATTTGCTTTTGTTGGCACAACACGCACACATACACACACACTTTCTCCCCTACAAAGCCCTTTTGTTTGTATTATAGTGCTGGCCACGGGCATCTCCTGCGCCTGCTTCGCAGCCGCAGCATCTGCCCGGGAATGAGCCTAATACAGGGAGTGAGAAAAGCTGGACACACCGCCTCCAGGTCGCTGATGTCATCGCCTTGCCCCTTTGGTATTTATTGCTAAGCTTAAAAAAGCTTTGGGGGCACCGGTATTTCGGTACCAAACTGCCCACGCAATTAATCCTTTTGGGGACCCCCGTTAGCCACCGGTAGCACACAGGTATATCAGTTACGTTCCATGGAATTAATCCTTGTTGGGCTGGGCTATACAGTTCGCTCCTATCCCAGGAAAATATATTTTACTCAGGACACGGTGCTTGTTCTACTGTACATATGCAAGTGCTAGAAATGTGTTTTTGCGCTGATTACAGGTCGAATCAGTATCCACAACAACGTTAATTGTTGTTTCGGTCGCCCATCAACTTTGTCATGAGCATGAGCATCAATCGTTGCGACTGCTGCTCCCGCATCTCTCTTTCTGCTTCTCGTTTCTCCTCGCGTTCGGCCTGCTCGCGTTCTCGTTCCTCCATTTGCCGTTGGCACTCAGCATCACGAGCGGCTTGACGCTCTTCCATCATGAACATCATGGCCACTATCGTGCTTGAGAACTCGCTGGAGTTGCCCGTGGTCGTTTCGTTGGACGCCTTGTCGATAGCGGCGTCAATCCGACGACGGCGTTGAGCGGATTGACTGAGTACGCCAGCACTGGTGGCGTTGCGCTTGAGCTGGGTTTGAGACAATTGCTTTGATAGCGCTGCAAGCTCTGATGGAGCCATCCCAACACGGGATGTAGCCACCAGCGCTGGAGCTACGGCTTGGGACACCGCTTGTGGCGTTAGCGGTGCGCTGTTGGTGATCGGCGGCGTGTTGGTGGGGGTCAGCGGCATCCTGTCGGGGGCCAGCGGCATCTCGTTGGGGGATGACTGTGCGGTGTTGTTGGACGGCGACGTGTCGATGGGGCCGGCGGCATCCTGTTAAGCAGCGATTGACTTTCCTCTGCGGCCTGATCAAAGGCCGCCATGAGATCCTCTGACCCGCTGGCATCAACGGAGTCCAGCTCGTCCTCGCTGTTGTCCTCGGCATCAGAATCAGAATGAAGGGTCGCCACTGCGATTGAGGATTCAATCATGCGTTTAAGCCTCTTCGACCGCTCAATATGAGGAGGGCATGTCCCGTTACCACTAGGTTTTGGCACTTTGTAGAGTTTCTTGAATTTGCGACTCAGACTATCACCGTCACGCTCGGCATGCCCGCTTGGTATGTGGGTGTTGTAACAGGCAGCAAGGTTTTCCCACTGCTCAGAGCAGAAGGGCAGCATTCGCTCTACCAAGTCAAGCATCCCTACAATAATTACAGGCATTGGTGGTTAGGAGCGATAGGAGATAGCATGCAACTTGTGCAACAGCACCATCAGACGTACTGTTCAGCTCGCTCAGCGTATAGTTCTTTCCTTTTTTCTTGCGTGGCGTGGGTCCCATGATGTCCGCTGCGTGCAGAAAGAGGAGCGAGTTGTGCTTCGCGCGAGGAAATCGCTTTTGAACGATAAGACTGAAAGACGACCAGTTGTTTTTTCTAGAACTGTAATTTACGGTGGACCAACGGCGGACCAAGGACTAAAGTTTGGTGAGACGTTTTTTGCATCTTGCCAACCGCTGGTCCGTGCTTGGTACGCACTTGGTACGAGTTTACACCTTAGGGTTAAGCAAGTGTGGGTCATTTTTGGAAGTCACCCAGTGGGTGCGGATGCCTTTCGGGCTGAAGAATGCCCCCCTCGTTTATCAGGCGGTAATTAATAACTGCCTGTGGGGATTCGTCCGACTGCTTGCGGAAGAAGAGAAGTTGGTGGATCAGGATGTGCTGGAGTTCCTCGGGTTAGACCCATCTGAACGAGAGAAAGCTGGGCGAAGAGTGCCGATATTGACAGACAAGATTACAGCGTTCAAACGAGACATTCCAGCGCCGTCCCAGATGAGCCCGGTGATTGGACGCAGCTCGTATATTGATGACATTGCTCATGGGGCGCCAACCTGGGATCAGCTGTGTGAAGATCTGAATGCCTTATTGTTCAGACTCCGCTATTGGAATATCTCGGTCAGCCTCCCCAAGAGTGAATTTGGCAAGCTGTCTATCCCATACCTCTCTCATGAGATCAGTGCGGAAGGACTTCGAGCCACGCCCAAGATTGCTAAAGGCGTCCAGGATCTCCCATTTCCGAAGACGCTGAAAGGAGTCCAGTCTTTCCTGGGAAGTCTGAACTACTATCACAAGTTCATTGAAGACTTCCCTGTGGTGGCTGCAGCTCTGTACGAACTCACTGATGAACAAGTGCGAGCAGGGAGAGATCTGTCCGAGGCAAAGGAGGCTTTCGAGATTTTGAAGCGGAAGATTGTATCTACACCGCTGCTCAGGCACCCCGACCGGACCAAACCTTTCGTGATTATACCCCATGCCAACCAGTGGGCTGCTTGTGCAGTTCTCGGTCAGGAATACGACGGCGTAATACACCCGGTCAAGTTCACGGGACGAGTCCTGAATGATGCGGAACTTCGATACCATGTCGCACAAAAGGAAGTGGTGGCCGTGATGAGAGTCCTGGACGTTTTCCAGACCCTCGTCCAGAATTGCCTGATTAAAGTTTTCACTAGACACTCCGTTCTGAGTTGGTTACTGAAGTCCAAGACGGCCGATGGGAGATGCGTCCGTTGGGGAGTTATACTATCACACTGGAACCTAGAAGTGCACAAGATTCAGAGGGATGAAGATGGTCTACCTGCTATCCTAGGAGCGAGTATTACCCCGCGCGAACAGTTGGACGAGGTTGCTGAGTCACTCATTCCGGCCAAGGGGCGAGTCAAGGCTGCGCCAGTGATTAGTATGGAGATGTTGGAAGCAGACTTTGCTGGTTACGTCTTAAGTTTCGACGGAGCAGCTAAGACTTCGACGCGTCAAGGTAGTTGTGGTTGTATCATCTGGGAGTTACCGGGCTGGAATATCCTGGCTGCACATGGTTTCATCCTGGAGGATGTCACTGTCAATGACGCTGAATATTACGGACTGCTGAAAGGCCTCACCCTTGCGTCCGAACGAAATATTCAGGATTTAGTGGTGGTCGGATACTCTCGTATAGTCATCCAACAGGTGCAAGGACGGATTAACTGCAACCAACCAAATTTGCAATGACGACTGTCCGAGGTAGGGATGCTGAAGGAGAAGTTCACATCAATGCGGCTGGTTCATGTCAAACGAGAATACAACCAGGCAGCCGATTACCTCACTTCCAAGACGTTAGCGTTGGGGACATCCTGGCAGACCGAAGACCCTGAGGAGCTGAAAAATCTTGTACAGGTATCCAAGATACACGAAAAGTTGATGAAACCGCTGGTGATCATGGATGAAAGTACCCACCACCAGCAGGAAACTCAGTCCATCCGGGATGAAGCGAGTCACGCTCAAGGTTTGCTGGAGGCTGACTTTGCTCGTCTCGCTCGGGAGAATCTGGAAGAAACTGCCGCTCTACGCCAGCGCAATGATGACTTGGAGTCTCAGCTGCGATACGCCCAATCTCAAATTTCCACATTGGAGCAGCGCGTCCGAGACAAACGTTTCGACGTGGACGGACTGCTCGCCTTCCTGAACACTGGCAACAATGAGGTTCGTGGGAATTGGCCAAGGTTCCGCAATCTCTTGGGTCAGTTTCAGCGTGGTGTCGCCGCACCTCCGTCCTGGAAAACCTGGATCACGGTGGAGGCAGCGGACAAGTCCTTCCGGATGATTCCGCCGTTACTTTCGATCGAAGTTGGACTACGCATCCTCGATGTTTTTCTGTTACAGGTAAGTCGTCGAGTGTTGAGCATTGTATCCTGGCCCAGCTCCTCCGGACAGTAATGAAAACGACGACAATACGGAACAGGAAGAGAAATCGGAAGACAATCCTCCCTCTCCTGACCCCAAGCGAGATGTTCCGCGTGGGAAGGAACCCCGCAAGTCTTTGTGAGGGTCCAAGCGCCGCGCTCCGTCTCAACGCAGTGTTGATGTCGAAGTCCAGTGTCGTCCCACCGTCCATCCGGAGTCTCAAGTTGGCCCACGTCCTGCGTCTGAGGCACTCCCCTACACGATCAGCGATGCCTGTGCACTCCTCCCAGAGTTCATTGCCTGGGAGGACTTGCGCCCGGACGTCCAGTGGGCCATGCGTACTGGTTTGGGGTATGACGAGGCAGTTGAGATACTACTGGCCGACGCTGCCCAACACGTACTCTTCTACCGTGACAGTCTGTGTGACATGCTGGCCACGATGATGTATCGTCACAAGCTGGACGACACACTCTGGGCGAGGTATGTGCCCACGGCCTAATACGTGATGGCTGAAGTGGTCTTGGAGAACTGGCTCGAACGAGGGGTGGTCCCGTCGGATTGGCCAGACTTGCACAACCTGGCTGACGATCTTCCAGAGGTGATTGGGAGCAGTTCTTCGGAGGAAGGGGACAACCTGGAGGGCCCTGATGTATTGGGCTTACTTAGCCCAATACTTTAGCTTACACGTGAGCGCACGTGTATGAGGAAGCGTAAGGTGTATTTAACTTAGATTAAGTATACTTGTATCCACAAGTATAATTAGATCTAAATAAAGGTACAAATAGTAGCTTTTGCGGTAAAATGAGAACTGAATTGAATGTTAACTGTGGCTTTCCTCCTAAAACTGATATCTATAAAGAGAGGTTCTGCCAACGAGTGGTTGGCAGAAACTCTGACCTAATGCTTGAGTATTACTGGCAGAAAGACCCTGCTTTCTGACCAATAGGATTGCTTCCTAATATGAATGGTGACCACACTGCAATGTGGCCCGCCTGAATGTATCCACTTAGTGCGTGTTGCACTAAGGTGAGGTTAGCCGAATGTGTAGCCCCGCTACACCATCCCCCCGTTAGGACTTGATGTGCCGGTCTCGACACATCAATCCAAAGTCTTCTTCGGAGAGAACTTCGTGCTCATTTCGAAATGAGCACGCCAACGACGCAGACTTCCGACGAGCTTGCTGCACCTGCAGCAAGCAACGCGGTCGTCGCTAACACAGCGACGACTGCCACATCTTCAGCCTCTTCGGCGTCCGTCGTCACTTCCACGGTGACGACGTCAAGCTCCCCCAAGCGTACCATCTCGGTTGGGGAGTACCACGAGAGGGCGCGGAGCAAGCCGGCCTATGCCAACGAGACCCTCTTTGATGGCATGGAGGATCTCGACATAGAGGAGGGCGAGGAGGAGCAAGACTCCTCGTCTTCAGGGCGCAATGAAGCAAGGGTGGGGACGCGTCGTCCCCGCGAGGACGACTCGGACGCTTCGAGCTCAAAGCGCTCGCGCAGCGGCAGCGATAGGCCGCTCGCTGATGCCGGGGCTCTGTCTACTCCGCGGGGTGGAGGCGACGACGACTCCACTCCGTCTGCGGCTGTGACGTCGCGCACTAAGCCGGTGCGCGACCCGTGGATGCCGTCTCCGAGCGAGATCCAATCTCGCTACGGCAGTACCACACCGGCCAGCCCGTACGCGTTGTACTCCTGCAGCGCCATCGTTGATGACGATGTCACCAAGGAGCTCGACTTTGATCCGGCGACGGATCAAAGACGTGATTATTACATCGGGCTCTTCCACGAGCTCCGATTCTACGGGAACAAGAAGCATTCCCGTAAGAGTAAGGTGACAGAGTGGGAGGCACTCTGTCAAAGCTGGGGGATGTTCGTCGAGAACTTCAACAAAAATCCCTCAGGCTATCGCGACCGGGTCCGCTCTGCGGGTGAGCGCTATGAGCGCTACTCGAAGCGGCCCAAGATCTTGCGGCTGCACGATGGTGCAGTCGAGGCGGGGATTCCGTGCGCAGTGCCGTCTGGCGTTGCGTGCGAGCGCTGCCATGCAGGGGCAGTGCGGCTGTCCGAACGGGACCTTAACGGGTACACTGGTATTAGTGTGCCTGTGGAGTTGAAGACACTGCGTGAGAAGTTAATCACGCAGATGTCGTCTGAGAGTGCTGAGGGTGAGCGCAACACTCAGCCGAGGGCTGTAGGCGACTACAGCTCTCGCTCAAGTTTTACGCCCTTCGGCGGAGCTGCTGGTGGCGGGATTCGTACTCCGTCACCATTTCCGGAACGTCGCTCATCAGGACGTTCCGCGGCTCCCACGTATCGTGGTCAGGAGAGTATCCTAACCAACGAATACGAAAATGAACCGGACCTTGGGTCCGGATCTGATGATCAACGATTCGCTGGACAATCCAGCGAGTTTCCCCGCGTGCATCTTGCAACGGGGGCGGCGGCGGCGGGAAGACGCCACGGACCGTCGCCGGCCGAGATCTGGGATCGTTTGGAGGCGATGGAGCGCATCCAGACGGCTGAGCTCGCCGAGATAAGGCAGGAGCTGAATCTCTTGAAGGACCGGATCTGTCAGGCTGGACAGACCGCTTCGAATATCCAGGTCGACCTACGGTCGATCGTTGCGCGTTTGGGGCAACGTGTCTCCGCGCTCGAGACGAGGGTCGCGCCGAATCACCGGGAGTAGGTGACTCGTGTTGCGAGTAAGGCTTCAGCCGCCCAACGTAAAAGGTTGGGTGGAGGCGCATGCTGGACGATATGTCTAGCGTGTACGCGTTGCCATGCTTCGCCAACACGGTGAATGGCCCGATGAAGCGCGGGGCAAGCTTGCTTGCTCCGAAGTCGGAAACTGCATGTTTAGCTAGGTTCTGTGTAGCTAACAGAACTAATGAACCGACTTTGAATTCATTTGTGTTTCCTCTGCCATTGTTGTCAGCATTCAACTTCTGTCGATCGACAGAAGCTGCAATAGCATCTTGCACAAACCGTATTACGGCTTGGCGGCGCTGGACAAAGTCCATTGCCTTCGAGTTGAACTCCTTGTTCAACCCGTTGTTCTTGTTCACTACAGGCCCGGCCTGTGTGTGGTTGTTGTTGTTGAGAGTGTCTACGCCCGGCGTAGACATTGCGCTCTCGTCGATTGGACTACGCGCAGTCCGTGCGCGTGTCGACACAGCTGATATGTTGCTCGTATCAGCGTGTTCATTCGGTTTGGTTGAAACCGGATACCCTCCCCCACTTAAGGAAGGAGCTACCGCACCGAGTACGCTCGGTACGCGTGGATGCCTCATGGCGTTCACGTAAAACGGTGTGTCCTGTCGAGACATGCACCGAGTTGTTGATGGCAAACTCTGCCATCGGCAAGCAGTCGCTCCAGTATTGGAACGAGTGAGCGTAGCTCTTCAGAGCGTCAACCAAGACCCGGTTGACGCGCTCGGTTTGTCCGTCGGTGTGCGGATGATCCGCAGTCGACATGGACAGCTGCGTGCCAAGAAGTTCAAACACTTCTTGCCAGAAACGCGCTGTGAAGCGCGGATCACGGTCAGACACGATGTCGATCGGCATGCCATGGTGTCTAAACACCATGTCAACAAACAGACGTGCCGTCTGCTTGGCTGTCACTTCGGCTGGTACTGCAGCAAGATCTACCATCTTGCTGAATCGGTCAACAAAGACCACAATACCAGTCCTCCGCTTGTTGTCAGGCGGAAGACCAAACACAAAGTCCATTGAGATAAACTGCCAACACTCCGACGGAGTCGGTAGTGACTGAAGTGGAGCCTGCGAGAAGGGCGCAGGCTTCACGCGTTCGCAAACCTCGCAAGCACGAACGTACTTGCGTACCCACTTGTACTGGTGACTCCAATAGAAGTCACGCGTGAGAAGCAAGTATGTCTTCTCACGACCCTGATGTCCCGACGTAGGGGCATCGTGATACTCGTAAGTGATCCTGAGCTTCAGCTCATGATCATCCGGCACGACAATGCGATCAGCGTTGTCGTCGACTGCGCTGTAAAGCAGCAGACCATTGTGTACATGATAGCGGTGTACACGTGCACGGAGATGTTTCGCCAGCTTCTGACGAGACTTGTCAGAAGGCGCAGCGAAGTAGTTCAACAACTGCTTCGCATCCGCATCCTTCGTCTATGCGGACCGCACGTCGTCTAACAAAGACGACGAGGGAGTAGACGTCCGGACGACGCCAATTGCATTGGCGTCGGCTTTGTGCACCGCGTAATCAGGTCGACGCGACAACGCGTCGGCCACAACATTCAACCTTCCAGGTTTGTACTCAACCTGGAAGTTGTACTCCGCAAAGAATGAGAGCCATCTCGCCATTCTTTGTGAGATGTGCGGCGACTTGATCGCCGTACGCAATGATGCGTGGTCCGTGTAGACCACAAATGGTCTACTCCCAAGTAGATACACTCGAAACTTCGCGAGTGCATACTTCATGGCAAGGAGTTCCTTGTCATGTACCGGGTAGTTGCGCTCAGCTGGCTTCAGCTGACGCGACTGATAGTAGACCACGCGATCACGTCCCTCGTGATCGTGTTGCATTAGAGCGCATCCGATTGCGAAATCGGACGCGTCACACACGACGTGGAATGGGCGATCTTGGTCGGCCACCGCCAAGATCGGCGCCTCAGTCAAGCCCTGCTTGACTGCATCAAAGGCCTGCTGACAATCAGCAGTCCAAATCCATGCAGCGTCCTTCTTTAGGAGCTGCGACAGCGGGCGAATCTTGCCCGCGTAGTTGCTCACGTACTAGCATAAGTACGTAGCGAGTCCAAGGAACTGCCTCAGTTCCTTGACATTGGAAGGCGTAGGCCATTCATTGATCACTCTGACCTTTCCCGGGTCAGGGCGTACGCCGTTCTTCCCTACGAGACACCCAAGGACGGGTATCTCGCTAGCCCCATAGATACACTTCTTCAGGTTCGTGTAGAGCTTGTGTTTGCGCATGAGCACAAACAACCTGCGGAGATGTTCCTTGTGCATCTCCACTTCCGACTTCCCGTCCACAGCCCGGCTGTGGATGAACACATCGTCGAAATAGCTCGGTGCGAAGTCGCGCACCAAGCGCAACAAGTGCGTGACGCACCTGTTGAACGTTGCAGGGGCATTCTTTAGTCCCTGCGGCATTACAAGCCACTCCCAGAGCATACCGCTCGGAGTGCTCACCGCCGTGGGAGGTATATCGCTCTCACGCATGAGGATCTGATAGAATCCGTCTCTCAGATCCAGAGCACTAAAGATAGTGCTCAAAGCCATCGAATCGATGATCACCTCTTTTCGCGGTACCGGCGTCTGCGCCGGTACCGTTGCGTCGTTCAGCTTGTTATAAGCATGAACGATGCGCCACCCGCCCTGTGCCTTCTTGACACAGAACGTAGGCGCGCTGTGCGGGGACTTCGATTCCCGCACTTGCCCAGCCTTGCGACGACTTTCGAAGAAGTCGTCGATCGCCTTCACTTGCTCCCGCGGCAGTGGCCACAGCCGCGTCACGCAATACTTCGTTCCCGGCACGAGATCAATCTCGTGCTGAACACCCTTGTACTGCGGCAACTCCGCAGGGATATCGTCCGGGAGTACGTCTCTGTACTCACGCAAGACCTCGTAGAAGGGGCTCGACTTCAGCGAGTCCCAGCTCTGCTCGTCGAAGCGTTCCTTCTTTGACTTGGCGCTGAGGGCGTCGACGCCCTCAGCGACGAGCTGTTTCAACTCTTCCGCTTCACACTTCATCGTCTCGACATCCGAGAGGATGCAAATCTGCTCGATGCGTCCATCGTGCATGTCGCGGGCGAAGCGCCTCCAGCTCGTGACTGGAAGCGAAGTCAACTCCGACGCTAGCGTCGGAGGGTTCTCCAACTTCATCTTCTTATACTGGAGATCAGTATTCGTGCGCGTCAAGACACTCAGTGTCTCGACGGTCGTCTCCAGTTCCTGTGTCTGCCCGGCAGACACTGCGAGTAGCGCCTCGGTCCCTGACCGAGACTTGCGCAGCTTTGTTCGCTTGCGCCGTTCGCTTCTTGTGCGGAACCCAGTTCCGCGTGTCTTATTTTGTCCGGGCCCGGCCGCGGACAGATCTTCCTTTTGATCGCCGGCGGGTTCAACCCGCGGGCGCACGCAATCAAGCCCGGCTTGATCGCGCATCGCTTCTTCGTGCAGCCCGGCTGCACGAGAGCACGCAAGCATTTCCGGTGCGGGACGTTTGCAACCGTCCGCACTGCCTGCAGCGTCGGCTCCCAGAGCCGGTGCGCTTTCTTACCTCGACGCGTGATGGCGGAGCGTCTTTCGACGTTTGGGCCAATCGCATCAGCTCCCTGAGCTGACGCGCCCGAGTCACTGTCCTTATTAGTGACTGGCTCCTCTTGTTGAACTTGTGTGTCGACACTAATAGTCGACACGACCGCGTCACTCTTGACGCTTCGAGAACCTCTCGAATCCGATCGAATCTGAGTCTTCTGATTCGACTCACATTTTCTCCCGACGACTCTCTCAGTCGTCGGTGTCCGCGTGGGGTGACCGGAGACAGCCGCACGTCGCGCCGCCTCTCCTGGTGGGTCGCGTGCACCGCGAGGTGCACGTGCTGCGCCGACAGGGCCATCGCTCACTGTCGCGCCGCTACTCCCGAAGTGCACGATCGTGCGCTTCGTCCAGTCGATCACCGGATCATGCCGTGCAAGCCACGGCATGCCCAACACCATGTCGAACTTATCGTCTAAGTCAAGTACGATAAGCTCGTCCACGAACTTCTTCTCTCGATACGAGAAGCGTACGCGTACGACACGCTTCTCGGTTCTAACAACGACACCCGTTGCTAGTCTTACTTCCAATAGACTTCGAGGCATTACTACCTCCTCGAAGTCAAGCCTCGCTAGGCTCTGCAGTCGAACAAAGTTGTTCGACGCACCACAATCCACCAACGCACGAAGAGACTTCTCTCTCATCGAGTTAACCTTCAGGATGACAAGGTTCGGCCTGTCATCCCGCTTCTTACAGTGAGAGTGACTCTCATTGGGGGCAGCAGTCTTCAATACGGCGTGTCCGATATCGACACGCTCGACTGCATCACCAGCAGGGCGCCCCGCGCCTGCTGGTTGTTCTAGTTTTTTTATTGCCCGTGGCGATACCCGGTATCGTCACGCCGGCCCTTGGCCGCCTGCACAGGTGCTGTGCATTCACGGGCGTAGTGGCCGTTGTTTCCACACCGGAAACAGCGGACATTCGTTGGTCCACGACGCTGCTGAGACCCAGCAGCCGTCGCACTCGAGAGGTCCATTGGTTCGGGACCTCCCGTCGGCTTCACCGTCGGTCGCGGCATCGGCCGCGGGACGTTCACATGGAGTTTAGCCTGTCGCAGGCTAAACTCTTCTTGCATGGCAAGTGTAATCGCAGACTCGAGAGTACTTGGGTACTCTCAGAAGAGATAGGTCTTCACAGGCCCATCTTTCAGGCCCTTCATGAACGTGACGACCTTTGTCGCCTCGTCTATCGGGTTGGTCACGATGTTCGAGACCAAGTACGGCGCCCTTTGAGCGTAAGCATGCACGTCATGCTTGCCCTGTTGCAGGTCGAGGAACTCAGCCCTCGATCTGAACTCATTCTGCGGGGGCTCAAACGCTTGTCTGAGCTCCTCCTTGAACACCTCGTACGTGCTAAAGCACGTAGGGTCAGTGAGTCGGCGTCCGTACGCCCAACTCCTTGCTCGCCCGCCAAGGCATGACATGGCGAACGCAACCTTCGACAACGGGTCGACGATACGTCGAGCCGTAATGGCAGTGTCAACTTCGACAAGCCATCGGAGGAGAGGCTCGCCCTCTCTTCCTACGTAGCTGTTCACGTGGAGTTTCAACGACTCCACGCGCGGTGCGGACGGAGTCGACACCGTAGCGCGAGCAGCGGTCTCGCGCTGTTCCTTCATGATGAAGCCTAGAGCAACACCGTGTTGCTCTGTCGGCGATAGCGTGCGTAGCATCGTCGCTACGGCCGCTTCTCCAATGACTGTCGACAGTCGTTGGAGCGCCTCCCACTCTGGATCCGCCAGATGGAGACAGTCTTCGCGTGCAACATGCGTTGCACTCGTGTTTGGGTTACCAGTGGACATACTCGCGTCCACAGGCAGGTCCTCAGCCCCCGTATCGAATTTCATACGATACGTAACTAGTCGGTCGTTAGACGGACTACAAAGTGCTACCAGGTGTAATGGGCTTACTTAGCCCAATTCTTTAGCTTACACGTGAGCGCACGTGTATGAGGAAGCGTAAGGTGTATTTAACTTAGATTAAGTATACTTGTATCCACAAGTATAATTAGATCTAAATAAAGGTACAAATAGTAGCTTTTGCGGTAAAATGAGAACTGAATTGAATGTTAACTGTGGCTTTCCTCCTAAAACTGATATCTATAAAGAGAGGTTCTGCCAGAGTGGTTGGCAGAAACTCTGACCTAATGCTTGAGTATTACTGGCAGAAAGACCCCGCTTTCTGACCAATAGGACTGCTTCCTAATATGAATGGTGACCACACTGCAATGTGTCCCACCTGAATGTATCCACTTAGTGCGTGTTGCACTAAGGTGAAGTTAGCCGAATGTGTAGCCCCGCTACACCTGACTTCGATGGACCCTCCCCGAAAGACGACAAAGTGGATCCGCCCCAGGCAGAACCGGAGAGTGCTGAGACTTCTCCGCCAGACAGTGACGTCTTGGTGTTACGGTCCAAGCGCAAGCTCAAGGTCCAACGGGTTTACTCTTCTTCGGACACCTCTGAGAGTAGCGTCGAAGCCCCAACCAAGACTCTCGTCTACACTCCGTCTCCGAAGCGCCCTCGCCAGCCACGTGCTGGCGTGAAGTCTGGCAAGAAGTCTGGTAGTCTCCGAGCCAGAGTGCGTTCCAGTCTGGATCGCGTGCGTTCATTCCTCGCTCGGAAATCTTACGACGAGCTGAGCCCAACCGAGATGGCCATGGTCGAGGTTCCAGACCCCAACATCCTGTCGTGGCGTCGGCGCGGAATCTTGACTCAGTACACGCCCCGGAAGGGCGATCACGAGTATCAGACCCCTGGTTTTCCTAACTACTCGCCCCAGAAGACTGAGATCCGATATCTCGCTTAACGTTGGACCCATTTCGAGGGCGCCTACATCGCTTTTCGGGCCAAGAAACCCTGGAAGAAGATGTTTCGGAGCCGCGTCAAGGAGTTGTACTTCAATCGACGTGCGGATCTGGACGCGAAGGTGTGGGACATGTTGGACGAATATTTGGAGTACGTTCGGGACCATGCTGAGGCCTTCTGGGGGATTCTTCATTGGTTCACGATCAAGTATAAGCCCGAGCGGGATGAGGAAGATGACGATCTGGACAAGTATTCTGTCTCTGCCAAGCTTTATCGAGAGCGTGCTGCCAGACACGAGAGTGTAAGCCGCTCCATGGAGGCTCGCATCCGAAAGTACATCTCGAAAGGGGTTCCAGCGTCGCTCTTTGAGGAGCCGGGTGTATGGAAATACCCCGTCAAGATCTGCCACCTTTACCTCGCCGACGAGTCCACTCTGAACGTGGCCGGGAAACCTTTCTCGTTGAAGGAGCAGATCACACTGGCGGAACAGGCGGAGCCCAGCCGGACCCAGTGGACGAAGTATTGCACGGACGCCGAGCGGATTGCTCATGTCGTCCCCAAAGAACTTCAAGCGAAGCTGCTCCCACCTGACGAACGCAAGAAGAACCCGGTTTCGCGGACGTTGTAATCTCCTGCCCAGCAAGTTCATGTCCGGGGAAGCTCCCTTGTAGGTGACATATTTTCATCTTAAGTAGCGTAACACCATAATCACCTTCGAGCTTTTCCCATTCATCTCTTCCAAGTCGGTCTTCTTTGATGTTCATCCAAACTTTCTGCACTCAGTGTCTCCTTGGATCAGTTTCATCTTACGTTGTCTTAGAACACTCGACACATTCTCCTTTCAAATTCACATTCACTTGTTCTGTCGTTTCACTCAGGCGGCGGTCTGTTGCGTTTCAAGGGTGTCCAACCGGACTGCTAAATCCTCGGGTGGTCATCCCCGGCTTGCATAGCCTGGAATCGAACCCGAGCTTTCGCCCCTTGATTGAATGCATACAACAGTGCGCCGCAGTTTAGTTGTGTCATTGGCAGCCATTCGGGCTCATCGTATCCTTTCCACTTGATCAGATATTCACGAGTCCTTTTGGATGTGCGTGTTCGTATAGACCATCGGAGATCTAAGATTTTCTCCATTTCGTATTCGTCATTATCGTCGTCAGCTTCCCAACTATCCTCCGGCAGCAATGCAGTGTCAAAGTCATCTTCGTCATCGACCTCTATCTGGACGGAGGGTCTCTTGGGATATAGAGCTCGCGGTTTTAGGCGGCTAACGTGCACCCAAGGGTTGACTCGGTAGCCCGTGTCTTCAATCTTGAGTTTCACTCTGAAGTCGTCATGCATCTCAGCGATCCTGAATGGACCATGCCAGAGGTGAACCAACTTACGACTCAACCCAGTCTGCACTTTGGGAATGTATAGCCAAACCGCATCTCCAACGTGAAAACCCGACTTGAGTCGATCGGACAGTTCCTTCCACTTTTGAGTCTGTTCGCCAGACCTGGCTCTCTTTGCTTTCCTTTGTAGGTATTCCGCACAAGCCTGAGCGTAACTGTAGTCTCGTTGGAACTTCCTCCGCCATTCATACGCCGTACGTTCAGGGACACTGGATGGTCTGGGGTCTAGCATGACTGACACCGTTCCTTTAGCATCCCACCCGTGAACCAGATAGAATGGAGTGTCTAGCCGCGTAGCATCGTACGAAGTGCTCAAAGCGAACATCAGTCTCTCGGCATGTTCGTCCCAATCACTCTGATCAGACTCCGCAACGTAAGCGCGTACACTCCGGATGACAGTCTGAACAGACCTTTCCTGTTGGCCATTCGCTTGGGGGCGGTAGGCCAAAGTAGCTCTTTGTCTGCTACCCAGGAGTTCCCGGAAACGGGTGAAGACTTCGCTCATGAAACGAGGGTCTTGGTCGTGACGCAACAATGAGCTGGCCCCGAAGCTTCGAAAACCTCTCTCCTCGTATGCTTCCGCGACATCTTGAGCGGTGGTTGAATCCATGGGCTGGCACATCACGTATCCTGAGAATGTGTCTTGAAAGAGAAGTAAGAACGTATTACCTCGTTCGTACTTCGGAAGATGAGTGACGGAATCCATCGAGACCACTTCGAATGGGTATCTCGGTTCGATATTCCCTGGGGACGGCCCTGGATTGGGCGGTCGCCCCTTGCCACTTGCGCAGTCTACACACTCTTTCACAAAGGTTTCTACATCGGCATACATGCCGGGCCAGTAGAATTCGGACCTTAACTTCTCGTGGGTCCGGGTTATCCCTTGGTGCCCCCCCTGAAAATCTTCATGAGCATAATGAAGGAGATCCGGGCGGAGTGTCTCCGGCACAACCAGACGTAACTCATCTGACATGTCTCGAGGACGATCCTTTGTGGATCGACTCAGTCGGTAGAGAACATCTCTCACGTCCAGGGCATACAACTCTGCTTGTTTAGAGATCCTGCGTATCTGGCCACGAGAGAAACTATCCAAGTCTCCTTTCAGGAACTTCTTGATCTCCATGAGCTGGTCGTCACATTCCTGGTGGGCCTTGATCCGCCGCCATCGTTCCGCCTGGTATTCCAGTGGTCCCATCGGTTCTCCTTGTTCGGGTTGTTCTTGAGCGCGACTTCGAGTTACTGCAACCATAATCCTAGCAGCTGTAGACAGTGGCGCAGATCCCGGCCCTGGGCGTATGCCGTTTGGGGTCTCCACGGGCAGGTCCTCCTGGGGGGAAACAACCATACAAGAAGACAAAGTCTTCCTTGAGGCGATCATGCTCACCTTGGAGTCGCAGGAGACGCCGAGCAATGGAGTTCTCGTCCATGCCCTGAAGAACGTGCTCGCGTTGCCGGTCGCGTACCAAGACCCGATGCAGCAAGGAGACTGTGTAGAACGTCCGTTGGGCGAGCTGGTAGGGGGGAAATGGGTCACCAACGAGGCAAATTCTCGACGAGCCAGGAGGGATCCCAAAGTGGTCTCCAAGGAGTCCATTATGGGAGTCGGTTGGTCTCGATACGGGGGGAGCACCATCTCGCGGACCTCTGCCGGATCACCAACCAGGGCGCACAAGTCCTGCATGTCGGGTTCTGACAGGCCGTCGAACAACATGAGTGCTTCTACGCCGCCATAACCCTCTCGGACGTAGGCTCCATTACGGTAAGCCATGGCGTGAGCAGGGATACCGACGATGAAGGATTTCCCCACCCGATTTCGAGGCGGAGGAAGAGTGAACCGCGCAGGCGGGGTGTTCTGCATCCCAGGCGAGCTCCGGTCGTGGCTAGGCAGCACGCCAGCTCGAACGTGACGCACCACCGCTTCGAAGTCGAGCACACCGGTGCGAGAGACGACTGGCTGCGGCGACACGGGGCGCGAAGCGGAATCTTGTCCGACGCTGGAAGGCTCATCGTTACCGATGCCCCGGTTGGGAGGTAGAGAGTCTTGAGATGTGTCGGCTGGAATCAGAGACCGCGCCCCACTTGGGACGTCAGCGCCTGGAGGAGTGGAGCCGTCACGGCGCCCATCGCCGTCGTCGATGTCCAGGGCGCTTGGAATGGCATGTTGACCGCTGGTACTAGTGCCAGCGGAGAGTGGTGCGCTCATCTTGTGCGCACGTGGAGGAAGATTGCGTTGTGAACTGAAGGCGTACTGTCCTGACCCTGAAAGCGAGAGAGAAGGTCTGGGACCCGGCTGGGAAAAGGCACACAGAACGGTCGCCAGAGCAGGAAGATTCTCAACGGGCTGGACGTTCAGACAACCGTTCCGTCTAGACAACTGTGTTTCGTGTGATCTAGTCATGTTCGACCAATTCGGCAAATGACCTCAGTGATGGACCAAGACTAGAGGGGCGGTTGACACGACGGGAATCAAGATTTTCTACTGTGAAGTGTGGTGATTGGTCGAAAAGCCAATACATCAGCGTGTATGGAGTTGGGGCGTGGTGTCATCTGCGGGACGTGGCGTTCTCACGTTCAGCCATGGATCGTGTTGACTACCCCAGACGTAATGAGTCTGGATGGTTCAACTGCCGGACGACGGGTCAAGCCTACGGGAGCGACCAAGAGCCCCAGTCTACATTAGACTGGTGGCCGCCCGTCTTGACATGACTGAACGTGGCAAAGAACACCGAAGAACACCGAAGAACAATGGACACCCTGGACGAGAGGATCAAGGTATAATCAAGCCAAGTGATATCCGACCGATCAGGACGACCAACCAGGTTCCAGGAATATTCCGTGGAATATTGAAGTCCTACGCCTGTACCCACGACATCACAATGAGATCAAGGATGCCTAAGATGATGACGGCCTACCGAAAGTAAGTCAAAAGCTGAATGTGTGTCTATCGCAGGAAGATAGCCACAAAAGATAAAAACCAAACAGAGTTCAATTATCCGTGTAACCCGCAAGCGCTCAGACAGCTTCGGCCGGACGAATACCGGCGGCCCCGATCAAGTGCCGAAGGCGAAAGGCCCTCTGAGGAAGGACATCCAGAGGTGTGGACTCCACCCCTAAATACTCCAAGTCCAAATTAGGGTGAGTAGCGGGTGTGGAGCCCGTGGTAAATCTGCCCTATTTCATATCCTAGTTGTAGTGTGCGCTTAGGCGATCCTACATTTCATATTTCATATACATCCTGGAAAGAGTGGAGAAAGTCCCATTCAGGATCGTGATCGAAGGACATCTTGTGTGATAGGTAGTGAGACTGTATTGAACTACCCCCAGTACTTCTGGGGTGGTGTGCGTTTGTGAAAGCTGACCGGGACTGACCAGTGTCCTGGAAGTGCAGCTAAGTTGACTGGTGTACGACCCACCGTTCAAGGGTCTAAGAATAAGAACGGCTGTATATTTGTGTGTATAACTCTGTATTGATTTTGGTTATCTTGGTTGTTGGAGCTACGTCTAAGTTGGTGACGCTACGCTCTTCTCCAAAGACCGATGTTTGTATAATAAACAACCTATCCCCGCGGTGCATCTCCCGGTTCGACGACAAACGAACCTAGAGGGGTTACCACAAGGAGCACACGCAACCTGGACGTTTACGTTCAGGCGTTCCCAATGGAGGACTTCCTAACCGGAAGCACCTTCCAGAGTCTGGAGCACGGCGCTATACACCTGGGCGGTCAAAAGGCGTTCACCCGCCTCGCCACATACTCTTGGAGCGATTCGCGAAGATGCAACGCAAACTTCCCCAGAAACACTCCTCCACACTGGTGCCCAGCTGGGATTCGTCGAAGGAGACAACTGCCCCGAAGATGAAGGCCCCAGATTTGGAGGACAATGAGGAGAAGGGATCAGAGCCCAGGTGGTCGGAAGCCGTGCTGGAGTTTGCGTACAACCGACAAGAGCTGCAGAAGTTCATCGATCGGGATCCGGTGCCGCAGATCCTGCGACCTAAGCAGATCGGCGCACCGAAGAGACCAGTCGCAGCCCCGACAGCCTCGGATAACAAGCTGAATCTAGTCAAAGGCCTCCTAAGCCTGCTGAAAGAAACGGGCCTGGTAGCAAGCCCGTTTGATGCGGACGAGCTGCTCGATCTGGACGTAGAAGTCATCCGGTCGTCCGCCAGGGCGCTGTTTGGTAAGCTTAACAACGAATCCACGACTCAACCAGAGGTATTCAGGCTTCTGTGGTAGGTAGAGGCAAAAACGTAAAATCCGCTAGGAACTGCCACGACTTAAGATTGCACACACATAACAAGTGTATATAAAAACCAATATTCACGTCGGCCCTAGCTCGTTAGCTCACCTGGAAGCCGAGAGCTGGCGCCTTAAGCACTTCAGAGTTGCCTCATTGGTTGTATCAGCCTTATTTTAAATGGCCGCAAAGCTCCTTTTAGTACCACCATGTTGGGTAATTTTGACAGACCGGGCAAAATGCCCGTGCATGCCGTATCAGTGATACTGTATCACACAAACAATCCTACAAATCCTTTTGACTTGGATAAACAATGGTGACTGGGAGGGATGACGTGCACTCATAAAAGGACGAGCGGCTAGCCGCGCTACGCTTGGCTGGGCGCCCCCGCTGTTCGCTTCGATCGCGATTTATAGATCGTACGTTCAACCCAGTGCAGTGAGCGGCTCGCTGGAATCCTCGGCGCTGGGCCCGCCTACGCCAATACCGCGAGGCCCTGCTTCGCGGGCACCCCGCGCGGGTTTGCTGCGGATACGCACCTCGCAACCGCTCGTCTTAGTTGGTCGGCCGCTACTGCGCATCGTCTATAATTAACGATGTCGCCCACCCCTCTGTGTAGAACCACTCGAATGGTCCTGTGTTCCTACTATTTTCTGGTAATTTTGTGGACTTCCAAGTCGACCATATGTCTAAGTTCAATCACAAATCAAGATTTGGGAAAGTCCCACGTTATATTAGATTTTCTTTGCAACCGATGCCGCTGCATGCAGCGCTAAAACAATGAAAATGCGCTCGTGCGCCGGCGCGCAGCTCCGGCCCACAGCATACCAGCGATGTTGTAGCACGCCAGACACACTTTCAGACTACTTATAACCTGCTAGCACACTCTTTTGATCTATAACTTTTGATGCGGATTTTATACTTTTTGGCCCACCTACCTAGGGGCCTCTGGTTGAGTCGTGGATTCGTTGTTAAGTCCCTAGTAGGTGAGATCCCGACTGATCAGGACCCCGCGGCCCCGGACTCCAGATCCTCACCTCAGATCGGATCTACCGGATATCGAACGGCGTCTCCCTTTCTCTCAGCAGCTGAGCCTGGGTCGGGCTCACCGTCCGAGCCACGATGTATGTCGCTCGGCCCATCCGGAGCTGCGATGCTCGAAACCTGCATGAATGAAGCTCGGCCTGAGCGTTCGAAGCCCAGATCGCGGAAGCAGAAGTCAGCCCCTATCGGTCGAACCGCTAGCGCGACTTGGACAGAAGAATCGACAGACATACTGGAGTCATACTTCCAAGCCGCAATGAACAAATTCCTGATGGAACAGCGACCAGAAGGACACTTCTAGTGGAGGCTCCGAATGTCGGATCTCAAGACGTGGAGATGGAATCCACCGGATCTCATGATCCTACGTCCTCGCACTGGGAATACGATCCATACGATGTGGATCCCCCCATGTCTGCCCGCGCTGCGGTAGCCACTGCTTCAGCGGGACCCGCTAATTCCTCGATTATCCAGCGAGTCCGGATCTCAGCAATCTCGGACCTCAAGGAGTTTACGGGGTGAGACCATGACGAAGATCGCGCTAGATCGTGGATCAGTAAGGTGAAATCAGCCTTCTTGAGGGACCAAGCCACGGACGAAGAGAAGTGCTTGACCTTCGCCGATCTACTTTCCGGGCCGTCGAAGAACTGGTATCGACAGCTAGCTCGATCGACACGGAACAAGTGGAGTGAGCTGCTACGCAACTTCCAGATCCAATACTGTGGGCTGGAGGTATCCGTTGCATGCAGTATTACCACTCCCGGAGGCGGTCCGAAGAGTCCCCGTTGGATTACCTTTATCGGCTGAACGTAACTGCCCTACGGGCTAAGCTCAAGATTAAGGACGGGGACTCCAAAACGCGCTGTGAACACGTGGAACACTTCATCGAGACTCTAGGAAACCCAGATCTGGCAGACCGGTTGACTCTACTGCGCCTTAACAACGTAGCTGCTTTAGAAGAGGTGTTGCGAGCTCGCGATCGAGCCAAAGGAAGGCAGAAGCATTCGACTTTCGGGTCTAAGTATCGCCAGAGGACCTCGACCCCGGCGCCAACTGCACCTACCAAGCGATCGGTCCATGCTGTCCAGAGATCGGCCCCAGAATCAGGATCGGATACGGGTTCAGACGGGTCGGATTCAGAACGCAATCTACGGAGGATCTATCTCGCGTCCGCCGAAGACAAGGGACACGAGGCGAAAGACCAAGTCCAGTCGACGGAGCCGGCGCATCACGGGAAGATCAATCCGGATTCGCCGCGACCTAGGTCCCCGCAAGACGGACCGGAACGCAATGTACGGTGCTCGCACTGCGGATCTCGCAAACATACCGATTTAGGCTGTTGGAGACGCCTGACGTGCGAGAAATGCGGCAAGAGAGGTCACCCGGCTGAACGTTGCGTTTTCGTCTGCCGAGGATGTGGGGAGCTTCACGACATGGGCAAGTGTCCAATGGAAGAGTTCTACAATCAGATCCGCCAGTGGTACAACCCCGCGAAACACGCCGGCATGCTGCCGACGCCCGTGGAAAAGATGTTAAACTAGGACGCTCGCCGGGATGGAACCCGGTACGAGTCGAGCGTTCTAGATATTGCATTTATGCATTTGTGAACCAGGATACGGTAGATCGACTAAAGAGACAGCGAGATCTACGCGGTAATACATGTGGTCTGCATGCGAAACCTACCGCTATGATGTCGAATCTCCGAGTGTCGAATGAATTCAACCGATCGGAGGCTGAGGAGCCCCAGGATCTCCATCTGGGAGAGACTAGAGGATACTGGAAGCAACGCACCCCTGACGAATGGTTCAAACCGTCCGAAGGGGGGTCTATCACCGAAAGCCAGGCCTCCGCGCGGCCACAGGTCAGTGAGATCCGACGATCTGGAACAATTTTGCCCGAATCTACTCCCAGGAGAATCCCGTGGGTATTGGAAACATCATTCCCCAGGAAAGTGGTTCCGACAGACCAAGATCACTGGGAAGATCAACAATGAGAAGGCTATCTTACTGCTAGATACCGGTGCCGAGGTGTCCATTGTGGACACCACCTTTGCTCGTAAGGAAGGGTGCTGTAGCGATACCAGTTAGAACCAAGAATGTGTGGGAATTGGAGAGAATGTGTATTCAACGGAAGGAAGAACGAGGATAAAGATCACACTTGCCGGGTCGCTGGTGTACTTCTTCGACATATGGGTAGGAGATCTGTCCGGACAAGAAGCGATCCTGGGCATGGACTTCATAGTCCCCGCAGGCATCCGCCTAGATCTCGCGGACGGATCCGTATGTCTACCCGATGAAGTGAAGATCCAGCTCAGCGGCAGGCGTTAGCTGTATAACGACAAGGCGCGGATGCTCCGACTGGATCAACACGCACAGATCAACGTGGGGGAATTGGTGGAGATACCACTGAGGTTCAGAGCATCCGATCAGGAGAAACTGTGGCTAACCCGTGGGGATCGATGGGTACCTAGCCTTGTGAACGGGCCCGGAAGGATCAAATATGTAAAGATCACCAATATCAGTGACCGGAAACTCATCTTGCAGAGTATCGAACAGATCGGCATATGGCTGGCAGGAGACCGAGTGCCTCGTTTACCTGGTTATGTTTCGGTGGGATCCCGACGATATGCAGAATGGCATAATCTAGCTCTCCAAGCGACTAGTGAATTCTAGTCCGATCGGGATGAAACGTGTGAACCCCCACTAGGACCGGCGGGGGAAAGGCCCAGCTACCCCACGCCACGGGCGATACTGAAGCGGAACCAGGTCACCATGATCGTACAGGACAAATCAGTACCGACCGGAGATGCGCGGGTCTCGGAGGCGATCGTGCAGGCGGAGATCGAACCGGTGGGAGAGGCCCCGATCTTGGGGTCGACCATGAAGGCCGAACCACCCGAAGAGGTCCCGATCTCGGAGCCGATTGTGAAGGCCGAGCCACCCGAAGAGACTCCGATCTCGGAGCCGATTGGGAAGGCCGAACCACAAGGAGATGCGCAGGTCTCGGAGCCGATCGCGCAGGCGAAGACTGAGCCAGTAGGAGAGACCTCGATCTCGGCGTCTACTGTGAAGGCCGAGCCACCAGGAGCTGCGCGGGTCTCGGAGCCGATCGTGCAGGCGAAGACTGAGCCGGTAGGAGAGACCCCGATCTTGGGGCCGACTGTGAAGGCCGAGCCGCCAGGAGATGCGCGGGTCTCGGAGTCGATCGCGCCGACGAAGACCGAGTCGCCAGAAGACTCGACAGCGATCGATCAAATCTATTTTCATGAAGGGGAGACTTATCAGCCGAAGACTTCGAACAGGAACTGGCCGTTATCCCGGAAATTGTGATCTCGATGACAGACGATGTGTCTATTGAAGATATCAAGGTAGGAGATCTGACCAGGAACACCCCCGAGGAGATTGACCGGTTACGCCAGATGATTTGGAAGAAGAAACCCCTCCTGATCGGCAAGGGCAATTCACCCCCCCCCCCCGCCGCTCGGGGAGTGGTGTGCGACATCGACGTAGGTGAGGGGAAACCGATTGCACAGCGTGTACGGAAGATCGCCCCACAATTTCGGGAGAAGGTGCCCGACCTGCTCAAAGGCTTGCTGTCTGCGAAGATCATTCGGGTGTCGCGATCCCCGTGGGCATCCCCGATCGTCGTAATCATCAAGAAGAACGGGGTGGATACCCGGTTGTGCATCGATTATGGGCTGGTTAATAGCCTCACCCGGCTGATGATGTATCCAATGCCACTGATCAACGAGCTACTAGAAGGTCTGGACAAAGTCCTGTGGTATTGTTCCCTCGATATGGCCAGCGGGTTTTGGGTGGTGAACATGACTAACCGAGCTCGGGCGATCTCGGCGTTTATTACTCCGTTCGGTCTGTTTGAATGGAACCGGATGCCATTCGGCCTCAAGAACGCGCCTCAGATTTATCAGCAGCTATTAGACAATGCCTTTTATGGATTCACCCGGATCCCCCGGCTTGGTTCTGAGTGCACTACGGATTTGATCGAGTCCGGAAAGCCCGCGAGCCCAGGCCAACCTTCGGTGTTGGACCGCCGATCTTATATTGGTGACATTTTGGTGACGGCGGGATCGTGGGATGAAACGTGCGCACGTGTTGACGCCTTGTTGGAGTCGTGTGATCAATGGAACCTGTCGATCACTGTAGAAAACAGTTATTGGGGGATGAGGAAAGTGGATTATCTAGGTCATCAAGTCTCTGAAGCTGGGTTTGAGGCGAAGCCAAAAGATCTGTCCTCCCGGAGTGATCTGCCGTTTCCGAGCTCGCTGCGATCCATGCTGGCTTGCAGGCAATTATACCAAGGACTGTATGCGGGATGGCTGAGATCAGTCGAAATGGTGCTGCGCACCAAACATGCAGTTTGTATATTAGACTTTGATTAAATATGCTACAAATGTCTAATTTGAGGAACGGCGTGCCTGGCAGCGGATCAGCTCTCTCACTTCAGCTTTTGCAGCTCAACAAGCACAGCAAGAGAGATCTTCCGTCCGCCAGAACACGCCGGTCATGTCGTGGTATTTTGTCCGGCACTTCCTACATATTATTGTAATCTTCTGCGCATACTCGCCATACATTTACGTTGCGCAGCGAGTTGCAGCAAGGGTCAGAAGGTGCGGTGACGCGCCCCAGTTCATCTCACTGCCCTTCTTCACGTGCTTGGAGAAGTTGCTGCGGGATATCATTTCGTGGCAATTCTCGCATTCCTTTTTCGCCGTACTCCCGTGCGGGGCCCTGGTCATCCTGCAATGTGTTGCCATTTCACTGGCTGATTTCTTTTTGTGCTTTAGTCTGCTGTACTTTGATTGGCTGAAATATTTTGCATGAGTTTGTTTTGGGCTTTTTGCAAAACGCGGAGTTATTACGATGTGTTTTTTTTTGAAATAGCAACTGATTGTTGCAAAACGCGGAGTTCTCTCCGAAATTATTGACAGATGCCCAAAGAGGCCTCAGAGAGACCGTTTGCAACCGGAAGCGAAGTGGAGGTCTGCAATGGTCGGCGCGTGGGCCAGATTGGCTGCCCCGACAAGGAGTTACAATCTATCTATCGACGCCTTGCCCGCCATGAGCGAAGCGAAATTGGCGTGCAAACGAGGAGCTCAGCTCGATCATCTATTCTGGCGAACACTGCACTTGGCGAAGGGCAGCGTCTCGTTGGACATGATATACACGCCTGCGAACGTCACGCTGCGTCCGCCAATGTGTGTGTCGCTACAGTTGACAGTCAAGGACAACATAATATGTTCTCTCCGAAATTATAATATAATTTCGGAGATAGCTCCGCGTTTTGCAAGAATCAGTTGTTTTTTTCAAAAAATCATGGTAATAACGCCGCGTTTTGCAAAAAGCCCGTTTGTTTTGGGATTGCGCCGGTAAAAGAAGTCAAATTGTTGATAACGGCATTTTACCGGGTCGGCTCTACTTCAGAGGTCCAAGCGCATCCTCGTTTTGCATTGTCGACGACTTGGCCCACATGACGAAATCCGCGCGCAATGTCGCGGGCTGCGACTCGCGGCGAAGTGCTCCCGAAAATGTCGAAGGGCGTGTTATCAATCAGTCGCCGCTCCAGTCGAGTCGACAGTCGAGGCAACTCACTCATACAGCTGAGCAGGAGGGAGCTGCTGGCGTGCGACAGGGATTAGCCCGGTGTCCAAATTGACCTCTGACACGGGGCTCCGTGTCAGAGGCTCGTACTGTACAGCGGTGGAGCTCTCCCTACGAGGCTAGCAGCTTCCTCCGCACAACATGGGGCCTCGACGCAGGGAGAGCTCCAACTACAGCGCGAGTGATGCAGACGGGTTCAGCCGGCACTGCTGCTGGACAGCGCTCTTGTCCACCTGTATACTCGTGGTGCTGGCGCTGACACGCTCGGCGTTCGTTCACAAACTCCTGTTTGCAATGCGTCGCCGGATTTGCCGCCCTATCCCGCTTCAGGTTCGCTTCTGAAGTTGATTCACCTGCTGTTGCTGCTGGTGTATTCTGCCTGCAGCAGCGGCACTGGCAACAGTTCATGCTGCACTCATGCTCCCCACGTCGGGCTACGAGCAGGGATTGATAGTAGCGGGATTTTCTTCCTAAACTACTATAGTAGAATGGCTGAGCCCAAATCAATTCTACTATTCTAATATTAGCCAAATCGAGCGATCCAGAATACTATATTAATAGTACTATAGTAATCTAGATTACTATTGTAGCCACGTCGACCACCGGATGTCCTCCATGTCGACCACCGGATGTCCTCCATGTCGACCACCGGATGTCCTCCATGTCGACCACCGGATATCCTCGATGATGATCATCACGCGCTGTTGCTCTCTAGCTCCATGTGACGGATCTCCTTCTTGTTGTGCTTCAACAGCACCTGCATCTCAGCGCGCAAGTTATCCGTCCTCGTACGAAGGCTGTTCATCACGAACCCTCCCGTCGAGAAAACACGCTCTTGAGAAGCGTTTGACGAAGCTCCCCCCAACCAGATCCGCGCAAGGGCGGCAATGGAACGAAATCGCCCACTGGCGGACTCACGGAACCAGCGCAGGATGTCTATATGTTCGCAGACAGCTTCCACGCGCCAGCAGACAACTCTATTGCGCCGAACCAGCATGAGAGGCGTAAAGTCGTCCTTGGACTTGTTCTCGTCTGCCGAGTAACGGCACGCCACGAACACCCAGTCCACCGTGTACTTCAGCCACTCGTCCACCACTTTGTCCGCTTGAGCATGCTGGATCGTCTTGGAAGTGGTGGTGGCCTTGGTTACCGCGATCGGAGCTCCGCAAATGACCTTGTCGTCGTCCACGGATGGAACAAGATCGACGTTGGGCGAGCTGACATCGGCAGCTTCTTCGTCGCCACCACACGAGCCTGCATTGAGCTTGCAGTAGACTTCACGATGCGCATCATAGAGAAGCTTGTTTCCCACGGCGATGGTCTGTTCAAGCCGCTCTCCTTAGAGACTGTTGACTTGTCGGGCTGCTGGAAGATTGCAGAATGAGCCCAAACAGAATGCTGCGATTTGTAGCCTCCAATCGCTCACTACAGAGAGCTAGTAGACCGGTCCCGTGCGACGAACCGCGTCCGCAGGACGCGTGCGCGGATTCCTCCATGGAGCCGAGCAAGCTCCAACCTGTGTATATCGTCCCCCTGCGTTAGCCAAAATGCCTCTAGTAATCAGATAGTAATCAGATAGTACTAATATTAGCCGGAAAAAATCTAATATCTACTATAGTAGAATTAAATCAGCTGAGAAAAAGTATAATATTACTAGAGTAAAATAATATTATTTCACCGGTAATATTAAAAAAAAATCTTCTAACGTGGTTTACCAATCGATGGGCCTTACCATATCATGGCCCAAGAGCGACTTTCAGCCAATTAATAGTGCTTAAATCCGGACACGGTCGCTCTGATTGGACAATCCATTTTTTACCAGATCATGGACCATAATATAAATTCCCCTCACTCCGTAAGATATCAACCCCCTCACTCTTGAAGAACTGCACGAGGAGATGAAGGCTCGCTTCACAGTTGAAGAACTGGAGGAGGCGCTACAGAGCTCTCGTAAGACAGCAGACGCAAGCAGCAACATTCTGCGCAAGAGTGGCGTGTTGGTAACCCCGCCTCTTAAAAAGGCGGGTTACCAGCACCCGGGCGCAAGTAGCGATGCCTCGTATGGTGACGGTGCCTGAAAATGAGGTGGGGGCACCCAGGGGTAATTTGTTCCGCTGGACAGTGAGAGACCCCTTAAAAATCAGTTTTAAGTCACCTGATTGGAGCGCTATCCCTACGGGTCCGCCAACACAAAAATTGAAGTCGGGGTGACGATTTTCCGTTAGCATAGCGCTGGTGGGCCATCAATTGGTAAACCACGTGTTACTGTAATATCTACTATCAATCCCTGGCCACGAGCCTTCTGAAGCTTGTCGGAGGGAAATGCGGCGCCGGAGAACGCCACGCGCAAGAGTCCAGTTTCGTTAAACAAGTGCCGTGCTCCAAGCACCAAGCCAGCCCGACAATCCGTTGGCGGCGCGCCTCGTTCTGCCCTGGTCAGCTGGTTCGGGCGCAGCTCGGCAGAGGCGACCGTCAAATTTGCTCCCCGAAATGTCCTGATGGAGGGTGCCAGCACTGCTGGCACTGCTGGCCCAGCAGACCGCCAGCAAGCGAGGCAAACAGGCCGGCAGGTATTAATAACACTGTTGCCAACAGGGCTGCGCGATGTTCGGCACTGCCGAGCCCTGCTCTGCTTGCTTGGATACTGTAACCTTTGCCGCCTTTGTCCCCATGTTCGAAAGCAAGGTGGTCAAGGGAAGGGCCACGCGAAACCACTGTAGCCGAGCTGCGCTGCAGCGGCGCCACAATTTTTATTACCATACAAATCGCAAGATATATAACGACCAAAACCGCTCTTATGCTGGAATAGCGTACATGCACAAGTATTTTCGAGCTCGGCACTTGGGGCGCAGCAGGACCCGAGCTGCTCTCCACGACGCACTTACCGTTATGTCTTTCACATCTCCATCTCCGCCGCCGCGTACGCACAAACATACAGCGGCGTGTCATGCCAGCGCTGCCCCCAGCTGCTGCAGCCCGCGTTCACGTGAATCACGCTCCCACCTGCTTTCCCGCCTGTATGCGTAAGCGCTCGGGGATTGGACGAAACAATATTCTTTTCCACCAATAGATGCACCCTCTATTCTTTTTTCGCAGCTCTTGCTGCCCTTCCCCTTTCAGGAGCTCCAGCCAACGCCGCACTCTCGCACTCGCGCCATTAGCGACGAGTGACGCCGCCGCCTCTTGCTCCGCCTTCCGCGCGCGGGCGGATACGCCGACCACACCACACACAGCGCCCCGCAGCTCGTACAGACCGCCGCCGCCCGGATGATGCGAGACGTGAGCGCGCGCTTCAAGTACAGCGAGCGCGAGTTCCGGGCGCAGCGCAAGGCCGCGACCCTCAGCAGCAGCAGCAACAGCAGCGACGACTCGGAGAACAAACCGCCGCCCGACGCCGCCAACGCCGCGCCGGACGAAGATGCAGCTGCGCAGCCCGACGCCTGTCCGTCGCGCGAGCTCATCCACAACCACATCCGAAGATACTACCGCGACGTGGACGCCGCCGCCAAGGCCGCCACTGACTGGGAGGCCGTGAGCGCGCGCATCCGCAAAGACCTGGCGCCCTACAGCGTGTTGAAGCTGGGCGGCTTCTCCCTGGGTGACGCCTGCACCAGGCTGCTGAGCGACGTGCTGACCCACGGCGCGTCCAAGTTGCGCACGTTGGATCTCGGCTTTAACCGCCTCACTGACAAGGGCGCGACCCAGCTCGCGGTGGCGCTGGAGACCAACTCGTCGCTTGAGAGCTTGTACCTCTCCGGGAATGAGATCGGACCTGCAGGTGCGCGCGCGCTGGCACAGGCGCTGACCAAGAACACGCATCTGCGCAGTCTGCACCTCAGCGGCAACAACATCGGAGAGGAAGGCGCCCGCTTTCTGGCAGAAGGAATTGCAGGCAACACAGCGCTCAGAGCGCTGTATTTGGGAACGAATGGCATCGGCGCCGCGGGGATGCAAAGTCTCGCGACTGCCTTAACACACAACAAGTCGCTGGAGGAACTCACGCTGGGACAGAACAAAGGCGGGAGCGCGGGCGTGCGCCATTTGGCCGCGGCTTTTGCGACGGGACACGTAGCGCTGTCGACGTTGGAGCTTGGAAAGAACGCTGTGGATCAGGAAGGAGCCATCGCCTTAGCTCGATCTTTGTGCAGAGCGAATCGACTGCAGAACTTGTACCTGGATCACAACCCACTGGGAGACGTGGGCGCTAGCGCATTTGGAGCGCTGCTGGCCCAAAACGCCGAGCTGCGCGTGCTGGACCTGAGCTACACTCACATGTCGTTGTTGGGGCTGCGCGAGCTGAGTGTCGTGGGGTTGGCTCGTAGCCGTGCGCTGTTGTGTCTGCTTGTGGATGGCCACGATTGGGCGAGCACTCAGTACATGAAAAAGAACCAGCACCCGAGCCTAAACGGTGCGTCGCTAGCTACCAAGGGCGCGAACAACTACGCTGCATCCTGCATCGTGGGTGCCATTAACGCCAATGTGCACTCAGTGCTATTCAAGCTTACAGGCGTAGATTTGAGTCTTGTGGTTGCGGTGCCTGCGCCGTCTAGCTCTGGTGACGGCAGGAGAGAATCAGATCCACTCACTCGAAACGAATTGGTGCTGAAAGGACTGCACGATGCACGTGTCTCCGCTCTAGCCGCAGCCGCCGCGTCAGGTATTCCTCCCAGTCATAAGCGGAAGCCGACGGAGGACGCAGGAAATGCAGGAGCGGACAGGTCAGCAGCAAGGGCAGATTCAGGTGCAGACAGCGATGCTGGCGAGGGCTCGTCGCCGGTGGTACAGCATCCCAAGTTCCAGAAGCTTGAGGGAAACCTCAAGGCCGGCTCATCGTCCGGTAGTGTTAGTAGTGCTAACGGAGGTGGGGGTAGCGGATCGCGTTCAGGAAGTGCAAACGCATTGCTTGGGCTGCTTCCTCCTCCTCACAACGCTTCGGGCGACGGTGCATCCAGTTCAGCAGGTGGCAGCGGGGGCAGCTCTCCATCCAAGACGAGTAGCAACCGGCCGCCGCGCGTAATTCGGATCCCATCCCGTGGGTCTATTGGTCGCTTCCCGCGCTCGGGTGGGTCTTGCGAAAAGCGACTGTCGCTCAAGAGTCCACGCTACGAGAGCACCATGGAGGTTCATGTTCGCAAGGTCATTTCCGACATCGCCAAGCTGCCGTTCAACGCCGACGAGTATGACACGCTGCAGGCTTATTATCTGGGCGGGCGATGCTCGACCGGATCCAATGGGTGCGGTGACTGGGGAGTTGACGATGTGACGGGCGAGCCAACGCCCTGCCCAGCCTGCCGATCCAGCCGCTTGGCGCAGTATAGCCGCACGATGGTAAGTTTATTATCGCCCAGTGGTTTTCTGTCTGCGTCATTATCTGAATGTGGTCTAATTCGTATTGTCATTGCAGGCGCTCAAGACGCGATTGGAAGCCGCCAACCAGGCGACGGACGCAGTGCTGCTGGTGCTGCTGCGCCAGCTGCACTATCTCGTGGGTGCGTTCCAGAACGTGGAAAACGCCGTGCAGACCATCGACAACATCCTCGTGTCGGCGCACGAGGCGATGGACGAGCCACAACAGTTTTCCGACGTGCCGCCGCTGCCTTCGCAGAAGGCGGCCAGCCAGCACACCCAGTAGACAGCGAGGCAGAGATGCCCGAAGGCATATGAGAGTATTTATCAGTCGACAGCACGCCCACCCGCCCCCGCGCCATTATAAAGTTTATTCGGCTAGTAGCAGCTAATGCAACGATTCCGATTCCGCGCAGACGTATCGGCTCACCACGTTCATGGTATTGCGATGCGGACGAACAAGTTCGTTCACATGTCAACGACAGTCTGTATGCAATTGCTTGTCGTATCGTCTCATTGCGGATACAAGCGCTCTTTTTCTGCCAATCACCGCTCTCTATCTTCATTTTCTCACCAATTCGCTTACGTGACGACCAACCTGCGCCCCATGTTCCCTTCTACTTGGTCGTGAACGGAGCCTCAGCATCAATCCAAAACAACATTCGCAATAACGCCGTAGAAGAGCGATAGGTACCGACTGTAGACAGACATGAGCGTGCTGGACAAGACCCCGCGCGTGGCCGAGGAGACCACCAAGTACCCGCACGCCGAGAGCCTGGGCGCGCGCGAGCTGCGCTACGGCACGGCGGGCTTCCGCGAGGACGCGGGCCTGCTGGTGTCCACGTGCCACCGCGTGGGCATGCTGGCGGTGCTGCGCTCCAAGAGCGTGGGCAAGATCGTGGGCGTGATGATCACGGCCTCGCACAACGCGGCCAGCGACAACGGACTCAAGATCGTGGACCCCAAGGGCGACATGCTGAGCCAGCGCTGGGAGAAGTACGCCGAGCAGCTGGCCAACGCGGCGCAGGACAAGGTCGTGGAGGTGCTGGACGCCGTCGTGGCGGCCGAGAAGATCGACCTGGACCAGACGGGCAACGTCTTCATCGCCAAGGACACGCGCCCCTCCAGCGAGCACCTGGCGGAGCTGGCGCGCGAGGGAGCGCTCGTGATCGGCGGCAACGTGCTGGACTTTGGGCTGCAGACGACCCCGCAGCTGCACCACCTCGTGCGCATGGTACGGTGCTGCTCTGTTTGGCAGAGGGGAGGATGGAGAGAGAGAGCTAATCGGCCTTGCTTTTGTGTAGTGGAACTATGAGCAGTACAATAAGGGCGACTGGGCCTCCGAGGTGGGCTACTACAACATGCTCAGCGACGCCTTCAAGCAGCTCACGGCCACGCACGACTCCAAGGTGGGTCTAGACTTTATATTGGCAGCTACTGCTGCTTGGATGATGGTACTGACGTTTGCATTTTGTCGCAGCGCCTCGAGACCCGATCGCCGCTGTACGTGGACTGCGCCCACGGTGTCGGCGCTCTGCAGGTGGCGAAGCTGGCCAAGGACCTGGGCGACTCGCTGCGTCTGGAGATCGTCAACACCCCTAGCGACGGCGAGCTTAACCTCCAGTGCGGCGCCGAGCACGTGGAGAAGTCGCGCCAGCCGCCCGCGAACATGACTCGTGAGAACGACCGCGGCCGACGCTACTGCAGCATGGACGGCGATGGCGACCGCGTGGTCTTCCACTACTTCGACGACGAGAGCACGTGGCACCTGCTGGACGGCAACAAGATTGCTTGCCTGTTCGCTGAGTTCCTGGCCGATAAGCTGCGTGCGCTGGAGCTGGACCAGGAGGGAGTGACGTTCGGCTGCGTGATGACCGCGTACGCCAACGGCGCGGCCACCCAGTACCTGCAGTCGCAGGGCATCCGCGTCGCGCAGGCGAAGACTGGTGTCAAGTACTGCCACGAGAAGGCGACGCAGTTCGACATGGCTGTGTATTTCGAGGCCAACGGCCACGGCACGGTGGTCTTCAAGGACGCTCTGCTGGACAAGCTGCACAAGTGGGAGAACACGCTGCACGACGAGCGCAAGAAGTTGGCGCTCTCGCAGCTGCTGGCCGCCTCGCAGCTCGTAAACCAGGCTACGGGCGACGCCATGTGCGATCTGCTCTTCGTGGAGGCGCTGCTCATCCAGAAGAACTGGAACATCAGCGACTGGGACGCCATCTACAATGACCTGCCGAGCCGCCAGACCAAGGTAAAGGTCGCGGACCGCAGCGTGATCAAGTCGGATGAGGAGGACGACACCAAGGTGCTGGCCCCGGAGAGCCTGCGTTCTGCGCTGGACGCGGCTCTGCAGGAGTACGCCAACAAGCGCGGCCGTGCGTTCGTGCGCGCGTCAGGCACCGAGGACGCCGTGCGCGTGTACGCCGAGGCGGACACCCAGCAGGACGCGGACGCACTCGCTCTGCAGTTCGCCAAGCTCGTGCACCAGCACTGCGGAGGCGTGGGCGTCGAGCCTGCATCCTTCGTGGCATAGGCTGCATTTTGTCGGGCGTTGCGTAAATGGCGGTCGCAGTAGTAGGCAACATCGTAAGACAGATCAGACTGACAATTGAATTGAAGTCGCTTCATCTTGTTTGGCATCTTTGTTTGGCGTATGTCTCTGCTGGATTTGCGCGTGGTGGACAGAGCCATCACATTACAAATTACGTTACGGGGTGCATGTCCCGCACTTCGCAATCGCTTCCGAACAGCAAACATGCCTTCATGTTCTCTTTGCGGCGCCCAGACGCCCAGCGGCCGCTTCTACTCCGAATGCGGCGCCCCCTTCGCGCCCAATGCCCAGCAGCAGCAGCAGCGGACGCCGCCGCGCTTCCAGGAGCAAATGTCCTTCGAGGAGCGCGACCAGAAGACGCTGCTGTACCAGCATCATGACAGCATGCCGCCGGCCATCCCCGTCGTGTACGTGGACGGAGACGGAGCTGTGCCGGCTAGAGGCGACGTCCGCAACTCGTCCGCGTCGTCGGCCTCGTCCAACGGCGGACACGAGACGGCGGGCAGTGGGCGACGCGTGCTGTCGTCTTCCAGCGGCTCCGGGATCCTCAAGGGGCGATACTCGGACCACCCCAACTGCGACGTCTGCGCGCTGAGCTTCGACGTCACCAAGCGTCGACACCAGTGGTGAGCTCCATTCATTGCGTCGATACGGTTGGGGTCTTAGGGTACTTACAACTAACTAGCAACTAACTGGCAGTCGCTCGTGTTGCTTGGTGATGCAGTCGCGCTTGTGGTCGCTACGTCTGCGGCAACTGCTCGCCGCTGATGCTGTTGATCCCGGAAGGCGCCCAGATCGAAGGCGCCAGGGGCTACGACCCGTCCGTCCCGCAGCGTGTGTGTTTGCACTGCTCGCCCGAGCTGCGTCCGCTGCAAGAGGATCTGGTGACGCGGTTTGCCAAGGCCAACGCCGAGACGGCACCACACGAAGCCAAGTCGAGACTCCACGTGCCCTTCTCGCCCTCGCTGGAGCAGGAATGCACGAACGCAGCTGACATCATCGGCAACTTCTTCCGGAACGACTCGGGCGCTTCCGGGGACAGGTCCATCCCGATCTCCATGCTCGAGAACGCCCACGGGTTGGCCATCATGACGATCGTCAAGGCGGGCTTCCTCGTCGTTGGCAAGGTCGGCACGGGCATCGTTATCTCACGGCTGCCGGGCGGGTCGTGGTCGGCCCCTTCAGCCATCGGCACGGTGGGGCTGGGCGGCGGCTTCGAGGTCGGCGGAGAGATCGTCGAGGTCATGATCATTCTGGGCTCCCCTGCTGCCGTGCAGGTGTTCCACTCGCCTCAAGTCAACTTGGGCGCGGGTCTCGACGTCGCAGTGGGTCCTTACGGACGATCAGCAGCGGCCGCGGCGGCGCTCAGCAGCTCCGGGTTCAATGGCAACTACAGCTACTCGATTAGCAAGGGTCTGTACGCAGGCGTCTCGCTGCAAGGCTCCGTGATCGCCACGCGCAACGACCTGAACCGCAAGTTCTACGGACAGGACCTGGAGGCGAGTGCGCTGCTCGACGGAGCCATAGGCCAGCCCATGGCTGCGAGGCCCCTTTACGAGGAGCTGGAGCGAGCCATGCGCGGCATCCAAGAGCACAAGGAGGTGCTGGCCGAGAGATCTCGAATGATGGGGGCATGTCGTGCCTGCAGTTGCCAGGTCTTCGTGGCCCATGTCCACCAGGTCTGGAACAAGAAGTGCAAGACGTGTAGTCATATCCATTAGGCAGGTAGATAGATAAGTGTAGGAAACGATGCTCACCACCCATCGCTTCATCTTATCCACAAACTTTACCACAATTACGACTATCACGTCACTGTCGAGCATGGAGGAGAGTGACTATCACGACGCCCAATCCCCGGCCGACGCCAGCCGCAATGCCGGTGGCATCGCTGGCCAATTGTCGGCGCTCGACCGCTTCCTGCCGCTGTGGATTCTGCTGTCGGCAGGTGCTGGCATCGGCCTCGGACAGCTCTCGGCCGTGCACTCCTTCATCGAGTCCACGACGGTGGGGAGCATGAACCTGCTTGTTGGCGCCGGCCTGCTGGCCATGATGTACCCGCCGCTCGCCAACGTCCGCTGGGAACTGGTTGGCGCCGTGTTCCGCGACTGGCGTCTGCTGCTGCTCACGACGACTCAAAACTGGGTGGCGGGCCCGTTCCTCATGTTCCTGCTGGCTGCAGCTTTCTTCCACAACGATCAAGGCTTCATGGCCGGCTTCAGCCTCGTGGGCTGCTCTCGTTGCATCGGCATGGTCATGATCTGGATCGCCCTTGCTGGAGGCGACCTCGAATTCGGGGCCGCTCTCATCGCCGTCAACTCCGTCTGGACCATGGCGCTCTACTCCTTCTACGCGAGCTTCTTCCTCAGCACAATGCCAAGCGCCCTGGGGATCCACGACGACTCCCAAGAGCAAGAAAGCCTCCATATCTCAGTGAGCGAGGTGGCCAGCAACGTGGGCATCTACATGGGCATCCCATTCGTGCTCGGGATCTCTGGGTGGGTGTTTCTGCGCCGCTGGAAGGGCAACGCCTGGTACTTCGACGAGTTCACGCCTCGTCTGGACGTCGTGGCTGTCGTTGCGTTGCTGTTCACGATCGTGGTGCTGTTCGCGTCACAGAGCCAACGTATCACGACCACCTTCGGCTCCGTGCTGTTTGCGATGGTGCCCTTTATGATCTACTTCGTTGTCATGTTTACGGGCTCCTTCTTCATGAGTCAGACTTGTGGTGCCACCCACGCGCAGAGCGTGACGCTGGCATTCACAGCGACAAGCAACAACTACGAGCTGTCATTAGGTGTTGCCGTGGCCACTTTCGGTCTGGATTCCGACCCTGCCATGATGAGCGTTGTCGCAGCGCTCATCGAGATCCCAACGATGCTCGCGCTTGTGTCTCTCTCGCTCTGGTTGGAAAAGCGACCAAAGCAAGATGAAGAAGACCAGCGTGGCAAGTCAGTAAACCACAGATCTGCGATAGAGTCCAAAGAGCTGGTCATCGAGTCTCCAATCGCCGTCTAGGTTGGACATCACCACTGAGCACAAGTACAAGATCATACTCGGGAATGAATTGTGCGGGTTAGTTCAAGACCTTGCACTCAACTTCAGTGACTCAAGATCAAAAGTCCTCTCTAGGCCAGCCACCTGTACTTCATCAGAAACGTCAAGTACAACGCCATGTACGAGACGACCACGAGCAGTAGCGACCAACGCAGGAGGTCCTCCCGTGCTAGGCGTGAGCGCAGCGTTGGCGCCACGTCCGAGATACTCATCGCTGCCAGCGACAGCCAGAAGCTCCAGGTGCCATTCACCAGCCCCTCCAGCACGAATTGCCGTCGCGAGCTCGGATAAACGAACACGAAGCCATGCACCCGACCGAAGTAGTACCAGGCTCGCTGGTGGATGATCGAGTGGAAGAGTCCACTTAGCGCGACGTAGATGACCCCCAAGCAGAGCACGAACCAGAAGACTCGTGTGCGCACCACTCCGAGGACGAACTCGCGGTTTTCGTTGACCGCAAAGGCAACGAAGGCCAGGAAACCCAAGATCGGAATAAGCTCCAGCACCGAAAACGCGTCATCTCCAGGGCTGCGACTCACCGGTACAGTTGGTGAAAACCCTCCACGCGCATTGCGTACCAGGTACCCGCTGCGCTCTTTGGACAGACGCACAAACGCTTCCACCTCTCGAGCCAGAGCGTCTTTGGCCATCTCGTTCTGCTGCATACTCGCCTGATCGACACTAAAGTCGATGCCACTCAACTTGCCTGTGAACAGCGATCCATTGACACTGAGATCCAGGAAGTTGGTCTCCACGTGCGGGTAGCGCTGGAAGCGGCCGGACGAGCGTCCAGGCATCCACAACAGTGACGGCGTCGACGAGACCAGGTGCTGCATACCAACAACATCAGCAACGCTCTCGTTAGCACCAATGGAAACTGATAGAGAATAGCCACAACACTATTGAGCTCACGTAGTGCATCATCTTGGGCCACGCGTGGACGTCCACACGCACGACGGGGAGCTGCGGACTGGACAGAGTCTCCGCTGCGCGCTCCAGTGCCGATTCCACCAGCTCCGCGTGACGCGAGCAGAATTCCCCAGCGGTGGTTGAGGAGTCGGGTCCACTCTGCACTTGGCTGTCGTCGTCCCCATCGTCTGCTTCATCCTCGCCGTTGAAGCAGGAGCCAGGGCTGAAGTAGAGCAGCAGGGGCGTAACGCGGCTTCTGGACAGCAGGAAGCGCTCGTACTCGGCCCAGACGAGCGACGAATCGACCGAGTCTTTGAGTGCAAACAGAGCAGACCCCTCTACGGGTTGCAGGGGGCTGCCTGGGAGTGGGGAGGACGTTGCATTGGCGCCGCAGAGCGCAGCGATAAGCGTCGCCGCCGGCCTGGCCCAGCGCATTTGATGGGCTACGAGGGTTACGGATTGTAACCTGAATAGATCGTACTTTAAGTAAGGGTTACAAAATCAACTTCAATGCATAAGACGAAAAAACGAGAATCACGTTCAGCTACGGCGGTATCGTGTACGGCACAGAAGCGGTCGGGACCCACGTGTGGATGCTGGAGATTTTGATGCTCGCCGTCCAGTGGGAGACAAAGGTCGTGGGGCCCACTTTCAAGCTGTGCGGCTAAAGGAAATGGCTGCAGCTAACTACGCAAGTATGAATGAATCAGTCAAATTAATGAAGAAGAGGGATGCAGTCTAGCATGGTACAAAGTGAACGTGTTGGCTTTAGGGCCTCGCAGCAAGACGCTCGAACCCGCTCAGCACCGCGTCCACGTCGTCGTGCTCGGCACAGAGCTCCTCGATCTCTGCTGGCGTGAACGCTTGCGGGGAGGACTCGAAGGCACCCCCCAGCCGACGAACTTGCGACTCGTCAAGCGTGGCGACGCAGTAGTACTCGATCATCTGCTGGGTCTGCGTGCAGCCCATGTAGCCTAGCAGCAGCTTCTTGTTCACGCGACCGGGACGCACGAGCGCCGGGTCGAGCTTTTCCGAGTGGTTGGTCGTCATGATGACGATGCGACCGGGGCAGTCGATCACGCCGTCCAGCACGTTCAGCAGCCCCGACAGGTTGAGCTTGTCGTTGCGCATGTTGTACTTCTTCTCGTCCTTGAGGCAGGCCTTGATCATCGTGGACACGAGCTTATCGTCTTCGGACTGCGGCGGCTTGTCGCCAACGCCGGCGCTCTTGCTGTCAGTGACGTCGCTCGCTCGCGTCTTCACGATGGAAGACGCGCAGTCGATGTCCTCCATGACGAAGACGACTTCCTCGAAGTCCATTTCAATGGGCGAGTCCAGACCCTGCACGGCGAACTTCATGTCGAAGAGCGCGTCGAGCAGCTGCTGGTTGGTCTTGATCTTGCCGAGCGAGATCGTCACCACGTCCCGGTTGGTGTACTGCGCGATGGCCTTGATGAGGCTGGTCTTGCCCGTGCCAGGCGGGCCGTGCAGCAAGAGGCCGAGCTTGTACGGGAAGCCCTTGATGGCGAACTTCCCCGAGCGCGACTCGAAGTTGTCGAGCAGCTGCAGCACCTGCTGCTTCTCCTCAAAGAAGAGGTTGTCGAACGTCTTCTCCTCACCAAGCGCGTACCGCTTGTAGGCGACCACGGGCGCGGCGTTGTCGTCTCCGCCGCTGCTGCCGGTCGCCGAGTCGACCTGGATGTAGAAGTAGCGGGCTATGTCCTCCACGTGCTTGCGACGCTCGATGGCCTGGTAGTTCGTGAAGGCCCGGTCGATGATGGCGTCGATGCGCTTGGACGCGTCGGGCAGGGCCGACTCGAACCGGAAGTTCACCGTCGACTGCTTGACGGTGACTTTCTTGTCGCCGCCGGAGCTCTCGGGCGCGACGGTCTCGTGCTTGAAGTGCACGCCCGGCTCGATCTCGATCCACTCGTTGAGCGGGGGCAGAGCCTCGACGTTGAGCCGGTTGACCTCTCCGTAGTATTCGTCGTCGTCGTCGTCCGAGGACTCGGAGCCCGTCGTGGAGCAGTCGGACTCGCTGACGGCGTCCAGCAGGGCCTTGGTGGTGGTCTTGGGCCTCCTCTTGGTCTTCTCGAGCAGCTCGTACCGCGCGTTCTTGCTCTTCAGGTCCAGCACGTCGGCCAGGTAGAGCGAGATGGCCTTCTGCAGCAGGTGGTTCTTCTGCTCGTAGTCCCAGACCTTGCCCCAGCGGTTGAAGCGCTGCTTGACCTCGATGACTCGCGAGACGCGGCGCTCCTCCTTCTCCGGGGGAGAGGAAGAGCGTGAGCATGGCCACGAGGGACTTGGGCGACTGCTGCACGTAGGCCACGACCTTCTGGATGAGCAGCGGCACGAGCATGCAGAGCAGCGTGTCGACCAGCACGTTGTGCGTGCGGAAGGTGTTGATGAGTCCGAACTCGACGGCCGTGGAGCTCATGGCTGTGCTGTTTGCTGTGGGGAAGAAGTGCGCTGGCTTGGTGGTGCGGAATGCGGTGTACGACTCGGCGCAAATTCGGAAGTGAGCTCTCGGTCGCGTGATCTCCAGCGCTTTGATGCTGTTTCTGGCAATCAGCAATGGCGAAGTATGCCGACTGTATCATAATGACGTGGTGAACCCATTTCGATGAAGAGGCACATAGTCGCCAGCCAATCAGACGCGATTGTTGAAGTTGCCGTGAGTGATGGTGGGTTGAGACCTGCGAAAACCCGTACCATGTGGTCGTATATTGTATGAGCTATTGAGATCAAACTTGTATGTGGCGTCAATCGCTTCCATCACGACTCTAGTAGCCTACGACGCAAATAAACAGGTACTGGGATATGCAGCTATCGCGATATACAGTCGAACCGATCACCATCACTCACGCTTTCGATGTTCGACACGGTTCGCACCACGCCAAAGCTAGTCATTACGTCGAAGACACTGGAAAGCCTTCTGTACTTGCACACTCGCCTTGCTTCGCCTCGCACGGCTCATTGTTCAATTTGCCAGCCAAGCGACACAGCGTCTCCGTTCACCCACGTGATCCCCACTACACTGCAGTCAGTCACGTTGACAGGCATGGACAACGCGACCGCGACCCCGTTGAACCCCACGGACGAGCTCCTGCGCGGACTCAGCACCGGCTACGTGGTCGTGGACGCCTTCGTGTGCCTCGTGGCGTCGCTGCTACTGCAGCAGCTCATCACGTACCTGCAGGGCTCGGGCGACTCGCTGCTGAGCCGCCTGTACGCGCTGGTCTTCGGGGAGAAGCAGCCCGAGGGCGTGTACCGAATCATCGGCATCACGCAGCGCTTCAGCTCCGAGGGCCACAAGATCTGGGACTACGAGCAGAAGAACCACCTGCTGCAGAAGGCCATCTCGCTCTACCTGGCCGACGTACTGGACCTGACCAACAAGGACGCCAAGTACGACCTGCTGCACCGGTCGCAGAAGAAGAACAAGACGCTCGCGGACGACGACGACGGCGACACAAGTGAGTCCTCGTACGACTCGGACGACGACGAGGGCTACTGTGGCGCCGTGGATGGTCTGTGCTGGGAGGCGCTTCCCCAGGAGAACGAGTGGATCGAGGTGGAGGAGGGCGTCCAGTTCGAGCACGAGACCGTCGAGCCCGAGGACAAGGAGGAGAAGAAGACCAAGACGCTCACGGAGACCAACGTCAACTTCAAGTTCTTCTCGACGCTGCCCGACGGCTCCGATCGCATCGACGCGTTCATCAAGCGCGCCTTCAAGAACTACCAGGACATGGAGCGCAAGCGGTACACCAAGGACACGCTTCGGTACTACTACATCCAGACTGGCGGCCCTAGCATTCTGGACAAGGACGCCCAGTTGAAGTACAAGCGGTACGCGCTGGGAGAGGAGAAGACGTTCGACAACCTCTTCTTTGAGGAGAAGGAGAACGTGGTGCAGCTGCTCGACAACTTCACCAACAAGTCGGGCAAGTTCGCGATCAAGGGGTTCCCGTACAAGCTCGGCCTCCTGCTACACGGCCCGCCCGGCACAGGCAAGACCAGTCTCATCAAAGCCGTCGCCCAGCACACACGGCGCCATATCGTGACGATCTCGCTCGGCAAGATCCACACGAACCAGCAGCTGCTCGACGCGCTCTTCGACATGAAGTTCGCGGTGCAAGGGTTGGATTCGCCCGTCGAGATGGAGTTTGAGGATGTCGTGTTTGTCATGGAGGATATCGACTGCGCGTCCTCCATCGTCAATGCTCGCAGCGACAGCGACACGAAGCCAAGCAAAGCCGATCGCATGCTCGACAGCCAGAAGAAGGCAATGGAGGAGGACCCCGCGGACGGCGTGGCCGGGCTGATGGGCCCCATGCTCAAGCCGAAGGGAGCCGAAGACAAGCTGAGCCTCTCGGGTCTGCTTAATGTGCTCGACGGCGTCATCGACTGCCCCGGTCGCATCGTGATAATGACGACGAACCACCCGGAGAAGCTCGACCCGGCACTCGTGCGCCCCGGTCGCGTGAACAAGAAGTTGTTGCTAGGACACATGGGCCCCAAGCAGGTGCAGCAGATGATCGAGTACTACTGCGACTCGAGTCTGTCCGAGGAGCAGCAAGCGCGTTTAGACGCCCTCTTCGTCGTCAAGGCAACACAGTTTACGCCTGCAGAGGTGGAAGAGTTTTGCGCTGAGTTTGACGACGTTGATTCGATTCTGGGCGGGCTTGAGCCAGCTCGTAAAGCTTGAAAGTCAGGTAATCTCCAACATACACTAGATGCGGTTCGTTCTTCTCTTGATATCGTAGATCTCGTTTTCATTCTATCTAGTTTCTTTGCTTTCAGTACAGTCATTACAGCAATTAGTCGTGTGTTCAAAAATAGTATGTATTCCTAATTAGTCTAAGCTTAGGACAGACTAATACTGGGATAGCCTGGAAGGCTAGGGACAGCCCAAATCGGATTAATTCGTCCTGGTATTGTGCCTTTCACCGATTTTGGCGGGTGGACTGTTAATTCATGCGGAATTAGATCCATAAAAGGGCGACCTACCTTTATTTAATGGTAATTCTGCCTATGATTGGGAGCACTTCCCCTAACTCCCGCGATCAGCTTTTGCAAGCTAATCGACGGAGATACGGCGGGATAAACACAGAATGGCGGGCAGCAAACCGCCATTCGCCCTGTTTCCCTCTAACTCGGGCTGGATTAGCTTATTCCGCCTCAAATCATCCTCACCATCGCCACCTTAAGTCGGCCACGTTCGGACCACCTTGAATTAACAATGGAATTAGCTAACACAAGGCATAATTAAGACCGAGATGGGGATTAGAATTACGCCAGAATTATCACGGCAGAATTAGTGAAAGGCACAATAACTGAAGCCGGTAAGGCCCTGGTCCAGGTGGAAGCGCGCGCGCCACGAGAAATTAAAAGCATCAGGTTTAGGTTAAGCTGTGCTAGTCCATCGATGCACCCGACCGTTCAGTCCGGTGTTCTGTGCCAAGTCCAAGTGCTGACTGGCGGACAGCCATCCGATAAGCGGAGACAATTGTGCCTGCTCCATTTCCCTCACTCTAGATTCGACCGACACTGAGCCATGGCGCCCTCTGACGCTGTTCCTGCTTCACCGCAGCCGCCGGCAGCGCCTGCAGCGGCCGCCCGGGTATCTCCATCAGCCAAGTCGGGCAAGACCAAGGCAAACCGCCGCCTCAAGTGGACCAACGCTATGGTTGCCGAGCTCCTGCGTCTGCGGTTCCACGACGACCAGGTGAAGCGCCGGCTGGAGGCCGCCGACACCAATGTGAAGAAGGCGTTGGCGTGGCAGCTATTCGCCAACGTCCTTTCTCAATCATTGGGCATGGTGATCCAGCAAGAGCAGGTAAAAAGTGAATGACTACATCAAATGCAATTGACGACTTCTAATTGTTTTTGCTTTTGCGTGGCGTGCAGGTCTCCTCTAAGTACAGGAAGTTGAAGTGTGTGTATCGAAAGGAACGGCGCGAGATAACGCAAACAGGAAACAACAACCCTCGTGAACGAGAGATTGATGAAGAGCTCTGGACCATTTTGCATGATGCATTTTCCCCGCATGAAGGCATCAGCGGTGAGGTACTGTTCGACTCGCAGCTTGAAGAAAACGAGGAAGACGCTACTCCAGCGGAAAACACGGAGGCGTCACCAGCGAAATCGAAGCAGCCGATCGTGCAGCTGGCATCAGCGATGCAAAGCGGTCTAGAAGCCATTGCGGCTTCGATGGGCCCCGCTGCATCCTCTTCTGAGGCCGTAGAAGAGTTAGCGCAAGCGGTCAAGCAGCAAACGGCGTTGCTGCAGCTTCAACTCGAGGAAAACCAGCGCATTATGCAAATGCAATTGGCCATTATGCAGCAATTAGTGAACCAGTAGAAGCAAGTGTCGGGAATCTAGATCTGCATTTAGCTTTATTTCTAATACAGCTAAAACTTGCCTATTAAAATGTCAGCGATGTCGTTTCGCTTGGCTACTCCTTGATCATGCGATATTGGCAACTCGGGGTCAGTTGCATCCTCATGGACTACGCGAGGAGCGTCAACCAATAGGGGGTCACGTCCATCGATGCGCTGCGAATCCTGTACTAGGATGAGTAGGTTATGGAGCACAGCACTAGCGACAATTACTCGGCAAACACCTCGCGAGGTTTTCTGCTGGAGCTTTGACAGCATGATACGAAACCGATTCTTGAGCCGACCAAAAGCACATTCAACCGCTATCCTGGTGCGAGAATGCGCACCATTGTAGACGCGCTTTCTGCGATCCGTGACAGCCTCGGACTCTGGATACGGAGTAAGCAGGTGATTCCACAGCTTGTAACCAGCGTCGCCCAGGAGATGCCGGCCAGCAGGAACGTAGGTGGAGAGCCTACATAAAATAAAGAAAATATTTATTAGTTAACAGGCAAATAAGTTGTAAGTCAGAATATCTTACCGTTTCTTGACGGCCGATCCGTTCCATAGCGACTGGTCATTGTTCGAGCCAGCACAGATAGAGAGCGACCTGAAAGAACCTACGTGGTCCACGACGGCTTGAACGTTGACAGCAGGAAACACCTTTCTGCAGTACCATCCTTCGAAGTCCTTGGGGCGCTGAATGGGCACTAGGGTGCCGTCGATAGCACCGACGACGTTCGGGAACCCGGTTACAGCCTCAAAACCGAGCTCTACAGACTCTAGTTCTTGCTCAGTCGGCATGCATATGTAGCGCGTAGCCATACTACAGAGTACATCTAGCATTTCGTTAATATAAACAACAGAACGAGTATGCGAGATACCTAACGGCATCCCCGCCTGGTCCATCTGACCCCCCTGAGCGAGATAGTACATGACGAGGGCGACACGCTTGATGAGCTTGTGCTTGGCGTTGGCCGCAGGCTTTTGGGGGCATGCTGCGTAGATGGCGCGGTAGATTAGCATGAACGAGGCCTTGTCGCAGCGGAGTTTCTTACGGAACCAATCTGTCTCCTTAGCCTCCAAAGCCTGCTCAAACGTAGTGCTGCTGAACGTAGAGACACGGCAGCGCTCGCTGCCATGTCCGCGCTTGTCCCCAGCGGCCACTGCTGCTGCCGTCGCACATGCACTCGCCACCACGGCACACACAACCACTGTCCTTTTGTCCATTCCAATTGTGCACGACACGACCAGAAGGATGGCCAAGAGGCTCCAGAGCAAACGTGCCCGCTACAGAACAAGTGGTTCCGGTGTTCTGAAAACGGTTTCCCCAGAACACAGATCTACGAAAATGGTACAATGTACCATCTAACTTTTGACCAATAAGCAGTCGTTAGATTTCAGTACAGAACAGATTCTGGCACTTGGACCAGGGCCTAACTGAAGCCGGAGGCTGAAAGCAGTAGACCGAGCCGATGCTACTGGTATTACCGGTATAGTCGGTAGCTGAAGCCGGTCGGAAACATCACTGTGTGTGCTTCAGCGGTGCGTCAAATACGCGGATCAGTGCAGCACGAGCAGTCTAACAATCAACTTTACGCCTTCACGGGGCGTCTGCTACTCAATGAGGATGACCGAGGGAGACCGCCGTGCCGCTGGGTCCTGAAAATCTGATTCTACGAGGGTGCAGCCTACCAAGTGGCGCGTTCATCGTGGGGCTCGTGATCTTTACGGCAATGAGAGCAAACTACTGTAGAACTCACGCGCTGCGCCGTCAAAACAGAGAAGCGCTGTTTTGCTACCGCACCGCGAACCGATGCATGCTGTTGATCTTCACGACCATGTTTGGGCTTTTGCTTGGCGAGTGCGATCGCACTCGCCAAGCAGAGCCCAAACATGGTCATCCTCTAAAAACAACCTAGTGCCTACGTATCGCTCGACATCATCAAGGTGCTGCAGACGAATCGCATCACGTCAGACGCGAACATGGCGTATGAAGGGACCCACGCTGTTGCGCGCACCTCGGAGCTCGACGAAGAGCTCGGGACGTCTTCAGCGACAAGACGGGCACGCTCACATGCAACGTGATGGAGTTTCGATCTCCATCGAAGGCGCTTCTTCGGATTTCGCTATCTCGTGTAGCACTTTCAAAGCAGCCAAAAAAACGAATCAATTTCACGACTACCGTCGGGTTTATTGAATAAACCGATGCGAGCACGCACAGAGACGACTTTCTTCTTGCTCTCTTCAATCTAGTTTTCCTGTTGTAAAGGGTCATACGAGTTTTGAGCTTCTCGTTGGAGAAAACGAGTAGTAGTAAATGTTTTTAGCAATACACTCTTCGTTATCGTTGCTACCCCAGCCTATGCTACGAGCCCTAGTTCCTGTTGCTCGGTGAACCGAAGGTTCATAATTAGTCTGTCAACAAAACTTCAAAATTAGTCTGTCAAAATCGAGCTGTGGTCCGCTCCATTTCCACGACCGGGTTCGAGTCCCTAGATGCGAAGATTAATAGGCACAAGCTAGAGACGCAAAGCCCTAGATATGGTAGCATATCGCTTCGTGTTGATGGAGCTTGGCGTACGACGCAGTTTCTCCCGCATTTGAGGAAATCATAAAATGTACCCTAAAGAGTTTGATGAAAGAGCCTCAACTACAAACACCGTGGCTGTAGATGAAGAAGCAGACATCGTTTAAGAGGGTCACGTGGAAAACGAAATGGTGCTCCCAGTGGCGTTTAATGTTGCAGGCAACGAGGCGCTATAATAAAACTTTGAAGATGGATACTTATTCCTTTCCTGTTCACAATTAGTCTGAGTTCAAAATTAGTCTGTATTCAAAATTAGTCTGTACGCGGTGATGACAGACTATTTAATGTAATTCGATCAAAAAGCTGCTCACATAAATTAGTCTGTCCCAGACTGTCCCAGACTAATGCAGGCGTCACGATCGCTGCTGAGTAGAGTCACTTCAACTACTGAAAGCAAAGAAACTAGATAGAATGAAAACGAGATCTACGATATCAAGAGAAGAACGAACCGCATCTAGTGTATGTTGGAGATTACCTGACTTTCAAGCTTTACGAGCTGGCTCAAGCCCGCCCAGAATCGAATCAACGTCGTCAAACTCAGCGCAAAACTCTTCCACCTCTGCAGGCGTAAACTGTGTTGCCTTGACGACGAAGAGGGCGTCTAAACGCGCTTGCTGCTCCTCGGACAGACTCGAGTCGCAGTAGTACTCGATCATCTGCTGCACCTGCTTGGGGCCCATGTGTCCTAGCAACAACTTCTTGTTCACGCGACCGGGGCGCACGAGTGCCGGGTCGAGCTTCTCCGGGTGGTTCGTCGTCATTATCACGATGCGACCGGGGCAGTCGATGACGCCGTCGAGCACATTAAGCAGACCCGAGAGGCTCAGCTTGTCTTCGGCTCCCTTCGGCTTGAGCATGGGGCCCATCAGCCCGGCCACGCCGTCCGCGGGGTCCTCCTCCATTGCCTTCTTCTGGCTGTCGAGCATGCGATCGGCTTTGCTTGGCTTCGTGTCGCTGTCGCTGCGAGCATTGACGATGGAGGACGCGCAGTCGATATCCTCCATGACAAACACGACATCCTCAAACTCCATCTCGACGGGCGAATCCAACCCTTGCACCGCGAACTTCATGTCGAAGAGCGCGTCGAGCAGCTGCTGGTTCGTGTGGATCTTGCCGAGCGAGATCGTCACGATATGGCGCCGTGTGTGCTGGGCGACGGCTTTGATGAGACTGGTCTTGCCTGTGCCGGGCGGGCCGTGTAGCAGGAGGCCGAGCTTGTACGGGAACCCCTTGATCGCGAACTTGCCCGACTTGTTGGTGAAGTTGTCGAGCAGCTGCACCACGTTCTCCTTCTCCTCAAAGAAGAGGTTGTCGAACGTCTTCTCCTCTCCCAGCGCGTACCGCTTGTACTTCAACTGGGCGTCCTTGTCCAGAATGCTAGGGCCGCCAGTCTGGATGTAGTAGTACCGAAGCGTGTCCTTGGTGTACCGCTTGCGCTCCATGTCCTGGTAGTTCTTGAAGGCGCGCTTGATGAACGCGTCGATGCGATCGGAGCCGTCGGGCAGCGTCGAGAAGAACTTGAAGTTGACGTTGGTCTCCGTGAGCGTCTTGGTCTTCTTCTCCTCCTTGTCCTCGGGCTCGACGGTCTCGTGCTCGAACTGGACGCCCTCCTCCACCTCGATCCACTCGTTCTCCTGGGGAAGCGCCTCCCAGCACAGACCATCCACGGCGCCACAGTAGCCCTCGTCGTCGTCCGAGTCGTACGAGGACTCACTTGTGTCGCCGTCGTCGTCGTCCGCGAGCGTCTTGTTCTTCTTCTGCGACCGGTGCAGCAGGTCGTACTTGGCGTCCTTGTTGGTCAGGTCCAGTACGTCGGCCAGGTAGAGCGAGATGGCCTTCTGCAGCAGGTGGTTCTTCTGCTCGTAGTCCCAGATCTTGTGGCCCTCGGAGCTGAAGCGCTGCGTGATGCCGATGATTCGGTACACGCCCTCGGGCTGCTTCTCCCCGAAGACCAGCGCGTACAGGCGGCTCAGCAGCGAGTCGCCCGAGCCCTGCAGGTACGTGATGAGCTGCTGCAGTAGCAGCGACGCCACGAGGCACACGAAGGCGTCCACGACCACGTAGCCGGTGCTGAGTCCGCGCAGGAGCTCGTCCGTGGGGTTCAACGGGGTCGCGGTCGCGTTGTCCATGCCTGTCAACGTGACTGACTGCAGTGTAGTGGGGATCACGTGGGTGAACGGAGACGCTGTGTCGCTTGGCTGGCAAATTGAACAATGAGCCGTGCGAGGCGAAGCAAGGCGAGTGTGCAAGTACAGAAGGCTTTCCAGTGTCTTCGACGTAATGACTAGCTTTGGCGTGGTGCGAACCGTGTCGAACATCGAAAGCGTGAGTGATGGTGATCGGTTCGACTGTATATCGCGATAGCTGCATATCCCAGTACCTGTTTATTTGCGTCGTAGGCTACTAGAGTCGTGATGGAAGCGATTGACGCCACATACAAGTTTGATCTCAATAGCTCATACAATATACGACCACATGGTACGGGTTTTCGCAGGTCTCAACCCACCATCACTCACGGCAACTTCAACAATCGCGTCTGATTGGCTGGCGACTATGTGCCTCTTCATCGAAATGGGTTCACCACGTCATTATGATACAGTCGGCATACTTCGCCATTGCTGATTGCCAGAAACAGCATCAAAGCGCTGGAGATCACGCGACCGAGAGCTCACTTCCGAATTTGCGCCGAGTCGTACACCGCATTCCGCACCACCAAGCCAGCGCACTTCTTCCCCACAGCAAACAGCACAGCCATGAGCTCCACGGCCGTCGAGTTCGGACTCATCAACACCTTCCGCACGCACAACGTGCTGGTCGACACGCTGCTCTGCATGCTCGTGCCGCTGCTCATCCAGAAGGTCGTGGCCTACGTGCAGCAGTCGCCCAAGTCCCTCGTGGCCATGCTCACGCTCTTCCTCTCCCCGGAGAAGGAGGAGCGCCGCGTCTCGCGAGTCATCGAGGTCAAGCAGCGCTTCAACCGCTGGGGCAAGGTCTGGGACTACGAGCAGAAGAACCACCTGCTGCAGAAGGCCATCTCGCTCTACCTGGCCGACGTGCTGGACCTGAAGAGCAAGAACGCGCGGTACGAGCTGCTCGAGAAGACCAAGAGGAGGCCCAAGACCACCACCAAGGCCCTGCTGGACGCCGTCAGCGAGTCCGACTGCTCCACGACGGGCTCCGAGTCCTCGGACGACGACGACGACGAATACTACGGAGAGGTCAACCGGCTCAACGTCGAGGCTCTGCCCCCGCTCAACGAGTGGATCGAGATCGAGCCGGGCGTGCACTTCAAGCACGAGACCGTCGCGCCCGAGAGCTCCGGCGGCGACAAGAAAGTCACCGTCAAGCAGTCGACGGTGAACTTCCGGTTCGAGTCGGCCCTGCCCGACGCGTCCAAGCGCATCGACGCCATCATCGACCGGGCCTTCACGAACTACCAGGCCATCGAGCGTCGCAAGCACGTGGAGGACATAGCCCGCTACTTCTACATCCAGGTCGACTCGGCGACCGGCAGCAGCGGCGGAGACGACAACGCCGCGCCCGTGGTCGCCTACAAGCGGTACGCGCTTGGTGAGGAGAAGACGTTCGACAACCTCTTCTTTGAGGAGAAGCAGCAGGTGCTGCAGCTGCTCGACAACTTCGAGTCGCGCTCGGGGAAGTTCGCCATCAAGGGCTTCCCGTACAAGCTCGGCCTCTTGCTGCACGGCCCGCCTGGCACGGGCAAGACCAGCCTCATCAAGGCCATCGCGCAGTACACCAACCGGGACGTGGTGACGATCTCGCTCGGCAAGATCAAGACCAACCAGCAGCTGCTCGACGCGCTCTTCGACATGAAGTTCGCCGTGCAGGGTCTGGACTCGCCCATTGAAATGGACTTCGAGGAAGTCGTCTTCGTCATGGAGGACATCGACTGCGCGTCTTCCATCGTGAAGACGCGAGCGAGCGACGTCACTGACAGCAAGAGCGCCGGCGTTGGCGACAAGCCGCCGCAGTCCGAAGACGATAAGCTCGTGTCCACGATGATCAAGGCCTGCCTCAAGGACGAGAAGAAGTACAACATGCGCAACGACAAGCTCAACCTGTCGGGGCTGCTGAACGTGCTGGACGGCGTGATCGACTGCCCCGGTCGCATCGTCATCATGACGACCAACCACTCGGAAAAGCTCGACCCGGCGCTCGTGCGTCCCGGTCGCGTGAACAAGAAGCTGCTGCTAGGCTACATGGGCTGCACGCAGACCCAGCAGATGATCGAGTACTACTGCGTCGCCACGCTTGACGAGTCGCAAGTTCGTCGGCTGGGGGGTGCCTTCGAGTCCTCCCCGCAAGCGTTCACGCCAGCAGAGATCGAGGAGCTCTGTGCCGAGCACGACGACGTGGACGCGGTGCTGAGCGGGTTCGAGCGTCTTGCTGCGAGGCCCTAAAGCCAACACGTTCACTTTGTACCATGCTAGACTGCATCCCTCTTCTTCATTAATTTGACTGATTCATTCATACTTGCGTAGTTAGCTGCAGCCATTTCCTTTAGCCGCACAGCTTGAAAGTGGGCCCCACGACCTTTGTCTCCCACTGGACGGCGAGCATCAAAATCTCCAGCATCCACACGTGGGTCCCGACCGCTTCTGTGCCGTACACGATACCGCCGTAGCTGAACGTGACGGCATTCTCGTTGTTGGGCTCGTCTTCGAAAAGCGTCCTATCATACCACAAGTATGACAACAGGTTAGTGGCCCTCTCCTTTGCTACAGTTCCCAGACAGAACCACGTACCACGTGAACATGTCAAGCCACTCGTCCTCCTCGCCCTCAGTCTCGAACGTGTCATCATAGCACTGGTTGCGCAGTCGGTTGCGATTAACAGACCGGAACAGGACCATGTAGCCGCCACTATCCAAGTGGAAGCGTGACACCAGGAAGAGAGATCGAACCATTTTCTTGGTGCCAGCGCGTCGTAGTACACGGTACATGGTGACGTTGTTGTCGTCAACGGTCTGAAGCGTCTCGAGTGACACGCGCATCGACGACGAATAGAGACCTGCAAGGCCTTGTGGTGACGACACCACCCGCCACGCGCGAGCTGACATCTCTGCTGGCGTGGTGCCCATGAAATGTTTCTTGAGTGTGAACTTGACATGGTCCGGCGCCTCGCGTCGCTGCTCAGACCACCCAAACAGCTCGTGGCCGGTTGTCAGGTAGTTGTTGCTCTCCAGGAACGCGCGGATCTCTTGGTAGGCTTCGATGGCGACTTGATGGCACTCGGCAATCGTCATCGGCTGGAAGGACATGCTGTTCAGCTGGAGGGCAAGGCATCAAGTGAGTGAGCGACCCCATCCTCGTCGGTCCCACGGGTCTCAGGGGGGACCACCCTGGGTCCCAGAAGCAGGCATGCGTCACGTGTACCTACCGACGTCGCGGGTGGCTCGAGCAGCGGGAGGCCGTCCGAGGCCAGCACGTTCTCGCAGAACTTCTCCGCCTTGAGGAACAACTGGGTGTGCTTCGCCGCCATGAGCGCCAGCTCTTGGTTCTCTTGGCGCAGTCGCTCCTTCTTGATGGACAGCTGCATGTACTGCTCCACGAGGTCGTCCGAGTGCTTGCGGCTCTCGTCGCAGCCCAGAGCCTCCGCGACCTCGCGCCACTGCAGCTGCTGCTGCTTGCACTGGCGTGTTCGCGAGTACTCGTGCTCCAGCCCCTGCATCTCCTGGCGCAGCGCCTTGATCATGTTCTGACAGCCCAAAGAACAAGAGCCCCCATGTTAGAGCTGCATGTACCAGCAGATACCCTCGAGGATCAGCCAGATACGACCCTACCTGCTTTCGGTGGTAGTTGTTCTTGACGTGCTCTCGCTGCCGCGCGCGTCTGGCCTCTTCCAGCTGCACGGCTTGGCGCATCGGGGCGTAGTTCAGCTCGGCCATCGCGAGAGCGCTGGAACGATTCGACGTCTGCTCGACGGACCCAAATGGCGACTGACGCTGATTGCGGAGACGCTCGCGTGGGATGAGCTGAGCTACTTGAAGTGGAGGGATCGCAGTAATTTTTTTGACGAAGGGAATAAGAAGGACATTGCTGGACAACAACATGGACGCTCTGATTGCTGGGCCAGTCCACCGGACTGGTCTATTGGTAGGAGCTACAGTATCTACTGATCACGGTCTGTCGCGAGTGCGTCCTCCTGCAGCTTCGCTGACGCGCGGTTCAAGACCTCCTGCACCTCCGGGTCCTTGCTAACCGACTTCTCCCACACGCCGTTCGCTTTCATCCTCTCCGCACAAGCCACGACAGCGGACGGATCGCCGACCTCGTCCAGCACGCAAAGCGACACGACGTAGGCGGCGCTGTTCAGCACGAGATTCCGCGAGTCGGCCTCCGCCAGCAGCGCGACCACATCCGCCTGCAGGCCACTAGTACGGGCGCGAACAATCGCGCGCTCTATTGTCCAGGCGTCCCAAGTCATGATCTCGCGATACCGCAGCATGAACGCCAAGTACGAAAGCTGCATGCCATCCACGATGAAAGCCGTACCGGGCGTAACCTCGTCACTTTGCTGCCGGAGCTGCTGAATCTGCTTTGCGATCACCTCGAACACGCGCTTCGTCACTCGCCGGCTCATGGGCGGGTGCCCTTGTCCCTGCCAGCGGTCCAAACACACGAGCATCGTGGACAGGTCGTCGTTGGTCTGGCAAATATTCACAATCAGCGAGTTCAAGTACGTTCGCTGGCTCGGGTGCTGCTTGTCGAAGCACCGCTCCACCTCCAAACGGTCAAACACGCTGGCGTCGCTAGACTTGTCTCCTCCTCGCTGCCCGCCTGCGAGCAAAGGATACAGAAGCTGGGAGTAAATTTCTGGTCGCAACTTGACATCTTTGGCCCAAAGAGCTGCGCGCATGAGATCGAGTGCTACCCCCAGGTCTCCCGCATACAGACTCTGGAGAATTCCTTGAGAGAACGAGTGCACCGTGCGTGGAATGACGTCCGGAAACCTATCGAGAAGCTCCATGATTGTTGGGCACTCGGCCAGCTTCTTGTTGGTATAGTTTGCGCCACGGTCCCCGCTGTCATGCGGGTCACTCTCGGGCGCAGGACGCCGAATTTCGGCCCGGTACTGCGAGATACTTTTAAAGAGCTCATGCACTACCCTGTTGCTCATTTTGTTGTTGTTCAGCTGCATTTCGTGTAGAAGCTCCATCATATGCTTATAGTTACCATCCCAAACGGCGTGAAGCAGGAGGTAATTGGTGATGCTGCTCTCGGTGTCCTGCGTTGTGTATACCAGTTCGTTCTCCTTGGCATGCATGTACAAATCCGCCACCTTGACGCGGCTTGCAACGTCAGCTCCACTCTCGACAGCATGAGCGAACGAACCTGCGTCGATCGGCACGTGATGCTTAGCTGCGTGCTCAAGCAGCAGCTTTCCCGCATTATGCTGGCCTGCAGCCGCGGCAGCACTCACACCAATCGAGAGTTTCTTCGGATCCATCCCGAGAGCATTCGGAAATCGCTCCATGTACTCAACAATCAATTTCCCCATTGCTTCGGCTGTGTATCCGGAGTCTTTGCTGGTATCCACGTCACACTCAGAGACCCCTTGGCGCTCTATATTGCTCTCCAGGAAATTTTCCGGGCGGTGGAAAATAAGTCTGAAGAGCGAGTGCGTGGACGAGTAGCTTGTGCGTAGTCCACGACGGTTAAGGAAGATGAGCAGCGTCTCCACGCGCTGTCGTAGTCCCTGTTCCTGCTCGTGTGTCGCTTTGGCCGTGCACTCCATCCGCAACATAAAGTTTAACGCGTCCGCCTCGTGGATGCCCAGCGAGTTGTCCTTGCCCACGACTTCGCTCTGGTAGAACGAACCCATCTCCTTCCTCCGATGCGTGTCCAGCATTGCCCAGAGCACGAAGCGGTGCATCTGCATCCTGGCCTGCGTTAGTTTTAGCCACGTAGTGGCAGCTCTGGGCGCCAATAGCACCTCTCCCCGCTTCTCGTCCTCCACGAACTCGTTGTATCCGTCCCACACGCGCTCGTACCGCCCCTCTCGCGACGCCTTGTACAGCAGCGATAGATACTTCTCCTCTTTAAGCTTCAGACCACGGGCCCGCAGGTCATTGAACGCTTGCAGCGCCGTGTGGTACGACGTGTCGGGGTCCATAATGCGTTTGAACAGCATATGTTTGGGCTCGATGTTCACTTCTGTCCCGGGCGTCTGCGGGGAAGCAGTTGCAGATGCAGGCGGAACCGTCGACTGTGGTTCGGGCAGCTCCGCATCCACTTTCTCTGTGTGTAGGAACCGCACAAACGCGGGGATTTTTAAAGGTGTGTGGGCGGAGAGGGCATCTGCAGTGATGAATAGAGGCGCAGCGAGGCGGGGAGGCGCCTGGGGCGCACGCAGTAGGCGCACGCGCGAGCCGACTTGGCGCAGCATTGACAAGAGTGCGGTGTGTTTGTGGCCAACATGGGGGTCATGTAGCTATGGTACACTGTACCATTCACATGGGCGTGTCTATGCAGCCGTACTCAGCAAGTTGAAGTTTGACATTCACTCTGCAACGAGAGCAGCACTTTCCAAGGTGATCGCGCCGCAACAAGGAGATCGCGTCGTCGTCGACCACCATGGCGTCCGACAAGGAGAACGCACAGAGCTTCGGACCGCCGACGTCGCGGCCGCGTCCTCCGCCTTCGTCTCTTGTGTTCCCGCCACTACCGCCGCTCTCCCCGCCGGACGCAGACGACAACTCGTGGCTGAGAAAGACGTCGCCACCTCCGCCACCTGAGTCCACTGCACCATGGCGCCAGAGCTCTAGGAGGTTTGGAGTGAAGATCACGAACGTGCTGGATGCAGACACAGCTGTTTCATCGGGAGACAAGACGGGGAACAAGCCGCCGACTGCAAATGTCATGGAGCCCTCGCCGAGGCACTACCAACAGCAGCAGCAGCAGCAGTACCAGCATTTGCCGCAGCATTTGGGCCTCAAAGCCTCGCGAGTGATGAAGAAGGGTGATGATGAAGCGGATATTAGTGCCGATCGAACCATGGGAAGACCCTCGACGAAGAGGAATAATGCTAGCAATGCAGGCGAAGGCGAGCTGCCGGAGCCTTTCCCGAGAAGCCCGCCAACACCTAAAGCGAAGGGCCTCGAGAAGGACACTTCACAGTTTGGCCGCACGATTTGGAGCGTTACGCCGGAGGAGCTGTCTGCGTTGGAGGAAGAGATGATTAGCTTGGAAGCGCGAGCCGCCGAGCCAGCTAAGAAGCTCTCTTATGCTGAAGCGAGCAAGCGAAATCTGCCGGGGTTCGTTGAGAATCACGTTGGCCAGACGAAGACTGTGGTGGAAGTGGAACGACCGAGACGAACGTTCAAGAAATACTACGGTCTGCCAGTCTTCATCCCGCCCGGACCAGAACAAAAGTGAGCTCACCTAGACGCATTTTCACCGTAACACTTACACTTCCTGCGTTCTTGTTATCTTAGCGACGTCGAAGAGCATGAGGAGAAGGAAACACCACCTGCCATTGGTTTGTCTCCGTCTTTGAGGAGTGAACCATCAGATGTGCTGGGTTACACCCAGAATTTTGCGCTTTCAGCGCACACGCCAACGTTTTATCCTCGCCAGACCACAGACACGAGCGAGCTCATCCAAATGGTAACGATTCAACCTCTCCAACATCCGCAGGCGCCTGGTAGGCAAACCTACTAACAATTATGATGCTCTCCGACAGCTGAAGGTGTCACTCTCGTCCAAGAAGATCGCTCCACACATGGATTGGTGGCCGGTAAGCTGGTTCCAGTGCTACTTTGTTCGCGAAAATCCCAATGGCGATAACTTGAGAACGCATGTGAACTTGTTGTTGCGCAGGGCGACTGGAAATGCACCAATTGTGGTATGCTGCATCAGTTGACGATTCGGTGCTTAGCCTCGCGTTTACTTAACCCACATTATGTGATTTAGGCAACCACGTACTTGTTTCTTGGTTATCTTTTTGTGTTTGAAGCAGCGCTAACCTAGTAAATTATCTGAGTCACAGAATTTTTCGTACAGGTTTGGCAGCAGCCCTATCACGTAAGTAAATTTATCGATGACTAACATTTACCCAGGGATACATGCAAGCGGTGCCGAGTTGGTCGACAAGAGGATGCAGGCTTTGTCTTCACGCCAGCTTCAAGCGATCCTTCGACTTAAATTTGCTCCGGCGATCAGTACACACTGGTGCCTTAGTTTTTTTAAAACAATCACTGTAAAAGGCTTCGATCTAACCCGTGTGTTCGCTATAAAGTTTGCTCCAGGATGCTCGATACTCCTCTTCCACTGCCCACAAGAAACAACATAGTTGGAGCAACCACTGCTCCAGTTTTCTCTTTATCACAAATCGTGAATTCAATTAAAAACAGCTACACAGTTTCCTGTTGCCATCACCAACGAAATCATGGTTTATCAGGTTTCTTCGTCGTCATTCCCCAGCGGTGGTAGGTGCTGCTTGACTAGCTGCTCCAGTTGTGGTGCATTTGCACCATCCACATCTGCGATGTGCTTGCGATCCTGCAAGACCAGGATACGTTAGTCTCCGAAATGACATGTGGCACTCAATGTGGCCACAAGCAAACCTTGAAAAACAGGAATCGAGGCTTGCAGCTCCCTGTGTCCTCGATGCCATCGATATGGAGGCCAACATTAAGCTGCGACGAGTGAGTGGCGCACAACTAATACAACGTGGCAGAAGATGTACCTACTGTAGTGAATATGACTCGGCGCTCCGCGTGGTCGATCTCTGTTGCCAAGCGCTTGTATGTTGGCTCCACGATCTTGCAAGGGCCACACCAATCCTTGTGCACATCGACAACTGCCACAAAGACGTTAGTTGCTGAACTCCTCCACTTCATCGAGAACGAAAGTCGTACCGACGAGCTTCTTCTCGCTGCTCTCCAGCACCTGCGCCCAGTGCTCTGCGTCGCGAACCTTCGTCAGTAGCTCCATTGCGCGTCGGATTGGATTCCTTCAAACGTCTCTTCAGTGACTTTCACGCACTTTGCACGACGGTTAGCCAGGAGGCTATATATTCAGGAATGGATTGAAACGAGTGTGCTGCGGTGAATAACGTTGCTGAATTGTTAAATATCTACATGCTCGTGCATGTGCTGGTTGATAATCTACACTCGCTTTCGAGTAGGTCGACCTAATAAGTAGTTGATGCAACAGGATGCGGCCAGCCGGCCCAAAACCGCGCAGACTTATCGTAGCTCCTCCTTCGATCGGAGAGAGCCGCTGCGCTAGTTTCGGGAGATCAAAGCTGGCCAATCTCAGTGGGGGGCGAGTACAAGTCGTCGCTTGGACTTGCGTCGCGAACACGCACACAGATAAGAGCTGGCTGAAAATCGGATAGGCAACAATGCCCGAGCCCTTTACATGGCGTCGTCGTTGTTCGAAACGTTGAGGCAGCCGTAGAAGCTCTTGAGCAGCTTGGTGATCTTGCAGCCCTGGTTCTCGCAGCGCTTCATGACCACGGGCGGGCACTTGCAGAGCGCCTCCTCGAGCTCCAGCAGGAAGGCGTTGAGGAAGAGCACGCGCTCGCGCACGACGCTCTTGGAGTTCTTGCCCAGGAATCGCCCCTGCATGACGGGGAACTCGGTGTCTACGAACACGCGCTCGAGACAGGACGCGAGCAGGCAGCTCTTGTTGCCGCCGCAGCACACGGCGTGCTCCTGGAAGTGGCGGCGCGCCAGCTGCTGAAGCTGCAGGAAGGCCGAGAAGCGGCGGTACACGAGGTCCTCGCCGCCAAAGCGGTCGGTCTGCACGCGGATGGCGTAGTCGGTGTGGCCCGCCACCTTGCGGGTGGCCACGACGGAGCAGCGCACGTCGCTCAGGGCAACGGCGGAGTTGGTGGGGGAGTTGGGCGGCAGCATTGTAGAAGACGGGAGTGGAAGTGGTGGATCGAAAGCGAGTGCGCAAGTGACAGCGAGTTCCGAAATGATCATCCGGTGACTGACCGACGGGATCGACCGATCGTCTGGCATTTAACCAGCAGCATTGGCTGGCACGCGACAAGGGCGGCGACTTGCTCACAGAGATCCGGTCGCCCCACGTGCGTCACTGACCCGTCGCTGCGCTGCGCACGCCAGTACCGGACCGAGCCTAACGCTCGAAACGCGAGCGAGTGACATGGCATGGCGCTGGTCGCACCAACTGGCTGCGCTCGGCTGGTGGACTAAGGTCGCAGTCTGGCGGCAAGTTTGCTGCGGTGCCGGGCTTGGCGCCATACACATCCTTATAAATCCGGGGCGACGAGCTCGCCGCACGTGGAGAAGCGTTGCTGGAGGATGCAGCATGGTGGGCCAGTATGCCACCATTGGTGGCTTGCGCCATGAGTCATGACCAGGCGGGACGGGTCCAGCATTTTTGGGTTCTATTTTCCAAGTCCATCTCCTGCTTCAGGATTCGACTTTTTGAGGGGCTCCACTTTTGCTCTTTTGAATCCGAGCGCGAAACCGATACGCCACGCTGGCCGCGAGCTTGACCGCTCCGGGCCGCAGTCCGGCGACATTGTGCCATCGGCGCTCGCTCGCACTCTGGGCGGCGTCGGCACGCGTTCCGCGGCGCTAAATAAAGACGCCGGGCCGTTTCCGGTCGAGCTCATCGCGACATGCCACTGCTCAATTTGACGTTCTTCAACCAACAATCGCCTGCCACCGGAGCGTTCTCGGTCTCCAGCCCCGACGTGCGCAAGCTGGTCACTCCCATGCTGACTCCGCGACTTGAACCGCACAGCCCTTTTACATGTACAGTAATACATGTAGTGATCGCATTTAACATGTCCCGAGGCGCACGGAGGTTTTGCTTTGAAAGCCGGCGCCGGCAAAGCCTTTGCCAGCGCCGGCTTTCATGGTGAAGGCTGGCTGCCGCCTACGACTGCGCGAGGATGGGTTCACAGAGATCGACTCACGTCGCACCGCGAGACAACCAGGCGACCCTCGCTGAGCAGGGCTGGCGCGAACGGAGCACTGCGATGTACTTAAGTACTGTACTGTGCCGTAGCCTGCAGTGTGTAGGACACAGTGGGGGCCCAGCGGTGGCAGTACATTGCACTGTGCTAGGCTCCGCCGCCGATTTCGCTTCGTGCTAGTGGTCGTTTTAAAAGTTGCCGTTACCGGTATTGAAGTTTAGAAACTGAAGCAGTCCGATGGTGATCACAAGGTTCCATCAGGACTGCAAGGGAGCGCGGGGGTATCTTGTCCGCGGATGGAGTCCGTCATGGACAGCATCTCTTGCTGGTCTGCGTGCTTGCATCGATGAATCAAGTGGATTAGACGAATGGGGAGCGATTACCACTTGCGGCAGATTGCCGCGAAACGTGCTGCTTGGTGCTCGTAAAGTAGGATTATACTACATACTGTACAGTCGTACCCCTCAATATGCGCACCCATACCTTCAAATACCCTGTCGTATCCGATCGTCTATAGTGGGGTATGACAGCCAATCAACGCAAAGCACTGTTGATTCCCTGTCAAATCGCTTTTTAACCCTCCTGCGCATATTGAGGGGTACGACTGTACTCTCTTCAACAGCGGAGACCGTCGCTTCCAGCGACGGATACAACCTGTACAGTTCTACAACAGCCACCTCCATTGAATCGCCGAGAACCTCAACAGAAAATAATCGGAGTCACTCGATTGCACTACATGTATTGGGTGCGATCCTGGTGGCGTGCTGGCCAGACGCGCGTGAACTGCTCTCCTCATATACATGCACAGTATTCCGCTTCAGTCCCACAGCACCGCGAGGCGGTCGCCAGCCAGCAGATCCTTACTTCAATGCATTCACGTATCTGTGAGTCACAGTGTGACAAGCCACCGAGTCGGTCCGCCCTTGAAAAAAAACAGGGCAACACTGGGCTCGACGACAACGAGCCAGCGAGCCCGGCTCGTTGTCGTCGAGCTATTTTGACGTCGTTCATTGAGTTTTGTGAGAGGATAGCGCAAATGACATCAGTCGATCTTACTGTGTGAATTCTAATACATTCTTACTGTTAGTGGCATGTCAGCGAACGCAAAGCTGTCATAAAGAAAACAACGATGTAATTGTATACTTATTAATAAGTATAATGTACGATATTATCGTAATGAAGTCGTGAGCCATGCCCAGGGTGCTCTGGATGAGGCATTGGTGATAAAATAAGTACCGAGTGCCACAATTGGATCTCCGGGGGGTGCCTCAAAAATAGACATGGCTACAGCACATACTGGTTGAATCTTTGGAGCGTTCGCAGTGAATACTGGTTGAATCTTGAAGCGCTCGCAGCAATACAAACGAAGGGCAATTAGAAAACAACACTCCCGCCCACCTATCTCTCCCACAATGTCTGTCCTGACGGCGGGGTGGTTGTCAGAATGGCTCGAAAAGTGAAAGAGTGTCTTGAGCTTGGTCTCTATCTAATGACGCTGGGCCTCCGACCAGTAGTATGTACGACTCCAGCCACACGCCGCATAAACCTGGCAATGTGAGCAAGGTGGCGCAAGCTGTGAGCAGGCTTTGCGAGAACTTTCAGATAGAGGGAAAGCCAGTAGCTGAGCCTAATTCCCAATGACTACACACGCAGTCCAGCTAAAAGTGCCGCCACCTTCGTGAAGTTTCTTCGAGATAATATTGTGCGTAGCCACAACACTTAGCGCAAAACAAAGTGAGAGGAGTACCAAAAGCTTCCTAAAACACTCTCGTCCGAGACCGGTTTTATCCGGCTGATTTCGTCTCTACAATTCTCACGTTTGCGTCTGACACGCGCGGATTTTGTGTTGTGATCCCCGCTAGTATTATATCAGTCATTCAACGTCACATTCGTAACGACCTCCTGGACTGCGAGTCGCAGTCGACTGTGGGAACACTTTGTCCCAGGTATTGTGACCGATACATGGGCACACCACAAAACTCTGCGCTATATGCAGAATCGATGCTAACCTGCGGACAATACATCGCGTAAGTCAATCGACGCCGCATGGAATAATGTGGATGGCGGCAAGTAGTACACGTAATTCAGCGCGTTTATTCTTGGCATGAGTAGCATTCCTTCGGGCACACAAACAGTTTTAAAGGAGATTTCAGTGACCTCAAGAGGATAAATAACGAGTACTGAATCGCAGTCAACTGAGCAACCATGCGCTCGAAGGTCACCTGCAAGCCGCCCAATATTTTGCTTTGCTGCAGTGGGCCTGTAACGTAGGTATCGGCATCACCGAAGAAAATGGTAGTGACTTATAGACGATGGGTAGGTCAAACTGCGAGGTACCCGTGAGGCACTGCTTTCTGCCCTTAATAAAGGATTTGTATTGAAACCCTATCGGTACCTCAAATTAAGTGAAGTAATGTGCCTCAAATCACCGAATTGTGGCAAAGAGGCACTGCTACCTCGTTCAGAGCACCCTGGCCATACCGTACCGTGTATTTGAGGCATCTCACGAATAAAATAAATCTCCAAGATTGGTTGTGCTCGTCAAAATCTGCTGATATTTACCGGGGAGTTCTACATTGAAAGATGCACCTAGTTCGTGCACGAGGCACCTCTACGAGATTCGTAACCTCTTGCCTCCACGTAGCCTCTTGTAGGTCGACGCATTATCGTATTCATTATTGAGCATTGACAGCACGCTGTGATGTCTATGATGTTTATCGAGAGCCTAGGAGAGCCTGCACAAAAAATAATTGATCTAATGTGCCAGGATAACTTCATCATGGGTCGTCTATCTCCTGAAACCCGAAGTGCACAATTCGAACCGAAAGCGAGTCATGGTTGAGACTTGGTTAAATGTCGACGAACGGAGCTCCATCTCGATGGCGGCGTTGGGTGAATTGATGACAGCCTGCTACTGTTCCCTGAAGTGACCAGATTTCTGGCGGACGGACCATCGCCAGTGTTTCTGTCCCTTACTTTGGTTCGGGACATGTTTTGACTCGCGCTCGAGCTCCCACTGGAAAGTCTTGCATGAATCGTTGACGAAAGACAGAGAGCGATCGTGCAGCGCATCCAAAGTCCTTGGACGAGGTGCCAGTCGAGACCCGTGGCCTTGTTGAGAATAGCGAACGGAACCGCGTGGGTCGCTAGCAACAAATAGAAAAACACTTCCAGCTTTTGATTCTGCCACACTTTAGCGGGGCCGCGGGCCATGGCTAGAAAGTAGAAGCGAAACCCCATCACGAAAACCAGTGATATGTACTCGGTGATGATATCCAGCAGCTCGATGGCGTCGATATTCAATTCAGGGACAGCAATATCGATAATGTTCATTAAGAACACAGCAAAGTTCACGACCACGAGCAATTGTGTCACACGCGAAAGCCTTGCTACTGCTGGGATCTTGAATTTCTTGTTCACGTCACCGGTAATCACAGTAATTTGCAGCAGAAAACTCAGCACGGAGCAGACGTCGGAGATGTCAAAGAGATCGCTCACAAGTTTATGGTTCGGGTGTGCACCAGGCACAAGACTCGCAAAGCTGATGAGAGCGACTCCGAGCAACAATCGTACTAGCCGCTCCTGGCGTCTCTTGTAGAACACAAAAAGTAGGTACTGGAAAAGCCCAAAGTTGACCAGTAGCGAACATGGGAGGCAAAATACGTAGCTCACGAGCTGGATGTTTTCCTGCGAGACGCCCATGACTTGACAGGCAAGTTCGTTTTTATATTGTGATAGAATGGGGGAGCGTCCTCGTGGCTTTGGCTACCGACCGGTACGAGCATTTTTAGGTTGGGTAAATATAGTTTATTTTTCATGCTCAGACGTCGAGGAACGCACGAATCAAATGTTAGCCGAAAGTCCGACCTCGCTTGCTTCGAATGTTTGACAACGAACTTTCAGTAAAATTATAGGAGAGGGAAAGGGGGCTTACTCAAGACTTGAAGCAAAGCAAAAACAATTTACGAAACCTTAGGTTTTCGTATTACAGTCGACTCTTTCGTCACCCTGATACGATGGCGTTGAGACGGTCGGTGTAATCCTTTTCCTCGGTGATGTCTTTAGTAAGTTTGCTGATGGGCTCGACGGGCCAGCCAGAAGAATATTCCTCCCTTTGCTATGAAAGACACTTTGGCTCCGTTTAGAGCTGCGGTTGGACAACTTCGCACGAATTGTGGACGAAAGGCAGAGTGTGATCGTGACCCGCATCCAGAGCCCCTGGACGTGGTGCCAGTCCAGACCGGTAGCTTGGGTAAGAACATGAAAGGGGATCGCATGCGTTGCAAGTAGCAAATAGAAGACCACCTCGAGTTTCTGGGAACGCCACACCTTGGCCAGACCACGAGCCATGGCCAAAAAGTAGAACCGGAACCCCACCACGAAAGCGAGGGAAATGTGTTGAATGATGACGTCCACGAGCTCAGTAGTCGCCAAACCAAGCTCGGGGCAAGCAGAATCAACAACATTAATCAAAAGCACTATGCAGCTCAGTACCACGAGAACTTGGGCCACACTAGAAAGCCTCGAAATCGTCGCGATCTTAAACTTCTTGTTGACATCGTTCGTGAGGATGATGATCTGAAGGAGGAAGGTCAGCACGGAACAAACGTCGGAAATGTCGTTCAGGTTGCGCACGAGCTGGTGATTTGGGTGGGCGCCTGGTATGAGGCAGGCAAAGCTGAAGAAAGCAACTGTCATCAGTATGCGCACGGCCGATTCTTGGCGCCGCTCGAAAAAAATGAAGAACAGGAACTGGAAAAGTCCGAAGTTGAGCAGAAGCTCACACGGGAGGCAGAAAATTTGACTCGCGAGGTAAATTCCTGCCTGGGTAACCATAGTTGTTGTCCACTTCGTTCGTTGTGAAGTGGCAATTTAATCCGCGATGTTGGTCCGCCCTGCTCAAGGCTAAATATATATGTAGGTCCTGGTCTCAGAATGCGAAGCTGCCGTGGATAGAAAGGATAGTGATGTGTTCGTGCTATTCTAAGTGTGTAAAATGGGAGCTTAGTTTAGGCTTCTGTATTGAACGAAGGCTAAGTTGGTGGGAAAACTGCTCGCAGTTGCATTTCGGCAGTGTGGTAAAATGTTGAATGCGAACTTACAACTGACGCAACTGTCGATGTGCTGAAAGCAACAGCGATGGTGGACTTGGGTGGATTGATGACATTTTAGTGCTTGTGCCCAAGTGCTTGTTCGATGGTCCGGCCTTAAGACTGTTGTCCTTCCTCACCTTGCTGTGGGACGTAGTTTGGCTTCCTTTGGAGCTGGCACTGGAAAGCCTGGCGTGGATCGTGGATGAAAGGCAGAGGACAATGGTGCAACGCATCCAAAGCCCTTGTACGTGATGCCAATCTAAGCCCGTAGCGTGAGTGAGAACTGCAAACGGCACTGCATGAGTCGCCAGCAAAACGTAGAAGATCACCTCGAGCTTCTGCGACTTCCAAACCTCGGCAGGACCACGGACCATGGCCAGAAAGTAAAATCGGAAGCATACGACGAAGACCAGCGAGATGTATTCCGTAACGACGTCGAGCACCTCTATAGCATCCAGATCGAATGAGGGCACGACAATATCGGCGAAGTTGACGAGAAGCACCAGAAAGCTCAACAAAACGAGAAGTTGCGCAACGCGAGCGAGCTTCACCATTGTCGGGATCTTGGTTTTTTGTTAACATCACGCGTGAGAACAGTGATCTGCAGGAGGAAGCTCAGCACGGAGCAGACATCGGAAATGTCGTTCAGGTCGCGCACGAGTTCGTGGTTCGGATGGGCACCAGGAACCAGACAAGCAAAGCTGATGAACGCGATACCGAGTAGAATTCGTATGCTTGGTTCCTTGCGTCGCTTCTGGAATACGATGACCAGAAACTGGAAGAGCCCGAAGTTGATCAGCAATGCACACGGTAGGCAAAATACCTTGCTCACCAGATTGATGTCGCTCTGAGTGACGATCATGGTGGACAGCGTGCGAACGAAAGACCTGGTTTGGATGTGAAAGGTGCAAAATAGTCACCGTCGAGATAATTTATTTTAGGGCTCAAGCAACACCAAGACCACGAGGCCGTCATGTGGATAAGGTTGGAAGTCCAGAAGGTCCTCACATGTCGTTGAGCTGCTGCATGGGGGCCACAGTGCATGTTTGCGGACCCGAGCTGCGCCGCCCTCCTGATTGCCCCGACTTTCGAACAAGAAAGTCTAGGCGAGGAGAGATCTTGCCCTGGAAAATGCGCCGCCAGTTTGTCCCCTTCGAGTTCTTTGTGAACGAGAACGAACTGACCTTCGGTTTCTCCCTGCCACTGCTAGCCGAGCTGACGTTGGTAGCTGTGCTCGTGCCATTAGCGACTGAGAGCCGTTTGATCTTGGTTCGCGCCGTAATGAGCAGGCACGCCGTGAGAGTGGTGCGATGCCAAATAGCCTGAGCAAACTCCCAATTGAGGCCACTAGCAGCAGATATCAAATCGAAAGGCATTTCGTGGGTGGCAAACAGCAGGTAGCAGCACACCTCGATCTTCCGCGTCCTCCAAATGCTCATCCACCCGCGTGATATTCCGATGTACCAGAAGCGGAAAATGAAGATGAACGCTAGGTCATGTTCTCTGCAATATTTGAGATCTTTTGCCCTTTGTTCTCTGAAATGACACTGGGATTGAGCACCACCACGCACGAGAGCAGGATCGACACAAGGTCGGCCAGGATCAGCACCTCAGCCGCGTAGGTGAGAAACATGACGGAGCGCATTTTGAATCGTTTGTTCAAGTCGTAGCCGATGATGGTGATCTGCAGTAGGAAGGTCAAGACGCAGCAAGCCTCCGAGATGTCGTTGACGGCCTCCACGAAGCTCTGATCCGGTCGCGCGAAGGGGATTATGGCCACAGTGCCCAGTGTTCCGACACACAGCAGCAGCATCACTCGCCGCTCTCGTCGGCGCTTCCAGTAGAACACCGCGAGGTATATCAGGAGGGTGTAGTTGAGCAGCAGCACCACTGGCAACAAGGCCTCGAGGGCCACTTGGTCGATCTGATCCTGCGTGACAGACGTCCACATTGCGTCGATGCGGACGCTCGATCAGAACGAGCGCTTTTCCTTCCTTTCAGTCGAGGAAGGTTCACAAACCAGTGCTTTCTCCAGCGACAGCAGACAAACTTGAAGCACATCACTAAAAATACACCACACAAGAATACTGAAGTTTTTGCTGCATGATGCAGCAACTTGCATCTCATGCGGACCAAATGTGCACTTCAACCTGTACCCATTTTACCTATTCTCTGGATTTTATCCAGAGTCCTAGGGATCGCACTGACGTACGATTATTGACTGATTTAATACCCTGTCGAAATCGAACCTGACATTGCCAAAGTTAAATACGGTAAGACCTGTATATATTAATACCCTGTGTAGTGTTAAAACTATGCTGGTATGTTTACCCATCCAGTTGAGATTAAGATAAAAACAAACCTGTTTACGATAATACCTGTGGTAGATGATAAACCTAAGCTGTTGGAACAACATGCGCCATATTTTGTTTACAGAGAAGCGGATTTTAGCTAAATCTAGGGGTATTTTGGCCCATCCGCTGGAACAGCTTGCACTCAGGACCCGGGTGAACCCAGTGAGGAGGAGTTCCTCGCCGCGCAGAAGCAGCTGAAGCGTAGCAGGAAGAAATAAGATGCTGTGGATGATCGTCAAATTGGCAGCTACAAGTGGACTATGGATATATAGCTTATCACAGCATCCAGCAGCTTCAATTAGATAATTTCATTGCACTACTCTACATCAGTCGCAAACAGAGACAACGTGCTCTTGTATGTACGTCGGACGCTTACTATCTACCCCTTGAACTCACTGAAAGCCGTGGCCGTGGGGGTACCAGGTGCAGCGGTCTCACTTACTTCCAATATTTTGTCAGAGAAGCGAATTTTGCTACATGTAGTGAGGTAGCCTATCGTTCTAGTAGGACCTTTGCCAAATGATGGCACTATTTCGATAATCTAGACAAACGATGATGACCTTCGCCATGGCACTGCGTTGTATTGATGGGACCTAGCTCAGCGCCAGATTCCTCATCTGGTGTTCTAGGCTCGTGTTTGTACACGTGCACGTGTTGTGAGCGAAGTCAGCAGAGTTTCCACGGTACAGCCATTGTGGTGCGCGAAGAACGACTCGAGAGGAAGCCCTCGCTCTACTGCCTCTCGAAACTTAAAACGACTGCTATGAACGAGGAATTAGTCTTGCTAGTGGTGTGATCCTTTCCGGTGTGGGCAGCACAAAGTTCTTTATGTGAGTAGTTGCAGCCTTCATATCCCTTAGACTCAAAGTTCATCATTACGCGAAGTGTTAATGACTTCCCTTAAGTATCAGTCACGGAGAATTCATTAATGGTTAAACCCCATGGCACGTAGGGCGGAGATCAAAGAGCTGGTCCTCATGACAGGGAGAACGCTGGTCTGAGGATGGCAGTTTTTCATCGTGGCACGTATAACTAACAGACGTGTTGCAGCCTGACAATAATAAATAGCTGAGTGCCATCATTGCCATCAATACAACGGAATGCCATTCTTTGGCGAAGGTCATCATCGTTTGTCTAGATTATCGAAATAGTGCCATCGTTTGGCAAAAGTTCGTTCTAGTAGTATATGCAAGTATTGACACCAGCACCAGCTTAGAACGTTAAGCGAAATGATTGTATTGTAGACAAGAATGGGCTAAACTTCGAGCACATACATAAGCCGTAACAAAGCCTCCCTACGATAGTAGTATATTGCAATGCAATAGTAATATATAATATATTATAGTCCTGCTTAATAGTAGCTTTTTAACGTAGTACCCGATCACTATAATATACTTCAAAGTACTATTTTAGATTATGTATGACCAGCGGCTACCAGCCCAGCCCTCTAGTTTATCGCCTTCATTGTCCTCACGACTATCATTTTAGTAAAATTCAAAGGACGGCAAGCAAAACTCTGAAAATCCAGAGCTGTCGGGGCAACTGCACGGCCTTAGTTGCGATATTTCGTTTTCCAATTTTTGGTTTGCAACGTCATTTTTATCGTCTCCAATGACCTCTGAAGCGTCCGAGATGGAGGACTGCCTCGGGTAAGGTGCACGTGGCTGATGAATGCACTGAGTATCCTTCCTCTGAGTCGTTTATGCTGCTGTCTGTCTGTCTGTCTGTCTATAGCTGCCGCCTCACCGGGTCCGCGACTCTGCTGGGCGTGGGCGCCTATTTCCTCAACGAGGTCCGAGTTAGATTACCGACTCGCATCATTCACGATCCGATTCATCCACTGACTGCTCTAGTAAAAAAAATCCCGTTTGACAGCGCTCCAAGCTGCCACGACACGACCTCGGACAACGCCGATGGCTGCTCGCCTGCGCCGGCACTTTCACTGCCGCTGGAGTCTGGAGAGCCACCACGCACCTGTTTGAGACGCCGAAGGAGTCGCCAGCCACTGCAGCCGACGCTGCCGGAAATTCTACCGGTACGGCCAAGTCGTGGTTCAACTGCGAGGACTGTGGCCACAAGTTCCGCGCCTGGATCGGCCAGAGGGACAAGCAGGAACAAGACCGGGCTGATGATAAATAGCGTCCATGTATGCTTTTTATGCTGGTTGTCGGTCGTTGCTCTCTCTCCTGTCAGCCCCACCGGCACCACAAGCGATGCGATGGGGCTTCGTATAGTACAGCTCATGCAAAAGATAAAGCCTAAACATGCAGAGGCGGAGAGGCGCAGGAGCAGTGCACTCGTCTCCGTCTCACTAACTCGGTCCCACCCGTTGCCGCTGGCAACGGAGGTGGCTGCATTTACAAAATGGCCACAATCCATCAACACCCACTGCCTCCATCCTTGTGGCCAGCCGCAGCGAGCCATACAATCTGCAGATCCAGCAGCGCCTAGTGAGGGAGGCTCCGGTTACCAGGGCAACTCGTCCCTCTCCGCGGAAGTTGTCCTAGCGTGGCTCTGCTGTGGGGTTCATGACAGCGGCAGCAGACTGCAGTGCAGGTTGGCGGGTCGGTGGAGGCTATCGTGGATCATTGACACTGATACGAACACCTGCACAAAGTGGCAATGTAAAATCAAACAGGTGAGATCTCCCTCAGAACAGGAACTGCTAGAGTCATACTTCCAGCGCATTACCTTTCGGTCGCCTGTGCTTGAAAAGTGCCACATCATCTTGCTCTGTGCGGACGCCATCTCGCACGAGAGGATCTTGCTCACGAGGGTGTACATCTTGGGGGCGTCCATGGCGGTGCACACGGTGTAGAGGCTGTGAAGCCGAAGCTCGTCGATATTCTTGCAGCAGAGCTCCAGGAACAGCGCGTTGGCCTCGACGATGGTGCCGTCCAGCTTGGCTAGGATACTGGGCATGCTACTGTTGGCGAACACGTCGCGATAGGAGGCCGTGGACCCCTCAATCTCGCTAACGCTAGCGTTCGAGGGGCCATTGGCGGGGCTGCCGTACATGTTGTCCATGTCCAGCGGATACGAGGTCTGAGGCTGCATCCCTGGTATGGACAAGGCCGGCACGGGCGACGGCATGCTGTCGATCATGAAGACTTGACCCTTGCTGTCCACGTGGCTGGGCGATGGCGCCGTGATGGACAGCCGCCCGCCGGCGTCGCTGCACGGGGACGGCAGATGCCGCATCGGGTGCTGCATGTGGTGCGGCATCTGCGCCATCTGGTTGCGCTCGAGGTTGGAGATGTACTCGAGCGTGGCCTGCAGCACGCTGTACTTGTCCTTCTTGGAGGACGAGTAGCCCGCGCCCTCGAGTTTGTTGCGCAGGATGTCGAACTGGTTGCTGATGCGCAGGATGCGCCGCTGCTCGCGCAGGTTGTGGCGCTGCTTCTTGCTCAGGTCCCCGCCGCTGGACGAGTAGCCGCCCGGCGTCATGGGGGTCATGGGGTACGGACTCTCGCAGGACGTCGAGTCGCCGTTGGTGGAGAGGCCCGAGGTCAGCGGGTTCTGGTCGATCAGGTTGAGCTTGATGTGCATGGGGTACGGCGGCTGCTCCACCTTGGGGGAGATGGTGCTGTACGCGATCTCGAGCGCCGACGAGTCCTGCAGCGGCGGGCGGCCGCTCGACGTGGCCGCGACGGAGGACGAGGCGGTGGCGGACGTCATGGCCGCGCTGCTGGCGTCGGCGTCCGACTCGAACTGCTGCTGCTGTGAATCCATTGGGACTGCGGATGGACCTGCGGTGGACGACACGAGTTACAGTACAGTACGCGTTAGCGCGCGGCCTGCGAGCGTGGGCGACGGGCGTACGTGTACGTACGTGGTGGGGGCAGCTGCGGGGGGCGGAAGGAAGGAGCTCAGGAACGCGGGGCGCTCGGATAGGTACGCGAGGGAAAACAAGCTGTGGCGGCTGTTGCACGCACCCGGGTCTTTTTCTCCAAGGAAGAGCCAGTGGTGTGGACCACACCGCGCACTCCGATTGGCCGGTGACTCTCTGATTTGCCGCTCCTCTGCCTCAGCTCGAGCTGCTGGTCGGAAGACAACGTCTGATCACATCAGCGCCGCATGGCACTCAATATTTGCAGAGCGTTGCTAGCGTGTTTGCAGCTCGAGTATCCTCTGGGCGTGGGTGTTGACCTCCAGGCAGGACTTTACCAGTGCATTGCACGCTGAGCCAAGCGAAGGCGGAGGCGAGCGTCGGAGAGAAAAGTCCAAAAAGCGCATACCAGGAGTTTTTTTCTTCAAAAGACGCATACCGCGTCAAAACACGCATACCAGATTCTGATTCCATACTTTGCCCTTGGGGTCATTTCTAACGTCTGAGCCTGTAGCTGGGTCTCCGCCCGCGCTTGAGCTTGGGCTTGAGCTTGGGCTTGACCTTGAGCTTGAGCTTGAGCTTGAGCTTGACCTTGACGCTTGCGTGGGTCGGGTCCGTCTTGACGCGCTTGTTGGGTGTCCTTGGCGTAGATCTTCTGATTGTAGAGCGGCAGCACGTCCGAGAACGGGTACACGAAGGCGAACTGGTGCCGCAGCTCCTGGAAGGGTGCGCACTTCTTGAGGTGGCGGATGGCCTGTTCCGACTCCTTGTAGTACAGCACTTGCTGCTTGCAGTGCTTGCAGGACGACGCGTTGCGGCCCTGCGGGTCCGGCTCGTCTTAGACTACTTCTCGTTAAGCGTTGGAAATGACCCCAAGGGCAAAGTATGGAATCAGAATCTGGTATGCGTGTTTTGACGCGGTATGCGTCTTTTGAAGAAAAAAACTCCTGGTATGCGCTTTTTGGAGTTTTCTCAGAGTCGGACACGCGGCTCGAGGCTATGTCCGCCTGGATATCAGGCCCTTGTTCATGCGGCTCGCTGAGGATTGGCGCGCAGATCACAAAAGCACTGCGAAGATGTCGGAGCGGGGCTGGACGCATGATGCGGCGGCGGCGAATGGCTGGCTGGTGGCCATGCTGACTGCCGGGCACTGGATACCCGAGTCGGGTAACCCGACGGCATCGTAACGCGTGCAGCGTAGCGCGTGTGGTTGCGGACGAGGTGCTGCAGCGGCGGCGGCGGCTGGGCTGAAACTGGTGGGTGGTCCGTCCCTCCTGGGTCAAAGCAGACGGCGGCAATACGGCCGAGTGCAAGCGCGAGCGCCGGTGCGCGGCTCTGCTTGAACTGCCGCCCCGCTCGTGTTCCGACCGAGGGTCGAGGCGCTCGAATTCGAGCCCCTGCTTGCAGTCCAGCTCACTCTAGCCAAGCCGCCAGGCTGGGGACCCAGCAGTGCAGGACCAGCACATCCTTTGAACCTCTGAGCTGTGACACGGAGTTCGCCTTGAAGGCCGTAAACGAGCAGGAAGAGCGGAGCTCGAGCTGCTGACACTTGCACCAAAGCTGTGAACTTCACAGCTCACAGTGTGAAGTGAAGCCAAGTGTCTCGCCGCGCCTTTTCTGGTCGCGCATCCCGATTGCGCCCATCTCGTCATCGCAGTACCGTGCGCGTGCAGATTAAGGCCTCGCCTCCCCTGCCCCTAGGACATCGAAGCGACGCGAAAGGTTTCGAGGACGATTGAAGCGGCGGCGGTGAGGCGAGACGAGGGGCTCAGTGACATCTCGACGCGATGCAGTCCGGCGGCTACGAGTTCGCATCGGCGCCGCGCTCCGTGGCCACCAAGCGCAGCAAGGCGTCCGCGGCCTCGTGCGTCCTGCTGCAGTTGCCTGCCCCCACCGGCTCTCACTGATATGTTGTTGTCCTCAGAAACGTCAACGCCAACGGCCATGCCGAGCGCGCACAGAACATCATGTTCGACAAGCGCGTGCACCGCGGCAGCGCCTACGTCATGCGAGAGGTGCGTCGTCGTCGCTTTGGTGTCTCTAGTCTCGCGCGCTCATTGGGGTTGGCGCCTTCTGTAGGAGACGCCCGAGAGTCCGGGCAGAGGCGGCAACGGGGAGTCCAGGAAGCTCAGCAAGGAAGCCACGAGGGCGGCTCGTTATCAGCAAGATCAACAGCAGCAGCAGCAGCAACGACCAGCCACGCCGCCTCCTGTGGGCGGAAGGTTCCACATGAACGTACAAACGGACAATTATCTGGAGGAGCTGACGGATCGCAACCCGGAGGTGGACGCGGATACGCAGACGGACGCCCTGCTGGACCTGCATCCGCCTGTATCGTTCGTGCCGACGCCATCGGGGGTGGACGTTGCAACGCAGATCGAGGGCGGAGACCTGTTCGACTTCGACCTGGAGGTCGAGCCGATTCTGGAGGTGCTCGTAGGGAAGACGCTAGAGCTTGGGATGCTGGAGCTGCTCGAGGAGAGCGAGCTGCGCGAAATTCGCCAGCGCCAGGAGCTGTTTGAACAAGCTCGTAACGCGGAGCTGGCCGAGGTGCAACGTCTTGAAGCCGAGGCCAAGCGCCGATTCGCCGAGAAGCAGCGGCGTCTGGACGAGGAAACGGCGCGACTTGCAGCACAAGCCGAGCTGGAAGAGAAAGTGGCAGCTCGCGCATCCGCCAAGCAATATCTGGCTAGTTTGCACGCTCAAGTGTTCGACACGCTCGTGGAAAGCGGCCATTTCTTCGATCCATTGGCAAAGGATGTAAAACAGAGCTTCCTGCCTGCGCTGCTCGAGAATGCCGCTGCTCGCGCTAATCAACTGGATGCCAGCCGCAAGTTGTTAGATGCGATACTCGTCGATGCCATTCGCTCTCGAGCTCCGAGCGGGTAGCACCCGGCATATGTACTCTCAATAGCTAAGTAGCGGATAACTGATGCACGGGATTTTGGTAAATTTTGTGGGCAATTTTGCTATGAAAGCTTCTCGTTTTCCCCATCAATAGGCGGTGAGTCGTCTTGATGCTATGACAATTACAATTATTGCATTCGGAGGTACATCCAGAAATGCATCAATGTGTCAACTCGACGTTCTTCATCTAGCGGAAGGTCATAATATGGATTGGATCATAACATTTGCCCACTCCTTGCCGTAAACCCCGTTTGTGGAGCTTTTAGTCTGATTACTTCGATGAGTTCATTTACTGGGCCTTGTTCGGGTCGGGTGTATTGGTTGGGAGTTTTGGGAGGGATGGCGTGTTCCGAATATGACACTACGGTTGGCTCTCTTCTGCGGACTTCAAGGCGATGCTGTATGGCAAAATATATGCATCTCATTATTTTGAGTTAAAAATTTGTAATGCCTTCCTTTTTCGCGCATCACTTTTACTTTTCTTGAGAATCAAGCACTCCGATCTTTGATCAACGCGCTTGATTCTTAGCGATGTACTTGACTGAGACGGCGGATAGCACCGACAGAAGGTACCGGAGGATGGTAGTGGTGGTTCCCGATAGTCATCCAAATGCAGGGGAACAGAGTAAGCCGCATATACAACCCCTGTACATACTCCCATGCCGCACCCGTGGAATTCTCTAGCACCATAAAGGGGTATTCATGAGTAGCAAAGATGACGTGAAAGAGTATCTCCAACCATTCATCATGCAGCAACTGAGCCAACCCGCGCTTTTGGGCTATCGACAACAGTCCGAAAAGGTATATGAACGTGAAAGCGAGAGATAAATTTTCCATTGCGCCATTGACTACATCAAGTCGATGTTCATCGGCAGGAGGAAGATCGCAGAAAATGAGCGCCACATCCAGCACCAGCAAGGCGAGTTCAACGATAATGAGTACATTCGCTAGAAGTCGCCCGCCTCGCATCAGCAAACTTCCAGCACTTCGATTTGCGGTTGTTCTGCGGGAACTTTCATTCACCGACTTAACTACGCACGCCGTGTCCGAACGCTCTTGGTTTTCCTCAAGTGACGGTACAGCAGTGGGCTGCAAGCTTGAGGAACCTACGAGGGTAGTCTCCACCAGGAGCAACAACGCAAGGCTTCCTTCCGAGACATCATTCATCGCCTGCAAGTGTTCACTGTCAACAGACGCGAAAGGCACAAGGCTAACCCAACCCAGGGTCGCGGTGAAGAGTAGAAGTAGCACATACGGTTCTCTCCAGCGTTTGTGAAAGAGTAGCAGCAGGTACTGAAACACCGCGAAGTTAGCGAGAAGCATTAACGGGAGCAGAGCACTGCGTTCTGCTTGATGCATCCTGTCCGCAGAGATCATCACGACACAATCAAGTGCCCCCGTGTGTGGTTGTTCGACGCTGCGTCTTTGCAGTTCTGTAAACACCGATTATTTCGGGGTTGTGACCACCACGACAAGTAAAGACACGGCATGAGACCGTGGCATAAAATTATCTTCGCGTGTTCGGAAACGATGCCGGACAAATTCCGCTTCAGTCCTTCCTCGCGCCTTCATTTCCACACACAAATCTTTGATACCAGCGCGAGAAAATCTTGGTTGGAGGAAATTAACATGCACACTCGCTCGTCGGCGAGCTTAGCCACGAAACATTTGGGGTATCGGGAAGGGGGGGGGATTAATATTTTGCGTCCTGGTAGCTCGCTGAAGATTCTCCCCAAAGGCCAGCATCGCACAGCCTCACAAAAGCTACTTCCAAGTACCCGTAAACCCCAGCGAAGGCATATTCTCGCAATCGAGACTCGGGTTTGCGGACGGTCTGCTGGCGCATTATTATTTTTCAAACTTGTTCGACCTCAAGTGAAAGCGGAAATACGCCACGAAAGCAAGTGAAACGTACTTGGTCGTATCGTCAACAGTTCTAACGCCCAAAGCTCCTGCCAATTGAGCTCGGCAATGTTGACCATGGTGGCCGCGACCAGCCCAGTTGCCCGTGCAAGCCTTGGGACTTGCAGTCGCATTCAAGCGCCAGTACCAGGTAAGCACTTAAAGAAAAACACTTCAGTGAATCAACCGTGAGAGTTTCTCCAACTTCAGCCGCTACAGTATCCATTGCCCTGACAGACATGCTGTTTTGCCTGCAGGCTCAGCTTGAAACTCCTCCGTGACAAGCGGCATCTGGAGACTCCCATACTGGTCGCTGCCTTCCCCCACGACACATCCACCCAACGATCACTTAGACGGCACGGCCGACGCCTCGAACCATTCACATGGCTCGCGCATGCGCGAAGTAGAAGGTCGCCACGGGCTTTCGCAATGTGACTATCCTATGTAATTGACTATGACATTCTTTTGGGTGGGTTTGACGGAGGGGGCCACTCAAATATCTTCGCGGCGGGCGCAGCTCCATACATAAAGCGAGCGAGTCGTCGACCCAGCAAGAGCAAGAGCAAGTAAGGTACCTATCGCACGATGCAGCAGGCCGTACTGGACCCGGAGTCGCAGGTGGAGAAGGGCGAGAACGCGCGCATGTCGTCGTTCGTGGGCGCCATCGCCATCGCCGACATGGTCAAGACGACGCTGGGGCCCAAGGGCATGGACAAGATCCTGCAGTCCATGGGCGGCCCCGACAAGAGCATCTCGGTCACGAACGACGGCGCCACGATCCTGCGCAGCGTGTACGTGGACAACGCGGCCGCCAAGGTGCTCGTGGACATCGCCAAGACGCAGGACGAGGAGGTGGGCGACGGCACCACGAGCGTCGCCGTGCTCTGCGGCGAGCTGCTGCGCGAGGCCGAGAAGCTCATCGACCAGCGCATCCACCCGCAGACCATCATCGACGGCTGGCGCATCGCGCTCACGACCGCGCACGACGCGCTCGTGGGCTCGGCCGTGGACAACTCGCAGGACGCCGACAAGTTCCGCGAGGACCTGATGAACATCGCGCGCACGACGCTCAGCTCCAAGCTGCTCACGTACGAGAAGGACCACTTCGCCCAGCTGGCGGTGGACGCCGTGCTGCGGCTGCGCGGCTCGAGCAACCTGGACTACATCCAGATCATCAAGAAGGCGGGCGGCTCCCTGCGCGACTCGTACCTGGACGAGGGCTTCATCCTGGACAAGAAGATCGGCGTGGGCCAGCCCAAGCGCATCGAGAACGCCAAGATCCTCGTGGCCAACACGGGCATGGACACGGACAAGATCAAGATCTACGGCGCCCGCGTCAAGGTGGACTCGATGGACAAGGTCTCAGCCATCGAGGACGCCGAGAAGGCCAAGATGAAGGCCAAGGTCGAGAAGATCGCCAACTTCGGCATCAACTGCTTCGTGAACCGACAGCTCATCTACAACTACCCCGAGCAGATCTTCTCCGACAAGGGGATCATGGCCATCGAGCACGCCGACTTTGACGGCATCGAGCACCTGGCCGCGGTCACGGGCGGCGAGATCGCGTCGACGTTCGACAACCCGGACGTCGTGCAGCTCGGCGAGTGCAAGCTGATCGAGGAGATCATCATCGGTGAGGACCGTCTGCTGCGGTTCTCGGGCGTCAAGACTGGAACGGCCTGCTCCGTGGTGCTGCGCGGCGCCAGCTCGCACTTGCTGGACGAGGCCGAGCGCTCGCTGCACGACGCGCTGGCTGTGCTGACCCAGACGGTGAAGCACTCGCAGACAGTCATGGGCGGCGGCTGCACGGAGGTGCTGATGGCGCAGGCCATCGACAACAAGGCGCCGTCCGTGCCCGGCAAGAAGGCGCTGGCCATGGAGGCGTTCGCGCGCGCGCTGCGTCAGCTGCCCAGCATCATCGCCGACAACGGTGGCTACGACAGCTCGGAGCTGGTGACGCAGCTGCGCGCAGCACACCACCGCGGCGAGACGACGGCTGGCCTGGACATGCGCACGGGACGCGTGGGCGACATGCAGGCGCTGGGCATCCGCGAGGCGCTGAAGAGCAAGAAGCAGGTGCTGTTCTCGGCCGCTGAGGCCGCCGAGATGATTCTCAGAGTAGACGACATTATTAAGTGCGCGCCGCGCCAGCGCCAGGGACAGTAAGCGACCGGGATCCTTTTAGTAGCGTTGCGGACTGGTAGCGATGCTGAAAAGAGCATGCATGCGTGTGCGCTAATGAGCAAGATGGTTAGTATTACTATGGATGGGTGGGTCTTCCTTCATGCGACGAACTCGTTGAGCAAGCCTGCGCCCAGTGTGTACCATAGTCTACACAGTTGTCACTTTACCCTAGTGAGGCGTTGGCTTTTGGCAATGTACCCTTTATCCAGACTGGAGCTGGACTCAATGGGAGATTCCTCAGTGGGAGATTTTCCAGCTTTCCTCGCGTTGACTCTTCAGGTCAATGGTGCATCGATATGCTTGGCGGCGCCGCGCGGCCTGTTGCGTGTGCCTCGCTCTCTTCGTAGCCGCGGCGAGTTCGCAGGATGCGGGTGAGTGCCTCTCTCTTGCGGGGCCAAGGAAATGAATTGATTTCCTCGCCTGCTTTCAGGAGACGCCTCCTCTGGGGGCACAGGTACAGGCTCGAGCGCCGCCACCACGACCCCAGCCACCACGACCCCAGCCACCACAGCACCAGCCACCACAGCACCGGCCACCACAGCACCGGCAACTACAGCGCCGGCAACCACAGCGCCCGCCACTACGCGCCCGACGCCTACCACAACAGCGCCAACCCCCACCGCCACAGCTCCGACCCCTACAACAACAACGGCGACTACGATGACTACAGCTCCGACGCCTACCACAACAGCGACCGCCCCCACTTCGACGACCGCGGCGACGTCTTCTCCCGCTGCGACAACGGCGGCGCCCGTGGTGACGCACTACAACTCGTCCACTCTGCCCCCTGGGATCGATTCCAGCATGCTCGGCGGCGACGAGCTCGTGACGGTGGAAGTCACGGAGTCGACGCTGGGGGACGGCACCACATCGTACAGCTACGTGGTCATCACAAGGAGCGGCGACACGGAGAAGACGATCGTCTTGAGCCCGACGACCAGCTCAGGCAGCACCACCAGTAGCAGTAGCACTAGCAGTAGCAGCAGTGGCGGAGATGGCGCCGAAAACAAAACTGCAGGCCAGTCAGGCAGCTCTCAGTCGGACTCCCGCACCTCCTCCAAGTCGTCGAGCTCTATCAGCGTCGGGGCGATCATCGGGATCATCGCGGCGGCGGTCGTCTTCATACTCGCGCTGTTCGCGTTCTTCATCGCGCAGCGGCGGCGCAACAACCACCGATCGAGCGACGCTTCTTCGGAGGACTTCCTCGAGTCGCCCGTGGTGGGGAAGCAGGCGCGGCTACTGGAGCAGGGCCAGTCGCCGGCCGACAGTGAGTACCAGGAGATCACTCGAACCACGGCCGCCAACTCGCGCTCTTCGGGCAGCTCGATGCCGGACGGCAGGCGGCACCGGAGCACGCTCTGGGAGGACCCAGTCATTTTGGCGTCGCGGATCCCCATCGACCGCATCGAGCTGGGGGTCGTCATCAGCCGCGGCGCCTTCGGCGAGGTGTACCGAGGGCGCTACCGAGACCAGGACGTGGCCATCAAGACGCTGCTGCCGGAGAAGCGCAAGGACCTGGCGCACATCCAGGCGTTCCTGGCTGAGGTGCGGCTCATGGCGACCATGGAGCACCCGCACATCGTGCAGTTCGTCGGTGTGGCGTGGGAGTCGCTGAGCGACCTGTTCTGCGTGTCCGAGTTCATGGCCGGCGGCGACCTGCGCTCGCTGCTCAAAGAGTATCTCGCCGCCGGCGTCCGCCAGGGGATGGATGCCGGCAAGGTGCGGATCGCCTACCAAGTGGCCTACGCGCTGACGTACTTGCACTCCTTGGAGCCCGTGGTGCTGCACCGAGACCTCAAGTCGCGCAACATCTTGCTGACAGAGGCTCTGGACGCCAAGATCACGGACTTCGGGGCCTCGCGCATCCGGTCGGACGCGACCATGACCGCCGGCGTGGGCAGCTCGCTGTGGATGGCACCCGAGGTCATGATGGGCCAGCGCTACGGCGAGAAGGCGGACGTCTTCTCGCTGGGCGTGGTGATCTCGGAGCTGGACACGCACGAGCTGCCGTACGCGCACACCAAGGAGAGCGGCAGTAGTGGCGGCGGCAGCGGCGGGCGGTCGCTCCCGGACACGGCGGTGCTGCAGATGGTGTCGCTGGGCAAGCTGCGCGTGCGCTTCTCAGCGTTCATGGACCCGGACATGGCTCGCTTCGTGGGCAGCTGCGTGAGTGTGGACCCGAGCGAGCGCCCCACAGCGGCCGAGGTGCTCTATTACCTGCAGATCGCGGCCCGCAACCGACACTACTGACGCTGCGTGCGCAATGTGTTAGCCCATTCATGTTGAAGTTGTTGCAACAAGTCGCAATCACACATTTCGCTAGACACATGAAGCAGTTCAAGCAGCTGGGTGCATGTTACATGCCTCTTTATTTGAGGTATCATACCTCATTCCCTCGATTAGCTTAATGGAGGTATGCCACGGCAAGTTAAGTGAGGTCCGGTGAGGTCCAGCAGGTGCAACTATAGTGAATTTAAGAAGAATCTAGCTATCCGCTATGGCTAGAGCATTCAATTGCGTGAGCTGCTTCGAGTGCAGAATGCCTTCAAGCGAGAAATCGGTGAGCGACTGCCGGTACTCGTCGCGTTCCCAACCAATGACAGAGAAATCCGACTCCGCTGACGCCGTGTTGGGGAAAGTTGTTGCCAACGCTCCACAAACCCCCAACCTTCTTTAAACTGTGTTGTGCTGTCACTGCATACCTCGAGCTTAGTTTTAAGCACAGTATCCAAGCTGATGTCTAACAGCAACTGCTGGTGGTCAGTTTTGACTTGTGCAACTTCATCAGCGGTCCACCCCGCTTCTTTCAGTCGACTAATGACACCACAAACGGGGCTTGTCCGCACTGCAATGAGTTGATGTGGTAGCACGGGAGGAAGTTCGTTGTCGGAGCTTGGTTGGTTGGTCTGATATCTTGTTGAAACAATGGTCGCGATTCAACTGGCGAACAACTCCGCGATCGAGCGTACATTAACATCGGTGCAACCTCATCGTTGGCACGGCGTGCCCGTACATTTCGGACGCTTTTGGCAACTACGCGTCCCACTCATGGTCCTGCTGGCGATCTTCTACCTGCTCTGAAAATGGTTCCGGAGACGTCGGGCAAGTCGGCTGAGGAAATCCTAGCCGAATACGACTCGCGCCGCGAGCAGTAAGTCCCAAAGATTTTGTACAAGTTGTTTACGTAATTGTGTCGGCATTACATGTAGAAGCTGCAGAAAAGTAATTAAAACTGTTGTCTTCTACTGTCAGTGCTGCTATCCTCAGTAGACTACTGAGGATAGCAGTGACCGTGAGGCTTGCAGTGGATGCCGCATAGTGTAGGCTATGAACTGCGCACTTTAATCTTAAACTAAAATCGGCTACTGTTCCATATCCCAGCCTAAATCATAGCCCTAGTTAATGTTTTGGTGTCTTCTGGCCATCTTAACCGAGGTATGATCGGGCTTCTTAATTGAGGGATTGTGAGGGAAATGGTCCGATTTCCCTCAATTAGAGAGGCCTGTGCATGTTGCAAGCTGCGTGCAAGTGGATGGCGATTGCAGTATTAACGTTACCGTAGTACATGTAGTTGTGAGCACTAACGACGTCCTGTTGGGTGTTCGAGTATTCCTCGGCAGCAAATTCTAACGCGGTAGGCAGGCAGTCCCCGCGTAACGCGGCTCGTTGGGATTTCGCCAAGGCACGTCTCTGTTGCCCATCTGTTGGCGGGTATGGTGCGATGATTCGTTATGCCTTCTGCGACGCTACGCTTGCAGCAGGAATCCCTTGCCCTGTGTATTCCGACTCCCCCCGTTATCAGCGCAGGTCGAATTGCTCTCCATCGCTCTCCATCGCTCTCCATCATGCAGGCCGCCGCGGTGGTGTCCTGCCTGCTGCCGCTGCTGGCCGCGGCGCAGGACGACAAGGTCTCGTACTCTGTGAGTCTCAGCACCGGCACGCTCATCGCGATCGTCGCCGGATGCGTCGTGGTGCTGTTGCTGCTCATTTGCTGCTGCTGCTGCATGCGCAAGCGCCGAAAGGCCAAGCGCCAGCGAGAACTGCAGGCGGCGGTGGCCGCCGCTATGGTCAACACGCCCAAAGGCGACTCGCACGCCATCGACGTGCCTTACGAGCAGGAACGCCAGCACAATACGGGCTCCACCTACACAGGCTCCACCACCCACCCGAACCGCAACGGCACCGTCGCCTCCATGTATGGAGGGGACCACTACTCGTCCACAGGCCCGTCGCACCGCAGCGGGAGCAGACACCCCTCTAGCCTTTGGGACGACCCGGTGGTCGTCGCCGCTCGCATCCCTGTCGACCGCGTAGAGCTCGGAGAGCTGATTAGCCGCGGCGGGTTCGGCGAGGTCTACCGCGGTTGGTACCGTGAGCAAAATGTCGCCGTCAAGACGCTGCTGCCATCGACCAGGAAGGACATGAATCACATCGAAGCGTTCCTGTCCGAGATCAAGCTCATGGCGACTATGGAGCATCCTCAGATTGTGCAGTTCATCGGTGTAGCCTGGGAGTCTCTGAGCGAGTTGTACGCCGTCTCGGAATTCATGGAGGGCGGCGATCTTCGCACATTGCTGATAAAATACTACGAGAGCGACCACCCGAGGGGCTTCGACCCCGCCAAGACGAAGATGGCGCTGCAGGTGGCGCATGCGCTGACGTACCTGCACTCGCTGGACCCCGTAGTGCTGCACCGCGACCTCAAGTCGCGCAACATTCTACTGACGGATTCCTTGGACGCCAAGATCACGGACTTTGGGGCATCTCGAGAACGGTCGGACCACACCATGACTGCTGGCGTTGGCACGAGCTTCTGGATGGCGCCCGAGGTTGTCATGGGCGAGCAGTACGGCGAGAAGGCCGACGTGTTCTCGTTCGGTGTCGTGCTGTCGGAGTTGGACACGCATGAGCTGCCGTACTCACATGCGAAGGAGAACAGCGACACAGGCAGACCACTGCCCGACGCGGCGGTGCTTCAGCTCGTGCTTATGGGTAGGCTACAAGTGCAGTTCTCCAACGTCGGGCCCTTGGAGATGACGCAGCTGGCGCAGCAGTGTCTGCAGATGGAGCCCGAGGACCGCCCCACAGCTGCGGAGGTGCTGTACCGGTTGCACACGATCTCGAAGGCGTACCCGAGCAGCTACTCGCTTGGACCTGTTCGTCCCGCCCTAGTTTAGGCTTCAAAGTACTGTAGTAACACTTGCTTAAAAAATATCCATGCATAACAATCGCCATTATTGAATAAAAGCTGAATGGAACTACCTTATTAAAAACGAATAATTGCACTGAGCACCAAAACCATTATTGCAGACTTCAGTCAGTGTTGCTGGGTGGCATGGGTGTCATGGCCCTAGAGGAAGAGAGCAGCCGTGGCGACGAGGGCTGAGCCCAGCAGGGCGGCCGAGGGGTTCACTGCCGCGCCGTCGCTGGAGCCGCTCGAGGTGCCGTCCGCAGCGCTGGACGCGCTTGCGGCCGAGTCCGCCGTGGACGAGGAGGAAGGCGCCTCCGTGGCAGGAGTCTGGGTCTCAATCGCGAGGCTGCCCGAGCTCGAGTCGCCCACAGTCACGTCGTCGTCCGAGCTGGCCGAAGACGTCGTGTTGGCAGAGGCCGCAGTCACCTCAGCGGCGCTGCCGAGCGAGGCCGAGGACGCGCTGGTGGCGACGCTGTCGGATCCGGCGGAAGAAGCAGACGTCGACGTGGCGGCGGCGGACGTCGACGAAGCGCTCGTGCTGGCCGAAGCGGCCGTGGACGAGCTCGAGGTGGAGCTGCTGCAGTGGGCAGTCACGGGCGTGATGAGGTCGGAGTACAGCGCGAAGGTACCGACCGTGCACTCCTCCGGGAACATGGTGGTGAGATCCGACAGCACGGTCTGGCACGCGGTGTCGCTGCACATGATGGTCATCTCGGCCTCCGTCGGCGTCTTGAGAGAGGACGGAGAGTACCCGGAGTCACTGGCGCACGAGGTCACCTCGTCGGACGTCAGCAGCGCCGTCACCGAGGCGGTGTCACAGGTGGCGGCGTTCGCGACGGTGGCGGCCATGGCGGCGGCGATCAGTGAGGACGCGAAAACCTTCATGCTTGGCGAGGGTGGCTGCGGGTATCTGTGCAGATTGGAGAATGACTCGCGTCCAAGGTACGGAACGCGGCGACTCTCGAGTGGACAGGCAAGGGCCTTGCCGCCGGCCCAAAGTGGCCCTTCACCGTGACGCACGCTCTACTCTACCGGGCGGTCGGGCATAGCCCCGGCGGGATCAACGACGGGAGCGGGCACTCACCGCAACTTGCTGCGGCGCAAGCGTGGTAATGTCCCGGCTCGGGCGCGGCAGCTGGGACGGCTCGGGTTGAAGCGCTCCAGCATTCTTTTTCTCGTTTGTCCAGCGGCACTGGCATCGGCATCTCCAGGCTGCCAATGCAGGTTGTGGCAATTGTAGCGCGTGACGGCGGAGTAATAGGAGTTCTGCGATCGCTCGGCGGAAGCAGCAGGAGGTAGGATACGCTTATCGATAGAGTCGGAAGCAAAAGAGTTGCGCACCGACAAGCGAGAAGGTTGCACCGGAAGCATAAAGACCTTGACGTGCATGTTGCACCACGATTGAACGCGTCAGTCGCTGCGTCTGACTCTCGATCACTTGATCTGAGTAGGCTGAGCCGTTACGCTATTGAACACCGGTTGGTTACATCGAGCTCCAGGACTACCTCCAGCCTGGACCACCTAGCGACTCGCTACTCGCCGAGTCGCTAGTGTAGCGAGGCAGCGGAGAGACATCGCGGACACACTTCCAATTCAGCGGCCTTTCGTCAAGACCTAAGATCGCCGAACAAAACCTGTGGAGACTGGGAGCGCACCACACGAAGAGTCAGGGGCTACTAAAAGGGAGAAGATCTCAACGCAGACTCTTGAAGACCCTATTGAAGCCAGTAATTGAAGCAAGTCGGATATCTCCTAAGCAACCCGACGTCCTTCATGAAGCCGAAGGAGGACTCCCCGGGCGGAGGAGAGGCCCCAGGACCACCACCCCCGGCGGTGATAGACTTGTGTAGCCAGTCACAGAGCGAGGAAGACAGCTACATGCCTGAACAAGTAGCTGGAATTAAGCGTCAACCAGAGGCTGAAGCAGAGACTCCTGAAAGTGACGAGGAAAACCAATCTATCCAGAACGAGGCGAAACAGGCCATTGTTCCAAGCGTGGCAGCCCAGGACAGCCATGCAAAGGACCAGACGGACCCTTCACCAATGACAGTGTCCGCTGCGATTGAGAGGAAGAAACAGGAAAAGGCTACAAATAACAACGATGACTCTCCTCCGCAGTTTGACGACAACGAAGATACCATCCTGACCTTTGCAGAGATGTTCAACTTCCTGCACGGAGAAATGGAAGACCTGGACATCGACAAAGCTATGGAAGTGGACAGCGCTACGGAATACATGCAGAGCATGTTTGCTCAAGTGTTCACATCGCACCCAGCGGAGCAGCTAGAGGAGGGTAAATGTCATTATCCTCAGTTGGATGCCGCGGAATTGGATGTTCTATTGAGACTTTTCATTCAAGATCGCAAAGTCGGCCGAGCTGATCCTCGCAAATGGAAGGGCAGACTCTACGACATCACGAAAGCAATCTACAAGTCTCGCAGATCGCTCATTGACATCGTTGAACACAGAATTACAACTGCGCAAGTAACGGGACAGTCACTGACAAACATGTGGGTCATCAGGGCTGCGACCACAGCCAGTGAGAATGTAGACCAAGATGTGGACATGACTGAAGATACGACATCTTCATTTCGCTTCCACCGAGCAACCTACTCTCCTGAAGACATAGAAGAACTTCGCCGTCTCTGTGAAACTGCGTATGGATTCCCAACGCAACTCCGTAAACCGACAAACAAAGAAACCAAGATTATCAAAGGACTTGTGGAAGGAACCATTCTCTGCTCGAGACTTCCTGACTTTCTTAAAAGAATCTGCAGTAACGAAGCCCTCCGGAAAATCCAAAACACGATTCACGCTCAAGTTGAAGGGGACTTGCTAATCAAACTACAACCGGAGTTTCCAGTGTATCCCGACTTCCAGACCAAAGCCAGGTTAATCGGAAACATCACGATGGGACTGGAAAACGGCAGGCATGACAAGCAGAAAGTGATCGAGCTCCTGCAAAATGCGAAACAGGTTTACTATGACAGGAAGGTTCACGCAGTGCACATTATCTTCTGGACACGGGAAATGGCTGCAAAGTGGAGCCACGAAGTGAAAACACTGCCCTTTCGCAATCGAACCTTCCCTTTGATTAATGAGCACCCCGACGGCACTTACACATCCTCTCAAGGAACTGTCAACTCGGCTGAAGTATGGAAGCGCCAGGTCGGAGCGGATGGAGTAACGAACGAAAACCCCCGAGCGAGATATCATGTCAGATTGCTCAATGTTTCTCGATGCATGGACGAAGCTGCTATTGACGCATACATTCAACAGCGATTCCAAGGCATCTACACAACCTGGCAGGAGCCATCATCCGGCAACCAAATTCTCCAAACCGATACATGGGATATCTTCTTCAAGTGGCCTGGCTGCCCTAGTTTTCTAGCTGGAAAACGGTTTGTTAACTGGGATGGGATCAAGATCTTAGTTCACCACGTGAGTGCAAAAGCAGCTTATCCATGCTTTCAGTGTGGAGCGAGCGGCCACAATCGGAACCGGTGCAATACCGCCGATGACCAATGGAAGCACCCCGGCATCTATATCACAGTCACGGCAGCCGAAATTGCGATATTGAACCACCGTGAATCTACGCTAACCAGTGAAGATGACCTTGACAAATTGTGGCTAGATGAGCCTGTGGACAATGGCCCGACCCCAGTACACAGACCAATTGTGGGCGAACCAGTCCAACAGCGAAACGCAGTCCCTCCCTCGCCAAATAATAGCCCTAGTTCCATGGAGACCCGTGAATCGAACCAGTGAGTCATCGCAAACCGTGGACGTCAAACAGGTAGCCATCAGACGACTACAAGCCGTACTGGAGGCACAGCCACAGTACAGACACCACGGGCGATTATCCGCCACGACAAGCCTGGTAAAAACAGTGCCCCAGCCAAGACCAATCAATTCCAGGTTCTAGACTCCACGGAAAATGGGCAGGAACCGGTCACACTGGTGGAACACTACCCAGCGGAGGAAAATCGGATCAACTACAGCCTCAAATCACAACAAATGGATAAAGTGCAGCGGCTGATTATGAAGCAGGTCACAAGCAAGAGAGTGCAGTGTTCCTCTGAAAACCTGGATCGGATCACGAATCTGGATATCAGCAAGTTACCAGTCGGAAAAGGTAAAGGAGGCTTGATTTCAAAGCAGTGTGGACTAGAAGAAGTTCAGGCGCTTCCGTACGGGAACTGCCAATACTATAGTATTGCTATGGCCCTTCTCAACCGAGAGTGCAATCCACCGGGCGAAGCGAAAATTCTTGAAACACTGACGAGCAAATTGAAGAAAGGAATTGCGGCAACGGCGAATCACTCCTTTGCAGAGGAATTCCCCCACCGAAGTAGAATGCAGATGTTGGAGGTGCAAAATGACGAGAAAGTGAAGCTTACGCCAAGCCAATCAGCTGAAGCTCTGCAGCACCATTTTAAAGACATCAGTGGTTCTAAATCCCACCCCGACAGCTGCATCGATCGACGAAATCGGGGATCTACTACTACGCTGCGCATGCTTGCGAAGATTCTTCACAGAAATATCTACGTAGTGGAGGCTAGCAGCGGAATGGGAACTGCAAATTTCTCACTGTTCACAGCAGGAGAGAGAGTCTGCAATGGCATGAAATTTATGACTGCGAAAGAGCGTATTTTCACACTAAGTGAAATTACCGACTGGATCAAACTTCTCAAAGATGAATGCACTGAAAAGGCCTCCACAGAGGGCCCTCCCCTCGTAATTACTTTCCGATCTAACCATTACAATTGGCTACGGTTTGCAGTGGAAGAGAAATCATCTACTTCAGTCAGTATCAACGCCAACAACAACACCCCAGACAATGCAATGGACTTTGATGAGGATTTTATGATGGAGGACACGGAGGAGGCTACGGATGTACAGACAAAAGTGGCGACACAGGCAGAATTGCCGCCCAAGGAAACGCAACCGGTAATCATCCAGCAAACGATCCCACCAGCGCAATCCACAGGAACCAAGCTGCGATCACTGGCGGAGCAAGAGGAATTTGACGAGATTGAGAGATTTGGGGGAGCCAGGAAAGAAGAACTAACTGTATTTTCGACAACCGGCATCAATGCCCTAATACCAGCGCACCGTTAGCCATTACGGGACATGGACATGAGTGACGACGCTGAGGTGTTACAATGGTGTTTGCAGTACGACATATCCAAAGACGTACTTGGCGAATGGCAACGAGAACTACGCTCTCGAGAATCCCAGGAAACCTACACACCATCGCCATCTACTCCAACTCCACAAAGTGACTCGCAATGCTCTGCAGAGGGGGTGGAACAGCATGGTGTCGGACGATTCAAAGGTGATACGGACATACCGACCAGAATAAGGCAACAAATGAAGCAACTCAGATCCCAATGGAATCAAATGCGCTCAGAATGGGAAAGTAAGTCTTCCACACCGTTTCCTGCGATGCCATCAACTCCAGGAAAATGGCGCGAAGCAATCCTGGCCGCGCCAACAGTTCTCAGGAGTCTACTACAAAAACATGCGTCTCCAGAGTTCATTTTGAGCGATATGACAGAAGTTCATTTTGATACCTGGACGAAGAAGGAACGATTTGACTGCTTGATCCAGAGCTTAGAACATTATGCGGGAGAATTAGGCCCGACCAACCCGAAAACTGCAGATTGGGTGTCCAAATGCATTCGGGAATTTCAACAGCAAGCAGATTCCGATATGGAAGCCCTGAATTTGTTTCCTGTAGCCATGTGGAAAACCTTGAAACTACAAGACTTCGGAAACTCACAATTTCTTCGTCTGTGCAGAACGTCCGAGCGCATCACGTTAGCACGCATGATCATAACGGCAACTGTGTATATTGTGGAGATTCAGGCTATTGTGCATAACGACAGTACCAGAACCCCACAAACAACGCTCGATAAACTCACGATTCTATTCGAACTCCTGGAGAAAAAACCAAAGATTCATGCCCTCATTTGTCAAGCAAATTCCACTGGACTATGGGCTAAGCTGGAAACAATGCTAGCAGGGATGGATTTGTACGAGGAACCGGACGAAGAGAGCTATGCGGGATCGGAATCCCCAGCCTTTTAAATATGGTCCACACCCAAATATCATCCTCAATCTCCCAATCCGGAGATTTTTACAGTGAATTATTCAATACTGCTCAATTGTTTGCTACAGTTCCTGACCGACCACGTTGATCAAGCAAAAGCAAGCATACGAGAACTATTTCATCTCAAAATTTAAGAGGTTTTGCAACCAAATCACGCCGACACTGGATGAGCGGATGGCGTCGGAGAAAAGGAAGCACAAACCCTGACATTATATGTGTACAAGATACCCAACTTCATACTGACACCGATGTTCGTGAACAGAAAGAACAATGGGATAGAACGTGGAAAAGAAAAAACTTAAATACGCCACTTAGCTACTGGACAACCACGGACACCAAATCTGCTGGATTAGGTATTCTGGTTTCACCTGAACTCTGCGGCAGAATCAAACCCTGGCAACAACAAAGTTGGACATCCCGAGTGATGGCGGTGGAGATTGACAAATGGCTCCTCGTTAACATTTACGCTCCAACCGGAAAAATATCTCAAGAACAATTTTTTAAAGATATTGAACCATGGATTTCGCAGCATCACTCAGTAATACTTGCAGGTGATTTCAATTGTGTGCTGAATCCGAGTCGAGATCGACGCACAAAACGAATTGCAGGAAAAGGGCCGACCGAAAACCCCATTTTGCAAAACGTGCTACGAAAACATGATTTTACCGACTCCATCGTTCTTTCGCGACATCTCGATGAAGAAGAGAACGAGTTCGACCCGCTTAAGTTCTTTACGTTCTGGGGCCGGGATGGCGCAAGTCGGCTAGACCGATTTTACGTAAAAGGCGACCCATATACCCAAGTCCAGTGGGTGGGGGCAAACGCTCCTGCCTGGAATTCGGATCACCAGGAAGTTCGTCTTGAACTTTCGGATGCCCAGCAGAACCAGAAACGAAGAAGCACGCCTCCGCTTTATCCGATTACGAGTGGCAGACCGCGCCGAATTCAACAGACCATTGCTACCGGACTCACTAAACTGATGGAGATTTTCGAAAACAGCGCCAACCCAATTGCAGACTGGGACACTATGGTAGTGAGCATTCAAAGGTTACTTCAGCAAGTAAAACGGGACGACCAAAAACAAACTAAACGGTACTTTGAAAGTATAAGAGCGGCAACCAGAAATTTGTACGAATCAAGGCAGGAAATACAAGAAGCGGAAACTGTAGCTGCTAGTCAGACCGCGGCACGCTCCTTTGGCCGAAATCTACAATCTTCTGTCGATAACACGCGTCTCTTCTTTCAAAGAAACGCAGACAGACAGAGAGACCAGACCATATCCTCTATAGAACCGTCAGCAGGTCATTTCTACCCCGATGACTACCCAATAGAAGAAAGAATGGCATCTGAATGGAGCCACATTCTCGGCGCCTCTCATGCTACAACACTTCCCGGTAACCTGCACAGACATTTTAATGAATTTGTCAAGATTCCGAGTGAACAGCAACTCTCTTCGTCAGAAGCTGAAAGGCTAGTGGTGCCTATACACGAAGGTGAAACCAGAGCTGCTATTGACCAACTCAAAAGGCACAAGAGTGGAGGAACCACTGGTTTGAATCATGACTTTTACAAAGATTTCAAAGACGAACTGACGCCGGGACTTACGAAATTATTCAACGCCATCCTTCACGGAAATGAAGTCCCAGAAACATTTCTTCAGGCTATTATAGTTCCGTTGCGGAAAAAAGGGGATTCGTCAGACGCAATGGACTACAGACCTATATCACTACTCAACACTGCTTACAAAATATTCGGCCGGATATTAGCAGAAAGGGTCCACGTGATCTTACCAAAACTGATTAGTGAGTCGCAGCATGGGTTCGTCAGAGGGCGTTCAATTGACAAAGCTGCAACAATATTTCAGACTGCAACCTCTAAACAAAAACACAGAGTCACTGAAGAATGGGAAGCAGGAGGAGCTGCATTGTGTATTGATATCCGGAAGGCATACGACACACTGGATCGTCATTTCCTGCAACTAGTTCTACGAGCCTACGGGTTTTCCAACCGTTTCATACATCTGATTGGATTACTGCATGACGGTACAACAACACGTTTTCTTGTAAATGACATGCTTTCTCAAGACTGGAAAGTCGAATCTGGTATTCGACAAGGCTGCCCTTTAGCCCCATTACTGTTCAATCTCGCAATTGACATGTTGGCACAAGCAATTAATCGGCACCCTAAGCTGAAAGGGATACCGATAGCAGGGCTTAAGACTTATCGTCATAAGTTCACGGGCTTTGTTGACGACAGCACCATCTTTTTGAGTTCTGTAAAGGAAATTGATACTGTGACGAAAGTTCTTAAACGATTTGGAGAACTATCGGGCTTATGCGTCCAACCGCAGAAAAGCGTTCTCATCGGCTTTAATTCGGTCAACGCACCTTCCAAATGGAATGGTTATCCCGTCCTACAACCACATGAGACGACCAGGCAACTGGGGTATTGGGTAGGTGATCGAGACACGACAACTGAAAACTGGAAGATTCGCATTGAAAAAATTCAACGCATACTCAGAATAGCAACCACCATGAGCAATTCTATCATGCAGAGGATACAGCTATTCAATGCAGTGGCGCTCCCGGCTATCCTGTACACTGGGAAGCAATATATACCGTAAAAAAAACTATGAAACAGTTGGAGCGAATCCAGAAGAATTTTGTCTGGAACGGCACTACTGGAGTCGACGCAGCTAAGCACAAACTAAGTCCGGCTTTGGTTTTCACACCGGTAAAAGCAGGCGGACTCGGACTACAAAGTATTGCGCGAGCGTTACAAGCGACGCGCTGCAACTTGGCAGAACGTTGGCTTACAGGGCCCGATGATGTGTATAAAGCCTCCTCGCACCAAGCGGTGCATCCGGATCAGGAAACCACTGAAACTTGCTGCAGCTATCGTCCCACAACTGCGAAGATGATCCAGGAAAAACTGGTTGAACGCAATGGAGCACCGTGCATATCGGCTCAGTGTCTAGGAAAACTGGAACTCTGGGAAGCCCAGACAAAAAAATTGCTCGTGACTGCCCAGAATCATACATCTTCAAGCTCAGACCAGCCAGAACCAACAAAATATGAGTCTAGTTATTGGGTCGACGAGGATACACTCGGTTACTCGACAACAGCAAACCCATGGAACCTCACCCTGCCCCAAACAGCAAGTTTTTTGTTGCATTCGCCCTGGAATGACAATGCATGCATTGTTGACAAATTAGGCAAACCTCTTCGTCACACAGATTTCCCCATGATAAGGGTCTGTAGTGTACGGGAAATATGTACCTATAACGGCAGAGACTACCCGGATTGTGGCATACATTGCATCAAAATCAAACCACCGCTTCTAGTAGCAGAGAGTAAAAAATACTCTGGCAAAATCATGACATGGTGCAGCAGTATACTGTCCAATTTACCCTGGAATCTCTGGAACTTACTCGACGAAGACCCCATCCCAACTGCACTTCCCGAATTGCAGAACAAGTTGACTTGGCAAATGCAAGAGATTGGCGAGAAACCCGTCATAGCAGCTTATCACCAAAAATCATTTGGAGGCCCTGTTTTTCACATGACCAAGGTGACTGACGGCTGGACTTGGCGAATTACATGGGCTGACCGAGACTACAAACAAAGCAAGGACTACATGGAACTCCAAGCCTGGGAAAGAACGGTCGGGTTTGCATTTAAAATGAACCCTAGGACAAGTATCTACCCATGGACAACTCATCCCGCGACATACGCACGTCATACGGCATCGGCGCTGCGAAAGCAACGAGGTAAACGAACCAAATTGCACAGTTATTTTAACCTGACGCCCATGATCGAACGCATCCAGCACAGAGCCGACAAATCTCCTTGGGGACAAGCCGCCTTGACTCAAAGTCCAGAACAATTTTGGATCGTGATGGCATGTATACAGATTACCAGAACTGGACACTCTGTCGAATTGCTATCGGAGCACTCAATCTAAGGCATAACGGATGGCCTCAAAACCGACAATGCCCTGACACTGAATGCGACTGCAAGGAAGAAACAATTGATCACATAATTTGGGAATGTTCAAAAGCGCAACAGGCATGGTGTTCCTGGATCAGCCTGTGGAAAGCTGAACAAAACGTAGATACAAAGTTACAAACTCTTCGTCAGGCAGTGGCCAGCAGAACTGCGCCACCAGTAACGATTACGTTCTTGGCAAAAGCGTACCAATGTGTAGGTCGGTGGACCTATCAGCACACCCGTGCCATGAATCTCCTGTGGCACATTTGGTCGACGACAACACCCGCACTTTTATGGAGACTTCGGGTGGATGCTGTTTTCAAAGGCAAGCACCATAATGAAGCATCAACAAAAGCAGCAATACAATCTGCTGGCAACTACCAAGTGCAAGCCATTGCTAGCGCCTGGAAGAGAAATCCAGCCAAACGCCCTCTGGGCCTGTGTCTGGATATTTGCCAGAGAATTATGAACACTTCAACTCAGCAGCAGAACCCGGCATCTTTGAAAGCGTGGGTCCTGGACATCGCATACAAGACTCAGGGAGACGGCAAGTGGACAGGGGGCTGGGTGCTGTACTCTCATCACGATGGCACATCCTGGGAAGCCACCCAAGCAGGAAGCATAGCCTCGGACAGAATGCTCAGCCAGACCGCGATGGCGGCAAAAGTGATCTGTCAGGGCACTCACAGCCTAGCGAATGACATGGAAGTGCAACAAGTCTTACTGCGTATCACTACACTGGACAAAACCCTCCGCAAACAGGTGGATCAAGAAGGCAGCGAGGTCGACGAGCTCCGGCACACCCTGAACAATTTCTTCAGAATTCTGTGGGAACAACCAACACAAAATAGGCTTCAAGCAGCCAAATTCCTAGCAAACAGGAAAGACAACCAGCACTATGATTTACGGAAACCTCACCTCAGCGCGCTCAAGGAGTCGATCCTCAAAATGGTACCTCAATACTCCCCGGATATTGCAGCTCCCATCAGACAGACAGCAGACATTGTCTCGCGTCTTACTACATATCAGGCTTCTATCGAAAACATATAAAACCAAATAGAAGGCCAAATTAATCATCATCACATCGCGGACACGTTTTTAGCGCACCGTATCCCTCAACGAACACCCTCGATATGTGCAGTGGCGATTTGACAGGGAATCAATAACAAAGATCAGTTCAGACGTCCTGATTGACTGCTGATTTCCAATATATGCGATCGGATATGATAGGGTAATGGAAGGTATAGGTGCGCATTTTGAGGTACGTGTACAAAAGTTTAGTGATTTGCCCAAAACATATGCAAACTCAATTCGTACTTAGAGCGATTTAGGTCACCTGTCAAGAAAATTTCGCTTGCAGTTCTGAAAGGAGATGAAGGGGATGCCGCAGGCGCTCGCGACGAGCAGGCGCCGAGAGCAGTTTGACGGGCCAGTCGTCGGCGTTTACAGTCGAAGATAGCGCTGATGCGCCAGTGCGTGAAGTATTGTTGTCCCGGGCGGAGGGAGATGGCGCCGTGCAGAGAGTCGCGCAGGACGATGTGGAAATGAAGAGAGCTGGTCAATCTCATCGCGGACGCCTACGGCGGTGTTGGCGAACTCTTTCGATACCGTATTTGTTACCAGCATAATCTCGACATATTGGCGTGTTTTGCGAACGGAAATAAGTTCCTGAGTGCCAGGATAGGAAAGCTCCTACCACCAAGAGAGAAGATGTGAGTTGACTAAAAGAAGGTTTGAGACTAGATTGAAGACACTTGACTAAGCAAGCTTCGGTGGCTGTGAATAAAGCCCATTTTACAAATTACCAACAACTCGAGAGGTAGAGCAGGCGTGCCGGAAAGGATCGCTCAGCCAGCCGAAGCCAAAGACCCCGACGAAATGTACGACGACATGTACGACGTTGTGTACAGGAAGAAACAGCTCGAGAAGCAGCTCGCCACTGCCTTCACTGGGACCTACTCGGGTTCTGCTCATGACGAGTTCCAGAAGTATCTGACGCGGTGTTGCGAGCACTACCGAGCCAGGCCAACCACCTACATCGCTCCATACGTGGCCATCACACAGAGCTCGGGCTTTGGTAAGAGCCGCGTTCTGTTCGAGCTAGCGAAGAAATGCGCCAGTGACGCCACCAAACCAATGAGGCTGCTCTACGTCTCTGCGCGGAACGTCGCTGGTTCGACGGGGTTTCCTGTCGCCACACCAAAACTCGTCAATTTTCTTTTCGAGCGCGCGACTGAACCAGGGATTGCTTCAAGACTGCTTTTGGCGTTCGATTACGCATGTGAACACTGGGGGACGGTGCAGGAGGAGTGGTTGGAGGTGTTCAGCCCGGAAGGTGGTCGTGTAGACAAGGAACTGGCTTCCAACTTGAAAGGCTGGAAGCCTCCGACGGAACTCCACAACCAAGCCCCTGATTCGCCGGTGCTTGTTCTAGTAATTGACGATGCGGGTTCGCTTTTGGACAAAAGTGACGCTTACGGCGTTAGCTACCTCCGTCTTTTGCGCCACGCACTCAAACGAGTGAACGTTCATTTGCGCCAGAAGGGATCGACGGGGCTAATCTTCGGAGTGGTTGTTGACACCAACGCCCTGATTCATGATTTCGTACCGCGTTCTGATAAGCCTTCTGTGCTTGATCCCTCGTCCCGGGCGGACCAGGTGACACGTCGGTCGTTTCCGCCGTTCGTGCTCACCCAGACAATGGACGTGTTCTTCAAGGAGCCCGTGTCGTCGCTGATTGACGGTGTTGGAATATGCAATCGACAGTGTCAAGTATCAGCCCGAAGTGAAGACGACCGGGCGCCTGTATGGTGTAAGGTCTAACAACGAATGTTCTACAGGTATGGTTGTGAGTTCAATTCCCCGCGGCGCCCTTACTTTTCCAACAGACGGCCCATTCAGCTACAAGGACTGTGTGTTGGAGACCGATCCGAAGAAGATCAGGGTGATGCTTCTCCTTTGGTCGGCCGCTGTGGTCCAAATACTATTCCAATGTTGCCAGCAAGGATTCACTAAGCACTATTCTTCACCTCGGCGGGGGCAAGCTTTTGAGAAAGCTCGATCCAAGGGAGCCGACGAGCTGTAAGAACGATACACTGCATGGTGTAGCTGCTGTCATGTGTCGTCTCGGATTGCGTCCCCAGTCGAGCTCGCCATTCGCCTCGCAACTTGTGGCTAACTTCATGGCCGTGTTGCATGCTGTCAAGTACACGTATGACGCGCACATCAGCGGCTACGTGTCGGAGCCGTTCTTGGCGTTCGCAGCGACGCACATATGGTACGAGGAGTACCCCGAGTCGCTGACGAAGCACATGCTCCCTCAGTTGCGAGAGCTGCTGATGCAAGGAATCATCGACGTCGGATACGTGGGTGAGATGGTGGCGCGCTTGTTCTTGCTGCTGGCGATGGACACTGCCATCATGGGTGGCGATGAATTGAGACACTATACGTTAAAGGGAGGCGGCAAGCGCTTCGAGGGCCAGTTTTGCTCGGTCTCGTTGTTGCTGAGCATGCTCGACGGGTCGTTTGCACCGATGCGAGTGTGGAGGTATTTCGGGTCACGATGGAATTTCCAGACGAGAAGAGTGGTGATACCAGTGACGCGGCAGGTGCCAGCGGCAGTGCTAGTGGCCGTGTTAGTGCCGAGAGCGGAGCTCAAGTGCAAGGAAATACAACGGGAACTGCCAACTTGTCCCGCGACTCGAGCCACCAACGGAAAAGAGAGCCTTCGAAGCAACAGCCCGGCCGATCTAGCAAGAAGCAAAAGGCAAACGCGGCCAATAAAGAAGAGAAACAAACGCCGCCGATGCGCAAGGGCCAGAAGGAAAAAGCAAACATGACCGGCGAGCAAGACGCTCAACGTACCGAGAAAGCTAAGGCGACCAAAACGAAGAAAACGCCCACGTTTAAGCTTGCCGAGGACGAGCAGCGCGACCAGTTCCATGAGTGGATGAAGCACTGGGACGAGTGGAGCGTCGGCTTCAGCCACTTCGTGGAGCTGACAGAAGTTCCCACCAAGGCAACGTTGTGGTGTCTGCTGTGCCGACGCGCCGCCGGTGTATTTCCACGTGGCCAGGAGGATGCTGACCTGATTATTCCGATCTTTCGGCGGGATCCTGCCAAAGTGTCGTTCATGCTAGTGCAAGTGAGCAACGAAGACGGCGCCAACAAGGATTACCCACACTGTGCTCTCAGCCAATTGAGTCCTGCGAGTGTGTTCAAGAATGAAGAAGAGAAGCGCGAGCTGGTGGACTTCTCATCGCTCGACGTGGTTCGGATCTACATAAGTCTGCGCGAGAGCACTTACAACAACCCGGCGCGGTCGTATCTTATTGACGCCACGGGAATGAGCGAGGAACCAGACGCAGAAAAGGACTCGTACACGTTGTGTCTTCGCGGCATTTGCCAAGATCCCAAGCTCAATGCTCAGGTGAAGCCGTCTGAGCACTGGCGGTTCTTGGGCCACAACATTTGGGAACAGCTCAAGGACCTCGCCGAGTCGGCATGGTGGGATCCGATGAAGGCGATCAAGGACGATCTGCGCTTCCGTGAGAAGTATGCGAATGCGATGACGAAGGAGCTACCGGACGCCGAGGTGTTGAATGGTGCGAAGCATACGCTGGAGCTGCTGCCGGACGAAAAGGATGCGGTTGACAACACGATGTGAGAGGAGAATGGGCCGCGTCCGTTTGGGAGTGTTGTTGCATTCAGATTCTCCAAGAACTGCTCGTACTTGGTATGTGCGAACCAATGTGACTGGTCTCCCTCCCTGCTTGTGCTCGTTTTTATACTTGGTGCCGGTACGATGTATGGGGCTGCTGCATGTAGCTGAATCGAAGTTTTGATAGTGCATGCAGTACTTTCATTGCGTGGGTATCATCTTTTTAGTTGTTCAGGGTCTATTTAACATTGGTTAATAGCTTCCTGATACTTATTTTCTAAGTCGTTGCAGCAATGGAGACGCTTTCGACGCGCTCCTGGTGGAGGTCGATCTGTTGGTTCCACTTCAATCACAATATCTACGACCAGGTAACACTGGCCCATTATGCAAAAGGTACACCGTCAGACTAATCTGGAACTGGAGACCCGCGATTTCGGTTCCCCGTGAATGCGTTGCCTGCGAGCGACCGCTCAAAATCTCCACCATACTCACACGAAGCGTGTCCATGTACGTCATCTGGCGCTTTTTCATCACAGCGAACACTTGCTGAAGCACGCGTGGAATAACACCAGCAGTGGCATGCACCTTGAGGCAATTCGCGCGGTGTTCCAGTGGCCCTTGGTCATTCATATCCATCCGTAAACGACACAACCAACGGCCCAATTTGCGTGTACGCGTCCGCTTGTGTGCTCTGCTGTCCAAACACCTGGTCAAAGGCAAACTCCTTCCCAGAACCCGCAATGGTCAAACCGCTCCACCGGACACTGGAAGTCGACGGACTTCTTGGTGTCCAGCGGCGCCTTGGGCGAGATCACGCTTGCCACAGCTTCTCACGCAGCTTCATTCCGCATCTCCACCACGAACTTGAGACGGCGGCAGAACTCCGCGAGTTTGCCGGTGGGGATTAAATTCACAACTCCAAAGTCACTTTCGTACTTGCGGCCAAGCGATCAAGATGACTGCGATGACGCGGCAGACCTGTCCACGTTGGCATGCATAACATCGTGATGGGGCCCATGCGCTCCAGCAGTCGCATCACCTGCATGCGGAAGCGGGGCGACGACTCCAGACTTTGATCGGAATGACGCCGCCTTCGATGTGGCTGCTGAAGGACTCGAAGCCCGTAAGCACCAGCACGCAGTGCCTTGCGGGTCTCTGACGCCGAGTCGACAGCCAGCTGAACGAAGCTGACAACCTTGAGCGGGCAGCCGATCTAAAAGCCGATGCTCTTCGCGGTGTTAAGCTTGCCAATGCCCGGTGGACCACAGGTAAACCCTTCGGCTGCTTGATGGATTGACCGAAGTCAAATCCCCACTGGCCGTAGATGACACTGCGCGCCTTCTCAAACTCCTTCTTCTCAGCCAGATAGCTTCAGCAATAGCAGCTTCGTCTCCTACGCGTCTGTCACGCAGAAAGACAAGTCAATACCATTCCTGGCGCTGTACTGCTTCGCCACACCGGCCGGTAAGCTGCAGCTCGTGCTGGGCGCCGTGTTGGCCGGCGTGAACGGCACCATCTTTCCGTGCATGGCGCTGGTCTTTGGCACGGCCATCAACGCCTTCGCCCAAGCGGATGGAGGCGTCGTCCTCGACGCCGTGAACTCCCGCCCTCTTCCTAATCGCTGTAGCGCTGTTCACCACGGACTGGCTGGCCTACATCATCTTCTTTTGCAACTCGGCGGAGCGGCAGATGAAGGTGCTGCGCGGCCACGTGATTGCTCACATGCTCTACACGACGTAAGCTGGTACGACCGCAGCGACGCCTTCGAGCTGCCCAGCCGCATCACGGGGCGACACTGTCAAAATCAAGGACGGCATGGGTCAGAAGCTTAGCGACTCGATCAAGTTCACGTGTCAGTTCGTCGTCGGTTACGCCATCGGATTTACACGCGACTGGGGTATGAGCCTCTTCATGGCGTGCGTCATGCCCTTCATGGTGTTCTCGCTCAAGTACATGGTCCGACTGTTCCGCAAGCGCGCAGTGCTCACTCAGTAGATGTACGCGGAGGCGTCGCTGAACGGGGAGAAGCGCGCCATCGACAAGTACAATGAGCGCGCCGAGCCCGTAAAGATGGGCAACATTTCCATCTCCAAGCGCTCGGTGTGTGGCTGCAGCACGTGATTGTGTCTGGTCTCATCCTCCCGCCATGGCCATCGCGTCCTCCTCAGTCGCCACCGCTTCGTCCCGCTCGTCCTTGACCTGCTTCAAGACCTGCAGCAGCTCGTCCCTCAACGCGCTCAACTGCCACAACGGGTGCCTCGCTACGTTCTGCCACTTGGTCACGTCTCCACCAAGTGCAGCGTCTGGTACAGCAGCAGCTCATTCTCGTGCAGATGCTCCTCCATGTCCACGGCCTGTTGCTCCGCCTGCTCCAGCTGCACCCTCAGCGTCGTGTTCTCGTCAATGAGACTGACCTGCAGCGCTTTGGCGCCACGGAGCTTGGCGTGCAGCCCCTTGCGCTCGTACTAGAGCTGCAGTAGGCGGCTCTGGAAGGTCGCGATTCTTTTTTCGATTTTCTAAAAATATTTAAGCGAGTCTCCGGGCTGCTGGTCGCTGCCCACGCACTGGCGCTTCCTCGTCTCCTGCTCCTTGAGCAGCTGCGTGATACGCGTGGGCAGCTCCTCGGGCGGAAGCGCCTCGTACTGCGGCACGTGGACGGTCATGACGTCGAACTCGAGCTGCGATAAGCTTAGCACCAGGTCCACATATTCGCTGGTCGGCGTCTGCTTGAGCGGCACTTTGATCGCATTGCGAACCGAAGACGACGCGGTGCGCGGTCATTTGCGGGGTCGGCAGCAGCGGAGTGGGGTCCTCAGCGCCTCACCGAGCGTCCAGAGATGAGGTGGAGGAGCTGGACGACGTCGGAGACGGCACCGGGAGACTCGTCGCAATATTTAGTACTTTCAAATCTGATAAGAGAGATGTAAAAACTATTTATTTGGAAACGTAAAAACTATTTATTTGGACACGTTTATTTTTAAATAATTTGTTTTAAAAAACTTAACGGACAAATCAAACGTTTCGCTCAAACTAAAGGGAATAGAACGCTGGGTATCCGGATACATGTACGCGCTCCTACAGTAAGCTTATGGCAACCAAGAACAGTACATGTAGTAAATGACGGACAGCACTGGAGACCCGCAATTTTGGTTCCCCGTAAATGCGTTCGTTGCCTGCGAGCGGCCGCTCGGAGCCTCCGAGTCGGAGGTGGCGGATTGTGGATGTCCACATATATTCGAGCTGCATGCCAGTTCCAGATCAGTCTGGAGTGTTATTATACCTGGTGCAGATATTGTGATTGAAGTGGAACCAACAGATCCACCTGCGCGGTGGGTGACGTCGAAAGCGTCTCCATTGCTGCAACGACTTAGAAAATAAGTATCAGGAAGCTATTAACCAAGGTTAAATAGACCACCCCTGATCAACTAAAAGGATGATACCCACGCAATGAAAGTGCTACCATCAAAACGTCGATTCAGCTAGCAGCCCCACACATCGTTCCGGCACCAAGTATAAAAACGAGCACAAGCAGGGAGGGAGACCAGTCACACATACCAAGTACGAGCAGTTCTGGAGAATCTGAATGCAACAACACTCCCGAACGGACGCGGCCCATTCTCCTCTCACATCGTGTCGTCAACCGCATCCTTTTCGTCCGGCAGCAGCTCCAGCGTATGCTTCGCACCATTCAACACCTCGGCGTCCGGTAGCTCCTTCGTCATCGCATTCGCATACTTCTCACGGAAGCGCAGATCGTCCTTGATCGCCTTCATCGGATCCCACCATGCCGACTCGGCGAGGTCCTTGAGCTGTTCCCAAATGTTGTGGCCCAAGAACCGCCAGTGCTCAGACGGCTTCACCTGAGCATTGAGCTTGGGATCTTGGCAAATGCCGCGAAGACACAACGTGTACGAGTCCTTTTCTGCGTCTGGTTCCTCGCTCATTCCCGTGGCGTCAATAAGATACGACCGCGCCGGGTTGTTGTAAGTGCTCTCGCGCAGACTTATGTAGATCCGAACCACGTCGAGCGATGAGAAGTCCACCAGCTCGCGCTTCTCTTCTTCATTCTTGAACACACTCGCAGGACTCAATTGGCTGAGAGCACAGTGTGGGTAATCCTTGTTGGCGCCGTCTTCGTTGCTCACTTGCACTAGCATGAACGACACTTTGGCAGGATCCCGCCGAAAGATCGGAATAATCAGGTCAGCATCCTCCTGGCCACGTGGAAATACACCGGCGGCGCGTCGGCACAGCAGACACCACAACGTTGCCTTGGTGGGAACTTCTGTCAGCTCCACGAAGTGGCTGAAGCCGACGCTCCACTCGTCCCAGTGCTTCATCCACTCATGGAACTGGTCGCGCTGCTCGTCCTCGGCAAGCTTAAACGTGGGCGTTTTCTTCGTTTTGGTCGCCTTAGCTTTCTCGGTACGTTGAGCGTCTTGCTCGCCGGTCATGTTTGCTTTTTCCTTCTGGCCCTTGCGCATCGGCGGCGTTTGTTTCTCTTCTTTATTGGCCGCGTTTGCCTTTTGCTTCTTGCTAGATCGGCCGGGCTGTTGCTTCGAAGGCTCTCTTTTCCGTTGGTGGCTCGAGTCGCGGGACAAGTTGGCAGTTCCCGTTGTATTTCCTTGCACTTGAGCTCCGCTCTCGGCACTAACACGGCCACTAGCACTGCCGCTGGCACCTGCCGCGTCACTGGTATCACCACTCTTCTCGTCTGGAAATTCCATCGTGACCCGAAATACCTCCACACTCGCATCGGTGCAAACGACCCGTCGAGCATGCTCAGCAACAACGAGACCGAGCAAAACTGGCCCTCGAAGCGCTTGCCGCCTCCCTTTAACGTATAGTGTCTCAATTCATCGCCACCCATGATGGCAGTGTCCATCGCCAGCAGCAAGAACAAGCGCGCCACCATCTCACCCACGTATCCGACGTCGATGATTCCTTGCATCAGCAGCTCTCGCAACTGAGGGAGCATGTGCTTCGTCAGCGACTCGGGGTACTCCTCGTACCATATGTGCGTCGCTGCGAACGCCAAGAACGGCTCCGACACGTAGCCGCTGATGTGCGCGTCATACGTGTACTTGACAGCATGCAACACGGCCATGAAGTTAGCCACAAGTTGCGAGGCGAATGGCGAGCTCGACTGGGGACGCAATCCGAGACGACACATGACAGCAGCTACACCATGCAGTGTATCGTTCTTACAGCTCGTCGGCTCCCTTGGATCGAGCTTTCTCAAAAGCTTGCCCCCGCCGAGGTGAAGAATAGTGCTTAGTGAATCCTTGCTGGCAACATTGGAATAGTATTTGGACCACAGCGGCCGACCAAAGGAGAAGCATCACCCTGATCTTCTTCGGATCGGTCTCCAACACACAGTCCTTGTAGCTGAATGGGCCGTCTGTTGGAAAAGTAAGGGCGCCGCGGGGAATTGAACTCACAACCATACCTGTAGAACATTCGTTGTTAGACCTTACACCATACAGGCGCCCGGTCGTCTTCACTTCGGGCTGATACTTGACACTGTCGATTGCATATTCCAACACTCCCCCTCAATTGAGGGTGTCTGGACCTCGTGATTGCGACTTTTCCTGCGTCTTGTTGGTTCGACTCCAACGCCTTTGACATTATGACCTCCCTGGAGTTAAGGCCATCCGTGTCTCCCCCTGGAGACACACTCCGTGCACAGACACACACCGTGTTGTGACACGAGTCACACAATCATTACAACAGTCCACATTCCAGCAACCTTCACCTGACTAGTGCCACAGTCGACCCTTCGACCGTAACAAGTGCTACCATGTTGGAAAAGTAAGGGCGCAGTGGGGATTGAACTCACAACCATACCTGTGGAACATTCGTTGTTAGACCTTACACCATACAGGCGCCCGGTCGTCTTCACTTCGGGCTGATACTTGACACTGTCGATTGCATATTCCAACACCGTCAATCAGCGACGACACGGGCTCCTTGAAGAACACGTCCATTGTCTGGGTGAGCACGAACGGCAGAAACGACGACGTGTCAACGTGTCATCTGGTCCGCCCGGGACGAGGGATCAAGCACAGAAGGCTTATCAGAACGCGGTTCGAAATCATGAATCTGGGCGTTGGTGTCGACAACCACTCCGAAGATTAGCCCCGTCGATCCCTTCTGGCGCAAATCAACGTTCGCTTGTTTGAGTGCGTGGCGCAAAAGACGGAGGTAGCTAACGCCGTCAGCGTCACTTTCGGCCAAAAGCGAACCCGCATCGTCAATTACTAGAACAAGCACCGGCGAATCAGAGGCTTGGTTGTGGACTCCACAATCGACGGAACTCCACAATGTGGAGTTCCGTCGGAGGCTTCCAGCCTTTCAAGTTGGAAGTCAGCTCCTTGTCCACACGATCACCTTCCGCGCTGAACACCTCCAACCACTCCTCCTGCACCGTCCCCCAGTGTTCACATGCGTAATTGAACGCCCAAAGCAGTCTTGAAGCAATCCCCGGTTCAGTCGCGCGCCCGAAAAGAAACTTGCAGAGTTCTGGCGTGGCGACAGGAAACCCCGTCGAGCCAGCGACGTTCCGCGCAGAGACGTAGAGCAGCCTCGTTGTTTTTACGTCATTGGCGCATTTCTTCGCTAGCTCGAACAGAACGCGGCTCTTACCAAAGCCCGAGCTCTGTGTGATGGCCACGTATGGGGCGAGGTAGACGGATGGATTGGCCCGGTATAGTTCACAGCACCGCGTCAGATACTTCTGGAACTCGTCATGAGCAGAACCCGAGTAGGTCCCGGTGAAGGCAGTGGCGAGCTGTTTCCTCCTGTCCATTTCCGCTTTGGTCGGCTGGATGAGCGCTTCTTTCACCGACGAAAATATCTCAAGGCCATGATCGAGCCAAATCTGTGCGTCAACGCCTTTGTAGGCTTTCGAGAGGAGATCGTTCAGCTTGAACACCAAGAGAACCGTGTTCCAATTGCCATGTAGTTCGAGAAGAGTTCTGTCGTCGACATCGAGGTCTGCGCGCTTCGTGCCACCGGGGGCCAGCGACTTGATGACTTTCCACACTGCCTGGGACGCCTTCTTCGCGTACGACTCGTCCTCCAAGGTGGTTGTCTCGGCTTCTTCCATCTTCTCGTCGTCATCCTCCAGCAAATCCGCTGCAGACTTAGCTCTCTTCATTTCCACGTCCTCCTGCGCGACGCTCTGCACGGCGTCATCTCCCTCCGCCCGGGCCAACGATACTTCACCCACTGGCGCTAGTGTGTCATCAGCGCTCTCTTCGACTGTAAACGCCGACGACTGGTCCGCCAGACTGCTCTCGGCGCCTCCGCTCGCCGCGAGCGCCTGCGCCATCCCCTCCATCTCCGGAGATTCTCTTTCAGAACTGCCAGCCATTTTTTTCTTGACAGGTGCGCGCATCAACAGTACCGCACAAATTACCGGAATTTTTTCCAGATCGTCCAGTTGGCTTCCTTCAATCAAATCCACCTGCAGGGACTGAAGTAACAGGACCTGAGGCACCTCGTCCGGGTTCATGAACGCTGAGAAGCGCACGCGCAGCTTGCCCAGCGATACCATCTGCAGCACCGCCGTGTCCGGGAGCGACCGGCCGCCGCTGCCGCTCTCCTTGGCGTGCGCGTACGGCAGCTCGTGCGTGTCCAGCTCCGAGATGACCACGCCCAGCGAGAACACGTCCGCCTTCTCGCCGTAGTGCTGGCCCATCCATCATGACCTCGGGCGCCATCCACAGCGAGCTGCCCACGCCGGCGGTCTCTAGAGCCTCCGTCAGCAAGATGTTGCGCGACTTGAGGTCGCGGTGCAGCACCACGGGCTCCAGCGAGTGCAAGTATTTAATACGTCAGCGCATAGGCCACTTGGTAGGCGATCCGCACCTTGCTGGCATCCATCCCCTGGCGGCGAGATACTCTTTGAGCAGCGAGCGCAGGTCGCCGCCGGCCATGAACTCGGACACGCAGAACAGGTCGCTCAGCGACTCATACGCCACACCGACGAACTGGACGATGTGCGGGTGCTCTGTGGTGGCCATGAGCCGCACCTCAGCCAGGAACGCCTGGATGTGCGCCAGGTCCTTGCGCTTCTCCGTAGCAGCGTCTTGATGGCAACGTCCTGGTCTCGGTAGCGTCCTCGGTACACCTCGCCGAAGGCACCGCGGCTGATGACGACCCCCAGCTCGATGCGGTCGATGGGGATCCGCGAGGTCAGAATGACCGGGTCCCCCCACAGCGTGCTCCGGTGCCGCCTGCCGTCCGGCATGGAGCTGCCCGAAGAGCGCGAGTTGGCGGCCGTGGTTCGAGTGATCTCCTGGTACTCACTGTCGGCCGGCTACTGGAGCAGGGCCATCGGCCGGCGACTGGCCCTGCAATTAAAAATATGGTTGCATTTCCACTCGGACCTGGCGTGAACCTCCAAGGCTTCGTTGCGCTCGATCACTTCTTCCAGTAGCATGCTTCTCGGTTCTGCTGGTAGTATCCGACGGATGTGGCACGCCGTTCATGCTCGTAATGGGGCACGGAGTCTACCGTTACCTCGAGAACACGTGGCAAACCTGCAGCAGCTTGATTCCGTCCGCAGTGCAAAGAGAAGTTGCAAGCGCAACGCATTGTTTTCTCGCCGATATGCAAGGTAAAGATGCGCTCGCTACCAATTGCACCATTACAGAGGAAGTGAAGGCGCGGGGTGAATGTGCAATAGCGAATGCGCTATGAGGACACTATATAATCGTTATAACGGGTTCCAAAACCGATCTTCATAAACTGCTCAGCTTAGAAGAAGGTGGCGGCCACAGCGGCCAGGACGGCACCAGCCGAGACGGCGGTCATACTGGCGCTGCTGCTGGCCGAGGCGGAAGCGGCGGCCGAAGCGGCCGACGAGGACGAGGCCGTCTGCGAGGTGCTGGAGCCGCTCGAGGTCGTCGAGGTCGTGGTCGTGGTCGAAGCGGCCGAGCCCGTGGAGCTGGTCGTCACGGTGGCGGACGTGCTGGAGCCGGCCGTGGAGCCCACAGTGGCGGTGGTGGCCGACGAGCCGGCGGTGGCGGTGGTGGTGGCCGACGAGCCGCCCGAGCAGTAGTTGGTCAGCGGGGTGATCAGGTCGGCGTACAGGGCGTACGCGCCCAGAGTGCACTCCGAGGGGGCGAGCGTCTCGAGCTGCGTGAGCACCGACTGGCAGGACGTGCTGGAGCACATGGCGGCCATCTGGGTGTCCGTGGGCGTGGCCAGCGAGGTGACCGTGTAGCCCGAGTCCGAGGCGCACGTGGTGGTGTCCGACGAGGTCAGGAGCGTCTGGAGCGAGGTCACGTCGCACGAGGCGGCGTTGGAGACGGCGACGAGCGCGGCGGCGGAGGCGATGGCGGCGAACTTCATGGTACTGACGGAGTCGGGTGTAGAGCTAGCTGCTTGGTCTGCAGATAGAAAAATCGGAAATGAGCTTCCTCTCCGCCTTTGTCCGCGGCGGCAGCACGGCTCGCTCGAAAGCTCTTGCCATGCCTGTCAGCAGCCAGTGGCCCGCCTGCGTGTCTCCCGGAGGACCAGACGCTGATCGGCAGGCCCGGCAGATGGCGCGCAGAGCGCGAGCTGTGCCCGTGCGACAAGTGAGCCGGTTCGGAGCATACAGAGACCAAGTACAATTTCTGACTTCTCGCGATTGCGGTGACCGACTCACCTTGCAGTCGCGGATTCAGGATGCAGCGCAAGCCGACCCGCTACCGCTGCGGCAGCACGCTTGCCGCGGTCACGGCTAAAGAGCGCTGCAGCTGGAAGCCTACCGTAGTACAGCACATGTACATGCATTAGGCCTGTCAACGCTTTGTACTCAACTCGAAACTCAGTGGGTTGGGTTGGAGTGCGTTGGAGTGGGTTCCAACTCCCTCGCGAGACCTCCAAACTCGCCCCCCGTCCCCTTCAAAGTCGTTTCAAATCTTTTGTGGTCCACAGTAAGGGCTTGTTGTCTTCCTGTGCACCACACTCCGTCCTGTGACGAGGGGCAGCGCAGCACATGTAGGTGGTCAAGGTGCGCATCGATGACTGCGGAAAATTATTATAACACCAGAACCGCGAAGCAGTTCCTGGATCACGCGGAGTTGCATGCGGCCGAGCAGAGTTCTCACGCGGTGCTGGCGTTCCCGCGCGGGGAACGCCCTCCTCTTCCGCCACGAATAGAGGACAGCAACACACCCATACGTTGCACCGCTACATGTATGTCGCTTGCTTAGTACAGTAGCCGCAGTGCTCCACTGCCGACGACAAGCAGGGCGGCGTGGATACCTTCTCGATCGCTGGGCGGTCAAGCGAGTCGCCCGTGGACACGCTCACGTCCTCGTACTGCGGAATGAATGCTGCACCAGTTGCAGACGACCGAAACGCCGCACCGCACAGGGCGAGGTGAGCTTGTCCAGGTCTGGAGAAATGGCCTCGTGTAGGCCCAGGGCAGCATGACCAGATTAGTTACATCCGCCTTGCTTGCATATTGCCGCTGTATGACCACGCACAAATATTTTGAGACGGAGCCGAGGCAAGAGGGACCTCTTCGGCCAACTCAGTTGTTTAGGTTTAAGTATTGCGAAAGATCAGATGTGTTCATCAGGGTTTGCGTAAAACCCCAACACATACCCCGGGAGTTGGGGTTGGAGTGCGTTGGAGTGGCGCAAAGGTCCCAACGTTGACAGGCCTAACATGCATACCGCTGCACCCGCAGTGGTGGCTGTCTGTACATGTACTCGAAGTATCTGCAGTTTTTGAGCGATGTGTCACCCCACATGCGCCGCGAGACTCGGCTGTAATGCTCCGCTGTGTATCCACGCCTGTCCACGTCCCCACTTAGACAAATTTTGTCTAAGCGTAGGTCACGTCAACGGTTGACGTGACCTACGCTTACCTTGGCGCAACTGCAACATTACCAACGCGCTGAATGTACCGGTACACCTACGTCAGCAGGCCCACGTTCGTGACAGCTACGGTGCCGTCGGTCTCCGACGTTTGGCCCCAAACTTTGACCGCCCAGACCTACCTCTCTCGCATCGAAGTCGCGGTCTTGGCGACAATTTCCCATGCAGATCGTTGTGCCCCAGTAGCTCCTCGTGTTGGCAGGCCTGTATCGCTGGCGATCTCAGCATCCATGTCTTCCCCCAGCGTGTTCTGTGGTGGGAGGGGCAACGATTCGTGGGAATGGCAAGTCGCCGCACCCTTTGTCGACACGGTGCTCCACTGCGCACCAATTTATTAAATTATTTTTTCAGATAGGTCAGGCGCCCCGTTCTCGGTGGCGCTCTGCATGTACATGATCTAACATGTCTGTAAAATAGTGAGGGCTGCTGCGGCACTCGCTTGCGTCCGCGAACACCTGCCCGTCGCCGCTTCTCCGGTTGACGCCAACTACGTGCAGCTATCCTGCTTCTGCCAGTGAGACTTCAGCAGCGCAAGTCGAAGCTGCAAACGCACGGGGTCTGACGCAGCATAGTCCATGGGGGTGCGTCCTTCGCGATCCACTCGGTCTGGGTCGGCACCCGCTGCTACGAGCAGCTTCAGGATGTCCCCAAAGTCGTTCGCAGCTGCGCTGTGCAAGCTAGATGTCCCATCGGTGGACTGCGTCGCGTTGGCATCGCCGCCGCGCGCCAGCAGCAGCTCCACCACTTCCTTCCTGCCCTTCGACACGGCACCTCGCAGCGGTGTGGTCTTGTTGGCCCCCGACGTCGCTTCCAGCTCGGCCCCGTGGTCCAGCAGCAGCTCGACAAACTCCTTGTGGCCGCAATAGGCGGCGATGAAGAGCGCGTGCAGGTTGTTCTGTGCCTGAGCTTCAAGCTGTGCGCCGCTCGCCAGGAGCTCCCGCGCCACCCCCACGTGGCCGTGTTCGGCTGCAATGTGCAGCGCCGTCATAGTGCCCGGGTGCTTCTCAGCGTCAACGTTCGCATCAAATGACAGTAGACATCGCACCACGTCCCCATGGCCTGACTCGGCCGCCAGGTGGAGTGGCGACGAGTGGCGCTGTGCACAAACAGCGTCCACATCAGCACCGTTGAGCAGCAAACTGTTGACAACCGTAAGATGTCCGTGTTTGGCCGCATAATGCAATGCGGTGTACCCCGTAGATGCAGTTGCAGCATCCAGCTTTGCACCGCCCCACAACAGGTGAAGCACAACAGCCAGGTGGCCCTGTCGAGCCGCAAGTACCAACGGCGTGGCTTGCTTCTTACCGCCGACGGCCTCGATGTTGGCACCACGAGCTAAGGCATGCTCCACCATTTGCAGGTACCCGTGCTCCGCGGCAGTGCATAGGACGCGCGATGCTGCGTCGGGCAAGCTGGATGCACACTCGTCGTGAGCGAGCAGGAAACGAACGATCTCCAGATGACCACGTCGAGCTGCCAGCATGATTGGGTGTCTCGACGGCTCAAGTGCAGCAAGATCCGTTGAGCTCGCTGCGCCACGAAGCAGCAGATACTGCACCATGTCGAGGAGGCCATTCTTGGCTGCTAGGCAAAGCGCCACTTGGTTCGATCGACAGGAAGAGGCCTCTTTTTCCAGCTCGTCAGGGGTTCGCGGCTCGACTTCGGGTGCTTCTTCCGCTAGAGCCTTTCTCTCCGTGTCCACTGCCACCAATTTCTTCCGTCTCCGATGTCGCCGCCGGCGAGAGCTCAAGCCTGCCGCTTCGCCGTCTCCAGCCGCAGCTAAGTAGTCCGTCGTTACAGCATCGATGTGTGCTCCATGCGCGATCAGCAGCTCTGCAATTTGCACGTGCCCATTTTCAGCTGCGCGGTGCAATGGCGTCGTTCCGCGCTCGGTGGCGGCATCTACATTGGCCCCTCGCTCCAGCAGCAGCGCTGCCACGTCCACGTGTCCCTGGTACGCAGCCTCGTGCAACGGAGTGGTGCCGGCTATTGTGCGCTCGTCCACGGGCAGACCCTGGTCAATCAGATACGAGGCCACATCAGCAAAGCCCGATGCCGACGCCAAGTGCAAGCCAGTAGCCCCACCAGGCAGCGCCGCCGACAGACTTGCGCCGCGAGCCAAGAGCACCTTGACGGTCTCCAATTGTCCGTGCATAGCCGCAACGTGTAATGGCGTGGCGCCGTCAGTGTCGCCGGAAGGGCTCGACTCCTCCGTAAGCAGCGCCTTCCCTGCAAGCTGCTCGGGCGACGAGCACGTCAACGAGCTGCTGCTGCTGCTGCTGTCAAGGCCGCTGCCCTCAGACCCAGTAGAAGCGCTGGAGTCGCTGGACTTGATCGACTTGATCGGGGAGCTCTCGAGGGACTTGGAGTCAAGGTCCTGGTCCTGCCCGCTCTTTTTCGATGACGACGAACTGTGCGGCTTCCTCGGCGGGTCCTCCGGGTTTTCCATCTGCTGCTCCAGGAACTTGCCCACGTCCGTGTGCTCGTTCATCTTGGCGATGAAAGCGGCGTCGTTGCCGTCCACGTCGCGAGCCGCAATGTCCGCTCCGTGCGAGACGAGTGTTTGCACCAAGGGCAGCGATCCTGCCCACGCCGCAAACATGAGTGCAGTGAAGCCTTCGGGCGTTGCGACTTCCAAGTGAGCGCCTGCTCTCAGCAGTTCGTCCACAGCATCGTCGTGGCCGCCGACACATGCGAGATGGAGCGCCGTAAAGCCGTCTTCATCAGCTGCGTCCAGCCAGGCGGTCGTCAAGGAGGACGAGGAGGACGAGGAGCACTTTGGGGCTTCAATGCTGGAAGACGGAGAGGACGCGCTGGTGCGAGCCGTCTGCACGAGCTTGGCGATCTGCTTGACGTCTCCAGATTGCGCTGCCCGTTGCAGCAACTGCGCGAAGCTGGCGCCGTTGGTGGAGGCAGAGGACGGCGACGAGAAGGGCGACATGGACTCCTCGTCCTCCGTGACGGGGCTGCCTCCGTTCTGCGTGCTGGAGCTCGTGGCGTGCATGCGGCGAAGATTCAAGTGGCGTCGACGCGGCACGGCGGGGGCAGGAGCAAAGAGAGGCCCCGAACAACGAGGAAGCGAGGTGCTGGGTCCGTGGGAACGCTGGAAGCCGTGCTGGCGACTCGCCCACTCGCCGGAAGACTCGGAGCTCTTGCACTCGTGGGCTGGAGCGCGAAATGCCTGCGGCCGGGCTGCGGATCCGAGTGCGTCACGCCGACAGCGAGCGACGGACGATGGCGGGCGTCCAGTTCGGCGCAGAAAGAGGCCGGAGCTCGCGAGAGGCAGGGTCCGGAGCGTGCGGATGCTGGCGACGTCGCGACTGGCGGCTCCGGTGCCAGGCTCGCTGCACCGCGGAGTTTTTCGAACGTGCGCGCTTATTGGTCAATCGAGGTTGAAGCGACCCGATTGGTGGGAAAATAGAACGTCCGATCGCGCGATCGGAGCGACGCGACGGAGCAATTTCCATAATCCAGTACATATGTACTGGATTATCTCTAAACGCAAAATTAATTCAGCAAAATTCTGTCATTTGCAGTAGTGTCGGCGTTAGGTTCAGATTGTCTTTATACTAAGCGCTTGGTTCATGACATATTTCAACGAGGCCCTTTACATTCGCTAGCTTGAGCGCAAAGAACGATCGAAGCAGAGAGCAACAGGAAGTAAACCCAAGGCGGCAATATTCAGAAGCTAAAATCCACGCAAACTTGCTTCCCTCTATCAATTAGCCGCGCACAATTGACAGCTTCAGGAAGTGCAGCACCTCTTTGTCGAAGCACGGCTTGAGCAGCGTGTCGTCAATAACGATCTTGGTCGTAGCTATGGCATTGTCGAACGGGCCTGTGCAAGCACAATAAAACCAAATGGGCACTAATAAGTAAGCTGCAGCTATTAATACCACAAAGCGGATAACTTACAGTTAGATTGGTGTGACAGATGAAGAAGCGCAGCGATCTCCACGAAGGTCACACCACCCAGGTATTACACGAGCAGCACGTTGCGCTCCTCACTGCCGAAGCTGTCCAGCTTGGAGGCCGCAGCAGACGCCGCCGGATCATCGCTCTACATGTAGTAGGTGGCGTGGGAACCAAGCTGGAAACAATTAAGTTAGTTTTGCTATACCAGTCTTTCGGAGGAAGGCCTCGCCCTGTGTAACCAACGCGGCGTAGTGCATTGCTGGTGCGTAGCACGCCACAGTAAGTTCGCCAAGACAAACTTTACATCTACTGGTTACAGTACATATAATTTGAATGTCGATTTGGGATAATCCAGTACATATGTACTGGATTATGGAAATTGCTCCGTCGCGTCGCTCCGATCGCGCGATCGGACGTTCTATTTTCCCACCAATCGGGTCGCTTCAACCTCGATTGACCAATAAGCGCGCACGTTCGAAAAACTCCGCGGTGCAGCGAGCCTGGCACCGGAGCCGCCAGTCGCGACGTCGCCAGCATCCGCACGCTCCGGACCCTGCCTCTCGCGAGCTCCGGCCTCTTTCTGCGCCGAACTGGACGCCCGCCATCGTCCGTCGCTCGCCTGTCGGCGTGACGCACTGCCTGGCCGCAGGCATTTCACGCTCCAGCCCACGAGCGCAAGAGCTCCGTGTCTTCCGGCGAGTGAGCGAGTCTCCAGCACGGCTTCCAGCGTTCCCACGGTCCCAGTGCCTCGCTGCCTCGTTGCTCCTTTGCCCCTTCCCCCGCCGTGCCGCTTCGACGCCACTTGAATCTTCGCCGCATGCAGAGCGTTGCGTAGCAGCAGTTACCCGACTACCGTAGCTGCGAATGCCTCGTCACATTTCACGAGCTTGCTTGACGAAGAACTTCAAAGTGCTATTGTGTCTTTCCGAACGTATGGGTGCCCCACCCACGAGGGATCCCAAAGTCTATTGCGATGCCATTTCACATTTTCGTCTTGCTCGCTTGCGCTCACGAGATCAATCAAGAAGGGACCTTTTTCTAGCTAAGTTCATCGCGACCTAAGTATCAAATACGCTGTGGTTGTTGCTCCAATATCGTAGCGCAGCGCTCAAAGATCATACAGCGTACCCCCCCCCCCAACGAACAGGGTGGCCTCACTGTGATGACGGGGCCGGGGGCGTCTCAGCGGTAGCTTCACCGACTTTCAAGCCCTCCAGCGTCCTGATAAGCAACGCCTTCTCCTCAATGAACTGCGGATCCTCTGTTTACCACGATAGAATACCTGTTAGATGCCTTGAAACAGCATTCTCATAACGACCGCAAGCCACACGTACCTTTGCTGTTTTGGAAATTCTTCAGGTATGCAATGAGCTTGTCGCGGTTGTTCACTAGAATTTGAGAGATTGCCTCAGGCTTCTTCGGGTTTGCCACGAACACCTTGAACACGTGAAAGGCCTCGAACTGAATATTTGCGCTTGTGTCACGGAGCAAGTTCATCATCATCTTCAGGTTCTCCTTCTCCCTGAGAATACCAACACGACATCAGCACCTCGGAACAGTTCGCATAGTTACGCTCGCACAAACGTACCCAATGTACTTCATCATGACGTCGAAATTAGAGCGGTCCAGCAGAATCTCTCCAAGCAGCTTCAGCGACTGACGCCGAGTGACGTAGTTTTCAGACATCAACAGGCAGTTGTACTTCGCGAAGACCACATCAAAATTGGACGTGAAGAACGTAGCAGCCAGCGTCTTGTGGCGCGTGAAAAGGTCCTTGAACGTAGCAAATGCGTCTGACCCGACCTCGAAGTTGGGCAAATGTACATACACGTCGAAAAACTTCCACAGGTCGGGCGAGTACAAGATCTTGCCTGCAAGAATCTCGTGGCGAATCGACTGCAACAAGCACGTCACCAAAAGAAGCTTGCGTAAGATCACTCGCCACCCCATACTTTCCTCTGCACCACGTAACGTGCAGATGTCAGACCAGTCCGTACCTCACGCAGCATGGTGCCGCAGTTGAGCGCCACCTCGGGGTTCTCATAGCCCGCAACGAGCGCCGACAGAATCTCCGGCTTGCGCTCCACGTAGCTCACAAAGCCCGCGAGATCGCGACGCATGAGGTTGTTGTACACCTGGGCGAACTGCTTGCGGGCCTCGAAAGGCAGCTTGTCCAGTCCCGTGATGAGCTTGGGGACGAGGCCGCTAGCGATCAGCAGCTCCGCTAGCTGCGCGCACTTCTCCGGCTTGGCCTCCTGTTCTCCATCGCCGTACAGCAGCAGCTTCATTTCGCTCAAGCGCTTGGTAACTTCTTCAACGGCCTGCAGCAGCCAATGGGGCCACACATTTCAGCGTAAAATATCAGCCAAAGCGGCAGAAAAACTGCTCACCGTCCCGTCCTTCGAGGGCTTTGCCGGGGCCGAAGGATCCACCAGCGCGTCCTTCAGCAGCTTCACCAGCTGATCTGGGTTCTTCCGACGCGAGAAGAGCGACATCGTGGCGAAGGGCACGCGGCGGCAGACTGCGAAGACTGGGCAGACGACTGCGGAGTCAGGACGCGAAACGGACAGGGGGAAATTGTACCTATCTTTTGGTACAGCGAAAAAACCCAATGTACTTTATACTGGGATAGGAAAGCAACGTAGTGCTGATAGCCAGGCTTCGTCAATTTAGGCTTTCTTACCTACTACCTACAGTAGACACATGAGGCACTTTGAAATCTTTAATGTAGGCATTACGTGTATTGTATGCATTTTAGGATCTAATCAATGACCCTGGAAGCTGCTGCCTCAATCATATCGAAGTACTGTGTCGCATGCATTTCACCTTCTAAAGAGAAATCACTCAGTCGGGTCCGATATTTGCTCTTCATGCGCTTAAGTATACTGAAGTCTGCTTCAACAGTGTGAGTTCCTGGAGGTATGCTTGCTAGGTCCAAGGCAAAGGCCTTCAGCGACGAGAATCTCGCGTCAAGCTCGCGATCATTCCACGCACCGTTGATATCGAGGTCCGATACGCGATCGACCATGTTCTTCACCCTCCGATCATTGTGATATTCTTGCTGAAGATCCTTTCGCTCTGCCCAAATGATGCTGATCACATCACCACCAAACGTATTCGATAAACGCGTTTGGTGCACATTCAGGAGCTTAGAGAAATCTTGATCGTTTGACACGTCCATCTCTTTAAGAGTCGTCATGTTTGTCGTGTACGGATCGATTTCCATTCGAATCTCCAAAACTCGCTCGAGGAATTGCTGTACAGCGTCACGAACGGCTAGAAGAAGTTGTTGTCGTTCTTCTAAACAAAGTCTGGTGTATAGCGGCAAAGCATACGGAGATGCTTTGCAAATTTGAGACTCGATCTTCACCTCACTCATTACGACACCCCCTGTCGAGTCGTTCTCCTCAAACATGTTCTGAAGCGACTTCGCTAGCGACTGCATGGCTTCGTATTGTTCACTTGATGTCACCTTCTTATACTGCAGCCTCGCAAAACATACCTTGAAGCTCCGTACGATGTCAGCAATGAAAAAGAGGACAAGCCACCACATATCGCTCGATTCATTGTACCCCTTTTCTCGTTGCATTTCGACAAGGCGAGGATATTTGCGCTCAAGAAACTGGCACGAATCGTGAATAGAGTCCCAGCGAGTGTCGGCGTAGCTTGGGCAGTTCCCAACTACTGTTCGAACTATGTCATGCATGTGGGTGAACGATATTTCACACCCTAGTACAGATCTGAAGCCAACGAAGTCGTCAAATAGAGAGAGGAATGTCCCAACTGCTAGATTTAATTGATGGCATCCGCACCAATTCGCCACGACATCGCCACCGCCAGATTGTGTGCAGGCTTCGCGCACCAACTTGACGAATCCACGTCTACACCCTAGCATATTTGCCGCTCCGTCAGTAGCTATTCCAATCAGCTTTTGAAGTGCATCATTGCCAGCAATATCTGTTAGTGCAGCAATCACTAAGTCAACATAGTTGCGGCCTGTGTGACCTAAGGTCCCAGTTGGTATAGCTAAGAAGTCAAAGTTTCGAACACATCCATCCAACGAATAAGACAGACGCACATCTAGGTATCCAAATGATAAATGGGTGGCGCCATCCACCATGACTGAAAAACCCCATGATCGCCGTATCAGTTCTCCGAATGCAGTCAAATTAATTGCTGCAGCCATGCGTACAGCTTGGCGAATCTGCTTCTCGGTGGGAGTTCCAAGTTTCATGTTTAGGAGCCGCTTTCCGAACACGATAAAAGCTCTTGCAGTACCGCGATAACTAACCGCACCAGACACGCACTCTAAAATGGTTTCGAACTGATCTCGGTTAGATATTGTGATCAGGCTACTCCCATCTTGTTGCTCATCAAATGTATCATCAATCGGCGTCGCTCCGTCGTCGAAATACAACCGCTGGATTGTATTAATCACACCAGCCGGCACCAAAAACGAAAACGCTGGTTGAGAAGGCAGGAACGGAATAATTTTTCGGTCGCGACCAAAATATTCATTACGGGTCTTTCATCGAGGGGAAGTCCGTCGAATTCAACCCATCGGGAAGGATGCTGCTGCCGGATGTGTTTCATGAGATTGTCCTTGCGAAAAGCTGTGAACACAGCTGGGCGAGTCGTCTTCTTGCGCTTTTGGCCAGATAGAACGGCTTGAAGTTGCGAGGCGTCTTCGACAGTGCCAACACGATCTTCTTCTCGACCATACGTGAGACAGAACTTGCATATAGCGTCTAGAACACGGCCACTGCTCGTCTTGCTACCGGGTTTGATGCCTAGCTCCAACTCATATTTCGGGAGCCATTCGTCGCGCTTTTCGGAAGCTTTGCGTGCTGGCTTGTCACGGAGAGCGTCGATTACACGCAGAAGAGGTTCGCTTGACCGCTTTCGGGGCATTGCGCCCTAGCTGACGACTCCAGAAATGGCAGCAATGGCTCGATGATACTGCGCTCGTTTCGCGGCGACTTCTCGCAACGAGAAGGTTTTGCGTTGGCCCTGCGACTTCTCGCGACGAAAAGTTTCGTACCGAACGGTAGTGTATCCATCCTCTTCATGGAGGCAGTTCTAAAATCTTAATAAAGTCATCGCGCCCGGGCTATACACAGAATGCCTCAATTGACGAAGCCTGCTGATAGCCCAGCCCTCACAGGATTATCTGTGTCTAGGGCTGTTTCGTGCAGTGCTCGAGTGCACGAAAGTACTTTCGTGCAGATTCATCAGCCCTTTATTACGGAAATAGCCTTAGGTAAAATTGCGCACTTGCAGCTTGAACCCTACTAGGTACGATATCCATTTTTCGCAAATTACACGCATGCTCATGCTCGAATCGATGCACGAAACAGCCCTATCTGTGTCTGTCCGTCTGTCCTCAAACTAGTAAATGACCGGTAGCCGGTTCAAGTCTATGAGGTTGGCAGCTCGCGGTGTATTGGCAGCGATAGATGCTAGGAGACTCAATGACGGCGTTAGTCCGCAGCGTAGCGATTTTGGCTGGCGGCACTAACCAACACGCTTTCTCGCCGGCGTTTTGTTGTTGTGGGGCTAAATTATGGAGCGGCCGGGGCTAACTTTTTTATGATCTTATTCTGGGATGACATGGCGTTTGATCTAGGTTGGGGCGACTGAGAAGGCTAGAAAGCGCGCGAAGGAGAACTCTGAACTGCGTGCAGTGAGCCTTGAAAATGATCGATTGAGGAGGGAGAGAGAGGGAGGATGCTAATGTTTGTGAAAATGTTTTATCGCGTGGGGTACATGATAGGTTCGACGAGTTTAGCAGTACTGGCACCTGTATATGCAAATGGGGGCGAGGTGAGGACGAGCAACCTGTCGGTGGTGCACTTTCGATATCGGTGTGGCTGCGGGTCTGCAACCAGGGTTTGGTAGTAGTGAGAATTCTGCCTTAGTAGTGATACTACTACTACTACCCAACTCTGAACCAATACCACTACTACTACTATAGTAGATCGGATTTGTCGATAGTAGTATCACTACTAATTGGGGCGTAGCCCCCCCTATAATCAACGAACCACCCTTCTTACCACGTGCATTTACTCCTTTTTACGAAGACATGTATAAATTTCCACAGGTGGGTTAGGGCTAGACATTCTATTATAGCTTGCCATTCTCATTTTCGTTTGAAATTTGCCTGCCTATAACGACTTTCGAAGATTGATGTCCAGGCGTTAAAATAGAAAAGCGCGGTATGTACCCGCTGGGAAGGTTCTAACAGCCATTAAAGTGAGGACGATCTTTTATGGAAACCCGGAAGGGACGCTTTTGTATCAGAAAAGATGTGCGATCGAAGGATTGCGTAAAATGTCACAGTTTACGCGACGGATTGTGCGTGGAGTTTTTACGCACCCATGTCTGTTGGACCCATTTTAGTCACATGGTCGACTATGATTAAGGAGACAAGGGCGTCTTGGCAGTCCGATTTGGCGCGAAGCGTCGCGTAGGCGTATAGCGGATGGCAGGTGTAAAAAGTCTGCCTAAGTACGGCAGAATGTACTGAATCGCGCACTGAATTTGGTTAGATGTCCCCCAAGCACCAGTGACCGCCATTCAGCAAGCGTCACAGTCAGCGGCAGCCCAAGACGCTCGAAGGCGGCTAAGTGGCTCGCATCACGGCGAGGTTAGAAGGCGTGTAGTGGGCGGCAGCAAGGCAAGCTCAGGGCACAGCACTAAGAGCTGCGATGCAGTGGCGGCATCACGCCAGGTGAGTAGGCGCGTAGTGGGCGGCACCATGGCATGGTCAGGGCGAGCTGCAACGCAGTGGCGCAGAGCGACGTCGCTCTGAGAGCTGCAATGCAGTGGCGGCATCACGCGAGGTGAGCTGGGGTGTAGTGGGCGGCAGCAAGGCAAGTTCAGAGCGACGTCGCTCTGAGAGCTGCAATGCAGTGGCGGCATCACGCGAGGTGAGATGGGCTGTAGTGGGCGGCAGCAAGGCAAGTTCAGAGCGACGTCGCTCTGAGAGCTGCAATGCAGTGGCGGCATCACGCGAGGTGAGCTGGGCTGTAGTGGGCGGCAGCAAGGCAAGTTCAGAGCGACGTCGCTCTGAGAGCTGCAATGCAGAGGCTGCATCACGCTAGGTGAGTAGGCGCGTAGTGGGCGGCACCATGGCATGGTCAGGGCGAGCTGCAATGCAGTGGCGCAGAGCGACGTCGCTCTGAGAGCTGCAATGCAGTGGCGGCATCACGCGAGGTGAGCTGGGGTGTAGTGGGCGGCAGCAAGGCAAGTTCAGAGCGACGTCGCTCTGAGAGCTGCAATGCAGTGGCGGCATCACGCGAGGTGAGCTGGGCTGTAGTGGGCGGCAGCAAGGCAAGTTCAGAGCGACGTCGCTCTGAGAGCTGCAATGCAGAGGCTGCATCACGCTAGGTGAGCTGGGGTGTAGTGGGCGGCAGCAAGGCAAGTTCAGAGCGACGTCGCTCTGAGAGCTGCAATGCAGTGGCGGCATCACGCGAGGTGAGCTGGGGTGTAGTGGGCGGCAGCAAGGCAAGTTCAGAGCGACGTCGCTCTGAGAGCTGCAATGCAGAGGCTGCATCACGCTAGGTGAGTAGGCGCGTAGTGGGCGGCATGGTCAGGGCGAGCTGCAATGCAGTGGCGCAGAGCGACGTCGCTCTGAGAGCTGCAATGCAGAGGCGACATCACACCAGGTGAGTAGGTGTGTAGTGGGCGGCAGCAAGACAAGTTCAGAGCGACGTCGCTCTGAGAGCTGCAATGCAGTGGCGGATGAGTAGGCGCATAGTTGGCGGCAGCAAGGGCTGGAGTAAGGCATGGTCATGGCGCAATAGTGAGAGCTGTGTTACAAAGGCGGCAGAGCGACGTCGCTATGAGAGCTGCAATGCAGAGGCGGCATCACGCCAGGCGAGTAGGCGCTTAGTGGGCTGCAGCAACGCATGCTCAGGGCGCAGCGCCGAGGGCTGCAAGTCGTGTGCCAAGGCGCCGGTGCTAAACATACGTAGGCAGACGGAGTTCTTCCGGAAACGTGACGAAGATGGAAGAAGTGTAGCTCTAGTAGATGGTTAAACTCTTCCATGAAATCAGATATATTTTGTGATGCACCGCAGTCTACGAACTAGCGCAGCGCACGTTTCGTGCGTCACGCCAGCAGCAGGCCTCGCGTGGATCTTCAACGATGGATGAAGGATGGTTTGGAGGCCAAGATGCAGGCTTAGTAGAAACAGAGTCATTTGGGCGCGAGGTAGTGACAGCGGTTTGGATGTGAGAATCGAATGAGCCCGAGGCAGACTGTAGTGGGAATTAGGTCGTAGTGTAAAGTGCAGCGGGGGAGCATGTGGAATGCTGTAAGCACTGCCTCACCAAACGCATCGGTGGGGTATGCAGCCCATCGCGACTCTCTAAGATCGAATTCGTGATGCTCTACTGCAACGACTTCAAGATCTCAATATCAAGGACTCCTCGGCCCTCCTCGGAGAAGGGTCGCTCCTGTGTAAATTGTGAGGGTAATACGGATCCGTTGCAATAAAATTCTACTTGGCTGGTGATGCGTGCGATTGTAAGCTAAACGTGCAAGATACAGGCTTGGTAGGAATAGAGGTATTTGGGTGCAAGGTAGTGACAGCGGTTTGCATGTGAGAATCGAATAAGCGCGAGGCAGACTGTAGTGGGAATTAAGTCGTAGTGTAAAGCGTAGCGGAGGAGCATGTGGAATGCTATAAGCACTGCCTCCCCAAACGCGTCGGTGGGGTATGCAGCCCATCGCGACTCTCTAAGATCGAATTCGTGATGCTCTACTGCATCGACTTCAACATCTCACTATCGTGGAGGGCCGCTTCTGTGAAATTGTGACAGTGACACGGACCCGTTGCGATAAAATTGTATTTGGCTGTTGATGCGAGCGATTGAGAGCTAAATGTGCAGCAACTACAAGTTTTCATTATAATACAGCTTAGATTGCAGTGTGCTACGGCGGTAGAAGATCGCCATGACAAATTTAAGTTTGCTGTAGCCAGTCATCACAGCTAACAATTTGAAGTTAGAATACAGAAGTGTGGCGTTGCTTCGATATGAACATTTCCAGCTTCGCCTTGCGCGCGTCGGCTCCAAGTCATCGCACCTGCTTTCACATTCCTCATTTCGCATTCTGCCCTGTCAAGCACAAGTTGTTCTGCGCTCGAGCTCTCCGTACTGTCTTCGACATCTCTACGAACCCGCAAAGATGGATCTGCTCGACTCGATTCGTCAAGACGTGTTGCGGCAAAAAGAGGAAGAAGTCGTCAACCATTTCTGCACGGTCGTGGGCTTTCGCGAGTTCGCCGAGACGAAACCAGCCGCAGATGTCGGCGTTTCCGGCAAGTGGTGCTGTCTATCTACTGAGCGCCCCAAAACTGACAACGGAACTCGGGTGACTGCCACCGATAGTTCACAGCACGGGCTGTTCGAGCAAACGGCGGAAGCTCTCAACGATCTCACGCCGGGCAAGCGCAAACCTTACATCCTCCAGATCACTGTTTGGGACGGCAAGAAGAAGAAGGGGGACATGCGGTCGCCGAGGATGGCTTTCCGCCCTGGTGCATTGTATGAGTTCCGGCAGATCGACGGCGTGTCATTCTACGCGGATATCCCTACGGGTCGCACTCAGTTTGATAGCGAGGGCGGCAAGATCATCGAGGTGCTGCCACCAATGATCAAGCGCAAGGCGGGGAGATATGCTGGGAAGAAGAGGGCAAAGGCAAAGACGCAAGAGGCAACGTCCAGTCAGAGCACTGTGGAGGATGACGATGAAGAAGACGTCATCATGGCTGCTGAGGGCAAGTCGGAGAATCCAGCGGTCTCAGTGCGGACGCGCAGCAATGGTGCTGTTGGTGCCTAATTGTTGCGGCGCTGAACGTCAAAGAGCATGCATGTGCACGTAGCAGTGAACTTGACTACGTGTCGAGACGTGTAGAACTACGCAAGGACAGGGTAGTACGTAGTTAGTAGTAGTTTACTTTTGTATAGCTTTGAATGAATTTGGCTCTTTGGTGTTGTTAGTTTTGTTGGTCATGTCCGAAAGACTTCAATTCAAATGTAGACGGATGTATTCAAATGCTTCTTGGTATCGAAGAGGTTGCACACCATGGCAGGATTGCGTTGAAGGTACGATGCTACGAAGAAGCGCCAGATTTCTACGAGAGCTTGCTCAATGTGACCACTTTGTATTTTGACTGGTGCACGATGCGTCAGCTAACCCTCGATTCGTTTTTGACTCATGGAGAAGATCTACCTGGCAACTTTGAGTTGCGTCCAGATACAGTACTGTATTTCAGCTATTGATGATTGTTCAAGTGCGGACTAATTGGCAATAGCTGCGAGTGTCCCGCTCTGTGTTGCAGGCGTTTGCCGAGTACGAAGATGTAATGCAGAATGTGTATATGTCTAGGTCAAGACATCGGCTGGATCCCGTGCGTATTACGCAAGGAATTAGTTTTTGGGTTCATAATGAAATGCACTAATATTAATGCGATGAAGGATGAAGTTCCGTACTACCGCTGTGAGCCCCTTGCGGGTTCGATCGAGAACTGCGGTGAAAGCTGTGAAAATCGCATAGTACGTAGAGCTGCTGCGCTGAAGAGATTTCTTACATCAATCTAACCTGTAACAGATGCAGACAGAATGTGTGCAAGGGCACTGCACAACTAGGACGAATTGCGGGAATCGGCGCATGCAAAATGGCGAACAAGTGCGACTTGCACTTAGAAGTGTTGAAGGGAAAGGAATCGGGTTGTTCTCGGACGAGGTAATCCCTGGAGGTGCTCTCGTTGCACAGTACGTGGGAGAAGTCATTACACTTAGCACGTACCGTGAGCGTGAACGACATGTAAGAGCTGTATACAATGTTACTTCCATGGATAGTAGATCACTCTAACACTTGCGTTCTGTGCTGTAATAGCTTGTCAATTCTACTAGGATGTACGGACTGGCTGTAACAACAGAAGAAGTGATCGATGCACGTCAATTTGGCGGGCTGGCCCGCTTTGCCAACCATTCTTGCAATCCCAATTGCGAAGTTCAGCGATGGGAAGTGGCTGGAGAAACGTGTTGCGGCTTATTCACAATTCGCGATGTAAGAGAGAGTGAGGAGATCACAATCATCTATGGTGTTAGTCTGCCGCGCGGGTGCCAGGTGAGCAAAACGGTGGTTTTCTTCGCAACAATTGTCAAACTTGCTTACTGTTCGAGTTGTTTTTTGCTACAGAATCGAGTAGTATGTTGCTGCCTCGCGGGAAATTGTCGAGGATTCATCTAGCGGCACTAGCCTTCGAGGTAGGGACACCGTCATTGCAGACATGGATTCAAATGCGAGGCGTTGGTGCTAGAGTTGTGGACAGTATACACAAACGATGTATACGAGAAAAAGGCGTTCATTGCATGTTGTTTCGTCTTCCATTTGAGTTACGCATGGCCCTATCTTGATCATGAAGCCCGCCCTGCATCTTCGGTAGAGATGCGTGATGCTGTCTGGCCAAACAACAAAATATTTTCGCGTTCGACCTGATTTGATTAGACGTGCATTGAAGTGGCTCATTGGCAACAACGTCCTCTACAAAGATATTGTCATTTCAGAAGAAAACCTTCGTGCCCTCGAGGAGCTGGACGCTGATAGAGATGTACCCACAATTGCTGTGTCGGATGAGGAGGTACAAGAGCTACGAGGACAAAGGCGTCAAATTAACGAGCACCACCAACAAGATTCTGTGTCTGCCGACTCACAAGAGAGAGGTCTTGGTTCTCCACGTCACCTTGATCTCCTGCCAGCTTGCGCACACGACCACGCAGGAAGAATTCAGGGAGAGAGGTCCAGATGCTGCAAACGATCACCATGAACGCAGTGAGCGCGTGTGCTGTTTTTCCGAGGAAAATATTACACCCAACACCCAGTGTCCGCCTTCACAGAATGACATCAGTTATACATGCAATTCAACACTAGAAGAAATAGACTCTGAAATGAACTCATCGTTAGATCCCTCTACATTTACGCATAGTGACAATGTCTGTCAAGCCAGCGCATCGACAATTCTTGAGAATAGTGCGGTCGGCTCGCTTGCAAATCGAAACGTGAGCTGTGAACAGGAAGATGTTCTCGAAAATCTAACAGAATCATTCCAACTAGAGGGCAATCGAAACAGCCAGAAAACTGAGCTTGAGAAAATTATGGAGGCAGCTGGAGTCGACAGTACAGATTCACCATATCCTATCGGCGAGCTGCGCTGCTGCAGCGATCCAATTGATGAATATCAAACGGAGCGCTTAATGCAATGTTGGTTCCCAACTCTTTTTCCGAATGGTCAAGGGGGATTGCATCCTTTGAGTGAGCTAGAAAACAGGATTCATGACTACGGTCTTTCTGAGTATTGCGCTCACTTGATGAAGTGCCATGACAGACGCTTCATTATTCACGGGAACTTTAAGTTCTTCTGCATGAATCTAATTCAGCGTCGGCAGATCGACGGGTTAGTTCGAAGGGTTAGAGGAAGTGAAAATCGAGATGCTGCTATTACCTCGGCTACTGTGGGTCATGAGAATGAAGAGCAAGGGGATATTGACAAGGGGAACGAAAAGGAGAAGCTCAGTGCCGCGATGCAAGTTTTAGATTCGTTGAAACCGTTTTCCCATGTTGTAAGAGGTAGCGGTCTGTACTGGGCCAACGTACGTGATGATTTAATGTCGATGATCAGAAATCGAGCACTACCGACACGTTGGCCAACCTTTTTTCTTACGCTGAGTGCTGCTGATACTATATGGCCAGATTTTGCTAGAGCCTGTAACCCTTCATTAACAATAGAAGAGTGCACGCGGCTGTCGTTTGAGGAGAGACGACGGTACCTCAACGAAAACCCTGACATCAGCGCCAGACATTTTCATAGGCGATTTCAATCATTTTTCGATACAGTTTTGTGCGGGCGGGCACAACCCCTCGGAGAAATAATCGACCACTTCTGGCGCGTAGAATTTCAACAACGTGGATCACCGCACATTCACTGTTTGTTGTGGATAAAGGATGCACCAGATGTTGTAAAGTTGTCTGAGATTGAAGAAGGGCGTGCAGGCCTTGCGGCATACGTGGACAGGAGTATTTCTGTACTTTCAAAGACGCTCAGTGACTTAGAGAAATGCACGTGTTCGACATGCAGCACCCATCGAGAAGGTGAAATAGATATTCTAGCAACAAGACCACCACAAGTGGGAACAGAGGAATGGTCGTGCGACTTGTCTAGATTAGTTCAGCGCGTACAACAACATGAATGCTACGCTAATTCATCGTGTAGAAAGAAAAGTTCACAGTGTCGCTTTGGTTTCCCAAAAGCGTTAGAAGAACATACTAGAATCGAAACCCATGTAGCATCGGATGGGACGCCATCCATGAAAGTGCATTTGAAACGCGAAGTGTCTACGATTAATAATTTTTCACCTCATATTTTGTCTTGCTGGCGCACTAACATGGATTTACAATTGATAGGAAATTCCTATGGTGCTGCGGAGTACGCAGGAGCATACGTCAGTAAGGCAGAGCCAGACACACTTCGATTTAGACGAGTTATCGCCAAAGCAGTGCAGCGTTGTGATCCACACCTATCTTACCATTCTATTCTGAAAAAAGTAGCGAATGCTACCCTATCTGTGCGCGAGGTTGGAGCACCTGAGGCAATCTATACGTTGCTTCGCAGTTTACCTATGCACAGTAAGTCAAGATGCATAGTCAAAGTTAAAGCGTTCCGACACAATCAGCGTTATTATCGAGTTGAGCCTCGGGGTTTTGAAGATCTTGCTGCGTTAGCAGAACATTCGGATTCTAGCGATATACGCATCGAACAAGTTGAAAAAGCTTACATGAATAGACCAACTATCGATCTCTTTGAGAACATGACGCTGGCAACATTTATAGAAGATTTCGAACACGTTGATTCCATTGAGACCAGAAAGAAAGTCCCACTTGAGAGCTGGAAATGCATCGACGACCAAGGCTGGATTAGAAGAAGATCGAAATCCGTACTCGTTCAAAAATCACCTTGGGTGCGTCCAAACAGCACTGACCCTAATTTCTGTTTTTCAGAGATATTTCTATACATACCATGGCGCTCTCTTGACGATCTTCCCGAAACAGACGAAGAGTGCATTGAGCACTTCTTTAAAGAGCAAGAAAACCATCTAGATAACGAACTAAGAGTAGAGTCGAACGCCAAGTTGCTAAGACAGGAAAAATTAGACTTGCTGAAAGAAAGTACCAATGGAGCTTGCAGTGTGACTGCATTACCAGCTTCGGAGTACGTTTTCATGAGTAATGCAGATGTGCCCGCCGAGCAGCCCAATATCAGCGCCAATGAGGAGCACGATAGCCGTAACAATCACCAGGAGTGGACGAGTAGGCACGAATACTCGCCTGAAATTGTTCGTAAGGCTAGCGATTTTGTTAAGGAATGCTTGAAGCCATGGATCAAAGAGAAAAATGAATCTCGAAAACTAGGTAGTATTTTCAGGCAAAACGAGCGATCGTCCTCAAACTACCGATATCCGATTGATGATAGTGACGATATGTCTGACGCCGTGGAAACGATGGCCGAGTCTCAGTGGACACCTTTTGCAATAGCCATGAATCAGTCTAGAAAACGATTTAAATGCGCGCTTGAGAGTTCGCATTGCAAGCCGTTGCAAATGATTATTAATGGGGAAGGTGGTTCAGGCAAAAGTTGGTTAATAAAACATATAGTGAAGGATATGCACAACGTATTTGGTGAGCACGCTGCCACTCGAAGGACGTCCAAACGAGCGCTATTACTGGCTCACCAGGGCACTGCGGCTTTCAATATAAAAGGAATGACACTCTGTTCAGCATTTTCGTTTGATTCCTTTAGTAGATCCGCATTTTCCGTGCAGTATACTCCACTAGCGAATTCGAAAACAGGGCCTACAAAGCTAAAGCAACTACAACAACGCTTTAAGGATGTCCACCTCGTCATTATAGACGAATTCAGCATGATTTCTTGTGGAATGCTGTATTGGATAGATAAGCGGATGCGGGAGATTTGGCCTAGCCACTCAGATGAGATGTTTGGAGGAAGAGATGTTTACTTTACAGGTGATGCTGCCCAGTTAGACCCCATAGTTCCATATGCACTATCCACTCCGATATCTAAGATCACAAACGAAGTACAGCGCCGTGGGAAAGAGATCTGGGCGAACATTGAACACGTGTGTATGCTAACAAGTCAAAACAGAGGCAAAATGGACCCGGAGTGGTTCGCAGCTTTACGTAGATTGCGGGAAAAAGCACCGACTCCTGCAGATATCGAACTTTTCAACTCACGATGTCTAGCTTCAACTCAACAACCAGATTGGGCTCCTCAAGCGAAACACATTGCTCATAGAAATGTAGATGTAAACGCAGCAAACGAAGACCGAGTAAAGGCCGCCAATGCATCCATTGTGCATATTACATCTCAGCACTTTGTGCAACAGAAAAAATTGTCAACCAAACGGGACATTCCCGTCGGAACTGTCCGTGCGTTGTTGAGTGATGCAAAGACAGCTAATTCAGATCGTGACCGGGTCGTTGCAAGTAAACTTAATCTTTGCATTGGAGCTCCGGTCACTTTGACGTACAATATGGCACAAAGTGCTGGCCTGTGCAACGGAACAAATGCAGTAGTGTACGATTTTTTGTTTGTGGCCGGCCTAGAACTACCAATCATTTTGATACAGATTGTTGATGCTTACATAGGACCTTCCCTACTTGACGATGTTCCTAACATTGTTTCTATCGCGCCAAAAGACGTATCGTGGGGTAAATCTTCGAGCGACCTTCGTGTTGTTCGAAGAGGAATCCCCCTCCGACTAGCGTATGCTATGACAGTTCACAAAGTGCAAAGATTAACATGCTCCTATGTAGTCTTTCAGTCGAACTCAATCCCAAATGTTGCTTTTGTATATGTGGCACTATCTAGAATTAAGCACCGGAATTCGATTGTGATAACTCACCGTCTGACACTTGACAAGCTAGCAGCCTCGCCCGAAAAGATTGCCTCTTTCGCGCGCGAAAACGACTGTGTGTTGAGCGCTGTTTCTAAAACCACAAACGCAACTACGGCGATAGTTCATGACATGAAAGAGGTGGCATTGGCTCACAATAAAGGTCTGTCGCCGCGTTGAAGCAAAGAGTTCTTTGCAATGCATTGCACGCCAACGCCTTCATGAAGACAGTCACTTGCGATCGAGTAGGGCAGGAACTTGCATGGTTCAGGGTGGCCCATAACTGCCAGCACTCAATCGCCGAGACGGCCGCGACTTGAGCTGTAGCACGAGGAGTTGTGCCTCAAGCAGCACCCACTGGTCACGATTGGCCCTTTCATACCGTTCGCAGCGCGGACGTTATAAAGGCTTGGAGCTTTCAAGGGCAGCTGCACGCCGCGCACGTCGATCCAATCCGCAGGCTTCTATCAGGACAGTAGTTGTCGTGGCTAATGTCCTGGAAAAGTACTCCATGACATTAGCCACTTTTCAGGAGGAGTTCAAGCTGGGGTGCTCAAGTTGGTGGAGCATCTCACGGTCGGAGATGTGCGAGCAATGTTGCGTGGTGCCTGCGACGTCGACACCTGCCGGGGTTGCCATCATTCAAGATCAACATGGGATGCATCAACATAGTTCCGGGCCAAAGACGCTGCTGCGAGTTTACATTAAGATGGGTGATTTCCACGCACCCAAGCTCCAAGTCGCTGTATCGGGTGCACTACTGCACGGTGCATGGCGGTGGGCTTCAGTTACGTTCGGTACGGGCGGTTCAACCTGATAGCTCCGAGATGTAGCACGAACTTACTAAACGGGTGAAAGACTGACTGAACTAAGTTAAATATTGGACACTGCTCCCTTTGCTTTTAAGTTTTGTCAAAAGAAAGAATTGCGATATCAAGCGCCTTGTAGCTTAGGCCGCATAAGTTAGGCGTCGATTGCGCACGTGCATTTTTACGATTTTTTTAAACCTAATACAAACAAAATAGAAACTATCACGCAGGTTACCCCAACTAGATCTCGCAAAATTGATCCCTCCACATTGCGACGCACTTCCTCATAAAGCAGTCGTCTTTCAGAATCCGCTGAAGAGTGAGGTAGCGCTCTGCGTCAGTGATCTGGCCTTGTGGCTCAGGCAATATTTGGTCATGACTGGAGCGTTCGACTGATCTCTCTGCTGTAGATGAAATTGATACTTGAGACGTTCCACGTGCAGTTTTGCGTGATGCCGCGTCAACAACACCATTGAGTTGGGAAGAGTCGTTGGCCTGGAGGGTCTGCGATTGTGTTCGCGCTTGGTCTCTCTGCGCCGCTGTGGTTGGCACATCGGAACGGCGACTAAAGTGGCGTCCATAGGAGAAGTCGCATTCACTGAGCATGATTGGCGAAGTGTAACTGGCACATACATGTAGTATGTCTGAGGATCGCTCTCTAGCAGCGCCACCTCGTGAATAGAGCGCTGTTCTTGCATCGGTGTGTTCGTTTCATCACCGGTGTCCATGCCAGCTCGTGATCCAGACGTACAGCACGCGTCCCCTTTCTCGAACCCCGTCAATGCTTCTGCTCCAACTCGGTCTCTGCTTTCCTTGCACACATGTGAAAGCTGCTCGCGTCTAGGCGTCTTTGCTAGACAATCCCCCAGCGTTGGTGCCTTGGGTCTGCGAGATGCCTGGCGTGGTTTGTCCTGGTGAGAGGGCCGTGGGCGTTTTTCTGACGTCAAGCCAGCTTCGTCGCGTTCTCTTCGTCTTCTTTTCCGCTTCGACGTAGTCTTTCTCGCATCTCCGGGGTTTCCTTGCCTTTCGATGACTTGCCGGACGCTTGCTTTCTGCTGGTATGCACTCGCTCCGGTGCAGCAGTTTCGTCCAGGAAAGCACGTCGATCTTGCTTCGCTTTCTTCTCCGCAACAAGCCGCTTATAGCGCCCACGCGCCAGGGTATTCTGACGCTTACGATGCATATCACAAAGCGAATGTCTTTCACCACCGCGCTTGAATGATCTCTCCAGAGTGCAACCGCCAACGTAGTGGCATTGCCAAGTGTCCTGCACCTACATACTTAGTTTCTCGAAGTTGCCACCCCCCTCATTGTATATACGCACCGTGCCAGCATTCTTAGATATTGTGGTCTCAGCAGAGTCCGACGAGACCAGCAATTCTCGGCGAGGCTGTACGGTAGCTTCTGTATTACACATGCATCAAAGAGGGCATACACGCCGTACAGCGTTTAGGCGCTTCGTCAGTACACAGGCCAGAGCGCAACACAACGACCTAGCACCCTAGAAGAGGTTGTAGACCTACGTACCCTTCTCCATCTCTCCTTTGGACGGACTCACCGCGCTTCGTCTAGCCGTCTTGGCACTCAAAATGCGGGCGGGGAATAGAACGGAGAACTGATCTTTTGAAAGGTCCCCGGTATGCTTTAAGAGGGTGGTCTTGAAAACGAACGATGTAGCATACTTTATGCATCAAGCAACCCAGATAGCAGTAACGGCAAGAATAGATGTAGCGAAGTACATAAGGGCAACAAAAAGGAGGACCACATTGTATTGCATGTTCTGGATGTACCCCTACAAAATCTCCAACTCTTCTGCTACGAGGTATCCTTATCCGCGATCTCAGCTTTCAGTTTCAGAATCCTCAGCTTCACTGCTGGGAACAAACTCCGACGACTCGACGCTCTCCGCATTCTCATCGTTGCCGTCGCTCTCCTCTTTCTCATCGCCGCCGTCGCTCTCCACATTCTCAACGTTGCCGTCGCTCTCTACATTCTCTTCGTTGCCATCGCTCTCAGCAGGTTGATACTCAGGCGTTTGAGTTTCAGCTTCAGCTGGAGTTGGAGCCGGCGTGCTCGGCGGAACACCATACGCTTGGGGAGAAAGTAGGGCCATAGGCATGAGCCTGTTGAGCGGAAGTGGCGGGGATTCGCTAGCATTGCCACTGCTCGAGCCTTCAGAGCCACCGCTGCGGCCCGTGTCAGCACGTTCGCTAGCATTGCCACTGCTCTCGCCTTCAGAGTCATCGCTGCGAGCCGTGTCAGCGCGTTCGCTAGCATTGCCACTGCTCTCGCCTTCAGAGCCACCGCTGCGGCCCGTGTCAGCACGTTCGCTAGCGCCGCCACTGCTCTCGCCTTCAGAGTCACCGCTGCGAGCCGTGTCCTCTTCACCTCCGGTAGTCTGGATAGGTGAACCACTCGAAGGTGGCCCAAGATTCAAGCGCTTGGTCGGCCTGGGTGACGATCCATTTTCGCTGGAGCTTGAGTGCGCACGCCTGGCTACCGATGGACTGGTGGCAGCGGCGTGCTGCTGCGCTGCTCGCGCCTGCTGCAACACCGCCTCAATGCGCTGTACGTGGTCCGCCCGACGGTCATCGCGCTCTGCAGCGATAACCTCCCCATGGGCGCGGTGGTACAAGACGGCGGCTTCGTCGGTTGCACGCACTGCAGCTGCATATTCTGTGCGTCGCAGGTCTACCTCCGACACCGCATCGTCCACCGTTGGACTACCCGCTCGGTGATGCTGCAGTTGTAGGTGAAGCACACGCTCGGCTTCAACAAGAGCTGCAGAGGCAGCTTCTTCATCCGCAATCGCCTGCCGCCAGGTCTGCTCGTCTCGCTGCATGGTTCGCGGCAAAGTGAGGAACTTAGCTCAGCGCTTTGCCAGCAAACGGCTAGGTTGCATTTCCGTCAATCATCTAACCACGAGAAATGCGCTGGACAGGTTCAGCGCATTTCTCGTGGATAGGGGATTGACGAGAAGTGAACTTTGAGCGTTTGTTGTTTGTTACCTGTGTGTGTGTGGGGGGGGGAGTGGGGGGGGGGGGCGGTGCTGAAACTTACGATATAGCATACACGTTCAGCGACGCCCCCTTAACAACCGAGCGAACTTTCGTGAGGATGCTGCCATACTAGTATCACTACTATTAGCACTACTAATGTACCCATGTCGGCTTAGACATAACATAAGCTTGTTTTCCTCCATGCGCCTTCCTTAGTTCCTGGCGGTTGTGACACAAAATTTGCTGTCATTGCGCTCGCTCGTTGTCAGTCCTTGCCCGTAGCGGAACATCATGAGGGATCCTATCAAGAACACGCGTTCTTGGGACGCAGTCGAACAGCCCCACCCTAGCCAGACGCGTGCAAGTTTTACGACCGTGGACAACTTGGTGTCCCTTTTTCTTCCTCATCCTCATTTGTGCGAGATCAATTCACTGTAGCGTCGCTCGAGTGCGATATCCGGATGTGCTGCTTGGTGTGAGCTCCTGGGAACCGCTGGCAGTATTGATGACACAGGAGTGCCTACAAAACATGCAAGTAGACAGCGTCAGTAAAAGATGAAATACCCGTAAATACCAACGACGGAAGTGTTACCTTTTTGAGAGGTCGACGTCTTGCTTCGTGCGAAGCTAGTTACTGCACAAGTGATGCACCCGACGGCCGCACACGCAGCAAGGACGCGTCCCCGCTATGCCCCCATGGTAGTCAATCCTAGCGCACTTCATGGGTCTGCTGCTGCTTGAGCTGGAAATCGAGAAATGAGCGAAATGAGCAAAGTTGATTCGAGGGGGAGGCCAGAGAACCACCGATTTTCGCGCCTTTTGAAGATCTGATGTGGGTTGAAGATTGGGAACTATAGTAGTGCTAATAGCACTACTACTGCCCCTTTTTCTCGCTACTATTCAAGTAGTACTACTATTCGACCCAAGCGCCAGTGCTCTAGCATAGTACTACTATTAGTAGTGAAATTATCACTACTATCGCTACTATTCTGGAGTCTGCTACCAATTCCTGTCTGCAACGCAGGTTGACCCACTCCACCCGATATATAACTATATTATTGCTAGTCCATACTACCTCCACTAGAAAAAAAACGCGGGTATGTAGCGTACACAAAATCGTTTAAAAGTAATACCCCGCTGAAATCGATCGTATGAATTTTCCCGCCCGAATTTCGCCTGACAGCAGATATCCAGTGCAAGCGATCACTGCGCAAATCACCGGCCACAGAACTGTCCCTCCCTCGTGCGCACCACCCCTCGTACGCCCCCCTCGTGCCCCCCCCTCGGGCGCTCAGCTCCCCCCTCGGGTCCCCATGAAACAAGCAACGGCCGTCGAGTGTCAAGCAATATGGGAGACTTGCCGGCTTCGCAGCGAGAACGACAAGCTCGAGCATGGTGGCATGGCAGATCGCAGGAGATTTCCGCGTAACACCAAGGACTTGATCAAGGAAGTCGAGCTTTTCGGAACCTGAAGCTGGTGGTGGAACTACTAGGCATCGACTCGGTGCTACACTACGTCGAAGGCAAAGCCAAAGGGCGACGAAGAAGGTGGCAGCAGTCAACAAAGCGAGGGCGTCGACGCAGGGCTTGAAGGTGGAGCACACGTCAGCGTTCACGCCGTCCACCTTCTATCGGTTCGAGGTTGCGGTAGCCGCGGGACCTCCTCTCAGGTGGCGTTGCCGGCGTCGGTCCATGGACCCGCTCCCATCGATGATGTCAATGCTCAACCCCGCCGTGGGACCCCCGCGCTCAGCCGCGATCGACGACGAGGCCGCCAAAGAAGGCGAAGACGACAGGGCGGCAGCGAAACTCGTCCGTTCCGAATTGGATTTTTTCTCTGCTAACCTGGCGGAACACGTACGCCACTTGCTGTTTCCTTCTTAGCTGTCGCCTTCTTGAGATGCATGTAGCGACCGCCGACCGCCATCGTCCAAATTCAAATCGCGAGTAAGAAGAGCGAACCTTTGCATAACTTATACCCCAATGAAAAACGAGGCGGAGCTCTCGTGAAATGTTTTTGAAACCCGCGTTTTTTTCTTAGCGGAGGTAGTATTAAATATGTACTCTTATCCCAGCCTTCGCGGAGCCCTACCGTCAATATCTCGGGAAAATATCTACCGCCCATGTTTTTTTTGCCCATGTTCAATCCTGTTTTTGGGACATATTTGACCATGTTTGTAATTTATGATTTTCTTACAGTTTTATTTTGCAAGATCTTGAAGCCACTCATTTTGCCACGCGTCGAAAGCCATCCAGCTCGGAGCGCCTTTGCCAGAACCCCCGACACGCGCCCATACAAGCCCCGCTCCTTCGCCAGAATCCCCGACGCGCGCCCACGCGTCCCCCGCTGCTTCGCCAGAAGCGACACTACTACTCGCTCGCCCCCGCCTCGTAGTTGCTGCTGCTGCTGTACACGTACGTGGAGACACGTTTGCACAAGATTGACATGTATTGCAACATGTATGACCATGTATTGAACGTGTTTGTTTCGTGTTTTGCTATGCGTCCAGAGGAAGGCGAGAAAACCGATGGCGCGCACCAAGAAAACAGCACCCATCATTATGGTGTAGTGCCACACCGAAAATTCGGTGACCCGCATGTGACGCCGTACCAACAGTCGGTGACTCAACCAAGTCGGCGCTGTTTCAGAATGAGAGCGGTCTACAGTCTTAACCTGGAGCGGTTGAGTGTCCCAGATTGAGAGCGACCACAGTGCTATCTCGCCGAGGTCGAAGGGTCGGCGGAGATCTTACGGTGGTTACGAAGGGGCTCCGCGAGAGGTCGGCTGGGATCCAAAACTCCCTCATTTCATTAGATATTTGTATATGACCATAGGAAAGAGTAGATAGAGCCCAAGAGGCTCTTCCGAAGATATAACAAACCAACAGAGCAGAATTTTCTAAGTCCAAGACAAGCGTGCACTTTCCGGTAAGTCCCTGCGTGGGCTGGATTATGTCTGCCGTCACCACCCGAGAGGCATAGCTTGTAGGGTGTTGACAGGTAGCGCCAAGAGACTAAGTCGGCCCGGGGAGGGCAAGGTTCGCCAAGTGCGCTAGTACAAGTCTCGCTGAGTCCAGTGAGCCGGTACGCCCGTCAGCCGAGAAGCCTTTGCTCTCGGTGACCTGTAAAAGCGCTCGCGCGCCGTCGTCCATCCTTTGGTGGAGGGCACAGGGTTGTGTGAAACGAAGTCAGTGAACTCAGTTGACTCTCGGAAGAATTTGACTGGCTTGGTTGCCTGGTCTCGGCGAGAACCGCCACTACTGTCCCGAAAGGGCCGAACCGCGGGGGACAACCTAGCGCAGGCCGATGAATGCCGACTAGCTCGGCGATTGTTGTGTCTGCAGGCAAGGACTAATTTTGTGCGTTCTGCTATACCACAACTGGTGCCGCGACCCGGGAACAGGGTGTGCGAATTGTCGCAGGTACCAAGTAACCAAGTTTCGAGAAAACAAGTGAGGAAGATGGCCAAAGGATCGTCACCGCCGAGCCCGGGAAGTCCAGCGACTGCTGGAGGATCCCCGGCCGGATCTCCGAACTCGTCAAGTGAGCGGGCTGTAGACGTGGATGCGAACACGGCCCGCAGTGTCCAGTTTGAAGACGACGATGCTCGAGGCCAATGAAGTGATGAAGAGTATGAAGAAAAGGAGGAAGCTGGCGACGATGTGAAGTCGACAGCGGAGTTACTCAGCGAGGTCGGCGAGCTGTCGCTCCAAGTGAGCCGGATGGGAATTCCGCGCCCAGTTGAGCGCAACCTCGTCGCCGAGCTGAATGCAAGTGCGAACGAAGACGATGAACAAGGGGCTGCTCAAGGGGAACGTCCGCCCCTTATCCCAAGAGCAACCCGGAACGCCGACACGCCGAGTGCCAATAAGGTACTTGCGCGCCTCGGCGAAGAGATGAGAACGCAAAGTGAGTGGATGATGATGCTCGCGCCAGTGGCTATGGCGCAATCGAAGTGGCCGGTGCGTGGGCCTGAGCTGACTCAGCCAGTGAACAGCACCAGCATCAACCAGCTCATCGAGGACACGGTGCTGCTTCTGAGAGCCATGTGTTTCCGCTGCAACAGCCGACCCAACAGCCTGATTTTGGGCGGGTGGACTCTGAGCCGAGCTGGAGCTGAGATTACTCGGTGGAAACGCCGTCTTCGCGCTGAGTTCGGACTTGAACGAGCGCCGGGATCCCGCCAACTCATCCAAGACAGATCGGCCAAGATGCTTGAGCTCGCTGCGGATCCAAGCAAGGTCCCTCTGCCGAAGACACCCGAAACCAAGAGGGCAGCGAAAGCCGAGAAGGTCCGGTCGACAGTGGGTACCCCGTATTTTGAAGACTCGCATATGCAGGCACCGAAAAAAGACCGCCCGAGCAGTGGCCGCTTCGATCACCTCTATGATGCAAGCGACAACGCTGAACTCGATGACGACGACTTCTACAACCGGAGTGACCAAGAGGAGGCCGTGAAGGATCAAATCCGCCGACTCAGCTACGATGACGACGAGCGAGATGACACCAAGTACTTGGGAGATTCGCACTCATTTCTCACTCGACAAGATAGCCGAGTTCGATGGAAAGCGATACCGTTCGGGTGCTTCTCTGTAGTGGTTGAAGCGTTTCATCTATGAGATGAAAGGCACCCGGATGCCTCAAAATTCGTGGTGTGAACCATTCTCGCTGAGTCTGGGCCGAGCGTCCAAGAGCTGGTACCGGCAGTTGCCAAAGAAGACGCAGCAGCGCTGGAACCTGCTCAACGAAGCCTTCTTGGATTATTACTGCTCGCAATTTGACCAGTCCGCTCGCACTCGGTACTACTCGGCGAGTCGAAAGGAGAACGAACCCATCTGTGACTTCCTCATCCGACTCAACGGATACGCTCGCACTGCCAATATCCAATACGAGAAAGGAGGCGCTGATGCCTCCGATCACGTCGAGCAGTTCCTTCTCAATTGCGGTGACGACGAAGTGATGGATTTACTGTATCCACTTCAGCTCGCCGACATCCAGCGGGTGGAACAGATCATCAACAAGAAGATACTCGGCGAGAAGAGGAAGAAGCAGCGTGTTCGCATGGTCTCCAACCGAACACGAGACCCTCGTCGAGGTGACAACTCTCGGCGAGGGGAGTCCCGCCGAGATGACCGACATGAGACCCGCCGGGATGACCAACGCGACCCACGCCGAGATGACCGACGTAGCCGCCGAGACGATAGTCGTGATCGCCGAGTCGCAATGGCTGAAGCGTCGGTCGATGACTTGTACCATGGGGTTGACTCCCGCCAATCGAGCCGCCGGATCAACGCGCTTGAGTCTTCAAGCAGTGTCGGCAGTAGCAGCGAGTACAGCGATTCCGAGTCTGATCAAGATCAGAACTACGTGGACGCAGCGGCAGGAAGTGAGCGGCGAACGGACCAAGCAACTCGGCGGAACGTCGCCGAGATGACCGTCCGTCCCGCCGTGATGATTCCGCCGAGCGTCAACGCCGTGGTCGCCGAGATGATTCGCGTGAGGGAAGGCCATTCGACCGACGCGGCAGCCGATGTGACTGGTGAGCGACCGCGCTACGGTCCGTGCGCCGCTTGTGGTGGCGCCAACCATTCAGCGCACTTCTGCAACCACCGGTGCAAGTTCTGCAAGCAGGTCCACGATGTTGGCCGTTGTGAGGTGTTCCAGCGGCTCGAAAAGCTCACCAAGTTCGTCCGTACCTCCGTCGACAAGTCCACGGTCCCCGCCGACCTCCAAGACATCTATGAGCCGAAGAATTTAAACTAGGTGGCCCGCCAACACCGACTGGGTTGGATAATATCGGCCTGCCACAGTTAGCTGAGCCGGCTGTAGAGGAGAACTATGTGTTCGCCTTTGTCGGCGAAGCGCAAAGGCCCGAGATGTGTGGAGCAGAGAGCGCGGGATTTGAATGTGAAAACGACGGACTTGAACGTGAAAGTGACGGGGATGACGAACTCGACGATTCAGAGGAAGATCGCCGAGTCATGGCAAGTGGAATGATGGAGCCTCAACAACAGCGACAGGCTGGGGCAGGTGGAGGCTCCAAGACGATGAGATTGTACCCAGGCGAGCGCATGGGGTGGTGGTCAGCGCAGAAGTTCGACCGCCGAGTCCGTATGCGTACCTTAGTGATAGGCGCAGTGAATGATGTGCGTACAAGATACTGCTGGATACGGGGGCAAACGTCTCTGCTATTAGCGAATCTTTTGCTAAGAAACTACGTCTAAAGGCCAGAGCAAGCACAGATAAGCAGATCGACGTGCAAGGAATTAACAAGGGCAAGCTGCTCACGACGTCCCGAACAACAGTGAAGGTGACACTCGGCTGGAAGATTGTTTACGAATTTGAGGTATGGATTATGGATCATCATGCCGGTGTTGACCGAGTTCCAGCTACGGCGCAAGCAGCCAAGTGATAAGACCCATGAACTATGGGTGCGGCGAACGAAGGACTGGGTACCGACCTTGATACACAGCTCGCGCGGGAAGCCCACTCGAGTTCTACTCACTAATGTCAGCGGGAAGCTCGTGTGGTGTCCCGCCCATTTTCCAGTGGCCCACTGGGCACCATATGGTGAGCTGGCTCCAGGCGACGGGTATGTCAGGCTGACTTCGGCGAGATACCGCGACTGGCAGGTTCTCGCCAACGAAGCCGCAATCGACAAAGACTTGCTCAAACGCGAGCAGCGCCTATACGATGAGTGGCTGGACAAGCAACCACCGACAGTGGAGCGGCTGCGATATACTCGGCCACAGGGGGTGATGAATCGAGAACCCCGCCGGCCGGGTGAGGACGGCGTCGAACGGACGTGAGCACAGCGTCATGGAGAGCGGGACCAGCTGACAGCAGTCCCAATGGAGTCGAGTGGTGCTGAGGAGCAGGCCTCCAAGTCGGTAGACTCGGCTGGGGTGACAATCAAGACCGACGAGTCGGCAGAGCCAGTTCCGACAGACGACTCCAAGGGTGTAGCGGGGCTACACATTCGGTTAACCTCACGTTAGTGCAACACGCACTTATGGATACATTCAGGTGGGCCACATTGCAGTGTGGTCACCATTCATATTAGGAAGCGTCCTATTGGTCAGAAAGCAGGGTCTTTCTACCAATAAGAGTCAAGCATTAGGTCAGGGTTTCTGCCAACCACTCGTTAGCAGAACCCCTCTTTATAGATATCAGTTTGAGGAGGAAGGCCACAGTTAACATTCAATTCAGTTCTCATTTTATCACAAAAGCTACTATTTGTACCTTTATTTAGATCTAATTATACTTGTGGATACAAGTATACTTAATCTAAGTTAAATATACCTTACGCTTCCTCATACACGTGCGCTCACGTGTAAGCTAAAGTATTGGGCTAAGTAAGCCCATTACCCCTGGTAGCACTTTGTAGTCCGTCCAACGACCGACTAATTACGTATCGCATGAAATTCGATACGGGGGTCGAGGACTTGCCTGTGGACGCGAGTATGTCCACTGGTAACCCAAACACGGGTGCAACGCATGTTGCACGCGAAGACTGTCTCCACCTGGCGGATCCAGAGTGGGAGGCGCTCCAACGACTGTCGACGGTCATTGGAGAAGCGGCCGTAGCGACAATGCTACGCACGCTATCGCCGACAGAGCAACACGGTGTTGCTCTAGGCTTCATTATGAAGGAACAGCGCGAGTCCGCTGCTCACGCTACGGTGTCGACTCCGTCCACACCGCGCGTGGAGTCATTGAAGCTCCACGTGAACAGCTACGTTGGAAGAGAGGGCGAGCCTCTCCTCCGTTGGCTTATCGAAGTCGACACTGCCATTACGGCTCGACGCATCGTCGACCCGTTGTCGAAGGTTGCGTTCGCCATGTCATGCCTTGGCGGGCGAGCAAGGAGTTGGGCGTACGGACGCCGACTCACTGACCCTACGTGCTTCAGCACGTATGAGGTGTTCAAGGAGGAGCTCAGACAAGCGTTTAAGCCCCCGCAGAATGAGTTCAGATCGAGGGCTGAGTTCCTCGACCTGCAACAGGGCAAGCATGACGTGCATGCTTACGCTCAAAGGGCGCGGTACTTGGTCTCGAACATCGTGACCAACCCGATAGACGAGGCGACTAAGGTCGTCACGTTCATGAAAGGCCTGAAGATGGGCCTGTGAAGATCTATCTCTTCCGAGAGTTCCCAAGTACTCTCGAGTCTGCGATTACACTTGCAATGCAAGAAGAGTTTAGCCTGCGACAAGCTAAGCTCCATGTGAACGCCCCACGGTCGATGCCGCGACCGATGGCAAAGCCGACGGGAGGTCCCGAACCAATGGATCTCTCGAGTGCGACGGCTGCTGGATCCCAGCAGTGTCGTGGACCAACGAATGTCCGCTGTTTCCGGTGTGGAAACAACGGTCACTACGCCCGTGAATGCACAGCGCCTGTGCAGGCGGCCAAGGGCCGGCGTGACGATACCGGGTATCACCACGGGCAATAAAAAAACTAGAACGACCAGCAGGCGCGGGGCTCCCTGCTGGTGATGCAGTCGAGCGTGTCGATATTGGACACGCCGTATTGAAGACTGCTGCCCCTAGTGAGAGTCACTCTCACTGTAAGAAGCAGGATGACAGGCCAAACCTTGTCATCCTGAAGGTTAACTCGAAGAGAGAGAAGTCTCGTCGTGCGTTGGTGGATTGTGGTGCGTCGAACAACTTTGTTCGACTGCAGAGCCTAGCGAGGCTTGACTTCGAGGAAGTGGAACTACCTCGAAGTCTATTGGAAGTAAGACTGGCAACGGGTGTCGTTGTCAGAACCGAGAAGCGTGTCGTACGCGTACGCTTCTCGTATCGGGAGAAGAAGTTCGTAGACGAGCTTATCGTGCTTGACTTAGACGATAAGTTCGACATGGTGCTGGGCATGCCGTGGCTTGCACGACATGATCCGGTGATCGACTGGACGAAGCGCACGATCGTGCACTTCGGGAGTAGCGGCGCGACAGTGAGCGATGGCCCTGTCGGCGCAGCACATGCACCTCGCGGTGCATGCGACCCTCCAGCAGAGGAAGCGCGACGCGCGGCTGCCTCCGGTCACCGCACGCGGACACCCACGACTGAGAGAGTCGTTGGGAGAAAATGTGAGTCGAATCAGAAGACTCAGATTCGATCGGATTCGAGAGGTTCTCGAAGCGTCAAGAGTGACGCGGTCGTGTCGACTATTAGTGTCGACACACAAGTTCATCAAGAGGAGCCAGTCACTAATAAGGACAGTGACTCGGACGCGTCAGCTCAGGGAGCTGATTCGATTGGCCCAAACGTCGAAAGACGCTCCGCCGTCAGGCGTCGAGGTAAGGAAAGCGCACCGGCTCTGGGAGCCGACGCTGCAGGCAGTGCGGACGGTTACAAACGTCCCAAACCGGAAATGCTTGCGTGCTCGCGTGCAACCGGGCTGCACGGCGAAGCGGTACGCGATCAAGCCGGGCTTGATTGCGTGCGCCCGCGGGTTGAACCCGCCGGCGATCAAAAGGAAGATCTGTCCGTGGCCGGGCCCGGACAAGACAAGACGCGCGGAACTGGGTTCCGCACAAGAAGCGAACGGCGCAAGCGAGCAAAGCTGTGCAGTCTCGGTCAGGGACCGAGGCGCCACTCGCAGTGTCTGCCGGGCAGACACAGGAACTGGAGACGACCGTCGAGACACTGAGTGTCTTGACGCGCACGAATACTGGTCTCCAGTATAAGAAGATGAAGTTGGAGAACCCTCCGACGCTAGCGTCGGAGTTGACTTCGCTTCCAGTCACAAGCTGGAGGCGCTTCGCCCGCGACCTGCACGATGGACGCATCGAGCAGATTCGCATCCTCTCGGATGTCGAGAGGATGAAGTGCGAAGCGGAAGAGTTGAAACAGCTCGTCGCTGAGGGCGTCGACGCCCTCAGCGCCAAGTCGAAGAAGGATCGCTTCGACGAGCAGAGCTGGTGCTCGCTGAAGTCGAGCCCCTTCTACGAGGTCTTGTGTGAGTACAGAGACGTACTCCCGGACGATATCCCTGCGGAGTTGCCGCAGGACAAGGGTGTTCAGCACGAGATTGATCTCGTGCCGGGAAGGAAGTATTGGGTGACGCGGCAGTGGCCACTGCCGCGGGAGCAAGTGAAGGCGATCGACGACTTCTTCGAAAGTCGTCGCAAGGCTGGGCAAGTGCGGGAATCGAAGTCCCCGCACAGCGCGCCTACGTTCTGTGTCAAGAAGGCACAGGGCGGGTGGCGCATCCTCCATGCATATAACAAGCCAAACGACGCAACGGTACCGGCGCAGACGCCGATACCGCGAAAAGATGTGATCATCGATTCGATGGCTTTGAGCACTATCTTTAGTGCTCTGGATCTGAGAGACGGATTCTATCAGATCCTCATGCGTGAGAGCGATATACCTCTCACGGCGGTGAGCACTCCGAGCGGTATGCTCTGGGAGTGGCTTGTAATGCCGCAGGGACTAAAGAATGCCCCTGCAACGTTCAACAGGTGCGTCACGCACTTGTTGCGCTCGGTGCGCGACTTCGCACCGAGCTATTTCGACGATGTGTTCATCCACAGCCGGGATGTGGACGGGAAGTCGGAAGTGGAGATGCACAAGGAACATCTCCGCAAGTTGTTTGTGCTCATGCGCAAACTCAAGCTCTACGCGAACCTGAAGAAGTGTATCTTCGGGACTAGCGAGATACCCGTCCTTGGGTGTCTCGTAGGGAAGAACGGCGTACGCCCTGACCCGGGAAAGGTCAGAGTGATCAATGAATGGCCTACGCCTTCCAATGTCAAGGAACTGAGGCAGTTCCTTGGACTCGCTACGTACTTATGCAAGTACGTGAGCAACTACGCGGGCAATATTCGCCCGCTGTCGCAGCTCCTAAAGAAGGATGCTGCATGGGGTTGGACTGCTGACTGTCAGCAGACCTTTGATGCAGTCAAGCAGGGCTTGACTGAGGCGCCGATCTTGGCGGTGGCCGACCAAGATCGCCCGTTTCACGTCGTGTGTGACGCGTCCGATTTCGCAATCGGATGCGCTCTAATGCAACACGATCACAAGGGACGTGATCGCGTGGTCTACTATCTGTCGCGTCAGCTGAAGCCAGCTGAGCGCAACTACCCGGTACATGACAAGGAACGCCTTGCCATGAAGTATGCACTCGCGAAGTTTCGAGTGTATCTACTTGGGAGTAGACCATTTGTGGTCTACACCGACCACGCATCATTGCGTACGGCGATCAAGTCGCCGTACATCTCACAAAGAATGGCGAGATGGCTCTCATTCTTTGCGGAGTACAACTTCCAGGTTGAGTACAAACCTGGAAGGTTGAATGTTGTGGCCGACGCGTTGTCGCGTCGACCTGATTATGCGGTGCACAAGGCCGACGCCAATGCAATTGGCGTCGCACGGACGTCTACTCCCTCGTCGTCTTTGTTAGACGACGTGAGGTCCGCATACACGAATGATGCGGACGCGAAGCAGTTGTTGGACTACTTCGCTGCTCCTTCTGACAAGTCTCGTCAGAAGCTGGTAAAACATCTCCGTGCACGTGTACACCGTTATCGTGTACACAATGGTCTGCTGCTTTACAGCGCAGTCGACGACAACGCTGATCGCATTGTCGTGCCAGACGATCATGAGCTGAAGCTCAGGATCACTTACGAGTATCACGATGCCCCGACGTCGGGACATCCGGGTCGTGAGAAGACATATTTACTTCTCACGCGTGACTTCTATTGGAGTCACCAGTACAAGTGGGTACGCAAGTACGTCCGTGCTTGCGAGGTTTGCCAGCGCGTGAAGCCTGCGTCCTTCTCGCAGGCTCCACTTCAGTCACTACCGACTCCGTCGGAGTGTTGGCAGTCCATTTCAATGGACTTTGTGTTTGGTCTTCCGCCTGACAACAAGCGGAGGACTGGTATTGTGGTCTTCGTTGACCGGTTCAGCAAGATGGTGCATCTTGCTGCAGTACCAGCCGAAGTGACAGCCAAGCAGACGGCACGTCTGTTTGTTGACATGGTGTTTAGACACCATGGCATGCCGATCGACATTGTGTCTGATCGTGATCCGCGCTTCACAGCGCGTTTCTGGCAAGAAGCGTTTGAACTTCTTGGCACGCAGCTGTCCATGTCGACTGCGGATCATCCGCAGACCGACGGACAAACCGAGCGCGTCAACCGGGTATTGGTTGACGATCTGAAGAGCTACGCTCACTTGTTCCAATACTGGAGCGACTGCTTGCCGATGGCAGAGTTTGCCATCAACAACTCGGTGCATGTCTCGACAGGACACACACCGTTTTACGTGAACGCCATGCGGCATCCACGCGTACCGAGCGTACTCGGTGCGGTAGCTCCTTCCTTAAGTGGGGGAGGGTATCCGGTTTCAACCAAACCGAATGAACACGCTGATACGAGCAACATATCAGCTGTGTCGACACGCGCACGGACGGCGCGTAGTCCGATCGATGAGAGCGCAATGTCTACGTCGGGCGTAGACACTCTCAACAACAACAACCACACGCAGGCCGGGCCTGTAGTGAACAAGAACAACGGGTTGAACAAGGAGTTCAACTCGAAGGCAATGGACTTTGTCCAGCGCCGCCAAGCCGTAATACGGTTTGTGCAGGATGCTATTGCAGATTCTGTCGACCGACAGAAGCTGAACGCAGATAACAATGGCAGAGGAAACACAAATGAATTCAAAGTGGGTTCATTAGTTCTGTTAGCTACACAGAACCTAGCTAAACATGCAGTGTCCGACTTCGGAGCAAGCAAGCTTGCCCCGCGCTTCATCGGGCCATTCACCGTATTGGCGAAGCATGGTAACGCGTACACGCTAGACATACCGTCCAGCATGCGCCTCCACCGAACCTTTTACGTTGGGCGGCTGAAGCCTTACTCGCAACACGAGTCACCTACTCCCGGTGACTCGGCGCGATCCTCGCCTCGAGCGCGGAAACACGCTGCTCCACGCGAGCAACGACCGTCCCCAAGCTTACTTGGACGTTCGAAGCGGTCTGCCCGGCCTGACCGATTCGGGCCTTCAAGAGCTTCAGCTCCTGCCTTATCTCGGCGAGCTCAGCCGTTTGGAGGTTCTCCACCGCCTCCAAACGATCCCAGACCTCGGCCGGCGACGGCGCGTGGTGTCTTCCCGCCGCCACCGCCCCCGTTGCGAGACGCACGCGGGGAAACTCGCTGGATTGTCCAGCGAATCGTTGATCATCAGATCCGGACCCAAGGTCCGGTTCATTTTCGTATTCGTTGGTTAGGATACTCTCCTGACCACGATACGTGGGAGCCGCGGAACGTCCTGATGAGCGACGTTCCGGAAATGGTGACGGAGTACGAATCCCGCCACCAGCAGCTCCGCCGAAGGGCGTAAAACTTGAACGAGAGCTGTAGTCGCCTACAGCCCTCGGCTGAGTGTTGCGCTCACCCTCAGCACTCTCAGATGACAACTGCGTGATCAACTTCTCACGCAGTGTCTTCAACTCCACGGGTACACTAATACCAGTGTACCCGAGAAGGTCCCGTTCGGAAAGCCGCACTGCCCCGGTTTGGCACTGCGCGCACGCAACGCCAGTCAGCACTGCGCACGGAATACCCGCTTCGACTGCACCTTCGTGCAGCCGCAATATCTTGGGCCGCTTCGAGAAGCGCTCGTAGCGCTCTCTCGCAGAGCGGACTCGCTCGCGGTAGCCAGCCGGGTCGCGGTTGAAGTTATCAACGAGCGCGCCCCAGCTTTGACAGAGTGCCTCCCACTCTGTCACCTTACTCTTACGGGAATGCTTCTTATTCCCGTAGAATTGGAGCTCGTGGAAGAGCCCGATGTAATAATCACGCCTTTGATCCGTCGCCGGATCATAGTCGAGCTCCTTAGTGGCGTCGTCATCAGCGATGGCGCTGCAGGAGTACAATGCGTACCACCCGAGCGGCGAGGTGTTGCCGTAGCGAGATTGGATCTCGCTCGGAGACGGCATCCACGGGTCGCGCACCGGTTTAGTGCGCGACGTCACAGCCGCAGACGGAGTGGAGTCGTCGTCGTCTCCACCCCGCGGGGTAGACAGGGCTCCGGCGTCGGCGAGCGGCCTGTCGCTGCCGCTGCGCGAGCGCTTTGAACTCGAAGCGTCCGAGTCGTCCTCGCGGGGACGACGCGTCCCTACGCTTGCTTTATTGCGCCCCGAGGACGAGGATTCTGCTTCCTCCTCGCCCTCCTCCATGTCGATATCCTCCATACCGTCGAAAAGGGTTTCGCTGGCATAGGTAACTTTGCCACGCGTCTTGTGATACTCCCCAACAGAGATCGTACTCTTGGGGGAGCTTGACATCGTCACCGAGGAAGTGACGACGAACGCCGAAGAGGCTGAAGATGTAGCAGTCGTCGCTGTGCTAGCGACGACCGCGCCCGCCGCTGCAGGTGCAGCAGGCGTGTCGGAAGTCTGCGTCGTAGGCGTGTTCATTTCGAAATGAGCACGAGGTTCTCTCCGAAGAAGACTTTGGATTGATGTGTCGAGACCGGCACATCAAGTCCTAACGGGGGGGATGGTGTAGCGGGGCTACACATTCGGCTAACCTCACGTTAGTGCAACACGCACTAATGGACACATTGCAGTGTGGTCACCATTCATATTAGGAAGCAGTCCTATTGGTCAGAAAGCAGGGTCTTTCTACCAATAAGAGTCAAGCATTAGGTCAGGGTTTCTGCCAACCACTCGTTGGCAGAACCCCTCTTTATAGATATCAGTTTTAGGAGGAAAGCCACAGTTAACATTCAATTCAGTTCTCATTTTATCACAAAAGCTACTATTTGTACCTTTATTTAGATCTAATTATACTTGTGGATACAAGTATACTTAATCTAAGTTAAATACACCTTACGCTTCCTCATACACGTGCGCTCACGTGTAAGCTAAAGTATTGGGCTAAGTAAGCCCATTACAAAGGGCGAGGCAGACTCAGCGGTACCCGCGGACGCGGGATCTGAAGAAGCTGCCGTCGTGTCAGGGCGCAGCCGAGTGCGTGAAGCGGAAGATTCTATCTCCGAGTTGACGCAGTTATTGGATAACGCTCGGAAGCTTAGCGCCGAGTTGGAGACGGATGAAAACAATCGTGTGCGCTCCTGCAGCGCCGCTATGGACAAGGTTCTCCGCGACGAGATTGAAGTCACCGATGTGTGTTTGGCCGATGACCCTGAGGAAGACCTCCGTCTCCGGTTTGTCGCCGCGATGACCCTCTGGGAAGATGATGCCATTACGATGATATGCGCCACGGGTGAAGAAGCCGCTGAGTTCGAGAGCTCGGCTAACGAGATCGATCTCGCCGACTATACCCACGAACTGGCATTCCTACCTGACCTAACCGACTCGGCGCTGACGGTGCTGGATTACACCAGTAAGAATGTGATGTGCACAGCTCACACGGAGAGTCAGCGGTCCAAGCTGGTGGAGATGTTGAGGAAACAAGAAGGGATTATGATCGCCAGTGGAAATGCGGGCTCAGAGATTGTTCAAAGTCAAGTGGGTCGGATACGACGAGCCGACTTGGGAACCGCTCGCTAATCTGTCGTGCGGAGGACTCCTGTTCGACTACTTGCGAAACAAGAAACGTGAAAGTCGTCTGCAAGTGGTGCATGTTGCAGACGAAGATTAAAAGCTACTGCACCACATGTTGACCACCGCCGAGTGACCATGCAGGCTCGGCGGACTTGAAAGGCTACATCACATGCATGCGATATATTTGGAAGAAATGATGGAATTACGGACCTAGCTGAGTGTTCTCAGGACTACTTACGAACTACCTACTACTCAGCTGGATGAAACAGAACACTTACGCAGAGGCGTCGTCCGAAGCCTCGAGGATGCTCTCGAAGATGCTCAACTCCTCACGATTGGCAGGAGTCGGCGCTTGAGCAGACCACAACGGAGGAGGAGTCGGCGCATTAGGATCCACGTCTTCGGCGACCAGGCTGCGAACTTGGGCATGATCGAAATCGGCCGAGGAAAACACCGGGAACTCTGGATGCAGCGGCAGGAAGCACTCGTTGTACGGGTACAAAGCCGGTTGGCGGAGCCACCAAGCACGCCACGGTTCATCCCAATCGACCAACGCTGACGCGGCACACCAGTCAGCACTGACAGGAACCCACGGAAGATTGGCTGGAGGCGCAAAGGGCACCGACGGATCGAAGTACAACTCCGGATTCAGATCCGGAGCGGGCTGGTCATTCGCCGAGTCGACGACGATCGACGCTTGTTACAGGGTGCCGTACAGCTCGTTGAGAACTGGGCGCAACGCATCGCTGCGACGCTTCCGCTCGTGGCTGTACTGCTGCCATAACTGGAGAGCCAGAGCGAGCTCGGCTGGCGTCCGTCCGGGGTTGAGATCAGGATGCAGACCGATGATGACGCTTGAATCCACGACCCAGTGCATACGCTCGTACAGAGCAATGAAGATCTTCATCAAGTCTGGACGCTCTCCTCGACACTTGAGCCAGCACTCGGCAACAATCTCGACGGGTGGTGCAGTCTTGGGAGACGATCGCCGAGACTTGACTCGACGAAGCACACTCGGCGACATAAAGAAAACCAAATCTGGGAGCTTGGAGCGGAGTCGCTGGCAAGGGTGCTGAGTCGCCGTAACGTCCAGGAACGCAGCTAGACCCTCGGGAGACGAAGGAGTCGGTTTGACACAGGATTTGCCGCCGACGGTCTCCATCTCAATGGCAACAGAGCATGAAGCATGGATCTTATCCCAGCAGCGAGCTGACCCCAAGTGAAAGAAAGGAGGATTCCTCCATATCTTCATCTGGGCGGGCACACGAGACTCGCGCGCAACAGCCTGAGCAGCCCGAGTTCTCAGGGTCGCAATCGGCAGCGTCAATACGTCTGGACGATCAGAGCCGGCGGAGCTGCCAGCCGACTGGCCGGCCGACGCTAAACCCGACTTGGCGGTTTTAGCCACAGTCGACTTGGAGGGGGCTGGCTTGTGCGCATCAGACTTGGATGGCGTTGACTTTGCTGCGGCCGACTTGGAGGACGCTGGCTTGTGCGCGGCTGACTTGGACGAAACCGACTTGGACGAAGCAGGCTTGACCGACGAAGACTTACTTTTCGCAGCCGCCGATGTCTTCCGGGTCTTCTTGGACGACAACAGGGGAGAAGACTGGTGAGCCCGCTTAGTTCCTCCCCGAGAAGACGAAGAAGCGGCGGAAGTCGCAGAAGCTGAGTCGTCAACTCTAGCGGGAGGCGCAGGCTAGTCCTCCAGCTCCTCGTCCTCTTCTTTGTCGTCGTCATCATCGTCGTCGGCGTTGGCGTCTTTCATCTTGGTGCTCCAAGTGCGAAGAGCTTCCAGAGTCTTAGCATCTTCTAGATGCTGTGCCGACCGATCAGCAGAATTGCCTGACTCCGAGTCGGAGTCGGTGGAGGAACCCGCTGAGTGAGAAGCCGAAGATGCCGACTCCTCAGCTTGATCGGACTCGGATGAAGCACTCGATGACCCGACGACTACGGGATTGTCAGCGGTAGTCGACGGAACCCTATCAGCATTGCCCAGAACTGCGTCGTCCGAGGCCTCCAGCGTCTGAATCTCGAGAGCTTGGAGAACACGCACGTTCTGGGCCACCATCCGCTTCCCGGTCGTGCGTGGGGGAACTGACTTCTTAGTCCCAGCCGACTTCGACTGAGCACTTGACTGGGAAGACTTGACACTTCGCGGAGATGACGCGGGCCCCGCAACAGCAGAAGCCGCCGGCTTTGACGCCTTCTTCTTCTTCTTCGTGGTGGCAGCTGACACCACGGGAGCAGGTACAGCTGGACTCGGAGCCGAGTTTGGAGTCGCGGCAGCCGGTGGAGCAGGCATAGAGCTCGGTGGCGGGGGGGGGTTGATACCAGCGACCGAGGAAGCGCCACCACTTGAGTGAGTTGATCCAAGTGGCGTCTGGACGCCAACCTGGCTCACTGCCGCCACTGGTGCAGCAGCTCCAGATACAGACGAGGTCGTAGCCGGAGTCGTCGGGAGATGCACAGAGGGCCGAGTGGCCGGAGACAGGTGATCTCGGGCGTAACGACTCTCAGGAACTCGGCGAGGCTCCACCGAAGGCACGTCAAAGTCCAGAGTCGATTCGGCGGGCTCAGCGGACGAAGCTAGAGCTACCGGACTCGGATTTGGCGAACTAACTGGAGCATGCACGGGAGCTACAGGCCTGCTGACTCGTAGAGTCACCTCGCGGAGTGCATCATCCGGAATTCGCGCCAGCTCAGGCCAGCGAACCTCAAGGAGTCGACATAACCGAGCGTTGATAGCCAGCTCGTTCGGGGAAAGGCCAGGAGCATCCATTCCAGCGGCAGCATCGACGGCCAGAGCTGGGTCAGTCACAGCGATCTGACCGTTGTGGAGGATGTTCTTCTGCTGCTGGATGACTCGGCGCTGCTCGTGAATAGTCTGGTTGGCAAAGCGCAAGGCACGATCATGACCACCAGACGAGACGACTTGAGCGGCCTCTTGGATCTGAGCGAAGTACGACGACGAGACTCCCTGAAGAGCGGTGTAGGCGACATCGCGCTCCTTGAGGTGACCCATCAAGCGTTCCAGGTCCTTGTCTCGCGTCTCAACCATGCGCCGAATATGGTCCACAAGCACTTGAGAAAAGTCCACTCGGCGGTTGGACTGACGAGACATCTCCCTCATCTGGGCCTCGTGAGTGCAGACGATTTTGCGGAAGGAAGTGATCAGCTCCGTGTGGCGCTGAGCCTCCTTTTTCCACTCATCCCGCTCACGAACCACGACCGCCAGCTCGTGAGATAGCCGAGTAACCTCGGTCACCGCCGTCTCCACCCGACGGGTGAGTGCATTGTTTTCGCGCGTCAGCTGAGCATCCCGAACGCGCAGCTCGGCGAGCTCCTTAGTCGAACAAGGAGGCTCCGGCGCGTCGGCTTGAAGGATCTCCAACATCTGGGACGAAGAATTGGCGGAGAGGAGATCCCGGCGGAACGCAGCATCCGACGAGGTGGGAGGTCGAAGAAGAGCATACGCGGTCAGCCGAGCTTGATTCTTCTCGTGGTCTCGACGAGCGCTCTCTTGACGTTGGAGCAGACTCCACAGTTCAGCCACTGTCGTGGGCGTGGACTCGTCCTCGGCGACCGAGCACGGCAAGCCAACAAGCGAGGGAGGCGAGTTACTTGGAGCGAAGCGCTCGGCCGATGGAACAGACGAACTCGGCGAAGGTCCAGGGGAGTCAGCGGAAGGCCGACGGGGAATACCTGCTTCCATCAGCCCGTCTGGTCTGAATCCTGGAGGCACTGGAGTGCGAGGAGGGCTCGGCGTACACGACGACAGCGACGAATTCGTCTTGCTGTAAGCTGGAGACGAACATGCTGAGTCCTTCTTATCGGGGTCGGTGGGCGAAGCGGGCGAGACCGGCCGCATCGCAGGGTCATCATGAGTCGGCTCCTGGGGAGGCTCTACAAGCGGAAAGGAGTCTCCAGCCGAGCGGTCCTTCATAATTGAACGAAGACGAAACCCAGACCGCCTGGGTTCAGCGTCCGGCAACGCATCAGGTGAAGACGGCGGACTCGGCGATTGCGCACGGAAGAATTCCTCGAGTTCCAGCGCCGACTCGAATAGCGGCTCATCAGGATACCTGGATCCAAAGGCAACTCCAATGACAGGAGCCCAGACCGATGGGTTACAAGGGACTGGAGCCATGGGCCGGCGAGCAGGAGCCGAGCCAACCTGCAATCAGCCACGACGCAAGTCAGCTTCAATTTTTCAGGTGCTCGCTGACCCGGATTGACGTACCTGGCTACGAGCATTTGCGCGAGGGCTCGACTCGGCAGCACCCACAGCCGCAGGAGGGTCGCTGGCTGGAGCAGAGCCAGTAGCGTCCGACGCAAGAGAAGCGGACGAAGCAGAACCAGTCGCAGCCGAGTCGCTGACATGCGCGGCCTCAACGGGGTCGGAGACAGCCGGCTCCGCCATGAGAGATTACTGCGAATGGACGATGGGTGAGACAACCGGCTGGAGTGAACGAGAAAGACACAAGCGGCGCAAGCTTACCGGCAAGAATTCGCGCGGAAGACACCTGGCGACGGTGTGGGTCGCAGAAGCTGTGGCGACCAGGGTCGACACGCTGAGTGATGGGAAGAGATCCAGACGACACACCAGTTAGGTCAAGACACTCACCAGCCGGGTTCGTATCATGACCGGGGCAGTTATGGTGTAGTGCCACACCGAAAATTCGGTGACCCGCATGTGACGCCGTACCAACAGTCGGTGACTCAAGCAAGTCGGCGCTGTTTCAGAATGAGAGCGGTCTACAGTCTTAACCTGGAGCGGTTGAGTGTCCCAGATTGAGAGCGACCACAGTGCTATCTCGCCGAGGTCGAAGGGTCGGCGGAGATCTTACGGTGGTTACGAAGGGGCTCCGCGAGAGGTCGGCTGGGATCCAAAACTCCCTCATTTCATTAGATATTTGTATATGACCATAGGAAAGAGTAGATAGAGCCCAAGAGGCTCTTCCGATGATATAACAAACCAACAGAGCAGAATTTTCTAAGTCCAAGACAAGCGTGCACTTTCCGGTAAGTCCCTGCATGGGCTGGATTATGTCTGCCGTCACCACCCGAGAGGCATAGCTTGTAGGGTGTTGACAGGTAGCGCCAAGAGACTAAGTCGGCCCGGGGAGGGCAAGGTTCGCCAAGTGCGCTAGTACAAGTCTCGCTGAGTCCAGCGAGCCGGTACGCCCGTCAGCCGAGAAGCCTTTGCTCTCGGTGACCTGTAAAAGCGCTCGCGCGCCGTCGTCCATCCTTTGATGGAGGGCACAGGGTTGTGTGAAACGAAGTCAGTGAACTCAGTTGACTCTCGGAAGAATTTGACTGGCTTGGTTGCCTGGTCTCGGCGAGAACCGCCACTACTGTCCCGAAAGGGCCGAACCGCGGGGGACAACCTAGCGCAGGCCGATGAATGCCGACTAGCTCGGCGATTGTTGTGTCTGTAGGCAAGGACTAATTTTGTGCGTTCTGCTATACCACATCATGCTTGCCATGAAGAAAAAAACTGAAGAGGAGGCGATGGCTACGAGTGCTTTCAAGAATGAGGATGAAGACGACTTAATGAGAACGTCCAGCGGTATGTCGGGGAGTGGTAGCGACCAAGATAGTGCTGGAATTGTCCCTGCACAGGAAATAGGAGCCCAGAGTGACCAGGAGGTCTCTTCAAATGATCATGATGCTGAAGCAAATGGTGTTGATGAAAACGAATCTGATTCCGACAACAGCGACGGTTTGTGGAGTGAGAGTTGCGACGAAAGTACCGAGAGTACATCTACGTCGGGGTGTACTGCAACATCGCGCAAGCGAGCGTTTTTAGACTGTGATGAAGAGCTTTTTTTCGTGGCCGAACTCAAGCAATACTGCAACAACTGGAGAAAGTTCGAGCAATATGTCAACGAGTACATGCGAGATAACTTGGTTGTACTGGAAGTTGCTGAGACGCTGAATACCCGCCTGAGGAACCTTCAGATTGGAAAGATGAAAAGACACGTTGGGAAACCAGCGTCTAAACTACCTCTTGTTCCTGAAAAATTGAATCCATTCAAGAGGGTGTACATATGCACACACGGATGGAAACCGCGCAATCGCTCTAAAAACAGAGTCCACGCCAGGATGTCAATGGAACAGGGTGTAACATGCGATTTGTGGTCAACTGAAGCAGCGGAAGAGTGGCAGGTGGTGCGTCGAAGTTCAACTCGCGTTTTATGGGCATAATCATCCTGTTGCGAAACCGATCTACGATTCGTACCCTTCTGTGCGTCGGTTGCCGGCTGATTCCCCCATCATGAGCGACTTAGGATTGATGATTGCAAGCGGGAGCAAGCCCAGTCGCGTGTACGATTATATTCGCGAAAAGACTCCCCACCGCGTCGAGATATAAGATGTGTACAACTTGATAGCCAAGATCAAGAAGTCGGGTATGTATGGAGAGTGGTAATGCTCTATCAGTTGTACGACTAACATCTTTCCCGCTTTTGTTTTGACAGGGAGCCCTTTAAGCGATGAAGATCAGGTTGCCGAGATGCTGGTGAACTTCAATATGGCTGTGTGGAGTAGCGGCCTCGCAGAAATCTCGCGGGGTCGGTCTCGCACAAACTCGGCGCGTCTTGATCGCGGTCGTGTCGAGTATTTTACCCGGTTGTTGGAGTAGCGTATCTTCGAAATACAGACTCAAGTCTTCGCAGGCTTCAGAGTTGGGGGGGGGGTTCTTGTGTTGACGCTTGTTCCTTGTCGTAGGGCGTCGAGCCTCGGGCGTGCGGCGTTATCGGGCCGGCATTTCCTTGGCGTTCCCGTCGGGCGTGCGGCGTTATCAGGCCGGCGTTTCCTGGGGCTGGTGTGGCGTTATCGGGCCTACACGGGGGGTCTTGTGCACGGCGGTTATCAGGCCAGTGCGGTCCTTCGCCTAGGCAGCGCGTTATCGGGCGCCCGCCTAAACGGTATACGTTTAACGTGCCTTTGTTCCAGCACGGGTCTGTGGGGGGTGAGTACCCGAACCAACAGGCGTCGGGGGGGGCGCGATATCGAGGCGGCTCCACTTGCCGGCGCTTGGTGGTTCCCCTGGAACCTCGGAGAAGACGGGAGGTCTTTGTGGTTCAGAGAAATTTCGGGACTGCGTCCTTACCCTATCCTATGTCCTTGCTACTGGCTACTCTGTACTACTGCTTGCTAAGCCTACCGGTCTGTGCCTATCCTTACTTCTGTCGTGCTTGCACTACCGTCCTTCAACCTGATTTACGTGGCGTAATCGAGATCTCGTCTCGGCGCGTTTTGCTCGGCGGGGTTTGCTCGGCGGGGTTTGGGGTTGGCACGTTTCGCCGAAACAGGCGTGTGGGTCGACTCGTCGGATGATTACGCGTCGTACTGGATTCTGGTACCGTGTCCCACGGTTCATCACCCATGTCGCATTTCCCGTCGAGCTGTTGCGCCCATCAAACCGCGTCGTGTTTCCTCCGCAGCGTCGAAGTCCATCATTCGCGTCCGTCGACATCCATCTCGGCGCCTTCTTCCTCCGGCGCTCCGCGAGGCACTACACCACAGCTGCGGATGGTAACGTAGCTTCAGTGGATGAGAACAGTCAAGGACAGACGGCTGTAGTATCGATCAGTACGCAACACATGCGGAACCTGTACGCGCGATTCCCCGAGCTGCTGTTGGTTGACTGCACCCATAAGACCAACAGGTAGGTTCCGTGTTTCTCCATGTTTTGTCTTGAGTTCGCATGTTTAACCATATTTTCACACGTTTGGTCATCTTTATCTGCGTTTTGTGTGTAAAACCACGGATCAGGTACAACTACCAGCTTTGCACACTCATGACTATGGATCAGTTTGGCAATGGCCAAGCGGTTCAGCACTCAGTGATCGGGCGCAATGCAGATTGGCACATGGTGAACCTCATTGAACACTTCCAGTCAGTGAATGCATGGCAAGGGACAAAAGTTATCATGGTGCACAAGGATCTCAACGAGATAGACGACTTGAAGCGAATGTTTCCAGACGCCCGCATTTTGTTGTGCCATTTTCATGTGATTAAGTGGCTTCGAGGGGCGATTCGCAACGACAAACGCTATGGCACCTACCCAATCAATGTCCTGAAGCAGATGGATTTCTGTGTTGCAAATATGGTGTACTCAAAAGCAACATGCGGACGAATTCAAAAGTTTGGCTTGTCGTGGTGAACGTGATGCTTTGTGGAACTATTTCGACACAAATTGGATGGGCTGCACGGAGATGTGGGTGACATTACACCGAATGAACCTTCCCCATTTCCGGAACAATACCAACAACCGCCTCGAGAACTTATTTGGCAAGTTGAAGGCTGACCTTGACAGTTCAATGTCGATGAAAGATTGCATGGAAACCGTCATCAGGTACCAACGACGTCGCAAAGACGAGTACGTGTCTCGTGTGATAAAGCCAAGGACGCCCCGAAACATCACTTTTGACGAGGAGATGAATCAACTGCTGGGAATGACGAGTGAGTGGGTTGCAGATATGTTCTTGCTGGAGTACAAATTTGCTGTCGACCCTGTCACGATTGGGAGCTATGATGTGGAAGACGAAGAGCTGTTTGTAGCACTGCGGCGCGACGGTCGATCCCATCGTGTCGACAAGTTCAACTGGACATGCACATGTGAATTATATACAACGATGCAGCTGCCGTGCCGGCACGCCATGATGTATCGCAAGCATGTTGCCGGCATGCTCACGATCCCGTACGCGTTGGTCCCTGAGCGGTACAACATGTTCTCTATGATTCTACATGGTTGCTCATGTTTTAATCCGTGTTTTCTAGAGCTGACCATATCTTGCCATGTTTTGTCTATGTTTGGCTACGTTTCAACCATGTTTTGACCATGCTTAGATGGCTGCGAGCGGGTACTTTGGACTTATACCTGCTTGAAGTCAACATTCCAATCCGCATCAGTACTGGGACTGATGATCTCAAGTCGAAAAAGCGAGTGACGGAACGCGACAAGTACAAAAGTGTGCAGAACGTTTTCAATCGTATCACGTCTGAGATGACAGAACTTCCTGAGGCCAAGTTCCAAGCTGCCCTTGACGGGTTGGAGATCTGGTGGGGCAATTTGAGGCAAGGAGATATTGAACTGCCTGGGCCCGACAAAGACAGCAAGCAAATAACAGCGTCGGACGAGGGGCTAACGCCAACACAAGTCACAGCTCATGTGCAGACGGATGGACTAGAAGAAAAGGACGATAAGGTACACATGCAAATTGAGAAAAAGAAGCGAGGAGGCGGTCAGAAAAAGATGCGCGCTAGTGATCAGTCTGCGATGAATGCTGCAAATATGGAGACAACATTTGACATGGGACCTTTTAATCCCCGAGCTAAACGCGTCGGGCGTCCTACCAAAAACAGAGCTGCTGAACAGGTAAATGTCAGCAAAGAGCGCAAGGACTACAATACTGGCGCAAAGCTTCGAAATGCATTACGAGGAGAGGATGTCGTGAAGGTCGAGGGGTACCTGAAAACTTGCAAGCCGCCACTGAAAGAGCTGTTATCGTTTTTTGAGAACTTTCGAAGAGCGCTACCGTGGTCACAGAGCAAATAAGATGGCCGTCGCGAAGCGCGTACCAACATGTGTGCGCGCGCCATATACGCTTCCGTCGTCCGTGGTCGCAACTGGCCTAGCCATGATGGAACGCGCAAGTCCATCTGGAGACATTATAGACGTTTCCACCCCTGTAGACACAGACGAGGAGTGCTGAGTGGTTGAAATCGACGGTGTTGGCGAGTTCACGCAACGCCAACTCATGGCAATGCAGTATGTATGGACTATGATCGAGACATGCGGCAAAGGAATGCAGTGCTTCTCGTGGCCGATGACGCATCTGGACACTAATTTTGCAGATGAAGGTGCAGCCAGTGAGCGACTGGTGGGATTCGGCGAAGGTTTCGACTTGACATGAAGCCATATCTACTGTGTACGCTCTGGAACATGGTTTCATGATAACTTGATCCAAGCGTTCGACTCTCGCATCACGATACCAGAATAACACGATCATTTTCCTGCCAGATTTGAAGATCCCCGCACCCGAAAATGACAAGGGTAGACGCATCCCCTCTACAACGCTGAGTTTGCTATCTGCGGCAACGACAGACCTGGTGTTCATGCCTTTGAACATCAATGCGACCCATTGGACGTGCCTAGTGGTTCACAAGAAGAATAAGGCTATATACTGCTACGATAGCATGGACAAACGGGCGAACTACAACCTACTCGAGGCACTGGCACAGGAATTGGTCGATCGGGGTCTCTCCAGTTCACACCAGATCGTCTCGGTTCATAGCCCAATTCAAATGGACAGCGACAATTGCGGTTTGTTTGTCTGCTCATTCTTCTGGCGCCGAGTTGATAAGGAAGCAGGCAACGACTACACGAAGAACGGGCTGCTACGTCGGCGTTGGCACATCATGCGAACGGTGGTAAACTTCAGCGACTGCAGCAAGAACGGAGGCCAGTGATCTCGGTCAAGGTTTGCTAAGTGCAACAATACATGTTTGAATTTTCAGGTAGCCATGTTTTTCATGTTTTTATCGAAACATGCCCTGATACGTATGTGCCTGGCCGCACTACTAGTCAATAGGATAGTTTCAGCACATGCAACACGCGAGGTTTTCTTGCTCCGACGCCTTTGTGTTTGGGTCAGTGTGTTGTAGCGGGATCAGCAAAACCTGCGAGACCGCTAATCCAACTTCTCAACTGCGCACTAACGGAGGGGGTACTCCGATCTGCCGTGATGTGTGCTGAACTGGGTCACCTTGTGTACCCGTCGGTAGGGCTGGATCTTGCTCTTCTGGTGTCTTCCGAAGTGTCAAACCTTGAAGTCCAGACAGTCTTGGCGAGACGCGGGGATGGGGTGGAGCGGCGCGGAAATCTTCACGCGGCTCGCGGTTGTACTTCCAGATCGAGAAGTCTTGCACTCGGATCTGGCCGTGGGGTTGCCTTTGTGGGGTCTTGTCCTTTACGTTTCTTTCCTTGCGATGCTTGCCGCTTCCTATAGTGGGATCTGTGGCTGTTGAGCGTCGAAGACCCGACCGGCCAAGCTGTGAACGCCGGTGGAGCTGGGATCCGCACTTGAGGGTAGATCACTAGGAAGGTCTAAATCTGACCAATGTATTATCCGGACTTAACCGACACTATATCCCTTGCCGCTACCTCTTCTTCTTCTCGTAGGGCCAATGTAGTTCCCGTTTCCAGGCGAAGGCGAAGGCGGTTGTGTGGTGTAGCACCCCGCGGAAGACACCAGGCGCCGGAGAAAGAAGGCGCCGAGATGGATGTTGGCGGACGCGAGTGATGGACCTCGACACGGCTGAGGAAACGCGACGCGGATTGATGGGCGCGACGCAGGGCCAAGCTCGACGGGAAAGTCGGCGTGGGTGATGAGCCGTGAGACACGGTGCCAGAATCCAGTGCGACGCGTAATCATCCGACGGGTCGACCAGCGCGCCCGTTTCTGCAAAAGGCGCCGACCCTTAACCCCGCCGACCAAAACGCGCCGAGACGAGATCTCGATTACGCCACGTAAATCAGGTTGAAGGACGGTAGTGCAAGCACGACAGAAGTAAGGATAGGCACAGACCGGTAGGCTTAGCAAGCAGTAGTACAGAGTAGCCAGTAGCAAGGACATAGGATAGGGTAAGGACGCAGTCCCGAAATTTCTCTGAACCACAAAGACCTCCCGTCTTCTCCGAGGTTCCAGGGGAACCACCAAGCGCCGGCAAGTAGAGCCGCCTCGATATTGCGGCCCCCCGTCGTTTGCTGGTTCGGGTGCTCGCCCCCCACAGACCCGTGCTGGAACAAAGGCACGTTAAACGTATACCGTTTAGGCGGGCGCCCGATAACGCGCTGCCTAGGCGAAGGACCGCACTGGCCTGACAACCGCCGTGCACAAGACCCCCCGTGTAGGCTCGATAACGCCAAACAAGTCCCAGGAAACGCCGGCCCGATAACGCCGCACGCCCGACGGGATCTCCGAGGAAACGCCGGCCCGATACCGCCGCGCGTCCGAGAACTCGACGCCCTACGACAAGGAACAAGCGTCAACGCAAGAACCCCCCAACTCTGAAGCCTGCGAAGGCTTGGGCCTGTATTACGAAGATACGCTACTCCAACAACCGGGAATAATTTGCTCGGCGCGACCGCTATCCAGACGCGCCGAGTTTGTTGCGAGATCGACTCCGCGAGATTTCTGCGAGGCCGCTACTCCACAATGGTGCCGCGACCCGGGAGTACTACTTCGAATGACGGGCTAACGATCCAAGAGGCATCGGAGGCAGGTGCGCAGTCGGCTGGAAGGTCGCCGACAGCAAGAGAGAACTGTGAGAGACCCGTCGCGTCGTGGAGATCTGTGGGAACCTTCACGACAGGCCACGGGGCCAGCGACGACCAGGTGGGCTACGAAGAACAGTTTGCCGTTCCCGATACGGCTCCCGACGAGGGAGCCGCGAAGGGCCGCGACGCAAGTCGCGGTCCTACCGGTCGGAAGCCTGCAAAGGCCGACGACCAACAACAACCCACCGCCAAGGCATCCACGAAGCGCAAGTCGTCCAAGAGGAAGAAGAAGAAGCTGCGCGCGCCGGACTCGGCGGAGGAGTCGCTGTCCAAGCAGCAAGGCAAGGACACGGGACGCCAGTACACCGTCGAGGAGGTACGGTACGTCGTGACGCGCACGGAGGTCTTCCGTCTGCTAGAACAAGACACAATCTTGGTCTTCCTCAAGCCCATGCTGATGAGCAACTTCACAGGCCCTTTCGTGGCGCCGGACTTCGATAGTCTCACCAATGTCGCCCACGCCGCGCCGACCCTCTTCCAGATGCTGCGTGGCTCAGGGTTCGTGTTGGGAGCTTTCGAGTTTGAAAAGCTGTGCGATTGGGACCTCAAGTCTTGGTTGCGCGCGATTCGCGTCGTACAAGAGCCCTTGACGATTCTCGCTGGATCCGTCAAACAAGACGCGACGAGTTCCACGACGGGCCAAGATGCGCCGAGTTCCTCGGCGGCCCCAGCCCAGACTTCGACGACCACGCCCTCGCCTCCACCTCGATACCAATCGAGCGTAGACTCCGACAGCAGTCTCTAGTCGCCCAACCGCATGCCTATGAACCGGCCGCCGCGCGCCATGCAGCTATCCGCAGCGCCTACACACACAGAGGTGACGAAACCCACCGAGGAGGTGCTTCCCAAGGCCTTGAGAGATTCCATCATTAAGCTGATGCAGACGACAGTGATGAGCACCCCGCGCGCCGACACACCTGCAATTCCGACGGGGCCGAAGACACCCGCGAATCCCGCACCCACGGTGGCTCGCCCCCATGAGACAGCGGATGTCGCTATGGAGTCGGTCAGTTCGCGTTCTTTGACGAGGTCCGGAACTCGACGCGCGGACGAGGACCACGACGACCTGTTTGATTTGGATATCGGGGCGCCGAGAACCACAGCCGCCATCTCGACGTGCGACAGCCGGCGGCGTAGGCCTCGCCCGCGTACGCCTCTCAGCATCTTCCGAGCTGAAAGAATTCTCGGGACGGGACGCCAGCGAAGAAAAAGCTAGACTGTGGCTCAACCGTCTGAAGTCCGCCGCGCGGCGCGACGGGATGACGGGTGAAGAAGTGTGCGGGCAGTTCAGCGATCTGATGAGCGGCCCTACGCGCCAATGGTATCTCCAGTTGCCCAAGAAGGTCAAGCAATCATGGACCGAGCTAATGGAGCAATTCCGCGTACAGTACTGCGGCAAGGGCGTGTCAATGGCCAGCCGCTACTACCATGCGACTCAACGCCCCGACGAGACCCCTCTGGATTACTTGTACCGGCTCAACGTCGCGGGCTTGAGGGCCAACATCCCAAACCGATGGTACGACTGAACAGAAACGTGAACACGTCGAGCACTTCATCCGGACGCTGAATACGCAGGAGGCCGAACTGGCCTCGCGTCTCACGCTGATGGAGGTCGCCGACTCTGAGGTGCTGGAGAAGAAGCTGCGTGCCCGACAACGTGGATTGGCCTACCAGAAGAAGACCCTCTTCGGTTCGAACAGGTTCCGCCAAAAGGCGCCGATCCCGCCGACTCAGCCGGCGCGCGCTGTACAGGTGATTCACGTCGCATCGGACGAGTACGACTCGGAACGCGAAAGTCGCGACAGCGACGACCGCCAGTACGACCAGGACGAGAAGGACGAGGAACGCGCCAAGTTGTTCGTCGCGGGGCAGGCCCCGCCGGGAGAGCCGGCGCGTCGCAACTTCGATCCCGATGACTCGGGACGCGACCGCCCGCGGTGTCGCCACTGTGGTTCACGTCGCCACGCTGAAGGAGACTGCTGGAAGTTATTGACGTGTCAGAAGTGTGGCGGTCAGCACCCGACGGAGCGATGCTTGAGGGTGTGCAAGGCCTGCGGTGATGTGCACGAAGCCGGAGAATGCCCGATGGAGGCGTTCTTCAACCAATTGCGCCAATGGTTTGACCCGAATAAACACGCGAGAATGCTGCCGCCGGCCGCCGAGAAGATGTTAAACTAGGACGCTCGCTGGCTTGGAAACCAGTACGAGACGAGCGACCTGTTTCAGTCTATGCATATGTGACCCAGAAGTCGCGAGAGGCGTTTAGCGAGAACCGGACTTTCCTGAATGATAATACATGTGTATCCAACCTGGAGCGTACCATGCGAGAACGCGCGCCGCGAATCTCGGCGGTCCGACGTACAACGGAGGACGAGTTTGCACGTGAACCACCCCTCGACGAGATCGACTTGCAACCAGGAGAGCGACGCGGATACTGGAAACATTACGCGCCGCACAAGTGGTACAAGCAGGCCAAGATTCATGGAAAGCTGAACAACCACCGTGCTGTGTTATTGCTCGACACAGGTGCCGGGGTGTCCATCCTGGACACTACCTTTGCTCGTGAGGTAGGCTGCCTGATCGACACGGAGATCACGCAAGAGTTTGTGGGAATTCGTGATGAGAGATATTACACGGTGGGGAGAACCAGAGTCAAGATTAGCTTGGCTGGGAACTTGGTGTACTACATGTACCTGTGGGTCGGCGACTCGGTCGGCCAACACGCAATCCTGGGAATGAACTTCATGGTACCAGCTGGGGTGCGCATCGACACTGCGGACGGCACGACGTGCCTCCCCGACGAGGTGCACATCCAGATGATCGGACGAAGACTGCTATATGGCACACGGATGCACACGGTCAACGTCAAGGCGCCTGTGAGACTCGAGCCAGGGGACACACACGAAGTCCTGCTGAGGCCGGATCGAAACGCGCCGTTCCTGTGATTAACGCGGGCAGAATCGTGGGTGACGACCTTTGTCAAAGGGAGAGTCGGAAGAAAGACTTACCTGCGTGTCACGAACATCGGAGACGCGGCGATAACCCTCGGCGCGCATGAGATGCTAGGGTGGTGGGCGCCGTCCGACGGCCAGCCTCGGAACCGTGGGTTTGTTCGACTGGGTCCCCCTCGGTACCAGCAGTGGCAGAATGTGGCGTACGGCGCGACGCGCGACGCAGAGGAAAACTGGATCCCAGCCGAGCTCGACGGGCCGATGACGGATCGCCCCTCATATCCGACGCCTAAAGCCATTTTGCGCCCGGAGCCGAGGCAACTCGGGACGCGACGCGCTGTGACCCCAGTGTTGACGGCGGTCGCGGAAACGCCGAAAGGATGTGGGGTAGAGGTGCCACCCGACGACCACTAGCTGGATGCGGACGAAGAGACGGTGAAAGGCGAACCCGATATGCCTCCGGCTGTGGCTGGAAGCGCCGCGATGGAGGAATCGCCAGAGTTGAATTCGCCAAGCCTAAACTCGACGAACCAAAACACGACGAGGCGGAACTTGACAGGCAGGAGGAAGACGACGCAGTCCTCATTCACGAGGGGTCCGACCTCTTCGCAGAGGATCTCGAGTCGGAGATGGCAGTACTGCCAGACCTCTCGCTGACCGCCGAGGTGAAGATCGAGAACTTGAAGGTCGGAATGCCAACGGGACTCCCGCCCGAGGAAGCCGCGAGACAAGAAACGCGGCTACGCCAAATCATTTGGAAGCGACGGAAGTGGTTGATCGGCAAGGGAAACGCCTTGCCGCCAGCCGCCCTGGGGTGGTCTGGGACATCGACGTCGGCGAGGCAAAACCCGTCGCGCAACGCGTCCGGAAAATCCCGCCACAGTTCAGAGAGATGGTTGCCGACTTGATCAAGGGGCTGCTGAGCGCGAGGATGATCCAGAAGTCGAAGTCACCGTGGGCGTCGCCCATTGTCGTTATTATAAAGAAGAACGGCGTCGATATTCGGCTCTGCATTGACTACAGGCTCATCAACGGGTTGACGCAGCTGATGGTTTACCCCATGCCGCTCGTCAACGACTTGCTCGAAGACTTGGACAAGTACCTGTGGTACTGCTCCCTCGACATGGCGAGCGGCTTCTGGGTCGTCCCCATGATAGACCGGGCCCGGCTCATCTCAGCCTTCATCACGCCGATGGGCCTGTTCGAGTGGCTGCGTATGCCGTTCGGCCTGTGCAACGCGCCGCAGATTTACCAACGTTTGGTCGACAACGCGCTCTACGGGTTCCTCAAGCTGTCTCCGGATGACAGCACTCGAGACGGCTTCGAAAACGGCGAGCCGGCGAAGCCAGGTATTCACTCTGTTCTGGGACGGAGGTCGTACATCGACGACATCCTTATCGGGGGCACGTCGTGGGACGACCTGTGCGAGAAGGTCGAACGCTTGCTGGATGTCTGCGAGCAGTGGCACTTGTCCATTAGCGTCGAGAAGAGCGAGTGGGGCATGTCCAAGGTCGACTACCTAGGCCATCGAGTCTCAGGACTCGGTATCGAGGCGAAGCCGAAGAATCTGGAGTCGCTGACGGCACTCGAGTTCCCGCGCACACTCAAGGGACTGCAATCGTTCTTGGGTAGTCTCAATTACTACCACCGGTTCATTGCAGACTTTGCTGTGTACGCAACCACGCTGTATTCGCCGATTTCGACGAGTACGTCACGGGTCCAAAGATCCGCGAACAAGAGAAGTGGACACACGCGACGCGCGCCTTCGACGCGCTCAAGGCGAAACTCGCCGAGACCCCAATGCTGAAGCACTTCGACAGGAACCGAGGATCCGTCGTGATCGTGTACGCTAGCGACTGGGTCATCTCAGGAGTGTTCACGCAGGTCCACGACGATGTGTACATGCCTGTGAAGTTCACGAGTCGTACGCTGAAGGCCAACGAGCTGAACTACGACATCGTCGAAAAGGAGATTTTGGCCCTGTTGCGCGTCTTGAACGAGTGCTACACGATGCTAGCAGGGAGACCGGACCGCGTCTTGACACGTCACACGACGCTCGCCTGGTTATTCCGGTCCAAGGGACTACAGGGGCGACTGTCACAGTGGGCCGCGATCCTCTCGCCGTGGAAGTCGGAAATCTGCCGATCCATGAAGGGGGAAGAAGAACTCCTCGGCGCGCAGGCCGCGAGCATTACACCGCGAGCTCTCGTCGACGCGGAGCTAGAAGAGATTGCCCCACGGAAACGGGCGTCCAGGATTGTAGTCATTCCAGTCCCCGACGTGGCGCGCGACGAGGTCTTGCACGTCTTGAGCTTCGACGGATCGGCTAAGGCGAAGCGAGAAGGCGAAGCATACAGTGCCGTCATTTGGCAGCTGCCGAACTGGGAGATCGTGCGCGCCGCGTCGGGATATGAGGCGGACCTCACGGTCAACGAGGCGGAATACCGCGGGCTACTGCTCGGATGTTCTCTTCTAAAGGAGCTCGACGACGTCACCCGACTCGTCGTATGCGGAGACTCCAACCTTGTCATTAGACAGATGCAAGTTGGTGACGCTACGCTCTTCTCCAAAGACCGATATTGGTATACAAAACAACTTATCCCCACGGTGCATCTCCCGGTTCGAAGACAAACAAACCTAGAGGGGTTACCACAAGGAGCACACGCTACCTGGACGTTTACGTTCAGGCGTTCCCAGTGGAGGACTTCCTAACCGGAAGCATCTTCCAGAGTCTGGAGCACAGCGCTATACACCTGGGCGGTCAAAAGGCGTTCACCCGCCTCGCCACATACTGATGGCTCTGGATTCGCGAACAAGCTCGCGTCTGCACGGACCCATCTCCATTCCTCAGATCGACGAGGTGTTTACCACGCTGGAAGCCGTGCGTATGTTGCTAACGTTGCTGGAGGATTCCGGTTTGGAAGTGCGAACACGAGACCTTAGCGCGTTGGCGTCATTCGACGTTGATGCTGTGACGAATACCATTCGTCGATTATTCCACACCATGGGTGAGATAGTAGGAATAGCTATGAAACGTGAGCCAAGCCCACGGCAAGCTCCGTCGCCGCGCAGACGCAAAGTAACCGCCGGAAGCTCGACCGGGTCCTCGCGATACCGATCGGTTTCGTCGATCGTCGACGAGTCTGACAGTGGATCAAACGCTCCCGAACGCATGATAATTTCGCGTGAAACTCCTCTGTTCAGACCTGCAGAAGCTGCACCTGCAGCTGCTCTGCCGTCGACCCAGTCGACACTGCCACTTCAAGCTATACCTTCGTTGAATGGGCCCGGGATGCAGCCAGATATGTTCCAACGCGCTCTGGACGCCCTCGTTAGAGGTGTGTCAGGTCTATCGCCGCCGACAGCTCCGGTACCGGGCATGACAGTCCCTGCACCAACCATGGCAGTACCCCAGATGTCAGCTGCTGCTGCACCAACTATGACAGCTCCCGAAATCCTGACGACGCGGGGACCAGGCTCCGATGTATCGATGAGATCGGCATATTCGACCACGACACAAGCAGCGTACCCGGCCGATGATCCCGATGATTTCTTCGATCTTGGGATAAAGACTGGGGCGACATCGCGCTCAGTCATGGTGGCATCGAACGCTTCTGGAGGATCCATGACTCGCATTCGTATCTCAGCGACGTCGGACTTGAAGTCATTCAGCGGACGCGACGCTACTGAAGAGAAGTCACGCACGTGGCTCAACAAGTTGCAGTCGGCGGCGAAACGAGATGGTATGTCTCCCGCTGAGGTGTGTCTGCTGATGAACGACTTGATCACCGGACTAGCCCGTCAATGGTATCTCCAACTGAGTCGCGACATTCGATCCTCGTGGAACGATCTGTCCTCGCAGTTCCAGTACCAGTATTGCGGAAAAAGAGTCTCCGTCGCGCGCAAGTATTACCATGCGACCAAGAGGTCGGATGAAACCCCCTTGGAATACTTGCACCGACTGACAGTGGCAGGAATCCGGACCAAGCTGAGAGTCAAGGATGGCAATGCAACGGAACGCCGAGAGCACGTCGAACACTTCATCGACACGTTGGGATCTCATGAACAGGCGCTTGCCGATCAGCTCATCATGTTGAGTATCGAGGACGCTGATGCACTGGAGCGGATCCTTCGTGCCCGTCAACGAAGTCGCGACCGTCAAGGGAAGGTGGTATATAACACGTCGAAATTCCGAGCAAAAACGCCTGCCCCCACTCCAGCTAAAGCCGTTAACTCTCTGCGAGCTCAAGACGAGCAATACCACGATGACTATGCGATGGTGTCGCAAGTCGAGGAGGACCGTCGAGAAGAGCCAACGAGAGTCTCAGCAATGACCCCTGCCAACCGGGGCGACGAATACTCGACGGAACCTCACCAGAGACCTCCATGCTCACACTGCGGGCTGACGCTGCACAAGAGTGAAGACTGTTGGACGATCTTGACCTGCAGTCACTGCAATGGACGACACCCATCGGATCGTTGTCTGAAGCTGTGCAAGGCATGTGGCGAAATGCATGAGGCGGGAGCTTGCCGGTTCGAGGAATTCTTCAATGTGATGCGTCAGTGGTATGTGCCCCAGCGTCATGCTGGAATGCTTCCGCCCGACGCGGAAAAGATGTTAAACTAGATCGCTCGCTGGGTTTGAACCCAGTACGAGACGAGCGATCAGTGAGCATCTATGCTTATGTCGGTACAACATCGAGGACGACGGTTAGTGGAGACACGGCAGTAGTCCGAGAGAACATACCAGATACACGTACCTCGCAAGTGATGAGTATCAAGCTTGACAACGCGAACGAGTTTTCCCGAACTGCTGTTGTCGCTGCCGTAAACTTGGAACCCGGAGAGAAACGTGGATACTGGAAAACGCATACGCCGGAGAAAACATTCCGCCAGGCCAAAGTGATTGGTAAAGTCGACGACCACGGCGCAGTCTTGATGTTCGATTCAGGAGCCGAGATGTCCCTCATGGACATCGCCTTTGCTCGTAAGGTAGGCTGCAGAATCGACGAAGAAAGAACGAAAAGCTGTGTGGGGGTCGGAGACGCACCATACGAAACGCTGGGCCGAACGACGATCAAGATCACCTTGGCTGGCAATCTGGTGTACAAATATCACGTTTGGGTAGGCGACTGGCCGGGACAGGATGTGCTCCTAGGGATGGACTTCATGGTCCCCGCAGGAGTTCGAGTGGGCGCAGGAGACGGATCGATATGCTTACCAGATGAGGTCCGGATTTGCATGCTGGGGCGTCGACAACTCTTCAGCGCCAAACGACGGCCAGTATTTACGCGAACTCCTCAACAGATCAAGCCAGGTCAGTCCTATGACTTTGTCATTAGTCCAGACTTGGGTGTGAAGCAACAATTCTGGGTGTGTCGAGGAAAAGGCTGAATACACACGGTGCTGGGAAACAAGCGGAACCAGCCACGACGACTGCGAGTCACTAACGTCGGTAATCATCTGGTAACGATCGACAAGATCACTCCCCTTGGTATTTGGATGAGTGACGACTTGGTCCCACAGGAATACGGCTTCGTGACGACACGCTCAAACCGGTATGCGGAATGGCAGAACTTGGTGTTCGGACCCACGCGGGAGTACGAGGAAGTGGGGAAAGTCGAAGAAGACCATTCCCCACTGGTGGACCATCCGGAATATCCGACACTAAGGGCTATCCTGAAACGCGTGCCAGAAGCCATCGCGGAAGAGGCCCCGCAGCAAGAGGAGGCTGAGGGACCACCCCATCCGTCGATCATCGCTACAGTGAAGGCCGAGGGAACGACCAGAGAGGGGAGTGCCAACGATTTCCCTGTCGTCGAAGACATGCCAACACCCGGCGCCGACGAGGCGCCACTGAAGGACATCTTGACGCCACGACCGTCGAGTGAACCGCTCGTTGCTCCGCCAGACCCGACGCTCGAGTCTAACGCCGACGAGACTGTCTGCTATCGCGAGGGTAGTAGACGACTTGGTCCCACAGGAATACGTAGTATGTTCCACGAGAAGTCGGCATTCGAGAGCAAGAGAGGCTGCGTCGAATCATCTGGAAAAAGAAGCATCTAATGATCGGCAAAGGAAAAGCGTTGCATCCAGCAGCGGTCGGAGTGGTGTGCGACATTGACGTGGGGGACGCCAAACCGGTGGCTCAGCGTTGCCGGAAAGTGCCAAAAGCATTCCGCGAGAACGTGTACGAACTCCTAAAAGGTTTGCTGAGCGCGAGGATAATCAATCCGTCGACGTCTCCATGGGCATCGCCGATCGTCGTCATCATAAAGAAGAATGGCGTCGATATTCATCTGTGTATCGACTATCGCCTGGTCAACGGACTCACACGGCTAATGATATATCCGATGCCGTTGGTGGACGAGCTCTGGAGAATCTGGAGTTCATTCTCTGGTTCTGCTCCCTGGATATGGCGAGCGGGTTCTGGGTTGTCCCAATGGCCGACCGAGCTCGCCTCGTCTCCGCATTCATTACTCCGTTTGGCCTGTTTGAATGGCTGCGCAAGCCCTTCGGGTTACGCAATGCCCCGCAAATTTACCAGCGACTGATCGATAACGCCCTGTATGGATTCCTGAGGCTGACAAAGAAGGATCCCCGCCTCGATGTATTCAAACAGGTCGTGCCGGAAAGCGAAGAACGGAAATCGGTATTGGGGCGTCGCTCGTACATCGACGATATCCTGGTCGTGGGACGATTTGTGCATTACGGTCGAGAACCTGCTCACCGCATGCGATCAATGGAATCTCTCCATTAGTGTCGAGAAGAGCTGTTGGGGTATGTCGAAGGTCGACTACTTGGGACATTCAGTCTCGAGCAAAGGTTTGGAAGCAAAACCGAAGAACCTGGACGCGCTGTCATCTCTTGAGTTCCCACGTACGCTGAAAGCTCTCCAGTCGTTCTTGGGCAGTCTTAACTACTACCATCGATTCATTGCCGACTTCGCAGTTTACGCTTCCGTGATGTACAGCCTTTCGGAAGAGGACTTCGAACGTCGAAAAGTGAAAGATGACGCATCGATTCTCGAGAAGTGGAAACATGCCGAGACCGCGTTCGAACGGCTGAAGCTGAAGATTGTTGACACTCCTCTACTTCGCCACTTCAACCCGGAATTGGAACCGGTAATCATTTTGTACGCAAGCGAGTAGGCTGTCTCGGCTGTTCTCACCCAGCAACACGACAATGTGTATATGCCGGTGAAATTCACGAGCCGCACGCTCCAAATCCAACGAACTGCGATACGATATCGTCCAGAAGGAGGTGCTGGCGTTGCTTCGAATTTTGACTAGTTGTTTCACGATGTTAGCCGGGCGTAGAGTTCGAGTGTTGACTCGACACACGACGTTGGCATGGCTCTTCAGGAAGAACAATCCACAGGGGCGCCTGTCTCAGTTACTCTCGCCATGGGAACTCCAGATCGAACGTTCGACGCGTGGAGAAGAAGAACTGTTAGTCGTCATTGCCGCTTGCATAACTCCACGAGACTCGATCGACGCTGCGTTGGAAGACGTGTCACCACGCCGTCAACCTAAGAAGGTAATGTCAATTCCCCGACCCGTCCAAAACATCGACGAGAAAGTGTACGTGATCAGTTTCGATGGATCTGCGAAAGCCAAGCGCGACGGAGGCGCCTTCGGGGCAATCATCTGGAAACTGCCAGGCTGGACGGTAGAGAAAGCTGCGTCGGGATATGACGTAGACCTGACGGGCAACGAGGCAGAATATCGAGGACTGCTGTTGGCGCTCGATCTGCTAAAGGGTCTCGACGTACAGAGAGAAATCGTGTGTGGCGATTCCAACCTTGCGAATTGGCAACTGCGTGACGAAATGGACTGCAAAGCGCTGGGTCTACAACTCCTCCGGAAGAAATGCCGGGACCAGTTGAAAACACTCCCGAAAGTAGAGCTGTTCCACGTCCGTCAAGACTGGAATGCCAGTGCAGACCTGATTGCAGGACAAGCGTTGCAACGACAAGCGGGGATGCGGATCGTCGAAGAGCAAACGCTCGCGGACCTCGTCACGTTAAACCGACTGGGAGAGCTCCTCGACCCGATGTCCGACGAATTCACGAACGGCAAAAAGGCCCAGGACCTCCCTGTAAGGACGAGGTCTGGAACACGGCAGGAGGCGGAACAATCAGTAGTTGAAGAGATTCCTCCGGTTGAAAGTCCGTCTCGACACTCAACCCCCGAGGTGCTAGACGAGATGGTCGTAAAACGAATCCGCATGAAGCGTATCCGAGAAGCCCAAGACGAGGAATCATGGATCCACAACTTGAAGAAATTCATCAGGGGCGATGTGACGGACATGACTTCGCGTGACGCAAACAACTGCAGTAAGTTGGCTCATCAGTATGAAGAGGACGAGAATGGTCTGCTCTTCTATCACTCCAGAGGCGACGAGTCGGCTGAAGATCGAAGCGCAGTAATGAAGCTCGTCATTCCGGAAACTCTGAAAGACGACATACTGCATCACTATCACTCGAGTCTTGAGGGTGTGCACCAAGGAATTGGGCGCACCTATCATCGAGTGCGGCAACACTTCCAGTGGCCTGGTCTCTACAAAAGCGTACAACGTTATGTGGGTGAGTGCATCGACTGCGAAACCGGGAAAGGAAGACCCGCCATCAGGGGCGAATCACCTGGCAACATCGTGCCGACGTATCCATTTCAAGTGATCGCTATAGACCTCATACCATCATTACCGCCATCGTTCAAGGACAACACCGAACTCTTGATCTGGGTTGACCTGTTCACGGGATTCGTGGTTGCCAAAGCCAAATCGTCGAGGACAGCGCAGACAGTAGCTGAAGCATACGAAGAATGTGTCTTTCGTCGATTTGGCGCAAGCGAAGCGATTCGCCACGACCGTGAGCCCGGCTTTATGTCGGACTTTGTCCGAGCCTTCTACCAACTCGTGGGACAACGGCAACGGGCGACACTTGCCTACAGACCACAAGCAAACGGGTCCGCAGAGCGTATGGTACAGACGATCACCCGAGCCATCAAGATGTACGTCGAAGACGAACATCAACGCGACTGGGATGAATATGCCGAGAGGCTAACTTACTCGTTGAATACGGCTTACGACCGTATGAGGAAGGAGACTCCGTTCTTCTTGGTACACGGCTGGGACCCACGTTCGACGATCGAGGCTTCGTTATCTGTCGGCAACACACAGCGTCAGGACGTGCAACCACGCCAGTGGCGTTTCCATATTCAGAAACATTACCTACATGCCCGAGCTCAGGCGGCGGATCTGCTGAAGGACGCGATCGCCGAACGGGCAGATGCTCAAAACGAGACTGTGACGGAGAATGCTATCGAGGAGGGCACGCAGGTCTGGTTGTTCTTGGACAGGGTGAAGCCTGGATATGCGAAGAAGCTCGCACACCAGTGGCACGGCCCCTTCAGGGTGCAGGAGATGGTAAGCAGTTACGCAGTAAAATTGGAGGTGGCTGGTACTCCGTACCACCTGTACCCAGTGGTACACATCTCCAAGCTGAAGCTAGTGCGACAATTTCCAACACGTCCTGCAATTGACCTGAGAGTGCCGCCGGAAGATCGCCTAGATTTTGATGAGGATATGCTACCAGAAGACAGTTGGGCACCTGAAGCTTTGGGGGCGGACGTCTTCGAAGTTGAAGCCATCCTCGATGTGCGATCCGGACGTCGAACGCGGTACGGACGAACGTTGAAGGAATATCTGGTGCGCTGGAAGGGCTACGTGGAGACGACATGGGTCGACGAGGCCGACTTGAACTGCGGAGGGCTGATCTATGACTTCAATCGACGAAGGACGGGAGAAAGTCGATTCGAAGCGATGCAGTCGAGCGAACCGACTAGTGCCGAGTAGGCAGGAGAATGGTGGGGGACAGGACCCTGCCAGGATTGGAAGTCGAAGACACCACAGGATGGCTGTGGTGGCGGTTGGAAGGGTGACCCAGGATGAGGCCTAGGGTCAACAATGGCTGAAGTACCAGCAGGGAGGCTGCTGGTATAACGGAGGAAAGGAGGGGACTACATGTATGCATTGATGGTGATCAAGACTGGGAAGCCGATGTGCGTAATGCAAGTGTCGTGGAATTGCTGACAATTAAAACAAGAGAAAGAACTGGCTACGACAACCCAGCTAGCAACATGCCGAGCGAATGACGAACCTGATCCTCACTCGACGACCGGAACGAACTTGTCCTTAAGATGATCCAGACTGCCAACGAGGTGACTGGGGTATCCGGCTCGAGGGAAGCAGTCACGGCAGGCGATAGGACAGGTAGTGGTGCTGAAAGAAGATTCGACGTGGGCGGGGAAGCCGAAGCTGTAATTGGCACCACAGACGCCACCGGAGGCGATTGGACGACCGGGAAAGCTGTCAATGACGATGCAGGAGCCAGAGGCGAGTGAGAGGTCACCGGTGGGATAATAGGAGCCAACGGAGCAGCTGAAGCGTCGACGAGAGTCATTGTAGGCGAAGGCATGACATCAGGCGCCGACGAAGACGACATGGGAGCTGGGAGTGATGCAGGAGACGCAGACGGGTGCGGAAGCTGGCAAGAGGTCACACACATCAGCGGCGAAACCTACCTGGGGAGTACGCTTCACGCGGATGGGGGCGGCTGTGGTATAGTGCCTTTCTGGAACTTTGGTAGGAAATCAGCGTGAATCGTTGGGATGTGGGCCCCTTCGGACGACATTCGCTACACCGAACCTGGTGTACCCACGCAACGAATTCGTACCCAGCCGGGAAGGTACGGTGAGGCCCAAGTTGATGGTCAGGATTCAGCAGTCGATGGTCGACGTTCGACGTTCGAAGTTCGACGTTCGAGAATCGACTTACGGGATTCGAAGTCTAGCGGTTCAACGGGTGATGAGCAAGCATCGGTTGAACTTCAAGGAAAGCATCCTCGCGAGCGTATACAAGATCGCAACACCACAAGAAACTCAAGGGAGATCGCGCTCTGTCAACGGATGAGTGTACAAAAAGTAAGCCTGAAGTAGGGGTGAAGTACGGGCAAAGGATAGGAAGATTGTAGGAGCAGTCACGAATTAGCGCCCGAGAGCATAGGCAAGGCAATAAACCTTCTTGGACACCAAGTGTTTCTTCGCTTCGCTTCAGTGGATTGGAGAGGGCTTGTCGTGGTCTCGACCCCAGCAACCCGTGTCTGACAGGAAGGCACGTTAAACGAAGTTCCGCGAGGACAGGTATAGCGACAAAGTCCCGCAAGGGCAGGAATAGCGTCGTCCCAGACAATAACCAAGGTATAGCATCCCTATTCGGAGAAGAAGTCACGTCTATTGGAGAGACTCTTCGACTTTAAAGACTCGACGTTCGTGTGAAGGTTTCCACGCAGACGTCATCCGCTGAAGACACTTGCGACGAAGTCCGACCACTCCATCCCAAGAAATCACGCTAGTCAACACCCCGGGAATTCTACGCACCACACGCGGCGTACAGTGTGTGAAGTGCGTTCTTGTGTGTCGACCGAGCCCCAGAGAGTAATTTCGGAGAGCCCGCTCCACCACAGTAGTTTGCCCTCGTGTTCTTGCATGAGGGTGGAACTCAGGGCCATCTCATTTGCGAACAGCGTGACGTGGACGTCTTTGTTCCTGTCGAAGTGACGCAGTATCGAGGCGTCTCTGACACGCTGTTGCAGCATCGCAAAGCTCTGTCTGGCAGCAGAGAGGTCACCCCCGGGCTCGAAGTCGGCGTCCTTGAGCTGGTAGAGCGCCGCGCCATACACCGCAAAATTTTGGATAAAGCGGCTGTAATAGTTGAGCGCTACTAGGAAAGACTGGACTCCCTTCTTGGACGCGGGGAACGAGAGCTCGGTCACCGCAGCCGCTATCTTGGCGTCGGTCGCGATACCGGCTGCCGAGACGTCGTGAGACAGGAAGCCTACCTTCCGCTGTACGAACAGGCTCTTGGAGAAGCTAATGCTGATCCGACACTCCTGGAAACGGCTGAGCAAACGGTCTAGCGTCGTCAAACACGCTTCAAAAGTCTTGGAGTCGAAGCAGATATCGTCTACGAACGAACGCCGATCTAGCACGGGCGCCAACGAGGACTCGTCCGGTTCTCCGCTGGAGTACATGTCGGCCAAAGGACTGTTCACGAGGGTTGCGACTGCGCTTTCGGTGGTTGAAAGGGCTCGGTCGGACCGACCGAAGCCTCGGTCACCCCTGCCCGGTCCTCCGCATCGGTCGTTTCCGCCATCTGCATCTTCTCCGAGAAGCTAGCCCAGCCTCCCTTCGGTTGGACGAACCCCCAGAGGGCGTTGTCGATCATCCGTTGGTAGATCATAGGCGCATTCTTGAGTCCGAATGGCATGCGCAGCCACTCAAACTGGCCCAACGCGCAGACGAAAGCCGAAATCTTGCGGGCTCGGCGAGTCATCATCACCGCCCAGAATCCGCTCGCAGCGTCCAAGGAACATAACCACAGGTACGCCTCCATCTCAGTCAACAAGTCGTCGACTAGTGGCATGGCATATTCCATGATTGCAGTGATCGCATTCACTCGTTTGTAGTCAATACATAAGTGTATGTCGATTCCATTCTTTTTCAGCACGATAACGATCGGAGATGCCCACGGGCTATCCGAGAACGAGACCAGTCTCGCTGTCAGTAGGCCCTTCAGTAGCTCGTAGAGCTTACCCAGAAACCGTAGAGGGGTCCTCCGAGCCTTTTGCTTGATCGGGGGGGGTGCCCCTGTACGTCAATATCACACACCACGCCGTACGCCGGCGGGGGCAGAGCGTTGCCGCTCGCAATCATAATTTCCTCGAGTTGTTGGAGCACCGCTACGAGTCTCGCTTGCTGATCGGTCTGCAAGTCGGTGTTCTGGACGTTCGGACCCGAGTAATCTAGAGTTGCAGATGACGGTTCCGTCAGATCAGGAAGGAACGCTAGCTCGTGCGCGTAGTCAGTCAACTCGATCTCGTTCGGCAGGTGCTCTGCCGTATCGTTGGTGCCCCAGTCCGCATCAGCGACTATGTCCGGACTGCCTCCGGCCATCACCGAGACGAAAACGGCCTCCAAACGCTCCGCGTCGGACTCGATAGATCGTTCGTCGGTTGGGTCGGTGGGTGCTCGGTCGGTTGCTACCTCGGCTTCTGAGTCACCCCTGGGCTCGGTCGCGTCACAACTGCCTGCTTGATCAGCACGGGAGTAGCTACACGCTGTCACCGAGGTCAGGACTTCACCCGGCTCGCCTGGAGGGCGTGCAGAGTCGTCGATTCGGGTGCCGACGACTGGGTCATACAACTCGGGCTGTTCTACGACCTCCTCGGTCGCGTATCCATCGGCCGGGCCAGGATCCTGTCCTCCATCGACCGCCGGACAGGGTTTGGTGTCGACCGAGGGCGACCGGCACTCGGTTGCTTCGTCAGTAGTCTCGGCCATGTCCAGGCAGTTGACTGCCACTATTCGATCGTCGTCACCCTCTCTTGGCACCTCGGTGCACACCAAAGCCTCGGTGGGCCGTCGTAGGAGCGCTCGAGGAGTCGGGTACTTGTGGCGAAGTCGGTGACAACTTTTTGCCGCCCAGGTGTATAGTGCTCGCGTGCTACCCTCGTTGGGACCTGTTCCCCCACCAAAAGTAGAACTTCCAGGAGGAGAACAGGCGGGTACCTCCAAACGAGAAAACTCGTTTGGAGTGGCGTGTGTACCTTGCGTAATCCCCTTCTCAGGCCGTTTATCTTCGGCGGACCGGATTCCACCTAGTGAGTTGTTAATATGGGTATTGAAAATATAAGAGTACAGAGCGTGGACGTATACCTCCGAACGACGCTCGTACAGTTAGTGAGAAGTAGTGATCTACCAACCAGATCCACTCCCAGAGTAAAGATAACCAATCTCAAATATACAAAATACAAATACAAACAACTACCCGTCACTTATTCTTTTGGACCCTCGGACGGTGGGTCAACACTCCAGTCAAATAGGGTTCTCCGCTTGGAAGGCACTGGTCAACCTCCAAACGAACCCTTACCAATATTCTTCTCTTCGACTCACGCACCACCTCCGTTTGGAGGGAAATAGACAGACCTAATACACAGTCCTATCACACAGTAATCTATCAATAATTCCAGGGGCCGATCACTAACAAACCTCCCAGACTGCAGTTAATATGGAATGGATAAAGCTCCTCTGCGAAAGAGTGTACTTCCCAACTAATAATATGGAATAGTAACGGATCACTCCCGGTGTGCGAGCCCGGGTCCCCGTCCTAACTATGACTTGACCTTTTTTGGGTGAGAATCCCCACACGTCCCCTGGCACGGTCGGTGTGTCTGGATGTCGACGTTCGGGCAGTCAGACCTCCGGGGGCGGTCCCTAAAAAACGCGGTAGGCTGCTGTCCTCTGGTCCCAGGCGATATTCGCCTCGCTCCCGTGCTCGGAATTACGATGCACTTGCGGGTCTTGAGGCAAAACGGATTCTGTTATTAATGGTTATCTTGGTTTCTCTCTCTCTCTTTTATCTTGGCTAGAAGATCTCTGCTGGAGATCTCTTGCGTTCTGGGCTTCGATCTTCGACACACACTCTTCTTTTATATTGATCTTTGTATGGGGTGCGTCCCAGCTTCAACCTTGGCGCACGTAATCGTCCAACACGTCGGGTCCGCATCCTCGCACGTGGGTGTGACTCAGTGGGTGACCGTGGTACTTTTGTACCACTCTTCGCTCTTGACACATCTTGAGATCTGACTTGACTTGGACTTTGTATGGTGACTCATCTTGGAGCATCACCCTCCTCGTGGCTTCACTCTGTGACTTCCTCCTCTTGGACATCACGTCACAACTTGACTCTTGGACTTCTTTCCTCTTGGACTTCTTTCCTCTTAGACATCTTCGTTCTCGTAGACTTCTTGGTTCTCTTGGACTTCTTGATTCTTGACTTCTGGATTCTTGACTACTGGACTTCCTCACTCCTGGACTTCTTGGTTCTCTTGGACTCTTGACTCCTGGACATCTTCATGGCCCGACTCTTGGACTTCATCACTCTCGACTCTGGGACTTCTTGATGGCTCAACTCTTGGACGTCATCATTCTCGACTCTGGGACGCATGGACTCCCAGATCCGAGTGCGCAGGGTTTGGCAATTTTGGTTCAGTCGCTTCGTGTCAACCGTCCCTCTGATCCCAGTCTCTCATAGAGGAACCGATCGCTGAGATGATTGACTGTGATAAGACCACACGAAGAACCGATCCTCCGAACGGAGGGCGGACATCCAAACGACGTTTTGGTCCGGCAGTTGACCGGGGTCACTTCCCATCCATGTCTTTTGCCATTGCCATCTCTCGGAAATCGCCTCGACTTGTCTCCATCCAGCTCGGACTTAGTTCACTCACTTCTCATCTTTTCGTTCAAAACAGTTGTAATCCATTCACACATCCTCGATCCAAATCCAGCGGGTCCAACATGGTGGACTCCGCTACACTCGGGGATGATCGTCTCCTGCCTGCATAGACTGGAAACGAGCTTTGGCCTTGGCGCTCTGATTGAACTCATAGAGTAGTGCGCCACAACTGAGTTGAGAGACAGGTAGCCACTCAGGATCGTCGTAATTCTTCCACTTGATCAAATACTCCTTACCGCGCTTGGACGTCCGAGTCCGTTTGGACCACCTCAGGTCGAGAATCTTTTCCACTTCGTACTCATCTCTCCCGGAGTCGGGTTCCCAACTGTCTTCCAGAAGGAGTGCAGTGTCGAAATCATCCTCTTCTCCGACTTCGACCTCTTCGACTGGTCGCTTCGGATGGAGTGCTCGCGGCTTCAGTCGACTAATGTGTACCCAAGGGTTGACACGGTAACCCCTGCCCTCGACCTTAAGCCGCACCCGGAAGTCATCATGCACTTCATCAATCCGGAAGGGACCGTGCCACATATGGGCGAGCTTCCGACTCAAGCCCGTTTGGACTTTTGGAATGTATAGCCACACTGCGTCACCCTTCTTGAAGCCAGTCTTCAACCTCTCTGTGAGTTCCTTCCACTTCTGCGTTTGGAAGTCGGAGCGCATTTTCTTCGCTTGGACTTGGAGGTCCTCCGCACATGCGAGAGCGTAGCTGTAATCTCGTTGGAGCTTGCGGCGCCACTCGTAGGCAGTCTTCTCCTGGGCGCTTGATGGTCGGGGTCCCAACATCGCAGACACCATCCCTTGGGCGTCCCATCCGTGAACTAGGTAGAAAGGAGTCTCCAAACGAGTTGCATCAAACGACGTGTTCAGGGCGAACATCAGCCTCTCAGCGTGGTCGTCCCAGTCGCTTTGATCCGCCTCCGCGATATACGCTCGGACACTTCGAATCACCGTTTGGACAGACCTCTCCTGCTGACCGTTCGCTTGGGGTCGATACGCCAAAGTCGCTCGCTGTCGACTCCCCAAAAGTTCGCGGAACCTGGTGAAGACTTCGCTCATGAATCGAGGATCTTGGTCATGACGGATCAGGGAGCTGGCTCCGAAACTCCGGAAGACTCGCTCCTCGTATGCCTCTGCGACGTCCTGAGCCGTTGTGGAGCTCATGGGTTTACACATGACGTATCCCGAAAAAATATCCTGGAACAGCAGCAAGAACGTGTTTCCTCGAGCTGACTTGGGCATGTGCGTCACAAAGTCCATTGACACTGCTTCGAATGGTCGTCGAGGAGTGATGTTTCCAGGCGACGGACCGGGGTTCGGAGGTCGACCTTTTCCACTCGCACAATCCACACACTCTTCCACGAAACGATCCACATCTGCGTACATTCCAGGCCAGTAGAACTCCGAACGAAGTCGTTCATGGGTTCGAGTCTTGCCTTAATGTCCGCCTTGATAGTCTTCGTGGGCGTAATGCAGAATGTCCGCTTTGAGAGCTTTCGGTACAACTAGTCGTGGCTCATCTGCGAAGTCTCGTGGCCGATCTCGGGTGGACCGGGCCAAATGGTATAGAATACCCCGGGAATCTAGCGCAAACAAGTCAGCAACCTTGCTGATCTTCCGGAGACGTCTAGGCGAGAACGACTCGAAATCTCCTTCCAGAAACCGCACCAACTCTGCGAGATACTCTTCACTTCTCTGATGAACCTTAATACGGCGCCACCGTTCGGCTTGGTACTCCAAAGGTCCCAGAGGAGGTCGAGAAGAATCTTCCGCTTCTCTGTGCGTACCACTCCGGGTCACGGCTGCCATGACTCGAGCTGCGTTTGGAAGCGGAGCCGATTCGGAACCAACATCCACATTCTCCTTTTGGAAACTCACATCAGCTAAACTCTCCGGGATACGGATGTCTACTCCGGGACTCGCCTGCGATTTCATCAACTGCTCAGGGATCTTAGATACCTGTTCCAGATGACGTCGTTCATCCTCCTCCTGGACAGTCCAGGAGTCGTCGAGCACAAGTGTCTTCGAAGTGATGTAGTCGGCGGCCTGGTTGAAATCCCGCTTTACATGGACCAATCGGAGAGAAGTGAAGTGTTCTTTCATGGCTTCGCATTCAGCCAACTTCCTTTGCAGGTTCGGTTGATGACAGTTGATGAGACCTTGGACCTGCTGGATGACAATCCGGGAGTCGCCGACGACGACCAACTCTGTGATGTCTCTCTCACGGGCCATTTGTAAACCCTTCAGGAGTCCGTTATATTCGGCGTCGTTCACAGTGACGTCCTCCAGGATGAAACCTTGGGCTTCCATGACGGACCACCCCGGCAACTTCCACAAGACGCAACCACAACTTCCTTTCCGAGTCGAAGTCTTCGCAGCTCCATCGAAACTTAACACCACACCTTCAAAGTCGTCTTCCAACATCTCCACGCTGATGACCGGGGGCGCCTTAACGAGACCCTTCGCTGGGACGAGTGACTCTGCGACTTCATCTAAATGTTCTCTGGGAGTAATCCCTGCGCCCATGATCGCCGCTAGGCCGTCTTCGTCCTTCTTCACCTTTCGGATGTCCAAGTTCCAATGTGACAAAGTCACTCCCCATGGAACACATCTCCCGTCCGCCGTCTTGGATTGAATGATCCACTTCAGAACGGAGTATCGGGTGTATACTTCCAGAGGACATCCCTCGATCAGCGTCCGGAAGACTTGGAGGACTCGCAACACTGATATGACCTCCTTCTCTGCGATGTGATATCGGAGTTCGGCGTCGTTCAGAACACGTCCAGTAAAGCGTACCAGGTGGATGACTCCATCGTACTCCTGCCCGAGCACAGCGCATGCGGCCCACCGATTAGCGTGTGGAATGATGACAAACGGCTTTGTCCGGTCCGGATGTCGGAGCAGCGGAGTCGACACTATCTTCCGTTTGAGAATCTCGAACGACTCCTTGGCTCGGGACAAATCTCGTTTGGAACGTATCTGTTCGTCCGTCAATTCGTACAGGACAGCAGCCACTACCGGGATATCTTCAATAAACTTGTGATAGTAGTTGAGACTTCCAAGAAATGACTGAATTCCTTTCAGAGTGTTTGGAAACGGCAGATCCTGGACTCCTTTTGCAATTTTCGGAGTCGCATGGATGCCTTCTGCACTGATCTCGTGGGAAAGGTAAGGAATCGACTGCTTCCCGAATTCACTTTTCGGCAGACTCACAGAGATGTTCCAATACCTCAGCCGGAAAAGTAGCTTGTTCAGGTCCTCACAGAGTTGACCTCACGAAACTGCTCCATGCGCGATGTCATCGATGTAAGAGCTGCGTCCGAGGACAGGCCCCATGTGCGAGGGCGTCGGAATGTTCCTCTGGAATACCGTCATAATATCTGTCAGAGCTGGGACTTTCTCCTCTGTGACGCCTCCTCTTGGACACTCCAATTGGAGGAAGTCCAGCACGTCTTGGTCGACTTCGGCCTCCTCCTCGGGTGGCAATCGGACGAACCCCCAGAGGCAGTTATTGATTACTGCTTGGTATACCAGGGGGCATTCTTCAATCCAAACGGCATACGCACCCACTGAAAATGTCCAAACGGACATACGAAAGCGGAGATCAGCTTCGCGCGTTCCGTCATACGGATCGCCCAGAAGCCACTAGCCATATCCAGACTCATGAACCACATAGCGCTCTCGAAACCAATCAGCAGACCGTCGATCAGAGGCAGCGGGTAGTTCGAAAGTTTAATGAGCGTATTCACCACCCGGTAGTCGATGCACATCCGGATGTCCACACCATTCTTCTTCAGAACGATGACGATGGGCGAAGCCCACGGCGACTCGGAGTGCTCCACAAGTCCTTTCTCCAAAAGTTTCTTGATCAACTCGTATACCTTCATCGAGAGATGTGGGGCCACAGATCGCGAACGCTGAGCCACCGGCTTGGCATCTCCAACATCCAAATCACATACGACTCCTCGAGCCGGGGCAGGGGCAGCATTGCCATCACCCAGAAAGATACTGCGATGGTACTTCAAAATGTCCCTCATCTTGTGTTCCTCGTCTGGAGTTGTAATTCCTGACTCTCCGACGTCCGCGGTTTCAATATCACAGCTGGGACTCAGATCTTTCAACTCTGGGAGAAGCACCGTCTGATCCCGGAGCTGGGACAGCAACTCACTCCCTTCATGGATATACATAGTCGGTTCTGAGTCCAGGTCTTCTGCGTTCATTTTCATGCAGCGCTCGTACTCCAGCTCCAACCTCCGCAAAGGTGTGCAAGGCCAGTCTTGGACCGGCACATCATCATCCTCCTCCTCGAGAATCTCGTTTGGAGGGCCACACACATAACCGTCGTCCAGACTGATCGCATCGAAGTACTCATCTCCGTCGTCATCTTCGCTGGGAGACATGACCTCTTCCAGAGCATCAACAAAATCACCTTCGTCTTCATCATCTCCTTCCGGACCGAAAGGCTGGACGTCCGGTCCACGGTCTGAGCACACCTCCGGTCCAGGGTTCAACTCTTCTTGCTTGGATATCCCAGAGGATGTGTCATCTTGCTCGGTCTTTTGGACAATTCGCACCGCAGCGGATTCTGAAGTCGGTCGTCTCAACACTCGGGTCGGCCAACCATACTCCTCCTTTTCGACGCAAGGAGGGTCCTGGTCCTCGTACATCTGGGTCACTTCGTCAATCCTGCGTTCCATCTGATCGGAGAAGGTGGACTCGTAGATGAGATGCTGCCCCTCCAGATATTTTCGGCTTCCTGGACGCACGAAACGACCAGCCATCGGGAAGGAGTCCCGTTCCACAATCCTCGCAATGGGCGTTTGGAAACTGATGGTCAGGTTCTTGTCCGAAATGCTCACCACTTTTACAGCGACTGGGTACGATCTCGAAGCGAAGATCAGCTTGGTCACCCAACGGTCTCCTCGACCGGCCCAGACCACATCCTTGTGGGGATCCATCTGGGCATAGCGAATCTGCACCACGACGCTTCTCCCCGGGAGCAACCACGTCGTGAAATCAGAGGTCACAGCGAGATCCAAACCTTGGCCTTCCGGATCGCTCCTCCCCGATTGAGCAAAATCGTTTCCTCATCTGGGAGTTTAACAAGTCTTTCTCGAACGCAGATCCGAACACCAGCGGAGTACATGAAGTCCATACCCAGGAGGGTATCAATCCCTTCACCAATGTTCGCAACCCACAAGTCCAGAATGTAAACCACTCTTGGACCGATCGTGACCTTGTCTTGAGCCTTGGATCGAATTATGGTAGGCACTCCTCCCAGACCGGACACTCGCAGAGGACTGTGAACACTTAATTTGAGTTTGAGCTTACGCGCTAAGTCCGCACTCACCATGCTCAGAGATGCTCCGGTATCCAGCATAATTGGGATGCGGTGATTATTCACCGCGCCATGCACCGTTGCCACTTTTCGATCATTATCCGACTCGTGATCCTTCCACCATCCAAATCTCTCTCCAGGCTCCAAACGGAACTCGATCGGCGGGTCCAACTCCGGGACGTCCAAACGAGAATCATCATCTTGAAATGCAGTCATACATTCGTGTTTACCTTGTGTTCGACTCTTCAACTCGGGTCCCATATACACTAAGGCACACAATTCTGGGGGCTTCTTCGGCCCGGCGCATTCTGGATCCCCATCCAGCGGGCTTACAGGTTTAACTGCTTTTCCCCAGAATGTTCTTCACCTCCCAGAGCTTGCTTCCAGAGTGACTTCGGCATCTCGAACGTCCCCTGAGAGGCCAAAGACCTCAGCTTCTGAAAGATTTTGAAACCGTCGCAAACTTCGCCATGGAAACCTGCGCAGAACTTGCATGGAGGTGTCTTGCAGTATTGGGCTGGATGTCCTTGCTGGTGACATCGGTCACATTGGAGTCCGGACCAGCAGCGATCTTCGGTATGTCCGAAACGCTTACACGTCTCGCAGAATCTGGACGTATCTGGTGGCTTGCTAAATCGGGGCGACGAGTCATTAGGTCGAAACTCCCCCGGAGGAGGTTTCCAACCGGCGTTCTCCATTGCACGATATACCTGCGACCAATCTTCCGGAAGTTGACTCTCCGACGACCCTGTGTCCACTTCTTGATCTGGGATTTCTTCAGCCGTCTCTTGGAAATGCACTTGCTTCTCGTCCTCTGAACTTGACTCGACCTGGCTTTGCGCAACGTAAGCCTTGGCAGGACGCTTCGGACGGAACTTCCCAGCGGACATGTAGTCCGGGCGAGATTCACGTCTGGGAGGAGGAGTCTCATAATCGTCGTCTTGATGCATTTCTTCATACTGCTTGAGCACAAACTCCAAGTCTTCCAGGCTGTGTAGGCGTTGACCTTGTAGAGTGGAACGGAGTGAGTAGTCCAGGAGTTTCTTCATTAAAACCTTGAAGTGGCGTTCTCTCTCCTTGGACGACTTCCGGAAGTTGATTCCCGCCTTGTCAGCGACCCGATTCAGGCGATAGAAAAATTCCTGCGGAGCTTCCGTCTTCTTCTGAGTCATGCTGTAGTACCTCACGGAGTCCGATGTCTTCGCCTTGCAATACTTCTCCTTGAACGCCTTCAGGAATCGCTTCCAGCTGTGACGCACGTTGTAATGGGCTTACTTAGCCCAATATTTTAGCTTACACGTGAGCGCACGTGTATGAGGAAGCGTAAGGTGTATTTAACTTAGATTAAGTATACTTGTGTCCACAAGTATAATTAGATCTAAATAAAGGTAGAAATGAAACAGTTGGCGGTGATTCGGATCACCGCAAAACGTTTTCGGTTTTTTCGAATTAATTAATTTTGCTGTAGTGCTTGATGGAGTGTGGCTATCTTGACATCCGTGCTCCGCAATGCAACGCAAAGAGAAGGCCAAAGGACAGAGAGCCAAACATGATGGCTCCATCACCTCGAGAAAATGATTTTGATGCACGATGGCGTCGAAATCGCGGCCCTGGGCAAAACAAGCGGCGCGTGAGCGAGTGTTGGAAGCCCTCGGGCTCGAGACAGTAGAGGAATTTCGTGGGACACAGGGTGGAAAGGTCGTGAGTGGCAGCAGTCTGAGGGCGTCGTCATGCAGTTTCTCCAACAAGGTTTCTCTAGCATCGAAAGCAAAGCCATCATTACAGGCCATCGTCTGCACTGGTGACGACGATGTCCCCAAACCGACACGACAACAGAACCGAAAAAGAAAGTAGGGCGACCCAGGTCAAAAAACCCTCGAAACAGCGACCATTCTCCAGTTATTCAGCAAGAAGACCAAATTTTTAAAGCCCAATTTTTAAAAACCGATAATGTTACCAGTATAATTTTTGAGAACGGATCACGAGTGGTGATCCGGATCACCGCCAACTGGTTCAAATAGTAGCTTTTGCGGTAAAATGAGAACTGAATTGAATGTTAACTGTGGCTTTCCTCCTAAAACTGATATCTATAAAGAGAGGTTCTGCCAACGAGTGGTTGGCAGAAACTCTGACCTAATGCTGGAGTATTACTGGCAGATAGAGCCTGCTTTCTGACCAATAGGACTGCTTCCTAATATGAATGGTGACCACACTGCGATGTGGCCCACCTGAATGTATCCACTTAGTGCGTGTTGCACTAAGGTGACGGTAGCCGAATGTGTAGCCCCGCTACACACGTCTTCGTCCAAATTGTAGCGCCAGTCCCGAGCGGATGACGGCAACTTCAGCTTCATCTCGTAAATGCGCATCTTGTCGGACCATCCTCCTTGAACTGCCATCCTCTGGAACTTTTCCAGCCAGCGAATGCGCGTCGAGAGTGACGCCTTCTCGTTGAAGTCTTCCAGAGCCGAGGCGTTCACATAAGGCTTGTACGTAAACACCGTAGTCCCAGCTTGAGACGTCTTCGAAGTCATTGCGTTCGGAACCGACTCCTCGAAGAAACTACTGTCTGAATCATCAGAACTTTCATCGTCCTTCTTGTCCGAATAAGAGTCTGGATCGGAGTCATGGGGGTCATTTCCTCGTTTGGAGATCTTCCTTGCGGAATCCCGTCTCGACGACCTTGACTTCCCAGCGTCCTTCTTGGGCGGGTCCGTACCTCCAGGCGGAGTACGTCCGGGAGGACCTCGCTTCTCAGAGGTCTGTTCAGTCTTCACTTGAGTCGCGCTTCTGCTTCTACTCGCAGCGTCGTTCTTGACCTTGGCTTGTTGGAGGTTTCGCAGAGTCGCTTGCAGTTGTGCAGCGAAATGACCATCCGCAGTCGTCTGAGCGGCCTGCGCTGGGACTTGCGGGGTCACCGGGACTTGGTCACGAGGGTTGGATTGTGTCGTTGCTGCACGTTTCTCCCGAAGTTGACTTGCATAATACTTCTGGACGTTGATAGCAGCTTCTCGATCCTTCACGCGCGCCTCCCGGAGAGCTAACAACTCTTTTCGGATCGCCTCCAGTTCCAGCGCTTGTTGTCTCCCTTCGGACTCCAAACGAGTTTTCTCCTCTGCGACTTCCAAAGCTTGTCGGATCTTCTCAGACTCCAACTGTGTCTGGAAATCTACCAGAGTCGCTTCCACTCGCTGACGTTCGTTCAGAGCTCCTTCCGCTCGCAGCGCCTCCACAACTTCTGGAGACATCGGAGCGAAGCTTGCTGAGTTGGGTGAAGTCCGAGGTAGTACGGTCTCCTTCTCGACTCTTGCACTCTGCTCCTGGACTTGAGTGACTTTCTCCTCCACTCTCGCCATCGAAACTGCCATCTTTTGCATAAACTCCATAGCCGCTTGGGTTGATCCCGTAGACTTGACCGAATACCCCGAGCGATTGGATCGCTCGGAGTGTCGCGAAGTCGATCTGCGACGTCCAGATGTTCGCTTGGACGAACGGTGTCTTCCCCTCTCCCGGCGTATCGAGTAGTAACTGTCATCGGATGACTCTTCCTCTGAGGATGTGTCGGGTCGACGGTCTTTGCAGCGTGTTCATCGCTGGGACGTCCTCACCGTCTTGACATCTCTTTCGGACTCTGACATATCCACATCGCCTACATCAGGTTTCGACTCTTGGACGTGCGGGATGATCGTCTGTTGGACGTACATGCCCATCTCCGGACCGCTTGGCATGAAACCACTAGCTCCGTGAGCCGTCATCACCATGGGGTGGTAACCAATGTAGGGCATGTGTCCTCCCTCATACGACCACATCGAGGAGCCAGAGGACTCATCTCTCGACGACAAACTTCCAGTCACGAAACTTCGCTGGGAAACATTTGACTGCCCCGAAACATCCGACTGACTCGGAACGGAATTTGCCTCCGTCTTCCGGGAGACACTCATCTGGGCCACGGAGTTAACTTCGCTGGGAGGCACCGTACTTGATCCTGTTCCTGACGAGGCGTAGAGCGGCAGCGAACTCAGCGATGGAGGCTGAGGCGGATGAACCTGTGGGCGCTTGGCATCGGGTTCACTCTGGGATGACCCTCTTGGACTTCTCGTCGTTCGGATCCCCAAAGTCCGGAATCGCATCACGAACTCGCGACCCAGCAGGTCTGACTCGTAGTCATTCATGAAGAGGTCTCCTTCAGCATCCTCAGCGTGATAATCTAATCTGGGAGGACGTTCCGACTTGACTCCTTCTGGAAGCACAGACTTTCCAGAGACCTTGGCCGTCACTTGTTGCCACTCCAGCATTTCCACACCAAGGAGTTGTAGCAAATCTGCCACCACCTTGTAGACCTTGCTTCGATGGATCTTGGACGCACGCGTCTTGAACCACTCTGGGACGAGATTTGTGAACTCAAACCCAGCTTCACAGAGTAGAGTCTGGAGTGCAGCCACACTTTCCCTCGGAGATGATAGTCCGGGTGGGATAGTCGCTGCAGTCAGATCTTGAGCCATCGCTGGCATCCGTCGTTCCGGGCGAAGTTCCACCACCCAGGCGTCGTCCGAAGTCGCCGACAATGACCAATCCCGGAGGTATCCAGACGTCGCGAGTATCGCTGTCTGCCAGCCCGCCGTGTCCAAAGTCACAGCGGGCCACGTATACCCCACAGAGGGAGGCGATATCCTTCCAGACGGAGCACGCTCCCAGCGCCGAACTTGTTCTGCGACGTAGTCGCGCGCTTGGATCTCCGCAACACTCACTCCGAGGTCTCGTCGAGGAGTCTCAACCGGTCGGGGACCGGGAGTCTCCAAACCGGGAACTGCCGAATCGACTCCTGGAAGTTACTTGTCCTCCTGGACCGTCGCCAATGGCTTCTTCGCCTTGACCAGCGACGCCTTGTCGAGAGGATCAGCGTCGCCTTACGGAAGTACTTCGACCTCCGCATCTGGCTGTGGAGAATCCGAAATTCCATCCACAACCAGGGATACTTCGTTCGGAGCCTCTTCCAGTCTCCGAGCGGGATCTTCCAAAATCTTGACTTCGTCCTCGGGCATTTCCAAAGCCGGTGTCTTGAGCGCTTCTTCTCCCGCGATTACGCTGACCTCGTCGTCCGGCGGATCTTCGTCTCGACCGTCGTCCAAAAGTACTTGGTGCGCATCTTGGACGTCCAGTCCGGGCGACGATTGCTCCTCAGCCGCGGCCAGCTACTTCTTCTCTTCGGCTGCCTTACGCTTCGCAGCGTTGGTCTTCCGAGCCTCGCGCTTGACTTCGTCCAAACTCTTGGCCTCTTTAGGCGGCAGTCCTTGTACTCGGCGCGAAGCCCGTGACGCCGAACCGCGTCTCGCCTCTTCGCGCTCACATTCTTGCATGCTACTTTTCCGAACCATAACCACAGTTAGGAAGTAAGTCAACAATCAGCACCCTAAAATCAAAACAATATAACAACTCGGTGGAATCACTAGACAACCAAATCCGGGCACGCGCACCAGCTGTGGCGAAGTCGGTGACAACTTTTTGCCGCCCAGGTGTATAGTGCTCGCGTGCTACCCTCGTTGGGACCTGTTCCCCCAACAAAAGTAGAACTTCCAGGAGGAGAACAGGCGGGTACCTCCAAACGAGAAAACTCGTTTGGAGTGGCGTGTGTACCTTGCGTAATCCTCTTCTCAGGCCGTTTATCTTCGGCGGACCGGATTCCACCTAGTGAGTTGTTAATATGGGTATAGAAAATATAAGAGTACAGAGCGTGGACGTATACCTCCGAACGACGCTCGTACAGTTAGTGAGAAGTAGTGATCTACTAACCAGATCCACTCCCAGAGTTAAAATAACCAATCTCAAATATACAAAATACAAATACAAACAACTACCCGTCACTTATTCTTTTGGACCCTCGGACGGTAGGTCAACACTCCAGTCAAATAGGGTTCTCCGCTTGGAAGGCACTGGTCAACCTCCAAACGAACCCTTACCAATATTCTTCTCTTCGACTCACGCACCACCTCCGTTTGGAGGGAATACGACCATCCTGTAGCCGACCCGGAGCTCTTAAATTACTTCTAGATAGCTTCTCGTGCAAAGTAAGATGGTAATCTTCCTTTCCGATGAATATTACTCAAACCCACATCTATACAAATTCTAAGTACATCTTCCTAAGTCGGACAATACTGTAGAGGATCATAGAATCGTAAGCGTAGTATATTATTGCAACAAACTTATCTCTCCTACCGTCTGCTGCAATCCCGCTTCGCAGATGTAGCTACTCGGTCGGCGTTCCGGGCATTGGCAGGTCGACAGCCATCATGGAGTCGCACGATAAGTCGCTCATCGACAGCGGGGCGTCGATACGCAGTAAGTCCGCTCGCTCGCTCAGGGACGCGATCGATGATGTCGGACTTGCCGGGCGAGACTCGGTTGCAAGAGACATCACGTCTTGCAGGGCATCATCAGTCCACCCCTTATCACGGAGGATATTCAATAGACGAGCCTCTTCGCGGGAGATGAATGCCCATCCATCTTCAGGATCAGCACGATCTCGGTGGAAGGCGCATAGAACCGGACTGTGTGTCGCGCGGATTGGCCGCTTGCAACCCTTGGGGTCGTCGAAGCTGCATCTCACGGTAGGGACGGACGCGAGAGTGGAGAGGAGTGTGATCGGTGGCTTGTTCATGGTCAATTGCGAACTGACCTCAACTCCCACCGAGATCGATCTCGACAAGAATAAGAAAAGAGGTCAGATTGATCTCGCTAAGATAAGAGATGAGATCGATCTCGCTAAGATAAGGATGAGATCGATCTCGCTAAGATAAGAGATGAGATCGATCTCATCAGATACGAGAGGACCTCTAATCCAGTAATCAAATAATACAGGTTATGCTCCATCACAAAAATGAGACACCAGCACGCTAATCAATTATGAGAGTACCTCTAACCACGGGATAAAAAAAGAGAGGGCATGCTCTATAAGATTTGAAGGGAAGCAAATCACGAAAAGGGCGAAGAGGGGATAAAAAATAGAGGGGGGACTATTTCCCCCCTTCACCCTTTGCATCTAAATACAACTACATCATTGCTCCTCATTATATCAGGTCAGAAACTATTAAAGGGGAAAGAGGGCGAGTTTGACTCCCCACAAATGATACAACAATATCGTTTATAGGCGGGGCCTCCCCCCATTCTATATATATATTATACTACTTTAATAAAAAAGCTACCCCCTTCACCCCCTTCATGATTTGGAACCATGAGAGACCAATGAGAGAGACTATGAGAACCGATTCAATAAAAGGGGAAGGGAGCAAAAACTTGCCCCCTTCAACCCCCTTCGCCCCCTTCGTTGTTTTACAATCCTATTTAGAGAGATGAATCATATAAGCATATACCCCCATAGCACACACTGCCTCCGCGGACAAGCAACTACCAACCATGAACTGCCAAGGAATCAATAAGAGCAACGGCAAGCAATGCTCTCGACTCGTTGGTGGATTCTGCTGGCAGCACAAGGATCAAAAGCCACGGCAGGAACATCCGCATGCTGCACAGGCGAGGGAGCAGATGCTTGAAGATAAATCCTCTATGGCTATCAGAGCGTACGACACCGGCCCACAGACTGGGTATCCTCTATCGGGAGAGGTTTATTACGTCAGCAGCGATGATTTCGATAAAACTACCTTAACGAGTCATGGTCGATTCTGTATTCTTCAGAATAGGTTATCTCCTCACTATGATCCAAATGCTGAATTCATTGTAGGGATCGATAAGGTTTTGATTCGAGATATGACGTTTTACAATATTCATATGACCAGAGGATACCGTGAAATCTAAGCGTACAACACTTTTTTTTGTATATGCCGCGGACAAGCAACGAAAAAAAGAGAGTCAGCGCTTACAACTCATTGATTTTCTCAATGAGCCATGCCTGATTCTCTCTCACAAATTTGCATTTACGCAGCCACTCAAGATATTTGCTGTCCAGATGTTTGATCATCTTCAGCAACTTTCCTTTGTGTCTGCCCCACGTTATGACGTATGACACATCGTCGATGGGCTTGAACTTGCTACTGAGAAAGTCAGTGATCTCAGACTTTAAATTCATCGACTTTTGATAGCTCAACCATCGGCAGTAGCTGGGGTCAATGTCAAATACGTGTTCAATGCACATGGAGCTGTACTTACCGAATCCGAGAATAGTAGCTGTGTTGGTGTAGCTGACATTGTTATCATCATTCTCGACGCGAAACATTCCGCCAGAATGGTTGGAATCGCTATCGAAGATTTTAGGAGGACTCATGGTGCTTAGGTATATACCTATGCCCTTACTTCAAGATAGACTTGCGACTGACCCTAAAACTCTTATTTAAAGAGATGGGTCATATATGTATATACCCCTTACCCCAACTCATATAACATCATGTGCAACGGACTGAAATCCAACGGCGAGAAATGCGGTCGCAAGGCCGAGTGGTGCTTCCAGCGCCTCAACCAGAAGCCGGTTGAGACCCCTGTGGTCGTCGATCAAAAAAATGAGGAGCCCGAATTAATTGAGGGTGAGGAGAAAATTGTTGCGACTGATAGTACCACCCACATCGATGTCTCCTAACGCAACTTCCGTCTCATCCACTGAACCCGAGCTACCTATATTGGAGGCGGAAAAGTCTGAGCCAGTTGAAAATAATTCGATTGGAGACCTCGTGCATATCGTGAAAGTCTTCGACTACCAGAAAGCCAAAGACTCTCATGACATCGCCGACTGTTCATGGATGCACCAAACCGCATACAAACTTGTTAAAGAGGACGGACTCAAAGTAGACTTATCAACACGTGATGGGTTTAAGGCTCTAAAGGGCTCGGATAAGATGCTTGTACAGTTTGTATACTTCACCTGCTCGGAAGATAAGTTTGATGAGAACTTGATACCAGCAAAGACAGGTCGATACGTATTTGAGTCTGAGTCTGACTTCGCGCCGGCGACCAGTGCTATGAATAAATATGCGAATATGCCTCTCATTGACTTGGTTTTCAAATCGAAGGATTACGACGAGTACCTATATGATCTATGCAGTCTGATCAACGAGACCTGGTTCAGAGATAGTACCAACATGTGGAAATTTACCCGTACGGTCTATCACATGCAGGGCGATAGTATGCTGTATCGCCGAACATTCGCGGCAGTTCTTGCCAGCAAGTTTGGTAAACACTTCGACGATACACGTGCGATGATTGATTACGACCGCATCGGATCTGACACAAAGTACAAAGATCAGGGTAGTATCACTACGTTGAAGTCAGTTGCCGGCGGGTCCAATGCTGAAGGGTACAAGAACTGGAAGGCTAAGTATGACCCGGAGCCGATCAAGATCAAGACAGAAAAGAAGACCACTGAGGCTGCTGATAGCGAAACTGGTGCCAAGATCGAATCTCGTCTCGGTAAGCGATGGGTTGCTGAAGTGAAAAGGATTTGCGAAAAGACCTCTATCGACTATGATAAGCTGCTCACTGGTATGCTCAAGACTATCGAAATCAATGGCGACTACTGTATGATGGATTGGCGCGATGAGTTCATTCAGCCGATGAACCGCATTACGCACGATGCTCATGTACTTCTCGCAGAATTTATTGCTATCTCTGGTAATTGGGTCTATAAGAACATTGAGGAGGCTGCTAAGTTTGCTGCTCAGATCATCGATCCCACTATCGTATTATTTGCAAATGGTGATGTATTCGTCAGACAGAAGCTTGATGAGTGTGAGGACGATGGAGCAAAGAAGACTCCAAGCGCCCTTATGAAACTGATCAACTTTCGTTTCTTCAGCAAGGATGCGGAAGGTCGTGAAACGATCAGATCACACACCCTCGACAGGATTATGCTTGTATACAGCCCGATGTTCCATCGCTACAATCGCTATGTCTCTCGCTGGGACATCGATGCTAACGACAATGGTACGTTCGGCATGTGCGCTCCTTATCGCGGACAGATGCTATCTGATGATGAGTACGACCCGAAGATGCTTAATCGTTTCCTTGAGTTTGTGCTTGAAGTCATCTGTGATGGCAATCAAAAGAAGTACAAGTTCTTTCTTGACTACTGCGAGCACAGCATCCGATTCAAAAACGCTAAGACCGGCGTTGCTATGATCTTTTATCACATCGAGTAGGGTTGCGGCAAGGGTACGATCTTGAAGATCTTCGATTGGGTTTTCGGCGGCTGGAACACTGCTTGTGAATCAGGAACCGTAAGCCGAACTGTTGGCGAGCGCAACGGCCACATTCTCGGTAAGAAACTCGTTATGATTGATGAGCTCGAGAGGACTAATGATAAGGCAGGCAGTGCTCAGATTGAGAAGTGGAAAAATCAGATCACAGGGGACAAAATCGCTACGACTCCTCTGTATTCCAGTACGATCAAGATTGACAACTTCACCAATCACCTGATTAAATCCAACAATCTCGAAGTGCTCCGCATTCCATCTATGAAGGATATCAACGATCATGATGATATCAAGGCAATCCTTCGTCGATTCTGTGCTTTCAAGCTCAACACCAAGTATAGACAAAACGTTGCATGGTTTGTTGATTTCGAGAAATACTGGAAGACTCAAGCATTTGCTAATCACTTCTACACTTATTTTGTGAAGAGATGCGAACTTGACTCGTCCGCTCCTTTGCAAACCGTTATCAGCGATGAGCTCCGTAAGATTGTTGGATCTCAAAAGCCGGCTCACATCGAGTTTTGGGATGATTTGCGCGACAATACCGATCAGTTCAACTCTCTGTGCAATCGTGGTAATATCACATACGCTCCAAGAGTGGGCAAGCACAAGATCACTGTCCCTGTTGCATATGTGCTGTACGAAGAGTACTGTAAGACCGCTGGACACAGAAATCCTCTCAAGCGTAGTACGTTTATCAACATGTCTAGAGATCTGAGCTTCATACATGACTGTAAAAAGACAAAGGGAGTAGATACCTTCTACTTTGGTTACACCCCCTCGATCGATGATGGTGACGACGACGATGATGCTCCAGCAATTCCAGCTGCCAAGTTGTGCATCAAATGCAAACAGAACTCGCTTCCAATGAGTGGGTTAGGTCAGATCTGTACAAGTTGTGCTAATTAATAAAATAGCTGAACTATTTTTTTGCCATAGTATAGCAGATGGATGTAGTATATCTTGACTATGGCCCAGCTGATGATGATGTTATCGGCAACCGCACCTACACGCCTGATAAGGACCCAATTGTATCAAAACCAGATAGTAGCAAGCGATTAGAGTTTCATTACCTAGATCCATCTGCTCCGAGAGCGAGAGTGGTCGCCCGTTTGATCGTTGAGCAGATGGAGAAGCTCAACCTCGACTATCGACACTGAGTGCTCTTATTTTTTTTAATTGAGGTTTCGTCTGAGTAATATACACCCCTGTCCGACTTACTATGCTCACCCAAGACAATTTCGTGAAGTTCTTCGCCACCGGCAAAAAAATTGCCGCAACCACGTTGAAGAATCGCGTAAGCTTCTTGTTCAAGCAGTACCGCGACATCGGTGGCAACGCGAACGACCTTAGCTATCTCAACAGCTACTCGAAGGTGATTCGACACATCAACGAGTCTAAGAGCGACGAGGCGCGTAAGACGTACCTGTTTCACACTCTAGCGCTTCTCAATACGAAATCTGGTAAGATTGTCGGCGATGATGCTCGTCAGAAGTTCCAGGTCGCTGCTATCCGCGCGCGAGAGAAGTCTAAAAAGCAGTCTCTAGATAACGTAGCAACGAACAAGCAGCAGATCAACTTCGTATCTATTGACGGCTTGACACGTCAGCTAGAAACAAAGATCCATGAGCTGTTCGCTGAGTATGATATGAGCCACAAAGCCGCTAAGATCAACGACGCCGACTACGCCAAGTGGGACATTGAGAGTGATCGCAAGAACATCCGATCTTTCGCTCGTGAACTTCAGCGACTGATGATGCTCGCATGCTATTGCTACCAGCCCGCTCTCCGCTCTGACTGCAGCACGCTCAAGATCACCTCCGCTGCGGTCAATCGACTTGATCCGAAGACCAATTGGATTCAAGTGCTACGAGGCGGTCGAATCAGACTGATCATGAACGATTTCAAGAACATTAAGACATTCGGCAAGCAAACGATCGAAGTTGAGAACATCCATCTCAAACGATATCTCAAGTACTGGATCGATCTACTAGGGCGTCTGCTCGGGAGCAAGGCTGAACATCTGTTCATCTACCAGCTAAGTCCAGTTAAGCCAGTAAAGCTGATCTCAACAACTCGCGAGGCCTTCAGCAAAGCATTCTCACGCAACAGCGATAAGTTCTTCAACAGACCTCAGACAGTCAACTCGATGCGCCATGCATGGGAGAAGAAGTTCCAAGAGGATCCTGCATACCAGCACATGACCCAGGCAGAGCGTCAAGCTTTCCATCATAAGCTACTTCATGGCACATTCACGGGCCAGCTGTATAACTGGCAGCGACGAGGCTTCTCGGACATGCAAGAGTATTCGATACGCCAGTATGGTATGTTTTTGTCGATTCCAAAAATGTTGATACCCAATATATATCACGATGAGTCAATGCAAGGCCTTGACCAAGGACATCAAACCATGCTCTCGAAGCGCACTTAAATCTGGCTTCTGTGGCCAGCATGATAAGGATGCAAAGATTCGCATGTATCGCAAGGAACTAGCGAAGATGCATCAGCGAGTCAGGCGCTACCTAGAGATCACGAATGATCTCAATGGCAAACTCACAGACATACAAAGGCTCGACTACATCAAATCAGAGCTCATCCGGATTGGTGGATCCAACCGAGCGTTTCGTTCAACGATCGAGACTCCGTGCTTCCGAGATCAGGTAGAGGATCTGTTTGATATGACAGCTGATGAAGCCCTAAATGAGTACGATCGACTACTGAAGAAACGCAATGCTCTGGTGTATCCACATACACTGGATGGGTTGAATGGAAAGCGCGTCCAACGTATGAATCGATCCAGATATTAAAGCAATATCATTTTTTTATCGGGTATAGATATAACCATGGATCAATGTTGCGAATCTAATCACCAGCCTCCATTAGCGCCATCCGCATGCAATAAACGGCTTGAAGATCTCTTTGTAATAATATTGATTTTAACAGAGTGTATTTTTATCAGGTGTAAGATATAACAACTATGTATACCAACTTCGACAGCAGGAACGATCGCGAATCGAAACATCATGCTTTATTAGCACGCATCGCGCGCGATCAGCGCCTAGAAGCGATGAAGCGAGAGGCATATACCAATGCAACCTGGGCTACTGACAGCGAAAAGAACAAGCTCGATGGTGCTACTGAAACGGGAGATACTCTCGCTCGTATCATGGCAGCGATGAAAGGCAAATCAGCAACATCCGGAGCGAACCCAAATGGATTTACATCAATCGCGGATCTCTATGAATCAATGGGAGATGCGAGCCAGCAAAATGCACCCGCTTCAGACGCGAAGAATGCTGATGTTTTTTTACCAAGCGAACCAGTCAATGAAGTGAGCGACATACCAATGCTTGAGGAGGTACCGACCGAGACCGTGTCATCTACTAAAGCAGAGAAGGATGGACCGGTAGATAGACCGAATCTAGCCCGTGATAGTATTCTCAGGGCATTTAAACACCTCCCAGATCTAAGCAGTTACACATTTAAGCCGGTTATTGTCAAAGATGGGGTTGAAGAGCAACATGACTACATAATTGATCAAGCAACTGGTAGAATTCTAAGATCGAATGGAGCACGTATCAATGCCAACAACTCCATCATGAATCACATCGATTGGGATAAAACGCATGATGCAATTATGGATAAAATCTTCACGATCCGCGAGATGAAACCTTTTACGTCAGTTCTTACCAAAGTGATGAATGATGCTAAGGACAAGCACACATTACGAATGCTATTTAATCGATGGCGAGCTCAATGGCGAGCAACTACTAATGAACACAGTCCTATGTTTCAGTATGCGAATTAGTTGGCAGCCGAAGATGATAGTACGTTGGAGGATATGACTCAAGATGAGGCTATTGCATTCAATGAATGGCTGGCAGAACAAGATGATTTGAAGAAGCGATCTCTCGAAGACTCAACTGTGTCTTTGGATACAAGGATATCGAAGAAGGGGCCTCAAGATGAGACTGATGCATTCAATAAATGGTTGGTACAGCGCGGTTTTGATCCATCGGATGTTGAAGATGAATCGAAGAAGCGATCTCTCGAAGACTCAGCTGTGTCTTTGGATACAAGGGTATCGAAGAAGGGAGCTGATCGTACTGAGATGATTCAGAAAGAAAAGGTTGCTTATTTGTTTAAGAACGTCTATGGTCTTGATCGAACGAAGATCCGTCCATATATCAAATTCCAAGGAGAAGTCAATAAAGCGAAGACGCTATATCTCGGAAAGCACATGAAGTTCCACGATGTTGATAGCGATGAAGAAATCATTGATGATACAAAACTTCAAAAAATCAATAAACAAATGGATTGGGGCGCAACCCTCAACTATGTTCTTGGAGAGATATCAACAGGAGTACGAGCTCTCAACCTGGAGGTTGGCAAGGAAACAGATGCGAAGGAGCAGAAGCTGAAGTACCTGAGAATCAAGCATACTTTTGATGCTTTAAAGGTTGTAGATCCGAAGCATGCTAGTCGGGATGGGAATCTACTCAAGTTTGAGCAAAAGTCATACAAAACCCCTACCCTGAGAGGAAAAAAGACATCCAAAAGTATCTCGCCGTCCAAGAAGGATTACGTGTTCGAGCCACCAGCGGGTAAGGGACTAATCGGTCGTGGCTTGAGAAGAGGTGGCAAGTCTCGTGCGTATAACTTGGCTGACATTGAGGGATCCGGCAAAGCGTCTGATCTGAAGTACAAGCGTCTGGGTTCAAAGTTCATTCGCAAGGCAGACCTGAACAACAATCGACTCAAGCTGGTGTTCCCAAACCGAACCGGCGTTGGTCCTATCCGAGCGATGAGCGATGAACTCACTGAGATGGTCAAGGACCTGGTGTATAACGATAACATCAGTCAGCAAGCGTATCGCGCTCTATCCATAGCAGATCAGCGTCTCTTCTATGAGATCGTTAAGAAGACTCACGTCCAGCATACGCTCCTAACCCCGATGCAGGATCCGCGGCTGACGCTGAGGGCTGAGTTCGATAAGCTTTGGGGCGAGATCGCACTCGGAAATGACAACCAAGACATGCTGAGAGAGCTCTCCAGTCTTGCGACGGATATGTTCGAGCAAAAAACGATTTCTAGCAGCGAGTTCAGAACTATTATGAGCGCACATGTATAGATATCATGATCGTCATTAATCCCAAATTGTTCAAGCCTGGTCAAAGCTACGCGAATCAGGCAAATGCCAATGTTGCCGAGCTAAAACAATACTCGCAGATCTGACGGTGATGGATCCTGCCATTCAGGAATTTAAGCAGCATCCGTCTCCGGAGTGGATCCACGGCACGAAGCCTGGCACTGTATGGGCGGACGAACCGCGAGAGCGCAAGCCGAAGACGTTCAAGCTATAAGAGCATTTATATTTTTTGATCAGCTCATCGATCTGCTTCTGTTGAGCATCAATCTGCTTCTGCTGACGGAGCACAAGCTTGTGGAGCAAACAAGCCATTTTACTATACTCGACCGAGTATGATATGCCCTCGATATCAATTTCAGAATCCTCAACTTTCAGTCCATCGCTCTTATGAAACGTAATGCAATGCGGGAGACCCGCTCGTAGCAAGTCCTGTGCTTTGTATCCAAGTTGAAGAGGCACTGAATCATCATCGGTTTTGTATCGGAACATCAATGGCTCAATGGATAGCATTTTGTCGCAAACATCGTCCTTTAATGGAGTGAAGTCTTTCTTGAGACGAGCATCCGACCAGCAGTACACCCCCGTTGAAGTCACCAGGGCGCCCGAACAACAAATACCTACAGCAACGCTTGAAATAGGGCCTACGGTGCTTACCAAGCCTCCTGATGTGCGAAAGTATGCAACACCTGAGCCGCCTCCATCGATTGTCACAGTAGCCGTCGTCGTGCAATGAAGACCATACAGGGGAGCCGATGCCTACTCGCCCAGCTGAGGTGATTGTCATACGAGTACTGTTATTAGTCATCATCCTGAAATCATTAGCTGATACAGTACCCATAACGATGCTCGTGGTGGAAGTAGAAGCTGGACCATTATTCATTTGGAACGCAAAAAGCAACTCAGAGGCGTTGCCATTGCTTAGACATAGAGGCATGTCCCAACCCGTTGTGCCATCGTTAAATGAGTTATTACTGCGTATGAAGACATTACCGTTGCAAGTAAATCCAGCGGTCCCGAAAGATGCATTCGAGTAAGGAGTATCCGTATTAAATAACAATTTGTCGATATTATTAGGCGCGGTTGAACCAGACCCACTAACGAGGTATAGGCAACCGTTTGGTGGATTAGCGGTTCCTCCTAACGTATTGATACAAAAAGCGTCGGTCGTAGTTGCTAAGGTATGGCAATATGGGTATCCGCTCTTGTAGTTGCGTGAAAATCCGAAATCTAGAATATGCTTGATTGTTTGAGAACTCCAGACGGATACTGGCGATTGCTTCCAGTCTATTTGGAGTAGAGATTGGCTAGTGGCACTAGCTCCATTTTGCGATATAGCTGTTGCATTATCGCTCGCTACTAGATTCAATAGAGGATATGCAACGTTAGATGATATTGTCGAACAGGTAGATGCAATCACTAACCCAGAGGTATCTGAGGTACGATAGATATTCACAGACTGAGTGTTCAAAGTTGACCCCCAAAACCGAATATTCTGATTCGTACAGCTTTGACTTCCCGAGCTTCCTAGGCTGAATGTGAGACCACTCGCTACTAGATTGGATGATATCGTCGAAGATGCCCCAGCCTGTATGGAACCAGAACACTGGATTGAACCTTATACGTCGAGTTCGCATCCAGGGATAGTCTGATTAATCCCGACATAACCATTATTGGACACGACGAGCGTTGTGATATTATTTACGCCTAATCCGATGTAATTATTAGTTAGATTCGCCGAGTTGTGATAAAATCCGATGCTACCAGACATATCGGCTGCTGTGCCTCGGCCGATGTTCAAATAGCAATAATTATTAATAAGATTCGGCATGAGAATCTTGCCAATCGAACCATTGGTTGCACTAGTTGGCGACGATAGGGTAGTTAATGTACCCGTTAGGTTTGTCGCTGTTAGAGAGTTGATTCCGGTGATGTTGCTCGAGCTATCAAGCACTAGAGCTTTGCTTGCGCTAGCGAAGCCTGGCGTGATGCTTAAGGTATAGGCTGGTGCTGACACTACGGATGAACCACCCACAGTAAGACTACTACAGCTCAGCGCACCAATACCGTTGATTTCACCGGTAGCTCCTGGGATCATGGCCGTGCCAGCCGTTGCTGTACCAGGAACTACACCGGATAAGTAGGTCAATCGATAGTCGTTTCGACTGAGGTACAACGTCTGCGCGTACGCATATGTGAGCAAGCCATCAGATCCCAATGATGCATAGAATCGTGGGTTGTAGAGCTGAGAATCCTGGATAACAGGAGGATAAGTAAAACCCATATTTATTTCCCGTTGTATAATATATCGAAGAGAAATACCATGAGCTCAATTCCCGATTATGGAGCAGCACTCCCAGCGCAGTATCGTACAGCATCGACTGGTGATATCAAGCAGCTTGGCATTAAGAAATTGTTTAGAATGGTCGTGCTTGGACCATCATTTAGTGGCAAAAATAATCTATGCATGTACATCCTCAAGAACAGTCCTAACTGCTTCTCACATCTTCATATCATCGCACGTAATCCCGACCAGGAACTGTATCGATATCTCCAGGACAAACTCAATGGTTTCATCACCGTTCATGACCCAGAGAATCCTCCCGGAGTCGATACTATCCGCAAGACCAAGGGGAATGGTGTTGAGCTGGTGATCATCGATGACTTTTCAAATTACCGCATTATCATGGAGAGGGTGTTCTCACACTATTTCACCCGCGGACGGCACCTCAAACTCAGTACCATCTGCTTAATTCACAGCTACTTTGCGAGCCCTAAGATGATCAGACTCAATAGCGAGTATGTAGCTATTCTAGGCCAATTCGAAGCGCGATCTGAAAATGATCTTTAAGGATGTAAATATCCCCGGAACCACAGAAGATGGATTAATTAGAGCCTACGAACAAGCCACATCCCGCAAAGGTCAGTGCTTATTCATTGATTCGGTAAAGGGTGAGTTGAGATTTAATTTCGATAAGCCGGTCAAACAATCTCGATATGAATATACTTCTGACATCGAGTAATTATGAGTTCATTAGTCGCAATTACTTCTAAGGATCTCATCCAGAATGGCTTTAACAATCAGTACAAGTACTCATTTCCAGCTTCGGCCAACTTCAGAAATGTAGAGGTAGCTGTTCAATCGATTAACATGTATAACAGTCAATATAACATTGATAGCGCTGCATATGGCAATACAACCTTCAAAGTCGAGGTTCCTACGGCTGCTACTGTTTCGACAATCAGCATCACGCTAAAAGACGGCATCTACAGCTACACAGATATCAATCGAATGATCCAGACGGCTCTCATTAATGCCGGAGCCTACCTTGTCGATAGCAACGGAAACAATGCGTTCTTCATCCAACTGATTGATAACAGCACCTACTACGCAGCTCAGGTCGATGTTAGCCAGACTCCTACCGTAATTGGAACTTACACGAGACCCGCGACTGGTCTCTACAGCGCTGGCGGATCTGGGTTGCCGACTACAGCTCGCGTTCCTCGCTTGATCATTGACAACTCCGAGTTTGGCAAAATCATCGGATTTAGTACTGGTCAGTACCCTAGTGCATCTTCAACGACAGCTGCTTCATTCCTGAGTGATCTATCGCCGCAGGTGAATCCGGTCAGTGCATGTGTCGTTCGTTGCTCTCTCGTCAATAACAGCTTCACGGCTCCTCCCGATATTCTCACGGTCTTCAATAGCCAAAACACTGAGGCTGGCCAACTTATCAATTACCAACCGAATGAGTTCTCTTGGATGAAGGTCAATGATGGTTCCTACTCAACGATCACGATCACAATCGTAGATCAGCTCGAGCGATTCATCAAGTTCCGTGATCCCAATCTTCTGATTAGTCTAATCTTCCGCGAGGCAAAAAAATAGATCTTAGAGAGCTTCTAGCTCACGATAATCTAAAACTCCCTGCTTTCATATTGCGTTTGGAACGCAGAGCGGCCATGTGAGCCTTAGCTTCAGCACTGCCCTTGACTAGCTTCTTTTTTGAGTAGGTACCCCCACTCCGAAGCGGTTGCGAACACCCTTGCGTACGTTCTTGATCATTTCAACATGCTCTGGACGCTCAGCCTTTTCGATTAGCTTCTTCTCAACGAGATCAACGGCGTCCGTCAGCAGGCCTTTGCGCTTAGCATATGCTAGTGCTTTCGTACCAGCTGTCTTAACATCGGCGATAGTCAATCTTCCGCCTTCATGCTCTGCGACACCAATACCAGTGAGCGATTTAAGGCCATTTCTCGCAGCCATGACGGCACCTGGGTTGCCAGTGTATGCTGAGGCAGGAGCGACTGCAGCATCCGCTAGTCGACTTAGAATACCAGTGTCTTTGGCAAACTTGAAACCAGACTTGATGCCGTTCCAAATGGAATTCCATACTGACGCGCCATGCATGCCGCCACCATTAAGAGCGGTCATGGGATACTCAATTTCGTGAGGAGTGATCAGTAGACGCACACCTCGGTTGGCGCGCCTAGCCTTCTGAATCTTCATAGCCGTTTCTGAATGTACAGCAAGTGTATCGCCAGAGCCATGTAGCTGCTCTTTAGTCAGACTGAGGACGCCTGTCTTATAAGCTCGCTTGAGCTTGGCTGCAGGGATGCTGCTCGATACCTTGATCTCTGAGTACATGAGTGAATATATCAATAGGGATCATAATTTTCTGAAATTAAATATCAATGGCGTCAGTGTCAAGATCATTGAACCGCTTCAGTAGATTCATCCGATTTTTTTGACGACAGTAAAGCCAGAGAATACACCAAGGACCGCAATATTCTGCATACGTTCCTTGATATTGCTTCTCATTATACGGAATCTTGCCGAGAATGCTTGGAGGACCTACAGACATTGAGTCAAAGTAATGACCGTCATCGTAAGCAGTCCAATGACCAGTTCTGCCATCAGTCCGCAGTAAAATGATATAGGTCCCCTTCGCCGGGAGTGTCCCCTTAATCTCCGGAAGCTCCAGTATTCCATCAAGCTTGATATCGAGCCGCTTTGCTAGTTCGATCAGGTCGTGATCTGATGTTATCGGTTTGACTAGCTGAGACATTTAATTATTTCCCCCCAGCTTTATATCTGATAAGACATATTCAACCCATAATTATGTCTGACAGCACTCAACTCATCGACCAATATCTACTCCAATCGAGCCTGAAGCCCGATACGTCGGTAAATGTATCTCGCGGCAAGAGCGTCGCCATCGTCAGCGACGGTCAAAGCGGATCGTACTCGTCCGGTATCGTATCGTTTGACTGCGCATCGGCTCTTAATGGTTCGCAGGGCTATGCCTCGCTTAAGGACGCGTACATCGTGCTACCATACGTTGTATCGATGAAGAACACGGCTGCTACTGCTTTGGATGCCGGTGGCTATCCTTCTCGCTATGCTCTTGGGCTTAAGTGCAACGTTGCTAATGTCGTCGATGAGGACAAGGTATACCTCAATGGCAAGAGCATCATTACTCCCTCCGAGTACAAGCAGGTATGGTCGAACGTTCGTGCCATGGCGGAGCTCACTACGGCGGAGGTCGAGAAGCACGGAGCGGATATGTTCCTATACCCCGATGACTGGGAGTCGGTCAAGCACACTAACGCAGCTGATGGCGGCTACTACGGCGATGGGTACTCGAACAATGTCTTGGGCGGAAACAGCTCTCTTTTCCTTATTAACGGTGAGCCTGCTCGCCCGAACACCGGCTTCACCCGTCGGGTACTGAACAATCCGCCTGAGGTAGCCGGATTGAATAACTCGTACGGATGGCCATCTCTTAATACGACTTCGTCGCAAGCTATTACTCAGATGCGTGGCACGGGCGCCTTCAAGAAGGGTACTGCACTCACGCAGGGCTCGACTCTTGGAGAATGAAAGCTGATGCTGATCCTGCACTCGGCGAACCTGGCTAGCAGTCGACTTAGCGTGTCCAAACACTCGTCGAATATGGCTCCACCAAAGCAAATATAGTCGACAAATGACCGGCGCTTGAATACCGGGGTCAACGCCGACTCATCGGTTTCGCCGTTGGTGAACATATCACCGTCTGGCCCATTGACAAGATCCTGTAGCGAGTCCGACTCAGCTGAAGCACGATGATCTGCTTCGAACTTGGATGTTGAGCTTGGAGAAGGCTGGGTCAGCTGGTCGGTCGTTTCGGCCTGCTGACTGCGCTGGATCGCTGAGGCGGCCTCAGCTCGGCGGACGGGTTCGGCGTGAGCCGCCCAGCCACCCCGTGGCTGTACGTAACCCCACAAGGCGTTGTCGATGATGCGTTGATAAATCATGGGAGCGTTCTTCAACCCGAACGGCATCCTGAGCCACTCGAAATGTCCGAGTGCGCATACAAACGCCGAGATCTCGCGGGCTCGCCGAGTAATCATAACCGCCCAAAATCCGCTGGCTGCGTCGAGCGAACAGAACCAGACGTAACTTTCCAACTCAGTGAGCAGGTCGTCGACTAGAGGCATAGCATATTCCATCAACACCGTGATAGCGTTGACCATCTTGTAGTCGATGCACAGCCTGATGTCGACGCCATTCTTCTTCAAAACAATCACTATAGGCGACGCCCAAGGGCTTTTCGAAAAGGCGATCAACCCGGCCTTAAGTAGCCCTTTCAACAGCTCGTATAACTTCTTCAAATGTTTGAGTGGAACTCGGTGGGCTCGTTGTTTGATCGGTGTGTGAGCTTGCACGTCGATATCACAGATTGCTCCGTAAGCTGGCGGAGGCAGTGTGTTCCCACTGGCAATCATAATTCCTTCTTGTTTCTTCAACATCTCCACCAGCTTGGCCCGCTGACTCTCCGTGTGAGCTGTGCACACCACATTCTTACTGGCATAATCCAATACCGTCAGCGCCGAGTCAGTTAGGTCAGGGAGGAATGCCAGTTCGTGAGCATAGTCGGCGAGATCAATCTCGTTAGCCGAGCTCTCGAACTCAGCGGCTTCCTCACCCGTAGCGCTTATCATCGTAATGGCTTCATCTTCGCAGAGTGTCATCGCAGCAACAAACCGGAGACGGAGGTCTTCCTCAGGATCATCGGCCAAACACACATCGCTGACTTCAATCTCGTCACGGAGAACCTTATCCATAGCGGCGCTGCAGGAGCGCACACCATCGTTTTCATCCGTCTCCAACTCGGCGCGAAGCTTCCGAGCGTTATCCAATAACTGCGTCAACTCGGCGATAGAGTCTTCCGCTTCACACACTCGGCTGCGCCCTGACACGGCGGTAGCTTCCTCGAAGCCCGTTGTTACCGCTGAGTCTGTCTCGCCTTCGGGGTCGTCTGTCGAAACTGGTAATGCTGGTTGGTCGGTCATGACTGTCACCCCAGCCGAGTCTACCGACTCAGAGGCCTGCTCCCCGGCACCACTCGGCTCCGTAGGCGCCACTGCTCGTCGGTCTCGTTGTTCATGACGCTGCGCGCAAGTCAGCTCGGCGCCGTCCTCGCCCGGCCGGCGTGGATCTCGATTCATCACCCCCTGCGGCCGAGAATATCACCGCCGCTCCACTGCCGGTGGTTGCTTGGCCAGCCACTCATCGTATAGGCGCTGCTCGCGTTTGAGCAAGTCTTTGTCGATTGCGGCTTCGTAGGCGAGGACCTGCCAGTCGCGGTATCTCGCCGATGTCAGCCGGACATACCCGTCGTCAGGAGCCAGCTCGCCATATGGTGCCCAGTGGACCACTGGAAAATGGGCGGGACACCACACGAGCTTCCCGCTGACATTAGTGAGTAGAACTCGAGTGGGCTTCCCGCGCGAGCTGTGTATCAAGGTCGGTACCCAGTCCTTCGTTCGCCGCACCCATAGTTCATGGGTCTTATCACTTGGCTGCTTGCGCCGTAGCTGGAACTCGGTCAACACCGGCATGATGATCCATAATCCATACCTCGAATTCGTAAACAATCTTCCAGCTGAGTGTCACCTTCACTGTCGTTGGGGACGTCGTGAGCAACTTGCCCTTGCTAATTCCTTGTACGTCGATATGCTTATCCGTGCTAGCGCGGGCCTTCAGGCGTAGCTTCTTAGCAAAAAGATTCGCTAATAGCCGAGACGTTTGCCCCAGTATCCAGCAGTATCTTGTACGCACATCATTCACTGCGCCTATCACTAAGGTACGCATACGGACTCGGCGGTCGAACTTCTGCGCTGACCACCACCCCATGCGCTCGCCTGGGTACAATCTCATCGTCTTGGAGCCTCCGCCTACCCCAGCCTGCCGCTGTTGCTGAGGCTCCATCACTCCACTTGCCATGACTCGGCGATCTTCCTCTGGATCGTCGAGTTCATCATCCCCGTCACTTTTACGTTCAAGTCCGTCGTTTCGCATTCAAATCCCGCGCTCTCTGCTCCACACATCTCGGGCCATTGCGCTTCGCCGACAAAGGCGAACACATAGTTCGCTTCTACTGCCGGCTCAGCTAACTGTGGCAGCCCGATATTATCCAACCCAGTCGGTGTTGGCGGGCCACCTAGTTTAAATTCTTCGGCTCATAGATGGCTTGGAGGTCGGCGGGGACCGTGGACTTGTCGACGGAGGTACGGACGAACTTGGTGAGCTTTTCGAACCGCTGGAACATCTCACAACGGCCAACATCGTGGACCTGCTTGCAGAACTTGCACCGGCGGTTGCAGAAGTGTGCTGAATGGTTGGCGCCACCACAAGCGGCGCACGGGCCATAGCGCGGTCGCTCACCAGAGTCACCTCGGCGGGACGGCCGGTCATCACGGCGGCGCTCCGCCGAGTTGCTCGGACCACTCGTCCGCTCACTTCCTGCTCCGGCGTCAACGTAGTTCTGATCTTGGTCGGACTCGGAATCGCTGTACTCACTGCTGCTACCGGCACTGCTTGAAGATCCAAGCGCGTTGTTCCGGCGGCTCGGTTGGCGAGAGTCAACCCCGTGGTACAAGTCATCGACCGATGTTTCAGCCACTGCGACTCGGCGATCACGACTATCGTCTCGGCGGATACGTCGGTCATCTCGGCGGGACTCCCCTCGCCGAGAGTTGTCACTTCGACGAGTGTCTCGTGTTCGGTTGGAGACCATGCGATCACGCTGCTTCTTCCTCTTCTCGCCGAGTATCTTCTTGTTGATGATCTGTTCCACCCGCTGGATGTCGGCGAGTTGAAGTGGATACAGTAAATCCATCACTTCGTCGTCACCACAATTGAGGAGGAACTGCTCAACGTGATCGGATGCATCCGCGCCACCTTTCTCGTATTGGATCTTGGCGGTGCGGGCGTATCCGTTGAGTCGGATGAGGAAATCGCAGATGGGTTCGTTCTCCTTTCGACTCGCCGAGTAGTACCCAGTGCGAGCTGACTGGTCAAACTGCGAGCAGTAGTAATCCAAGAAAGCTTCGTTGAGCAGGTTCCAGCGTTGCTGCGTCTTCTTGGGTAGCTGCCGGTACCAGCTCTTGGCCGCTCGGCCCAGGCTCAGCGAGAATGGTTCGCACCACGAATTCTGAGGCATCCGGGTGCCTTTCATCTCGAAGATGAACCGCTTCAACCACTGGAGAGACGCATCTGAGCAGTATCGCTTTCCATCGAACTCAGCTATCTTGTCGAGTGAGAAATGAGTGCGAATCTCCAAGTACTTGGTGTCATCTCGCTTATCGTCATCGTAGCTGAGTCGGCGGATCTGATCTTTCACCGTGGTCACTCCTGTTATAGAAGTCGTCGTCGCCGAGTTCAGCGTTGTCGCTTGCATCATAGAGGTGATCGAAGCGGCTGCTACTCGGGCGGTCTTTCTTCGGTGCTTGCATATGCGAGTCTTCAACATACGGAGTGCCAACTGTCGACCGGAACTTCTCTGCTTTCGCTGCCCTCTTGGTTTCGGGTGTCTTCGGCAGAGGGACCTTGCTTGGATCCGCAATGAGCTCAAGCATCTTAGCCGATCTGTCTTGGATGAGTTGGCGGGATCCCGGCGCTCGTTCAAGTCCGAACTCGGCGCGAAGACGGCGTTTCCACCGAGTAATCTCAGCCCCAGCTCGGCTTAGTCCACCCGCCCAGAATCAGGCTGTTGGGTCGATTGTTGCAGCGGAAACCCGTGGCTCTCAGAAGCAGCACCGTGTCTTCGATGAGCTGGTTGATGCTGGTGCTGTTCACTGGCTGAGTCAGCTCAGGCCCAAGCACCGGCCACTTCGATTGCGCCATAGCCACCGGCGCGAACATCATCATCCACTCACTTTGCGTTCTCATCTCTTCGCCGAGCCGCGCAAGTACCTTATTGACACTCGGCGTGTCGGCGTTCCGGGTTGCTCTTGGGATAAGGGGCGGACGTTCCCCTTGAGCAGCCCCTTGTTCTTCATCGTCTCCGTCCGCACTTGCATTCAACTCGGCGACGAGGTTGCGCTCAACTGGGCGCGGAATTCCCATCCGGCTCACTTGGAGCGACAGCTCGTCGACCTCGCTGAGTAACTCAGCTGTCGACTTCACATCGTCGTCAGCTTCCTCCTTCTCTTCATCACTTCCTTGGCCTCGAGCATCGTCGTCTTCAAACTGGACACTGCGGGCCGTATTCGCATCCACGTCTACAGCCCGCTCACTTGCCGAGTTCGGAGATCCGGCCGGGGGTCCTCCAGCAGTCGCTGGACTTCCCGGGCTCGGCGGTGACGATCCTTTGGCCATCTTGCTCACTTGTTTTCTCGAAACTTGGTTACTTGATACCTGCGACAATTCGTACACCCTGTTCCCGGGTCGCGGTACATGTTGTGGTATAGCAGAACGCACAAAATTAGTCCTTGCCTACAGACACAACAATCGCCGAGCTAGTCGGCGTTTATCGGTCTGCGCTAGGCTGTCCCCAGCGGTTCGACCCTTCCGGAACAGTAGTGGCGGTTCTCGCCGAGACCAGGCAACCAAGCCAGTCAAATTCTTCCGAGAGTCAGCTGAGCTCACTGACTTCGTTCCACAAAACCCTGTGCCCTCCACCAAAGGATGGACGACGGCGCGCGAGCGCTTTTACAGGTCACCGAGAGCAAAGGCTTCTCGGCTGGAAGAGTTACGGCACCCCGGCTGACGGGCGTACCGGCTCGCTGGACTCAGCGAGACTTGCACTAGCGCACTTGTCGAACCTTGCCCTCCCCGGGCCGACTTAGTCTCTCGGCGCTACCTGTCAACACCCTACAAGCTATGCCTCTCGGGTGGTGACGGCAGACATAATCCAGCCCACGCAGGGACTTACCGGAGAGTGTACGCTTGTCTTGGACTTAGAAAATTCTGCTCTGTTAGTTTAGTTATATCTTCGGAAGAGCCTCTTGGGCTCTATCTACTCTTTCCTATGGTCATATACAAATATCTAGTGAAATGAGGGAGTTTTGGATCCCAGCCGACCTCTCGCGAAGCCCCTTCGTAACCACCGTAAGATCTCCGCCGACCCTTCGATCTNGGCGAGGTAGCACCGTAGTCGCTCTCAATCTGGGACGCTCAACCGCTCCTGTTTAAGGCTGTAGACCGCTCTCACTCTGAGACAGTGCTGACTTGCTTGAGTCACCGAGTGTCGGTATGGCGTCACATGTGGGTCACCGAATTTACGGTGTGGCACTACACCATATTAGGCCTAATACAAAGGGGACCGAGGTAATCCTCGGTCGGTAGTAGAATATACTCTAGGGGACTTAACCCCCCCACATACACAGAACGATACTCTAAGTGCCACTCTAGCCTCTCGGCCACGCCTACTCTTGGCTTGGCCTCGGTGGACTATTAATTAATAAATCTCTAGTCCGCCAACAGCCATACCACTAAGCCAGGCGTATCCAGGCACTACAATAAGCTAGCTAACACTTACCGGAGTCGGACTTAACCTCTGAAGACTTGGGGGGAAGACTGCTGATTTATTACTGAATATTCAGAGGCTCTGAGAGCCTCTGCAGATCATCCTATAGCTAATCCTAATCCTACATACAAATATCTAGTATAAAACGAATCTCGATGTGGCGACTTCTGTACACCCATCAATAATGACGGTGATTACGCCAGAGGTACCGCGAAGTGCGACCGAGGCTTCCACTTAAGTACGACCGAGGCTTTGGTCGTAAATATCACTGAGTTTGACGTATTTAGCCTCGGTCGGGTATTTATTAGGTCCCACCGAGGCCAAAGTCACTACTTGTCACTCTACCGAGGTAAATCTGAGTGACAGCTTGTCACAACGGCAACTTCCTTTCTGTCAGCGAATCCGACACATTGCGCCTGCAGCGCGGCCCGGCCGAGGTCACTTTCCGGCCGGATCTCCTCGCCACAGGCGCCTCTGGATGCACCACGCCCGCCTTTCTCGGGGTGTCTTATTGGCGTCCTCGGACGCACCAAGACGTCCGCCTTTCTCGGGGCTCAGCGCACTGTCTTATTCGCGCCCTGGGACGCACCACGACGTCCGCCTTTCTCGGGGCTCAGCGCACTGTCTAATTGGCGCCCTGGGACGCACCACACCGTCCGCCTTTCTCGGGGTGTCTTATTGGCGCCCTGGGACGCACCACGACGTCCGCCTTTCTCGGGGCTCAGCGCACTGTATTATTGGCGCCCTGGGACGCACCACACCGTCCGCCTTTCTCGGGGTGTCTTATTGGCGTCCTCGGACACACCAAGACGTCCGCCTTTCCCGGGGCTCAGCGCACTGTCTTATTCGCGCCCTGGGACGCACCACGACGTCCGCCTTTCTCGGGGCTCAGCGCACTGTCTAATTGGCGCCCTGGGACGCACCCCAACGTCCGCCTTTCTCGGGGTGTCTTATTGGCGCCCTGGGACGCACCACGACGTCCGCCTTTCTCGGGGCTCAGCGCACTGTATTATTGGCGCCCTGGGACGCACTACGACATCCGCCTGTCTCGGGACGAGCGCCCGCACGGGCAGGGCAGTCCAAGCTCGGCGCACTGTATTATTGGCGCCCTGGGACGCACCACGACGTCCGCCTGTCTCGGGGCTCAGCGCACTGTCTTATTGGCGCCTTCGGACGCACCACGACGCCCGCCTTTCTCGGGGCTCAGCGCACTATCTAATTGGCGCCCTGGGACGCACCACACCGTCCGCCTTTCTCGGGGTGTCTTATTGGCGTCCTCGGACACACCAAGACGTCCGCCTTTCCCGGGGCTCAGCGCACTGTCTTATTGGCGCCCTGGGACGCACTACGACGTCCGCCTGTCTCGAGGCTCAGCGCACTGTCTTATTGGCGCCCTGGGACGCACCACGACGTCCGCCTGTCTCGGGGCTCAGCGCACTGTCTTAATGGCGCCCTGGTACACACCACGACGTCCGCCTGACTCGGGGCTCAGCGCACTGTCCTATTCGCGCCCCTGGACGCACCACGACGTCCGCCTGTCTCGGGGCTCAGCGCACTGTCTTATTGGCGCCCTGGGACGCACTACGACGTCCGCCTGTCTCGAGGCTCAGCGCACTGTCTAAATTGGCGCCCTGGGACGCACCACGACGTCCTCCTGTCTCGGGGCTCAGCGCACTGTCTTAATGGCGCCCTGGTACACACCACGACGTCCGCCTGTCTCGGGACGAGCGCCCGCACGGGCAGGGCAGCCAAGCTCAGCGCACTGGCTTATTGGCGCCCTGGGACGCACTACGACGTCCGCCTGTCTCGGGACGAGCGCCCGCACGGGCAGGGCAGTCCAAGCTCTGCGCACTATCTTATTGGCGCCCTGGGACGCACTACGACGTCCGCCTGTCTCGGGGCTCAGCGCACTGTCTAATTGGCGCCCTGGGACGCACCCCAACGTCCGCCTTTCTCGGGGTGTCTGACTGGCGCCCTGGGACGCACCACGACGTCCGCCTTTCTCGGTGCTTAGCGCACTGTATTATTATAGCCCTGGGACGCACTACGACATCCGCCTGTCTCGGGACGAGCGCCCGCACGGGCAAGGCAGTCCAAGCTCGGCGCACTGTATTATTTGCGCCCTGGGACGCACTACGACGTCCTCCTGTCTCGGGCCTCAGCGCACTGTCTTATTGGCGCCCTGGGACGCACCACGACGTCCGCCTGTCTCGGGGCTCAGCGCACTGTCTTATTGGCGTCCTGGGACACACCACGACGTCCGCCTGTCTCGTGACGAGCGCCCGCACGGGCAGGGCAGTCTAAGCTCAGCGCACTGTCTTATTGGCGCCCTGGGACGCACCCCAACGTCCGCCTTTCTCGGGGCTCAGCGCACTGTCTTATTGACGCCCTGGGACGCACTACGACGTCCGCCTGTCTCGGGGCTCAGCGCACTGTCTTATTGGCGCCCTGGGACGCACTACGACGTCCGCCTGTCTCCGGACGAGCGCCCGGACGGGCAGGGCAGTCAAAGCTCAGTGCACTGGCTTATTGGCGTCCTGGGACGCACCACGACTTCCGCCTGTCTCGGGGCTCAGCGCACTGTCCTATTCGCACCCCTGGACGCACCACGACGTCCGCCTGTCCCGGGGCTCAGCGCACTGTCTTATTGGCGCCCTGGGACGCATTACGACGTCCGCCTGTCTCGGGACGAGCGCTCGCACGGGCAGGGCAGCCAAGCTCAGCGCACTGGCTTATTGGCGCCCTGGGACGCACCACGACGCCCGCTTACTCGGGGTGTCTTATTGGCGTCCTGGGACGCACCCCAACGTCCGCCTGTCTCGGGGCTCAGCGCACTGGCTTATTGGCGCCCTGGGACGCACCACGACGTCCGCCTGTCTCAGGGCTCAGCACACTGTATTATTGGCGCCCTGGGTCGCACTACGACGTCCCCCTGTCTCGGGACGAGCGCCCGCACGGGCAGGGCAGTCCAAGCTAAGCGCACTGTCTTATTGGCGCCCTGGGACGCACTACGACGTCCGCCTGTCTCGAGGCTCAGCGCACTGTCTTATTGGCGCCCTGGGACGCACCACGACGTCCGCCTGTCTCGGGGCTCAGCGCACTGTCTTAATGGCGCCCTGGTACACACCACGACGTCCGCCTGACTCGGGGCTCAGCGCACTGTCCTATTCGCGCCCCTGGACGCACCACGACGTCCGCCTGTCTCGGGGCTCAGCGCACTGTCTTATTGGCGCCCTGGGACGCACTACGACGTCCGCCTGTCTCGAGGCTCAGCGCACTGTCTAAATTGGCGCCCTGGGACGCACCACGACGTCCTCCTGTCTCGGGGCTCAGCGCACTGTCTTAATGGCGCCCTGGTACACACCACGACGTCCGCCTGTCTCGGGACGAGCGCCCGCACGGGCAGGGCAGCCAAGCTCAGCGCACTGGCTTATTGGCGCCCTGGGACGCACCACAACGTCCGCCTTTCTCGGGGTGTCTTATTGGCGCCCTGGAACGCACCACGACGTCCGCCTGTCTCGGGGCTCAGAATAAGACAGTGCGCTGAGCCCCGAGAAAGGCGGACGTCGTGGTGCGTCCCAGGGTTATAATTAGATAGTGCGCTGAGCTTGGACTGCCCTGCCCGTGCGGGCGCTCGTCCCGAGAAAGGGGGACGTTGTGGTGTATCTCAGGGCGCCAATAAGACACCCCGAGAAAGGCGGACGTCGTGGTGCGTCCCAGGGCTATAATAAGACAGTGCGCTGAGCCCCGAGACAGGCGGACGTCGTGGTGCATCCCAGGGCGCCAATAAGACACCCCGAGAAAGGCGGACGTCGTGGTGCGTCCCAGGGCGCCAATATGACAGTGCGCTGAGCTTGGACTGCCCTGCCTGTGCGGGTGCTCGTCTCGGGAAAGGCGGACGTCGTGGTGCGTCCCAGGACGCAAATAAGACACCCCGAGAAAGGCGGGCGTCGTGGTGCGTCCGAGGGCGCCAATAAGACAGTGCGCTGAGCCCCGAGACAGGCGGACGTCGTGGTGCGTCCCAGGGCGCCAATAAGACACCACGAGAAAGGCGGGCGTCGTGGTGCGTCCCAGGGCGCCAATAAGACAGTGCGCTGAGCTTGGACTGCCCTGCCTGTGCGGGTGCTCGTCTCGAGAAAGGCGGACGTCGTGGTGCGTCCCAGGACGCAAATAAGACACCCCGAGAAAGGCGGGCGTCGTGGTGCGTCCGAGGGCGCCAATAAGACAGTGCGCTGAGCCCCGAGACAGGCGGACGTCGTGGTGCGTCCCAGGGCGCCAATAAGACACCACGAGAAAGGCGGGCGTCGTGGTGCGTCCCAGGGCGCCAATAAGACAGTGCGCTGAGCTTGGACTGCCCTGCCTGTGCGGGTGCTCGTCTCGAGAAAGGCGGACGTTGTGGTACGTGCGCTGAGCCCCGAGAAAGGCGGACGTCTTGGTGCGTCCCAGGGCGCCAATAAGACACCACGAGAAAGGCGGACGTCGTGGTGCGTCCCAGGGCGCCAATATGACAGTGCGCTGAGCTTGGACTGCCCTGCCTGTGCGGGTGCTCGTCTCGGGAAAGGCGGACGTCGTGGTGCGTCCCAGGACGCAAATAAGACACCCCGAGAAAGGCGGGCATCGTGGTGCGTCCCAGGGCTATAATAACACAGTGCGCTGAGCTCCGAGACAGGCGGACGTCGTGGTGCGTCCCAGGACGCCAATAAGACACCCCGAGAAAGGCGGGCGTCGTGGTGCGTCCCAGGGCGCCAATAAGACAGTGCGCTGAGCTTGGACTGCCCTGCCCGTGCGGGTGCTCGTCTCGAGAAAGGCGGACGTTGTGGTGCGTCCCAGGGCGCCAATAAGACACCCCGAGAAAGGCGGACGTTGTGGTGCGTCCCAGGGCACCAATAAGACAGTGCGCTGAGCCCCGAGACAGGCGGACGTCGTGGTGCGTCCCAGGACGCCAATAAGACACCCCGAGAAAGGCGGGCGTCGTGGTGCGTCCGAGGGCGCCAATAAGACAGTGCGCTGAGCCCCGAGACAGGCGGACGTCGTGGTGCGTCCCAGGGCGCCAATAAGACACCACGAGAAAGGCGGACGTCGTAGTGCGTCCCAGGGCGCTAATAAGACAGTGCGCTGAGCTTGGACTGCCCTGCCTGTGCGGGTGCTCGTCTCGAGAAAGGCGGACGTTGTGGTGCGTGCGCTGAGCCCCGAGACAGGCGGACGTCGTGGTGCGTCCCAGGACGCAAATAAGACAGCCCGAGAAAGGCGGGCGTCGTGGTGCGTCCGAGGGCGCCAATAAGACAGTGCGCTGAGCCCCGAGACAGGCGGACGTCGTGGTGCGTCCCAGGGCGCCAATATGACAGTGCGCTGAGCTTGGACTGCCCTGCCTGTGCCGAGACAGGCGGACGTCGTGGTGCGTCCCAGGGCGCCAATATGACAGTGCGCTGAGCTTGGACTGCCCTGCCTGTGCGGGTGCTCGTCTCGAGAAAGGCGGACGTCGTGGTGCGTCCCAGGACGCCAATAAGACACCCCGAGAAAGGCGGGCGTCGTGGTGCGTCCGAGGGCGCCAATAAGACAGTGCGCTGAGCCCCGAGACAGGCGGACGTCGTGGTGCGTCCCAGGGCGCCAATAAGACACCACGAGAAAGGCGGGCGTCGTGGTGCGTCCCAGGGCGCCAATAAGACACCACGAGAAAGGCGGACGTCGTAGTGCGTCCCAGGGCGCTAATAAGACAGTGCGCTGAGCTTGGACTGCCCTGCCTGTGCGGGTGCTCGTCTCGAGAAAGGCGGACGTTGTGGTGCGTGCGCTGAGCCCCGAGACAGGCGGACGTCGTGGTGCGTCCCAGGACGCAAATAAGACAGCCCGAGAAAGGCGGGCGTCGTGGTGCGTCCGAGGGCGCCAATAAGACAGTGCGCTGAGCCCCGAGACAGGCGGACGTCGTGGTGCGTCCCAGGGCGCCAATAAGACACCACGAGAAAGGCGGGCGTCGTGGTGCGTCCCAGGGCGCCAATAAGACAGTGCGCTGAGCTTGGACTGCCCTGCCTGTGCGGGTGCTCGTCTCGAGAAAGGCGGACGTTGTGGTGCGTGCGCTGGCTGAGCCCCGAGACAGGCGGACGTCGTGGTGCGTCCCAGGACGCAAATAAGACAGCCCGAGAAAGGCGGGCGTCGTGGTGCGTCCGAGGGCGCCAATAAGACAGTGCGCTGAGCTTGGACTGCCCTGCCTGTGCGGGTGCTCGTCTCGAGAAAAGGGCCCCGAGACAGGCGGACGTCGTGAGTGCGTCCCAGGCGCCAATATGGTGCGTCCCAGTGCGCTGAGCTTGAGCTTGGACTGCCCTGCCTGTGCGGGTGCTCGTCTCGAGAAAGGCGGACGTCGTGGTGCGTCCCAGGACGCCAATAAGACACCCCGAGAAAGGCGGGCGTCGTGGTGCGTCCGAGGGCGCCAATAAGACAGTGCGCTGAGCCCCGAGACAGGCGGACGTCGTGGTGCGTCCCAGGGCGCCAATAAGACACCACGAGAAAGGCGGGCGTCGTGGTGCGTCCCAGGGCGCCAATAAGACAGTGCGCTGAGCTTGGACTGCCCTGCCTGTGCGGGTGCTCGTCTCGAGAAAGGCGGACGTTGTGGTGCGTGCGCTGAGCCCCGAGACAGGCGGACGTCGTGGTGCGTCCCAGGACGCAAATAAGACACCCCGAGAAAGGCGGGCGTCGTGGTGCGTCCGAGGGCGCCAATAAGACAGTGCGCTGAGCCCCGAGACAGGCGGACGTCGTGGTGCGTCCCAGGGCGCCAATATGACAGTGCGCTGAGCTTGGACTGCCCTGCCTGTGCGGGTGCTCGTCTCGAGAAAGGCGGACGTCGTGGTGCGTCCCAGGACGCCAATAAGACACCCCGAGAAAGGCGGGCGTCGTGGTGCGTCCGAGGGCGCCAATAAGACAGTGCGCTGAGCCCCGAGACAGGCGGACGTCGTGGTGCGTCCCAGGGCGCCAATAAGACACCACGAGAAAGGCGGGCGTCGTGGTGCGTCCCAGGGCGCCAATAAGACAGTGCGCTGAGCTTGGACTGCCCTGCCTGTGCGGGTGCTCGTCTCGAGAAAGGCGGACGTCGTGGTGCGTCCCAGGACGCCAATAAGACACCCCGAGAAAGGCGGGCGTCGTGGTGCGTCCGAGGGCGCCAATAAGACAGTGCGCTGAGCCCCGAGACAGGCGGACGTCGTGGTGCGTCCCAGGGCGCCAATAAGACACCACGAGAAAGGCGGGCGTCGTGGTGCGTCCCAGGGCGCCAATAAGACAGTGCGCTGAGCTTGGACTGCCCTGCCTGTGCGGGTGCTCGTCTCGAGAAAGGCGGACGTTGTGGTACGTGCGCTGAGCCCCGAGACAGGCGGACGTCGTGGTGCGTCCCAGGACGCAAATAAGACACCCCGAGAAAGGCGGGCGTCGTGGTGCGTCCGAGGGCGCCAATAAGACAGTGCGCTGAGCCCCGAGACAGGCGGACGTCGTGGTGCGTCCCAGGGCGCCAATAAGACACCACGAGAAAGGCGGACGTCGTAGTGCGTCCCAGGGCGCCAATAAGACAGTGCGCTGAGCTTGGACTGCCCTGCCTGTGCGGGTGCTCGTCTCGAGAAAGGCGGACGTTGTGGTGCGTGCGCTGAGCCCCGAGACAGGCGGACGTCGTGGTGCGTCCCAGGACGCAAATAAGACACCCCGAGAAAGGCGGGCGTCGTGGTGCGTCCGAGGGCGCCAATAAGACAGTGCGCTGAGCCCCGAGACAGGCGGACGTCGTGGTGCGTCCCAGGGCGCCAATAAGACACCACGAGAAAGGCGGGCGTCGTGGTGCGTCCCAGGGCGCCAATAAGACAGTGCGCTGAGCTTGGACTGCCCTGCCTGTGCGGGTGCTCGTCTCGAGAAAGGCGGACGTTGTGGTACGTGCGCTGAGCCCCGAGACAGGCGGACGTCGTGGTGCGTCCCAGGACGCAAATAAGACACCCCGAGAAAGGCGGGCGTCGTGGTGCGTCCGAGGGCGCCAATAAGACAGTGCGCTGAGCCCCGAGACAGGCGGACGTCGTGGTGCGTCCCAGGGCGCCAATAAGACACCACGAGAAAGGCGGACGTCGTGGTGCGTCCCAGGGCGCCAATATGACAGTGCGCTGAGCTTGGACTGCCCTGCCTGTGCGGGTGCTCGTCTCGGGAAAGGCGGACGTCGTGGTGCGTCCCAGGGCGCCAATAAGACACCCCGAGAAAGGAGGATGTTGTGGTGCGTCCCAGGGCGCCAATAACAGAGTGCGCTGAGCCCCGAGACAGGCGGACGTCGTGGTGCGTCCCAGGACGCCAATGAGACACCCCGAGAAAGGCGGGCGTCGTGGTGCGTCCGAAGGCGCCAATAAGACAGTGCGCTGAGCCCCGAGACAGGCGGACGTCGTGGTGCGTCCCAGGGCGCCAATAAGACACCACGAGAAAGGCGGGCGTCGTGGTGCGTCCCAGGGCGCCAATAAGACAGTGCGCTGAGCTTGGACTGCCCTGCCTGTGCGGGTGCTCGTCTCGAGAAAGGCGGACGTTGTGGTACGTGCGCTGAGCCCCGAGACAGGCGGACGTCGTGGTGCGTCCCAGGACGCAAATAAGACACCCCGAGAAAGGCGGGCGTCGTGGTGCGTCCGAGGGCGCCAATAAGACAGTGCGCTGAGCCCCGAGACAGGCGGACGTCGTGGTGCGTCCCAGGGCGCCAATAAGACACCACGAGAAAGGCGGACGTCGTGGTGCGTCCCAGGGCGCCAATATGACAGTGCGCTGAGCTTGGACTGCCCTGCCTGTGCGGGTGCTCGTCTCGGGAAAGGCGGACGTCGTGGTGCGTCCCAGGGCGCCAATAAGACACCCCGAGAAAGGCGGATGTTGTGGTGCGTCCCAGGGCGCCAATAACAGAGTGCGCTGAGCCCCGAGACAGGCGGACGTCGTGGTGCGTCCCAGGACGCCAATGAGACACCCCGAGAAAGGCGGGCGTCGTGGTGCGTCCGAAGGCGCCAATAAGACAGTGCGCTGAGCCCCGAGACAGGCGGACGTCGTGGTGCGTCCCAGGGCGCCAATAATACAGTGCGCCGAGCTTGGACTGCCCTGCCCGTGCGGGCGCTCGTCCCGAGACAGGCGGATGTCGTAGTGCGTCCCAGGGCTATAATAATACAGTGCGCTGAGCCCCGAGAAAGGCGGACGTCGTGGTGCGTCCCAGGGCGCCAGTCAGACACCCCGAGAAAGGCGGACGTTGGGGTGCGTCCCAGGGCGCCAATTAGACAGTGCGCTGAGCCCCGAGAAAGGCGGACGTCGTGGTGCGTCCCAGGGCGCCAATAAGACAGTGCGCTGAGCCCCGAGACAGGCGGACGTCGTGGTGCGTCCCAGGGCGCCAATAATACAGTGCGCCGAGCTTGGACTGCCCTGCCCGTGCGGGCGCTCGTCCCGAGACAGGCGGATGTCGTAGTGCGTCCCAGGGCTATAATAATACAGTGCGCTGAGCCCCGAGAAAAGCGGACGTCGTGGTGCGTCCCAGGGCGCCAGTCAGACACCCCGAGAAAGGCGGACGTTGGGGTGCGTCCCAGGGCGCCAATAAGACAGTGCGCTGAGCCCCGAGACAGGCGGACGTCGTGGTGCGTCCCAGGGCGCCAATAATACAGTGCGCCGAGCTTGGACTGCCCTGCCCGTGCGGGCGCTCGTCCCGAGACAGGCGGATGTCGTAGTGCGTCCCAGGGCTATAATAATACAGTGCGCTGAGCCCCGAGAAAGGCGGACGTCGTGGTGCGTCCCAGGGCGCCAGTCAGACACGCCGAGAAAGGCGGACGTTGGGGTGCGTCCCAGGGCGCCAATTAGATAGTGCGCTGAGCCCCGAGAAAGGCGGACGTCGTGGTGCGTCCCAGGGCGCGAATAAGACAGTGCGCTGAGCCCCGGGAAAGGCGGACGTCTTGGTGTGTCCGAGGACGCCAATAAGACACCCCGAGAAAGGCGGACGGTGTGGTGCGTCCCAGGGCGCCAATTAGACAGTGCGCTGAGCCCCGAGAAAGGCGGACGTCGTGGTGCGTCCCAGGGCGCCAATAAGACAGTGCGCTGAGCCCCGAGACAGGCGGACGTCGTGGTGCGTCCCAGGGCGCCAATAAGACAGTGCGCTGAGCCCCGAGACAGGCGGACGTGGGGTGGTGGTCGTCCCAACGATACGACAAGAGGAAGAGAATGCGCGCGCTGGTCGAGGGCGCAGTAGATGACACCCGGATACGGATCCTGCTCGACACCGGAGCAAATGTGAGCGTGATCTCGGCGAATTTTGCAAAGAAGCTCCGAGTGCGGGAAGTATTTGATCACGGCCGTAGCCTAGAAGTTCGAGGCATCAACCCGGGGATCATGGAAACCCAACGACGAGCTTTGGTGAAAGTCACACTCGGGTGGAAGCACGCGTACGAGTTCGAAATGTGGATCATGGATCACAGTGCCGGGGTGGACGTTGTCCTAGGCATGTGTGGTGTAGTACCCCGCGGAGGAAGTGGGCACACCGGGCGCCGGAAGAAGAAGGCACCGAGATGGAGGTCGACGGACTTGAGTGATGTACTTCGACGCGGCGGAGGAAGCCCGACGCGGTTTGATGGGCGCCACAGCTCGACGGGAACTGCGACATGAGTGACGAACCGTGGGACAAGGTGCCAGAATCCAGTGCGACGCGTAATCATCCGACGAGTCGACCCACACGCCCGTTTCGGCGAAACGTGCCAACCCTAAAACCCGCCGAGCAAAACGCGCCGACCCTAACCCCGCCGACCAAAACGCGCCGAGGTAAGATCCTGATTACGCCACGTAAATCAGGTTGAAGGACGGTAGTGCAAGCACGACAGAAGTAAGGACAGGCGCAGACCGGTAGGCTTAGCAAGCAGTAGTACAGAGTAGCCAGTAGCAAGGACATAGGATAGGGTATGGACTCAGTCCCGAAATTTCTCTGAACCACAAAGACCTCCCGTCTTCTCTGAGGTTCCAGGGGAACCACCAAGCGCCGGCAAGTAGAGCCGCCTCGATATCGCGGCCCCCCGACGCCTGCTGGTTCGGGTACTCACCCCCCACAGACCCGTGCTGGAACAAAGGCACGTTAAACGTATACCGTTTAGGTGGGCGCCCGATAACGCGCTGCCTAGGCGAAGGACCGCACTGGCCTGATAACCGCCGTGCACAAGACCCCCCGTGTAGGCCCGATAACGCCACACAAGCCCCAGGAAACGCCGGCCTGATAACGCCGCACGCCCGACGGGAACGCCAAGGAAACGCCGGTCCGATAACGCCGCACGCCCGAGGCTCGACGCCCTACGACAAGGAACAAGCGTCAACACAAGAACCCCCCCCAACTCTGAAGCCTGCGAAGACTTGAGTCTGTATTTCGAAGATACGCTACTCCAACAACCGGGTAAATTACTCGACGCGACCGCTATCCAGACGCGCCGAGTTTGTGTGAGACCGACCCCGCGAGATTTCTGCGAGGCCGCTACTCCACAATGGTGCCGCGACCCGGGAGTACTACTTCGAATGACGGGCTAACGATCCAAGAGGCATCGGAGGTGCGCAGTCGGCTGGAAGGTCGCCGACCGCAAGAGAGCACAGTGAGAGACCTGTCGCGTCGTGGAGCTCAGAGGGAACCTTCAGGACAGGGCATGGGGCCAGCGACGACCATGAGGGCTACGAAGAACAGTTTGGCGTTCCCGATACGGCTCCCGACGAGGGAGCCGCCAAGGGCCGCGACGCAAGTCGCGGTCCTACCGGTCGGAAGCCTGCAAAGGCCGACGACCAACAACCAACCACCGCCAAAGCAACCACGAAGCGCAAGTCGTCCAAGAAGAGGAAAAAGAAGCTGCGCGCGCCGGACTCGGCGGAGGAGTCGCTGTCCAAGCCGCAAGGCAAAGATTTGGGACGCCAGTACACCGCCGAAGAGGTACGGTACGTCGTGGCGCGCACGGAACTCTTCCGTCTGCTAGAACAAGACCCAATCTTGGTCTTCCTCGAGCCCATGCTGGTGAGCAACTTCACGGGCCCTTTCGTGGCGCCAGACTTCGATAGCCTCACTAATGTCGCCCACGCCGCGCCGACTCTCTTCCAGATGTTGAGTGACTCGGGGTTCGTGTTGGGAGCTTTCGAGATGGAAAGGCTGTGCGACTGGGACCTCAAGTCTTGGTTGCGCGCAATTCGCGTCGTACCAGAGCCCTTGACGATTCTGGCTGGATCAGTCAAACAAGTCGCAACGAGTCCCGCAACGGGCCAGGATGCGCCGGGTCCCTCGGCGAGCCCAGCCCAGACTTCGACGACCACGCCTTCGCCTCTACCTCCATACCAATCGAGCGTAGACTCCGACAGCAGTCTCGAATCGCCCAAGCGCATGCCAATGAACCGGCCGCCGCGCGCCATGCAGCTATCCGCGGCACCCGCGCGCACGGAGGTGACAAAACCCGCCGAAAAGGTGCTGCCCAAGGCTCTGACAGATTCCATCATCAAGCTGATGCAGACGACAATGATGAGCACCGCACACGCCGACACCGCCGCAATGTCCACGGCGGCTCGACCCCATGAGACAGCGGATGTCGCTATGGAGTCGGTCAGTTCGCGCTCTTCGACGAAGTCCAGAGCTCGACGCGCGGACGAGGATCCCGACGACCTGTTTGACTTGGACGTCGGAGCGCCGAGAACCGCAGCCGCCATCTCGACGGCGACAGCCGGCGGTGTAAGTCTCGCTCGTGTACGCCTCTCGGCATCTTCAGAGCTGAAAGAGTTCTCAGGACGGGACGCCGGCGAAGAAAAGGCCAGACTATGGCTCAACCGTCTGAAGTCCACCGCACGACGCGACGGAATGACGGGTGAAGAAGTGTGCGGGCAGTTCAGCGACTTGATGAGCGGCCCAGCGCGTCAATAGTATCTCCAGTTGCCCAAGAAGGTCAAGAAATCATGGACCGAGCTAATGGAGCAATTCTGCGTACAGTACTGCGGCAAGGGCGTGTCAATGGCCAGCCGCTATTACCATGCAGCTCAACGCCCCGACGAGACCCCTCTGGATTACTTGTACCGGCTCAACGTCACGGGTTTTTTTGAGGGCCAACGTTCCGTACGCCGATGGTTCGACTGAAGAGAAACGTGAACACGTCGAACATTTAATCCGGACGCTGAACACGCAGGAAGCCGAACTCGCCTCACGTCTCACGCTGATGGAGGTCGCCGACTCGGAGGCGCTGGAGAAGAAGCTGCGCGCCCGACAACGTGGATTGGCTCACCAGAAGAAGACTCTCTTCGGCTCGAACAAGTTCCGCCAAAAGGCGCCGACTCCTCCGACTCAGCCGGCACGCGCTGTGCATGCGATTCACGTCGCACCGGACGAGTACGACTCGGAACGGGAAAGTCGCGACAGCGACGACCGCCAGTACGACCAGGACGAAGAGGACGAGGGACGCGCTAAGTTGTTCGTCGCGGGCCAGGCCCGCCGGGAGAGCAGGCGCGTCGCAACTTCGATCCCGAGGACTCGGGACGCGCCCGCGGTGTCGCCACTGTGGTTTACGTCGCCACGCTGAAGGAGACTGCTGGAAGTTGTTGACATGTCAGAAGTGCGGCGGCCAGCACCCAACAGAGCGATGCTTGAGTGTGTGCAAGGCCTGCGGTGACATGCACGAAGCCGGAGAATGCCCCATGGAGGAGTTCTTCAATCAATTGCACTAGTGGTTTGACCCGAATAAACACGCAGGAATGCTGCCGCCGGCCGCCGAAAAGATGTTAAACTAGGGCGCTCGCTGGTTTGGAAACCAGTACAAGACGAGCGACCTGTTTCCGTCTATGCATATGTGACCAAGAAGTCGCGAGAGGTGTTTAGTGAGAACCGGACTTCCCTGAATGATAATACACGTGAAACCAACCTGGAGTGCACCATGCGAGGACGCGCGCCGCGAATCTCGGCGGTCCGACGTACAACGGACGACGAGTTCGCACGTGAACCACCCCTGGACGAGATCGACTTGCAACCAGGAGAGCGACGCGGATACTGGAAACATTACGCGCCGCACAAATGGTACAAGCAGGCCAAGATTCATGGAAAGCTGAACAACCACCGTGCTGTGTTATTGCTCGACACAGGTGCCGAGGTGTCCATCCTGGACACCACCTTTGCTCGTGAGGTAGGCTGCCTGATCGACACAGAGATCACGCAAGAGTGTGTGGGAATCCGTGATGAGACATATTACACGGTGGGAAGAACCAGAGTCAAGGTTACCTTGGCTGGGAACTTGGTGTACTACATGCACCTGTGGGTCGGCGACTTGGTCGGCCAACACGCAATCCTGGGGATGAACTTCATGGTGCCAGCTGGGGTGCGCATCGACACTGCGGACGGCACGGCGTGCCTCCCCGACGAGGTGCACATCCAGATGATCGGACGAAGACCGCTATATGGCACACGGATGAACCCGGTCAACGTCAAGGCGCCTGTGAGACTCGAGCCAGGGGACACCCACGAAGTCCTGCTGAGGCCGGATCAAAACGCGCCGTTCCTGTGGGTAACACGGGCAGAATCGTGGGTGACGACCTTTGTCAAAGGGAGAGCTGGAAGAAAGACTTACCTGCATGTCACGAACATCGGAGACGCGGCGATATCCCTCGACGCGCATGAGACGCTGGGGTGGTGGACACCGTCTGACGGCCAGCCTCGGAGCTGTGGGTTTGTGCGACTGGGCTCCCCTAGGTACCAGCAGTGGCAGAATGTGGCGTACGGCGCGACGCGCGACGCGGAGGAAAGCTGGAACCCGACGGGCCGATGACGAATCGCCCCTCGTATCCGACGCCTAAAGCCATTTTGCGCCCGGAGCCGAGGCAACTCGGGACGCGACGCGCTGTGACCCCAGTGTTGACGGCGGTCGCGGAAACGCCGAAAGGATGTGGGGTAGAGGTGCCACCCGACGACCACTAGCTGGATGCGGACGAAGAGACGGTGAAAGGCGAACCCGATATGCCTCCGGCTGTGGCTGATGGGCCGCGATGGAGGAATCGCCAGAGTTGAATTCGCCAAGCCTAAACTCGACGAACCAAAACACGACGAGGCGGAACTTGACAGGCAGGAGGAAGACGACGCAGTCCTCATTCACGAGGGGTCCGACCTCTTCGCAGAGGATCTCGAGTCGGAGATGGCTGTACTGCCAGACCTCTCGCTGACCGCCGAGGTGAAGATCGAGAACTTGAAGGTCGGAATGCCAACGGGACTCCCGCCCGAGGAAGCCGTGAGACAAGAAACGCGGCTACGCCAAATCATCTGGAAGCGACGGAAGTGGTTGATCGGCAAGGGAAACGCCTTGCCGCCAGCCGCCCTGGGGGTGGTCTGCGACATCGACGTGGGCGGCGCAACACCCGTCGCGCAACGCGTCCGGAAAATCCCGCCACTGTTCCGGAGAAGGCCGCCGACCTGATCAAGGGGCTGCTGAGCGCGAGGATGATCCAGAAGTCGAAGTCACCGTGGGCGTCGCCCATTGTCGTGATTATAAAAAAGAACGGCGTCGACATTCGGCTCTGCATTGACTACAGGCTCATCAACGGGCTGACGCAGCTGATGATTTACCCCATGCCACTCGTCAACGACTTGCTCGAAGACTTGGACAAGTACCTGTGGTACTGCTCCCTCGACATGGCGAGCGGCTTCTGGGTCGTCCCCATGACGGACAGGGCCCGGCTCATCTCAGCTTTCATCACGCCGATGGGCCTGTTCAAATGGCTGCGTATGCCGTTCGGCCTGTGCAACGCGCCGCAAATTTACCAACGCTTGATTGACAACGCGCTCTACGGGTTCCTGAAGCTGTCTCCAGATGACAGCACCCGAGACGTATTCGAAAACGGCGAACCGGCGAAGCCAGGTATTCACTCTGTTCTGGGACGGAGGTCGTACATCGACGACATCCTTATCGGGGGCATGTCGTGGGACGACATGTGCGAGAAAGTCGAACGCCTGCTGGATGTCTGCGAGCAGTGGCACTTGTCCATCAGCGTCGAGAAGAGCGAGTGGGGCATGTCCAAGGTCGACTACCTAGGTCATCGAGTCTCGGGACTCGGTCTCGAGGCGAAGCCAAAGAATCTGGAGTCGCTGACGGCCCTCGAGTTCCCGCGCACGCTCAAGGGTCTGCAATCGTTCTTGGGTAGTCTCAATTACTACCACCGGTTCATTGCAGACTTTGCGGTGTACGCGGCCATGCTGTATTCGCTGACGGAGGCCGATTTCGACGAGTACGTCACACGTCCAGAATTCCGCGAACAAGAGAAGTGGAGCCACGCGACGCGCGCCTTCGACGTGCTCAAGACGAAACTCGCCGAGACCCCGATGCTGAAACACTTCGACGAGAGCCGAGAATCAGTCGTGATCGTGTACGCTAGCGACTGGGCCATCTCAGGGGTGCTCACGCAGGTCCACGACGACGTGTATATGCCTGTGAAGTTCACCAGTCGCACGCTGAAACCCAACGAGTTGAACTACGACATCGTCGAAAAGGAGATCTTGGCCCTGTTGCGCGTCTTGAATGAGTGCTACACGATGCTAGCAGGGGAACCGGTCCGCGTCTTGACACGTCACACGACGCTCGCCTGGTTGTTCCGGTCAAAGGATTGCAGGGGCGACTGTCACAGTGGGCCGCGATTCTTTCGCCGTGGAAGTTGGAGATCTGCCGGTCCATGAGGGGAGAAGAAGAACTCCTCGGCAAGCTGGCCGCGAGTATTACACCGCGAGCCTTCGTAGACGCAGCGCTAGAAGAGATCGCCCCACGGAAACGGGCGTCCAGGATTGCAGTCATTCCAGTCCCCGGCGTGGCGAGCGACGAGATCTTGCACGTATTGAGCTTCGACGGATCGGCTAAGGCAAAGCGAGAAGGCGGAGCATATAGTGCCGTCATCTGGCGGCTGCCGGACTGGGAGATCGTGCGCGCCGCGTCGGGGTATGCGACGGACCTCACGGTCAACGAGGCGGAATACCGCGGGCTGCTGCTTGGGTGTTCTCTCCTAGAGGAGCTCGACGACGTCACTCGACTCGTCGTATGCGGAGATTCCAACCTTGTTATCAGGCAGATGCGGGACGAGATCGACTGCAAGTCACCCGGGCTGAAGCTGCTGCGACAAAAGACGCGGAACGCTCTCCAGGCATGGCCGCACTGTAAACTCTTCCACGTACGACGAGACTGGAACGCCAGTGCCGACATGCTGGCTGGACAAGCTCTGCAACGTCAAGGGGGCCGCAACGTGCACAGTCCCGAGGAGATTCAAGATCTGAAGACGCTGAACCGCTTGGAAGAAGTCATCCGACCACGGACGTCAAGTCCCGAAATGGCGGCTCCAGCCAATCTCGACGCGAAAAATCTCGACGCGGAAAATCTCGACGCGGAAGACGGCGACGCGGGAACGCGCAACATAGATGATCCCGCCGGAAATGCCACGGACGCGGGACGCGGGAAGACACAAGTCCTCGCAGTGACGACGCGCTCGGCTGCCGCACGCACAACAACACGCAGGAGCCGACCTCCCGAAGTTCTGGAGGAGCTGGTGGTGCAACGACTACGCCTGGACCGCATCCGCGCCGCCCAGGACGAAGAGGTCTGGATCGTCAACCTCAAGATGTATCTCCGCGGCGACGTCGGAGGCCTGTCACGACGCGAGGTGAAGAACTGCCAAAATCTTGCGCCTCAGTACGAAGAGGGCGAAAGCGGACTGCTCTACTACCAGTCGAGAAACGACGAATCCGCCGAGGGGCGCGATGAGATGATGAAGCTGGTGATCCCGGAGACTCTTCGGGAGGATGTACTCCACCACTATCACGCGAGTCTGGAAGGCGGACACCAGGGTATTGGCCGCACATACCAACGCGTGAGGCGCCACTTCCATTGGCCAGGGATTTTCAGAAGCGTCCAGCGCTACGTCGGTGAATGCACGAACTGCAAGACGGGAAAAGGTCGGCCAACCATCCAGGGTGAGTCGCCGGGCAACATCGTCGCGACGTACCCGTTCCAGGTCATCGCCATGGACCATATCCCGTCGTTGCCGGCGTCCTACAAAGGCCACACAGAGTTGTTAGTCTGGGTCGACCTCTTCACGGGGTTCGTCGTGGTCAAAGCGAATGCGTCACGAACCGCCCAGACGGTGGCCGAGGCGTACGAGGAGGCGGTATTCAGGCGTTTCGGCGCGAGTCCAAAAATTAAAAAAACAAAAAATCAATAATTTACTAAATTATCAACAATTTAAAAAAATATATTTTTTAAAAAAATCATTTAAAAATAATGTAAAAAATGCGAAAAGCTATATTAAATTATATTTTATTTTGAAATATAGATTTCCTAAAGAAAACTTTTTCTTTGTGAAATTTTTTAAAGCAGTGAATTGAAATATCTTAGTAACTGTTAAAAAAAATCAAACGAGATTCCGTTAGTAATGACGAATGAACATGGGAATTAGGTTTATAAAAAAAAAATATTTAAAATGATGTATTAAAGATTCCATAGAATTTTAGTGAGGCTATCCGCCACGACCGTGAGCCGGGCTTCATGTCGGACTTCTTCAAGGCGTTCAGCAAACTCATGGGTCAGAGACAGCGAGCGACGCTTGCTTATCGTCCACAAGCTAACGGCGCTGCAGAACGAATGGTGCAAACGGTCTCAAGAGCGATTAAGATGTATATAGCAGACGTCGACCAACGCGACTGGGGCGAGTACGCCGAACGCCTTACCTTCGCGCTAAACACGTCGCACGACCGGACGAGGAACGAAACACCGTTCTTCCTAGTGCACGGCTGGGATCCCCGGTCGACGCTGGAAGCAACATTAGCCGAAGAACGGGACGAAGGCGAGCGGGCGCCGCTCCTGAGGGCCCCGATGCACGCGACTGAGAACTCGAACGACTCGGCGCGCCAGATCGAGATCGCCGAGAACCAGACGGAGGCGAGGTAGGGGGCGGAGTCGGAGCCAAAGGGAACCCGAAGGACCGAGCGAAGAAGAGGTGCCAGTCGTGGAGCCAGTCGCCGCGGCCAACGAGCCCGTGCGAGTGCCCGAGCCCGACGCAGCGGGAGCAGGTGCAGAAACGGCAGGGGTCGAGACCGCGGCTATTGCAGGAACCGCTGCAGACGCCGGAACAGCAGGAGGAAGGGGGACAGCAGCGTTGACCTCCGCCGTGAAAGTGGCCTCGAGTCTGTTGATCAAACCAGCGGTGTCGATCTGTCCGCCTGCGCCCATCACGACGCCAGCGAGACGATCGGCAAGCTCGTCACGAACCCGCTGCGCCAACTCTCGGCCCCGACGCGCGTCTCGGAGCATCCGACGCCAAGCCATGGCACCCTCGTCACGCTCTCGGATAGCCAAGTCGCGCTCCCCCTCCAGCTTGAGGACCCGAGCGTGGAGACGGCAGACCCGGGCCCCGTCGTCTTCTCGACGCCGCTGAGACGACCGCCGCACTGATATCCACCCAGCGCGATATTGTGCCGCGCGAGACGCGGCACCAAGTTCGCCGGCTTGAGCTCGCGCCATCTCAGACTCGGCGGCCACACGGAGGGTCGTGGCGGTGGCCACCGACGCCTCCAGCTCGTGGATACGGGTCGCGCCGCGACGGAGCTCCTCGGCGTGAGCCACCAAGAGCGCGTTGGCACGCCGAAGGTCGTCCTGTAGCGGGACGTTCAGGTTCTGGGCCGCCTCACTCTCCGCACGGCTCTGAGAAAGCGACAGGCGGGTCACGCGGAGCTCTTCCGCGACCAAGACACGCCGCTGCCTCTGGGCGGTCAAGACCAAACGAGCCTGATCCCGCTCAGCGACGGCAGCGTCTCGCTGCTGCTCAAGGGGCACCACGGCTTGACGAGCCCGATCCCTCTCGGCGACTGCAGCGTCTCGCTGCTGCTCAAGGGGCGCCACGGCTTGACGAGCCCGATCCCTCTCGGCGACAGCAGCGTCTCGCTGCTGCTCAAGGGCAGCCACTGCTTGACGAGCCTGATCCCTCTCGGTGACAGCAGCGTCTCGCTCGCGGCTTAGAGCTGTTGAGATTCGACGCGCTTGATCCCGCATGTCGAGGGCTCCGTCGCACGCTTGCTCTGCAACCACGTGAAGGCGGGTCACGCGGTCACGCTCGGCGAGAGCGTCATCACGTTGCTGCTCAGCGGTGGCCACCAGCTGCCGCACCCGATCACGTTCAGTTTCGGCAGCGTCCGCGCGCGCTTGGACAGGAGAGAGGGCAGCTCGAGCGGCCGCGAGGGCCACGCGAAGGTCGTCACGCTCGGCGCGTGCGTCGTCGCGCTCACCCTGTGCAGCAAACAGCCGCACTAGCGGCGCGGAAGATGGAGGCGGCGCGGCAGCAGCACGCGCTAGTTGAGCGGCATAATCGGCGGCCTGGTCTTGCGCCGCCTGGAGCTGAGCTTGAAGATCACGATATTGCTCAGCCGAGGAGTCTCGCTCGACGCGGAGTAGAGTTTCGGCAGCTTCGGTGCGGTCAGCACGAGCGCGGACGTCGGCCACCCGACCTTCCAGATCGGCGTAGTCCCGCTCAACGCGTTCCCGAGAGAGGAGCGCCTGCTCGAGCCGGATCATGCCCGCACGATAACCTTCGCGAGCGCGATGCAGGATCGCGAGATTGCGGTCGTGCAGCACGGACGCGTGGGCGGCCAAGCCCGCATTGTGAGCTGAGACGAGATCGTACTGGGCACGCAACTCCTGGTTCTCGCGTAAGAGAGTGTGCGCGTCTGCAACGAGAGCCGTCACCGAATGGACGTGGGCGCCCAGAGCTGGAAGCTGGACTTGAGGCGCGGTAGGAAGACGGGGACGACGCGCGCCTAGGGCGCAGACCACGCAGCCAGCAGCCTCGAGGTCGTTGGTGTCGAGCTCTCCCTCCACAAGACCGATGTCGTCGGCGTCGACGTCACGGCGGCGAGCCATGAAGCTGAAGAACACTGCGAGACAAACCACGGGGGCAGGGGTACAACGGTGTCAAGACGAAGCCAAAGGCGCGGGGCAGGTTCTGCAACGACACACCCGCCTGGGGAGTGTGCGTGCGTGGCAGCGGGACGAATGTGGTGTAGTACCCCGCGGAGGAAGCGGGCACACCGGGCGCCGGAAGAAGAAGGCGCCGAAATGGAGGTCGACGGACTTGAGTGATGTACTTCGACGCGGCGGAGGAAGCCCGACGCGGTTTGATGGGCGCCACAGCTCGACGGGAACTGCGACATGAGTGACGAACCGTGGGACAAGGTGCCAGAATCCAGTGCGACGCGTAATCATCCGACGAGTCGACCCACACGCCCGTTTCGGCGAAACGCGCCGACCCTAACCCCGCCGACCAAAACGCGCCGAGGTAAGATCCTGATTACGCCACGTAAATCAGGTTGAAGGACGGTAGTGCAAGCACGACAGAAGTAAGGACAGGCGCAGACCGGTAGGCTTAGCAAGCAGTAGTACAGAGTAGCCAGTAGCAAGGACATAGGATAGGGTAAGGACTCAGTCCCGAAATTTCTCTGAACCACAAAGACCTCCCGTCTTCTCTGAGGTTCCAGGGGAACCACCAAGCGCCGGCAAGTAGAGCCGCCTCGATATCGCGGCCCCCCGACGCCTGCTGGTTCGGGTACTCACCCCCCACAGACCCGTGCTGGAACAAAGGCACGTTAAACGTATACCGTTTAGGTGGGCGCCCGATAACGCGCTGCCTAGGCGAAGGACCGCACTGGCCTGATAACCGCCGTGCACAAGACCCCCCGTGTAGGCCCGATAACGCCACACAAGCCCCAGGAAACGCCGGCCTGATAACGCCGCACGCCCGACGGGAACGCCAAGGAAACGCCGGTCCGATAACGCCGCATGCCCGAGGCTCGACGCCCTACGACGAGGAACAAGCGTCAACACAAGAACCCCCCCCCCAACTCTGAAGCCTGCGAAGACTTGAGTCTGTATTTCGAAGATACGCTACTCCAACAACCGGGTAAATTACTCGACGCGACCGCGATCAAGACGCGCCGAGTTTGTGTGAGACCGACCCCGCGAGATTTCTGCGAGGCCGCTACTCCACACATGGATTTCATGGTACTTGCCGGAATTCGGCTGAACGTGTTCCACGGTACGGCCCGGCTCCCGGACGAGGACATGGTACCTCTCTTGAAATCGAAGGAGTCGGAGGAGTCGGTGTCATACGGAAATCACAACGTGGGAGGTCCTACCGAGCTGTTGGCGATCCCTGGCAGGGAATGGCGAGAATTCCGTCTGCCTCGCCGACAACCGTCTCGAACGACCCACGAGATGTGGATTCATAGGTCAACGAGGCTTGTACCGACAGTAGCGAAGAGTCAACGAGGCCGGTCGATCTGGATACGGCTGACCAATGTTACAACGAGGAGAGCAAGTTGCTCGGCACACGAACCCGTAGTGTTGTGGGTGCCTAGAGAAAAGCTATCTCGGGAAACGGGCTACACGCGGGTGGAGTCTGACAAGTATCGAGAGTGGCAAGTGCTGGCGTACGCGGAGAGCAGAGATGAAACACTGTTTGGCCGCGAGGGCAAGCTCTACCACGAATGGCTGGCCACACAGCCCTCGGCCGTGGAACGACGCGAGTACCCGACTCCTCGGGCGCTCCTACGACGGCCCACCGAGGCTTTGGCGTGCACCGAGATGCCAGCAGAGGAGGGCGATGATCGAATAGTGGCGGTCAACTGTCTGAACCTCACCGAGGTTGCTGACGAAGCAGGCGAGTGCCGGCCGCCCTCGGTCGACACCAAACCTTGTCTGGCGAGAGACGGAGGACAGGATCCTGGGCCGTCCGAGACCTACGCAACCGAAGAGATCGCAGAACGACCCGAGTCGTGTAATCCAGTCATCGGCGTCCGAATCGACGACTCAGCACGCCCTTCAGGCGAATCAGGAGAGATCCTGACCTCGTTGACCACGGGTGGCGACTCCCGTGCTGGTCAAGCAAACGTTTGTGAGGCGACCGAGCCCAGGGGTGACCCAGAAGCCGAGGTAACGACCGATCGGACAACCACCGACCCAACCGACGGACGACATGTCAAGTCTAACGCTGAGCGTCTGGAAGCCGTTTTCGTCTCGGTGATGGCCGGAGGCAGTCCGGGAACAGTTGCTGATGCGGACTGGGGCACCAACGATACGGCGGAACACCTGCCGAACGAGATCGAGTTGACTGATTACGCGCACGAGCTAGCGTTCCTTCCTGATCTGACGGAACCATCATCAACAACTCTGGATTACTCGGGTCCGAACGTCCAGAACGCCGACTTGCAGACCGATCAGCAAGCGAAACTCGTAGCGGTGCTCCAACAACACGAAGAAATTACGATTGCAAGCGGCAACGCTCTGCCCCCGCCGGCGTACGGCGTGGTGTGTGACATTGATGTCCAGGGGCACCCCGATCAAGCAAAAGGCTCGGAGGACCCCTCAACGGTTTCTGGGTAAGCTCTACGAGCTGCTGAAAGGCCTACTGACGGCGAGATTGGTCTCGTTCTCGGATAGCCCGTGGGCATCTCCGATCGTTATCGTGCTGAAGAAGAATGAAATCGACATACGCCTATGTATTGGCTACAAACGAGTGAATGCGATCACTGCAATCATGGAATATGCCATGCCACTAGTCGACGATTTGTTGACAGAAATGAAGGCGTACCTGTGGTTTTGTTCCTTGGACGCTGCGAGCGGATTCTGGGCGGTGATGATGACCCGCCGAGCCAGGAAGATCTCGGCTTTCGTCTGCGCGTTGGGCCACTTTGAATGGCTGCGCATGCCATTCGGACTCAAGAACGCGCCTATGATCTACCAACGGATGATCGACAACGCCCTCTCGGGGTTCGTCCAACCGAAGGGAGGTTGGGCAAGCTTCTCGGGGAAGATGCGGATGGCGGAAACGACCGACGCGGAAGACCGTGCAGGGGTGACCGAGGCTTCGGTCGGCCCGAACGAGACTCCCCGGACTAAGTTTGAGGCTGACTGAGCCCTTTCGACCACCGAAAGCGCAGTCGCAACCCTCGTGAACAGTCCTTTGGCCGACATGTACTCCAGCGGAGAACCGGACAAGTCCTCGTTGGTACACGTGCTAGATCGGCGTTCGTTCGTAGACGATATCTGCTTCGGCTCCGAGACTTTTGAGGCGTGTTTGGCGACGCTAGACCGTTTGCTAAGCCGTTTCCAGGAGTGTCGAATTAGCATTAGCTTCTCCAAGAGCCTGTTCGTACAGCGGAATGTAGGCTTCCTGTCTCACGACGTCTCGGCAGCCGGTATTGCACCCGACGCTAAGAAGGCAGCCGCGGTGACCGAGCTTTCGTTCCCCGCCTCCAAGAAGGGAGTCCAATCTTTCCTCGGTGCGCTCAACTATTACAGTCGATTCATCCAAGATTTTGCGGTGTATGGCGCAGCGCTCTACCAGCTCAAGGACGCTGACTTCGAGCCAGGGGGTGACCTCTCTGCTGCCAGACAGAGCTTTGCAATGCTGCAACAGCGGGTCCGAGACGCCCCGATCCTACGTCACTTCGACAGGGGCAAAGACGTTCACGTCACGCTGTTCGCTAATGAGTGGGCTCTCAGTTCCACCCTCATGCAAGAACACGAGGGCAAACTACACCCCGTTCGCTTCTGTGGCCGAGTGTTAAAGGACGCCGAGATGAATTACCACCCGGCCGAGAAGGAAGTCCTAGCCCTATTGCTGGTACTGAAGGTATGCTACATCCAGCTCGTTGGGAAGACGATTCGGGTCTACACTCGGTTCTCAACACTCGAGTGGGTGCACAAGTCCAAGACACTTTTCGGTCGAGCCACCCAGTTTGCCGTCTTGCTGTCGCCGTGGCACCTGGTGGTCGAACGAGTGAGGGAAAAGGACTGTGCTTTCGCTCAGCTGCTCCAAGCCGGATTGACGAGTTTTGTTGATTTGGACGAGTCGCTCGCCTCGGTCGCCCCTCCATCCAAAGGGTCACCGAACGTTCGTTTGGATCCCCATCTGTTATATGCTCGACTGCCGACCTCGTACAGCGGACACGTCCTCTCGTTCGACGGCTCGGCGAAAACGGAGAAACATGGTGGTTATGGGAGTTGCTCCTGGATATTATGGAAGCTTCCGGAATGGACGATAGTGATCGCTGCCAGTGCTTATCTCGAAACCACTACAGTGAACCTCGCTGAGTACGCCGGTATGAACAACGGCGTCTCGGCAGCGCTCGGTCTGGCCATTACGGACCTGGTGATCGTCGGAGATTCGAGACTCGCCATCCAGCAATCCCTAGGGGTGATAGCGTGCCGGAAGGAGACGCTGATGGCGCAACTCAACCACCACCGGGAACTCGTAGCCAAGCTTCGTTCAGTGAAGTATCTGCATGCGATACGGGAATTCAACGCGGCAGCAGATTCTCTGGTCAGCGAAACGTTGGAGTCTAAAGCGTAGGCAGTGACGACGTCCGAGGCCAGGATTGCAGAATCGAGAGCTCTGAACCGGATTAATGAAGTCATCTACGAAACCTCGGTGGACGAAACGACGGAAGCGAAACCCTCGGTGAGCGTCTTGCGAGCGTCAATGACCCGCGATGAGCTCTGTAGGAAGACCTTTTTCGATTTTGTGCGGACCGAAGGCCGGGATTCAGGCCATGTGACGGTTACAACGAGGCACCAGGCGAAGACGAGGACGAAACGAGTCAGGTTTGCTAACGAAGTATCGGTCATGGGTCAGGACGATGCAGACCGACTTGCTGAATCCAACGCAGTGCCGAACGAGGCCCAGAACGCGCTGAGAGAAACGCTACCAGCCACCGAGGCTTTGACGGCTGCCACGCCGGCCCCGCCTGATGCTGAGGACATAGACCCGCTGTCAGTGCAAGAAGAGCGTCGGAGAAGAGTCGCAGCAGCACAAGACGAGGAATTGAGATGGTCTAACCTGAGAACGGTCCTCCGAGGCGAAGACACCAGCCTGGGTTACAAGGCAGCACGTGACGCTTGGAAAATGGCGGACCGGTTCGTCCTGAGCGAAGACGAAGTGCTCTACTTTGTGGGAACTAACCGTCGTTCGGACCCGGACGAGCAGCAGGAAATGTGGATGCGTCTGGTGGTACCCTCAACGATGGTTCAAGAAGTGCTACAGAGTTGCCATGACTCGCTGGAAGGAGGTCACCAAGGCATTAATCGCACTTACCACCGGGTGAAGGCGGACTACTATTGGATCGGACTATACGCGGACGTAGAAAAACATGTCAGGTCCTGCCCGGACTGCTGTTCCAGCAAGAGCCGGCCTCAGTTGAGAGGTTACTCCCCAGGAAATGTACTGGCCGAGAGACCGTTCCAGATGGTCTCCATGGACTTCGTGATCCCGCTACCGAAGTCTCGGCGAGGAAACACGGCGCTACTGCTATTCCAGTGCTCGTTCACCGGATTCGTGATGGGTAAAGCTATGTCGGACACCACTGCGCTCGTCGTGGCTCAAGCTTTCGAGGAGTGTGTCTACCGAAGGTTTGGCGCACCCTCGTTAATCCGCCACGACCGAGACCCGAGGTTCATGAGCGAAGTGTTCCAAGTCTTTGCAGAGATGATGCAGTCTCGGTCACGGGCTACACTGAGCTATCGGCCGCAGGCGAATGGACAGCAAGAACGGTCCGTGAAGACTGTCATGCAGTCCGTGCGCGTGTACGCCGAAGACCCCCTACAGCAAGACTGGGATGAGATTGCAGAGAAGTTGATCTTCGCTATCAACAACTCGCAGGATGGGACCTGGAAGGAGACCCCGTTCTACCTCGTTCATGGTTGGGATGCACAGTCGACGCTCAAAGCGATGTCATCGTCCCCCAAACGAGGATCCGGACGCCAGTCCGACGCCCTGGCGTGGCGCCGCGAAGTCAACCGACAACAGGAAATCGCGCTCAGCATGGCAAAATAGTACCAAGCGACAGAGAAGGCTCGGAGGGCTAAGGAGCACAACGAGGCACTCGGACGGCAAGAGAAAGAGTCGCTACCGAGCCTCTCAGGTGAAGTGGATCCAAACGAGCCCCCCCCGAGGTCGCTGTAAGCCGCGTGTGGCTGTATATGGAACGCGTAAAACCTGGCCTAACGAAGAAACTCGCACATCGGTGGCACGGGCCATTCCGCATCAAGAAGAAGGTGGAGGAGTTCGCTTACGAGCTAGAACTACCACATCGGAGCGACTACCGCTTCTACCCAGTCGTGCACGTCTCGCGGTTGAAGGCAGTAAGTGAATTCGGAGACCGGCCTAAAGTTCGGCTGGCACCGGAGGTGGACGAGGAGTCTTGAGTGGACTTCGACGAGGAGTAGTTGCCCGAGGATAGCTGGGAACCGGACCACCCGTCGGGCGAGTACGAAGTCGAAACCATCTTGGACGACCGCACGCCATTGTCAACGAGGACTAACCGAGCGGTCCGAGAGTTCAAGGTAAAATGGGTCGGCTATGAAGAGCCAACGTGGGAACCGGCTGCCAACTTGTCGTGTGGAGGACTACTCTACGATTACTTGCGTCAGAAACGCAGCGACCGACGTCTTCAGATGGCTCAGACTGCGGACGAGGAGTGGTTATTGACGCTATCAATGGATGAACTGATTGCGAGGGGCACCAGCTCGCAAATACAGACGAAAGAAGCTACTGGGAACACGGTCACCCGCAGAAGGGTTGGAGATGAACGAGGAGGACCCACGGCAGAGGTGACCGAGGGATGAACTGCCTGCGAGGAGCAATTGGCTCGCAGTAGCAGACGAAAGAAGATACCAAAAGACGGTTGTATATGTACATGTGGAAGAATCAAGATGACGACTCGAGAATGCACAACCGCCCCTCGGTCGACCCACCAACGGGACCGCAGCGCCAGCGCGGATATGGCAGACCACTGAACGAGGATTACTTCGGGCTGACGACTGAAGGCGGAGCAAAAGGGAGTTACGAGTGAATTAAAGTGATAATGGAGAATTAACGAAGAATGAACTACAACCCTACGAGCTGCCTGCAAAAAGGAGAGCGTCGGACGTCACTGGAGCAGCGAGAGTTGATGCTGGAGAAAGGAAATGACGGGCGACCGAGGACGGGATGCCTAGGGAGTGTCAGCACCGAGATTGGGCGAATCCTTCGACTCCTCTTCAGAAGCGTTGTCGTCGCGACCTGCACCAAATTGAGTGACCCACGGCGCGGACACGGAGGACGCTGGGAGCGTCGGTTCCACCACTACCGAGGCGGCCACCTCTTCGCTGGTCAGTCCACGCGGCACGAACAGTGAAACTGCGGGGTTGCAAGCACCAAACGTCGTGTTGAACGGGTGACTTGCCGGGTCGTCGATCCAACAATGCGCCACGGTTGACGAGCGTCCAACTCGGTCACCTCGGCAACCCAATTCGACGTCCGAGGAGCCCACTCCAGGACCTCGAACGAGTACTGGAGAAAGGTGGGTTCCAGCAGAGTCTCCGTGTGGAACTGGCGAGGCTCGCGGTCGTACTCAATGCAGCCGTTTCACAGCCGCTTTACCATCTGCTGCCGGAGGCGATCGGCTCTGTAATGGGCCCTCCCCATTTACATAAGTAGGTAGATCTCTTACAGATATTACATAAGTAGTCACAGTCGGCACACGGCTAGCGTGTGCTGACATGTCATCTCTGATTGGCTGAAAGTGGGGAGCCAGACCCCATTCCAGCCAATCAGCTGTCGACCTGCATTTGAGTGGTTCACATCAGACCACGGGCTCCCACCCTGGTCTCAATAATAAAACAGAGTTGATTTTACTTCGGACTTAATACTTGGTCTCAGTATTACTGAGCATTGCACGCTTCCTCACCGCTACGTGTAAGCTAGTGACGGGTATTCACTAGGCCCGTTACAGGCTCGGAGATTCCGAGCTCGGCTGTACGCCTGCCATGACCGGCGGAGCTCGAGGAGGAGCGGGTAACGACGACCGTGCCTCGCAGCCAGGTCGTCGAAGTACGCCTCGATGGCGGAAACCTTCACCCAGTGGCGGCGCTCCCACAGGGCGAAACCGAGGTCGGCTTTCTCGGTCGCGTCGGTGGACGTACCGCCAGAGCCGAACGAGGAGAGCCTGACCCGTCGCCCGAACTGAGATCGTCACGCCGTCGGTGAACTCACCGACGCCGAAGGTACAAGGCTCAGCAGGGAACTTGACCCTCACCAGCTGCCACGGGTGGAGAGGGTTCGTCCCATCTGCGAACGAGGCTATGCCAGTCTCGGAGCACGGTGACACTGGGTCCTCGGCTGGAATGTCCGGCACGCTGAGGTTCTGAAGCAGTTACCAACACTCTTGAGCGCCCGGAGCAGTGAAGCCCGGCAAGAGAAACAGGTTGCCGAGCTCGGACACCTTCCGGGACCCTTCCGCCACGTCAGACACACTGGTCACGGCAGGCGTGAACCCAGTTTGCACCGTGCCTGGGGCAGCTGATAGGGTGGCGGTCACCTCGACTCGGGGGCGCCCTCGCCGCGCCACGGCAGATGAACCCTCGTTCGACGGTGCGTCAGGCGTGGAAGACCCCGGGGACAACGCTGCAGGCGCGGACGAGGCTTGGGAAGCACCTCCGGCCAGAAGAGAAGGGCTTTCCTCTTCACTCTCTGAGCCAAACATGGCCCGCTCGAGCGAGTCCGGAGACAAGTCAAGGTTCCTCGACGGAGCCGCCGGTTGTGGCGAGTGGGGCGGTGTTGCTGGGGGGGCCACCGGCAGACGAGTCGCCAGACTCTCCTGAAGATCCGTCGGAGTGCTCGTCCTCGTCGGAGCCTGGCGGCGACGGACTGCCACCATCACCACGGCCTGGCGGTGAACCGCCGGCTGGTGATCCAGGCTGACCCGCACCACCAGGAGAATCACCTCCGCCAGGTGAACCGGGTGAACCGGATCGGCCCATACTGTCGTCCGAAGGTGCAGGAGGAGGCCCCGAAGCGGCAGGCGACGGAGGACTAGCCGATGCCGATGACGACGCCGGAATCAGAGAAGCGTCGCTACCCTCGGCCGACTCACCACTAGGTGACCCGAGAGTAGCGGGAGACGAAGGGGAGTCGACCGAGGATTGCTGGCCTCCCAGAGACCCGCTTGCACATTGTGCAGCCGCAGCTCTCGCGCGCAAGTCAACGGACGCTCGGCCGAGTCGCTTGGACGGGGGCAGCTGTGATGTAGCCGCGCCCTCGGTCGATGACCGAGGAGACGAGTCCCGCTTACGCTTCGACGAAGACGACGCGGACGAGAATGATGCTGGAGGACTGGAGCGAGGGACCATAGGAGTCGACGAAGCCTAGGTGGACGGCTCGTCCGGACTCGACGACCCGCCGCTGCCTTGTGGAGAGATGGCGTCGGGAGGGTTGAGGCCCAACAGAGACCAGTCGATCTCGTCGGCAGAGATGCCAGCCGACGCCAGAACAAGAGTGTCCACATCCAACTCGTGCATCGCTGAGTGGCGCCGCAAGACCGAGTTCGCCCGACGCAAGCTGTTGTTCTCGTCCTGCAGAGCGCGGATGCGCGCAGGCAGAACCCCGGACTGACCTCGGTCTTGGTCTGCCAGGTATTGACGAAGGCGGTCGAGTTGAGCGGTATGGGCAACGAGGCTTGCCTTCAACCGCTCGCGGTCCGACGAGAGCTGCTTGCACGCCGTGGCCGCCTCTGCGTTCACTTCGACGATGCGCCGCTCGAGCGAGCGGGTCACCTCCAGGAGTGATTCCAGAGTAGCCTCCGCTTCTGTCAACCGCTCAACGAGCTTTCGCCGCTCGGCTCGGAGCTCGTCGATCCGGCCCTGAGCTTCATGAAGCTCTGTCGACGTCTGCACGCAGAAGACATCAGATTTCACGCGGAGATCCATCTCCACGTGCAGCTTGTCCTTGGTGTCCTTCGCCAGAGCCTGGAGCCGATCCACCTCCTGACGGAGAGATATCATTTCCTCGGACTCGGCCACGGGCAGACGCCGAGGAGTCACTGCGGCCGCTGCCACTTCGTCGAGTGTCGTGGCTTGCTCGAGATTGGTCTCGTTCTCGAATAGCCCGTGGGCATCTCCGATCGTTATCGTGCTGAAGAAGAATGGAATCGACATACGCCTATGTATTGGCTACAAACGAGTGAATGCGATCACTGCAATCATGGAATATGCCATGCCACTAGTCGACGATTTGTTGACAGAAATGAAGGCGTACCTGTGGTTATGTTCCTATGACGCTGCGAGCGGATTCTGGGCGGTGATGATGACCCGCCGAGCCAGGAAGATCTCGGCTTTCGTCTGCGCGTTGGGCCACTTTGAGTGGCTGCGCATGCCATTCGGACTCAAGAACGCGCCTATGATCTACCAACGGATGATCGACAACGCCCTCTCGGGGTTCGTCCAACCGAAGGGAGGTTGGGCAAGCTTCTCGGGGAAGATGCGGATGGCGGAAACGACCGACGCGGAAGACCGTGCAGGGGTGACCGAGGCTTCGGTCGGCCCGAACGAGACTCCCCGGACTAAGTTTGAGGCTGACTGAGCCCTTTCGACCACCGAAAGCGCAGTCGCAACCCTCGTGAACAGTCCTTTGGCCGACATGTACTCCAGCGGAGAACCGGACAAGTCCTCGTTGGTACACGTGCTAGATCGGCGTTCGTTCGTAGACGATATCTGCTTCGGCTCCGAGACTTTTGAGGCGTGTTTGGCGACGCTAGACCGTTTGCTAAGCCGTTTCCAGGAGTGTCGAATTAGCATTAGCTTCTCCAAGAGCCTGTTCGTACAGCGGAATGTAGGCTTCCTGTCTCACGACGTCTCGGCAGCCGGTATTGCACCCGACGCTAAGAAGGCAGCCGCGGTGACCGAGCTTTCGTTCCCCGCCTCCAAGAAGGGAGTCCAATCTTTCCTCGGTGCGCTCAACTATTACAGTCGATTCATCCAAGATTTTGCGGTGTATGGCGCAGCGCTCTACCAGCTCAAGGACGCTGACTTCGAGCCAGGGGGTGACCTCTCTGCTGCCAGACAGAGCTTTGCAATGCTGCAACAGCGGGTCCGAGACGCCCCGATCCTACGTCACTTCGACAGGGGCAAAGACGTTCACGTCACGCTGTTCGCTAATGAGTGGGCTCTCAGTTCCACCCTCATGCAAGAACACGAGGGCAAACTACACCCCGTTCGCTTCTGTGGCCGAGTGTTAAAGGACGCCGAGATGAATTACCACCCGGCCGAGAAGGAAGTCCTAGCCCTATTGCTGGTACTGAAGGTATGCTACATCCAGCTCGTTGGGAAGACGATTCGGGTCTACACTCGGTTCTCAACACTCGAGTGGGTGCACAAGTCCAAGACACTTTTCGGTCGAGCCACCCAGTTTGCCGTCTTGCTGTCGCCGTGGCACCTGGTGGTCGAACGAGTGAGGGAAAAGGACTGTGCTTTCGCTCAGCTGCTCCAAGCCGGATTGACGAGTTTTGTTGATTTGGACGAGTCGCTCGCCTCGGTCGCCCCTCCATCCAAAGGGTCACCGAACGTTCGTTTGGATCCCCATCTGTTATATGCTCGACTGCCGACCTCGTACAGCGGACACGTCCTCTCGTTCGACGGCTCGGCGAAAACGGAGAAACTTGGTGGTTATGGGAGTTGCTCCTGGATATTATGGAAGCTTCCGGAATGGACGATAGTGATCGCTGCCAGTGCTTATCTCGAAACCACTACAGTGAACCTCGCTGAGTACGCCGGTATGAACAACGGCGTCTCGGCAGCGCTCGGTCTGGCCATTACGGACCTGGTGATCGTCGGAGATTCGAGACTCGCCATCCAGCAATCCCTAGGGGTGATAGCGTGCCGGAAGGAGACGCTGATGGCGCAACTCAACCACCACCGGGAACTCGTAGCCAAGCTTCGTTCGGTGAAGTATCTGCATGCGATACGGGAATTCAACGCGGTAGCAGATTCTCTGGTCAGCGAAACGTTGGAGTCTAAAGCGTCGGCAGTGACGACGTCCGAGGCAAGGATTGCAGAATTGAGAGCTCTGAACCGGATTAATGAAGTCATCTACGAAACCTCGGTGGACGAAACGACGGAAGCGAAACCCTCGGTGAGCGTCTTGCGAGCGTCAATGACCCGCGATGAGCTCTGTAGGAAGACCTTTTTCGATTTTGTGCGGACCGAAGGCCGGGATTCAGGCCATGTGACGGTTACAACGAGGCACCAGGCGAAGACGAGGACGAAACGAGTCAGGTTTGCTAACGAAGTATCGGTCATGGGTCAGGACGATGCAGATCGACTTGCTGAATCCAACGCAGTGCCGAACGAGGCCCAGAACGCGCTGAGAGAAACGCTACCAGCCACCGAGGCTTTGACGGCTGCCACGCCGGCCCCGCCTGATGCTGAGGACATAGACCCGCTGTCAGTGCAAGAAGAGCGTCGGAGAAGAGTCGCAGCAGCACAAGACGAGGAATTGAGATGGTCTAACCTGAGAACGGTCCTCCGAGGCGAAGACACCAGCCTGGGTTACAAGGCAGCACGTGACGCTTGGAAAATGGCGGACCGGTTCGTCCTGAGCGAAGACGAAGTGCTCTACTTTGTGGGAACTAACCGTCGTTCGGACCCGGACGAGCAGCAGGAAATGTGGATGCGTCTGGTGGTACCCTCAACGATGGTTCAAGAAGTGCTACAGAGTTGCCACGACTCGCTGGAAGGAGGTCACCAAGGCATTAATCGCACTTACCACCGGGTGAAGGCGGACTACTATTGGATCGGACTATACGCGGACGTAGAAAAACATGTCAGGTCCTGCCCGGACTGCTGTTCCAGCAAGAGCCGGCCTCAGTTGAGAGGTTACTCCCCAGGAAATGTACTGGTCGAGAGACCGTTCCAGATGGTCTCCATGGACTTCGTGATCCCGCTACCGAAGTCTCGGCGAGGAAACACGGCGCTACTGCTATTCCAGTGCTCGTTCACCGGATTCGTGATGGGTAAAGCTATGTCGGACACCACTGCGCTCGTCGTGGCTCAAGCTTTCGAGGAGTGTGTCTACCGAAGGTTTGGCGCACCCTCGTTAATCCGCCACGACCGAGACCCGAGGTTCATGAGCGAAGTGTTCCAAGTCTTTGCAGAGATGATGCAGTCTCGGTCACGGGCTACACTGAGCTATCGGCCGCAGGCGAATGGACAGCAAGAACGGTCCGTGAAGACTGTCATGCAGTCCGTGCGCGTGTACGCCGAAGACCCCCTACAGCAAGACTGGGATGAGATTGCAGAGAAGTTGATCTTCGCTATCAACAACTCGCAGGATGGGACCTGGAAGGAGACCCCGTTCTACCTCGTTCATGGTTGGGATGCACAGTCGACGCTCAAAGCGATGTCATCGTCCCCCAAACGAGGATCCGGACGCCAGTCCGACGCCCTGGCGTGGCGCCGCGAAGTCAACCGACAACAGGAAATCGCGCTCAGCATGGCAAAATAGTACCAAGCGACAGAGAAGGCTCGGAGGGCTAAGGAGCACAACGAGGCACTCGGACGGCAAGAGAAAGAGTCGCTACCGAGCCTCTCAGGTGAAGTGGATCCAAACGAGCCCCCCCCCGAGGTCGCTGTAAGCCGCGTGTGGCTGTATATGGAACGCGTAAAACCTGGACTAACGAAGAAACTCGCACATCGGTGGCACGGGCCATTCCGCAGCAAGAAGAAGGTGGAGGAGTTCGCTTACGAGCTAGAACTACCACATCGGAGCGACTACCGCTTCTACCCAGTCGTGCACGTCTCGCGGTTGAAGGCAGTAAGTGAATTCGGAGACCGGCCTAAAGTTCGGCTGGCACCGGAGGTGGACGAGGAGTCTTGAGTGGACTTCGACGAGGAGTAGTTGCCCGAGGATAGCTGGGAACCGGACCACCCGTCGGGCGAGTACGAAGTCGAAACCATCTTGGACGACCGCACGCCATTGTCAACGAGGACTAACCGAGCGGTCCGAGAGTTCAAGGTAAAATGGGTCGGCTATGAAGAGCCAACGTGGGAACCGGCTGCCAACTTGTCGTGTGGAGGACTACTCTACGATTACTTGCGTCAGAAACGCAGCGACCGACGTCTTCAGATGGCTCAGACTGCGGACGAGGAGTGGTTATTGACGCTATCAATGGATGAACTGATTGCGAGGGGCACCAGCTCGCAAATACAGACGAAAGAAGCTACTGGGAACACGGTCACCCGCAGAAGGGTTGGAGATGAACGAGGAGGACCCACGGCAGAGGTGACCGAGGGATGAACTGCCTGCGAGGAGCAATTGGCTCGCAGTAGCAGACGAAAGAAGATACCAAAAGACGGTTGTATATGTACATGTGGAAGAATCAAGATGACGACTCGAGAATGCACAACCGCCCCTCGGTCGACCCACCAACGGGACCGCAGCGCCAGCGCGGATATGGCAGACCACTGAACGAGGATTACTTCGGGCTGACGACTGAAGGCGGAGCAAAAGGGAGTTACGAGTGAATTAAAGTGATAATGGAGAATTAACGAAGAATGAACTACAACCCTACGAGCTGCCTGCAAAAAGGAGAGCGTCGGACGTCACTGGAGCAGCGAGAGTTGATGCTGGAGAAAGGAAATGACGGGCGACCGAGGACGGGATGCCTAGGGAGTGTCAGCACCGAGATTGGGCGAATCCTTCGACTCCTCTTCAGAAGCGTTGTCGTCGCGACCTGCACCAAATTGAGTGACCCACGGCGCGGACACGGAGGACGCTGGGAGCGTCGGTTCCACCACTACCGAGGCGGCCACCTCTTCGCTGGTCAGTCCACGCGGCACGAACAGTGAAACTGCGGGGTTGCAAGCACCAAACGTCGTGTTGAACGGGTGACTTGCCGGGTCGTCGATCCAACAATGCGCCACGGTTGACGAGCGTCCAACTCGGTCACCTCGGCAACCCAATTCGACGTCCGAGGAGCCCACTCCAGGACCTCGAACGAGTACTGGAGAAAGGTGGGTTCCAGCAGAGTCTCCGTGTGGAACTGGCGAGGCTCGCGGTCGTACTCAATGCAGCCGTTTCACAGCCGCTTTACCATCTGCTGCCGGAGGCGATCGGCTCTGTAATGGGCCCTCCCCATTTACATAAGTAGGTAGATCTCTTACAGATATTACATAAGTAGTCACAGTCGGCACACGGCTAGCGTGTGCTGACATGTCATCTCTGATTGGCTGAAAGTGGGGGAGCCAGACCCCATTCCAGCCAATCAGCTGTCGACCTGCATTTGAGTGGTTCACATCAGACCACGGGCTCCCACCCTGGTCTCAATAATAAAACAGAGTTGATTTTACTTCGGACTTAATACTTGGTCTCAGTATTACTGAGCATTGCACGCTTCCTCACCGCTACGTGTAAGCTAGTGACGGGTATTCACTAGGCCCGTTACAGGCTCGGAGATTCCGAGCTCGGCTGTACGCCTGCCATGACCGGCGGAGCTCGAGGAGGAGCGGGTAACGACGACCGTGCCTCGCAGCCAGGTCGTCGAAGTACGCCTCGATGGCGGAAACCTTCACCCAGTGGCGGCGCTCCCACAGGGCGAAACCGAGGTCGGCTTTCTCGGTCGCGTCGGTGGACGTACCGCCAGAGCCGAACGAGGAGAGCCTGACCCGTCGCCCGAACTGAGATCGTCACGCCGTCGGTGAACTCACCGACGCCGAAGGTACAAGGCTCAGCAGGGAACTTGACCCTCACCAGCTGCCACGGGTGGAGAGGGTTCGTCCCATCTGCGAACGAGGCTATGCCAGTCTCGGAGCACGGTGACACTGGGTCCTCGGCTGGAATGTCCGGCACGCTGAGGTTCTGAAGCAGTTACCAACACTCTTGAGCGCCCGGAGCAGTGAAGCCCGGCAAGAGAAACAGGTTGCCGAGCTCGGACACCTTCCGGGACCCTTCCGCCACGTCAGACACACTGGTCACGGCAGGCGTGAACCCAGTTTGCACCGTGCCTGGGGCAGCTGATAGGGTGGCGGTCACCTCGACTCGGGGGCGCCCTCGCCGCGCCACGGCAGATGAACCCTCGTTCGACGGTGCGTCAGGCGTGGAAGACCCCGGGGACAACGCTGCAGGCGCGGACGAGGCTTGGGAAGCACCTCCGGCCAGAAGAGAAGGGCTTTCCTCTTCACTCTCTGAGCCAAACATGGCCCGCTCGAGCGAGTCCGGAGACAAGTCAAGGTTCCTCGACGGAGCCGCCGGTTGTGGCGAGTGGGGCGGTGTTGCTGGGGGGGCCACCGGCAGACGAGTCGCCAGACTCTCCTGAAGATCCGTCGGAGTGCTCGTCCTCGTCGGAGCCTGGCGGCGACGGACTGCCACCATCACCACGGCCTGGCGGTGAACCGCCGGCTGGTGATCCAGGCTGACCCGCACCACCAGGAGAATCACCTCCGCCAGGTGAACCGGGTGAACCGGATCGGCCCATACTGTCGTCCGAAGGTGCAGGAGGAGACCCCGAAGCGGCAGGCGACGGAGGACTAGCCGATGCCGATGACGACGCCGGAATCAGAGAAGCGTCGCTACCCTCGGCCGACTCACCACTAGGTGACCCGAGAGTAGCGGGAGACGAAGGGGAGTCGACCGAGGATTGCTGGCCTCCCAGAGACCCGCTTGCACATTGTGCAGCCGCAGCTCTCGCGCGCAAGTCAACGGACGCTCGGCCGAGTCGCTTGGACGGGGGCAGCTGTGATGCAGCCGCGCCCTCGGTCGATGACCGAGGAGACGAGTCCCGCTTACGCTTCGACGAAGACGACGCGGACGAGAATGATGCTGGAGGACTGGAGCGAGGGACCATAGGAGTCGACGAAGCCTAGGTGGACGGCTCGTCCGGACTCGACGACCCGCCGCTGCCTTGTGGAGAGATGGCGTCGGGAGGGTTGAGGCCCAACAGAGACCAGTCGATCTCGTCGGCAGAGATGCCAGCCGACGCCAGAACAAGAGTGTCCACATCCAACTCGTGCATCGCTGAGTGGCGCCGCAAGACCGAGTTCGCCCGACGCAAGCTGTTGTTCTCGTCCTGCAGAGCGCGGATGCGCGCAGGCAGAACCCCGGACTGACCTCGGTCTTGGTCTACCAGGTATTGACGAAGGCGGTCGAGTTGAGCGGTATGGGCAACGAGGCTTGCCTTCAACCGCTCGCGGTCCGTCGAGAGCTGCTTGCACGCCGTGGCCGCCTCTGCGTTCACTTCGACGATGCGCCGCTCGAGCGAGCGGGTCACCTCCAGGAGTGATTCCAGAGTAGCCTCCGCTTCTGTCAACCGCTCAACGAGCTTTCGCCGCTCGGCTCGGAGCTCGTCGATCCGGTCCTGAGCTTCATGAAGCTCTGTCGACGTCTGCACGCAGAAGACATCAGATTTCACGCGGAGATCCATCTCCACGTGCAGCTTGTCCTTGGTGTCCTTCGCCAGAGCCTGGAGCCGATCCACCTCCTGACGGAGAGATATCATTTCCTCGGACTCGGCCACGGGCAGACGCCGAGGAGTCACTGCGGCCGTAGCCACTTCGTCGAGTGTCGTGGCTTGCTCGAGGCGCCGATCCAACATCGGATCGACCCGAGCGGGAGGGGCACGAGCGACGCTGACGACCAGCTCGGCGAGACGGTAGAACTGGCGGTCGGACGCCGTCAATGCCGTCGCAGGAGGCTCGGTCACACCCGCTGTGGGTGCAGCGACCATTGCTCCGGCAGCCACAGCCCCGACCGACGCCCCGCGAGTTGCCAACGATGCCGAAGGCGCGGAAGTTGGCGACGGAGGGGGATTAGCGCGCAGCGGAGACGTTGGAGGCGAGCGATACGGAGAATCGCCCGGTACCTCTGCTGACGTAGACCGGAGAGCCTCTGTCGACGCTGGGTAAGGACCCAGGATGCTCGCTGGTGGTGCTGGATGCTCGACCGAGGACTCGGGAGCTGCAGGAGTCGCGCCGCCGGGTCGAGAAGCGGCTAGAGGAGTATCGTCACGCGGACGAGACTCGGTCGAAGATGCCCCAGTGGGCACGCGCGGCTGAGGCTGCGTGGCGTCGGCGAGGACGTCCAGGGCGCTCTGAGGGGATAAACAGAGAAAACAAGTCAGCATCAAGATGATCAAGATAAGAACGAGCAGAACAAGAAGATGCTTACCTCGCCAGTGCAGCCCAAGGACCGGAGGGCACTCGGTATTTGCTACGAGCGAAGCAAGGAGGAAATTGAGTTTTCCTGCCGATGGGAGCAAGCCACGTTGTCACGCATCGGAGTCCAGCCGCGCCAGTCTTATCTGCCAGGACGAACCAGTCCGCGGCTCTGAGCGGTGTGGCTATCATTAGTGTAGATGTCCAGTAAGCGGTTTTCACCCGGGGGGCGGAAGAACCATCGGTTCCGATGGCCCAGCGGTTTTGCTCCGTTAGACTGCACATAGTTAGGGGGTTGTTCTTGGTGGCCATCGCCATCCAGTCGCGCTTTCGCCACCTCGGACACAAGCGGCATCCAGCTCGACCACGACACCAGCGCTCCGGCTCGTACGCCTGCGCTGTCGACAAAACCCACCACACCACTCCCTTTAAGGGCTGCCTCGCCTCACTCACTCCATGAGACTCGGCGAGGCATTGCCTTCTATAATCAAGAACAACCGCCTTTGCCCCAACGTGCTTGTGTACTGATGGAATGGAAAGCGCGGTGGCTGAAGCCAGCGACCGAGATTCGGGGCGAGTTGGAGGGCGAGACATTGCGCCGCGCCGTTCGCCAGTGCCAGGTTCACGACGAGGCGGGGGCAGTTGAGGCGTGGAGATCCGGCCGAAAAGTGACCTCGGCCGGGCCGCGCTGCAGGCGCACTGTGTCGGATTCGCTGACAGAAAGGAAGTTGCCGTTGTGACAAGCTGTCACTCACATTTACCTCGGTAGAGTGACAAGTAGTGACTTTGGCCTCGGTGGGACCTAATAAACACCCGACCGAGGCTAAATACGTCAAACTCAGTGATATTTACGACCAAAGCCTCGGTCGTACTTAAGTGGAAGCCTCGGTCGCACTTCGCGGTACCTCTGGCGTAATCACCGTCATTATTGATGAGTGTACAGACGTCGCCACATCGAGATTCGTTTTATACTAGATATTTGTATGTAGGATTAGGATTAGCTATAGGATGATCTGCAGAGGCTCTCAGAGCTTCTGAATATTCAGTAATAAATCAGCAGTCTTCCCCCCAAGTCTTCAGAGGTTAAGTCCGACTCCGGTAAGTGTTAGCTAGCTTAATGTAGTGCCTGGATACGCCTGGCTTAGTGGTATGGCTGTTGGCGGACTAGAGATTTATTAATTAATAGTCCACCGAGGCCAAGCCAAGAGTTCCTTGTCATGTACCGGGTACTTGCGCTCAGCTGGCTTCAGCTGACGCGACGGATAGTAGACCACGCGATCACGTCCTTCGTGATCGTGCTGCATTAGAGTGCATCCGATTGCGAAATCGGACGCGTCACACACGACGTGGAACGGACGGTCTTGGTCGGCCACCGCCAAGATCGGCGACTCAGTCAAGCCCTGCTTGACTGCATCAAAGGCCTGCTGTCAATCAGCAGTCCAAACCCATGCAGCGTCCTTCTTTAGGAGCTGCGACAGCGGGCGAATCTTGCCCGCGTAATTGCTCACGTACTTGCATAAGTACGTAGCGAGTCCAAGGAACTGCCTCAGTTCCTTAACATTGGAAGGCGTAGGCCATTCATTGATCACTCTGACCTTTCCTGGGTCAGGGCGTACGCCGTTCTTCCCTACGAGACACCCAAAGACGGGTATCTCGTTAGCCCCGAAGATACACTTCTTCAGGTTCGCGTAGAGCTTGTGTTTGCGCATAAGCGCAAACAACCTGCGGAGATGTTCCTTGTGCATCTCCACTTCCGACTTCCCGTCCACAGCCCGGCTGTGGATGAACACATCATCGAAATAGCTCGGTGCGAAGTCGCGCATCGAGCGCAACAAGTGCGTGACGCACCTGTTGAACGTCGCAGGGGCATTCTTTAGCCCCTGTGGCATAACAAGCCACTCCCAGAGCATACCGCTCGGAGTGCTCACCGCCGTGTGAGGTATATCGCTCTCACGCATGAGGATCTGATAGAATCTGTCTCTCCGATCCAGAGCACTGAAGATAGTGCTCAAAGCCATCGAATCGATGATTACATCTTTTCGCGGTATCGGCGTCTGCGCCGGTACCGTTGCGTCGTTCAGCTTGTTATAAGCATCAACGATGCGCCACCCGCCCTGTGCCTTCTTGACACAGAACGTAGGCGCGCTGTGCGGGGACTTCGATTCACGCACTTGCCCAGCCTTGCGACGACATTCGAAGAAGTCGTCGATCGCTTTGACTTGCTCTCGCGGCAGTGGCCACTGCCGCGTCACGCAATACTTCGTTCCCGGCACGAGATCAATCTCGTGCTTAACACCCTTGTCCTGCGGCAACTCCGCAGGGATATCGTCCGGGAGTACGTCTCTGTACTCACGCAAGACCTCGTAGAAGGGGCTCGACTTCAGCGAGTCCCAGCTCTGCTCGTCGAAGCGTTCCTTCTTCGACTTGGCGCTGAGGGCGTCGACGCCCTCAGTGACGAGGTGCTTCAACTCTTCCGCTTCACACTTCATCCTCTCGACATCCGAGAGGATGCAAATCTGCTCGATGCGTCCATAGTGCAGGTCGCGGGCGAAGCGCCTCCAGCTCGTGACTGGAAGCGAAGTCAACTCCGACGCCAACGTCGGAGGGTTCTCCAACTTCATCTTCTTATACTGGAGACCAGTATTCGCACGCGTCAAGACACTCAGTGTCTCGACGGTCGTCTCCAGTTCCTGTGTCTGCCCGGCAGACACTGCGAGTAGCGCCTCGGTCCCTGACCGAGACTTGCGCAGCTTACCTCGCTTGCACCGTTCGCTTCTTGTGCGGAACCCGGTTCCGCGTGTCTTGTTTTGTCCGGGCCCGGTCACGGACAGATCTTCCTTTTGATCACCGGCGGGTTCAACCCGCGGGCACACGCAATCAAGCCCGGCCTGATCGCGTATCGCTTCTTCGTGCAGCCCGCTGCACGTGAGCACGCAATGCGTTTCTTGTTGTCGCCGGCGGGTTCTTCCCGCGGGTGTACGCAATCAAGCCCTGCTTGATCGCGTACCACTTCGTCGTGCAGCCCGGCTGCACGCGAGCACGCAAGCATTTCCGGTGCGGGACGCTTGCAACCGTCCGCACCGACTGCAGCGTCGGCTCCCAGAGCCGGCGCTTTCTTTACCTCGACGCCTGACGGCGGAGCGTCTTTCGACGTTTGGGCCAATCGCATCAGCTCCCTGAGCTGACGCGTCCGAGTCACTGTCCTTATTAGTGACTGGCTCCTCTTGTTGAACTTGTGTGTCGACACTAATAGTCGACACGACCGCGTCACTCTTGACGCTTCGAGAACCTCTCGTATCCGATCGAATCTGAGTTCTGATTCGACTCACATTTTTTCCCGACGACCCTCTCAGTCGTCGGTGTCCGTGCGGGGTGACCGGAGACAGCCGCGCGTCGCGCTGTCTCTCCTGGTGGGTCGCGTGCACCGCGAGGTGCACGTGCTGCGCCGACAGGGCCATCGCTCACTGTCACGCCGCTACTCCCGAAGTGCACAATCGTGCACCTCGTCCAGTCGATCACTGGATGATGCCGTGTAAGCCACGGCATGGCCAACACCATGTCGAACTTATCGTCTAAGTCAAGCACGATAAGCTCGTCCACGAACTTCTTCTCCCGATACAAGAAGCGTACGCGTACGACACGCTTCTCAGTTCTGACAACGACACCCGTTGCCAGCCTTACTTCCAATAGACTTCGAGGTAGTTCCACTTCCTCGAAGTCAAGCCTCGCTAGGCTCTGCAGTCGAACAAAGTTGTTCGACGCACCACAATCCACCAACGCACGAAGAGACCTCTCTCTCTTCGAGCTAACCTTCAGGATGACAAGGTTCGGCCTGTCATCCTGCTTCTTACAGTGAGAGTGACTCTCACTGGGGACAGCAGTCTTTAATACGGCGTGTCCAATATCAACACGCTCGACTGCATCACCAGCAGGGCGCCCCGCGCCTGCTGGTTGTTCTAGTTTTTTTTATTGCCCGTGGCGATACCCGGTATCGTCACGCCGGCCCTTGGCCGCCTGCACAGGTGCTGTGCATTCACGGGCGTAGTGACCGTTGTTTCCACACCGGAAACAGCGGACATTCGTTGGTCCACGACGCTGCTGAGATCCAGCAGCCGTCGCACTCGAGAGGTCCATTGGTTCGGGACCTCCCGTCGGCTTTACCATCGGTCGCGGCATCGGCCGCGGGACGTTCACATGGAGCTTAGCCTGTCGCAGGCTAAACTCTTCTTGCATTGCAAGTGTAATCGCAGACTCGAGAGTACTTGGGTACTCTCGGAAGAGATAGGTCTTCACAGGCCCATCTTTCAGTCCCATCATGAACGTGACGACCTTTGTCGCCTCGTCTATCGGGTTGGTCACGATGTTCGAGACCAAGTACCGCGCCCTTTGAGCGTAAGCATGCACGTCATGGTTTGCCCTGTTGTAGGTCGAGGAACTCAGCCCTCGATCTGAACTCATTCTGCGGGGGCTCAAACGCTTGTCTGAGCTCCTCCTTCAACACCTCGTACGTGCTAAAGCACGTAGGGTCAGTGAGTCGGCGTCCGTACGCCCAACTCCTTGCTCGCCCGCCAAGGCATGACATGGCGAACGCAACCTTCGACAACGGGTCGACGATACGTCGAGCCGTAATGGCAGTGTCGACTTCGACAAGCCAACGGAGGAGAGGCTCGCCCTCTCTTCCAACGTAGCTGTTCACGTGGAGTTTCAATGACTCCACGCGCGGTGTGGACGGGGTCGATATCGTAGCGCGAGCAGCGGTCTCGCGCTGTTCCTTCATGATGAAGCCTAGATCAACACCGTGTTGCTCTGTCGGCGATAGCGTGCGTAGCATCGTTGCTACGGCCGCTTCTCCAATGACAGTCGACAGTCGTTGGAGTGCCTCCCACTCTGGATCCGCCAGGTGGAGACAGTCTTCGCGTGCAACATGCGTTGCACCCGTGTTTGGGTTACCAGTGGACATACTCGCGTCCACAGGCAGGTCCTCGGCCCCCGTATCGAATTTCATACGATACGTAACTAGTCGGTCGTTGGACGGATTACAAAGTGCTACCAGGTGTAATGGGCTTACTTAGCCCAATACTTTAGCTTGCACGTGAGCGCACGTGTATGAGGAAGCGTAAGGTGTATTTAACTTAGATTAAGTATACTTGTGGATACAAGTATAATAAGATCTAAATAAAGGTACAAATAGTAGCTTTTGCGGTAAAATGAGAACTGAATTGAATGTTAACTGTGGCTTTCCTCCTAAAACTGATATCTATAATGAGAGGTTCTGCCAACGAGTGGTTGGCAGAAACTCTGACCTAATGCTTGAGTATTACTGGTAGAAAGACCCTGCTTTCTGACCAATAGGACTGCTTCCTAATATGAATGGTGACCACACTGCGATGTGGCCCACCTGAATGTATCCATTACTGCATGTTGCACTACCGTGAGGTTAGCCGAATGTGTAGCCCCGCTACAACGTTCGCCTTTCTCGGAGCTCAGCGCACTGTCACACTGGCGCCCCTGGACGCACCACGACGTCCGCCTGTCTCGGGGATCAGCGCACTGTCACACTGGCGTGTCGTGTAGGAACACGCCGAAAATCTCGCTACCGTACGGTACGAGTCCCACCAACAACACACGTCTTCCCGAAAGGGTTAACGAAAGTTGGATCTAAACCTGAGGTCCAGGAACGACCCCTTACTCCGGGTTGGATATAAGCCTCTGCGTACCAAGGTTGTCTTAGGTCAACCCAAAACCTGCACTAACTAGCCACGAACGAAGGCTAGAATGCAATATAGCGCTTTCGCGCAACCCTTTGCAGTCCCTCAGATGGAAGGGTACCGGCTGATTAGGCCTAATACAAAGGGGACCGAGGTAATCCTCGGTCGGTAGTAGAATATACTCTAGGGGACTTAACCCCCCCCACACACAGAACGACACTCTAAGTGCCACTCTAGCCACTCGGCCACGCCTACTCCTTGCCATGAAGTATACACTCGCGAAGTTTCGAGTGTATCTACTTGGGAGTAGACCATTTGTGGTCTACACCGACCACTCATCATTGCGTACGGCGATCAAGTCGCCGCACATCTCACAAAGAATGGCGAGATGGCTCTCATTCTTTGCGGAGTACAACTTCCAGGTTGAGTACAAACCTGGAAGGTTGAATGTTGTGGCTGACGCGTTGTCGCGTCGACCTGATTATGCGGTGCACAAGGCCGACGCCAATTCAATCGGCGTCGCACGGAGGTCTACTCCCTCGTCGTCTCTGTTAGACGACGTGAGGTCCGCATACACGAATGATGCGGACGCGAAGCACTTGTTAGACTATTTCGCTGCTCCTTCTGACAAGTCTCGCCAGAAGCTGGCGAAACATCTCCTTGCACGTGTACACCGTTATCGTGTACACAATGGTCTGTTGCTTTACAGCGCAGTCGACTACAACGCTGATCGCATTGTCCGGACGATCATGAGCTGAAGCTCAGGATCACTTACGAGTATCACGATGCCCCGACGTCGGGACATCCGGGTCGTGAGAAGACATACTTACTTCTCACGCGTGACTTCTATTGGAGTCACCAGTACAAGTGGGTACGCAAGTACGTCCGTGCTTGCGAGATATGCCAGCGCGTGAAGCCTGCGCCCTTCTCGCAGGCTCCACTTCAGTCACTACCGACTCCGTCGGAGTGTTGGCAGTCCATTTCAATGGACTTTGTGTTTGGTCTTCCGCCTGATAACAAGCGGAGGACTGGTATTGTGGTCTTTGTTGACCGCTTCAGCAAGATGGTGCATCTTGCTGCAGTACCAGCCGAAGTGACAGCCAAGCAGACGGCACGTCTGTTTGTTGACATGGTGTTTAGACACCATGGCATGCCGATCGACATTGTGTCCGATCGTGATCCGCGCTTCACAGCGCGTTTCTGGCAAGAAGTGTTTGAACTTCTTGGCACGCAGCTGTCCATGTCGACTGCGGATCATCCGCAGACCGACGGATACACCGAGCGCGTCAACCGGGTCTTGGTTGACGCTCTGAAGAGCTATGCTCACTCGTTCCAACACTGGAGCGACTGCTTGCCGATGGCAGAGTTTGCCATCAACAACTCGGTGCATGTCTCGACAGGACACACACCGTTTTACGTGAACGCCATGAGGCATCCACGCGTACCGAGCGTACTCGGCGCGGTAGCTCCTTCCATAAGTGGGGGAGGGTATCCGGTTTCAAAACCGAATGAACACGCTGATACGAGCAACATATCAGCTGTGTCGATACGCGCACGAACTGCGCGTAGTCCAATCGACGAGAGCACAATGTCTACGCCGGGCGTAGACACTCTCAACAACAACAACCACACACAGGCCGGGCCTGTAGTGAACAAGAACAACGGGTTGAACAAGGAGTTCAACTCGAAGGCATGGACTTTGTCCAGCGCCGCCAAGCCGTGATACGGTTTGTACAAGATGCTATTGCAGCTTCTGTCGATCGACAGAAGTTGAATGTAGACAACAATGGCAGAGGAAACACAAATGAATTCAAGTGGGTTCATTAGTTCTGTTAGCTACACAGAACCTAGCTAAACATGCAGTTTCCGACTTCGGAGCAAGCAAGCTTGCCCCGCGCTTCATCGAGCCATTCACCGTGTTGGCGAAGCATGGCAACGCGTACACGCTAGACATACCGTCCAGCATGCGCCTCCACCCAACATTTTACGTTGGGCGGCTGAAGCCGTACTCGCAAAACGAGTCACCTACTCCCGGTGACTCGGCGCGATCCTCGCCTCGAGCGCGGAGACACGTTCCGTCAAGTGAACGACGTCCGTCCCCAAGTTGACTTGGATGTTCGAAGCGGTCTGCCCGGCCTGACCGATCCGGGCCTTCAAGAGCTTCAGATCCTTCCTTATCTCGGCGAGCTCAGCCGTCTGGAGGTTCTCCACCGCCTCCAAACGATCCCAGACCTCGGACGGCGACGGCTCGTAATGTCTTCCCGCCGCCACCGCCCCCGTTGCGAGACGCACGTGGGGAAACCCGCTGGATCGTCCAGCGGATCGTTGATCATCAGATCCGGACCCAAGGTCCGGTTCATTTTCGAATTCGTTGGTTAGGATACTCTCCTGACCACGATACGTGGGAGCCGCGGAACGTCCTGATGAGCGACGTTCCGGAAATGGTGACGGAGTACGAATCCCGCCACAAGCAGCTCCGCCGAAGGGCGTAAAACTTGAGCTAGAGCTGTAGTTGCCTACAGCCCTCGGCTGAGTGTTGCGCTCACCCTCAGCACTCTCGGACGCCAACTGCGTGACTAACTTCTCACGCAGTGTCTTCAACTCCTCGGGCACACGAATACCCGTGTACCCGTTAATGTCCCGTTCGGAAAGTCGCACTGCCCCGGTTTGGCATTGCGCGCACGCAACGCCAGCCGGCACTGCGCACGGAATACCCGCTTCGACTGCACCTTCGTGCAGCCGCAAAATCTTGGGCCGCTTCGAGAAGCGCTCGTAGCGCTCGCCGGCAGAGCGGACTCGCTCGCGGTAACCAGCCGGGTCGTGGTTGAAGTTCTCAACGAACGCGTCCCAGCTTTGGCAGAGTGCCTCCCACTCAGCCACTTTGCTTTTACGGGAATGCTTCTTATTCCCGTAGAATCGGAGCTCATGGAAGAGCCCGATGTAATAATCACGTCTTTGATCCGTCGCCGGATCAAAGTCGAGCTCCTTGGCAACATCGTCATCAACGATGGCGTTGCAGGAGTACAACGCGTGTCTGCTGACCGGCGTGGTATTGCCGTAGCGAGATCGGATCTCGCTCGGAGACGGCATCCACGGGTCGTGCACCGGACGGAGTGGAGTCGTCATCGTCTCCACCCCGCGGAGTGGACAGCGCTCCAGCATCAGCGAGCGGTCTGTCGCTACCGCTACGCGAGCGCTTTGAACTCGAAGCGTCCGAGTCGTCCTCGCGAGGATGACGTGTCCCCATGCTTGCTTCATTGCACCCTGAGGACTAGGATTCTCCCTCCTCCTCGCCCTCCTCCATGTCGATATCCTCCATACCGTCGAAGAGGGTTTCGCTGGCATAGGTAACTTTGCCACGCGTCTTGTGATACTCCCCGACCGAGATGGTACGCTTGGGGAAGCTTGACGTCGTCACCGTGGAAGTGACGACGGACGCCGAAGAGGCTGAAGATGTAGCAGTCGTCGCTGTGCTAGCGACGGCCGCCGCTGCAGGTGCAGCAGGCGTGTCGGAAGTCTGCGTCGTTGGCGTGCTCATTTCGAAATGAGCACGAGGTTCTCTCCGAAGAAGACTTTGGATTGATGTGTCGAGACCGGCACATCAAGTCCTAACGGGGGGATGGTGTAGCGGGGCTACACATTCGGCTAACCTCACGGTAGTGCAACATGCAGTAATGGATACATTCAGGTGGGCCACATCGCAGTGTGGTCACCATTCATATTAGGAAGCAGTCCTATTGGTCAGAAAGCAGGGTCTTTCTACCAGTAATACTCAAGCATTAGGTCAGAGTTTCTGCCAACCACTCGTTGGCAGAACCTCTCATTATAGATATCAGTTTTAGGAGGAAAGCCACAGTTAACATTCAATTCAGTTCTCATTTTACCGCAAAAGCTACTATTTGTACCTTTATTTAGATCTAATTATACTTGTGGATACAAGTATACTTAATCTAAGTTAAATACACCTTACGCTTCCTCACACACGTGCGCTCACGTGTAAGCTAAAGTATTGGGCTAAGTAAGCCCGTTACAGACGTCGTGGTGCGTCCAGGGGCGCTAGGGTGACAATGCCCTGAGCCCCGAGACAGGCGGACGTCGTAGTGCGTCGAGGGGCGCCAGTGTGACAGTGCGCTAAGCCCCGAGACAAGCGGACGTCGTGGTGCGTCCTGGGCCGCCCGTGTGACAGTGCGCTGAGCTTGGGCTGCCTTGCCCGTGCGGGCGCTCGTCCCGAGACAGGCGGATGTCGTGGTGAGTCCAGGGGCGCCAGTGTGACAGTGCGCTAAGCCCCGAGACAAGCGGACGTCGTGGTACGTCGAGGGGCGCCAGTGGGACAGTGCGCTAAGCCCCGAGACAGGCGGACGTCGTGGTGCGTCCAGGGGCGCCAGTGTGACAGTGCGCTAAGCCCCGAGACCGAGACAAGCGGACGTCGTGGTGCGTCCTGGGGCGCCCGTGTGACAGTGCGCTGAGCTTGGGCTGCCTTGCCCGTGCGGGCGCTCGTCCCGAGACAGGCGGATGTCGTGGTGAGTCCAGGGGCACCAGTGTGACAGTGCGCTGATCCCTGAGACAGGCGGACGTCGTGGTGCGTTCAGCTCCAACCCATCCCCACGTTTCGCCAAGACATTCAATCTTCACCAAGTGCTGCATCTTCGGAGCCCCGAGAGAGCAGATCCAGCCCGCCGACGGGTACACAAGGTGAGAACAGTTCAGCTGATCACGGATCAAGGGGGACCCCCTCCGTTAGTCGGTGTATGGCGCTGTGGTAGCTCGATCAAGCCTCAACCAGTTTTTGGCCGATCCCGCTCCACCACAGGTGCAGCCTCTTGAAGTGGCAAATTGCTTTGTCCATATGCCAGTCTCCGTTCGCCTCCAGAAGCGAATGCTGGACAACAGTACCTTCACCGAACTCGTTCATCGACATGAAAGTAAGCAGTTGGTAGTTGTATCTGTAAACAAAATAATTAAAATCCTGATTAGTCCTGAGCTAAGTCTGGTAAAATCCTGGATAATTCAAATGAACGCACCGGTTGGTCTTGTGGCCGCAATCGACGAGAAGAAGTTCACTGAAGCGACTGAAAATCCTGCGCATGTGCGCTGTAGCCAAAGAAATCACACCGGTCTCGCCAGCTTCGGTATCCACCACAGACGAAACATTCTCCTTGTTAGCCGCAGTGAAAAGGGTCAGTTCCCGCGAGGTGGCTTCATTATCGTCACCGCCAACGATAGAAGCTGAATGAGCGCGCACCATGTTGTCTACATCAACCTGGAGCACACTCTGATCGTGCTCCAGTAGATAATCATAGATACGCGATCGCTTCGCACGGACGGCCAGCATCCCGTCTACCCGAGCATTCACCGTAGCGCTGTCGACACCACGAGAAGAAGGATACGCGGCAAATGCGCGCGCCGAGACGGGGTGGTTGTGCACGAAACTTGTGCCCCCTCTTGACTTGGAGCGAGTTCTTTGCCATGTTCCACTGCACGACGAACCTGAAGGGGTGATCGGTAAGTCTTATGTGCTGGCGAGGACGACTCCCTTCGCAACGTGACTTGCGCTTCTTCCATCCGTGAGTGCATATATACGTGCGCTGGTAGGGGTCGATCTCTTCTGGAACCAGGAGCGACTCGTCATCATCTCTCTTGGACATTCGAACACGCTTATTCCGTTCTGCCCCAGACATGGTCTCTTTTATCGGAAGCACCTGCATGGTGCGGTCGCAATAGGCAGCTGCCACGTTTTCCAACTAGCGTGCCACCTATCCGGACCTTCCACCGTTACTAACGCGCGAGAGCTGATCTCCTCCGCTGTTTCATCACCATCTAAAGAATCGTCTGCATCGTCATCTCCGTCATCATCTGCCACAGCGCCCGTCAATTCTCCACCCCAGCCAATTCATCACCATCCACAGGCGCTACGGCGGAGGTGCCCCCGTTACCCTGCAAATCTCCACGTGTTACGGTGGAGGCGCCCCCGTCACCCTGCGAACCACCACGTGACTGCGTACTACCACCACCGCCATGTGAGCCTCTTGTCTTCCGCGCTTGCCGCGGCGGCCACCCGCTCCGGTCGCTGCGCATAACGTTCTTGCTTCTCGTCCTCGCCGCCAAAACGGAAACGGTTATTTTCGTTTCAGTCTTGGTCGGCAATTTTTCTATCGGAAAATTTAACTTGCAATCCTGGATGTATACCAGGATGAAATCCTGTGTGTTTCAGTACTGTGGTGTAGCGGGATCAGCAAAATCTGCGAGATTGCTAATCCAACTTCCCAACCGCGCCCGAACACCGACTAACGGAGGGGGTACTCCGATCTGCCGTGATGTGTGCTGAACTGGGTCACCTTGTGTACCCGTCGGTAGGGCTGGATCTTGCTCTTCTGGTGTCTTCCGAAGTGTCAAACCTTGAAGTCCAGACAGTCTTGGCGAGACGCGGGGATGGGGTGGAGCGGCGTGGAAATCTTCACACAACTCGCGGTTGTACTTCCAGATCAAGTAGTCTTGCACTTGGATCTGGCGGTCTGGATCTGGATCCGGCCGTGGAGTTGCCTTTACGGGGTCTTGTCCTTTACGTTTCCTTTCCTTACGATGCTTGCCGCTTCCTATAGCGGGATCTGTGGTTGTTGAGCGTCGAAGACCCGACCGGCCAAGCTGTGAACTCCGGTGGATCTGGGATCCGCACTTGAGGGTAGATCACCAGGAAGGTCTAAATCTGGCCAATGTATTATCCAGACTTAACCGACACTAGATCCCTTACCGCTACCTCTTCTTCTTCTCGTAGGGCCAATGTAGTTCCTGTTTCCAGGCGAAGGCGAAGGCGGTTGCGATGTCCAAGGCAAATTCGATACTGATTTATGCTTAAGTCCGATCCCATCGTATCTACCTATCCTTCTATCCAGCTATCATCCCATCGATACCTACTGGCTCTGTAGCCTCCCATTACTTCAGTATGGCGTCATTCGAGCCTCTGGCGCGTCGTCATCACCGGATCCGCGATACCGGATCTAGATCTGTGGTATCAGATCTGATCCCGATCCGGACTCCAGATCCAAATCTCTCCAGCCCACCCAGGCCTCTTGATCTGGGCTGCGAATGCTTGACCTTCGCCCGTTCTAGTCCTGCGACGCTCGTAGGTCGTCTCCCTGTGGTGCGCCGCTCCTTCCTTTGCGTAGATCCCATTAGGTCAGTGTCTCGGATTAGTGACTGGCCGGGTCCCAATCTCTCACTCGCCAGTCTGCTTCGATCTCCGAATTCTTAGATCCTTCTTCTCCACAGTACTATAAATACTGGCCAGCAACGCTTCCGAATTCACAATACCAGTTGTTGCTTATTCACGCAGATCACTGTACCGTCTAACTTCGTCTTACCGTCGTCATTTGCATTGTATCAAACCGTGGACGAAGATAGTGATTACTGCTACCAGGTCGTGTACACTTGATTAAACTATTGACCGATATTCGTACCCCATGTAACTTCGTCACAAGGCTCAGATTGGTTAAAAAGAAATGTACCTCCAGTCACTGCTCAGTGTAGAATTCTTGGAGCCGGTGAGTGGCAGCACGTCGGTGACCGGGGGGGCGCCTCGGCTGGAGCGAGAGGGCGAAGGCGGAAAAGTTGATGAGGGAGAGCTCTACTATCGAGACGTGGGCGACGATGTGAACGCAGACGTGGATGTGAGCGCGACGTTTGTGTATTAAGTCATGGGCTCGTTGTTGCTTGGTCCCTTCCGTCGCGCTCTGACCCGGTTGTAGCTGGCATGCTCTTCGATTTATCGTGGATCTTCGATTGAGCGGCGATGAGGTGGGCCCCCGGCCGGCAGCTCTCGTAATTGGTGGTTGGTTGGTGTTCTCCTCGATCATCAATCCCGACGATGGATCGACGGTCATGCCGATCGTCGCGGCCCGTGGGTACCACGTCGAGGAGCACAAGGTCACCAACGCGGCCAGCTACATCTTGACCATCGTCGGTGACCGGGGGGCCGCCTCGGCTGGAGCGAGAGGGCGAAGGCGGAAAAGTTGATGAGGGAGAGCTCTACTATCGAGACGTGGGCGACGATGTGAACGCAGACGTGGATGTGAGCGCGACGTTTGTGTATTAAGTCATGGGCTCGTTGTTGCTTGGTCCCTTCCGTCGCGCTCTGACCCGGTTGTAGCTGACATGCTCTTCGATTTATCGTGGATCTTCGATTGAGCGGCGATGAGGTGGGCCCCCGGCCGGCAGCTGTCGTAATTGGTGGTTGGTTGGTGTTCTCCTCGATCATCAATCCCGACGATGGATCGACGGTCATGCCGATCGTCGCGGCCCGTGGGTACCACGTCGAGGAGCACAAGGTCACCAACGCGGCCAGCTACATCTTGACCATCGTCGGTGACCGGGGGGCCGCCTCGGCTGGAGCGAGAGGGCGAAGGCGGAAAAGTTGATGAGGGAGAGCTCTACTATCGAGACGTGGGCGACGATGTGAACGCAGACGTGGATGTGAGCGCGACGTTTGTGTATTAAGTCATGGGCTCGTTGGTGCTTGGTCCCTTCCGTCGCGCTCTGACCCGGTTGTAGCTGACATGCTCTTCGATTTATCGTGGATCTTCGATTGAGCGGCGATGAGGTGGGCCCCCGGCCGGCAGCTGTCGTAATTGGTGGTTGGTTGGTGTTCTCCTCGATCATCAATCCCGACGATGGATCGACGGTCATGCCGATCGTCGCGGCCCGTGGGTACCACGTCGAGGAGCACAAGGTCACCAACGCGGCCAGCTACATCTTGACCATCGTCGGTGACCGGGGGGCCGCCTCGGCTGGAGCGAGAGGGCGAAGGCGGAAAAGTTGATGAGGGAGAGCTCTACTATCGAGACGTGGGCGACGATGTGAACGCAGACGTGGATGTGAGCGCGACGTTTGTGTATTAAGTCATGGGCTCGTTGGTGCTTGGTCCCTTCCGTCGCGCTCTGACCCGGTTGTAGCTGACATGCTCTTCGATTTATCGTGGATCTTCGATTGAGCGGCGATGAGGTGGGCCCCCGGCCGGCAGCTGTCGTAATTGGTGGTTGGTTGGTGTTCTCCTCGATCATCAATCCCGACGATGGATCGACGGTCATGCCGATCGTCGCGGCCCGTGGGTACCACGTCGAGGAGCACAAGGTCACCAACGCGGCCAGCTACATCTTGACCATCGTCGGTGACCGGGGGGCCGCCTCGGCTGGAGCGAGAGGGCGAAGGCGGAAAAGTTGATGAGGGAGAGCTCTACTATCGAGACGTGGGCGACGATGTGAACGCAGACGTGGATGTGAGCGCGACGTTTGTGTATTAAGTCATGGGCTCGTTGGTGCTTGGTCCCTTCCGTCGCGCTCTGACCCGGTTGTAGCTGACATGCTCTTCGATTTATCGTGGATCTTCGATTGAGCGGCGATGAGGTGGGCCCCCGGCCGGCAGCTGTCGTAATTGGTGGTTGGTTGGTGTTCTCCTCGATCATCAATCCCGACGATGGATCGACGGTCATGCCGATCGTCGCGGCCCGTGGGTACCACGTCGAGGAGCACAAGGTCACCAACGCGGCCAGCTACATCTTGACCATCGTCGGTGACCGGGGGGCCGCCTCGGCTGGAGCGAGAGGGCGAAGGCGGAAAAGTTGATGAGGGAGAGCTCTACTATCGAGACGTGGGCGACGATGTGAACGCAGACGTGGATGTGAGCGCGACGTTTGTGTATTAAGTCATGGGCTCGTTGTTGCTTGGTCCCTTCCGTCGCGCTCTGACCCGGTTGTAGCTGACATGCTCTTCGATTTATCGTGGATCTTCGATTGAGCGGCGATGAGGTGGGCCCCCGGCCGGCAGCTGTCGTAATTGGTGGTTGGTTGGTGTTCTCCTCGATCATCAATCCCGACGATGGATCGACGGTCATGCCGATCGTCGCGGCCCGTGGGTACCACGTCGAGGAGCACAAGGTCACCAACGCGGCCAGCTACATCTTGACCATCGTCGGTGACCGGGGGGCCGCCTCGGCTGGAGCGAGAGGGCGAAGGCGGAAAAGTTGATGAGGGAGAGCTCTACTATCGAGACGTGGGCGACGATGTGAACGCAGACGTGGATGTGAGCGCGACGTTTGTGTATTAAGTCATGGGCTCGTTGGTGCTTGGTCCCTTCCGTCGCGCTCTGACCCGGTTGTAGCTGACATGCTCTTCGATTTATCGTGGATCTTCGATTGAGCGGCGATGAGGTGGGCCCCCGGCCGGCAGCTGTCGTAATTGGTGGTTGGTTGGTGTTCTCCTCGATCATCAATCCCGACGATGGATCGACGGTCATGCCGATCGTCGCGGCCCGTGGGTACCACGTCGAGGAGCACAAGGTCACCAACGCGGCCAGCTACATCTTGACCATCGTCGGTGACCGGGGGGCCGCCTCGGCTGGAGCGAGAGGGCGAAGGCGGAAAAGTTGATGAGGGAGAGCTCTACTATCGAGACGTGGGCGACGATGTGAACGCAGACGTGGATGTGAGCGCGACGTTTGTGTATTAAGTCATGGGCTCGTTGGTGCTTGGTCCCTTCCGTCGCGCTCTGACCCGGTTGTAGCTGACATGCTCTTCGATTTATCGTGGATCTTCGATTGAGCGGCGATGAGGTGGGCCCCGGCCGGCAGCTCTCGTAATTGGTGGTTGGTTGGTGTTCTCCTCGATCATCAATCCCGACGATGGATCGACGGTCATGCCGATCGTCGCGGCCCGTGGGTACCACGTCGAGGAGCACAAGGTCACCAACGCGGCCAGCTACATCTTGACCATCGTCGGTGACCGGGGGGCCGCCTCGGCTGGAGCGAGAGGGCGAAGGCGGAAAAGTTGATGAGGGAGAGCTCTACTATCGAGACGTGGGCGACGATGTGAACGCAGACGTGGATGTGAGCGCGACGTTTGTGTATTAAGTCATGGGCTCGTTGGTGCTTGGTCCCTTCCGTCGCGCTCTGACCCGGTTGTAGCTGACATGCTC